>JAQQSE010000009.1:4800000-6137598 GCA_035772565.1 Antheraea assamensis
TCATTCAAAAATTTACCAATAATCGAGAAACTATGACGGTTCTAACTAGATGGAGCTTATATCAATTTATTTTATTTTATTTTCATAATGTACCACCTACTTAGATCCGTTAGAGTAAATTATTACAGTTCTAAATAGATGGAGCTTATATCAATTTATTTTATTTTATTTTCGTAACGTACCACCTACTTAGATCCGTTACAACTAGATAAGTCGGTGATAGGCAAATTAATGAAACCCTGCGTTGGTACATACCGGTGTTGGAAGTTACGGACATCCGATTGATATTTTGCCAAACAAATCACTTGACCACCACGAATTCGTAAGGAATGTGTATTCCGGCGGCTATACTCGAGACATAGTGCTCTCTATATTTTGCAAGTTACCATAGTGGACAACATAAATATTTAAATATTTAACATTTCCACGCAAACGAATAGAAAGACAAATATAGGAAAGAACTTTCTCGAACTGTATTTATTATCCTCAAAAAATTAATTCTATGTACGCAGTAAAACGTCTGTCAACAATACACATTAACTTATTAAATACGGCCATAATATTTCCTCATTTTCAAATCCATTTCATAAACAACAAAAGTGGTAGCTGTTAATTTCAGTGTCTATTTTCTAATATCCACCACCATCTTTATTATGTTTTTAGGGAACTCTGACAGGCCGCAGACGCGGGAAATGAGATAACATCCGACAAAATGGTTTTACGTAAACAATGTAGTCTAGATATTATATTGAAATTGTTATTGTCTTCAGCATTTTAAGATATTGTGAAATAGAAATGTTTTTAGAACGTTGTTTAAATCATATAAATATTATGTAAGTTGTGCGCGTGACTCCTATCGCGTCTCCAAATTACAATATTATTGCTAAGGTCTTTTAAGATGTGTTCAGTAATTTCTATCCCAAACAATTGTCTTCAGTATTATATTAGAGAATATTTATAATATTCTAGCGAAAATATAGCCAACAAAATGTATTTACTGGAAGTAATTTCGTGACTACGTCATTTACTCTTAAGTTCGTGACTTGCTTTATAAAGGATACATAATGTGACAACACACCTATACTAAAACCTGATGGAAATATAAATTATTATAAAAAAAAAAATATATGTAAATTACTTCAGTAGTTTTTGACGCGAAAGAACACTAAAAGACAAACAGATAGAGAAACCTATTTTGCTATAGAAAGAACTAGAATTAATGTTCCGTATCGAAAATATTTGGAGCTAAGTTACAGTCAAGGTCTATATCTCAAATAGTAACAACCGCACGTTTAGTTTCTAGACGATGATTTTTTTTTTATATTATAGCGGGCAAACGAACAGGTGGGTCACCTGATGGTAAGTGATCACCGCCGTCCATAGACACTAGCAACACCAGGGGAGTCGCAAGTGCGTTGCCGGCCTTTTAAATATGTGGGCCTCCGGCGCTCTCACTGACCGAACGAAACGCAACAGTGCAACCACTGTTACTTCACATCGGCTTTGTGTGAGCGGGTGGTACTACCCCGGGCGAGCCGAACCATTCATGCTAAAACCAGTAATAGTTTCAGCGTAGCTCTACCACTCTTTATTTACTTATTCTCGTCTCACCAAAATATGGTCGACATTTTATACAACTTGTATACACACATCACTTCCTATATAATCAATATGCATCTTCTTCAGTTTTCTTCTACTTCTATAAGTGTCGTACACTCTAAGTAGGTATGTAACTGTTATCCCTTCTTATCCTATGTTTATGACACTAGGCTGTGATATCTAACTTCATCTTGAATTCTCGTAAATCCTTATTTTATCTATACATATAAATAAAATTGGAGTGTCTATTTGTAATAACAAAATAACGACTTTTTACTGATTGGATATAAACGTATACACGATACTGATAACAAAAATACTAATTTTAAAATTTTTGTCTGTCTGTATGTTCCGGGTAATTTCCGAAACGGCTTGACGGATTTTAATACAAGCTTCACTGACGGATATCGAAAATTACAGCGGGTGACATAGGCTACTTTATTTTAGACTAGCTGTCAGACGTGGCTTCGTCTGTAGTACTATTTCTAAAAGGATTGGGCCTATTTTCATGGGACTTTTACTGACAGATAGCTGATCTTATAAGAAGTAATTTACGATTATAAAAAAAAACGCATGCGGAGCTGCGGACAACAGCTAGTTTTATATATTATTCACAAGCGTGACCACCATCGTAGACCACATCAGCATTTAACATCAGATGAGATTGTGGTCAAATGCTAAACACCTATAAAGTCTAAACTAAATAAATAAATAAACATAATAAAATTAAACAGATATCTTAGTACGTGCATCTCGCTTACTCTGTACTAGACGTACATTAGTGCGAGTAGACAAGCGCAGTCCCCGCGATCCGCACTTCGTACAAGCGTTACGAAGACATTACAGAATATTAGTTCCGTATTGATTCCCTATTGTAACATATGAAGTCATTGTAAAACAGAAACGACTGTAATGCCGCGAGTCAAACAGTAATTCAAATTAGATAACAATACAGCGGATCCAATTGGCGTTTAACGAGCTAAAACATTTGTAACAAAACGAAAAATATTTAGTTGTTCGATCCTGAACCAGGATTCTATGTTTTGGAATAAATGCGCTAAACTACAAATTTATTATTTCATCATCATCATCATCAGCCTGTAAGAGAGCCACTGCAGGGTCATAGGTCTCTTCCCAAAGGAAGGTATAGGGCATAATCACCACGCCAGCCCGCAACGTATTGGCGATTTCAAACACTGAGAAATCCACAGTTCTATATTTTTCCCACATACGCGGTGGTACTACAAGAACATTTCTCAGGTTCAGGTTTCCTCACGATGTTTTCCTTCACCGTCAGCCGATAGTGTTACCAATGTAGATTAATTAGTAAATGTACGCGAATTCCGAAAAATTATTTGGTACATGCCGAGGTTCGAATCTCCACAGGGACATCGGATTGATTGATTCTACCGGCCAAAGCACTACACCACCACAATTTTATATATTATTAACTAGCTTTTATTCACGGCTGCGCTCACATTGATGTAGATTTTGGTAATAAAATAAAACTCATGTTACTTGTTGATAACGTAGCGATCTATGAATAAATGGACTTTTGAAATCAATTAAATGCTTATTGAGTTTATCCATTACAAATAACAAATCAAAACTTTTCTCTTTACAAAAGTAGTCTAGATTAGACAATGTTCCATTCGTTTGAAAAGCGACCTGTGTGCATATTATATCGTTTACAGTACAAGAAACAAGTAGTTTAATGGATTACAGGACGTAGCTGAGATGGGTTTTTGGGCGAAACTTCGGTGTCTGGAGAATTATGCCACTGCTGTTGGTGAGAGAATTCGAAGTGATCTCTTAAGTCTTCTATTGTTTATTTCATGGTCCATTTAGCTCATGTTTGTTTTGGATAAAAAAAAACCATATTAAAAGATTTTTTATTGTTTTCATAAATATATTCTGCGGCTAAATAGTGACAATATCCCTTATTTTAAGTATAGATAGTTACTGGTGGTTCATTATATGTATTCTTAGTTCACAATAAAAAGAAAACTATCTCTTCGATTTGATAAGTACGAATACATTACATCACTTAATGCTGTAACATTTATTCTATAGTAGGATATTTTATTTCCATTTAATATCATATTAAAGTCAACTCTATGTATGTTTATTTGATATCTATGGATTGAATCTGATAACGGATTTTTGCAAAGTAATGCTTTCAGCAATAAAAAATTATCTATGGACGCTAATATTAACGAGAAAGCCACGCTAAGTAGTAATGTTATTTTGTATTATTTGATATCAATCTACGAATTTAGTCTAAAAAACAAAAAATTAAAAGCTACGTCGTGGAATGTCTGGCAGATATGAAATATGGATTGCTCAATATTATTACAATATGCTTAATCAATGACATATATTAAAAACACTGTTTCACAATAATTAAATATCTACGTATAAGTATACAAGTCTTAGGTTTCATGCTTACAAATCAAGTTACGGTACGTAATTGTTTTTTATAATTAGACGGAATCACATAAGATTTTAGATCAAATTCTTCTTAGAATTATTAACAAAAGCATATTTTATTTTTTCATACAATAAGAATTTACATAACGTCAAGAATATTTTTCTAATAACACCAAAATATTAAACATCTATAACTAACAATGCAGTACGAAAAAAGACTTGCTAGTTGGTATTTAAAACCCTACATCATTACGATTTTCGTATCAAAATGTTTCACGTCAAAAATTCAATACAATAATTAATTAAAACGTTCCATTTCCACAGTAAATAAATATATTGGCCAATTATATTACTGCAGTGTAATGAATACAAGCAAAACAACTATTGACTTATCTGCCGCGCCACAACTTTACTGAAAACGAAACGTATCGCTTCGTGTACTGCATTGCAAATAAAACAGCCCACCGGGCGTGGCTAGTTAAAATTTTACGAGACCCGACGACTGTAGGTTATTTGAATTTGAATTTCGAATACTCTTGAATATTCCAAACAACTGTATTTGTTTGCGTCGCCCGGAATGATGTTCTTCTTTTAAATATAACGTTTTTTTTCTTCGAACTGGCCTACACCGTTGTCTTCGTCAGACCTCTACAGTTCCACTGGACTACATAAAAAACGTCGTTTCAGGAACTTCGAACGTTTATTCATGTTACTTGAAAATGTTGTTTTGAGTTTAGGTAATTACATATTATAAGTGTATTAGAAAATAGATGTAAAATTATTTGTTATTATGAAAAATATTATTTTTGTTTTTTTTTTGTTTTTTTTTTTTTATAACTATTAACTCTAATATCAATGATTAAAAAGACAATCTGATGAGCTATTTCTCTGGATCTTTGTAATACTAACAAAGCGATTTATTGCATAAAAGGGAAACTATTATAAATTTTATTTTGCCATACACTATGCATTATGTTGTGTAAGAATAACCCAATTCCTTTATTTTCAGATATTATCAAACAATTGGAGTGTCCCTTCCTTAGTCGCGCAAGCTGCAGGACAAACGATGAAAATGCAATTCCTGAGATACTTGGATTTATTTAACGAGTAAGAAAATTTAATCCAAATCGTATTCTGACTTGCAACGGAAATCTTTAAGCTACGAAATATTGTCGCGAGTTACATTCATAATGAAACTGTAAAATCGGTATTATTCAATGGCTACTTGCAAAGAGTTATGACGCAACTGAGAATATATCTAAGGCTGAGTGAATAAATACATTCCTCTCAGACAAAACTCTTTATTATTTCATTTCTTTGAAGCAGTTCCTACACTATAGATAATATCCAGTGTCGCGAAGAACTAGGTAGGTAGAGCTACGCTGAAACTATTACTGGTTTCAGAACGAATACGTCGGCTCGCCCTGGGTAGTAACACCCTCTCACAGAAAGCGGACGTGAAGTAACAGTGCTTGCACTGTTGCGTTTCGTTCGGTCAGTGAGAGCGCCGGAGGCCCACATATATTAAAAGGCCGGCAACGCACTTGCGACTCCCCTGGTGTTACTAGTGTCTATAGACGGCGGTAATCACTTACCATCAGGTGACCCACCTGTTAATTTGCCTCCTAAAATATAAAAAAAAAATACAAACATACGATTAACAGATTTCAAATACACCCAGATATAGAACAATTGTTTTTAGATTTCATAAATGATTGTTCTCTGGGGTCCTCGAACCCACAACAGTCGGCGCAGCGACAAGGATGAGGCGATCGTTGAAGCCATCGCTGCAATTATACATCATTACATTTTAATTGGTAATTATATTTTCTAAGTTAATACCAATATCACCTACTATTGCACCTCACTCTATGATATATTTTTAAGGCTTTATTTGTACCAACATAGTACAGTTTTCTTTCCAGTCTTTTGTTTGCACACTAATAGTTTAATACAAAACTGGCAATCTGTTTCTAAAATATTTTCTATTAATTAGAAATAAGCATTGTAAAGCAAAATAACACTATTATGCTTAATTTACATTGCTGGCTTCTTTGATACTTGTAGATATATCAAAAGGTATTTTGATGGTGTACAAAAACCATGAGAATCACACTTGACTAGTATTCACTTTGCTAAAGACGCTGTAATTAAAAAAAAAAAACGATTTTACCGATCGAATGGCACATCAAAAAATTCTAACATTCCATGTTGAAGTCTGAATCTAGTAAATTAGTTTCATTATCGCAGGGTCCCAGGTGCCTCAAAGAAGTTGTTTTCATCGCGACCTCTCGCCCCGCGCCGCTCGAACCCGTCCCCCGGAGTCGGTCTCAACTGACTTTAACTTAAATTCTTAGTGCTTAAGCTAAGTTTTATCTCCACCCATTGGGACTCTTTAGTTTGTTTGTTCCTTTGAAGAATTGAACTTAGTTCTTTGTTCAATTAAGATCTGTTAGCCTTTTGTTAGAGCTTAATTTTACCCCGAAGGTCTGATGATATAGTTAATCCTTTTGAGAAAAGATTTAGACTGTGAGAGAATTACGAAATGAAAACACAAAGAAGTCGATACTAATATTATTAATATATTTTTTTGTCCTTCAAATCGAAAAATATAATTGTATTTAATAGCTTACTTATTTACAAAGGTTATATACATTCTAAAAATTACCCTACGACCCTTAGAACTTGGACGATTACCACACAAATGTGTATAGGGGATCGAGCGCAGGAAAAATTAAATGTAAGGGAAACCGCGAGGCACAATTAACGTGTTATAATCCTATAACAAAAAGCATACAAACACATGGTAGCTCTATTCTTCCTCAGCAATTTATCAGTTAAAGGAAAACACAGCAAATAAAATATAGTAACAAATTTTTGAGTACGGTAACTGTTATCTAACGAATTACCAGTTCATTACCAAATTGTAACATATATTACTTCGATTATTGAAGTATATCTTCTTTGGGCATCGTAATGAAGAGTTATCGCTACGTTACAATACGCATTTACTACGATACGATACGCTAGATACGTAATGCATAAAACGAAATGAACATATGAATTCCAATAAGTTTTCATTAGACAGCGAATAAAAGTAGCACGGATATTTTTTTACATCAGCCTACATATAGGAGTCATTTTAGAAGGCATCTGCTGGGACACCACACTGGAAGGTGATTGATAGATTACTTAAAAGTTATAGACAAAACAATCCCTACCATGTTACTACATATTTCCATTAAAATTTCGTTATGGTGACCCTTACAAATTCTATTTTATCAGGACATTCGTTAATTAAATATGTACGTCGAGCGAACACAATGATCGCGCGTCCGAAACGTAAGGTCCTCACATAACCGATGTTCTTTAATTAAATTAACTGACAATTACGGAGCGTAAATTAAAATTAATTCGAACGTACAAAGACCCAATATTATCGCTGGGAAGGTGAGAGGGACGTATTTATCAGTGCACACTCGAATGCTCTCGTGTAAAATTAAATGACATTCCGCGTATGGGCCATGTGATGAGAGGTAGCGATTTTACTAATTATTACCAGTTCGATATAGATAATACATAGGTGACGACGGGTCGTTGTTTAAGAAAAAGGCATTTGGTTCAAAGTCCAAAGTTTGAGTCAATGTGTAATGTAAGACGAGATTTTGTTGCTATCAAGCAAATATTATAAAAGGCGAAATCAGTGTCTCTTTTCTTAGACTCATATTTTAGCTGCAAAGATTCCACCACAATCAACTCATGTTTATCCTGCAGAGAACGTAAGTTCAATACTGAATATGGGATGTCACTACTTTAAAAATCTCGTTACTAAGTCATTACATTTAGATGAAGGTCTGTATTACAGAAAAACTGGGTGTTATATTTCTATTGACTTCAGAATAAAATTGAATAAAACTTTTTATTATTAATAGTGTTATTTCATATTACAACGTATTATATAATAGAAATGTATCGCGGTTTCACTTGCATTTGATTTTTCTATCTTCAGCCCTAAATGATATGTGTATAAAAGGTATAAATACTGACATGACGTGTGACAGGGGAACATACAAATGGAAAACATGTTTTGCCGACCCAACTTAGGTGGGATAAGGATGAGAAGTTGATGATGCTGATGAGTCCTAGATACCTCGCTGATCACCATAAGACCTATATGTACTATTAGTTCATTAGTTCTTAATGTAAGTTGTAACTTGAGTTTATTTCGTAACAATTTATCTGCTTCTAAGAATAATAATGTGTATGATCTTCCATAGTAAATGTACTAAAAAAAAATATATATAGTTTTAATTACCGCTGATAGGTCCAAAGATTATCTCGTACAAAGTTAATAACGTCGTAGGCTTTATAGCTTTAAGTATAGATGTCTTGTCATGGAACTGTATTGAGTGATTTATTACGGCTTATAGAAACTCTCTCACATTATCTCACTAGCTAGCTGATTTGCGACGTTCTCATGAGATCTGAATATTGAATTCAAAATTCCTCCAACAATAGAAACATAAATCAAAACTCCTACGGTGTTATAAGCATTAAAATTATTATTAAATTAAAAATTAATCATATGAAAAATATCGTTCGTAACTTAGATCACACATCGCGTCACATTTACACTACAAACAAAATGAAATGCAGCATCAAAATTCGACAAAGGCCTTATATATAATTAGACGTGATAATTTACTGGAAGCGACACGAGAGGGCACTGCGAAGGCACTTATCATTTTTACCTGTCCGGGCCTTTGCGAAGATCCGCTTTGTTGTTTTATAATGACCGCTTTTATCAAATAACGAAACGCTTTGTGAATTATTTACCGGGCCGTAACCCAGAGTTATTAATGTTGTTTATTCATTACACGGAGGTAACTTTTTGTTTTAGAATTCGCTATAAGTTTGCTGGATTTCGCTTGGTAAGTTACTTTATTAATGTATGCAAACACTTTTACACAATTTTTTATATCTATATGGATAAAATCATACACAATACAATACATACACACACAAAAACTGCTTGATTGATTCCGTTTTTTTTTTAGCTTTAGTCCTTATCTAAAAAGAATTGTCACGGTTCTATCATTTGATATAAAGTTTTAATAAATTGTGATTTATAAAGGCACTACGCGTAGTAGGGCTAACCGTGTGGTATGCATACGCAGGACAATGTAGACGAAGTCGCGAGTATCAACTAGCACGTAATAAGTGTTTTCTCGGGCCAGATTTTAGTCTATATTTCTTTACATGAAGTGGCATATGGAACAACTTATAGGCTTAAAAATGAATTAAGTCGGCACAATAAGACTAGGAGAGTGGGGAAATTAAAAGCATATAAGCGAAAGTCAAAACAATTCGAATTTATTATATCGTAATTTATTGTATTGTAACCGTTAATTTTTTTAAACACTGACAAATGTCTAGTTATCTAATTTTCTATAAGCGCTTAATACAACATTTAAAAACGAACTTTTGAACCCCTGTTTAATTACAAATTGAAAAATATTTAGAGATGCCATAATGTTGAAAGTTTGATATTATAAGTTTTCTTCTTGGTTCTAGATCTCTACAACAGCGCCATCTATAACCAAGTGTAGCTAAGAATACTGTCAATGCGACCGACTAGTACAATATAATTATATTTAATTAAAAATCATCACGAACAGACACTTTAAACTAACAATAGATAATTAGTTCAAAGCGATTGAATATTGAATCGTTATATGTTATTATTAAAATATACTTCACGTGTCTCGTTCCATCTTTGGTCGAACGACGTGTGTTAAAACGGAACGGGAATAGGTGCTGTAGTATATGACTTTGTTCTATATTATTACTTAAGGCATAATAGTCGTCCTGTCAATGGCATGATGACTGATTTTCAATTACTGTCCTATAATACTCTAGAATATATACTATTTCCAAAAAAGATAATATTTTAGGAGAAAACAAAGATTTTTTACAAAATAAACGCAAATGTAATTTTCAATTTAAAATGCGTGCCAAAACGCTCGCCCGTGTCATGGCGTCTACTTATGACGTCATGATATTGACAATATAAACAGCGAGCACATAACGAGTAAACTACAGAGTGCTTTATGTCATTGATTAGAACTTAACGTGAACAAAGCAACAAATTAGTTATTTTGCGTTATAAATATGAATGATAGAGTGTATAATATATATAATAAAAATATCAACAGCCCTAGTACAAAGTGACGTTTGCTGAAGCGTGACGTAATTCACTCTGATTGGCGTTCGACAGTAAGATGGACGATAGCTGTATTTTATAGTTTTATTTTATTAAATAAATTATCAATCTCAACCTGAATATAAAAGTAAATACATTTTTCTTAACCTATTCATACGGTTCTATGGGATAAACAAATTGTTTATGTAATTCTTGATTACTGTCATCATGCCAATTTACATATAAACAATACTTTTTATAGTCAGCAAATATTAAAAACACGATGGGTTTCAACAGAACGCGTGTAAACATAATAAAAAACTTCACAAACGTTATACGGCTAGCCACACGTCGTGTCGTGAATATTTCAGAGTATTTTCCAGTCGCGTCCGCTTGTACGTGATTATTTCATTTTCATGAGGCTTTGTTGAAGTGAACGCTAATTCTGCATCGTACAAAAATATGGCGTCGTTATTTCATTTTTTTTTTTTTCTAATAATCCAATAAAAATAACGGTGCGTGATTGCGCTTGTAACGTTGCGATTTGTTTGCAATGGGAAAATTTATTGACGTATAAAACTATGTCGCTATCGGTGTCTGTTTGTGTGTCTGCTTAATTCTTATTAACTGTACAAAAAAGGATTTTGATACACTTTTCATTATAAATTGGAGAATTGCGGAAATTTTATATCGTATATATAAATAAAAGGATAGCCTCTGCCATGGCAAAAATATTGAATATATTTCTATCAAATTAGCTCTAGTATAGAATACTAGACACTTGGACCTAATTTAGACAAAAAAAAAACCACGATATCATCATTTCATATAAAGTTATTAAAGTTTTAGGAAGCTACGATTTTTATGAGCACTCGGTGTTCTGCGATGTGTTTTTTGCCTTGGAGAAGTAGTGCAAGCGGTGGTGCGGATGCGCAGGGTAATTTACACGAAGTCGCGAGAATCAAATAGCATATAATAAATGTTTTAGTATTTAACTGTACATATTATAGTGTATATTTTGTTATATGAAGTTAATATATGGAATATGTTATAGGCTTCAAACTAAATTAAGTCGACATAAAATATATTGTTGAAATATTAAATAACTTAGATGAAGTCGTGGGTTAGTTAGTGTATGATAAATGTAGATTATAATCAGATAAATTAAAAAAACCATTATTATATTGCAATGAATGATAGCTCAGTGGTAATAGACTTAGACCCCGTGTTGATCGACATAGGTTCAATTTCCTGCAATAAAAATTCAGTGAAGGAAAACATCAAGTTCGTTGAAAATCTGTCGCCAAATACTTGTAGATGTGACCTGACAGCTCTACTAGAGAGCAAGTTCTTTCTAAACTTTTATGATATCTTCATTTAATATAAAGTTAATCAAGTTTTAAGAGCTTTTGTTTTTTTTTAAGCACTATGGGTTTGTTTTTTCCAATGGAAAATTGGGGCAAGCGATATGATGCGCATGCGCAGTAGAGGGGAAGTAAATACATTTTATTATTTAGAAAGAAATTCTAGGTGAAGCATATTTTTGCTTTCATTTTTTTATGTTTTCAAATATAGTAGCTAGCAACGAATAAAAAAAGAAAATATATTTCAGTCGCTATTGTTGGTCTTTCACCACGGTGATGTATATAATAAACTAATCGAACTGCCTGAATGTATGTGTATTATTAAGGCTCTATTATTCGTTGTGTATAACGCTTTAAGAGATATAGATAGCCCCGATAAAATTAGAACGGATAACATAAGATTAGCAGTTCAATTTTTATTGTGACAAGGGGGACTATAAAATTTTCGTATTATTACCAAAGTTTGATCAAACGTTATTTAGTTATTTTGAATAGTATATTTTTAATTACAGAATCGTGCAGTCGGTCCTGACTGGAGCATTTATCTTCTATTGTAACATGCAGCCATTGTTTATCCGGGTCGGTGTATGTGGCAGCGGCATGAGAAGTGAATAGCTCTACGAATTCAATATATCTAGTATTAGTCAAAGGAGAATGGGAAAAACAATGATGATGTAAGAACTCGTTTAAATTCCGAAACGCGATGATAAAACATTTTCAAGAAACTTTCTTGGAATATATAGAAGTAATTATTTAAAAAAAAATGGCGACTGGATTATATTTCTTAAGAAAGATTGCTTATTTTATTTGCTTATCCCTCGGTAACATTTTTTTCTGGATAAAAAGTAACTATGTCCTTTTTTGTACTCCTGATAATATGTATACGGATATTGCCGGTATAGTTTAGTATTACGAAAAATCACAGACTTGGACAATCGTAAGGATTGAGCCACCTCATTATAAGTGTAACCATTTTCAATAAAACTGCAACCTCAGAAACTTGAGTAACGCTGAGATCCGCATTATCACTCAAAAGTTATCAAATGAAGTTTCCATCATTCATTACCAAAACATTTTTTTGTGAAAAAAAAAACAAATACTTTTAAATGTGTCGATAACAACACAAACTTGCATAATTCCATATATTTCATACCAAGGAGATAAATATATAGAAAGAAAAAAACAAATAAAAGTCGTAAGCATAAATTCTATTGAAAGAATTCTTTTTTCAAATTATATAATACTGGTAATTATAAATGGCCAGTACGAAAAAACTATTTTTTTTGCGTTACTCGAAATATGTCCTCGAGTGTATTTATTATAAATGCATGCATTCGAAACATATTAACCCCCTGCGCTATAGGACAAATGAATGAAATCTGGGGAAAATGAAAAAGAAAATGAAGCTTGGCAAAACTAAAATTTCCATACTTCCATTATATCATATAAATTGTTAGTACCAAAGACATAATTCTATAGATATCTTGCTCCGTGTGTCATAATCTCATAAGTATATACACGAAGTATGTCCCTGGTACGTTAGTTTACTCATATATTATACAGGGCCCGCCTTAAGCCAGACTCATAAAGCCAAATTAGGCGTGTCTTATAGTATCACATACGGTATTCTCGAATAGCCAACATAGTTTGCTGAATCTGCTCAAATTTTTATGATAAAGTGTTACTAAAGAAAATATTTTTTTTTAGTGATCACTGCCGTCCATAGACACTAGCAACACCAGGGCAGTCGCAAGTGCGTTGCCGGCCTTTTAAATGTGTGGGCCTCCGGTGCTCTCACTGGCCGAACCAAACGCAACAGTGCAACCACTATTACTTCACGTCGGTTTTCTGTGAGAGGGTGGTACTACCTCGGGCGAGCCGACCCTATCATGCTGAAACCAGTAATAGCTTCAGCATAGCTCTACCACCTTTAAAAGCTTGTTGCTAATATGACTTTCTTTATCGCTAGTTAACCTACGCTTGCATAATCAAAGCTTAGTTTTATAGTGAGAATCTAGTAGTATATATAAAAGTCTTCTATAAAATCGTACAAAGGTGCAAGACTTAATCTATAATTAGCAATAGATGTAATGTAATATAGATCGTTATTTGGTTTTCTTATTTGTGTGTTCAACGCGATAAGTAATAAATAATCTATACATATATTAAAAATGAAGTGTCTGTATGTAATATCAAAATAACAACTTTTTACTGATTGGATATGAACGTATACAGGATATTGATAACAAAAATACAATTTTAATTTTTGTCTCTGTCTGTCTCCCTGTATGTTCCGGGCAATCTCCGAAACGGCTGAACCGATTTTAACAAAAATTTCACTGACGGATTTTTAAAATTAAAGCGGGTGGATCTCAGAAACAGCTGGACCGATTTGGACAGAAATTTCACTGACATATAGCTAGTCTTATAAGAAGTAATTTACAATTATAAAAAAAATGCATGTGGTTCTGCGGGCAAAAGCTAGTGCTATATAAATATGTAGTGTAAAGCAAAAATCATTAACGAGTCAATATTCTGTTCCTACATGTTGCACTAGTTACTTTTTTAAATTATCTACTACAAAACTTTCTATACTTCTAAAGCATACATCTTTATGATGTAAGCATGTTAATATGTTCAACTATTTTATCATTTAATATCTGACTGGGGCGATGTCTTAGCGTATAATTTCACAAAACAAAGTTTATCGTTGTTTCCTATAACGGGGTTAACACGCTCTTGCGAGCACGAATCGTGAAGCCTCTATCAGGAACCGTGACAAGCGAAGGTGCTGCGAGAATTCTAATCATCCACACTCTTAACCGTGTGCTTAGTTCACTCACTTCGTGCCACACGCCTCTTGATTTTGTTAAAAAACCCAACATCGAATGAAGCGCAAACGATGTGAGGGAAGATCGAGAAGAATTTAACTGTATGCTTACATTTGCACTTCCACCTTAAATTCATTGGCTGCTGCCACATCTACTGTATTAAAATTTCCACATTCCAATTCCTTGTTGCTTGAAGGCTGACTTTTAACCTTATCCCATCTTTCTCTTTCTACTACAGAACTACGCGGGTGGGTATACGTCTCTACAAATTCACAGTAACAACTATCCCGACAAGAATGAAGATGTTCGAAAATACTTGTATCTGTCGTACTGTGAAGATGTGAAGCAACCTCCCGGGCAGTGTGTTTCTCCTTCTTACAAAATATCGGATCCTTCAAACGAGGCGGGAAGAGGCACTTGTGCAGGTCGATATGATGGCGACGATTGCCGTTGAGATTCAACACCGAGAGTCGCAGATGTTTTTGGACTGTACTGTACTTTCCATCATGTATTGTGTAGTCATTTTGCTGAACTAGTATAAAAGGCTGTAAAGTATAAAATTAAAATTAATTAATACATGTTATAGATAAAAGTTGTAACGGCCATAATCGATAACACGTGTTTCTCTCCTTCACGAAATATCTTCAGATCGATACATTTAGAGCACCGCATAATAGGGAATATCGTTTTGGGTCTACGATGGTTAGATTTATTGTTTTTTTTTTATCGTACTGCCTACACTGTTGCCATGGCAAGGCCTCTACAGTTTCACCGGACTACAAGATTTATTGGTTTAGACCGTTCGTCGTACTTTACAACCTGTGTGTCCTACACGCAAGATTTACCTGAAACTCTTTCACTCCAGTCTTACGATTTACCTTAACCATTTCTATTGGAGTTTCGACCTTAACGATAACACTTTAAGATCTATTTTACTTTATATGAGTTTGGAAACAACAACGTCCCGGATGCCACCTGTATTCGTGTATAGTCAAGTTTTAATGTTGTCGAGGCTTATTTCTTTGTTACGTGAACGCCGTCCGAAGGTTCTCATTACAAATTAGTTTAGGAATACGAATTTATTATGTGGAAATATGAAGATAACAAGCGATTATATTACCAAAATAGTTGAATATAATGATTTTCTTGTGTCCAAATTTTGCATTAGACGGCGAAAAGGCTAATTAGTTAAGTGAACATTAGGTTAAAGATGGTGATTACATTACAGCCTAGAAATGCGAATAGTTCCTAAGTGAGTGTTAGAAAATTCCCCACTACCGCGCTGTGAGGATATCATAATGCCTTGTTACAGTGAAAGCTGAGGTTTATCGAAGAATTCAAATTACAATCAACGTTTGATACACTTGAGTATCATCAGTCCAGGCCACGACGTCGTTTAAGATGCGGTGAAGCTGTTCATAAGCTTTAAACAAATAAAGTATAATTACAAGAGACATATTTAAAGAATGTTTAATAAAATGTAATTATTTCAAAACATTTATAGATGTAAAAGATGTCAAATGTAGATGTCAAATGTAGATGTCAAAGATGCCAAAAGTAGATGTCAAAGATTTCAAATGTAGATGTCTAAGATGTCAAATGTAGATGTCAAAATTAATCATTTTGATCGTTTACTACGTGTACTTCTACTACAAACTATAAAGCGTACGCGGGTGGGCGACATATAACTTACTACTTCACAAAATAGCCGTGTTGATTATTATATCGCCACCATGGTAAAGTATTAAATCAAAGATTTTTACCACAGGTATTATATAAACCGTGTGGGATGTATGCAACATATGATTATGATTTACAGAACTGAATGAGAAACATTACAGTATATTATTTACAATGGAATAAGGCTTGGCGCTTAAAAGCCGAATCTTAATATTTGCGACAGAATTATATAAAACCTAATGTCTTCAAAGTAATTATTCCCTACTATTTCTTCTTTAAGTATCTTTGTCAGTATACGAATCAATTATATGAATAATAGCATTATTAGAAACATTAATGAACTGTTTACGATTCTTTAATTCCGTTTCTGTATTTATTCAGGATAAAATTCCTGTATTATTGGAGAAAGGAAATGTGAAAATCTATTGTACTCATGAAACCTTTATTAAGACCAAATTAATTCCAAAAGCTGTGTTCACAATAAAAAAAATTGTATTTATAAAGTATTTGGATTAAATATATTAAGTTTCTTTAAAGGCAATCGAATATTTTGAGTATATATTGAATTATAATTTGGGAACATGAACGATTGTTAAAAAGATAAAACGGTTTGTAAAATATTTTCATAATATATCTGTTATGGCGAATATCTCAAACAGTTCCGGGATGGTCTGGTTCAACCCTCAATCCGGTATTTTTATACATCCATATAGGGCAAACCACTCTAACCTGGGCTGTTGTATCTCGTTGTTACGATGCACCGTCACATACACGTACTCACAGTAATTTCACAAAAATGTTTATTGTTCTGTTGACAGGTTCCAAAAACGACACGCACAAAGAAAAATGATCCGTTAGCGCTTAGTCCGTCGTACGTTAAGGAGCAAACTGACCGTTGTAAAGTCTGAGCCCGGTACCTGCAATCTACCCATATATGAAGATATGAAAATGCCCGGACAATATCTATCTCAAAATATTAACTTCCTCATTCCCAGTTGTATGAAACAAGGGTAGTTCTTAAGTAGATGCTTTTCTGTTACCTACCTTTATTACGGCTATTAGAAAATTATTAGAAAATTATAGTTACATTGACTAATTTTGGTGTAAATCCTTCAGATACATTCCAGTGTTATATATTTATAAGCGACCATAATGTAAGTAATTGATGGAAAGTTACCCATACATCATATTTATTCTTGGAGACTATCTACCATTACATAAAAGTTACTGATGAACTCGACTATAATAAATCCATTAATGGTGTATCTGATGAAACAACTCCACAAAATACTGCAATTGTACAAGGTTTGACTGTTGTAGCCTTACTGTTAGATTTCAAATTAGTAATAACTGTTCGCAGTATGTATCTTTTGTATTTCCTTTCGATAAAAAATGTACATGCCATCAATAGAAAACACAGGGAACAGTTTACAGCAAGCTACACGCAGCCCAATCCAAATTAAAGGCGAAGGGCATCCGCCCTTTCCGATTCGGTAGTAGCCGGGCGGAACCCATTTACCTAAAATTGCTCCCGACTTATTAAGATTCTCAAAATAATTCCGTTTCTGCTTTAGAAGTGTTTATAAATAGGATTCTTGTTGTCTCTATTGGAAGTTGTTTCGACATATTTCTGTGATCTATTTCTCTACTGATATGGAGTAATTGACATTACTATTTATTTCATATTTTATCATAATGGTACTTGTTTATCTTTTTATGGAAATAACGTTGTTGGGCGTAAAGTGTAATTTTCATTGTTCTTTCTTATTTGTCTTTAACGGTACATTGATGGTCTGGTACTTTATGACTTAATTAATGGGTAATTGGTGGTAATTGCTTAAACTCTTACAAAATTAGTCATGCTGTTTGGATCTGAGTACTGGGCTATGAAAGAGACGGATGAGAGAAGATTACATGTGGCAGAAAAAAGAATGTTAGATGAATGTATGGCGTAACCAGAATAGATAAGATTAACATCATCGGAAGAAGTGTGAAAATAACACCGGTGACAGGGAAGTTGAGGAGTAATAGGTTAGCAAGGTACGGGTATGTTATTATGACAAGAGATGAAAGTCATGTGATTAGAAAAGTTTTAAGTATGAAGGTGGATGCTTATAAGGGTAGGGGAAGATCAAAAAAGATATAGATAGATTATGCGAAAAATGATATGTGTATAAAAGGTTTGAATACTGAGATAACATCTGATATGGGAGAGTGGAAAAGAAAAACATGTTGTGCTGACATTAATTAGGTGGGATAAAGTTAAGCACTAAGAAGATCATGTTGATAATATTTTCTACACGTAGGTACATATTCACGAATGCATAATTTCAAGGATCACCATTCTCGACATTTAATTTTATCACTGATGGAGATGCACATAATAAAATTCTCCTTCACAATGTCTTAACGATAAACAGTGAAGCTATAAATTTGATTACATCATAAAATCACCTAATAAAACATTTGATGTCCTTGTGAAGCACCTCTTGTAAGTTTTTAACTACTTATTTAGACGTCAGAGTAATATTAAATGGTCGGTCGAGTACTGATAAAGGAGTTGGAATGATTGTAGAACATTCTTATTAATGGAAGCGACTAATTTGCATTGCCGTATTTATAATTAAAGAGATTTCAAAAGTGTTTTAATTTTATTGCATAAATATTTAAAAACAGTCAAAGCGCCCTTGAGTCCTCTTTAAAAAAATTAATAAACCCTTTGGAAATAGGCCTAAAATAACTTATGGCCTATGCATTGTCATGTACCGCATTTTTGTCTCCGTCAACTATTATAGCTTAACACATTTCAGTTGAAGCAACTTCGCTTGGCTTGTATTTCTTAATTCCTCGATCAAAATTTATAGATGTAAAATATAAGCTGACTGTTACATAAGGAATACCATCAAAAGATTCGATAAAGTGAAGTAGACCACAAATGTTTCTTATGAAACTGCGCATTTAAATCCTCAAAGGGCATAGTGATACAAACTGAAACAAAGTAAGTAATAAATTTCGAATAAACCACCTTTTTGTGGTTTCCAAACCAAAGTCTTAGGGGTACTTAAGGGAGAATCAGGTCAAACGTTTTTGTTTTAACAATAATGTTTATTTAAATTAACGTAAAGCAAAGTAGCTGCTTCTTCTACTTTGTAACATTTTATAATGCAAAGCTTTTCGAAATTGAATTAATGGGTTCGAATTAAATAATTTCTTGTTTTTGTAGTTTATAGGTTTTTGTCATTTTATTATAATCTCATCTCATGTTAAATCACTATGTAGTCTAAGATATAACACGCTAAACCTACAGAAAGGTTTGCTCTTAAATGCAGCAAGCAGCTAGAGTATACCTATAGGTGCTTGTAGACAGATTTTAAGCTCGAGGGTAATAGTTTGGTAAGTTTTGGTACATCAATCAATGCGGTGTCGTAACTAATTTCCACGCATCCATCATGTTTAAGAATCAACTATTTTTTTATATGTAGCTGGACATGAACTTCTAAAATTCACATCTATGTTCCTTATACTTTTTAACAATTATTAATTAAAGACGAAAAAAAAGTAGTGTGTCCTTATGTACACGCGTTAGAAGTTATACTTCTTTGGCGTAACAAGATAAAAATCTTTTCAAAAATGTTATCTTTCGCTTTATTCTATGTTTATAGAAAAAACGACACTAACAATAAAAAAAAAAGGTATTTAATACATACATACTTTGTTTTGAATAAAATGTTGACTATAGCTAACTTCAGGGTATCGGTATTTCGTGACGGTGTGCACGCGAATCGTAAAAATTTACTCTCATAATTTTTCCCTAACGCGCCAAAAGAAGTATAACTTCAAAAACTTTAAGCAGCTCTATATACAAAAGTTACAATCTACCTTAAAATCCATATAATTGCTCTAATCGATGGAAACGCTAAAAACTCCAATGACAAACATGTAATAATGCGGTGATAACATATAGATCGGCTACATTAAAAGTTGATTTAAAAAAAGAAATTAAGTTTATTGCTGTTCAAAATTTAGAAAATACAAAATTTTGTATTGCCAAAGATCACCACGACTACACGGTTCTATAGGTAGATCTATAGAAAGATTTAATTGATAATTATCAGTCTTCACGTTCACCAACTTCGACATTGATTAGAAAGTGTAATGTATTGTGAGTTCGGTATCATAATGGTCCTTTTGGTACTTAGTAACTAGTACCGGACGAGGTGTGCGTTCACATTTTTGAAGTATGCGCGAAGAAGGTTTATCACTGATCCGAAGCGGTTTCTTATTTTGCATGGCGTCATTCTCCCACCATTTGGGATACACGTACACTTTTTATAGGCTAATTGTAAGTGGAGGTACAATATTGTGGACCACTTTCTTCGCGGATGCTTTAAATACACACAATTTGTGACTGGCGATCAAGCTTTGTTCAGGATTCACGAGGATTGCTCGCAGTCAGAAGCAGTTTACTGCATAGCCACAGGGAAAGCGACAGGAACATGCTCTTTCTGACCGCGACAGAGTCTCTATTATTTACAGAAGTAACCACAATGCAATCATAAAACAATGGTGACCAACAAGAGATTTATGTACATCGATTGGATCCCGTAAGGTGACAAACCAAAAGAGAGGCGTATTGATAGGCTTACTCCTATGCCCACGATGATAGTACTTCAGATTTGTATAGATATCTTATTAACGTTCTTGAATACTGTACATACTGAAGGTGATACTGGAGCCAGACACCGGCTAAGCATGCCAAGACACCGGATGGACCATAGCCGCGAACAGTCTGACACAATTGTAAAAACCACAAACCGACCAAACACAAACAAATACGAATAGTCCAAGTACAAAAATGCCTTTAGTATGATTCACAAAGTACACGTATTGTTACCATGAACATAATTCAATTGACCATACTAATTTCTCAAAGAGGATTATAACGCTATTTGCAGAAAAAATCCATCTGTTTCACAGTAGCAAGAGTTTTATGATTCACAACTGACCCGATATCACAGGATGTTTCTTAATGCGAACCAATTCAAAATTAAGATAAACTACTGTTTATTAACACCCACATCTCCCACTTAATTATTATTTAGTATCTAATAAAATCCATAACGAGTTAAATATAAAACGTTCGTTCATTATAAACTCGTAATTTTAACTCCTAATTAATCTCAAAGGCGAGGGATTTATTAATATCTACGTGGAAATCACCTTCGCGAATGGAGCAAAAAGATTCGAGCCATCAAGCAACGTTGCTGTTTTCACGAGACCCTACTACACGTTATCGATTCTAAAATTAAACTTCTTGCCGGATTTATCAAAATGCTTTTTAGCCAATACAATAATTATTGTTTAATATGCAAAGATATGTATATTCTTTTTAAGAAATAAACTAGACATTTTTGTAAAAAATATTGGTAAAAGTTTTCACATTAATTACAGCCAATATTTGTAAAATTCTGAACCAAGTTTAACAATATTGGTTATAAAAATTGTTTTTTTTTTAATACTGTGTTGCCACAATCTCACCTGATATTAAATCACAATGTAGGTAACTTAGAACAACACGCAAGTCCTTGAACAGAACTGACTCTCAAATTATTAACAGAAGCGTGGCATCACATTTTCAACTTAAGAGTGGTAGCTAGCTAAGTACGTATTAGAAAAAACTCTACCTATGCTATGGTTCTATTTCAATATTTTCCTTAATCGAAAACTCTAGTTTATTGCGGGACTCGAATCTAAATCGATCGAGGCGCTGTTCTAAAACGGTTTTAATTAAACACAGGTGTATAATAGCAAAATATTTTTAACTACTGTAATTTTAGTACAAATTGATTTATAATGTTTTTTAATTTGTAAGTTTTTTCTCTATTTATCATGTTAATAAGCATGTGATGAGTATATAATAAACGACGGTTTCGGAACGAAACGTTAAACGACAAGCGACCTGAAGTTGCATCCGCACAAACGTCACACTTAAGAACTAGATTCGAATTGCGCGCACACGTTAACATTGTAGAACGGGATTAAATCACAACAAATCATAAATTTTATTAAGTCCACGTTAATAAGTAGTATGCTATCGCAAACGCCGCTGCAACAACTTTATTTGTATTAGTTGTTTAAAAATTAATTGGTATTAAAAACAATATCTGCATAAATTTACAATTAAATTGAGCCTTATTGTCGATGAGTTATGTATTTATTTCTTTTCCCAACATACACGCACGAACTGATATATAATGAAATCGAGATTTCATAGTAGTGGAGTGTTAATTCCGCGCCAAAGAGCGTTCGAGCTAGGGAACTCATTAACGGCGGGATAAAAAGGTTTTATTACATATTTTTATTTTATGTCGGAAACTTTTATACGTCGTCGAGTGGATTTTAAATGGTACTTCCTAGTTACTGGACATTTCAGCGGTTGAAATGACTAAACATACAATCTTTCAGTTCAGTTTAGTTTCAGGGAGGAGAGTGAAATAAAGAAAAAAGGCGTGCTTCCTTTTATTGCACAATTCTCCGTAGAGTTAAACAAGCTCTGGTCTGTATCAAAGACATTTAATTAATTCATTTAGCGCTTGAATCGAGTTACTCTTGAGCCTTAGTATAGTAGGATGAGTAATAGACTCTACGACTCGTCTCATTTTTGACACAACTTTTGAGAAATAATGATTACAAGCTTATAAATACTGGGGGGAAAGTCAATAAGTAGTGTAAAGTGAGATGTAATATAAGGGATATATCACTGCGCGTATGGTGGTCACAAAATCAATTCCATATACGAGCTTGGAGACAAAAGGGACTCCTACCTGCTTGGATATTAATTACCGTATAGGTTGCAATTTTTTGTTATCGATGCAAGACAAAGTGCCTTCACTCTTTCGAATGATGTATTCAAAGCACATTAAAAACTAAATACAACGGCAACAGAGCTGCAAGTTTCTCGTTGCTAGATATACGCCGACTATTTCCGAAACGTGACAAACCAAACTCACTGTATGTCGGGCTTATTACCATGTGTGTGATGTTCGTGATTTAGTCGGATACACTCTAGTACCCCGCTATTTACTGGTTATGCACCGGTTGTTTGTGGAACGCGACAGCCCTAAGCGTACATATATGGCGGGAGGTTTCACAGGGTATATGGTTTTGCCTTAATCGGGCACAATGTTTATGTCAGTCATAATAAATTATATTACTTTCCTATAGTAATATTTGTGAAGTTTTTTTTTATGTTATTGGGGGCAAACGAACAGGTGGGTCACCTGATGGTAAGTGATCACCGCCATCCATAGACACTAGCAACACCAGAGGAGTCGCAAGTGCGTTGCCGGCCTTTTAATATATGTGGGCTTCCGGCGCTCTCACTGACCGAACGAAACGCAACAGTGCATCCACTGTTACTTCACGTCGGCTTTCTGTGAGAGGGTGGTACTACCCTGGGCGAGCCGACCCATTCATTCTGAAACCAGTAATAGTTTCAGCGTAGCTCTACTACCTAGAAAGTACGTATGCCCCGAAAATTCTACTGAATTAAGAAGTTTATTACGTTAGAAGTAATCCATTTCGTTCTGGAATGGTCTCAGTGAATAATTCACTTGCGACAAGACGTGTTTTTACGTAACACGGGTACACAATATTTTCCTGTAGCGTTATCCAAGTCACGGATCTGGACATGAAGTAGGTTCTCTAGGAGAGATATAATAAAATTTGTAAACACACGGACGAATAAATACGAAGCGACAGTGACGTACGTTAAGTTTTTGGTTTAGTTAATCGTTTTATTCAGATTTGAGTTTGATACAAAATTTTGATAGATATATAGAGATATATTACGTCGATTGGAAAACGACACCTCGCAAGTCGATTTGACTTCTTTTATAGGGAAGTAAACAAAACTGTTTTTCTTTATCGAGTGTTAGAATCTTAGTTAATTTAATTAGTGATTTGAATTGAATTGTGGGATCCTTCTTAGTTTTTTTTCCCAATCAATCTTCAAGATGGTGGTGGCCCTCTTGTTAGAACTTTCCAAATAGTTTCTGTGGCATCTAAGTATTCATGCCCAGTGGTGATATTTTCCATTCATTGCACATATACACAATAACCGAACTATTTTTCGTAAAATGCTACCTTTATAACAAAATATAGAGACGAGTAACATAAGATTATGAATAAAATCTAACACTACATGCCATACTAAAATCCCGCCATAAACTTTCCTTTTTTGACGCATTATGAGAATATTTATCAAATGACATTTAAAATGAAAAATCGCCAATTTTCGACTTTAACTCGTGTTTTTTCTTAAACAATTAAACTTTAGGAAATATACAATTTGAGTTCACGAAATTAACTACAACTATTATATACTGTGAAATTTGTCTACACTTGTTTAAACATTCCTTTTAAATACTATTTTTTAAGCACATACACCGCAATAGTTCATAGTTTAAGAGTAAAGGATATCTTTGTTATTGATTAATATTTATCGAAGAATTGAAAGCTATTCAAATTAATATTTTCATTTATACAGTGTAAAGCTTTTACCAGTAAATGTATTCGATAACTAGATTGTTTTGTGCTTTATTCAATAAAAACTATATTTAACATGATCTAATATGATTTCAGAATATACAATGATTGTTTTCATACGAAGTAGGTATGTATATAAAAATATCATTCGTTACAATTTTGTTAATTGTTTAGTTGTAAAAAAAGTTTCGTTTTTATGCGCAATTTAGATCCGTGTATTTTGAGACACAGTTGGCGCACAACTTATTGGACTGTTTTCCTTTAAATTTAGGGCACCGTACGTGACCTAAAGAGGGACGGACGGTGTGAGGCGAATTACGAGCGAACTTTACAGAACCAACCGAAATATAGTAAAGTTTAAGAGCGTGTCTAAGAGCTGACATAGTTTATTGTCATATTATGATTGCTCTGTTAAATTTCATGTATAAAATAGTGCTATATTTATATTATTCAGTTCCTGAATAAATTTGTTAGAAGTCTTCGAATATAATAAGATTAAAAAAAATATACGGTCAACCGAAAATAAGCAATTTGTAAAAATTGTTACTTTTTATTACAACTGACTTAGTGATTTTTGAAGAAAACACATCAGATATTACTAAAAACCTTTCCATGCATTTCATGAATAAACACGGTGGCTTCGATAACATTTTACAATGTAATATTTTTTATTGTCCGTAGACTTCTTTCAAAATATATTTTTCTTAGCCAGAACGCCTTAAAAAGTAAAAGACAGATTCTCAATAACATTTTCCTGCAACTACAATGGTTAAGACACTTGGCTTCATTACCCTTCTAATAAATCTAGTCCATATGTGAATAAACTGTGTTTTATAATTACGTAATACATTTGAAAACTCTATTAAAATAATTAAAATTAATTGTGAGAGTCATTAAATTCGAGTCCCAGTTATGACGGAATACATGAGAAAAAAAACATATCATTTGTCTATTACTAACTATGGTTAATTTCATATAAATAATTAACCAGAAGCTGTGGAATAGTTGAAAGCGAATTGTTACAGAATTATGCGTCATAGACATCATCACGATATAGTATAAAACAAAGTCGCTTTCTCTGTCCCTATATCCCTTTGTATGCTTAAATCTTTAAAACTACGCAACGGATTTTGATGCGGTTTTTTTTAATAGATAGAGTGATTGAAGAGGAAGATTTATATGTATAATAACATCCATTAAATAGTGGAGAAATACTGTTATTTTTGAGGTTCCTAATGTGATGTCGTAAATAATTACATTATTTCCGCTTACATTGCAACAAAAGCAGGCTGAACCGTACAAATGTAATGTATGAATTTAGATATTCCAAAGATAGCAGGAAATCTTCATGGTATAGGGAAAGGAGAATAGTTTCACTCCAAATTTAACGCGTGCGGGCAACGGGCAGTAACGAATAAATCAAAACTACTGAATCGATTTTAATCATTTTTTCAGTGAATGACATAGGCTATATATTTTATACTCCATGCGAAGCCGGAGCGGGCCGCTAGTTACCCAACCAATGTGTGAATTTGTCCAAAAAAATGACAAGGGTTAATATAAAAATAATAGCCATATTATTCTTTAGATAAAATGGCAATAAACCTTTAAAGCTCTCTGTTTAAATATGGCCAAGTTATGAGTCCGAGTCATGTAATGTGCAGTACAGTGTGGAGAAACGTTTAGTAAGTTTCTCGGTGTTTGGCGTTTGTGATTTGTTGTAGAACTACGAACTGTACGAAGTTCACCATAGATGCTTTAGAAATTTCCACCAGCTCCATTAAATTCGAGTAAAGTATGCGATACCATATATTAGCCCAGAATACCTCGACTCATATTTAGTTTACTACATATATCGACCTAGACGAATTTGCGACGTGCGGAACTTAAGGCATCGTATGAAATTTCACAAATGTTCTTTCTAGGAATGTGTAAAATTCTCAAAGAATAACTTTCGTTCTCTTTGATAAAGGACTTGATAAAACATAAGTATACTTTGTATAGGGTATATCTAGGGCGATACGAGGATACCGAACGGTGTCCTCGGCGGTGGCCATGGTACTCGCTGGCTCCCTTCCATGGGAGTTGGAGGCAGAGGTGCTTGCCGCCGTATATAACTATACGGCGGTCAAGAAACGAATGAGGGAGCCTCCAGCTCCCAGGGAAGTAGAGTTTGTGCGCGGAAGACTCCGTAAGGAGGTGGTAGATAGTGTA
The DNA here is from genome assembly GCA_035772565.1 of Antheraea assamensis. Taxonomy (NCBI): domain Eukaryota; kingdom Metazoa; phylum Arthropoda; class Insecta; order Lepidoptera; family Saturniidae; genus Antheraea; species Antheraea assamensis. The sequence continues at coordinate 4,826,868 of JAQQSE010000009.1, forward strand.
TCTAGATATAGATAGTGTCGATAGTGTTATCGACGCTGTCCGCCCGGTCCTGTCGGAATGGTGTTCGAGAAGATGGGGCTCTCTGTCGTTTCGTCTGGTGTAGGTGCTGACCACCGTATGCTACGAGTGTGGCGTCGAGCCGAACATCGCGCAGCACACTCTATCTGAGTGTGCTGCGAGGGAGGAGCAATGCCGCATTCTAGTTGCGGCGGTAGGTGCGAACCTCTCACTGCCGAGCGTGGTAAGAGCCATGCTCGGCAGCGAGCGTATTTGGAACGCAGTAGCCTTCTTCTGCGAGAAAGTCGTTTTGAAGAAGGAGGTGGCGGAGAGGGTCTGCGAGCTGGACCCTCGAAGTGGCCGTCTCCACCAACGGAGGGCCGGTGGGAGAAGGGGGCGTTTTGCTCGCCTCCTTCCATCGTCATAGCCGAACCTGGGAGGGTGAGTCTGGGGGCCCATCTTCCCATTGCACAGGTCCGGCAGACGGAGAAGACGACTGTTGTGTACACGGTCGTCTCCTGACAAGGTCGAAGCCTGGTGGCGCTCTTTGACACCGGGCCAATCGTTGGGGCGGTACGATGAGTGCTCAAGAGAACTCGTACCGCCCCAACAAAAGCGGCGGATGTACACCGTGGTGTTTTAGTGAGTAGGACTCTCACACTACCCACCCTCTCCCCGGGAGGGTGGCGTGTCCATGATGGTTTTCTCCACGAATAAAAAACAAAAAAAAGTTTTAGATTTAATAGGTATGAAAAATAAAGAGTGTGTAGATATTTGTTTACTTCAATCTAATGTATTTAGCAAAAGTGAATATATCTGAATTTATTTGCAAACTTGGATAATTTATGTTAGTTACTTCCATATGACTACTTTCATGACATTTCTGCATAAGCCTATGAATTATGACATCCGTACAACGAAACTGTGGTTAATGTACTGCAAATAACGAATTAACATTTGGTTTATCTTAGGGTTTCTGCTTCCATGACTTCTTATTTTGTACTTAGGTCACAGAACGAGACGCAAAGTCTGGTATTAATGCCTACTTGATTTTAGTGTTTATTTAATAATTAAATATTTGCATTTAATGGTCGTCCATTGGTAGAAATTCGACCTTAATTGATTAATTCTTTGTGTTTTAATTATAACTTTTTTTATGCTAAGGAGAAATATTATAAACGTGAACTAGACGTAAGGATTGTAAAATGCAAGGTATTATAGATACTTATAAATTCTTCTTATCCTTAACCTAAGTAGGGTAGGTACAACATGTTTCTCATGTTGTGATGTATGATTTGGCTTAATTTTTACCGATAAACCCGCGAGCGCCTCACTTCTACCTCCCTAGGGATTATTTTCGTAGTAGCGCTATATATAGGGAAAATATGTGACTATTGATTTCCCTTCATTGACTACAATGATGTGGGCCGAAGAGGTGATTATATTAGTTGATTCCTCCAAGCAGAAAGTTTTGCCCAGCAGTGGTACACACACAGTACACTAAATTATTATTTTTACCTGGAGCGCATAATATTAAAAAAGGTCGTAAGTACTTTTCGGTTTATTACTCACTCGTTTTTATTCAAGGATAAAGTAGTTCGTATCTTTCGGTATATTAATTATCGAATAAATCAAACTTGCATACAATAAACTATTACAAAATATAAAATGATAAAATTATAATAGAAAAACTTAAATTATACAAAAAAAAAAAAACTGTTTTCAAATGTTTTTAATAATGACAGTAAAGCGCGTAATTATACATAGAAGCACTGAGTTTTTTTTTTAAGTTGTTGAATCGTCATTAGTGACGTCTGCTGTCTTTTTTTTTTTATAAGTTTGTTTTATTTGTTTTAATGAAGTACAAACATGGGGTTAATATGAATATTAAATGACTATAAAAATATATATAGTCGAAATTAGTTTTTAATTATTCTTCGTGGAAATGACGAGTTCTGGATTTTTTTATTTCGGCTTATGTATTTAGGTATATTAAGCGCAAGCTGCATTATCTCTCTCGTACCCTATTCTATAGTTCGAGCAATTGACTGTTGAAGTTAAAAATACCCTTAATAAAAAAAAAATTAAGTAAGTAAATGCAATTTTAATACATTTATACCAGTATTATACAACAGTTAATTCAAATAAACATCTACACACACAGCAAAAACTCACAATTATTAAAATATATATCTAAATAAAATAATATTTGAATGGGAAAGAGTAGAGTTTATAAAAATGTAAAAGTATGAATCTCCGCAATTATCATTGTACCGAAAGAAGAAAAAAAAACGAAAAATATGTGCATATATCTGTGTGGGTATTTGGATTTTGTATTTATATGCTATGTATGCATGTGTGCTTAATTAATTAATAAATGTTTAAATTTAATTTTAATGTCTTAAACTGTCTATCCGTCCGTATGTTTAGAATTATGTTTATGCACAATACATAATAAGTGAATCAAATATAATTGAATGAGTTCTGCTTCTATTTGACTATCATACTTACATATGTTATTCTGTAAAATGTTGTATCCGTAGTTAAGAGACACGAAAGAGAATATCATAAATCTTAATTATATAATAGTGAGTAAAAATAAAAAATTTCTGCTTACCTCGAAATCAACTTAGCGTGATGATGATATGAAATTTTCGCATCTCTAAATAAATTATCTCAAAATTCAATAACAAGCACCTCGATCATACCCATCAAGTACTTATTATGTGAGCCTCAAAAGGTCCGAAACTTCGCGAAGCTCAACAATGGACCTCGAGACGTTCGGATGATTGATGGGACAGCTCTTCAACCGGTGTTGAAAAGGTGAGAAATCCCTTTGAACGACAAAATCGATTATATTGTTAAACGAGCTTAAGTTTATTTCAAGATTTTTGGAATTATTTTTGATACGTCATTACGGAATGAATCAATTAATATGTATGACATGTGCAATAGTAGAAGTCTATATATACGAGCCATAGCAAAAAAATTGAGGCTTAATAATTTTCTATAAAAAGAATTAATAAATTCTCATCCAAATAAATTTAAACTTTCAAGATGAATTTTCATATATAATTAGCTGATATCAGCTCCATCTTCTCTGCCGTTTGTTATCTTAACAATATACAGTCTAAGTAAGATAAACAGACTAATTCTGGGATGGGGTCCCAGGGCATGCAGGTATTCCCGGCAACGAAGTTGCTGATGAACTTGTAAGAACAGGTGCTACGGGAATACACATTGGACCTGAACCACTTTGTGGAATACCTAAAAGCCTAGGTCACTTAACCCTAAGTAACCATTACAACCAAGAAGCTAAAAGGCACTGGTATAATTTACCAGGGCAAAAATATTCCAAAGAATTTATTAGGGTATTCGTGTACCAAGCATGTATGTTTCACGAACTTATACATGTATCTTGAATCTGACTTTATTACAATGGCGTATTAGAAAGACATATGCTTTGTTGATGCTGCGCATTTTGCTGCATTAGTCACTTTCTGGTTTATTATTTTCAGCGAATCACCTTGTGATATATTACAATTTAACATTTTCATAGTTTATTCTGCTTTGATGGAACTAAACGGGTACAGCCAAAACAAACAAAATTTTGTTTTATATATATACCAGCAGCCCGCTCCGGCATCGCACGGGTATAAAATATATAGCCTATGTGTCATTAACTGAAAAAATAATTAAAATCGATCCAGTAGTTTTGATTTATTCATTACTGCCCGTGGCCCGCACGCGTTAATTTTGGAGTAACCTCAAAAATAACAGTATTTCTCCACTATTTAATTTATGTTATTATACATATAAACCATCCTCTTTAATCACTCTATCTGTTAAAAGAAACCGCATCAAAATCCGTTGCGTAGTTTTAAAGATTTAAGCATACATAGGGATATAGGGACAGAGAAAGCGACTTTGTTTTATACTATGTAGTGATGTATATAGATAAAATATTTTACAATATAAATATTATTTTTAATATGTTCCACGCATTAATCGACATAACTAATAGATTCCAAATTTTCATTTCATCTCGTAGTCAGTATAATGAAGTAAATTACAGCCTATCTAACATTATATGTCGATCCTTAGGAGCGAAGTAATTAGCATACTAAATTACAAGTCAGTATTTACGCTTACTGCATACTGTGAATTTGATAGGTGTCGAACTGCGAGGCACCGCTTGTTGTCGCTATACGAGACTTGTATTTCGTTAAAATTAATTAATAGTGGCTACTGTCTACAGATGAGTATTTCGCTACAATTTTTAGGTGATAGAGCTACGCTGAAGCTATTACTGGTTTCAGAATGAATGGGTCGGCTCGTCCGGGGTAGTACCACCCTCTCACAGAAAACCGACGTGAAGTAACAGTGCTTGCACTGTTACGTTTCCTTCGGTCAGTGAGAGTGCTGGAGGCCCACATATTTAAAAGGCCGGCAACGCACTTGCGACTCCCCTGATATTGCTAGTGTCTATGGGCGCCGGTGATCACTTGCCATCAGGTAACCCACCTGTTCGTTTGCCCCCTAATATATATTTAAAAAAAACAATAACTGTAGTCAGTTATACTACCGGCTTACAAGCAGAGCATGTGCTAATAATTGAAGTGAATAAATTACAACTTCCTGGTTTTCCATTCACAAATGAGGCATAACATTTCCAGTGATGATGATTATTATATAACATTGGTATTTATTATCTAGATCTTTAGTAAGTATTATTAAAGATATGACCTTATTATTTTTATTGCAATCCCTTCAAATCTCCAAAATCTTATTCCAATTATCATTTCTAGCAACAATTGTATTATTATTTCAAAAGACCTCTTACGTGTAAAAACCGTAAATATGTAAACAAAGGACAGAAAATAATGTGGAAACTTATCAAGTTTAAATTATAATCCAACGTGGAATAAACAAATTGTAGCCGGTGTAGTGTCACTGCAAATTACCTTATACATTCAATAATTATTATCTAAAAGCAAAACAGTGTAGCGGAGAGATCGAGTCTTGCATAAAATTGGCGCTAAGAAATTTCATGCTAACTGTAACTAGGGAATTGGCGCTCAGAAGTTTCATTCTAATATATTTCACTAGGTGCTAACGTGCCCGTTGACTTGACTCGTTAACTGCATAAGGAAAATTGTTTTTTTTTTTTTATTTATATAAGTTCGGCAAAATGACTGTACAATATCTGATGGTATTTTTTTTATATATTATAGGGGGCAAACGAACAGGTGGATCACCTGATGATAAGCGATCACCGCCGTCCATAGTCACTAGCAACACCAGGGGAGTCCCAACTGCGTTGCCGGCCTTTTAAATATGTGGGCCTCCGGCGCTCTCACTGACCGAACGAAACGCAACAGTGCAAGCACTGTTACTTCACGTCGGTTTTCTGTGAGAGGGTGGTACTACCCCGGGGCGAGCCGACCCATTCATGTTGAAACCAGTAATAGCTTTAGCGTAGCTCTACCACCTACACAAACGTACAGCACGTACGTACAGTACAGTAGTACGTAAAGTACGGTACAGTCCAGTACCAACGGCAACGGTCGGCGTTAAATACCAACGGCAGTCGTCGCAATCATGCCGACCTGCAAAAGTGCCTCTTCACGCCTCGTTTGAAGGACCCCATATTATAAGAGGGAGGGAACACACTAGTCGGGAGGCGATTCCACATCTTCACAGTACGACAAAGATAAGAATTTTCGAACTTCTTCGTTCTTGCCGAGATGGTTGCTACTGTGAATCCGTGGAGGCGCGTACCCGCCCGTGTAGTTTTGTAGTGGAAAGGAGAAGATGGGATGAGGTTGAATATTTCTTCAGAACACTCGCCATGATAGAGCCGATAAAACACGCTCAATGAGGCGATGTCTAATTATAATATTATATTAATATTTCAATGGTTGTGATAGAAGCACCTGTGAAAAATTAGTGCAATGGACTATATTTTAAATGATATACATTGGTGGGACTTGTCAGATTATTCTCTATTCATCTATTTATATTTAGCTACGCCTTGATTTTTACTTTGTCAGACAGAAACAAATGAACGCTACCTATTTATACCCTTGCAGATAGATGTATGCGGAAACACTTCGACATTATACTTCATTTCCAATTCATGAAGTTCATTATGCATGCATGCTGGATTCTGTCTACTTTTCATTTTCGTCAGTTATTATTCTATCACACATTCACATTGACTGTTGTTTATTTTTTGTCGTTAATTAAAGCAGTCTGTATTTAACTGAATTGAGACCGTCGTGGTTGCCAGCGTAAACGTGTTTCGTCCAAGGATAAGCCATATATATCCACTGTCGCGAGTTGCGTGCCGGCCCGGCACGACAGTTACAACTGTCGATAGATTTTCGATATTTTGGTGGTCACTGTTATTTTTAACCGGTGTTATGCTTACTATAATGTACAATATCGTGATATAATAAAAATAATAACACGAAATGTATATATTATTCGTATAAATTCTTCAGAATTCTTAAATATTCTTAGAGCCCATATCGTATTACAATTCTAATTATACGTTATTGCAGTTTATTGTAGTAAATCAACTACATTTTGAATGAAGACTGTCCGCAGTATTCCTTAAAGAATATCAACGAATTATAAAGAAAGCACTTCTTTGTTGCCAGCAAAAGTTGTAACGTCAGGACTAAGCTCAGAAATAAGGAAAATACATACACCCGGTAATACCGGTGAGATATTCACTGCTGTCGCAAATTATTAACTAAAAGCGAAACAGTGTAGTGGCGGAGTCGCGTCATGCATAAAATAGAGATGTTAAGAAATTTCGTGCTTGCTTTGAACCGGGCTCAGTCGCTTCGAGAAAGTTCTGAGCCGCCACCATTTTGCATGTACTAGAACATTTCGCTAAAATATTATTATTGTTTACGTCGAATGACAAAAGTTATTTTTAGGGTTCTCCTTCTCAGAATGACGAACGTGACCCTTGTGGGATCACTTTGTTTTCTGTCCCTTGGAAGACCTTTTCCTCGCGAAGGGTTAAAGGTATCAACTTGAAAATATGTGCGACCATTACTAAAATGTGTCACATTGGTATAACGGGTATATTACGCTGAATGTCACTAACACGACAAATCTATATATTTATATATATATATTATTTATGTTATAAAGTAGCCTGCTTTTTAGATGAGGCTAAAGTCCAATTACTTATGTATTTTTCTCTCGTACTTAACTCCCGTTGTCATTAAAATTACAATAACTTTTGATAGAGTTAACCGATTTTAATGAAACAAAATTTCTTATGTTGCTCCGGAGTATGCTTATTTGTTTTCTTCTTGGAGTTTTATCAGAAATCTAGTACTTTACCAGTGATGCCTGTTCAAACAAACAGACAGGCAGACAGACAGACAGACATTTCTAAAAATAATCGAAATCGATTCTATTACTTATTCTTAGACACATGCAACAATATTTTTCTCAAAAATCATAAAAGTACAGACACGTTAGATTTACATTCTTATTATATGTATAGAAGAAGATATACATTTTTTCTTAAATGTATTTTGTGTATTTTTAGTTTTTACCACAGATTATAAAACCGTAAACACGAAACAATTACTATATTAAACCGAACTACGAGAGTATTTACCAGATTTACAAAAAATAGTTTGCAACATAATTCTGGGGAAATTGTGCTGGGTATGTATATCTTAGTATTAACTAACTGACAATTTAATGACTACAATATTATGAAACAAGCTACGTGTACGTGTAATATATACAACAGTTCCTTGGAGTAATTACTGTATAATTCATGGTCACAGAAACCTTATATCCTACTAAGACCAGAAAATACTAAACTGCTTGTAAGGATAGGACAGACAACCCGATATTTACCCATACAACAACCTTTACAGCAATCGTCGCCGTAAGTTATTATACATTTGAGGTTTATAAATACCAGACAAATCACTTTCCTTGTTAAATTTTCTTCGAATTCTGTTTTCGGGTTACATTTGACCGTTAATACCATTTATATTTATATATATTATTGTGTGAATATTTGTAACTGTACTGTAATGTACGTTGTATCTCAGAGAGGAAAAAAGTTTTTACATATTCAATTTAAGTTCAAAATTGGTTTGTTAGAAAGAGATAGCTATTGTGTAGTAGTACGTTAACAATATACTAGTATTTATGTTTTTCGCACTCCGTATAATCTTTATTAACAAAATACGCGCCGTGTTCGCAGATTAACGCGTTCGAGCGAGATAATAGGCTTTTTCGAAGCTCCACTTCTTACTTGAGCAACTCATGTAAATATATGAAACCTTATACGGTTAAAGGGCTTAAGTTTCCTTACGTACGATAACGTTCCTATGTTTTGACACATGTATATCGAGTTTTGTATACGCAATTGTTTATTAAATACAATTTTATTATAATGGTCATCTTAAATCAAGATTGTACAAAGCACGAATTTGATCAGATTTTTTTTATTAACGTAGGGAAATCTCTTGAGGATACGCATCCTCCCGGGGGAGAGAATGGGTTATGTCTGATTGGCACGGACTAAAACCCCACGGTGTACCGGCCGCCGCTATTGGGTTGGGGCGGCATGGGACCGTGCTGAGGCTATCACCATGCCGCCTCAGCGGTCAGCCCGGCGGAAGGTGGCCCCTAGGCTCTGTCCTTATAGGGAGGTAGACTGGGTACACAACCAGCTACCTCCCCTCTTCAGCCGGACCTCTGCAATAAGGGGATGGGAAAGAAACTCGATCGGCTTTATCTTTTTAACACATATAGATATATTTAAAATGTCCAATGTCATTACAATCGTTTTTAGTTGAGAGGAGTCAACTCCAGACGTTACCATCGTTCGCATATTGTTCCCTTTTATAATAGCCTTTTGACACCAATATCCGCTTGATATGGCGCTTAAACTTACAGTCCGCGGCAAATCGTTAATATATTTTGGGAATTTATTATAAAACCTAAAACTAGGAGCGCCGTTTTGTGAAGTCGATCGAACTTCAAAGCCGTCATATACTATGTTTTAGGTGATGTCAATTGGAAATATTTGTTATACGAAGTTAAGCGAATTTTACTCAGAGAAAAAAGCAATTATTGTATTTTATTTAAGCATTCTGAAGCAAAATGTGTTCTAAAGTTTTATTCTTCTGACTCTTTTCTACAGCAAATCCTCGCTGTTAAAGATTACTATTAACATTATAATGTGCTTATGATGATTACAATGTTCTGTCAAAATGAAGACCCTTTTGTTAAAACTTTCTTTGAAGTTGTTGTGTCATCACAGAATTGACATTATTTGTTATTACTTCTAATACTTTACAAAATATTTCCAAGATATGTTTCCCTAAATGCCGCCAATGCTGTTAATATTCTAAATGAGAAAGTTTGTGAGGATGGATGTATGTCTGTTATGCCTTCACGAGCCAAACAACTACTGAGCGGATACTATGGATGGACGGACTGAATATAGCTAATGAATATATAAACTTACATAGCTTGTCAGAATAAGACATAGGATGGACATTAAAGACATGCTTTAAATTGTTCAAAATATAATGGTAAGTTTTGTAAGTTACTAAAAAATGATATTTATTATTTTCAAATTACATTTTGTTTATTTAACCATATTAAACTATGATTATTTATCAACCAGCTTTGTCTGTATTGTTTATTGTGTTAACAAATATATTTATGTACAGACGTAAAAACAAAAGCAGGACACCGCCTGCCCCACTTCTCTACGGCAAGAAATCGTACGTTGGTGTTAAAAAAAAATGGCAGTTTCTGCAAAACTTCACTTCATGCAACAAGAATGTATCCTGAGGATTTTTTTTTTTTTAATAAGGACCGAGTGTCTTAGAAGTAAATAAAAAATTTAACAAAATCTATCAAGCAGTGTTTGGGTGACGCGCGGCGCGCACAATAGAAGATATAAAAAATCATAATGTTGCCAGTTTAACGTACAAATTTCTGTTAACTTAACAAGGAAAATGAGACCGTGACCCGAGTTACTATAGATCGCCCCAAAGGGAACAACGAAAATTACCTATTTAGAAACATAAGGAAACACCCGAGACACGGTAACACCTTCGTATTTGTCATTTGAATGGGCGAGTAGAGAACGTACACCGGAGTCCGACAAGACCCGGCCCGGCTATGTGAGAATGTAACGACGCCACTATTCTACGTAATGGCACCCGAGTGTACGATGCGAATGTGTTTAGATTTTATATATATATACTTTTAATAGAGTTGCACAGCACTGGAGAACACAACACTCTAACAATTCTATTAGTGTTATAAATGAAAAAGTTTGTGGCGACGGATGGTTTTTCTGTCACTTTCTAACACAAAAAAGAAGCAGTGTGTACTTATGTACACGCGTTAGAAGTTATACTTCTTTGGCATAACAAGATAAAAATCATTTTAAACATTTTATCTTTCGCCTTATTCTACGTTTGTAGAAAAAATGACACTAACAATAGAGAAAAGGTAATTAATACATACATACTTTTTTTAAATAAAATGTTGACTATAGCTAACTTCAGGGTGTCGGTTTTTCGTGACGGTGTGCGCGCGCATCGTAAAAAATTACTCTCATCATTTATCCCGAACGCGCCAAAAGAAGTATAACTTCAATAATATACATATTTTAATTCAAATTTTACAATAATGTAGCTTATACATTAAATAATATATAGACAGGTAGTGAAAAGAACAATATTGTAAGCATGTAAGTAACTTCTCCCGCTATTTCTTTTCAACATGTATATCCTTTGAGCACGTGACAAAACGAGATACGCAGCGGCCATCTTCATAAAATCTTGTAGAGATTTTCTATTAGTAATTTTACAATTGTACAGTTTAATAATTAAGTAATTTGTTGTTAATAACGAATAAATCCCTACATAGTATAAAACAAAGTCGCTTTCTCAGTCCCTATATCCCTATTTATGCTTAAATCCTTAAAACTACGCAACAGATTTTGATGCGGGTTATTTTAATAGATAGAGTGATTGAAGAGGAAGGTTTATATGTATAATAACATAAATGAAATAGTGGGAGAAATACTGTTATTTTTGAGGTTACTCCAAATTTAACGCGTGCGGGCCACGGGCAGTAATGAATAAATCAAAACTACAGGATCGATTTTAATCATTTTTTCAGTGAATGACATAGGCTATATATTTTTTACCCGTGCGAAGCGGGAGCGGGCCGCTAGTATACATATATAGAGAATAAAATCAGACCCTGCATTATTTCTCAAAACCAATACTTGAAAGAAACAATATTTTTACCTTTAATATATATTATGTAGTTATAGTCATGTCATATATGAACTCTAAACGCCTCAAATATTGACATAAATCAAACGATATATTGTCATACAAATAACAAACAGTAGGGTTATTGTACTGGATTATTAATTGCAAATGAAAACCAACACACAGTTAAGGTAACAGATGAATTCCATTATTTAAACTTTAAATTATATAAAAATTTGTGGCTTTATGGTTTGTGGGATTATCATGTCGCCCGATATTGATTCGATCTCGACGTGAATAAAATCGAACTGTAAAAAGAGATTAAGATAATGTTTAAAATTATTATACACTACTTTGTTATTATTGTACGTTATTTTATATTAAAAATATGTATGTTGATCGAATTTCCAAATAATATATGACAATAGATGCAACTCTATACTTTTATGTATGGGCTTTGCGATGAACATCAGTATACCGAAATATATAAAGTTACAATATTGAAATTAAAATCCTTTCAAACTATTGTACCTTTCCAACTTTGTAAAAAAAGTCAGATTTTTTTGAGGTATAATATTTTACGCTTGTAATTAATACTGTTGTATTCAAAACGAATTATACTATAACTTTAAAATAAGAAGTAGTTACGAATTGTGTTGCATTAAACATTGATTAAACCTCCAGAATTTAGATACAGACTGAGACGCAGTTACTAGTATTAATAAAAACATATTTATTTAATTTTTGAAGAGAAATAAACTGTATTTAATACAATTTATAAATCGTTCTTTTACCGTTCTCAGAATAGGCCTTCATCATCTGATTTTGGCCTTTTTCCAACTAGGACATTGTAATAACACAGGCCTACAGGCACTACCGAGGTCGATAACATTTATATTTGATCATATTAAAATTGTGAGCTGAATTGTGTTTCGTAAAAGATCGTACTACTATTTTAACTAAATTCTATGGTACCACTAACTATCACCCATGACTTTGCAAGCCATGAACTCTTCACATGAACTCATTAAATCTTGCCAATTTCACAGTACTACGTATGCGCATTGTTCTTAAAAGAGGGATAAAGATTTTTCTTCCATGTTATAGAATAAATGTTTCTTTTCTTTACTAAATACGACATTAATAAAACCGCCTGAAATGTTGTATTTTGACTACTTCATACATTTCTATTGTCATTATTAAATGTCTTCTTCTTCTTCTTCTTGTTTTGGCACCGCAGAAGCACTTAGCCAGTGTCAATGTTTTGTTTCAAGTAAGTGTCTTGTGATAATTATAATGTTCTAACAAGATGGTGGTTCCCTTGTTAGAACTTTCCATGGAGTTTTGGTGGCATCTCAGAAAGCATGCTCCGTAGTATTATTTCCCATCCACTTCACTTGTGCGTAATAACCGAACTATACTACGTGAAACACCACCAATATTACAAAATATAGAGTCTCATAACACAAGATTATGAATAAAATATAAAAACCACTACATGACAGACTAAGATCCCGCCAAAATCTCATTATTAAATGTCAAATGATATCATCAATGTTTATGATCAGAGATTCGAGACGATTCGATTATTCTAAAATTCATTAATTAAAACTCCCCATGCGTGGGTGTCGTAATTAAAAAGTTATCGCGGATCTGCTGCGAATCCCCAGGATTTCGGTAAACTTTCTCTCAGCGAAACTGTGCTAATTAAGTCTGGGAATTCATTATATCTTATTATTTAACTTTATTCCTTTGAAGAATTTTCGAGTAAAGTTTCTTTTTTAAAGTTCCCGTTTAATTTTGTTCGTCTTGTTTTTTTTTTTTCGTCAGACGGTGTCTATTGTTCTAATCGAGGGAGTTTCTCTTCGAAGGAAACTGATCGATTGTTTGGAGAGGTGTAAAATGAAATTACGGTGTGAAAATCTTGAGATATACGAGGAATTAATGTCCGGCAACCATTGTTGATTTTAGTATAGTCTTGTATAGTGTTTTATTGTAGTCCTTTTGGATAGTCACTGGAGGCATATCTTTTTTATACTTTATAGGTAAACGTTTTGACCACAATCTCATCTGATATTAAATGATGATGTTGTCTAAGATGGTAAGTCGCGCTTAACCTAGAGCGAGACTGGCTCTCAAGTGCAGCTGCCGGAACACACCAACAGCTGCTTGGCAGCAAATTTTCAACTTGAGGGTGGTAGCTAACCAGACGGACTTAGAAAAAGTCCTACCACCATACTATGGTTTCATCACGATGTTTTCCTTCACCGAAAGCTCCGACTCAGTTGCTTAGATTCGCACTTACGTCCTTCGACGCTGTGTCCGAACACACTACCAACTGAGCCATCATCGCTTCAATATCGCAATATCGCATATTTCGTTCTGATTAAATTGTACTATAAAATGTATTTATTTGTTCATATGTTTGTGTCGTTTCAAAAGTAGATTTTTGTCTTGTGATTTATTTGGCTGCGACCGCTATACACACGACACTGTATTTGGGTTGTCCTTTACTTTTTACGAAATGTAGTTTTAGCGTTTTGCCTGGTAGTATATAATATTTGCAGACAATGCCGAGGTGCACTGTTAGTTAGTATTATTATTAAGGTTGTGTTATTAATCAAATATTAAAGAAACATTCCTTCTTTTTATTTTTTATGCCATGTAGTTACAACTAGGTATGCAGCCATTCTGAACTTAATTGTTCAATGTAACTTATGATTATATATAACTGACTATAAAAAGTTGGTAGCCCTGAAGTTCTGGTTGCCAGGTCTGGAAATAGTCATGGCTGAAATCTTGGATTATCGAGCTGAGGTTATAGGGACGACATATACGGAACAAACAAAGAACTGCTAAAAATAGGCAGGCATATTCTCAGGGATTATTTTTTTTTCATGAAGGAAATGCCCACAGTAAAACTTTCTCAGGAACACATACTCGTATATCCATACAGACATACTACATACATTGAGGTACCTACTGCTTTATTATTTATTTATCTACTTCTTTTTTTCCTAAATATGATAAATAGTAATTTATATTTTATTTTATTTCTTCTTCTATGATATGATTAAATAGGGGAAGGACAGGTTTAATTCTTAGAATATAAATTCACTGCCGAGATACAAGAAATCCTAGTTTGGCAGTTAGGAGCTTGTACTATATTTTCATAAATTTTTGTATATTTCGTAATGCAATAATAAAATGTGTAAGTCAATTTAAACTGCTGGCGTTCACATATTTGGTTATTCTCCATATTCCCCATATCTCGTCCTATTGTTTTTATTTCGTTCCAAGGTTGAAGAAATATTTGAGAGAACAGCGGCTTCAATCTAATGAAGTAGTAATCGCTGCAGTACAGAAATTTTTAGGTACTCAGGATGAGGAGTTCAATCTATTAAATTCGTTATCCGCTTTTTATTGAATGCCCCTGGTAACTAGGGATCAGGAAAAGGAATTACATTTGTTGAAAACCAGTCGTGGCCAAATAATAAGTGTTCAACAGAAGTTAGGTAAGGTGCATTCCTTGCATATTCCACGTGTGGCTTAATTAATCCACTGAGAGCGATTTGACAAATTATTTAATAATAAATATAATAAATAAAGTGGAATAGTTCTTTCTACTTATGTAGCTAGCTTGAGCCTGCGACTTCGGTCTCTTGAAAATGAAAATGGTTTTGATCTTTCACGGAAAGTATATGTTTTATCTTGATGAATTTACGGGTAAGAGCCTCATCAAAAATGCTACAGTTTTTCTTGAAATAAGCCTTTTTTCTTTTTTTATTAACATGGGGAAATCCATCATGGATACACCATACTCCCGGAGGGAGAGTTGGTAGTGTTTGACTCTTACTCACAAAAGCCCCACGGTGTATCGACCGCCGCTTGGTTGGAGCGGCATGGGGTCGTGCAGTGCTATCACCATGCCGCCCCAACGGCCAGCCCAGCAGAAATCGTCCACCGGGCGTCGTCCTAATAAGGAGGGCAAGCTGGGTACACACCAGCCACCCCCTTCTCGTCAACTGAACCAGTACAATGAGGAGATGGACTCCCGGCCCGTTCCCCTAGGTTTGGAAAAGCCTGACTGAACAACTGACAACTTCTACCTTCTATCTAGTCGGGTCATAAATTCTGTCAAAAAGTTTTTAATGTCATTTAATATAATCTACACTTTTGATAATTGTTTAAAAATTATATATAAAATGAAAGGTAATGAAATGTACAATAAAATTTTATTTATAGTATTCAAAATGCCCTTCTCCATTTCGAATACATGGCCTTAATCGACGCGGCCATTTATCGATCGCAGCACAGAATCACATTCATATCTGTCTCACCTGCTGCTTTAACCAGAGATGGTGTAAGAGACTCCAAATTCTGATGAAATTTAGCGCAAATCTTCTACAAATGTTGCTGTATCTTGTAATCAAGTGAGTTTAAATCTGGACTAGTAGAGGGCCAGTCTTCATACCTGATGAAGTTAATTACTCGTAAGGTCAGCTAGTTTTGTGTGCTTTGTGCCTTAGGAGCTTGACGCAGAATGCCTGCTGGAATATCCAATATCTGTTTTCCAATATTGATTAGGGAAAGAGGTTCTGCTATATTTGTTAGCGATGGTATTTTGGTACACAACAGCACTAGTTTCCACACCTGTGAAAAACGTGGGAGGAAATCCAACACTGGAATACCACAACTCTGGGGAGCGGTGAGGTGATAGACTCTTACTGATTAAAATACCCACGAGCAAAAATTCGAAATCTTTCCAGCTTAATAGTTTTCAAACTGATCATGCAAAAAGATGTCACTTTTTTACGACAAGCCTTTTGTCTTAGGTCTTCATTTATCATTCTTTCGGTCATTGTTCTGTTCAGACCCATATATATAACTAAGCAATCCGTGAAAATATTTTTTTTTGTATTGTATAAATAATTAAACGTCGATTACATCGCTGAAGCCGATTAGTTATACCATGATGTTGAAACGGAACTTTTCCAATAAGCGCTACGTAAGGCTACGAGTGTCGCTGTGGTCGCTGCGTGCGTAGTTGTACAATACGTTCATTGATTTAAACGCGGTTTAAAGGCCGTTCTCAAACAATTTAACCTTTAACCCTTACTTTGTACCTATTGTTTGCTTTTCTGATAAATTATTTAGCTTAAAATATCTCAAAACCTCAATAGCAAATGATTCAAGAAATAAAGTGAACTTTTAAGTTCAGCCGATTTTAAATCACCTTAGCAAAGTTTTATTTGTATTGCTTAGTACATATCAAAAACCGTGATGATATGTAACCTTAAAATTACTCTGACTCTCTCTCTCTCTCTCTCTCTCTCTCTATCAGTAAAGATCTTGTGAAAATCGGTTCATCCGTTCGGAGATTAACCCAGATATATAATTGACACTTCACTTTGATTTATATGTAGGTTACATTGATAGACTGCTCAAGTTTAGAGTGATAAATGGTGTTTAAAAAACACATTTATCATTAAAGAGGTAAACAAAGGGAGAAACTAGAAGATGCCAATCGAAAATATATTATCATAAAACATACTTTTCCTTAAGTAAAATTGCAATGAAATCGACTCATTTCTATTAAAAAAGTTGATTGTGACAAAGTTATTATAATTCGATATGAATTCAACTGAGAAATTCAATTCATCACGTTGACATTTTGTAAAGATAAAAAAAAACGTTCTTAATAAAAAAAAATCACGTTTCGCGTCGAATTCGTTGTAAGAACTCATCAAACACCTGATACCGTGTCAAAACTGTCTTCATAGGAAAAATAAAGAGGTGCCGCCTAAGCGACGTGTTAACCGCGATTTAAGGTTATCAAAAAAGTAGTATTTTTAATGACTATAACATTTCCAATATCTTTAGTATCATTACTTACAAACTCATGTCTTAAGTAATATTTTTAGCTTTCATATCAAAATATTGGCTTGAAAATGATGAATTCTGTATATAACAACTATCACTATTTATGTCAAAAGATAAATCCAATCGAGTTTCTTACCGATTTCTTATCGATGACTGGGTTGTTTTCCGAACCGGTGGAAACGTTTGACGTTCATAAGCGCCGTCTTAGGGCCTAAATTGAATAGAGTATACTTTGATTTTCATTTTGATCACGTAAACCAGTGGTGGCCAACCTTTTTCAAAGTAAGTACGCAATGAGAAACTTTTCACAGCACCGTGGGCACATGCTTGATTTTTAGGTGGGTAGAAGAGAGAATAAAATAAACTCAAACTTAAATACTCTAACCATATAAAATTAAATAATAATGCTTATGAAAGTTTAAAAAAGTTGTATTTTTAAATTAGTATTTTGGAAGTCTTGTAGAGGGCGCCTTACAGATCAACCGTGAACGCACTTCAGCCTGCGGGTGCGGTATTGCCTACCATTTATGTAAACCAAATCGGGCAGTTTTTCTATGAACTAACTTAATTGTAAAAAAAATTAAACATAATATCCATAAACTTTTAAGAAAGTAATTTATACAATAATATTACATACTGCATACATTTTTACGAAAAAAGAAATTTAAATAACAATGGACAATATTTTTTACTGCTAAAATAACTAATAACGTAAGCACAATGGTTATTTGGATGAACGTAGATTTAAATCCTTGCGAACGAACCGGAGCTTTCTGTAACGGTAAACATCGTGATGAAACCATAGCATGGCGGTACGGTCTATCTTTCTGACTAGCTACCACCCTCAAAAAGTTAATCGGTTGCCAAGCACCGATATGTGTGTTCCGGCAACTGCACCCGACAGCCAGTCCTACTCTAGGTTTAGCGTGCTTACTTTCTCAGAACGCATCGTAATTTAACATCAGATGAGATAGTGGTCAAACGCTTACACCTATATTCTATGGTAAAAATGTATAACCAATTATTGAAGAAGAGAAGCTTTATTCAACGGGTGAACCAGTAAGCATTATGTACAGACAATGGGTCAGAGGGAGAACGCTTCACGTTGTACAAACATAAAGTCACGATACAAACAATGATTATTTATTGTTGGCAGCAGAATATTCCACAACAGTAGAATCATTGAAAACAGTTATAATGATAACGTATACAAAAAAAAACAACAGAGAATTTATTTCATTGCATGATGATTGGTTGAGTATTTAATATCGATACTATTAGTTGGAATAGTATTGTCATATATATTTGATTCTTTACGCTTGTCGCTCACACCTCGCACCAACACAATACGGTGTATACCCGTGCCCGCGGTATATACATTACAGATTATTTTTTTCCTAATTCCTGTCACGCGACACCGGCGGCCGGTCTCGAATATTGTGTTCCTCGTTAACTCGTTGCAACTCGATACTAATAATCGAGTCGAGTATCGATAACGGAAACCTTAGAAAGTTCTTAAAAAAGATATTAAAAAGTTTTTATACGTTCCATGTGACAGCTGGTGTAGTTCGCGGTTAACGGACTTACTGTGTTGCCATACATAAATTCTATAATCGGATTATTTCGTATTAGTTGAATTACGTTTTTTTTTTTAATATTTGTAACATTTTTAAAACAGTTATTAAAGTGCAATTTAATATCTTCAGTTGTTTAGTTATTAATTAAATTATTGTTAAAATAGCTATAACAATACTTTTGGTATATATTTATAGGTTAGCGTTTGACCACAATCTCATCTGATGTTAAATGATGATGTGGTCTAAGATGGTAAGTCACGCTAAGCCTAGAGGGAGACTGGGTCTCAAGTGCAGCTGCCGGAACACACCAACAGGTGCTTGGCGACAGATTTTCAACTTGAGGGTGGTAGCTAGCCAGGCGGGCTTAGAAAAAGCTCCTACCACAAGCCATCCATTTCCTAAGGACACTTAAAACATATAAGAATAATATATCCTATTTCAACTACGTTATAGTTATGACTTGATTGTACAATGAGCTCGCATTCAGACATATTTATATATTAGATATGTTTTACCAACGTGGTTTGTACATAAAAGTCCAAATATAAACGACTTTTAAATTTACGATTTCTTTTATTACACATAGTAAATTATATTTCAACATTCTCTTTACCTTTTTTATTTTGTGGTTTTCATTTATCATTTCGTTTTAATTGTCAAGGTTTTACTATTGAATTAATTTTCAGGTTTTTGACATTTTTCATTTTTTAGCTTGAATGTTCCATATTTAACTGCTATAATGAATTAAACTTTGTTAATATGTAAACATGTAGCCAACTACAAGCCCAAGCTTCAGTCTAGGTTTTTTCATGAAAAATAGTTCTTACTTATACCAGATGAAGTGTGCAATTACCATAAAATCAACTAGCAAACAATACAGTTTAACGTTTTATAACACCGTATTTTGTATTATGTAGGTATGTATAGTAAGGTCAAAGTGGTAACAGATTATAATATCATTGTTCTTTCCATGAGTGAAAGAAATCCTGTTTATTTTTTGAAATTCACTTAAAAAAAAATTTTAAGCTTTAGTTATATTATTTTTATCTTGCAACATTTTATTCAAGTGCTTTTTTTTTCAAATTATCGTACAAGATTATCGCAACCGTACGGGTCCACGATGCGGTCGTAAAAGATTAGGCAGTTTAATTAGAACGCCATGGAGGGTCCCCAGTTTGATTCCCAGTAACCTGCACGTGCGATACAAGTGTTAGTTCCGTGTTCGGCGTGTGTTTATAATAATAATGCGGGCTGTCCTTGTCCTAACAGGACTGAGGTAACGATGCATGCATTCGATAAAGGGTCTAGCACACGTTGAGCCAATGCATTTAACGTGATTTTGTGCTTATATCTCATTTATTTCTATAGTACAGTCTCATTTCTAAGGATTTATTTATACGTCTGATCGTTATAGAATCCTTATTTCCTTACATATTATGAATAGTAGCATGTCTGTTGGATAGTTAAGTAAGTTACCTAACTTTATTACTTAAGTCACAAGCGACGAATAATCATTATTTCGTTCTATACACTTTAGTGACTCACCTTCAGATCCCGATTCATTATTTGATACTTACATCCTTATATATTACGCAAAAAGTATCTCTGTTTGTCTACCTCTCTGTCGATTAGTTTGCTTGCAAGTCATTAAACCGATCTACATAATTTTCTTTGTACCTAATCCATTTTCTTTTAAGTGAAATTGTTAATGCTAGGCTTTATTGAAGTGAAACTTCTTTAGAATCGTTGTGATTACAAAAAGGATGCAACGGAAATAATGACAGGTAAGAGACACAAATACAAAAATGTGTAGGATGAAGCCGGCAAAGAATGAGACAAACATATACACACTGTTTTATATTATCAGTCTCTTCTCTTTGTGCGATGCTTCGTAGCGTCCCCACTCCTGTCTTCTAAGCATAGTCGCCTGTAATTAGTGAGTCAAAGCGAGAGAGCAAATGTCGGTGTGTATGTATATTGTACACTGTTTAATACATGCTTGGATTTGAGTATTTAACGTGTGTTAGTATATGTGAAAAGTACTTGTACTGTATACGGCTGCGTATTACAGCTTTTTAGTAAGAAGTCAGCGTGGTGTGTTATTATTTAACAGTGTTTGTGAGTATTTTTATATCTTGTTTGTTGAAACTGAAAATATGAAACTTGAGCAATAAATTATGTAACAACATATGTTAAATAAATTATTCTTTTAAAATTAATAAAAATACTTTCATTTTTAAACAAATAAACTTTGTAATTATCCTACCCTCGTTATGTATATTTATCTCATTCTTTTGTCGAAATTTACTAAAGTTTCACTTCTATCGTGTGTGAATCGCACACACACCTTTTTTTAAATTAAGTTTTATATTGCAATTTAATGGGATAGAAGTCGCGGGCTATTACTATGAATTTATAAAGACCGATTTATAAAGACCGGTATATTAGCGTACCTAGGATTTTTTGAAAGCATTACTGGTAGTTTTGTAGCCTATCAGTTGTGAAATTAAATATGATATATAATGTAACAAACCAAACAAACTTATATTCATGTTTCTTTTTTTTTTTTTTCGAACTGACCTACACTGTTGGCTTCGTAAGGCCACTATAGTTCCACCGGACTACTAAGGGGGGCGCTTAAGGCACTCACCCGATTTTGTTTAGGATATTCACGTTTCTAATATTCATAGGAAATAAGAATAGTGACGATGTCGCATCTATTCGTTTTCTTGTCTTTATTACACCCAAACTATACTGGAATCTTCTGCTTTAAATATATTCATCCGTGGACGTTTGAAAGAGATTGCTATCGGTAATAAAGTCTCCCTTTGCATTAAACACATTTTCTAATACGTGCTTATCTATAGACATTATACCGTTCTAAAAATTAATTTAAAAAAATGCTACAATTTTATTATAACATTTAAGTTCACTGGAAGGTCAGACTCAATGTTTCGTGATCGCTACCATTAAACAAAGACTATAATAACATGCAGCGTCGGAGAGGTGACGACCTTCGGCCCCCTAAATAGGGCCTGGGGGCGATGGTCACGGGCAGGTCAACCGCCATGGACAGGCCTTTTAAGTTTAAGGCGCACTAATTTTCGGTGCGATGTCACCAGTCCCGACCTCTCAGATTGCAAGACGGAGGTCGCTGATGGGAGACCGACACCTACCGCGTCGAAGGGATGAAATGCATTGACAGTCTCTTCTCCGCGGTCAAAAGATGTGCGAAGAACACCGTGGGGTTTTAAGTCTGTAAAAATTTGACAAGCCCCACCTCTGCTGCCCGGCGTTTGGATGGGGATCTCTTGTTGGAATGTACACATATAAAGAAAAAAAGACCATAGCAACGTGATAACAACAGTTTCTCGTAAGAGACAGGATTCTGTGAACGCGACATAAACAGTTTAAGTATGCACGAGGTGTACGGGTTATTAGAATAAATAACATTATATTATTGGTATTCATTAATGGTAGAAATGGTGGTTCGTGTGGTCACTGTTGTTCGACTGTTCGGAGAACAATTGAGGAAGTACTTAAAATTATATACAAGTTTATTCCTCAGGTGTATAAGGACGTAAATATAGATTGTTACGAATTTAGACCTTATGCTTCTAAAATACATACATTTTTGTGTTACTCTAGTAACTAAGAACCTGAGACCTAAAGACTGAATGCAGTTTCAATGTTGCATTTGTGGGTGGACGTAAAATTTCTAATAGAATAAAGGCATAGATGTAAACAACGATGACATTACGTGGAGAGTTACCGTAGCGAGTGGACGTGCGTCATCTCTGTCAGATAGATAATTGAATAATTTAATAATAATAAGCTAAGACCATGATTTCATTTGTATTTCAAAATACATATTCGAGGTTGATTTTGTGCATAATATTAATTATTTAGTGATATAGTTAATTTATGATAACGAAATTCTTTAAATCGATTGAGCATTTTGCAGTGCGCGTGTGTGTGTGTGTCGCATCGAACACTTTTAGTTTGCCTTTTAACGTACAAATTGTCTTTATAAATTAAAAAAAAAGTTAGATGTATGATACTCGCTATCTTTATAATAGTTTCGTTGGACTAAAGTACCAAATTTTACTGAAAGTCATTTTGTATCTTTTTTTTTCTGTTTTTAATCTTATAATTTTTTCTACTTATTACTTGAGACTTGACTATTACCAAACAAATACCTAAATAAGACTGGAAAATAAGCCTATGATAGTAAATATGAGAATCGTGCTAATCGGTACACTGCTTTCTGCATTTTAAATATATATGTACAGAGGTATTTTACAAGAGACTTATTTTTGAAAACTAAATCAACGATGAACAGATATGGCCAAATCATAAAAAATGCTTAAACATTTTTGACTTTGGTACTGTCTTAAGTTCAAAGTTAGCGCATCGAAGCTGAATAGTTCAGTGCAATATGTGTGACGAATCGTTTCTATTTCATGTTGTGCGTTACGAATCGCTTACGTTACAACTATACGGAACCGAGACTTTACGTCAATGTTATTAACGGCTTACTATGTTTTTATATCGTTGACAAAGCTTGAAATTTTATATAATTATATTGAATTACCTCCACAGGTGTTTGTTTTCCTATGTAAATAAAAATTACAGAGGTATTTTGTTGTATGTATAACACCCTAAAACTACTAATAGTACTCCAAATAGTATAAAAAGAAAAATGTAAAAATATTGATTTCAACAATAACGCCATCTACCGGATTGATCAACCAATGGGTTTAAGATAACCGTTTGTTGTTAGGAACAAGTGGTGAACCGTGCGAAAATTACATGCGTGTACATAAAAACAAGCATATGATATTTATTGATCCGAAAAAGGCATATGATCGAGTACCCCGAGATGTCTGTGGTGGGGTCTGAAAAAGAAAAAGGAGCCTGGGAGTACCTAAAATTTACCCGTAGTACGTAAGTCGAACCAAACGTTGGGCGCGAGGCTGGAGTTGCTTCCATGTGGCTGTAGGCTTGCAACAGAGATCGCCTTTAAGCTCTTATTTATTCAATTTTTTTTATGGATACACTAATATTAGACTTACAGGAGAAGGTACGTTGGTGTATGCTGTTTACCGATGATATTATTCTTCTGCGAGAAAATGCTGCCGAGGTTCAGAGTTGGCAAATACAGATTCATTAGCCTAATAATATTAAACTAGATTCAAATAGTAACTAACGTCTATGTTGCCGGAAATATCCGGACACCGTGTCCGTTCGACGGACGGTGTTTCCGAACGTGGTGCCGGAAATAAGCGGAACAAATCCGGCCATCACTTTGCTTTTGTGTACATACGGACTTAAAATTTGTCAAACTAAAAAAAGGTTAATTACTAGACCAAATATTTATTATTATTTTAATCTTTCGTAATATATTATTATTATTTATTACGGCCTGCAAAAGTCGCTATTTTTGAACACTAAGGAAATGTATGAAACAACCTAGAATTGCCAGATATTACCAATAAAGTCATAATAACACTAAGGAAATGTATGAAACAACCTAGAATTGCCAGATATTACCAATAAAGTCATAATAATAGATAAGGCGCCGAGTGCTGTAAGCAAACCGGTCTTAAAATATCACGTTATCATATTTCTCCCTTCTTTATACATATTTGGTGCTATAATTTAGATTTTAT
This sequence comes from Antheraea assamensis, assembly GCA_035772565.1. Lineage (NCBI taxonomy): Eukaryota > Metazoa > Arthropoda > Insecta > Lepidoptera > Saturniidae > Antheraea > Antheraea assamensis. The sequence goes on from JAQQSE010000009.1 coordinate 4,851,294, forward strand.
TACAGTTCTGAGATTTCCATATTTGTTTTCATTAGATATGTAGGCGAACTAAAGTGCGGTTATTAAATCTATTCTGAACACTATATTGATTCGTGGAGAAAAAAAAGTATGTGTGTAATTATGTACACGCTTTAGAAGTTATACTTCTTTTGGCGTAACGAGATAAAAATCTTTTCAAAAAAAATATCATTCGCCTTATTCTAGATTTGTAGCCTATAATATAAAAAAAAAAAAAACTTCTTTTGGCGTAACGAGATAAAAATCATTTAAAAAATTTTATCTTTCGCCTTATTCTAGATTTGTAGAAAAACTGTACATTTTTTTTTAATAACATGTTGACTACAGCTAACTTCAGGGTGTCGGTTTTTCGTGACCGTGAAATATACTCTCATCATTTTTCCCTGATGCGCCAAAAAAGTATAACTTCTAAAACGAAAAGAAGAGTACTACCATTACACAATAGTGTAAGGTGTAAATAAACCAGAGAGTATTGTTTTTTATATGAGTGTAAGTTTATTCCAATTTTTGCTTTTGTATGTACAAATCAATATTTTTACTGACAATAGTATTTGATTAACTACGGGTGTAAAATTACTAATACAACAGATTTATTATCTGCTGAATTTAAATATTATAGATATTAAAATTAGCACTTGAATCATTTAAAATAAGGTTTGTAATACATTATATAAATATCTCTATAGTTAAAACCCATTTATAATCACAGTAATCATAATTGTCCAAGGTGAAAGATTTCAACCGACAGTAAATTCAAATAAGTTTAACCAACAAGCTGGCATGTTAGCTCGACGTAAAAACCTAGCGTACAACCAGGAATGTCAACACGAACATCGCTGGTCGTAGCCCAGCTCAATAACACGGAAAATTATATCGTTCGGAGAGAAAACAGCTGTGCACCGGGACTTATAGTGTCTGCATGCATCAGTTCTGACGTCAAACGTTTCTGTTTACCCCATTTGGTAATTTACTCTCCCGTATACTCTGGAGATACTTATTTGCGTTGATTTGAAAAGAAATCATACTCTATAGTGACGGTTTTAGACTAGATCATATAGGAACGTTCTCAAGTATTAGGCAAAAATTTCGTCATTTTTCACCTGCCTTCTTCTTGTCAGTAAAGGTTCTTACCCAGTCCTTACGTAAAAATTTGTAGATTCTATACAAAGTTTCTGGTATTTTTACGAATTATTAAAAACAAATAAGTGTATATTGGTGACGTCATCGGCGCAATTAAGAGCCATGTCCCTTAATAAAAAATAAGCAAAGCAAAGTGTTAAAACTTACGTCATAATATGTGTGGAAAACTTGCTAACCTCAACTCGTACGGCTGTATACGCATCGCCATGTTATATGTCATATCCTATGAGGTTGGGACGAGTCGACTCAACTCTTCCACCACCACTTTCATCATCACCCTCGCCTATTTATATACGTACTGCACTTGTTTTTGGGTTTTCATGTGGATTTTCATGGGTTTATACGCTTGTTTGCGCATATGTTTCACACTAAAACATTTCACGTTTTTATTATTTTGATGCCATTTCTTTATTTACTTCGAATAAAAAGGAGCTAGGATCATTTTCAATTGGATCATCAGGCCGTTTACATCAAAATGAAAATGTCGTACGATCTATCAAGCTGTGGGGAATTAATATGGCATCAATGTGACCGGTAAATATTTTTAATTTCTGCTATATAAGTAAAGAAGCATCAGTAAGGGATATAAATAGAGTTTTCTACAGTTTGCCCGTATTCGTGTCTGAACTGGTGGACCATTAACAAAATGTCGTCGTAAATGGACAAACCGTGTATCCGCCATTAATGAAGTTAGCTCGACGATAGCATTAATATTAGTTTGATCAGAATATTTCTCCTCTTTGTTTCATTGGTAAAATATTTCTCGACTCTGTTTACAGTTATACCTGTTGGAATGAACAATATGTATTCTTATAGACAATGCACAAATAAGGGCTATCATGTTTTCTAGATAAATCTACTGGTTGGAAAATGGTTAATCAGTTTCAAGATTTATTTTTTCACTTGTGCTAAACAATAATGCTTATAAGGGACTTTTTTTTTTTTTTTTTTTTATTAACGTGGGGACATCCCTAACGGATACCCATCCTCCCGGGGGAGAGAATGGGGTATGTCCGATTCGCACGGACTAAAACCCCACGGTGCACCGGCCACCGCTTCAATTTGGAGCGGCATGGGACCGTGCTAGGCTAACACCATGCCGCCCCCAGCGGTCAGCCCGGCAGCAGATGGCTGCCAGACTCCATCCTTATAGGGAGGTAGCTGTGTACACGATCAGCTACCTCCCCTCGTCAGCCGAACCTACCTGAAGCTTATAAGGGACTAGCTTAATAGTGCTTATCTTTAAGAATAAGGGTGTTGTACAAAACTGTAATCATTATCGAGGAATAAAGCTCGTGTCACATAGTATGAAAGTTTGGGAAAGGGCGATAAAGAGACGAAATTAGAGTGACTCAGAATTATTTGGGGTTTATGCGTTTAGACGTAAAACAACAGTTGTCATATTCGCACATTAGTAAATGTGTACATAAGAACTTGCATATGGTGTTTGTTGATCTGGTGAAGGCATATTATCAAGTACGACGAGATATTCTGTGGTAGCTCTGAAAAGACAAGAGTGCCTGGAAAGCTGTACCTACAAGTTATTCGTTATATGTATAGTCCAGCCAAAACACACGTTAGGTCCGAAGATGGAGTTTCAGCAGAGATGGATTCAGCCTTAACCCCTTATTTATATCTTCATGTTACGGATACGTTAACTAACATCAGATATACAGAATAAGAGACTTGGTATATGCTGTTTGCTGATAATGTTGTTCTCGACGGAGAAAATGCTGCCCAGATCCAGAGAAATGGCGAGAAAAACGAAAAATACTGGTTTGAAGATTAGTAGAATAAAAACTGAATATTTGTTTTACGACTTCGGTGGTTCGTCCAGTTTTTTTCATATACGTTTAAATAGTGTATCGTTACCAGTCTACTCCAATTTCTGGTATCTTAGTTCATTCACTCAAAGCGACGGTAGCATAGACAAGGATGTGAGGAATAGGATAAATGCAGGGTGGATGAAATGGTGCAAAAGTGTCTGGGGTAGCTTGTGACCCACGAATATACTTGAAATTTAAGGGGCAGGTTTATAAAACTATCATAAGAGTATTCATGTTGGATGCGTCTGAGTACTGGTCTACGAAAAGATGGGGGAGAGAAGACTACATGTGGCAGAGATGCGAATATTAAGATGAAGGTGTGGTGTAACTAGAATTAATATATTGGAGGGAGTCTGAAAATAGTACCAGGTAGACATGAAGGTGGACGAATGGAGGAGTAGAAAAAGACTGAAAAAGGTATTGATAGATTGTGTGAAAAATGTTATGTGTATAAAAGGCGTGAATATTGAGATGACATCTGACAGGGGAGAGTTGAAAAATATAACATGTTGTGCCGACCCTACTTAGGTGGGATAAGATCAAGAAGATAACGATGAGGACCTCCTTCAGAAAGCCACGAACTCGAAAGTGTAAAATAATATGTTATTCACTTCATCTTTCATGATACTTTATCTTAATTTAGAAAAATAATTAAATATTCAATTTAAAAAATCAAATATTACCATCTGTTATATATTTATTTAAATCAAATTGTATACAATTACTATTGTCATACATAACTATTGTCTTTTACATAACGGAATAGTGATAAGGCGCCAATTAAAAATATATATATGTCGAAGAGGTAGTGACCTACCTGACCCGTACCAATGGTACAGGAACATGCTTTGACAGCGAGGCGCAAGCGTTGCAACGGCAGCGCTTCGACAGAGTCTGTACTGAAGTTCGCGCGAGCCGATGAAAAGACTGCAGAGCGTCCAGAGTGCACTCGACTGCTGACCACCGCGCGGACAACCAGTCTAGAATAAGTCCTCCGACGAAAACGCCCACTCGAATCGTCCTATTATGTCGACATATATAATTTAAATTATTTTTTTACAATTGACAAGCGAATAACATATTATTTTACACTGTTGAATTCGTGTTTTTTGAAGACGATTCGTTTTTCTTTGTATTTTTTTACATAAGTACCAATTGTCTAAGAAGTAACACCTAAAAAATTATCGAAACCCATCCAGTAGTTTCTACTTCTATCATTTTATTTCTATAGATCACTCGTAATACAAATAATTCACAGTGTTATATGAATTAGTTCATATGAATGAATAGCGTATATGTAAACACATACCTATATAATAAACTGTGTATAGCCCGTGAACGCCGTTGACAATGCGTGTCACAGTCAAAGTGTTCCGGTCGGGTGTTCACGACAATGCCCACCCCACGTTACTCCGAAATGCTATTGTACGCGTCTGTCATATTCCAGCTTCCGAGGTATTGGTCCTTTCTATCTTTGTGACGTCTTTCCCGTATAAAAATCTTATGTATACTAGGAATTTATATAATTCATTGACGTCAGTATACTGTTAGGATGCCGTCCCTGTTTTTCTTTTTAAAAAAAAACTACACTGTTGCACTAACTGAATATTTTAATATTTTAATTGACTTTACAATTATTACACTGACTCCCGAATTTCGTTGAGTGGTTAGAACCGAACTCTGCGAGGTTTGAATCCTGACTGACTGAAATATAGTTCGGTTATTATGCACAAGTGAAGTGGATGGGAAATAATACCACGGAGCATGCATTCTGAGATGCCACCAAAACTCCATGGAAAGTTCTAACAAGGAAACCACCATCTTGTTAGAAGATTATAAGTATCACAAGACACTTACGAGTACTTGGCAAAATCTTGTTACTTGACGCTGGCTAGTGCACAAACCGTGACGGAGCCAAAAAATAAAAAAGAAGAAGAAGAACTAAATTAGTTAATGCTTACCTTTCAACTACAAAGGCTTGAATCATATACCTTTTGTCATTGTTTCACCCTTAATTATATAAATGTGAACGTGGTTTTTTTTTTGTTTGTTATACTTTCACGTTTTAACTACTCAAATAATGATTTTGGAATTTTGTATACACGTTACAGGTAAAAGTCAAAGCTACAAGCAAAAGCTTACATTTTACACAACTATTTTACCAAGAAATGTATTTCAAATAGATAGCTGTGGGGTGTATTTTTTAATTTGGTTCTACATATACACGACTTTTATGTTAATATGAAAATTAATTTATACGCACTGTATATACCATTTACCGCGTTTTGTAGTATTCCCAACTGTTACAATCGATTTACTCTATTGTTTTAAAAAGTTTACCCTAAATGTCAATTATTAATTAAAAACCACCCTCAGGTATTATTACCTTGGATGTATTATATTATTATTATCACCGTATATTGGTTATAACACCCGCGATATTAGAAAGCTTTATAGTAAATATATATCCAGTAATTAACCGCATTGCGATCTCTAAGAAAATTATAATAAACACGTTCGCATGACTCTTTTAATTTTTCGTATTTCGAGATCGGGCAGTATATTATAACTACTGTTACATATAGCTACAGCTATATATAACTACTGCTACATACAGCTACAGCTATTTATAAATACTGCTATATATAGCTACTGCTATATATAACTACTGCTACATATAGCTACAGCTATATACAACTACTGCTACATATAGCTATAGCTATATATAACACATGCCACATATAGCTACAGTTATATATAACTACTGCTATAAATAGCTAATGAGACTATTGCAAGCCGGTGTTTTCTCGATAATTGCCGTTACTTTTACTTTGCACTATCCTGATTATCAGGTACAGTATCTCTATTTTGTCGTGTGTACCTCCATATATTTTTATGGGTTACGATAAAAAAATAAGCCACGATAATAATTCGCGGTCTGTTCTGACGCTAATAGTATGGAAATTCACGGTTATTTCGAACACGAAGGCTCGTGTCTCTTTCGTATCGCAAATCGCGCAACTAAGCTACCGGATATCGGGAAAGTGTCGCGGTATATCGTCACGCCGCGGTCGCGCGTTCGGCGCGAGCGTTATAAATAAAATCGCTACATTACAACTCGCGCTTGCCGTGTTATCATACAGCGATATCGGAGCTATCACATATCAAAACTTTATTGTGGTATAAGGTAAAGGGGTAAGCGTGTACGAAAAAAACGCTCAGAACACTTTATAGATTTGATTTTCGTCCGTTTTGTGCGTACATTTCAAATTATTTATTTGCGAAGAAGCATTAATGAGTCAGTAGTTGATTATCAAGGCATCCTCTGTCGATTGCCATATGTTTAGACTACTGTATAAGCTGGAACTTATTGATGTAGGAGAAATATTGTGATGAAATTATAATATGAAGGTAGTTCATTTTTCTAAGCTTGTCTGGCTAACCAATGCACTTAAGTGGAAAATACTACCGAAAATAAAAACCATCTGCAGATGCGTTCAGGCAGTTGCACTTGGGAGTCTGGTCTTCTGTAGGTTTATCGTTTTTATCATTCGAGAGGTGAGATTATCGCGATTCATAGTATTGAAATTAAAAAGCATTATCAGTTATTCTGCTATTGGGTAATTTTCTATTCTATACCTTATTCCTATTTGTAAGAATTAAACGATAATAAAAAAAAACCATTGTTTATATCGGATTTTGAGTGTGAGCAATGTGAAGCACTATCTCTTTCGCACCTATCGGTTGTAGTAATGTGCTTGATTGTTCGCACTTTGCAGTGACAATTGTTGATTGCTTCTCGTAAACAGAATTTTGTTATTTCATGAGAACACTGTGTTTTTTTTTTGGGTTTGTTCCTTATTATTATCATTATTATTTAACACATTTTTACCCTTTTATTGATTTTAAATGACTTGTCTTATATTTTATCATTACTGCTTAGCCTATCTGGAGAAACGTGGTGGTCGTATGTAGCCTAGATAACATTCTAGGAAAGTTTTCTATCTGAAGGTTTATATCTCTTAATATTTGTTCAGCTGATTCAAAATAAAACACACAAGAAATTTATTTATATACTCCTAGTCTCCTAGAGTAACTAACGAAATACAAACAAATAATGAAGACGGAGTGCTTTGATCAAAGCCTTATGAAATATTATAATATAGTATCTTCGTACTTTTTAATTTATTTTATATGTAACTAGCTTTTCCTTTTTTTTTCTTATTTACGTGGGGAAATCCGTCATGGACACGCCACCCTCTCGGGGGAGAGAGTGGGTAGTGTGAGACTTAGTGAGCTCACGTTGATATAGTAAAATATAATTACTATCCCCCGAGAAAATTTCTTTGAAAAATGTCTTTTTCTGAGCCCTTGACGAAAACGTGTACGAACTCGTATACAGAAAACGTATATACAAAAAATTTACAACGATCTGCGGAATACTTAAAACCTAAAAGTGTAAGAAGCCATTTCACATTCGCATTTAGTTTTATCATTTTTAGAAGACTTATATAGGAATCACAAAACCATTATGTTTTTATATCATCAAGCAATAATATAAGGTGAAGAAATACTTGCTATCGCTTATCAATGGTCTGATAACAAGTGATAGCTTTAGCGAAATGTCAGTACGTTTACATCTCGATCTAAATGAGTCAGCGTCTGAAGCGAGTTCATTAATAAAACCCAATTAAGTCTACGTTAAGAACAGTCAGGCCGGATTAGCGCGTTTCCCCAACGAATTAATTGGGATTTGATAATTATAAAGAGCGCCTATCGATGTGACATACCGATTTGTATCACGTTTGTGACGGTGGCGGTTTAATGTTAAATTTTGAAATGAAGTTATTTATGCACAACGATTTTATAATCGAACCAAACATCCAGTGAAATAATTTCATAATTCTAAAAGTAAATTTTATCAAGGAAAGTTATTATTTTCCTACTGAGCTGGAGAAATAATTCGATGTCATTGCTCAATGAAATTTGTTTACTTCTTAAGGTTGCTACTGTTAACATCATTACTAGTGGCCGCCTGCGTCTTTGCCTATGTTTGCATTTTAATAGACGAGATAGCTCTTAAATGGTATGATTAATTTCCAACTTACTTATTTTGGCTAAATTAAATAATACCTTTATAAATTATAGCCCATGTGTTATTCTGGTGTATAAGCTTTATAGTTACAAGAAGTAGACTCTGAAGTTTCATCAGAATCCGTTTAGTAGTTGTCGTGTGAAAGAGTGACAACATTCATATATCTTAAAAAAATCTCGTTTTGTAATATCAATACAATTTATTATCTTTTAAGAAATAAACAGTTCAATATGGAACAATAGTAAAATCACTACGCAAAAAGAGTACTGATGTATTAAAATACATACATTTAACATCACACAATTAGTCAGTTTTACACAATTTAGTAACTTTTACACGTTATATTTATACAAAAGATCATACAAACAAACAGACTCACTTTTGCATTTATAATATTGGTTTGGATGATTAATTCAATTAATTGATAATCATAAAAAATGATATAATAATGAAGCAAATTAATTATTTTATAATAACAAAAAAAATTAAATGAACATAACATGCATTTTAAGTATGATTGGTAACGTCGCGGGTCAGTGCGTGATTACGAATTGTATATTTTCATAGCAACCGATCTTTACTTTTTGACCTGAATATTTTTATGAGATTATCTGTATTCGTAGGGCGGCGTGGTTGCCTTCCGTTGTAGAAATATGTAAGACGTAACCATCGACTGTAATAAATTTTTATATTCGACATAAACCCAGCAAACGTGGAATGTACTCAAGGTAGCAATAAAGTGTTGCTGATAAAGAATTGTTCCTATTCTTATATCGAAGATTCCTTATCGCTTTGTTGAGGTCCTTTGTATTTTAGTTTTATTTTGTCGTATATTTTTTATTACCGGTAACACATACATACATATGCAGACACAGGCAACTATTTTAGAAATAGCCTTTACTCCTTTTTGGCTGAACTATATCTAACTGTAAGCGTTATGTTATCAAAAAACAATAACCTCCAAAAGATCTTCCATCTATATATCTATACTAATTGATATCCTCATACGATAAATTAAAGGTTGCTATGAAGGATCTGTCGTCATCTTAGTGGTCTTAGCGATGCAGTCGAGTACTGACTCCATTAGCCCACTTCATCATCAGCATCTTACCCTTATTCCCACCTAAGTAGCGTCGGCACAACATGTTTTCCTTTTCCACTCTCCCCTGTCAAAAGTCCATTTCAGTATTCACACCTTTTATACGCATATCATTTTTCACACAATCCATCCACACTTTGTTCGGTCTTCCTTTCTAGCCTTATATCCGTCCACTTTCAAACTCAAAACTTTTCTCGTTACATGACTTTCATCTCTTCTCATAATATGCCCGTACCGTGCTAACCTATTGCTCCTCAACTTCTCTGTCACTAGTGTCATTTTCAAACTTCTTCTGATATACTCATTCTTAATCTTATACATTCTTGTTACACCACACATCCATATTAACATTCGCATTTCTGCCACATGTAATCTTTTCTCATCCGTCTCTTTCGTAGCCCAGCACTCGGATCCATATAACACGACTGGTCTGATTATAGACTTATACACCTTCCCCTTAAGTTTCAACGGCATTCGTGGTTCACAAACTACCCCGGACATCTTTCGCCAATTCATCCATCCATCCATTAGCTCACTTGAACACTAATAACATAATACTAATATAAGGCTAATAATAATAATAATAAAAACGAATATTAGTAAAGATTAGTATGTAATAATGTAATACCCACACAGATAACTGATAGTTGTGTATTCATCTGATAAAAGCTAGTTAGCAGTAGGCCGAACCTGCTCCTTCTAAGTTTAGTACTTAGACCTTACTGCCCACGTTACGATACCTCATTCAGCTTATGATTAAAATGGTAGAAATTGGTCAAAATTAAAAACTTTTAATTATTTTCAAGTAAAAGGGCGAGAAGCGTCGATTCAGCAATATCGGGCGCGAACGGAATCTAGAGCGCAGCGCTCGCCAGTCGCCTACAGAGCCCCGTCCGAAATTGACTTTATGTATACAGTGGAACACTTTATCACTGAATGATATTATATAGTGCTTACCAGAGAATTTGGACACTTTCTTTTACACAAATATAACCACGCATACCTTCCATAACTACATTTTCAATGAAGGGTCGAATGCGAATTTAAAATTTTCTAATACTTAAGTTTCGTTTGATACTCGAGTTTTCTGTTCGGGGAAAATAATGCTCTTCAATCTATAAAGGTTTATTTCAGAATAAATATATATAAATAATAACGATAGAAGTAAGAGAAATGTTTACCGTTTCAATAAGGCTGGTCGAATCGTTTCCGTTATTAGGCAAATAGGATGTGTATTAAATCAATTGATTACTCTGCGGTAGGACGGTACTCCGGTATATTGAATCATCGAATATTGACTTATAAATATTAATACGAGGATCGAGGTCACGGAGATGAAATCAAACGGTAATTCTGTTATCTAAAGCAATTTCACCCTTATCGGTACAATTCTGTATTACATTTCGCTTCGTGATATGGTTTCCTTATTTGTGAAGCGTAGAGGTATTTTTGAATCGATTATTGTTGTAGTTAGAATCCTTACATTTAGCCGAATTTGAAGCACGGTGAGAGCTGTTGTTAATGTGTTCAGAACGTACGACGTAGTCTTCGATGGAGGAAAGCATATTCGTGATGTAACCCCAGAATGGTGGTAAGTCTTTTTCTGAACATGTCTAACTAGCTGCCGCTAACAAATTGAATATCTGTCGCTAAGAAGCCATTTGTTTTTTTTTGGCCGCTGCACTTGGGAGCCAGTCTCCCCCTTCTAGTTGAACGTATTTACCATCTCCGACCATATTTAACATCGCGAGATTATGATTTAACGCTGACAAAGGGGATAAATAATAATAATGGTATAATAACTTTTAAAAATATAGAGAGATCAGTAATGAATACAGATAAAGAATATAGTTCCCGTGAAATAATTCACAGACACCGATTAATAGTACTAAAAATTAAATAATAATTACAAAATAATACAGAGAATTGATATAATAAGGAATTTTCTAAGCTGAATCCAATTTCATCGCGCAATCATATCACAACAAAAGCTCCCGATCCTTTGAGGGACCCTTCTAAAGGAAAACTATTAAAAAGGAATCCGCTTAAGGACCTCACATCGTAATCAATTTTCTAGTACCTATGAGTGTTTGGGTTCTAAATGCGACAGATGTTGTGGTTAAATTTGTAACAAACTTATACAACCCGGCACTTAAAGGAATTTGATCTTTCCGAATTAACTAATAGAGTTCATTAGAAGCGTATGTTAGATATTTGTTTTATTGAAGTTATTACACTCAACCACATGGTGGCAGCACTTTATGTTGAATCATTAGGATTTAATTTAGGAAATGCCCATAAAGACGTCTACGAACTGATAAATCATCTTAATAATTCCATTAATAAAGAAGAAAATATTAAAGCAAATATGAGTCTATTAAAATAGTTCTCATACAATAAGTTACACGATGGTTGAATACTGAATTTTCGACACAAAGTTTTATTGCAGCATTTGAATATTATTGTGTGAATAAGTTACATTTTTTTTTTTACCGAGGAGAAATCCATTATGGATGCCCACCCTCTCGTGGGAGAGAGTGGGTTATGTCCGACTCGCACGGACTAAAACCCCACGATGTACCTTCTGCTGCCATAGCTGGACGACAAGGGCTGACGGTAGCACTCCGCATGTCGCCCCGGCAGTCGGCCCAGCCTGATCCTGGGCCTCCCGCGCTTAAGAGAGACAGCCTGGTATACCCCGACTGTCTCTCAAACGGCCGAACCAGTGCAATGGAGTAAGTTACATACACTATCTCTACCTTACCTAACCTGACTCTACCTTCTCAATACATTCTTGATAATTTAATGTATGTTCGCAAAAACTATGAAAAACTTGAGCTCGTAAAAGACCGGCATTATCTAAATACTAGAAACGGTGACAAACTGGTCGTCCCATGTTTCCGACTCAGTAAAACCAGTAACAGTGTCAGATTTTATAACAAAGTCCCTAAGCATATTACGGATTTGCCGTACTATAAATTTAAGCGCCATGTCAAGCGGGTTTTGGTGTCAAAGGGCTATTTTAGAGTGGATCAATATGTGAACGATGGTGATGTCTGGAATGGACTCTTCTCTGTGCATCCACTAATAACGATAGTAATATGTAATTTATTTGAAATATGCATCTTAAAAGATAAACCCGATCGAGTTTCTTACCGGTTCTTCTCGACGACTGGGATGTTTTCCGAACCGGTGGTAGTTTTGACGTTCATAAGCGCCTTCTTTGGGTCTAAATTGAATAAAGTATGTTTTGATTTTGATTTATCAATTGTTTTAGTTGACTGAAATATATACGATTAGCTCTTATCTTCGTGTCATCTATGCTATAGTGGTTAGCGTGCTCGGAAACATCGTCAAACGACGTAGGTTCGTATCCTTGATATTCAACTGGAGCTTTCAGTGATGGAAAACATAATTATGCAATCATAGTGTGGTGGTAGCGCTTTTTTCAAGCTCGCCTAGCTAGCTACCACTCTTAAGTTGAAAAGTTGTCGCCAAACTTCTATGGGTGTGTTCGAGCAGCTGAACTTGAGAGCCAGTGCTCCTCTAAGTTCAACGAGGTGACCTACCTTAGAGCACACTGCCGTTCATCATCAGGTACGGTAGTGGCCAAATGCTAAAACCTATAAATCGTTGTTATGGTCAACGAAGAATTGACAGTAGGCCTTTGAACGTGGATTATGACTTTGTCTTGCATGCTCTGTATAACTGCAGTTATAGTTTGAAGTTTTGTTCTTAGGGTTATTTATATCTATAACTGAATTTGTCCATGAGATCTTACAATTCATTTATACTAAGCCATAATATTATGATTATAATGTTTATATGTCTCTCTTTAACTAAATGCAGAATTTTTGGTTAAATAAATGTGTTCTATTTAAGAAGTAAGTTAATTGTAATTTGCTTGATTTCACACAGATGATTGTTCGAAGATGGGAATCTATCGGCCGCTTATACCGTACGATGTGAGCTTCAAAGTAATTTAACTGAATATACGGTGGTCGAGCTTTAAAGAAACTTAAGGGTGTGTATGAAAAGAGCCTGAGCACGACTGGTAAATCGTGAGTGGTCGCACCCGATTTTAATACCAATTGGTCAGCGACTTGAGCCATTTTTAACCGACTTTATTATTTAACACCTTTACATAACTTTACATTAATGAAATAAAAATGATCAGGTGACATTTTCCTAATGATTCGTTATATTAGGGCATGTGCAAATCGGCTGTGGCGGCACCATAGATATAATTCTTATATATAATAAAGCAACAGTTCTTGCATTGTATACCAATTTGAAGTAACAAAAATACGCGTGAGTGTTGGGAACTCGGTGTTCTGGAGTAAAAACTCATCAACGCTGCTGTCAAGACCTTAATCATATTTGGTATTAATTATAGGCGACTTTTACCACACTAAGCTGTAGATCCTCGTAACCATAAGCAGCTTGTATGTTAATTGATCCCATATTATCTATTATTCTATCTTTGTCTTAAAATAATACAGAACTTTGAAGAGACGTGGTGGTTACGACATCGTTTAGTATGTTCAGACACCGTGTTCATTGACGCGTTTTTGAATCTCTGTGAATGAGCTGTAGCTTTCGGTGAAGGAAAACTTCGTGATGAAACTATAGCGTAATATATATATTACGGTAGGGCTCATTCTAAACTCGCCTGGCGTCTACCACCCTCAAGTAGGTGGTAGAGCTACGCTGAATCTATTACTGGTTTCAGCATGAATGGGTCGGTTCGCCCGGGGTAGTACCACCCTCTCACAGAAAACCGACGTGAAGTAACAATGCTTGCACTGTTGCGTTTCGTTCGGTCAGTAAGAGCACCGGAGGCCCACATATTTAAAAGGCCGGCAACGCACTTGCGACTCCCCTGGTGTTGCTAGTGTCTATGGACGGCGGTGATCACTTACCATCAGGTGACCCACCTGTTCGTTTGCTCCCTATAACATTAAAAAAAAAGTTGAAAATCTGGCACCAAACACCTATGGGTGCACTTCGATAGATGTACTCGAGAGTCGGTTCTTCTCGGATCAGTGTGTATACCATCTTACACTACATCGTTATTTTATATTACTATACAGATATAATTATGATTATCTTCAAGGGAGTAGTCAAAGTAATAAAAATATAAAGTACTCGATTTTTGGTAAACAATGTTTTCATATTCCAAGGATAGGTAGTACCGGCAGACAAATATTGCAATAAATATACAAGTCTCGTTACAAACAAATAAATTGCAAAGAACTACGCAATAATACGTATAATAGAAAGAATTCGCTCTATTCAGGGAAATAGTTACTTTTGACTTTTGCCGGTGATTGTACATATTAAGCTTATTTATAACAAACACTATATGGAAATAATTATTTCTGATGCTAATTTTTGTTACATTGTTTTTCTATTTATATAGACATTACTTATGGAATATATGAAAAGGTAATTTCGAATTCTATTTGAACACTCAAAAGAATCACTCCTTTGAATCTTTAGAAATTACGATATGACACATACAAGATTATAAGCTTGTTGAGGAGTTCAGTATTATTATAAAAGGATTGTAATAATTGTAGTTTTTATGTTGGACTCAACACATAAATGTACGCTTTCGTGCGACACTATGAAGAAATGCATATGTGCCTCACAAAATTATACATGTATGGTTAGCTTATCTCGCATAGTTAGTTTAGTTCGATTCGCATTTTTGTATTCAAGGCAACAACCCAATCCAAGTTTCGGTCACTTTGGCACCGTTAAGCTTGTTGCCATTTAGCTAAGTGCTTTTGAGGCTTGTTCTGAAAGCCCGGTAAAGCTATGATGACCAGCAGTTTGTCAGTTCTGAAAAAAAAACCCACAACTCCTTTTCTCTTGGTTCATAAGGCCGTTCACATGTATGCCTGTAGATAAGTCGTAACTGTATTCAAAGTTGTATTATTGTCTGTACGATTTATATACAGATTTGTTGTTAATATTCTGTGTAACCTTAATCGACTGAACGATTGAATGATGCAGTATGACGTCATTGTCCATAATGTCATACTTTGACTAAACATCATGAAATTCTGTACCTACACATTGTAAAGTCTATAAAAAAGGGCATAGCGTATCTTTCGTCCGAGAAAAAAGTACTCTTCCCTAGGAATAGGTCAAGTGTACATTAATGCTAGCAAAGCTGCAGGTAAAAGCTAGTATTTTATAAGATAACAAATGATTGATTACTCTAGACAAACTATTCAGGATGTAATGAGACAAAATTAAAAATACCTTTTACCTTAAATACCAACATTTTAAAGTATGTTAAAAACTTAAAAAGCTTTTACTTGCCAGATTAGATTATATGAAACGAATGCAAATGTTGCTATCGAAAATTCCTTATCACTAGAGAAAGTTTATTCAGGTCGTCGGTGTGTGAGCGCGCACGACCGACGCAAGGGTGCATTGGGGGAAAATGCAATTAATTCCATCACAAAAGCCTCCCCGGGATCCCGTGTATCGGGGATTAAGCAATAAGCGTGTAAGTGTTTTTCCTAATGCTATCTTCTTGTTTTTTAGAACGTTCGTAGATTAAATTCTTTCTTCGCTAACATAAATATGATATACCAAATTATAATTACTAGCGGCCCGCTCCGGCTTCGCACGGGTATAAAATATATAGCCTATGTCATTCAATGAAAAAATATTTAAAATCGATCCAGTAGTTTTGATTTATTCATTACTGTCCGTGGTCCGCACGCGTTAATTTTGGAGTAACCACAAGAATAACAGTATTTCTCCACTATTTAATTTATGCTATCATACATATAAACCTTCCTCTTTAATCACTCTATCTATTAAAAAACACCGCATCAAAATCCGTTGCGTAGCTTTAAAGATTTAAGCATACATAGGGATATAGGGACAGAGAAAGCGACTTTGTTTTATACTATGTAGTGATTGTTACTATGTAGTTATTACAACGCTAAATTCAAAACCTCAGTACCTACTAACTAAAACAGAAAAAATAAAAATAGTTTCGCACTAATTGTTAATATACTTTTTGCTTTTAACCATATTACTTGTTCTCGGCATACAATGAGTAGTAAATACCAATAATTACGAATGCACTTGTAAGTATGACTTAATCATTCTTTCCAAATGTTTGTATTGAACTGTCCTATTGTAAATGTTCTCGATGCTTCGGATAAATTAATATATAAATTCACACTTTTAGCAATATTACATTACTTTTAAATTTTAAAATTACTTCTTAACTCTTGTACAAAAGTACAATATTATGTAGTTTATGTAAGTAAGACTCTGAAAATTGTTATATCTGCTTGTAAAAGTCTTGACAACAGCTGTTCAGTATTTTAGGAGATTATCTGAAACAAACAACAGTAACTCAAAGTTTTTTTATATACATTTCATTTTTGGGCAGAAATGCGAATGTTAAGATGGATGTGTGGTGTAACAAGAATGGATAAGATTAAGAATGAGTATATCAGAGGAAGTTTGAAAATAGCACCAGTGACAGTAAAGTTGAGGAGTAATAGGTTAGCATAGTACGGGCATATTATGAGAAGAGATGAAAGTCATGTAACAAGAAAAGTTTTGAGTTTGAAAGTGGACGGATATAGAGGTAGAGGAAGACCGAAAAAGGTGTGGATGGATAGTGTAGAAAATGATATGTGTGTATAAGGTGTGAATACTGAGATGACATCTGAGAGAGGAGAGTGGAAAAGGAAAACATGTTGTGTCGATCCTACTTAGGTGGGATAAGGGTAAGATGATGATGATGATGATATACATTTCTATTAATACTTTGACTTAGCGCTTTTCTTGTGTAATGTGAATTGTATAAAAATATATAACAATAATAAGCCAACTCCCATACGCCATGTAAAGAAAGAATTCAGGTATAGTTGACAGTTGACAATTGTAGTATAGAAGCTTAGTATCAAAGATTAAAAAAAAATATTTCCTAGAAATTTCAATAACACAGAATCTATTAAATGATTTCTCTATTTAAATTGGGATACATTAAAACCTCTTACAACAAAAGCGTCCCATTATCGACTGTCCCTAATTCGAAAATTTCGAGTGAATCACCTGCTTGCCGCCCGACCTCTGTCCTACATTCTAAATGAAAATTTTGTACGTGTATTGTTGTATTTTCAGTAACGAGAATATAACGAGATGAATATACGTATTCTTAGTACACTTCGCATTGTTATTGTTTATTCAATTATATAAATCGTTTGATATATTAGTATTTAATCTTTCGAAGAAATAATAACTACTATAAAAAACAGTTCCAGAAACGGTTATTATATTTCAAATAAACATAGGCTATGATAAGAAAATATTTAATAAAACTTGTGTGTGATCAAATACATTTTGATGAATCATGACAGTGACATCGCTTAAATATGAGGATATTTTTTTAATTTGGCGAAGATATAATGATGAGCATTAAGTGACTTTAAAAAAAATCCTGCAATTTGAGATTTCTCTTGACGTGGCCTGTGTAAACCGTTTAAATTGTACGAAGATAATGCATACGATACATACAGGTATGTGTAATGTCATAATTTATAAAGACATAAAGGCAAACGAAATCGGGCGCATCTGCTAGTTTGGTATAAAATTGAAATTAATGATATGAAAATAGCCAAATTATAACATTTTCTTTAATATAATTATAGGCTTCGTTCGATAGTTAACTTTTTAAAAGTCTTATTCAATTCTCGTTTGTCTAAATAGCTACATTAAAAGCTACCTAACACCAAAACCCTTATCTACCCTCGAATTAAATTTAGATCCATTTTCGCTTTGAATAGAATTACTATTTAAGTAATTATTATCTATTTTCTCTGTCATTAAACGAGAAAGGAGTAATTTAATTATAGTATTGGGATTTCAGATGCATAGTATCAGTCCAATCGCAAAAGTAATGACAAAAGCTGCGGAGATGCCCTACACTAATTAATTTAATCAAAGAAATAGTAATATTCATAAATGTCACTTACCATGCCTACTACTTTTCATACTACTTTTGCTTACTTTTACTCTCCTACTTTCTCTAATTTTGAATTTTTTCATTTGTTTACTATTTGGCTTCTGCATAATTAATTAATAATTATTAATTGCATAATACTACTTCATTCATATTAAAGAAGTGATTACTACTCAGTGGTAGCACGGTCGACACCACTTCGATAAGCATACGTTGGAATCTTACAACGAGCCAAAGCTTTAGTTCGGTGAAGTTGTGAAGGCCCATCAGGTCAACAGCGTATTGTCAGTTCGAAAAAGAGCCAAAACTTTTGATAAAGAATAACGTGATGGAACTATAGCATGGTTATAGAACTTTCAAAGCTATACTTCTTTTGGCGCGTTAGGGAAAAATGATGAGAGTAATTTTTTACGATACACGCGCACGCCGTCTCGAAAAATCGACACCCTGAAGTTAGCTATAGTCAACATTTTATTCAAAAAAAGTATGTATGTATTAAATACCTTTTTTATTGTTAGTGTCGTTTTTTCTACAAACGTAGAATAAAGCGAAAGATAAAAATTTTGAAAAGATTTTTATCTTTTTACGCCTATGAAGTATAACTTCTAACGCGTGTACATAAGTACACATACACTTATTTTGCTTCTAATGCCCGCATAACTATCCTTTAGAAAGGTCTATGTCGCCAAGCACCTACAGATGTATCCGGCAGTCTATACTTGAGAACCAATACTCCTTTAGATTTAATAGTTTATTGTGTCGTGCTTTATCTCTATTTAAATGTGTGCGAGATGATCATCACACTTTTAAAATTACATGAAAAAAGAAAAAAACCAAGAAAAAAAATGTTAAATATATGTTTTATATTTTGTTACAGAGAACAGACAACAAGCAAACAGATAAATCTAAAACAATTAGTTAGTTACCGAATAAGCGTAGCCGTTAAAAATCGAAATGTAAATAAAAAAGTTGAATTCGAATCGAAATATTGTGGTTATTATATACTCGTGTGCATGTTACTATGAATATTTCTACGTAAAATGGTTTCGCGAATCGTTATTTAATTTACAACCTATACACTATAATCTTGGCGTCACGCCTATCGAACCTATAAAAAAATATAGCTTTACGAGCGTCGGCACGAACCCAAAAAACTCGATGCGAGAACAATCGATCCCACTTTTTATACGTATATAAAATCAACAACATTATGTCCCCATTGAGCTATTGTTTGTTGTAAAAGGTCGATAGGGCGCATTGTTGAGTGCCGAGTGGAGAGTCTTATTAAAATTTTAAATGCGAAACAATTGGTTATACTATATGTTATCGATTGCATCTCGTTCACTAGATTTTGTTTCGAGTATTTTGTATGAACTTTCGTATGCAAGAGTTTGTGTAATATAAAAATGTCAAAGTCAACTTAGATCTCAGATGTATTGATGGATGGTCAAGTTTCCGTTATCTATTTGAAATTAATTCATCTAATTAAGAGGACAAATTTTGTTCAGCCCTGGTGGAGGAAGATTATAAAATCTTAATTCGTATTCGAAAACCCATAGTATTATGTTAGTATTTATTCAGTCTATTATTATACGCGCGAAGGCGGATTTTAATCCACGGAATAACATGATTCAATTACATAAGGACTTGCACAATGTACTTATTTATGTCTCATTTTTTTATATTACTTATATTCGTTTATTTATGTGTATATATATTATTATAATCAAATTAAATAGAAATGCCATAATTCTGACTGTGTAGTAAAATTTGTGAAGTACAGCTTTACCGTCTATCCCGTATAGGATCCACCACGCCGTGATCTTATCGCGGCGAAGAGGTCCGATCTCTTACTCCTATGTGCCAAGAGTGACATCATAAGAGATTATGGAATCTCGTCAGTTTATATTGTGAGCGAATGATGCTCCCAAAATACTGGACGGAGAAGAAAAGAAAGCATATCATCGAGCTCTCGTCTTTGGATCGACGAATGGGGTAGCATAGTATCAAGATATACTTCTAGTTCGCGTAAGATAAGCGGATGATGGACGTAGATAATTCTGTTACCCTTGTAGTGACCATACAGGCGCGAGACGAGACTGCATACGTGTTTCAGGTGCGTCTCTCATCAGTTCATCTCAGAAAATTTGTATTGTGCCTCACACCGCAGAAGGAAGCCTCTCATGAGGCGCCCGTATCTGCCAGATCGGGCGAACGAAATATGGAAACGGTCTCGGCAGCTTTTTATTTGGTGGGATATTTATGGGCTGAATTTTTTAGATCATAAAAGCGTTCAATTTGAAGCAGCAGTTAGTGTAGTTACTGCTCAATATCAGAACCGAAGTAATGTCCCACGTTTGATCGAGTTATGAATTATTAATGAACGCCGACATGTAATTACACGTTACGTTGAGATTTATCGAATCGAGAACGTACGTAGCGCGCTTCGACGAGACGCGACGAGACCTCGGGCGGTGTGCGCGCCGCTTTACATTGAAATGTCGTGCGTTTTCATTATTCTCGCTTGGGATAAAATTGTTTTGTTATCGTGTGTACAAATGAACAATGAAATTATTATAAGTAATTTGTAGCGATTTCGAATAACGTTTGAGATGGTGAATTTATTTATCTATTTTACTATTTATTTAAATTATCGAAGTATCCAATTTTTTTTTTCTAGTATCGGAGCCAATCTTCGTCACTGAAGAGATTGTTATTGCAAGTTAGGAATTGAATAATTACTCTGTTTGTTATGTTCTTGCATAGACTTCAACAAACAATCCAGCTACCTTGTATTAGAATTTTCCAGAGAGTTCTGTGGCATTTCAGAATTAATATTCCGTGTTAATATTTCTCATCAACTTCAACACCAAGGTATATTATGCAATATGTTACAATGAATACATAAACTAATATAATACCCCAAGATTATTAATAAAATTAAAAGCCAAAACATGACAGAAGAATATCTCGCCAAAAATCTTCTCTAAATAATTGGGGAGTACAGGATTTTTTAACTTTTTAAAATTCCTATTTAAATTTTCTATTGCACTTAGTCCTCTCTTCATATACGATATTAGTAATATTACAAATCAGTTTATCCAATTAACCATTATAATAGTTGTGAAACTAGTTTTATGTGTTACTTTTATCATTTATTGTAATTTGTATACATATTTGAGTTATAGAAATTTGGTCAGTACGAATCTGTGTTTGGATATAATAGTTGATGCGCTGTAACGCCATCTAGTGGCTAGCTGTAGTAAATTTGGATCGATAAAATGTCGTAGGAGTTATTTCAGATAATAAATTAACATCAGAATAGTTGTATTCGAAATTCGAATTAGATTAATTATTATTCAAGTTCCAAACTTTATTCCGATACATTTGTCACAGAATGTGTACTTTGGGAATTAATGCTTATTATGTACTATTTTTTTAATTTTGTCTTATTATGTCAGCTATTAACCTGTACAAGTACGTTATTATATTAATTTAAGATTTATTGATATACTTAATAGCTTATTTCGCGACAATCACTAATCACAGCGTTTCTTTCGCCGTGAAATTAATATATATTTGACTTTTATGCGTTCGATATTCGGTATGAATGTAAACAATGAATATTTTATTTAATTTTAGTGTATTTGTAGCACATGATAAATATACATTACACAAACACATACACAATCTTTAACTCTGTTTACTTCTTCATGTGAGCTTTAACTATGGAAAATACGACACACTTCAGTGTGCATAATTATCTTAAAAAGGAATACAAAGTTTCTTCTTCACGTTGACATTAATGTATAGATAGCGTAAATACGAAAAAGCGTGTAATAAAAAAAAGATAGTGTGTACTTATGTACACGCGTTAGAAGTTATACTTCTTTGACATAACAAGGTAAAAATCTTTTCAAAAATTTTATCTTTCGCCTTATACTACGTTTGTAGAAAAAACGACACTAACAATAGAAAAAAGGTATTTGATACATACATACTTCTTTTGAATAAAATGTTGACTATAGCTAACTTCAGGGTGTCGTCGGTTTTTCGTGACGGTGTGCACGCGCATCGTAAAAATTTACTCTCATCATTTTTCCCTAACGCGCCAAAAGAAGTATAACTTCGAAAATATGTGTTCTGTTCAGAAAGATAAAGAGTTTTCTGATAATATGTTGACATTTTCAGTCCTGCAACACATATACAAAATATAATAAACAAAGCCGACTTAATATTTTATCATAACGTGTTGCAGTAAAACCACTCGTTAATGTTAAAAAGCAGTTTGTTCGCCATAAAGTTCGGCGACACGTTTGTCTGATTGCTAACGATTGGGGTTGCCAAGTGAAAAATCAAGATACGATGATTGTAATAATTTTATTTTCACAAACGTCGTGAAAAATTTCATCAACTATTTTAGATTGTCCGTCGGTACAATACCAAAAAATGGATCACGACCACTCTAAGTGGGTAGGGCTCTTTTGTTTGCATAGGGAAATCCCTAATGGATACCCACCCACTGGGCCTGCTTCGGTTGCTTTATGTCCAATTCGTACTGGACTAAAGACCCATGGTGCCCTCTCACACACGTTTTGACCGGGGAGCGCAGACTGCCTACTGCACTGCGTCTGCTCCAAGCCCTACGCTAATTTAACTTTAATTCTAAAATCAGGCATAGTTACATGGTTTTGGCATGTTGTGTTCCAGGATCAGCGAGTGATTAAATAATGAAGCAAGGTTGTAGAAACCTGCGACTGCGCCACGACCACCAAATGCATGATAATAAACCAGTTAGAGTGACCCTTTTTTAGTTTTTTTTACATTTCGAGATCAGCCTGTATATATTCAGCAGCTGAAAGGCTCTTAAGTCAATTTATTGTTGATCACCGTTGCGTTTGCATTGTACTGCAATTACCTCATTTCGAAATATATACCTGCATTTGAAAACTAGTTCACTGTAGGTTTTACTATTCGGGGCTTCATTTCACGTCTTAACATCTGGTAGCATAGTAGTCAACCTATGAATAATAAAAAAACATATTCTTCAGTGGATTATGAATGGATACAAGCCGCACGTACCAATAATATTACTTGGCTGATAGTGAAAGAAAGCATCATGAGTAGTCTAGTAAACATTACAAATAAATCGTCTCGCAGTATAAACATATAATGAAAAAAAACATATATTTGGGTTTCAAAGCATCTTAAAAAGTGTTAACTCATCAGCATATGAGTTAACATGTATGGTGTTTAAAGCTATGCTATATTATAAGAAGAGATATTTGCGCAGTACAGCGACAGTAACAGCAGTAGTGGTGTTAATATTGTGTACTGCATAATGTCCACTGCAATAATTTTCCTAAGCCAATATGAAAATAGTTTTAGAAAGAAAAAAAACACAAATAAAAAAACGATTATTTGGTAACATCTTTTTAGTCTGGCAACCCAATAAAATACTTCCATAAATACACATGGTTAAGGCGAAGTCGCATTATGTTAGCCGCCTACGTGCAATTAAGTATTTAAATGGCGGACATTAAGTTACTGTTTAAGTTACGTACCGCCGAAAGCTTGTACCTGTTGTTGTGTTAAATTTAATTGGCATTAAAAATAATACCAATTCTTTATTGTATTCACTTTAAAATATCAATGACAAAATGTTGGAATGCGTTTCGTTGGTCTCTTTCTGTATTAACAATTTTTGTTTCTCGGTACTTCATTTCTTTTCTATTATTTGACGTCCTTAAACTAAACATTATTTTATAGTCTGATATATTATCGTTCTAGAAGATGACACCACACATTATCGTCGTGTATCTAACGGTTCTTTCAGTGCACGTTAAGCCTGTTATCAAGTGACAAACATTTTACCCCATATACTTGATATTTATCCCGTTTAGTATAGCAATAAATGAACATTTACTTTGAAAGAATGGACGGCGGTGATCACTTACCATCAGGTGACCCACCTGTTCGTTTGCCCCCTATAACATAAAAAAAACATTAACTTGAAAAGAAAGAGGTATAAAAACAATACAAATAATTTTGGTGAAATATATATATTTATTTTAATGTAATAATATTATAGTATAGTTTTGATATCTAGTCGTGAAAATGTTGCTAGTCATGAAAAATTAATAAATAATTCAAAAATACATAACAGTGCCATCTAGTAATATAAACAATAACAAAAAATATCAATAAAACTCTTTCCAGTTACGTATCAAGGTAGTAAAAAGATCATGTAACAAACAATTACAACATTTATCATCACAAACTTTCTCGTTCACAGTATTAATAGAAAAGAATTATTGAGGAAAGTTCTAGGTTAACTAATATCATGCTATCAGATGCAGATGAATTAGCATACAATATCTATGTTAAAAATTATGCTAAGTAATAATAAAGTAATAGAGCTGATGGGCTGTGTTGTATCTAGTTGTATCTAGACGCTTCTAGAACCGAGGTTGACAAAAAATAAACGCGTGCGATACTGCACCGTACACATGGTTGTAAAATACAGTATCCGAACACAGAAAAAATGCATTAACATTACGGGACGAGGGACTCTTTATCAGTAAACAGATTTGCAGTTTGAAAAATTTAACCGCATGACGGAATAAATTGAACGATTTAAGTAATTCACGGCTTCCGATCTTTCTCAAAGTAATTTGTATTTATTGCATAATTAAGATAAGGCCGCGGCGTATCGTTTATTCTTTTTCCTTTTCGGGATGAATTAATGTCTCTTTACTTAAATACCGCGCGATTCGGATATCGTATATTTCGTTGTTGTTTTTTACGAACTGTACCCGTTTTATAAGTTACAAGTTCGGCCTTGTATGGAATACTATTTGCACCTCTGAGATTCGCTTAATACCACCTTGATGTTCTGGACAGGTTGCAGGGACGAGCCTTGCGCATAATTCATGATGCAGACATTACTGAGTTTATATTGCTGCTTCAGTTATGCATAGTTACTGTCTCACTAAGCGTGTTCTACCATCTGTATCATGGTGATTTCTTTTGTCTATCTGACTACACGCTGTTGTCCAGCTTCACCGGGCAGTGGGGCGAGCGCTTAAGATACTCAGCCGCAATGGCAACTGGCGCGCGGCTGCCAAAGTGGCCAAATCTCGGCTTGGACTGTTGCCTTGCATGCAGTATCGAGGAGCGAGCTAGCAACGACCGCAAAAAGATTTGCAATTAAACTCACTCCTGTCATACCTTGCTCAAATATCTCTACATATTTATGTTCTAAAGACCGGATATTGTAGGAAGGAGGGAATACGGTAGTCTAGAGACGATTCAAAGGTTGAAGCAGTACAGCAAAGTCGGTATGAACTTCTTTCTTCGTGTCGAGATGAATGTCACCGTAAAACTGTATCTCTGAAGCTGTGTATATGATTTTTCTATTAAAACTATTTGTAATATTAGAAAATTATAACTTTTTTTTAATACTTTATAGGTAAACGTTTTGACCACAATCTCATCTGATATTAAATGATGATTTGGTCAAAGATGGTAAGTCACGCTAAGCCTAGAGGGAGACTGGCTCTCAAGTGCAGCTGCCGGAACACACGAACAGGTGCTTGGCGACAGATTTTCAACTTGAGGGTGGTAGCTAGCCAGACGCACTTAGAAAAAGCCCTACCACCATGCTACGATTTCATCACGATGTTTTCTTCACCGATAGCTCCGACTCAGTTGCTTGGATTCTAACCTACCTCCTTCGACGCTGTGTCCGAACACACTACCAACTGAGTCCATCATTCGCCTTCAAAATCTGAAAGAGATTCCCCAGATTTTATATAATATTCTACTTCACTACTGCTGTGTACTACGAAGGGATGAACGGACTGACTTACGTGTATTTACTAGAATTGGGATATGCGATTCAGTGGCATAAAAAATAAAAACAATTTTATGGCTTCTAAAAATGTGGTAAAGCAGACAGACGGTCGAACATTCAAAGGAAAGTTCAAATTACCGTACTCGAAATATTCAAAATATAGAATAATATAAACAATAAAATATAATTTATAGCGACTTTTAAAACATTTATGTCTGTTATTATTGCTGTTCGATTTTCATGACTCAATTATAATGTGAGAGTTAAAAACAATAAAATTTAATATATCATCTCTAAGTACCGCCATCGTGGTTTGGTGCCAGTGTAAGCTGAGAGTTAATAAAACGCCGGCTTAACAAAACAGTTACTGATGTTTGAAGTAAATCCTTAATATTAAAAAAAAATCATTACAAAGGATATCAAATACTTCAGATATTGTTAGGCATACCCTGTTAAGAATATATTTTACAGAAATAAAAACAAGATAAAGGTTCTGTAGTATTTCAAAGCGATGATGGTTTAATGGTTATTGCTTTCAGATACCTGCGTCGATCAACGTTGGTTCGAATCTATAACTTTTCGGTGAAAGAAAACATCATGTCAAAACCATGATATAGTGGTAGAGCTTTTTTAACATCATCTGGTTAGCTTGGTAGCTGTAAAGTATATCACAAAGTAACTATAGGTGTTTTTCGATAGCTGTACTTGAGAGCTAATCCCTCTGTAGGGCTAGTGTGTATACCATCTTATCATCATTTAACATCGTTTGAGATTGTAGTCAAAGTCTAAAACCTTCAATTAAAAAAAATACTGGTAAGGCATATGGACTTCGAATGGATTACTAACTTCACAATATGTTCATTATCTATAATAGAGGAATAGCTCACTATGCATTGTTTTGTTGTACCTCAAAAGAAATAGTCAGCGTTTGCGATGAAAGCTCTCAAGCGGCTTGACTTTTTCCCACACTTCCAACAATTATCGTTATATTTCAACCAATTTACACAAAACCTTGGCAAATTATATACCTACACCTTTTTTATGTATTGGTGAAGACTGCATTACGATTGGTTCAGTAGTTTTCGATCTTATTGAGTACATACAAACAGACAGACAGACAGACAGACGCGGCGCACGACTTTGTTTTATGATAATATGTAGTCATATACATTTTTGTCACGTTATAATTAGAGGCTATGTCACAAAATTATTTTACCGCTAATTGACTTACGGTTACCTCTTTTGCTTTCGGTGAACATCCTGGCTTGCAATGAGACCCCACCTTTTCATTTAAATCGTTTTAATACGATAGCATCCCAAGTTTTATTTATGATAGTAATAATGTCTTCGATTTACATAAATCTGGTTTTAATTATACGTTACATATATTTATAATCTGTTGTACCCTTTGTAATGGACTCTTCTAATATTCTATTTTGGTTGAATATTGAATATGTAATTTTATTATAAAACGAGACTACAATTTTGGACAAAAAATATCTATATATTTATTTTGAATCGACTTCTCTCGCTCTCTTCTCTTGAAGTTCTTTATAATCAACATTTTTTTGTATTATTATTATTTCTTTTCATTAGTCTTTCGTACGTTTATCATCATCATCTTATCCTTATCCCACCTAAGTAGGGTCGGCACCACATGTTTTCCTTTTCCACTCTCCTCTATTAGATGTCATCTCAGTAAAAAGTGTGAAACTTTTTATACACATATCATTTTTCACACAATCCATCCACACCTTTTTTGGTCTTCCTCTACTCTCATATTCGTCCACTTTCAAACTCAAAACTTTTCTGGGTACATGACTTTCATCTCTTCTCATAATATGCCATGCGTATCATGCTAACCTATTGCTCCTCAACTTTTCTGTCACTTGTACAATTTTTGAACTTCCTCTGATATACTCATTTTTAATCTTATCCATCCTTGTTACACCACACATCCATCTTAATCATTCGCATTTCTGCCACATGTAATCTTTTCTCATCCGTCTCTTTCGTAGCCCAGTACTCGGATCCATATAAAACGTACGTACGTTTATATGTGCGTAATTTTCTTAGAAACTACACGCAAACGATTTTTATGAATAGTTTGCTGGTTAACTTATAAAGTACTGTTTGGACAATCAATTTGTTACTTAAGAAATCGGTGAAGTTCAGTTTAAGTGTGATTTGCATAATAAAAAAATATTCAACTTAACACACTTCACGATAAAACGATTTTACTTTAAACACTTTTATGAAATATTATTTACTTCGAATGAGATGTAGAGAAAATTAAGAACGAGATTAAACTGTTTAAAAATGGTTCTCTACATATTGTTCGAACTAAGAACAGATTAACTGCTCGATGACTGGGTTGTTTTCCGAACCGGTGGTAACTTTGACGTTCATAAGCGCCTTCTCAGGGCCTAAACTGAATAAAGTATTTTTGATTTTGATTATTTAAAAAGTCATCATCGCAATCATACGAGAAATAAGGGTAGCGTAAAATCCTTCTCGTTGTACCTATCAACAATTTCACACCCAGTTCAATTACTATGGCCACCTTTTTAATTCTACTAAAACACCGTAAGATTACAATTTAGGTGAATCGAAAAGCGATCTAGCGTCGTGATATGCCCACACCATCCTTCCTTCTATGTCAAATTACAGGTTAATGTGCTGATTTATTTCTATTTACACCTATTGTTATATGAAGCGATGCTACAGGAATACCATTAAAATTCTTAAATAATAATAACGAATTATCCACCATTTAAATATTTCCAGCTGAATATAATTTTAAGCATCATTTGATTGTTTTAAATGATACACTATCTGTTTTCATAATACCACACAGGTTAAAGTGTATCGTCTTATCAGTTCTCTGTTGAGGCAACGGCGACTTACTTTTTGTATCTAATACTGATTGGATTAGGGTTTTAAGGTATGCTTTATATTAGTCAGGGTAGCGTTTAAAGTTATATATCATAATAATAGTGGATTTTTTTTCGTGGAAACATAATCAATAGACGATGAATAATCATCGCATCGAAATTTCTTCGTTTTATTTGTCCATATTATTCCATATCTATATATGTATAATTATTTTGTACATGTGTTTGTCACTGATCTTCGCCTAAGCGGTTAGACGGATTTTGATGAAATTTGTCGTGTCTGTTTGAGTTGGTCCTTAATTGAACCTGGTAGGTGGAGATTCGATGAAATTAGAAGATTTTCTTATTGTTCTCAGGGCTGGGCAATGTCTGCCTGGCTTGCTGGTATTCTACAAATATTCACCATCAATGATGGAATCGTGTAAATAGATTGTATTATAAAGAACTAAAAATTGAAAATTTTATAACCTGGAGAGAGAATCGAAGCGAAGGAGTAGGATGTTCCTCAATAAAATGAATAAAAAAACACCAAATAATAAAGTGCGTACCGACCTGCAATCCAGCACTTGTATCTTGATTGGCAGCAACTGGAACTATATCTTCAGAAATGAATAGTAAGAATATGCTTTGGGTTTATAAATACTTATTTTCGTGACGATTCATTGAAGAAAACGAAAACGTGACATTCTGCAACGACACCTAGCAACGAGTTATAGTAAAATGAAAAGTATAAAAATCTTCTCAAAGGAAACCACTTAGGCTTGATAAATGTATAGAAAATGGTTTAATTTTACTAAACCATAAGTTTTATCTGATTTTCTTTCAAGCAAGATTTTGTTGTTATAATTTTAATTTGTAGTTTTTAATATTATCGCTCCTCTCTAGTTAAAGGTTAGCCCTTACATCGCTTATCTTTGTACACACTTGACTTAGATCGAACATTTTCAAAGCAGTGTCTCTGTAGGTGGTCAACTATAACACGGGATCGTTCCGTTGATTAATTACGGCAGGTCTGATAGATAGGGGTGTGGTTAAAATGAAGCGAGCAATACAAGATGGAACGACTCATGAAAGGGTTACGATGTGTGATCGTAAACAATGTTAGGGAGGGCTTAATTAGCTACACGGAGTTAGCTTGTGTCAGATGATCTTGTAACGTCGTCAATGTAAAAGATTTTAATGCTCAACTTTCTAATCTAATAAATAAAGTCATTGTTATAAATATAAGTCGTTAATATAAGTTAGTTTAAAACAATAATATGACTTAAGTTAATAACATTAATGACTCTTTGTTGGTTAATGTTCTCATATAATCAATTTTACATGTAAACACACAATGGATATGAAGCGTATTTTACTATGATAATTAACAAGTCTGATTGGTGAACTCTGGTATTGATGGCGTGACACGGTGGAGCCAGACCTGCACTAGTTCAAAGCCAAGAGCAAGAGACAAGAGACAATTTTTCGATTTTGAACTGCTTCAGTTACGAAGAGACATTGCTTCACTGAGTGGCGTGTATTCTTAAGAGTTATTTACTCTTATCCCATCTTCTTCATTCGACTACAGAACTACCCAGGCGGGTACACGTCTCCACTACTTTCTTTCTACAGAGAAAAACAATTAACGTAAAAATAATTTATATTTAGGTCCTAAAAACAACAACCATTTCTTCACATTTTATAAACTCTGGTATCTTTAAATTTGAATGTAAGTCCGCACTGACAAAATTTTCTTTGTTACCAATATTGGCAATAACACTATAACATAATTTGTCATTGCCGCGAAATCTTCAATTAAATTCTATTCATTATTTATTTGTTGCCATTCCATGAAATATTTTAAACCAGGCAATTTTTAATTTTTGTTACCATATTTATTTACCTTTTTCATGTTTACAAAAGTAAAGAAATTTTACTTTCTAAAACTATTTAAATTGAGGTTATGTACGACAACTTTTTTGATGGTCACGTTCTAGTTTCTCACTCCCTTATTAAAGTTATAAATGAAGGATGAGTTTTTGTGAGGGAATAATGTACCACTTTTGTATCGTCTTAGTTTTAATGAATAACAACATTATAATAAAAATATTATATTATAGTATGATTAAAATATAATAAATCATAGTTTCAATTTATCATTTCTAACCTGACATCTATTTTTTTTAATTTTATATGGAAGAATTATGGTGAAAAAAGCGCGAATTGAAATGGAAGCAAAAATAAAAAATAAGATTATAAATAAATAGAAATGTTTTTATGATTTTACAATAACAATATAAATATCATAATAACCAAAAAAATCATTATTGTTCTTTTTTCAATTACCCTATTACTTCGATATAAATTGAAAAAAGTTAGAGGCCACCGAGTCAGTTTAGGTAAGGCCCGGGTCGTCCAGCACCTGGAGGAAGTAGGGCCGGACCTATCGGACACGCAGTTCGGTTTCCGGTCAGGGCGTTCGACCATTGACGCCCTGAGCCTCCTGAGGACGCTCTCTACGGAGGCGACTTCCCAAGGTGAGAGGTTATTGGCGGTGTCCTTGGACATCGCCAACGCCTTCAACAGCTTGCCGCACGGAGTCATACGGGAGGCGCTCCGGTTTTTCGGAGTGCCTCCGTACCTGCGGCAGCTGTTGGAGGCGTACCTGGAGGGGCGGGAGGTCACCTTCGTAGACGGCAGAGGTCAAATGGTTCGGCGCGGGACTCCCTGTGGAATCCCGCAGGGATCGGCACTGGGGCCATTATTGTGGAATCTGGGCTACGACTGGGTGCTCCGAGGCGCGCTTCCATTTGGAGCGCGCCTCATCTGCTATGCGGATGACACTCTAGTCGTAGCCCAGGGGGGAAATTGGGGGGACTTGATGCGCCTGGCCACGGAGGCTACAACCCTCGTGGTTGGGCACATTCGACGGTTGGGCCTCAGGGTGGCCCTCAACAAAACCGAGGCCTTAGTTTTTCATGGGCCTCGGCGGGGGCCACCTCCTGGGGCCCATATATACATAGAGAGCGTCCGGGTCAGGGTTGGGGCCCAGATGAAATATCTGGGCCTCACCCTAGACGGACGCTGGCGGTTCGAGCCCCACTTTAAGGGGCTCGGACCGCGTATAACTGGGGCGGCAGCGGCACTTAGCCGTCTGCTCCCCAACAAAGGGGGTCCGGGTGCCGGCTGCCGCCGTCTATACATGGGAGTCGTGCGATCGATGGCCGCCTACGGGGCACCGTTATGGGCGGACGCCCTCTGCGCCGCCAATGTCCGCGCGTTACGCGGTGCGCAGCGCGTTGTGGCGCAGAGGGCGATACGAGGGTACCGGACGGTGTCCTCAGCGGCGGCTTTCGTGCTCGCCGGCTCCCTTCCCTGGGAGCTGGAGGCGGAAGTTCTTGCCGCCGTATATCGATATGCGGCGGCTAAGAAACGCCGGAGGGAGCCTCCAGCTCCCAGGGAAATAGAAGAATTGAGGACGAGGGTCCAGAGAGACGAAGTGGAAAGATGGAGGCAGGACCTGGTGGACGCGCGTTATGGTAAATATACCATTGACGCCGTCCGCCCGGTCCTGCCGGAATGGATGAATAGGAAGTGGGGCTCCCTGACGTTTCGTCTGGTGCAGGTACTCACCGGACACGGATGTTTTGGGTGGTACCTGCACCGGATTGCGCGCAGGGAGCCCACCGCCGCATGCCACGAGTGCGGCGCTTTGATGGATACCGCGCAGCACACCCTTTCCGAGTGTACTGCGTGGGATGGGCAGCGCCGCACTTTGGTTGCGGCGGTTGGTAGAGATTTATCGCTGCCGAGCGTGGTACGAGCCATGCTCGGCAGCGAAGCAGCATGGAGAGCGATGCCCTCCTTCTGCGAGGATGTTATCTCGCAGAAGGAGGTGGCGGAGAGGGCCCGTGAGGCAGACCCTCTAAGCGGTCCTCTCCGCCAGCGGAGGGCTGGCAGAAGGAGGCGGGTGCGCCTAGCCCCCATCCTTCCACCACCGTAGCCGAGCCAGGGGGGATGGGCGGGGGCCCATCTCCCCATTGCACTGGTTCGGTTGACGAGGGGAGGCGGCTGGTTGTGTACCCAGCTTGCCTCCCTATAAGGACGACGCCCGGCGAACGCCTTTCGCTGGGCTGACCGCTGGGGCGACATGGTGACAGCACTGTACGATCCCTTGTCGCCCCAACCATTGCGGCGGCCGGTACACCGTGGGGTTTTAGTGAGTAAGAGTCTCACACTACCCACTCTCCCCCCCGAGAGGGTGGCGTGTCCATGATGGATTTCCCCACGCTAATAAAAAAAAAAAAAAAAAAAGTTTAGGTAAGGCACTCGTGTGTACAAATGTTGTAAAAAAATACATTGGTTCTATGAGGTTAAATTATTTTTAAATTGGTAGGTCATATTTCGCATGTTCGTGAGAACTAGTTAGATGTATATACCTAATAATACATCATTAACGATCTTTTTTTAATGTTCCATCATTATTATCACATATAGGAAGAAAATGTTTAAGATAAGAGTAACATTATCAGTAATATTTAATATTACCGACAATCAGATAAGATAATGCATGTGGTAACTGTGGGCTTGTGATAAATCGCAGGGTTGAGGAAGAACTGATTGCATCTGGTTTGTATTTAGCTGTTCTTCCGTTACAGCCCCTTCATTATATGACTGGTCAATTTAAGGACATTGTCAAGGAATCGAATTACCAACTAATTAATTTGTAGTATTAAAAGAGAAATGACATACAATGTTTATGCTAAAAATTGGCTCTTTTGTGCATCACCGATAAACCAATGTGGAAGTTATCTGATGTCACTTTTGCTTTTTTAAACCAATTACTCATAAGGACCTATGTTGGAGCCATTTCTGCGCTATTATGTGCATCTAATTATAGCCTTTAAGTTCGTATTGTCTTGTAAAGTTTTGCAAATACTCTCGTATTTCCATGGAACGATACTTCTGAAGATACAAATAAATAAATTCATAAATGTTAATAACGTAAATTGTAATTCCAAATGTACATAAAAATGTAAATGTTTGTAATTAAAATAGAGCGATAAAAGTGTAAAAACAAAATTTGTATGATTCTTTAAATAAAAGTCAATTTATTACGTTTAGTATGCGTATAGGAATGGTCTTAAACTGGGAAATATTTTAAAAGGCACTATAAAATCCATTTAAGACAGATAATCGTTAAATAACACAGCGCTATGGGAGGTTGAACTTTCCGTTTTGTATTCATTATTTGAAAAGCCCTCATAGTTGACACGAGAAATGTAATGATAAACCGATCACGATCCTCCTCATCCAGGGCCTCATTAAACTCGGTCGGGGACCGTTCTCAAATTAAAACAATCGTTAATGCATTCGCATCATTCCCGCTTCGCCCACTCTTTTGTCCAAGCTGTTTATTCGTTTGGTCCAATTTTATATATTTACAATCATTTAAAAAACATTCATTTGAATATTTAATGTAATTCAGTTTTAAAGCTAATGTTTGTGCCTTCGTATTGATAATAGCTATAAATTTATCTGATTCAAAGGCTTTTTCCATAATTATGTGCTTCGTTATTATGTAGACTGCATTTGACATCAACATTTCAGATTTTCCTATGTACAGAATGCATTCGGTAATTGATCTACGATCGCTTTTGTATTTCTTGCTTCATTGCTTTTAATATTTGAAAATTCTTTTTTAAATCGAATATTAAGTTACATGGAAATAGTATCTTATTTACTAACTAGCTGTTGCCCGCGGCTCCGCATGCGTTATTTTTATAATTGTAAATTACTTCTTATAAGATCAGCTATCTGTTAGTAAAAGTTCCGTGAAAAATCGTTCAAACGTTTTGGACATAGTACTGCAAACGAAGCCATGGGTATAAACTAACCCAAAATAAAAAAGCTTTAATTACTTTTTATAATGTTAGCTATCTGTCAGTGAAAGTCCCATGAAAATCGTTTTGGAGATAGTACTACAGACGAAGCCACGGATGACAGCTAGTCTAAAATAAAATAGCCTATGTCACCCGCTGTAATTTTAACTATCCGCCAATGAAATTTCTGTCAAAATCGATCCAGCCGTTTCGGAGATTACCCGGAACAAACATACAGACAGACAGACAGAAATTAAAAAAAATGTATTTTTGTTATCTGTATCGTGTATACGTTTATATTCAATCAGTAAAAAGTTGTTATTTTGATATTACATACAGACATTTCATTTTTATTATATGTATAGATTTGCACTCCTCAGTTTTATAATTAATTAGCAATGTATTTAACGATTTTTATATTTTTTTTATATTGTGACACAACACTAAAATCCTTATATAGATAATAATCCTTATATCCTTATCCTTATATCCTTATCCTGTTTAGTATATAAATGTGATATTAAAAATTCAAGTGTATACACACAAATTATTGTTCACCGGTCAATCCTTAAAAAAATATAATGTCAGGATTATGGTTCGAATTAAAATTGTGTTGTGAAAATATGAAGGTTGGGAAATAAAACTATTCCATAAATCTCGGTCTAAATATTACATAGAATATCCATTTCATGCCTTCGTTGATAAGTGGATTTTCGCGTTAAAGCCTATAACTTGGAACCGTAATCAAGTAAGGCAAGTCACGACTGACCACCGAGCCAAAAGCGAAGTCTGATAGCATCGCTCCGTTTACCCGTCTGACCCCCGTGGACCTCGAAGTAAACAGTTCCATGTTTGTCTTTCAATTTTTGAGTAATAAAGCTACATGCTATCGAAATAGTATTGGATAGAGAGGCCAATTAACTGTTTTTAATCCAAGTAAATATATCCTTTTTACTCAAACTAAATCCTTTTTCTTGGAAGGAGTCTATCGAACGGGACTGACAGAATTTACTTATGTAAAAAGAGTCTTAATTATAATCAAGTATAAAATAGTTGCTGGATGGGATGAAACGATATTCCTGTCTTTATCTCTTCGCAGTGTGATAGAGTAAATGCTAAATAATTATTGAGTGATTGTACGTAAGAAGCCTTTACTAATACAGCAAATTAAAAACACATCCCTTTAGATCACTGGTCTACAACTGTGACCTAATTGTTATACTCCGTTTAATCCGTCATTTGCATTAAGCCAATATTTCTTGTTTTAAGAGAACCAGTTTAACAAGGAGTTTGGGAACAAGTTAAAAAAATAATTAGAAAAGGCTTTAAGAATAACAATGGCGTAGGAACTTCAATAGTGTTGGAACATTAATTTTCAACCAACATTGAACATGCGACGTACGACGATATTAATTTATCACACAAAAAGAACCCTTACCAGTGAAAGGAAATAGTTCGAACCCTTCACTGTGACCTTACAACGGTTGATGAATTGACGCCTTCACGTGTAGGGCCACCATAATCTTCCTGATTTCTAAACCTCTAAGTTGCTGCATGATTTTTAAGGGTTCTAAAGCTGCGATGGTGTGTTTATCGAAGAAGGTTAGAATTGTCTAATAAACCAGATTTCTTAGTGAAGGTTAACATCATTTGTAATTTATTTCCTAAGGTCAGCCTGACTAGCTTCCACTTTTAAATTAAAAAGGTGTTGTTAAGGACTCATAAATGTATTCCGGCTGATGCACTTGAGACTCTGTCTTCCTTTAAGCATAGTAGGCTACCTCTTTACGCCATCACTTTGTTATGATTGCTGTCATGGATTAAATACTTGTTTTATACGAGATTAGCCACGTTCACATCTGATATTAAGTGTGATGAAAATATAGATTATATAGTCAAAGATGAACAGACTAAGTCAAAATATATTTTTAAGATTTTGTACTAAGCATTAAATTTATGCGTCGCGTATTACATTACAAAAATTGAATTACGGACTCAAAGACAAATAACGACAATCATGTGTAAATCTCACTCTTTTAAGCCATTGTCAATTTTCCAATACGTATCTGAATGAGCGGTAAAGCCTATGTAATGTTCAATTGAGAAACCACCACTAACACACCTATTTATAGCTTAAAACAGTAGTGTATCCAATAC
Source organism: Antheraea assamensis (assembly GCA_035772565.1). Lineage (NCBI taxonomy): Eukaryota > Metazoa > Arthropoda > Insecta > Lepidoptera > Saturniidae > Antheraea > Antheraea assamensis. The sequence goes on from JAQQSE010000009.1 coordinate 4,888,246, forward strand.
TGTATTTAATTCCATAGGGTATAGTTAGCAATATATACAAACATAGCGCATCACACTCGGCTCTAAGAACTGCGGTCACTTATACAGGTCAGTTATACTAATAGTTTGCAATAGCTAGACTGTAGGCCTGTTTGCAAGTAGCATGATACAATCAAATAAAGAGGACCTAAATTTTAGATTCTTAAATTTTATTATTCTGTCGTAACGTCTTGTCTCGTCAAAGGTACAGCGGGCTTTGAAATAACATCCCTAATGGCGTTGCCGCATGGTAACTCTGAAACATAATTCCTTAGAACTTGAACCCGAGTGTCCAATTTGGTCACTATTTCTAATATCATTCGAAATTATCTCATGCATGAAAATAATGATATACCTTTATTTAAAGTACTGTATATTCCATTTGAAATCAGAGATGGCCACCCTATATTCCTGTGTCGCGTAACGGCGCCCTTTGCGATTGATAACTCGACATTTCAGCCCCTTCAGACTAAGGGCGTCTTCGAGAAGCCGCACAAATAGTTGGCGTGTAGTTTCAAATTTTATAGGTTACGGTTGGCTTTTGAATTATGCACATGTAGATTGATTAAAATATAGTATAAAGGAAATTTAAATAATATTGACATAAAAATATTAATCTCAACTGTTTCTAGAATGTTCCACTAGATTAATTCAAAATAAAGTAAATATCTATATATGAAACAATTTTCGGTAGTTTTTGTTTGAAACTTTGTCGGTAATGTATATCTTTTATTAACAAGAATAACTCTAATGTTAGGGTTATTTTAGTTTACATTTCTCAATATTTGTAACGTTTAATAATTGAATGATATATTCACCTTTCAATATAAAGCAATGAATCAACATTTAATATGTTTACGTCATCGCTTAGAATTATCATGTCCCGAGTTGTGTCTCATGTTCTGTCTTGAGTCTTAAATGGTGTTTTATATCTATGTGGCTTGAGATTCTGCTTATACTATATTATTAGAGCATTGAAGATGAATTAGGCTACTAGGTTACTCCATAGGTTCTATAGATTCCTAGTAATTCAAAAATAATATAAAAATTTACATAGAGAAAATAGTTTAAAGCATCTGTATTCCACAATCCTTCCAGTTTCTAACAACTGGAAAATAAAAACGAGCTACAGATAATAATGTCTATATTAAAACAGGTGAAGAAAAACCTGTACATTTATTATTATGTTCGATTATAATAACCACTGGACGACCACTAGTATATATAAATGGATATTCATTGTGTGTCTGGTTGTGTGATTGGTTGGTTTCGACATTATTTTACCGACCATTATGAATGTTCCACATCTAAGTAGGTATCAAGATTTTTATGTTTTTAAAAACATTTTACCATTCGTCACTAGGGGGCTATGAAACATATCAACTTCTGTACCATTCAAAAGGTCGATTTAAAAATTATTATGTTTACATATGGATTATGTTCGATGTACATTCTAATTCTAGTAATGAATCGGAATTTTACTTGAAGGCAAAAATTGTGATGAAACCATAGCACGGTGGTAGGGCTTCTTCTAAGTACGTCTGGTACCAATCTCGCTCTAAATAACTGTCACTAAGCACCTATAAGTTTGTTCTGATGGCTGCACTTGATAGCCAGTCTTCCTCTAAGTTCAGCGTATTAGAACAAATCAAATGCTGAATGGGGTATAGAAAAATTGAAAAAGAAACAATTCGATGTGGAGACTATTTCTACAATATCCATTTTGGTGTAACTCAACTATACAATAAATCAAATAATAACTATCATGTACGAAGCTATGAGTATACCATATACCTAGTAGTCCGGTGGAGTTGTAGTGGTCTTGCCAAGCTAACAGTGTAGGTCAGTTCGAAAAAAAAAAACATATACCTTTTTTTTTTTTTTTGACATGGGGAAAATCCGTAACGGATACCCACCCCGTCGGGCAGCGGGGGGTGGGTTATGTCCGACTTCCACGGACTAAAAACCCCATGGTGCCTCACACACCTATTTGGCCGGGGAGCAGGAACTGCCAAAAAAACCATATACCTACTGAAAACGATGATTAGCTCTTACAATGATTCTGGTGAAACACTTCCAACGCTTTATTACGTCGGTGACATAAATGTTATGCCCCAGTTTTATTCTCATAATCTATTAAAATGTTTTCATTTGATACCAAATTTTAAAAATGATAACATTCATTTCTAAAATAATTAAGTCTAATGTCATAAAAATTGGTCTTACCCCCTTAAATCCTATAAAAACGTGGGAGCATTGTCGAAAACTTTACCGAAAGACTATGATAAAAAATAAAGTTGGAAGTCGGCGACTCGACGGCTGATTTGTGTTTATAGCCAGCAACGCACCTGCCTGCCACCCTTCCACCAAACGGCACTATAATGCATTTAAATGCATGCTTGAAATGTGTCCAATAGGGTATGGCTATACTGTAAGCGAGTGATTAATGAATTGTATATTTTTTTTAGTTTTATTGTATATATAATTTTATTTATCACTAGCTTTTACCTGAATACCATTGAAAAATTATCCTATCTGTATTTAATTATATTTTATTGTAATATTGTAGTAGTTAATAGTCTAAAAAAACTTTTAATCTGCTTGTAACAGTCGATTCAAATGCGGCTTAGCCGTTTTAGAAATTAGCCGAGACAAACAAAATATACATCAATTTTATTTATTATAGATAAGAGTTATAAACCTACTTTAAAATTAAAATGATGTATTGAAATTGAAGTAACATCGTTATAACTCGAAGTAAGTAAAATTGAGTATTATTTTCATGAATGTAGTTTTTCTATTGTCATAATCAGGAATTACATTAGTTATTTTATGTAATATAGCAGTAAAACTATTATTTCGTAACTGCTATTTCGCCTGTGATAAATGTAAACCCGCTATATTTTAATATATGGCTGTATTAATATCCTTTTGCTGCAAATGTAAAGTCTTATTATTTCCTTGGCCTATAGCCTATAAAAATACAACACCTATATAGTAATAGATCTTCGATATAATATATAAACAGACGTATGAATTATTATTTATATGCATTTTGTATTAGTAGTATAAAATTTAACAACTAAGTATACAAATTGACGATATTATGACCACAGAGCGAATTTTCACATAAGTGATTTTTATTTCATATGAAAAATAACAGTGATTCACAAAGTTTTCTATAACTAAAGTTACTTTCTCGTTATGATCATGAAACTGAGATTTAAACGATATTAAGCTTTTTCAGTATGGAACACACGGATTCCAATGTCCAGAATTAATTATATTCTATTGATTTTTGCCAATATTAATACCACACGATTAATCAGTCATGTTCCTGTGGTTTGTCATGAGTCAAACAAGCATGAAGGTGAGTGTACACCTGCCCACTGATGTGTTCTACAATAATACCGCTTGTCCTGCCCGTATAGTGTTATTGTAATCGAATTATGTTGGTTGCAATTAGGGTGGTTTCACACTAGCTTGTTAGTGGTCGAAATGTGTCTCGAAACACATTTGTTCGTTATAATAATTTTGTTATACGAATTAAAGGTATCTCAGATCTCTAGTAAAATGTCTATAAACAATAAATTTCTTACTTCCTCACCAAATGTTTTTAGTACATATTTCTTCATGTTCGATGTATCAACTATTTTATCGATTATGCAATAGATTATAAATCTGCGTTGTTTATATTTAACTGGTAAAATATTATCTATCGCCAACGATACAGAATGCGTTTAATTAAAAAAAAATGGAATACTGTCATCACAAGTAAGTAGGTTTAAACAAATCTGGAACAGATAGAGTAACTAAAGCTGTCACGTACAGGCCAAGCACACATTACGCTTGTATAGTGACTATGAATGTACGCACGACGTGACGTCGCAATGCAAGCTCTAAATAAAAATATATCTGTTTCTTTCGCACACAACCAAATCTATAAGTGTGAGAAAAACATGTATTGTTTTGTGTTACAGCATACTAGAAATGACACATGTATAATAAATAGATACAATTTTTGCAATATGCTGTATCGACAAAACTGCTTCAGTTTGAGTATTATAAACGTGTGAAATGTAATTAACCGAATTGTATAATGCACGACAGTTGCGTAGGGAACCGACAACGCGATTGCGCCGCGCGACACGGTATCTTGTTGATATAGGCATTCACACTACGATTATCTTCGGTAATACTCGGCTCTCGTCGTAATCCCAATATCTTCTGCCATGCCTAAGAATCGTAGTTAAATGTTAATTAATATAACCTTTTTTAATAACAGGCTGCAAAATATTATATGTTCGTTATTATTGGCAGGGTAGGTACTGAAGACTTAGTAGTGCGACGATGAGTCAGCGTCACTAGGGGGTAAAAGCAGAAAGTTTTGGAAGGGGATCGTGCATTCACCTATTTGTATACGGGCTTCCTGTCTACTTATTTTATATATTACCTATTCTGCTAGGGATTGCTAACACGTTTGGGGATAACATTAATACTATCTGTATATATTTGAAACTTAATTGGAAGGTGTATAAGTCTATAATCAGACCAGTCGTGTTATATGGATCCGAATGCTGGGCTACGAAAGAGACGGATGAGAAAAGATTACATGAGGCAGAAATGCGAATGTTAAGATGGATGTGTGGTGTAACAAGGATGGATAAGATTAAGAATGAGTATATAGTCTTCAAAACGATTGTACCTATTTTCATGGGATTTTCACAGACAGATAGCTAACATTATAAAAAGTAACAAAAGCTTTTTTATTTCGGACTAGCTTTTACCCATGGCTTCGTTTGCAGTACTATTTCCGAAACGTTTGAGCCATCTTTCACAGAACTGTTACTAACAGATAGCTGATCTTATAAGAAGTAATTTACAATTATAAAAAAAAAACACATGCGGAGCTGCGGGCAATAACTAGTATATAAATATTTTTGGAAAAGCAAATAAAACACACAAACTGATACACAGTTAAACATAATTTATTCTCATATTATATAATTATCACAGATCCATTTATTTTAATAGTCATCGATTTAACAAAAATATAATTATAATCTACATTACGCTGTTGTGCGAAGCGCACCGCCTCTTTCAATTCAATGGTTACATTTACTTGCCCTTCAAATAATTATAAACGCGTTACTAACTATTTACATTGTGTTACATCGATTATATACACTGATAGATAATGTTGAGTAAAGGGCCTTACACACAGTTCGTTAAACACGCACGATTTTCACTATAAGCTTATATAAATATTATTCAGTTGTTTGATTAGGCATTATTACTTAGTGAACGAATTAATTAGTCACGAATATAATATGGTCTCTAAAAACACGATTCAAAGGTGCTGTATTGAATTTTATAAGGGTAAAAAAGTACGTAAAAAAAATGTACAATGTGTGAATTTTCTTGTAATATCGATAACAGCCAAAATTACAGAGATTCCTGGTATTTGAAATTACTAGACTCTTTTGTATTAATTTTTTTTAATTTTAACCGCGACTATCGACAGTGTGTGAAGCCCTTTATATTTATTTATATCGTACAAACCTATGACATTTTTATATATTTTAACGACTCTAGAAGTAATGTATTAAATGACAGTTAAAAAATCGATTTCAATAATACGGTATAGAGGATAATAAGTACATATTTTTGACATTTTTCAAAGGTTATCTTGAACGGCAACGCCATTTTTGATGAGATATTGTTGTGAACTGTACGTAAAAACACACTCGTGTTGGTACACAACAACTATAGATCCGAGAGAGATTCTTAGTAATGTATTATTATTCTTATGTACGATTCTATATTTTTATCAGATGATACAAAATTCCTTTTACGTACACTCTGGTAGTCTTAAGTTTCATTTTTCAAACTATTGGGGTTTCATATTCTCACTATAATAATGTATTACATTATATATAAGTTTATAGATTCAACACATAACTATGATATACAAATTAATGTTGTCTTTTTAACTTTGAATATGTAACTGCTTTTTTAAACTTTAAACCATGGCTTAGTTTAAATAGAGAAAGTTAACTCTATCCCTTTGTTCATGTTTAAGTAAATACTTTACCCTAAGTACTATAACAGTAAGCTCAGAAATTTTAAAACACAACGTTTTTTTTTTCTAAATCAATTATTGCCAAAACATTATTTCGATGCATTTTCAAAAATTTGGCACAAAATTTTCAAAAAGTGATGATAAAATCAAATGCAATTAAGTCAATCTCGTGTCATGCAATTTTCATATACGCAATAGAAAACACTCGAAAACCGCTAAAAATAACAAAAAAAAAGTAACAAACTGTGTCAAATACTACAATCAGTGTTTCTTTAAAAGACATTTAGGCACTATTATTGCTACCATAATAATAATAATTATTATTATAATTTATACATTCAACGCTTATCTACAGCCTAGAATGCTTCTATACAAAATATACTACCGAGATTTTACAAAGTCAGGCCATCGGCCCACGAATCTGTTCTCTATCTAACATAACATTTATTATTATATTCACCAACAAATAAATCATCCACACAATAATATATTTTCACATACATCGCAACCGTATATAGTTCCATTAGAATGCGTGAGAAATATCCACGATTTAATTAAAATCTATTCGCGAGATTACATACCGAGCGCGTGAATTCATAACCAAGACGGCCGCCCTTGGAGAAGGTCCGCCGCATCGTGCCGGTCCATCTGGCGTAATGCGGTCGCTAGAGCGGCGGTCGCTCCGGGCCCTCGCTCCCTGCACTCCCATAATTCTAATATAGCCTCTGTGGGCGAGCTCTTTGTGGCGAACCAAGTCGTATACCGGTCCACGCCTAGCCGCGACGCGAGCGCTCGCCAATCGTTGCCGCGAGCGTTAGGAGGATCCAATATAGAACATAACTGCCGTTTTATTCGACCGCTTAATTTGAATGGACTATCGCCGGCGCACTCGTTCACTCCCGCGTCGGAGACAGTGACATTTCTTTTTGCGCCATCGCTGTCCTTCGCTTCGGCACATACGAGCCTCCAAGAGATTCTCCGTGATGTTGAAACCACGTTGGGACTCGGCGCGTGGAGATCTCCCCCGCGGTGACCGGCTCCTCACGTCTTCGAGGGATATCCGGAATATCTGCTTATAAGAGGGGTTACTGCGTTGACTTGCAGAGACCGTGAAATCAATGTTATCGCAATCGTGGCTTCTATCCAGCGCAAAGCTACAGTGCAGAGCGTTGTAGCTTGAGCTCCAAACGTGGTTGAATGGGATCTCTTGGTAACCTATGCCAGGTTTCGCTTTCCACCCGGGACTGACATGCTCTAAGCTTAAACACAAATTAGAACCTCCGTCTTGGAATAGCAGGGTTTTAGGGCGATCTAATAGTACCCCTCCCAGTTTCTTCTCTTGCTCCTGACAGTAATAAGCAGCGCAAGGCGTGTCTTCGAAAATGTATAACCTTATATTGTACTCAGTAGTGGTTTCGCTTAACGTTGCGGGTGCGTATATCGCCAATTGGAGTGCTTTTACAGCTTTCCCATTGAAACTTTCACCGACTAATACGAAAGTCGATAGCATGTCGGTCACTAGAAATATTTTATCGTTGTCGAGCTGTGTGAATACAGGTGTATTAATAGTCTCCTGTCCGAGACCGACGACTTTTTTCCATTGCGGTTGTGTGTTGTCCTTCGAGTTGTTATGATCGATAGCGTACAAGGAGAGATTCCAGAAGCCGTGCTTGAGGCTGGCGCAGTGTGGTATTTGTAGGATGAGCGACTTGTTTAATTGAAGACGCGGTGGGCCGCATTTAACGACCGGGCTCAGTTGCGTGATACCTGCAGGGGGAAATTTATGCTTGTATATACTATAAGCTACGTCTTAACGGCTCGGCGTGCCTCGGGCTGACAATATTTTTTCCATGGCAGAAATTATATCAAGCTTTCATAGCGTAATTACATACCATGTAAAATTAACTTTTAAAATTACTCCATATCGTATCGCAAAATCAATTATAAACTGGTATCAAGTGTACAAGATTATTCATGATGTTTTTGATGGTTTGGGATTAAATAAATACTTGACTGTTAACCGTTGAATTTAATGGCATGGACCGTTTATAGACAGATTAATTTTTTCGAGGCTATAAATCATTGCGAACATTGAATTCCATAATGGGATAATTATATTCATATATCTATAATGGGCAGGTAATATATTATGCAAAGAATAATCAAACCGATTTATTGTAATTACAAATACAAATATCATTATCTCTAGAAAACTTTACAAAATGTTAGCCTTAACAATGGCCCCAAACTAGATAGTGCCTGTGTCATGGAAGCCTAATATCTAGTTGATTTAGCTGATGGTGGGGCATTTTAACTTGAAATTTACATTACTGTTAATATTAATTAATTAGAAACTATATAAATGTGTAAGAAAGAGTGTGTATGTGTGTTAAGGTAAGTGAGTGTACGTGTATATGCTCGTATGACATAGATGTATAGATCCTAGGATGGTTGCTAACAGAGTACTTTAAGTAGATATTCCGTCTGTTCATAAGAAATGCTAAGAAGTATGCATTGAATGAAATAAAAACTACTATAATTATTAATAATATACGTTATGGTTTTGAAGATGAAATTGTAAAGGTCTGAAACACTGTTAAAAAAATAGCCAACGAAAAAAACCACCGTAGAAATGTATTATTGGTCTTACTTGCGAATGTAAAGTAAACCTTATTCTACGCAGAGATAATTATAATACCTTTTCCAAGTCTCGGTCGATATCTATCGTCTTTGACTACTGCCACGTATATTTGTTCCCTCCGTCCCCTACTAAGGGCTCCTTCGGGAACGGATAATGCGACACCGGCAGCCGGTAACGTCAACCGCGTCCCAGCACCGGAGACCGACATCGATTGCGAAGTGGGCGAGTTTGAAACGAGTTCAGCTAGTTGGAGTGTCACAGATTCGTTAGCTGCGTCATACATTGAACCGGCTAAAAGAGATTAATTTTTATTTTGAAAAACTAATAAATGTTTATAGACTTTAGCAAGATACTTATGCTTCCAAATTGAAAGAAACTTTAGGCCATAAAACCGAAGAAGTAGATACATTCATTTCAGAAATTTAACATTTGTCTAAAATGGTTTTCTACAATCGAAGAGTAAATTGCCTAGTATTATTTAATTTGAAAACCATCCTGCTAACATCTCTAAGTCAATTATAAGCGACAAGCTTGGACTTGAAACAAGTTATTTTAATAAAACACTTACAACTGGTAAAACAGCTGGAAGCTGAATGTTCAGATTCACTATACGGCTTGCTATCATAGTCGTCGCTGTGGCCTTTGCTCGAGGCGCAGGGCGTAACCTGATGGTCTACCGGTGACGCATAACTGTAAGGAAGGTAGCAATTTAGTTTCCGTCGAGTTTTAAAGACGATTTCGAAGGAAATAACATATTATTAGAATTACGTTGTATTATTTTTATACTTAATATTATTTTACTTCCAAGTTATGCAAAAACGACTGAACTGTGATTTAGATAAAAACTGAGTCAATTTATTTGAAGAAGCTTTTGGTATATTTATCAATAAAACCAACTTTATGAAACTACTTGATCAATGTAACTCTAAAAGCGAAAATCATTAGAAATGAATCTAGAGCCGTTTCAGCATTTATGGCACTATTATAGGAATTGAAGTAGCAGGAAATTTCAACATAAAAAATTGTTAATGCGTATAGTTCATAACAAAACCAATATACTATCGCTGAAGTTTAGAAGACGTTAAAATGTATATTATCTGATTATAGGTTTTTTTATTTTTTTATTTTCGAACTTACTACACTGTTGACCTGACAAGGCCTCTACAGTTTCACCGGACTACCAAGGGGAGCGCTTAAGGCACTCACCTGATTTTATATAGGACACCCGATTTCATATAGGTCACCCGATTTTATATAGGCGAATTATTGGTAGATTTAATGACTTGTACCGTTAACGTGCAGAATCAAGAGTTTTTCGCATTTGCGCACCAAGCTCGCCAAGCTACGGCTAGCGTACGCTTATCTATATGATAATTCAAACCCGACTGACTGAATCACTGAGCCATTATAGGAATTATAGGATTTAATACAAATAGCCGTATAGCCAAGCCATCGTAGTGAGAAAGTAAAGCATTTTAATTAAAACAATTTTCGAATCTTAAAAGGCTCACCCTGATTGTTTTGCACATTATCTAGAAAAATTAAAGTATATCTGGTTTCTGCACTTTAGGGAAATGCACTACATTAATTATACGTTAAGATTTTGAATCCTGAACGTTAGGAAACAGACAACGATATGGTCTAGCCAAGTACAGGTAAACAACATTGACCATTATCGGGATCCTTATCAATTATAATCTATATTTTCCAGCTTCCATCTTTTCAGTTATCAATGACCAACGAATACTAACTCATAAGTTAGTGCTTACGCGCATTCTTCTCGCGGTACTAGGGATTGGAGACTAATCTTCTTAACCCCTTCGAAACGTTTGATGATTAAGAAATTTATAAGGAGTATTTTTCAACGATGTATAAATGTGAATAAATGGATCCGTACCTGTTGGTAAGGTGTGGTACGTCATAATGATGCTCAGCCCTAGTGTCGGGTTGAGGATGCTCGTATCTTGGCGGTCGGTGCTGCATTAGATCAGGCGCTAGTGAGAGCGACTGCTTCTCTACCGTTGGATACATCTCCGGTTGGAAATCTGCTTCGGAAAGATATAATTAATTTAATTGAGTTTTTGGCGGGATCTTGGTCTGTCATGTAGTGGCTTTTATATTTTATTCATAATCTTGTATTATTAGACTCTATATTTTGTAATATTGGTGGTGTTTTACGTAATATAGTTCGGTTATTATGCACAAGGAAATAATACCAAGGAGCATGCATTCTGAGATGCCACCAAAACTCCATGGAAAGTTCTAACAAGGAAACCGCCATCTTGTTAGAACATTATAATTATCACAAGACACTTACTTGGAACTTCCTACGTTTTAATAAACTTATATTATTCGTAAACATTCTGCTATAATCCCTCTTGAAACAAAACAATGACACTGGCAGATGCTTCTGCGGTGCCAAAACAAGAAGAAGAAGAAGAATTACTTTCATTTCTTAAGGGACACTTTAACAACATTTTTTTATAATGCAAATCTAATCGGCTATAGTTCTGCTTGGCCTTATGCTTTGGTTTAGTATTTTTGTTTGGGGTTAAAGTTTTTGGTAATATTAACTTTTGTATTTAGACTTTATACTTTCAAAGGTTACAAAATAACATTATAATACTTTGAATTTAGGAAGTATATGAGAACATCGTGTATTTTTTTTTGTTTATTGGTCCACAAAACTGACTACAATTTAGGTATAACTTAGAAATTAACAATATTAACAAATCATGTGATGACTGCAGTCTTCTAAATGTGAAAACAGCATGCACACAAAATAAAGAAAAAAAAATGAAAAACATTATTATTATTATTATTTTATTTATTCATATTTAAAATGGTTTGGAATCATTTGGAATTTGTGAAACTTCCTGAGCAAATTTACATTTGTTTTCACAAATCTTTACAAATTATTGCTTAGGCACACTAAAGATAAAAGTGAATTGTCGTATAGATTTTTTATATGACACAAAATCTTCGAAGTATTACCTGTTCTTGTCATAGTGTAAAGGGAATGATCTCTGGTCTTCCTTTGCAGTAACTTGTAGACAACCGCTGCACCAGCCAGGAATACGACAACCGCCACAGCTATCCCGATGTACAGCGGCACGTCACTATGTGTTGCTACTGTCGGAAAAAAAAGTTATCTATATTTTTGGTTTACTAAACAAAGTAAAATATATGGCACGTTATATCTGAACAGTGAACCGTCATACACGGTTTACTCGGCTCCAGTTGCCATCAACAACGTTTACTATCTGTCGAGTGCATGGTAAAGAAGGAAGAAGTTCTCACTTTTATCGTGTGGTTATAAATACATACCCTGTTTTTTTATAGCAGGGTTTAATAGAATTGAAAACGAAATTACCCAGGACTGAGAAGAAAGTGTTGATCTATTTTTTGTGATTTAATATATTTTATTGAACAAATATATCAAGACAAGCTTTTTGACGTAATTAGTAGATTGTTTGGAGAGTTGACGATCGGTTTGATTAATAATTTATCTATTGCTCTATCTGTAATTATATATTATAGTCTTTGCTTGTTATGAGTTATTTATGGATTCGTAATTTTAATTGACCCAATTCTTTGCCTGAAATATTTCTTTGTGTAATTTTCTACCGCTATAGGAGACTGGAACAACCTCATATCTATATTAACTTTGATGCGTTTCTGCCTTTATATTCTGCTTATGCAATAAAAACTATTGAATATAATTAAAAAAGCTATGTTATCCGTTGATAGAACATTAATTCTGTAGCAATTTTAAACCTTAAATAAATTATAATAACACCTACATTTAACTCTTTTTTAAATGTAAGTGACATAGTAAATAAAAATTATGCACCAAGCGTTATCATAGTAATGGCAAATTTGAATTGCAAAATATACCTACCAGTAAGTCAGTATAGAAGAGGGCGCATTTCAGACTACATTATGACTGATACATAATCTGTATATGCAGTTATGAAGCTAATCTTTAACAATTATTACTATCGCTTCGATCTTACGAAACACCTGGTTAGACAGTGAGTTACAGAACATATTTATTAACCAGACTAACTGGCAGACGGACAGACGTTGCGTTGCTTAATCTATGTCTATACATATTACAAAACATAGTCGTGTTTGTGTGTGTGTGTTCCCTTAGTTCTTTTAACAATGGTACTGTTTTTCTATCGTTTACAGAATATTCTACTTAACAAAATAGTTATTAGTGTTAAATAATTATACGTAGCTTCTATCTATGACATTAAATAACAGTGATTATTGAAATAATATATCAGAACCGTTTAGAATCTTATGACGCAACTTAATACATTGCATCCATGCGAAGTCAGGGCTGGTCGCTACTATAATAATTCTAAAGGTGGTAGAGCTACGCTGAAGCTATTACTGGTTTCAGCGTGAATGGGTCGGCTCGCCCGGGGTAGTACCACCCTCTCACAAAAAACCGACGTGAAGTAACAGTGCTTGCACTGTTGCGTTTCGTTCGGTCAGTGAGAGCGCCGGAGGCCCACATATTTAAAAGGCCGGCAACGCACTTGCATACTCCCCTGGTGTTGCTAGTGTCTATGGACGGCGGTGATCACTTACCATCAGGTGACCTACCTGTTCGGTTGCCCCCTATAACATAAAAAAAAATGCTAAATATGGCTTACTCATAAGTAAGGCTGTAAGAATGTACATTACATAAATTATATCCAAGTTGAAAGGGTAATAAAATATTGACTTCAACACCAGTCACATAAGAGAAGGTTATATAAATGAAAAAAAAAAACCTAGCGGCACTCTGACAAAGCACCATAAATTAAAAAATTACCCGAAAACATCAATTCCCTCAAAACTTTTATTACGTGGGAACACCACGCCGTACGTCCATTAAAAAAAGTTCTTAATACTCAGCGGGAGTATCGTTCGAAGAAATAATAAAAAAAATACACACCTGCAATGATAACGTTTTTAATACTAAAACGAAATTTCACTACAAAAATAATGTAACTGTTAAAAAAAAACTCATTGCTATACGTATAAAAGTGTTTGTGGTTTTGATTTTGTTATCTTTGGATTTTAATTTTTTTTTTATAAGGGCCATGACATATATGGTGTTGCGATGCTATATTATAAATACGTGTTGCAATATTAACTATTAATGTAAATACAAACCAATTGACGGATGTATGCAATCGTACCACTTCAGAACGGATGCACTACTCGTTTGGCTAATTCTAGTTTCGGTTCAAAATTCTTACATAATTGAAATAAACAAGTATGTTACGTAGTACTCGTTTAATATTGTTAAAAAAGATTCAGCGATTTTGCCGTTAGGATTTTGTTTTCAAGTATTATTTATTCCACTTGTCGATACATAAGTCCTGTCTATGTCTGCCGAAGAATCAGCTATTTCGTAATTATATAAAAATTAATACTGGGACCAAACATAGTTAGATTTGTGAAATATGCTTTATTTTAAAATATAGTTATCAAACTATGCGTCCATTATTACACCATATTGTTTTACCGAGTTTCCTTATAAGAAAATAACTAAAATTATTAACAATTTATTACGGACCTTTGAGGTTATTACAATTTATAAAGTAAACAATATTCCAAATCTAAATATTTCGTATATATCGCATTCACTGTGACACGGACCTTACGTAAATGAAAGTCGTTACAAGTTTCTGAGATCGCGCCTTCATATTATTTATGTCATCGCGTCACAAACTTTACGATACCCTCGGCGCTTTTTAACGATTATTTTTTTGTGAATGTCGTGTCGTGAATGAGACGCTTTATACTTATAACGATACTCCGATCAGGGATACCGGTTTATGGACAATTCCTTTAGAGTTTTAAATTTAATTTGTATGCATCGAGTTATGATAATATATATACAGATGATATCGGTAACGGTCGAGGTGTTTGAATATAACCACAGAATTCGATTCGATTCACGTTAGGGTCGTCGAAATTAGCAGCTAGTTATTTATGGAGTTACAATGCTAAATAAGTATATTTGATATACTCCATATAAAACATTTACATATATACTACCAACATATATCCTATTCGTAGTCCTAATTAACATTATAAATACACTATAGATAATAAAAAGTATCAAGTAAGTTTTTTTTATAGTGGAGAAATCCTAAATTGGATACCCTCCCACTGTCGGGGGACAGTGAGAGGGTTGTCCCGGACTCCTATCGGCTAAAACTGCACTGGCCGCTCAGCACGTATGTGAGCCAGGGTCGCGGGATTACGAGGAGCAAACTTCGAAACCCTGGTCATGCGCTCGGGCTACCTCCAGGTGTTAGGCAGGGACCCTCCTCGCGGAGAGAGCCTTGTTCTCCCTCCAAATTACTCGTAGGAAGCGGCGGCGAAAAACCGAGCGCCATCCCCTCGGGCCTTTATTACGCGGCAACGGACGCCCCCGCGTCCGTCACCTAAGAGTTATACGAACATAATATATGGTAACATAATTTATATTATAATAGTATATAAAAATGCGGACGAAGTCAAGGGTGGTTGTTAGTAGGCATTTTTTTTCTTATTTTATGAAGTACCGAATAGGTGTATATGTCAAGTGGGTACTACAGCTATATATACTAAAGCCCATATGCAGCTATTGGATGTATGCCTGATCTTTAACGTATATCGGAAGACTAGGTTAAAAAGCCTCTTAGGCTGGTCGTAATTATTGCCAATCATTCATTTCAGAGCAGAGAAAAGATAGCAGCCAGAGTATTATTGTACTTTGTGACAGAAGTGTGATGTAAAATATTCCGTCACTTCACAACAGATTCTGTCAATATTAAACATATTTACTCGCTATTATCTAAAATAATGTATAGCTGAATCCGATCTAAACCATTCCCATAATTAACAGGTCATCTTGTTTCCAATTGTGGGACTATAACATGGTTTTTTTTTTGTTAATATCAGTTGACTGAAATTGACTTCAACCTTTTAATAACTGAAATATATTCGAAGAATAATCTTTAAGACTCTGTAATGTAAACGAAACAACAACCTTTGGAACAAAGTTCTACTGTACCGCCAATAAAGGAGGAGGCAAACTTTTACGACACATTTATTGTTATATTAAAAAATATAGGGTTTTTATTTTTTCATCTGATAACCCACAACTATTTAAAATTCAGTTTTTGTTATGAATTGCCAGAAAAAATAGTGGTGAACACGTGTATTTTATTGTACCCTCGAAGTGGATTGAAATACGTTTTTTCTGTTCTTTTTTTACGAGATACAATTAAAACGGGTATGTTATTTTATCTATGGTTGCCTTCAAATTTCGATTGGTGAATTTCAGCTGGTATTAGAGAACTATTTACATCAGTAATGCGTAAAAACTATGATGGCTCGGCAGTGGACATTTCGGAAACTATGTCGATGGACGTAGATTCGAATCGTAAGGGACTGCTTTTGCGTTAAGGAAGCTATAATGGTAAATCAAAGGTATATTAATAGGGCATTTTCTAATGCCCGGCTGGCTACCTGGCCTTGAAGTTTCAAATATATCACCGAACGCATATAGGAATTGGTTGTACTCGCCAGCAACTTCTTGTACTTTTAGTTTGTTACTAATATAAGTTCCATAGCCATTAAACATTAGTTAACATGGTTAAAAAAACGAGGTGGGTCGTAAAGACATACGATAGAAGTGAAATTTTTGTATTACAAGGAAACATTTCAATTTAAAAAAGAAACAAAAAGCCAACGTCACGTGGTATTTCTAGGCAGTCACTCATCCAAGTACTAATCGTGCCCGATGGTACTTGACTTCGATGATCGGACGTAGCCGGTGTTTTCAATACTCTACCCGACACAGTGTTTATCCTCACTACTTTTCGTCATACAAAAAGGTTGCGGATCATAATTCCTCCCATAGGAAGTTTCACTATAAAAAACGGTATACCAATTGACATGTATACGTTTTCATGTACATAATTAAAAAAAAAAGGCGAGCCGAGCTCCTATTGAAGTTTTAAAATATAGTATAGAAAATCAACGTAAGAATTCTTTCAAATATTATCATAATTGTTCTCGGCATACGAATGAGTTACCAACGCATTCTAATCGACACCGGAAACGTTAAACGAATGCATTCGTAACATTGTATCGATAATTCGATAACAATCTCTCGACGCGGCGAACATAATTAAAAACATGCGAGAGTCGCGGTGTAGTATTACAATCGGCGCTTGCGCATAACATCCTGCTTAACATTCGTCCGCTCACTCTTTCATTCGTTCGTTAGTCGAATTTAGAATATGTAAATGAAAATATTTAGCGGTTGTGAGTATGAATTTGTTTGAACCGTTCGTTATTTTACCAACTCTAATTCCTAATATTATTATAAGATTTTACTACTATGGATATTAATATTCTAGAATGTACTACGAAACGATACTTTCGTTCACCGGGTAAGTGGTAAAATTCAAATAATACCTGATTATTTTTACAAAATGTTGTCCTCATTGTATCCTTATTTCTAAATATTATAAATGCGAATGTGAGTTTGTCTGTTAGTTAGTTAGTTAGACATTCACGTTTTAACTAATAAACCGATTGTCATGAAATTTTGCATACACATAGCAGGTAATTTTCAACTAGAAAACAAGTACTGCTTCCGAAGATTTTACCTATAATTTTTTTATTAATATGAGCGAGTCCGCGGTATAAATCTAGTTTTTAATAATTGAGTAAGCATTTATTTTTTGGTTAGATGGACACTATAGTCGTTTATGACTAGATCGATACCAGCACACACCAGGTAACACTCGTCATTCGGCTCGTTAAGGTGTGTCGCGTCCTGGCATTAGCCTCTGTGTTCAAGGTAGGTTATCTGTACGCGACCTGATGGCGACCATCACACGCATGGTGATCCGTCATAGTGACTCTCTCTTTGTTTGTCTCTAGGTACAGAATCCAAAGTCAATATTGAAAAAAATTACCAAGTAATGTGTATGTAAGTCTGATGTTATTATTTTTGTTCCGTTAATTTATTTTATTTTTTATATAAGTGAGAGACTAGAGCTTAATATTCGCACTTAATTATCATAAAACAAGTTGACATAATTGACAATAATAAGTACAGAATCCAAAATCGATACTGAAAAAAAATTTCCAAGTAATGTGTAAGTAAGTCTGAGATAATTATTTTTACTCCGTTAATATAAGTAGACACAGCGCCTAATAAGCTTATGACAGCCGCCTGACAGTTATATACCAATAACTTTGTTGTGATTGGTAAAAAGAAAAAAAAAACAACTAAAAACTCTCTAAATTGAAAAATTTACTGCTTAACATAAGTAATACGATAGCTCAAGCATAGCTATGTACTGGTAGTCAAATATTTAGTTATGCATGTACAAACACACACGCATACAAAGATCATATGTTAGACGATTCTTACGCTACCCGTCACCTGAACACGGATGTCCGATATAAAAACCGTAAATTATACTATCAAAGTATAGTGATCGTACTATTAAAATGTTAATTCATATTCGAAGTGACATTTCGGATCCATTGTTAAACGAGACACGTAGAGATGGATCTTCGAGTTATTTCGAAGTTCGTGTAGATTATCTAGTGCTTACCTGATTACTTATAACTATTTTTACATGACTACATAGTATAAAACGAAAGTTGCTTTCTCAGTCCCGATATCCCTATGTATGCTTAAATCTTTAAAACTACACAACGGATTTTGATGCGGTTTGTTTTTTTAATAGATGGAGTGATTGAAGAGGAAGGTTTATATGTATAATAACATAAATTAAATAGTGGAGAAATACTGTTATTTTTGAGGTTAGTCCAAAGTTAACGCGTGCGGGCCACGGGTAGTAATGAATAAATCAAAACTACTGGATCGATTTTAATCATTTTTTCAGTGGCTATATATTTTATACCCGTGCAAAGCCGGAGCGGTTTGCTAGTCCTTTATAAACTGTAACGCTCGACCACAACCCCTCCTGATGTTAAATAACGATGTAGATAATGATGCTAAATTGAAATCGGTATCGTCTCTCAAGTGCAACTGCTGGAATACTTTTATACGTGGACGTTACTGTACACTTCCGCCTAGAATTCATTGGCTACTGGGACATCTCACTATACTAGAAAACTATGTATCAACAGCGTCAATCGACGTCACTTACAATCATCCTCGAATGCCGGGTTCATCTGTCAATCAATGACGCGTTTTAATATTTTTTTTGTGATCTCATAAACGCTTTCTATCGCAGTGTGATTCGATAGCGGCCAATTAATACCAGGTTGAAATGCGAAGTAACGCTCATAGTGTTGGACTTAAAGTAACGTTTTCAGCAATCAAACACTTGTCAGTGCTTGGCGACATATTTTTAGCTTGAAATAAGTATCCGCTATCAGACGGATAATAGAAGAAATCATGCTACGGTTTCCAGGCAGGGGCTAGTCGATTTGGTATCAAAACTATTGTCGCTTTAAAAACTGCATTCAAAACATAAACATAAAACATCAGGTGAGATTGTGTTGAAACTCTAGTATATTTTAAAGAGCTTACAAAACATACTAATATTCAAGTATCTTGTCAGAAAGAATGCATTGTAGACTCCATTTCTAATGCCGTCCGATTGTGAAGTGAAATTATTCTTGTCCCACGAAAATGACATGACATTATTATCTATTCAAAATGAGAACTTATACACACCGCCCTTAAAAATTTATAGCACGCATTAAATCAAGGCAGACTTTAATAGCACATTATGTACATAAATAAAAACATTAGTAACGTCCAAACACTATTCTCACGCATTCAAATATAATTTTATAAGCAATTTGTCAAACTTACAAAGCTAAAGTTTTTTATACAAATGAACGTTCCTCAAAAACACATTATGTTCTTAAATTTACATAATGTGTTTCATAGTATAATATTATGACTATACGTATGCCAGAACATTGACTTCTGAACTACGAATAAACAAGCTGATGTGAATGCATCTATAGATTTATTAAAAATATTAATAAATAAATAGGTAGACTTCTTTTGACAGGCGGCCATTTATTTCCGAAGTAAGTGTAGTTTTGATATAATATATCCAAGTCACAAAACTGACATCATCATAACTAATAACTTATGTTTGGGAATCTAACCCACGACCTCTTAGCTCAATAGTAAGATTTACTACCACTACGTCACGATGGTATTTACCCTATGAAGTTCTCATTGCTTCCAATTAAAGAAGAATCTAATCCCTAAGGTAACACAATTTGGAGAAATAGACAAATTTTATGAGTGATTTACAGATTCTGAAAACAGGATCTGGTAAATTGTTGCCACCAAAATACAAGAACGCCAGGAAATATGTAAAAACAGTGGGTGGTTTTATAAAGTTATTTAACTACAGCAGGATTAAGTTATCCGTTGATGCTGATTATGTAGTATTTGGTTTAATTACAGGGCCCACTGCAGACCCCAATAATGTTTTAACCTGATTCTGTAATGCTTTTAGGAGATCCTCACCACCATCATCAGCCAGTAAAACCACCCAATGCAGGGCGGCCATAGGTCTCTTCCCGAAGGAGGGTATGGGCATAACCATCACGCCAGCCCAAGATGTTTTGGCGAATTGATACTCTGAGAAATCTATAGATCAATAATTTTTCCACATACCGTGATATTACAAGAACATTTTTTAGATTCAGGTTTCCTCCTGACATTTTCCTTAATCATAAGCCGCTACTGTTACCAATTTCAATTAGTAAATGTACGCGAATTCCGAAACTGCGGACATTGGATTGATATTCCACCGGTCAAACCATTAGAACACCACAACTATTAGGAAATGCTATTCAAAAATGTTCTCTACATTATCTGAGAGGATTCCTACTAGTTCACAGCTCTATTGTCACAATGGTTAAATAAGTTGTAGCCATTTTGATCTGAAATCGTTAGTAGTCAATGCATTAATTTCAGATACTCTCCGTCTCCGATATTAGATAAATTTTGAAACTAGGGCAAAAATAAAATCAGCATAGAAACAAAATTAAAAGTATCTAAAAATTATAATATCACACAAAATTATATACCTAATTCCAATTCAAGTTAAGCTGATTTGTCTAGAAAACAACTGTCGTATGAATAAATTATAGTAGACAATAAATAGCGAGACAAAATTCCATCCAATGGTAGGATATTTATTTATTTAACATTCCGCCTATTGCAATAAGCCTATCTGTTACATTGTTTTATTGGAGAATATATCGTTGCCGTAGAATTTTGCTCAATGGTCTTAAATTTACTAATTTGAATTCACTCAGTAATACCATCAGTTGACGGTCATGGAAAGTATTAGGAGGAAACTTAAGATATGCTTTTGTAATGCGACGATATTGTGGAAGAAATACAGGCGTTTAACATTGCCAATGCAATTTGTTAGGGTTCGCAATTCCTGGGATTGCATTTTTAAATTGTTATCATTAACATACTTAAAGGATATATTAGGGAAGACAACATAATGAGTGCGTAGTATGGTAAAACAAAAGATGTTCGGTAATTGCATAACACTGTAACACGTAACATGCATTATATTATAAGTACTTTTAACGGCGTTATATTTTAGTCGTAAAAAGCATACGCAATGGCGCAACACCGCAGTAAGCCGTACGTATCAATAAATCTGTAATATAAACTCAAGTCCCAGCGCAGTTTATAGCTGACCGATGTTTGAAATCCAATAAATCATTAACATCCGCTACTTGTAGTCCGTTAGCTCACATAAAACGTTTCTAGAATTTATATCAACTTATCTATTATTTTATTCCGTTTACTATCAGTATTCAACTGTATATCGACGTTTTCTTCATTTGGTGTTGCAGTAGCATTGGCCAATGTTAATCTATTAATCTACCAATAATCTGTCGAGTTCAATTTGTCATAATTCATATCTTCTTGTGAGGTCGAATTAGAAGAAGTTAAAAGAGAGACAAGAATAGTAAAGTTGTTATAATTTTATTAAAAAATATAGGAAGATTTTAAAACATTTGGAAACTCAGTGATTTCAGTCATGGACTACAGTATAAGCATTTAACATGAAGCACCACGAAGGTTACAGGTTACAGAATTTTATAAATCAAAAGCTGTAATTGTAAGTAACGTTCAGGAATAGCGCACTTCATCTTGGCTATGTCCGTTTTGACAATGTTTTTAAAAACTGACAGTTATCCTGAAATATTACCATCTCCTTAAGTCATATTTACTATTTAGATCATATTAATTATCTGGTTATATATTCATTAATCATATTTGTTTATTTTTAACTATTTCATTGTCTAAAATTAGCACTAGAAGCAACTGTTGTTTCAGCTGTAGTTTCGCAAATATTTCTAATATTCTATTGATTAGTTTCAACACCTTTATATCTTTTTCATTTAAACCTGTCATTTATACATTCTTTAATTACAAATTTACGGGATTTAGAATCGCCCATTTATAGATTTTCCAATAGCATTATGAAATAATGAATTCCAACTCAATTCCCGACATAAAAAACTTTCGCTAATTCATCCGAAATTTATTGGAACACTTTCTTCATTGATCTTAAAACATGAAGTGTAATAAAATTTTGCTGTTATAGTATTTGTAGTTTATACTTCCGATGGTTTAAAATATATAATTACTCAGTTGAACAAAACAATATCAATTTTTAAATTGGTTTACCGTATAACATTAGGCCGCGCAAGCACATCTATGCAGATAGGAAATCCAATCGGAATTTACAAACCCTTGTCGCGGACTATAACGTTGTCGGGGGTTTGGTTGCATTAAATAATCAGACTGTATAAAACAATGCAAAACCAACTTTAGATCGTAGGAACAGGGATGACAACACTATTGGTGATGCAAGCGGACATGTGAATGCATTTCGCGATCACCCGCTGTGCGCTCACTCGGTGAAATCACAACAAATCATTTACGAGAACCACCTCCAGTAATGATGGCCGCATCGCATATAAATTGGATTTTACTGTTGTTTGTTTATTCATTAATCTACGTTTGTAATAAAACAAAGTGGTAATACAATTAACTACTCGTGAGATCATCGTGACGGTAAAATTAAAAAAGTGTTTTTTTTTTTGTCATTATTTTAATCATGATTCTTTTCAGTTGTGTTGGTTGCCTCTTATTTATATACCGCGTTAAACTTTGGAACTTACTGCTACATAGATTGTAATTCATGAACTTTTAAATATTGCAGAGATACCAGTGTCTAAGACATAAGCACCGTGAACGGAGAGTGCACAGAACTGGAAATAGTAATTCCCATAATATTTATTCAAACATAATACGATACGATACAAATTTTGTTTCATATTTACGTCCCTAAAATTTGTTACTCCCTAGTTTAAGGTAGATACAAAGCTTAATATAATAATAAGTTTCTCAATTAACCTAAGTTGTTCTAGTATTGCGAATAATCATATATAAATGCACACTCATATTTTAAATGCACGTTTTTTTGCCAACTTAACATACAAAGCTGTTTACCTAAGTCTTTACAGCTTCACTGGGCTTAATAAATGTGAAAGTAGGTCTATTTGTTTCCTTTTCGCGGTTTAATCTTTAATTCGATACCAATACAATTGCGTATAGAAGAAGCCCGGGATTCGGAGAAAGACAAACTACTTTTTACTAAAAAAAAACATTCAGGTAAAGACCCTAGAAAACGTTTATAGTAAATACGACCAAAAACATTGTTTCCGTTTTAGTGAACATTCACAGATATAGCTTATTAATGCAAATTATGTAAATGGACAACATTTATGTGGGAAAAACATTAAAATTTTAAAGTTTAAAATATTAAATCTGTTTACTAACCAGAATTTACATTTCGACCTCAATTTAGAGAAAACGTATCTTGACAGTCCATTCACACGGAGATTTGGTAGTGGATTATTTTATATACCTTAAGTAAATTATAGAATTCTACGAACGAACAAAGTTACATGTTCAAACAATACACAGCTTTTGCTATTTATAAAACATAAGCTACAAATCTTAGTAAACAAGCATATTATAAATAGTAATGACGTATTATAGAAAAAAACTCGAATCGAATTTTGATTAACTGCTTTAGTTTAAGCATCCAAGACTAATAACGAATTCAATTCATACTTTGCTTGTGATATGTAGTCGTAAATAACATCTAAAGATCTCATACTAAGATCATCTACCAAATGTAAACCAAATTCAAATTTGTCTGCTATAAACACCATTAAACCATTGATAAATTCAAAAACAATAAATAATACAGAAACAAACTTTTCATTGTTATAATAGTTTAAATAAAAGTCTAACTCACATTTCACTCGAAATTAATGGATGGAGACTTAAAAGAAACACATTAATTCTACGATTGAAACTGGTTCTAAAATGAAACTGATGGACAACGAATTTTCATACATTGAATCAAATTTTATACCATTACACTGTGACCTTTTAGTCTTGTTTTTTTCGTAGAAATATACTTAAAAAAATCGAAAATTCGCTAAATAACTCACATTTCACTCCAAATTAATAGATGGAGACTTAGAAGAAACACATTAATTCTACGATTGTAACTAGTTCTAAAATGAAACTGATGGACAACGAATTTTCATACATTGAATCAAATTTTATACCATTACGCTGTGGCCTTTTTGCCTTGTTTTTTTCGTAGAAATATACTTAAAAAATTCGGAAATTCGCTAAATAACTCACATTTCACTCCAAATTAATGGATGGAGACTTAAAAGAAATACATTAATTCTACGATTGAAACTAAAATGAAACGATTGACAACGAATTTTCATACATTGAATCAGATTTTATACCATTACGCTGTGGCCTTTTTGCCTTGTTTTTTTCGTAGAAATATACTTAAAAAAATCGAAAATTCAAAGGAGTTTTAGATCATTATAATTTGAATTTAGCACTTTAACTAATAGATTTACGTTTGATTAATATATAACCATAATATATTTGGCAGGTATGTAGTAGGTACCGAAATTCTTAACGCGTTCACCGCACTGTGAAGTCGACTCGAACAAAAGATGAAAAGGCGCTATAAAATTCCACAGTTTCCCCTTTGTACGTGGCAATTAGGCTAATGAAGTGGTTCCAGTGGGTGCCGCGTGAATGAATGGGACCTACCGACGCTCCTCGCATTCACCTTTCATGTGTTTTTCACTGATGGCCGTATTTCATATCGTCTTATTTCAAAGAGATTCCCGTTCAGATATTAGAATTGAATGCTATTTATCTAATGTTTGTACGTAATTTTGTTAATATATGAAAGAAATTTGTATGTTTTCGGAATCCCGTTTAAAAAAAAAACTTTTTATCAGATTATTCATGTGAAAAATATTACTTTCTAAAGTTCACGGAGTATTCACTAATTTGAGAGAAAACACATTATTTACTGATCTTAAAAAGCGTTAAATGGAAGCAGAAATGTGTATGACGTGCTTGTCATTTATTAAGTTGTAAAGATCAAGACATTTTTCAAGAATCTTTTCCATTGTTTGATTCTTTGAAATATTACACTAGGTCGAATCAACTGATTGAATTTTCAGCCTCTATAGATACTCTATTAACTCCAAATTTGTGAACTAAAAAAAATATATTGCGTAATCATGTGACAAATGTAATAGATAAACCTTTTGAATTAATTGTAATCATTACATTAAACCAATCAATAGACATTAGAAACTTTGCTATCAGTAATATTTCCAAAATAAATATAAAAAAAAAACAAATAAACATCCTATGAAATCCAAACCAACTACCAATTGACGGAAACAAATAAATCACAATGAAATCAAAAGAGAAAAGATAAACAATATCAATTTATAAACAAGAACAATATATTCGACATAGCAAATTTATTTAGTGTCAAATCGAGCGAGTTCACGTCCAAGAAGAAATCGCCGAACAAACGAAGTAACTCACCGGCCCCGGAGCTATTTATCAAATTCTCTCGATAAACAGTAAAATAGGAAATTGAAACCGAGTCAACGGGGACCACCGAAAATGATTTATTGCCATTATAAACAAAATATGGACTGATCATTTTCCTCCATTTCGTGATTGGTTTTTTTAGACCGCCGAGGGAGTTACACGGCTGGATATATGCAGGTCTGTTATTAAGCGTAGCTTAATCGTTTAACATCATACTTAATGGGTTGACATGTTACAAATGGTTTGCTTGTGCCTCGTGGGTGGATCTGTTTACGCCTATACTTTAAAAGGCAAATATTTATGAAATCAAGAAAAATATACACTGTTACACTTATAATTAATGTGTCAAGTTTGGAGTACCGAGAGCTGTTAGAAGTATTTGTAGGTATATTTTTATGCTGATAATGCTACCCTATTAAGTATTGTTAGCTATTGTAGTATTTTTTAATTAAAAACATCAATGACAACAACACGAATTGAAGTAATAATGTAAGCATAACAAAAATATTAATAAATCGTAGTAATTAAAGGTTGTTTGTAATCTGTAAGATATAGGGCTTTCGTGGAATTGTCTATAAGAAAATGTCAAAAATGAAAACAATGTATATATAAAATAATATTTTAAAATTAGAGCTTCAACAGTAAAATTATTTAATAGCCAAAACAACCACAAAAATAAATGGTACTAATTCGCAGAAAACTGGTGATATTTTTTGCTAGAACTTTTAGATTTAAAGGGTATCTTTTCAGAAACTGATTTTAGGAATAAATATTAAGCTGCAGGTGTAAATTTTATTAATTCGTCTCATTTGTGATATCGGATATTAAAGAAACATTGTGAGGTAACGTAATTACATACAATAGCTGTTCTAGTAATGTCGTAATTGTTTGGGACCACATAACAAAATTTGCAATAAAATTGTCGTCACATTATTCCTTGGAAATTCCTTATTAGATAAGCATTAATTCACTAGTATTACATTTATAAACATTTTTTTAAGAAAACTATTTTGCATTTAGGAAGATTTATTTGCTTTCACCCAATAATTATGAACTCATTGCATTACACAACAATCCAAATACTGCCGCTGTCCGTAGATACAATAATTGTTTGCAATAAATCGCTCAAACAACGTAAAAGGAACCCATTAATATTGTCCGCTATTCGAAATACCGTTTCAAAACTTGGACACGATAATACGACGACGATAAGAGATAACCCAATTTCGCCTATGACGCATAAAACTTTACCTCAAAAGTCCGTAAGGCCACCATAAAATTTTAGTCCCTCGTCTATATTTAGACGCTATGATACGACCCAGATGGTCACGGCTCCCGATTTTAGTATCTCTCGAATCTTTTTAACGTGTCCATCTAACACGGAACCACGTTTCACCTTTTCAACACCTTCATCTTCTTAAGGTTCTGGGAGGCGGGGGAGGTCAAAACTGTTCGGTTCGATGGAATTACAGCCGATAGCCTGTTATGAAGCGACCAGCGTAGCATTTCATAGTTATGAACGGGCGCGGAAAAGGAAGTATATATTTAGTCGGTATGGCATCTGGCAAGAAACTTGTTTCATAGAATCCGAACTAACTAATTAACATGTCCCTTTCTGTATAGTTTCATAATTTGTAATTCCCGTGTGACAAGGGGAATCATAAAGTTTTGCCCGAAACGTTGTTTAAGTTTGTCGTTTGTCCCGTATGTGGGTCGTGTTGGTATTAAACAGATAAAATATTATGTCACTAAGAGATTATAAACTGCAGAAGGAAGTGGAGATTGTTTTAAATTATTGGTTGATTTAAATTTCAAAGGAAACACGGTAGTTTGGTTTTATGTTGTATTTAAATAAAATTATTGACGCGATCCAAAAATATTTTTGTTTCAACGCAAACGCAAGTTTTGAGAACATATCATTACTTTAATATACACGAATATAACCGGTTTTTTTAGTTATACCATTATTGAGTGAGTATTTTTTAGATTTTATTAAGTATAGTAGGTAAATTTCCAAATAGGACACCAAGTGGTTAAGGGATACGGACTGTTGCGTGACCTACTACAATCATCGTTCAAACAAAATGCTTGTACTATTGTAATCCAATTATATCTCTGTCATTTCAGTTAATTTATATGAAACGGTAATAGTTGATTACTGCTTTGAAGAAGAACTTTCACTACTTACCACCGTGTACTCCGCAGTAATCGCCGACGCAGTCCGCGTGTTGCGTATGAGCTCCAGAGCAAGGAGTGTCGCCAGAGCAAGACCGTCGTCTAGTTTGCCTGCAATCGGCTCCGCAGACCGACCATTCAGTCCAAGCACCCCACCGTCCAGGCAAAGCTGTAAGATAAATTCCCCTTTTAGAATTGTGTTACCAAATAAATTTACGGTGCGTAATAGGTATCGTAACTTTTTTTCAGAACAATTATTACTATAGTCCTTCTACTAGAAAATAAACAAGATAACGGTAACAACAGAGTCTTGGAGTAATAACATTCAACTGGATCGGAATTGTACGAAATGAAACAAATCATACTGACTTTAAGATCAATGGGTAATAAGTAAATGGGTAATGCGTAAGGCGGAAGAGTGGTCTATTTATTTTATAAGCCAATTCGTTCAAAACGCAAACCAAATTATGATTTGGGTATGCCCAATGCATAACAACATCGAGACTGATTATTGAAGCATCTCGGCCTAAAAAATGTAATTTAAAATAATTTTTCTTTAGACGACTTACAGAATACGCTGCACAGTTTTAACTTTTTGGTGCATCACGTTTAGGAAGTAGGGCATACCCCAATTACGTAAAAGCTTTTGCTGCATGAAATGAAGGTTTATTTGAAGGCGATTATTTTCAATTAATATTATTCGTCATTTAACTCTACAAATGTATTGAGCTACGGAGGTGGGTTATGCGAAAGGCATTCGAAAGGAAAATAAGAAATTAATTTAAACGATGGATGCAAACTTCAAGAGTAGGTACATATGAATTCAAAATCGTGACAGACATTCGTGCGAAACGGTATACTTTCAACTTCTGTATTTTTGAATCCATTGTTATTGGTGATAGTCTCATGATATCCAGTTTCAACCTTTCAATATATTATTACAGTGCTCATTAATCGGAATAAACGGAGACTGTTACCAGGAAATTGTCACATGTTAAAGATATTCTCGTTTTAAAATATGACGATTTCAACACATTTCTTTTATTTTTTTTATTTTCTCTTTAATCTTATAATTAAAAAAAAAATGGTTCCACAATTTTTTTTTCGACCTGACCTACACTGTTAGCCTGGCAAGGCCATTACATTTCCACCGGGCTAGGCTACCAAAGGGAGAGCTTAATGCACTCACCCGATTATTTTGGCAACCAGCACAAGGGCACACGGTGTGCCTCGGCTCACCGATATATATATATATCATTTTATATCTGACTACTACGTTGTGTGACGTAATTCAGTCCGAAAAGGGCAAAAAAACGACCCACCACCATGTGTGCACGGGTACCACAATATTCGACCGTGCAATGATTACTTCCCAAAGGACTTACTAACTATAATTTACAGAGTATGATGCTGTTTGGTTTGACCAGTGACCTAGCCTTATTTCCGTGATATTTAGTATAGTTTGACCCAGAAACATATATGTAGATAAATCTAACATAGCTATATATAACTTCACTAACGTCTGCCCATTTATAACAGAGCTATCATTTCCAGTGAAAAACTCCAAGTTACAAGTTGTAACCACAGACACTTCACATCCAATTACCGCATCGTTTCCGATTATTAATCGTCTATCTAATAATAAACAGAGTTCCATCAACCGGCGAGGTATCGTCCAATAAATTGAAATTAAGCTACGTTGCAGCTATACCCGTAACAGTCTTTACATGCGAGTGGGGCATAAATCACATAGTTTTTTTTTTCCAAAAAGAAATAATGGAGTGGACACGTTTGTACTGGTTTGGCTGTTGGCACAAGCTGCGGGAGGTAACGAGTTATAAGATGGAAGTATTTTTTTTTAAATGTTGAAATCAATTATTTCAAGTGGCATTTATATGAATTTGCAATGCGATTACTTCTCTAAAGAGGAGGAATAGAAAATGGCAGTATATTAAATGTAACGCGAATCTTTGCAAAAATGCTATATACCGACACACATATTTCAATTTTTCAGATCGAAGTAGCTACAATATTAGATTCACCTACGTTATAAGATTACTAACAATAACTAAAGATTATGTATTTGACTGTTCTATTCCGAGAAGACATTTCTAAACTTCTTTCTTTGATAAAACAAATATAAAAGTAAACACTTTAACACATGCTTATCTTTCGTTTTTGAGAGTATTTATATGGTATAAAAAAACGGTAAAAATCTCGAGTAAGAAATGAATATCGTTTCGGCGATAATAACGAGTATCCATATGTTTTTATTGATATTGCAGTCATATGGGATATGACTGGGATGGGATGGAATGGGGCAGATATTTAATGGGTCGGCTCGCCCGGGATAGTACCACCCTCTCACAGAAAACCGACGTGAAGTAACAGTGGTTGCACTGTTGCGTTTCGTTCGGTCAGTGAGAGCGCCGGAGCCCCACATATTTAAAAGGCGGGCAACGCACTTGCGACTCCCCTGGTGTTGCTAGTGTCTATGGACGGCGGTGATCACTTACCATCAGGTGACCCACCTGTTCGTTTGCCCCCTATAATACAAAAAAAAATGTTTTTATTGATATTGCAGTCATAATTCATATCATTATTGAAGTTATACTTCTTTTGGCCCGCTAGGAAAAAATGATGAGAGTAAATTTTTACGATGCGCGCGCACACCGTCACGAAAAACCGACAACCTGAAGTTAGCTATAGTCAACATTTTATTCAAAACAAAGTATGTATGTATTAAATACCTTTTTTCTATTGTTAGTGTCGTTTTTTCTACAAACGTAGAATAAGGCGAAAGATAAAACTTTTGAAAAGATTTTAAGCATGTTACGCCAAAGAAGTATAACTTCTAACGCGTGTACATAAGTACACACTACTTTTTTTTCAATTATTTCGCAGATCCATTGGTATTATGATGATTACATTTAGAATTATTTGAACGGTTGAATGTCTTATAACTCGCGCCATACAATATTTCGCCCCTCTTTTACATGTGTGGGTGTAACATAAATGCATATTAAACTACGACAGTGTGTTACATTTCTTATTAATTAATGCGCGTACGCATAAATCAGTCGAGGTTCGTTAGAGGAACAACGGACATAAATAGGGTTGCCAGATTCCCCACAGAGTGCGTTCGTAGAAATACGTTATTTAAAATAAAATATAAAAAAGTCGTATTTTACTATTTTAATTCAGCGTGATTGTTTTAGTTACTAAGTTAAGTAACAGTTTTTTTTATAACATGTAAATAAAATTATCAAGAACTTTTGAGTAATAATCGTGATTGATTTGATTGTACGGAGAGTTAGTCCTTTGCCTTTTTCGTAAAAAAAAAACATTTCATGTTTGTTATTATTATTAGTTCAAATACATATATTTGCTTCCAAAAGAGAAAATAATTTAAATAGATTACTTAATATGGTTTTTAAAACTATAGAAAGAAATCTCAAAATACACTATAGAATAAAAATCTACATAATAATATATTATAAAAATAAATTTATCCCATAAAATTTCTAACTCAACATATTGTAAAATTATTAAAAATAAATATACGGAGGTAAATAAATCATCAGTTTATGTTGTCAGTTCGAAGAGTCTAAGAACTGAGAAGAAGAAAAACATTAATGTATTTTTTGGAACAATAGTAAAAAATAATATGATTGAATATATATAATTTATCAACAATGTAGGTAAAAATATACCGACAGTCTAGGAAGAAAACCAATATAACATCTGGCAACATCGAGAGTAAAATACATTATCCATTATGTTACTTTAAAACGCGTAGAATTTCAATAAATTGTTTGTAATTGCTTCCCTTGACGCCTCCTTACTGTGCTAGGGCACATTCTTTACATATAACTCCAACTTAACGAATACAATTGTTAGGCAGATGTTTTTTATAATGAATATTACCAATTCTATACTGTCAAATTCAAAACCTCTAAGGCGTAGGTAACATTACATAGTGCTGTCGTACGTCACGCTTCGTGCCACAACGACATAAATGCAGAAACTCAATGCATATTTCAATTTCGTAAAATTATCAAGCATTTATTGATTTTTTTTATGTCACGATGGTGGCAAACAAGCGTGCGGGCCGCCTGATGATAAGCGGTCACCGCAGCTTATGGACGCTTGCAACACCGGTGGTATCACATGCTCGTTGCCGACCCTTTAAAAGTTCAGATGTTCGATTTTTTATACTTCTTGGGTTTGTGACTAACCTATCTTAGCCTTTGATAACATTCTTATCTGATGTCAAATGACGATGTGGTCTAAGATGGCAACTACGACAAACCTAATAGCGTATTTGGAGACATATTTTCAACTTAAGACTAGTAGCTAGCCGGGCGGGCTTAGAAAAAACCCGACCACTATGCTATGGTTTCCAAGCACGCTATTGGTTGAGCCCTTATCGTTTCGATATTACAAACATAAAGTCTTAAAAGTAATTTATACTCACTTGTAGTTTCAATACAGAATATAAAATGATCTGTCAAACAATTTAAAGCGGAACATAAAAGCACAAAACTTCGACCGTAATTTCAAGGGTTTCATATTTACTCGTTGAACTTTAATACAACACATACGGCCGTGTAGTTCATCAAGCGAGCCGACGCATGCCGACCGACATGTGTAACCAATTAGCGCGCACAATCACCCAACGTTTCACGGTTTGAAACAACCGCCTCTTGATTGGATTTTATTGTCTACCCGGTTGGTCTACTTTATTTTGCTGATACACACGGTTAGAATCTTAGACAAGTGCCACACTGAAAAAAAACTGTTACTATTAAATTGTATAGTGTTAAGGTTTCTCATTCGATATTATAGGTTATTTGCTGTAATTGAGAAAGTATTTTTATTGATGTGATTCGATAAGGAAAACAAAATCAATTGGCGAATATTGGTATACATACTATGCTGAGTCAAAATCATAGGATACAAAGTTGATTTGTACATAACACGACAAAAAAAATAGTTTATTTAAACTCAAATAACTTGCAAGTTATATGCCATATGCAATGTTATATGCAAGTGATTCTTTGGGAGTCTTTGATTAATTTTCATCTTTCTCTTCCTTTATTTTTGAGATAAATATTACTCAGTCTGCTTTAGATTTTTTGTCTATTAATATCAATATAAAAAAAAGTATACTAAAAGAGTTATTTGCCAATTTCTACAACCTTATTTATCTAATATTTTAATTTAACCAACGACTTGACATCTGCATGTTGCTCTGCTTGCCAATGAATACCAGCGATGCAGTATTACTTAGTTGTAATGGGGATGTTGCTTTTGGACATTTTTGATAACGTTTATTTATGTTTTTTTAATGTCTTAGAAGCATGATGTATTCCAAAAATAGCACTCTTTTCTTTCTTCTATAATGAGATGTATATGAAGAAGGACATAATGCAAAGATTTACAAATTATATCATAAATATAATAATATATTAGTATATACATTTTATAGATTTTCACTAAAAAATAGTTCGACAGATATTAAACTTTGATAATAATCTGGGGTTCAAAGGTGCAGAACCTTTTATATTATACAGAGTCTATCAAGTAAACAGTAATGATAAAGTAAATATGCAACGTTTAAAAACAGAAAAAAAAATATGTTTAGACTAAATAATAATATAAGTTGATTTTTGCTAGGCCGAGAAAATAGATCGTACAAAAAAATCATGGATGTTGTATTTCTCCGCATACTATTAGATTTTTAACTTGCTAAATGACTATAGATAATAATATAGTTGTCATTTTGACAGCAAGTCCTTTATGTTTATTGATATTTTGTGAACTATAATGAAATGGTCATTAATTTTAACTTTAAATTGAAAAATAATATTGGGATATATGAAAAATAATAGGCGATGATATTTATGTTACTTCAACATATTAATGATGTATAGTGTTTGTGAAAATAAGCAAAACACTGAGTTATCTCATTTCTTATAGAGTATATTTATCATCTCCGTAGATCTCTCAATTTATATTACAACTGTAGAACATAATAAGTAATACTTTAAAAGCAGTTAATATTAAGAAAAAAACAAAGCATACATAAATAATAATACAAAGTTGAATATAAACACAGTAAAATCGAATATAAACTAAAATTAAATACGAATACTACAAAATCATTGAGGACGTCAATGCATCACATAAACGCACACTTGACGCATGACCGAAGGCGTCTCACTCAAAAGTATAATCCACCTGTTAAAGTTATGTTTGATGAATAATCAAATATGTATAAACATTCCACTCGTAAGCAGTTCTTCTATCAATCCCACGCGGTGCATTACGCATAAACCAATAAGATTCCCGAGGGCCATTGAGATTGTCAACAGTCGTTAAGCTCGACGACCCACACGTCTGTATGTCGCGGTACTGCTTGTTTCGTTCCTCGTGTAATTTAGTCCCTATGATGTCCTTAAGCTTACATGTGTTCCACGTCACAGCTTTGTTATAATACTTAATACTAAATATCACAGTTCTATATAAGAATGGAATGAGAAATCTTTTTCAGATTTTTTTCTTCGCACACTAGCACTTTTCTTTTCGTTTTTTTTTCGTGTTAATGTTGGTTTGACCTGTGCCTCGGGAAAAGTACTTCATTTTCTGGATAATGTTACCCTAGGTCTTTTTTTTGTCCTTGACAACGATTATGTAAAATTTCCAGATGGTCGATGGGCTAATTTTTTTTTTATATCATAGGGGGCAAACGAACAGGTGGGTCACCTGATGATAAGTGATCACCGCCGTCCATAGACACTAGCAACACCAGGGGAATCGCAAGCGCGTTGCCGGCCTTTTAAATATGTGGGCCTCCGGCGCTCTCACTGACCGAACGAAACGCAACAGTGCAAGCACTAATAGGCTACTTAAAACGTTATAATATTAGTTTGAATTAATCTACACCAATGAACCTGTAGTTGTAGTACTATATATATATATATATATATTTTCTTAGACAACTATATAAAAATCACTGATCACTAATATGACGTTAATTTTTTTGTCTGTTTGTACACATATATCTGAATTTAACTTGCCAATAACTTGACTGATTTTTATGAAATACTGTATACATAAAATATACATAATTCCACAATAAATTGACTATAAAAATGATCTATAAAAATCTACAGGACTATTTAAAGATCGCAAATGTATTATTAATAAAAAATACATTTAATTTATTTCAGGCCAATTTTAATAAAGTTTTATATACAGGGAGATTTTGTTATAATTAACAATAATTACTTTTAGAAATCATAAAATATTAGTAATTCCATGTTTTAGGTTCAATAGGACCGGTAACAGTTTTTTAGGTAATAGTGTCAGGTTTTATAATTAAATATCAGTAAAAATAACATAACGGGAGAAACTAATTACTATGTAATTATAAGAACAAGCGACATATAATTTAAAATTAAGTTAGCAAACAATTCCTTTAGATAAAATATCCCATGAAGTAATTTCCTATGTAAGTTATTATCACGGGAAAAAAGTCACGGTTATCAGTTGGCGATAAATAACATATAACAGGTATTATATCTGACTACATCAATACTTTTTTCTTTACTCACCGACAAGCAATTGTTGCGTATTGTCATACCCTTGAAGCTCCACGTATCCATCTCCATTGAAAGCAATGAGGCAGAAATCATATCCGTTTAAATAATAATAACGTATAAGCATATACTTAGGTAATAAAACAGTAAAAACAATAATTGTAACTATTTTAGAGTTGGTTATTATTTCGACGGAATGGATAACAAAAATTAACAGACATCGTTATTCTGCTGTCGAGTATCAGCTGCCTATTATTTTATTGTTATTGACTTTTTTGTAACTGGAAGATGTTATCGAAACGTATGAACACTATTTATTATGCAATATCCTATAGGTGTAAACGAGAAAGCGTTTCAAGTCATGTTAAAAAATGAAGAAATTAATAATACGAATTATTATTACAAATTGCAATAACATACAAAACAACAAGGTACCCAACAGCAGAATAATTGATAACAGTTTATAACAATACTGGTTGTAAAACTAACACAACAGCGTAATTAATCATTATTACGAGTATATAACAAGTTATTCTCATCTATAACTAATAATAGTAATGTATTTTATAAATAATAATTGATTCATTCATTTTTTGAAGTTATGGCTGTCTCACTCTAATATTTG
Source organism: Antheraea assamensis (assembly GCA_035772565.1). Lineage (NCBI taxonomy): Eukaryota > Metazoa > Arthropoda > Insecta > Lepidoptera > Saturniidae > Antheraea > Antheraea assamensis. Next base: position 4,924,408 of record JAQQSE010000009.1, read on the forward strand.
TTAATACGGTACGTTAGTTAAGCTAATGATTATGCGAGAAAGAGAAAGTATGATGTTGTGCACCTTACCGTTCTGACAGGGTATACAGTCCGAAGTCCTCTGGACCGCTTGACCTTGACAAAGAGCGCCACCGTTCAGCGGGTGCGGTTCAGTGCAAGTTCTAGTACGTCTCTGCCCACCAGAAGCTCGACCATTGCAACGGCATTGAGTCCACGGACCCCAGCCACTCCAACCACCGTTTACTGTAGAAATATTACAATTTTACTTCATCTGTACAGACATTTTTAATATTCATAGCACCCCACATCTTATCTCGATATATCAATCAAACATTCATTTTCGGCACTCGTATAGTTAGTCATAGTCTACGAATTGAGGAAGAGAAATCTCCGAATGACCAGTGCAGCATAAAGCAAGACCGCCCGTCTGCATTATTACTAAAATAAACATGTTAAAGTGAAAACTTCTTTAGCCCCGTTGTGATTTGAAACTCTATAAAACGGAAAAGCGACATTAAAAAGAGGCAAACATTTACATCTATAGGATTTAGCGTGCGAGAGAATGAGACATAATATATTACACAGTGTTTCTCAAATTCGCGGTCTCCTCTGAGTATTGTATGTATTAGTACGTGCATTCACCTGCGTATTATAAAGCCTTGGGAAAAGGTATCATAACCAGTGTGGTATATTGTTTACGTGTATCTTTTATTTTTATCAATGTAATTTAAGCTTTCGTTACTACCGCGCGCGGAGTGCATTCAGTTTTTACTTTTATTTTCATGCTAGTGTGGCCAAGTGACTACTTTGTAGTTTGTACTATGAAAAGATCTACATTCCACCACTACCACCACACAGTATACCACTACCACCGCACTTTGTTGTAACAATGTAATCAGATTTAGGCGCAAATTAAATCTCTTATTAATAATGATTATCTTTTAATAATTACATTATCACAAAATGTAACCTATTTGCGTCCAAATTTCCATAGAAAATCATATAAATTAAAAAATGTGCTGATAACGAAATGCAAATTCTAAAACAACTTATATTAAACCTCGGAATAACACTCTGTCGTAGATTTAAATAGACTAAAGCTCATATTACACTGGCTGATTAATTCAATTTTAACTAACAAAACAAAGTTAGAGGCCAGCGTTGAACAGCAACTTAATTATAACATACAGCCGTCCTTTTCTCAATTTATTGCACTCTGTCAGTTCTATAAAGTTGTTGGCTAAATTCGATGCATATAATACAAGCAAGAGAAGTAATCACTAATATTTTTGCATAATCCATTTCGATAGTCCGATACGATATTTATGAAATCATTCTGTGATAGGGATAAAAAAATCCGATTCAAATTTAAGGTTAAAATTTATAAGTTTGTACGTATAACAAATCACGTATTTGTTTTACTATAATTTCACTTATCAAAAAATTAAGCCATCCCAAATTATCCTAACAATTTAGAATAAAATAACGTATTATTCTTACGTGATGAATAAAAAAAGATTGAAAAAAAAATCATTATTTCGTTGTTGATTCTTCAGTGCCTACAGTTGTTATTACAACGTGTGAAAAAGTAAGCGTTATGCAACAGCCAATAGTTGTCAAAGGGAAATCAATACAAGTTATTCGCACTAAAAATCACGATACCGACAACAAATGTTCATATCGTACGCAACAGCAAAATAGTTTACAACAGTCTATAATAATAATTTGTTTTAAAATAAGAAAACGTCATGCATCAATAACATAATATAACTGTTATTGTAATCTTAGTTATATGTCTATGAAGAAAAGATTACTTTATAAATCTTCACCAGTATGTGACATGTGTACGAAACAATAATGACTTAACAATGGGACAAAACCACATTACCGCGAGCGACAACGCTGACAAAAGACATTAACTTTATAAATTACTAGTGTTGCCAGCGGCTTCCCTCACATCAATGGATTATATAATAGATTTGGCCTACTTTTTTTTTACTGGAAAACACGTAACTCTAGACTATGCTTTCTTTTTGTATCTTTGAAAAACTGTTTGCAAAATTTCGTAACGGTCGGGCTGGGTGGTTTAGACGTGGAAGCGTGACAAACAAACTTTCATATATACAATATTAGTTAGGGTAGTCTATGTATTATTGTCATGTATCATCACTACATAGTATAAAACAAAGTCGCTTTTTCTCTCCCTATGTCTCTATGTATGTTTAAATCTTTAAAACTACGCAACGGATTTTGATGCGGTTTATTTTAATAGATAGATTGATTGAAGGGGAAGGTTTATATGTATAATAACATAAATGAAATAGTGGAGAAATACTGTTATTTTTGAGGTTACTCCAAATGTAACGCGTGCGTGCCACGGGCAGTAATGAATAAATCAAAACTACTGGATCGATTTTAATCATTTTTTCAGTGAATGACATAGGCTATATATTGTATACCCGTGCGAAGCCGGAGCGGGCCGCTAGTAAGTTATATTACTGTAAATTTTCGTAAAGATCCGTTCATTTGTTTTTGCGTAGAAGAGTAACAAACGTATAATGTCCATTCTCACAAAATTTATAATATTGATAGGATTTCCATTTAAATTCGAATATTATTAAAGATCGGTGAACATGTAGAGGGAAAAGCAAACAAGTTTTATATAAATAGAAAACGTATTCACGAACGAGTATAATTTACGACACGCGAACTTTACGGTGTTTCGTTAGATTTCTGGTAACGTATTAATTGTAAGATAATAATAGCCATAGTGTTGTGTGTTTGTAATTGTTTTTGTTTATATATATATATATATGTATATATTCTTAATTGTAATACCGTTATTTTATAAACCAGTATATATCTGCGACTGCGTTCGTGTCAAAGTAGTTTAGTTTTTTCATAGGGTTTACGCGTTTGTGTGGAATATCTTTGTTTTTTTTTATGTTATACATCTATTGGCGCATCTTGATAGTGAAATCGACCCGTATGTCGTCACAGCAAATAGCATGACGCTCCATTATGCCATCATGGTCCCTCAACATTACAGTTCTCTTTTCGCTTGTGTGCGTTCACGCTTATTAAAATAATAACAAATATATATTTATTTGTAACAAAATATTTATATAAATGTGATATATATAGAGAATTAAAGATAAGGAAAATCAGCCGAAAGGTCAGATCGAAAAATCGAAAAATTATGAAACATAAACAGTTCAGCGCCGAGCATTGAAAAGGAAATAGACAAGCGGTGCAAGCTATAGTATAGTTAAACGTTTTTTTATGATTTTATCCCCATGTTTTACGAAAAATCTATCAGACCTCTTAGCTACAAACTTGTTCCCTTTCTTTATCTGTTACTACCCAACTAATTTTTTCTACTCAACACGCATAAAGAGGACGTTACCGCACACTTTAAGAAAGATGGATTTACATTATAAAACATCTTCAACGAGCCGTTACTCCTTCGTATTCAATAACAATTTTTTTAGTAAACTGAACCAGTGCCGCATACATTACACAGGATACCTAAACCCAAGTTAGGAAAGATTAGTCTAGGAGTTATTGCGGCACGCGATCTCGCGTGTCTCTCTGTCGGGCACGCGCAGATCTCAATACTGATATAAAGCACATACAAGCGACTTCCCTTTGTTCTCGTCATGTTTTATTGTTTGGATCTCGATAACTTTTCTTTTTGGAGTAACTCGCCCTTATTGTAGTAATATATTTTTGTATTGTTTGCCATAGTTTATTTAAACTTTGGTAACGAGAGTTAATTGTTTAGAAAATTATGTTTTCATTCAAATTCCAAATTTACACCTATGAGTACTTTTCTATTTACAAAGAATAATTAAACTTTAATATAGTAATTGGAAAAGATAATGTTTTTAAAATATCATAAGTAAAATTTATTCTATGGGACTGTCTCTGAAGATTAACTTCTGCATTCAAAACCTATCAAATTCAGTATTTCTATCCTTGTCTAGTGAATATGGTTAATAGGGAATGGAGAAGAAGAAATAATTTCTTAGATCGATCAGTGGTATGAAAATTTTGTCCAACAAAATACCGATAGAATGCTTTTTGACAAGAATTTTACAGGAAGACAGTGCATTTTGAAAGAAATATATAAGCTACATATCATTACATTTTCTATAGCGGCTATAAAGAAAAATATTATCAGAGGTAACTAAAAATCGATAAAGCCAAAATTTCTATTAAAAAAAAAATCTGTGTGTATGCTTATGGACTATACGAAAGAAGTGAAAGCTTCTTTACATAAAAAGTACAACAAAAATCCAACGTCACGCGATGTTCCCGTCCAAGTACAGACCGCTCCCGATGTTGCTTAACTTCGGTGAGTGGACGAGAACTGGTGTTTTCAACACTCTTTCCGGACACAATGTTTACCCCCAACACATTTCGTCAGATAAAAAGGTTACGGATCAGAATTTCAAAGTTCTCGCATAAGAAGTGTCATTTAAATAGTTGGCGACAACGAGACACCCGGCAAATGTAACATTTAAGTTACTATTAGAATTTATAATTATCAACAAAGCAATAAAGATAATATGGAGTTAATTGATAAGAAAAGATGGGGATAATACCTATTTTTACATATATTACGGGTAATATTTTTATTGAAGTGAAACTTCTTTAGAATCGTTGTGATTTCAAACCGGATGCAACGGAAAAATGACAGGTAAGAGACACAAATACAAAAATGTGTATCCAGAGCGAGAGAGCAAACATCGGTGTGTATGTATATTGCACACTGTTTAATAATTGCTTTTATTTGAGCATTTAATGTGTGTTAGTATATGTGAAAAGTACGTGTACTACTGTACACTGTATGCGGCTGCGTATTACAGCTTTTTAGTAAGAAATCAGCGTGGTGTGTTATTATTTAACAGTGTTTATGAGTATTTTTATATCTTGTTTGTTGAAACTGAAAATATGGAACTTGAGCAATAAATTATGTAAGGTATGTTAATTAAAACATAAAATATATTTTAAAATAAATCAAAATACTTTCATTTTTAAACAAATAAACTTTGTAATTATCCTACCCTTGTTATATATATTCATCTCATTCTTTCGTCGATGTACAGAAGTTTCACTTCTATCGTGTGTGAATCGCACACATGCCTTATTTTTTTTGTTCTACTTTATCTCCTATTAATGCTTCTTGATTTTTTTACAACGACGACCGTATCAATGTCGTGGCTAACCGCGTTCTCATACTATACAGACCATATCCACTACAATCACGCACAGGATACACTAGTCCTATAACGATACGTCCAAAACAAAGGCTGCACGACAAATACGTTCAGGATATGTTTCCATTATAATATGCTTACTTCATATCCAATACTCACATGTAGTTCGGCTATTCTAAGGAACGCGAATTTCCTTATTAAACTGTACTAAATAAGTGTTAAGCTTGCATTAATTTTATTCTTTTTTGTTTTTTTTTGGTACCTTGGTTTTATTATATTAATAAAGCTTTTCTTAGCTCGAGTGCTATTTCACGACTCGTGTCAAGTTTGTAGTGACCAAATTGTAACATATTTTTTTTAACAGTTGATTTTTGAGGGACATTCCAATTTTTTTTATCGTAAAATGAGGTTCATACGTTTGAGATAATGATATTTTACGTCTTCTATATTCATAAGGAAATTAATTGGGTCAATCTACGAAGTCATAATTACCATTGATAAGTCCTGTTACGAAATTTTTGAAATTTAAATAGTCAGTTTAATTACCGCTTTGATACGAATTCTTAAATGCTATTCCTAAGTGAGGTGGTATCTGTTCATGATTGGGTTGCTACCATTATATAGACACTGATGAGCACTCAAAGTTACTTTCGTTTGATTTGTCGTGGTCAATAGAACAGTTGTTAACTGTCGCTAGGTCATAGATTGCTTGATGGTCACCGTTATTATTGGATTGCACTATACTATACATTCAGTATAGTGCCGTAATTTTGTCTTGCTTTTATTAAAATAAAAACAAAGATAAATACCGTCAAGGCGACAGATTTACGATTTGAAATTCGTATATATTCAGTCGAGAATGACATGATAATTTAGCGCAGTGCTACTTGTAATACGTTCCTATAGCAATTATGCAAACATATTCTTTGGTCGGTTTACTTAAATTATACTTAATGGAGGACAGTTACATAACTTGGGATATAAACTTCACTGAAAATGCATACAATGTGTATATATATATATATATATTATGTTGTTTTTTATAACATTTTGAAGTTATACTTCTTTTGGCGCGTTAGGGAAAATTGATGAGAGTAAATTCTTACGATTCGCGCGCACATCGTCGCGAAAAACCGACGACACCCTGAAGTTAGCTATAGTCAACATTTTTTTCAAAACAATGTATGTATGTATTAAATACCTTTTTTCTATTGTTATTATCGTTTTATCTATAAATGTAGAATAAAGCGAAAGGTAAAATTTTTGAAAAGATTTTTATCTTGCTACGCCAAAGAAGTATAACTTCTAACGCGTGTACATAAGTACACACACGCTTTTTTTTTAAATAAATGTAAGTGCTTAAACGACCCATAGCTATTAATATTTAACAATTGGTGCATTTCACGTGAAACGAACAACGAAAAAAAAATAAGGCTTTGAATTTAATTCACATTCAACCTAATTTTCTACGTGAATGTAAGCATACAATTTTTTTTATTAATGATGTTTATTTGTCAAGTTATACGCTTGTAAAGAGTAGATATATTTTTGATAATCGGAATTTCCGGAAGTAGTTTTTTTAAGTTGAAAAAGTTTAAAACCGGAATTAAGCAAATCAAATCAAAAATACTTTATTTAATTTAGTCCATGAGAAGACGCTTATGAACGTCAAAATTACCATCGGTTCCGAAAACCACCCACCCATTCATCAAGAACACCCTATAATAAACTCGATAGGGCTTATCTCTTTAACGTACATATTTCTATAATACATCAAAGTTACAATCGTTTTTAGCATATGTACAGAGAGTTTGGTTTTGATTCCAGTCGTTCACATATTGATTCACTCTATAATATAGCCTTTCGAGACCAAAACACATTCGCTTAAACTTATTATAGTCTTGGGTAGTCGTTTTTAAATTTAATTAACGGCTCTAGAAGAACCCCATCGGCACAACTAATGACCATTTCGTATGAGTCATATTTTTAATATCAACTTCGTATCTTACTTAAGGCTTATATAAAATTTGATGGTAGTATGGTTTATATGGATAAACTCCGACACTGTTTGAACGTTCACTACGAAAAGTTGGTATATTTAAGTGTTTTTTTTTAATATGAGGAACTCTTTTATGCTATTCATTCTACTGTAACTTGTTACTAGTCGGTACTAAAGCATATCAACGTCTGACCTCTTAAACAGACAGTTATAAACATTGTCGTGCTTAGTTATTTGAAAGCAAAAAATGTTTACATAATTTTACTATACCTCGAATATTTATTAGAAGTAATAACAAATGCGAGCGAAGCCACGTGTATCGCTAGTATAATAATTTATAATTTGAAAACAACTCCACAAACAGTGCATAAGAATCAACGCGACGCGTTCGAAATCTCCAAAGAGGGAGAGAGTAAAAATAAATTTACTCAAAAGAAATATAACACTCGGAATAAGCACCGATTTGACTTTCAAATATAATTTCTAGCACCTTCACGCCAATAAAATTTATTAATACCTTCGATTTCTCACACTTCCACGGTTCATATCTTTTACCGTCACTTCATATGATAAGTCAATTTCGAAATCAATTAAACGAATGCACATAAATTATTCAGATTTTAATATATAAATAATAAAAGTGGTAATTATTTAAACTGCCAAATATAATCGTCTCTGATTGGAAACTACGGTTTTTACCTTTATTGACCACACGTGGGTTAAAATTTCTATCTTTAAGCGTGTAGGTATAGAGAGTAAACGGTATGCCACGTTTATATTTCATATCAGTTTTAGTGTGTAGTTTCTTATGCGCGTTCGAACATGTATATATTAGTCTATGTTATACCATATGTAATGCTTTTAGAGTTATGTCAAGAACTTTGCATGACTCAATGTAAAACATTGATGCGACTTGTTACAGCAGTTTTCCAATGGCTTTTAGTTTCCTTGGTTGGTGTTTATGGTACTATTTTCCATTCTCCATTCTCTTCCCCTGTTTAGCCAAACAAACGTTACGTCAGATACCACCAACTTTATACAACATAGGACCACATAACGCATGGTTATGAATATAAAAAAACAACTATATAATAAACTAGAAATCCGGTAAAAAAGTCATGTAGGTATTTTCCGATAAGCTTTATCCATCATTTAGAGGTATTTTAAAATTGACTACTCAGAAATGAACCGACTTTGATACTCATAATATTTTTTTTATTATTGTGAAATAGTACAAAACCTCTGACAGTAGACAGAGACCTTAACTAGATTGACAATAATGACAATATTTAGTATAAAATATGCAAGATTAATAAATTAAAAATATAGTAAAATTATACCTAAGTAGATAAAAATGAAATGTATAAATTACAAGTAATAAATTTGAACCACGAGTTATATTAAGAAAGAACTTAACTACACTTATTACTATCTTAAGATAGTTTAAAAAATTTAGAAGGTTATTATTATTAATTATGTATGTATATATACATTTGTATGGGTTATGTGTATGTTCTTGCACAAATTTATTTTTATTAAATATAATAATAATAATAATACTCATAATAATTATGGTATGTAAAATTAAAATTTAAAATCAATGTTGTCATACTGTTACTTTATATACAGCGTAAATATTCAATAAGAATTGATTACGCGTTAGTCGTCGTATGTTATTAACCCATTCAAAGTACAGTTAATTTCAACGAAATTTCTCGAATAGTAATGGTGGAGGTAGAAGTTATATCTGACTATAACTTGGTATTGGATTTTTTGTATTTTTTTATACTATAGGGTGCAAACGAACAGGTGGGCCACCTGATGGTAAGTGATCACCGCCGTCCATAAACACTAGCAACACCAGGGGAGTCGCAAGTGCGTTGCCGGCTTTTTAAATATGTGGGCCTCCGGCGCTGTCACTGACCGAACGAAACGCAATAGTGCAACCATTGTTACTTCACGTCGGTTTTCTGTGAGAGGGTAGCACTACCCCAGGCGAGCCGACCCATTCATGCAAACCAGTAATAGCTTCAGCATAGCTCTACCACCTACAAGGTAGGTACTTTATTCCCTGGGGTATTTTGAAAACAATCATAGTTGATATTAAGTTAGATTATAGTTGGAGAACATTATTTATAGCAGTAGTCAAGTATAAATCATACTTCAATAGGTGCTTCCGGATGAGATTTTTATATTGTTAAAGCTAGAAAATTTTCTAATACCAGAGACAGTTGTTACTTAAAAACACTAAATACGAATCTTCGTCGATTAGTACTATTTTATCTAATCTCTTCTCCCAGCTAAGTTAGCTTCGTATAATATGTCTCCACTTTTCTTCTTCTCAACGAACTCTTAACTGACAATGTTTATACATGGATCATTCTTTACACAATCCATTTATATCTTTTCATGTATTTTCCTCTATACCCTATATCTATTAGCTTTGATAGTTTGTCATATTATACCTTTTGTTATATTAATTGCATTATTACCCCTTGCGATTGCTCCGTAATTTTTCTTCCTAATCTTATCAATTCTAGTGGTAACACACATGTTCCTTTATATTCGAATCTCTGTCACGTGCAATCTTATTTCAAAGTTTAAAATATAAATTGTCCTGCCCTGATAATAAAAAATATATACTTTTGTGCGTGAAATGCTTAAGGTAACTAATGTATTTAGTTTGATAATAATTAATACTCTATCCGTCTAAATAGCTTTCCAATTACCTCATTATATATGACCATTTTTGGAAGATAGATGGGTATAGTAAGCTATCCCAAAAAGATAGGTATATACCATTGTAGACATTTTTGCAGATCTATAAAAGAGGAATATCTCAGTATGCATTGTTTTGTTATATCTCAACGGGATTTGGTGGTGTTTTCGACGAAAGCTCCCAGGCGGCTTGACTTTTTCCGATTCTTTCAACAATTATCATTATATTTCAACCAATTTATATAAAAACCTTGACAAATTATATATCTATACCTTCCCCGTGAATTACTCTATCTATCGGTGAAGGTCACATTACAATCCGTTCTGTAGTTTTTGAGTTTATAGCGAACATCCAGACAGACAGACAGACAGACGCGGCGGACGACTTTTTTTATAATATGTAGTGATAAATAACAATAATTATGAATAATAATTGAACATAATTAAAGTTACATAATATATAGACCAGAGAAATACTTTTAGTCACACATTTTAATATAAAAAAATGTTATATAACGTTATTTACACTTCTATTTTGATAACGTTATCACAGGCTTCGGTATTTACGTTAAGTCTATCACTAAATGAAATTGATAAGTGACTCTTTGACTCTTTCAAGTGCTGTCAGCAGTAATGAACAGCGCCTTTCAATCGACAATCGTGGCTATTATAAAATTGTGTGAAGCAATAAAAGCGCTGTGGACGACACCCGCCCACGGGTTCATGATAATGACGATATATGGCCCAATTTGCACGTAAGTGCCACGGTTACGGAGACAAAGGCACAATAGGAATTTAAAGGTCTATAATAAAAGTAATCGGTGGGACCGTAAAGCTATTATATTTTTTTTTACCATAAGTCATGTCAGAGCGCGAGGAGATAACCTTTCGGTGACGTTGTGAGGTCGGTTACATATCCGTTAGAGCAAAGCGAAGCGAGGCAGAGAGCGAAGTCTGGTCTTTGGTTTTTTTTTTCTTTTATTCTATCACTCATGATTTTGTTTACGTTGTTTATTACTACATATTTCAAACTAAAAATTAAAACATAATATACGTTTAAAAAAAATTAGTCTTTTGTAGTGCTTATAAAAAGCATAGTTTCTTGTAACTTTATATCAAAGGAAGATATAGTTATTTTTTTTTAGAAAACCAAAGGATTAAAAAAATATATATCGAAATCGATTCATTAGTTTTGCGTGATGACTGCACAACAGCAGACCTCTATCACTTTACATATACTAGCTAATACCTGCGACTTCGTCTGAGTCCTTTAATATCTAAACAATATATTTTATGTACAGAGAAAAAAAACATAAGCAGCAAACTGATTGCTCCATTTCTATATGGCAAAGACACATAGATCGCTGAATGTGTAGTGTTTATAAAACATGAAATTTTACTAAAGCTTCAAGCAGTTTCTGTTTACCAAGTGTCTTACAAGTAACACTAAAAAATATATATAAATCCACTGAGAAATTTTCACGTAAGGCGCGCACAAAGACATTATAATTTTATTTATATATATGACAAAGCAACAGGGATATAACAAATGGTAATCACAGTACAGTCCTGAAATAACGAGGACAAGTGAGATATCTAGAATCAATCACCACCAGTCTTCGTTGTCATGTCGTCCTGTACTCCTCGCGGTATTTATCCCAAAACTTGACGAATTAAAAAAGAGCCACTATGACCTTAATTAGACCTTATCATCTTATTACACTTGTGTATTTCACGAATTCTTAAATGTACAAATAGTTTGCCTACTTTAGCTTAGTTAGATTCGGAATCCTAGGCAACAGTACAAACCGAGGCGCACCTTGCGCCCTTGAGCTTGTTGCCAATATAAATCGAGTGAGTGCTTTAAGCGATTTCCTTAGCAGTCCGGTGAAGCTGTAGAGGTCTGCCAGACCAATAACGTGGTCATTTGTTTTCAACCCTATAACTTTTTTTTATTTTTTTATTATTATACTTTATAGGTAAACGTTTTGACCAAAATCTCATCTGATATTAAATGACGATGTGGTCTAAGATGGTAAGAAGTGCAGCTGCCGGAACACACGAACAGGTGCTTGGCGACAGATTTTCAACTCGTGAGTGGTAGCCAGCCAGACGGACTTAAAAAAAGCGCTACCACCATGCTATGGTTTCATCACGATGTTTTCCTTCACCGAAAGCTCCGACTCAGTTGCTTGGATTCGAACCTACGACCTTCGACGCTGTGTCCGAACACACTACCAACTGAGCCGTCATCGCTTCAATATTATATGTTTCATCTCACGAAATAAACCATACACGTGAACTAGGCCAGACAATACACCTATGATTAAAAAAAAAAACAATCACGTAAATTGGTTGAATGGTTGTCGAGTTATAAGTACATTAACTGACAGACAGATATTTCATTTAATAATATATAAATATAATATACAACTTACTTGTTCAAAGTTTAGAAGCTATGACAGTAGAATTAAGTGGCCGTTATACACTTCAGATGAGTCATACTGTTAAATATGACACACAAATTCAGTCGTTTTATTATTGCACGGTGCAAACTGGAAATCATAATTTTCGTACGTGCGAAGTCATAGGTGGTGATTGCTATCGGTCGGGCGCCACAACTGCGCGTGGGCGAATATGTACTAGGTTGATTGGGTTATTCTACACTAAATAATATTGATTTAATATTTTCCCAACCATACTTATAAATTGGTAAATTGGAATCAAGTCAACTCGATTTACAATTTATTATTGTATTATATTGTACTGTGAATTTATACTATTGTGTTTGTGATTTGATAATTACTAGTTTGTTAAATATTTTTTGACCACGTTTTAGTATAATCACTACATAGTATAAAACAAAGTCGCTTTCTCTGCCCTATATCCCTATGTATGCTTAAATCTTTAAAACTACGCGACGGATTTTGATACGGTTTTTTTAAATAGATAGAGTGATTGAAGAGGAAGGTTTATATGTATAATAACATAAATTAAATAGTGTAGACATATTGTTATTTTTAAGGTTACTCCAAATTTAATGCGTGCGGGTCCCGGATAGTAATGAATAAATCAAAACTACTGGATCGATTTGAATCATTTTTTCGGCGAATGACATAGGCTATATATTTTGTACCCGTGCGAAGCCGGAGCAGGCCGCTAGTTGGGATATATTATAAATAAATACATTACTAGCGGTAAGTTGGAATGAAATTTTTTCTTTTATTAAATTCTGTCCAATATAATACTGCATTATGTTATGTAATAATATTTATTAATAAAAAAATCTTTTTTTTTTCTAACTGACTAACGCTATTGGCCTGATGAACCTTCACAATTTGACCGGACTAGCAAACAAGTTGGCAGCGCTCTAATTCAAGGATATATTATATGTAACTATTATATTTACACTCCAATTACTGAGATGACATACAAGGGACCGTGTAATAAATGGTTATAGAAATAAATTATAATAGGTAATGATCAGCGCTATCTATACATATAATAAAAATGAAGTGTCTGTATGTAATATCAAAATAACGAATTTATACTGATTGGATAAGAACGTATACACGAAAGTAATTTATAAAATGTTTTAATCATTATATCTACTATATAAAAATCAAAAATGTATGGCGAATATCAAATGAGTATTCCTATATGTTAAAATGTGTCTGTGTATTAGTATACATATTATGATAATTTTGTAAACAAATTTAAACTATTTAGTTTAAATTACATATTTATTATAAGGTGCTTATTTTAAAAATTGCACACACTTTCGTATTCATTATATCATACAAAACATATTTTAAAAATTATTTTTTTTTTTAAGAAAAATGCTTTTAGAATCACCTCTCTCTAATAACGCTCCCATGCGCCCGCGCATAATATAATTGCGAATCATCGGCGCCTGGCCTTTGATCTCGGCATGAAGATGGTTATTAGTATAAGCGAGGGTGAAATGATGTTTAAACGTACGCTTGTCTTACAAATTGTATGTGAAATAATGAAAAGCCTCATTTCGCTGTTACTTTATCTGATCGCTTTCAGACTGTAATTTGACGGGAAGTTGTATTTAGCACTTTACTGAGGTCAAACGTGTATACACCATAATAATGACAGTCCATTTACGCCTCCTATTCGTTCTAGCGTAGGTGGATAGACTGAAGGATCAATCTGTATGAATAAATCTGTAATTTTGTCTGTACATTTATATTATATTTGCAACTTTATGCTATATACATGTGCTGGAATAAAAAAAAATTGACTGTCTGTTCGTATTTATGGCAATTAACTCATTTTTTATATGTTATAAGGGGCAAACGAACAGGTGGGTCACCTGATGGTAAGTGATCACCGCCGTCCATAGACACTAGCAGCACCAGGGGAGTCTCAAGTGCGTTGCCGGCCTTTTAAAAGTGCCGGCTTAACGGGTTGTGATTAAATGTTAAAGACGGGAACTATGTACCTTCAATTACTGGTTATAACAATCGTTAATATTATGTTTAGAAATTATAAAAAATTAAAAACTTAAAAAAACCTACAAAAAAAAAATCGTTTTTAATGGTATGGATGAGAGGGAGTGTATGCTTCGTTTTAAAATTGGACAGTATATAAATATTATCAATCGTATTTAGAAACGAAAAAAATAAAAATACTGCGTAATAAAGGCACTACTAGCGTTCTAAAATATATTTTTTTTCTTATTTCATTTCATAAGTAATTACAATATATCGAAAGGACCTGATAGCTATTTTAAATCAAGTGCATTGCTTGTTCTTTATATACGTTTGACATGAAAGCAAACTATTGTATTTTCCACACGATTTAATATTAATACGTTAATAAAATTGAAGTATTTGTTTGTTCCGGCTAATCTCTCAAAGCGTGAAACAGAATTTGACTTGGACTATATGGATAGATACAAGATTCTTTATAATATTATTTGCACCACATATATCCTTCTTCTTATTTTATCGCGGCTAAGGAGTTACAATAAATATAGCATATGTTATAATATACAAGTTAATTAACAACTATGAAAAAAAAAATACAATTAAAAATTAAAAGAAAATTAAATTTAGGCATATTAATCATCATGAATACATAACGATGATGGCTCAGTTGGTAGTGTGTTCGGACACAGCGTCGAAGGATGTAGGTTCGGATCCAAGCAACTGAGTCGGAGCTTTCGGTGAAGGAAAACATCGCGATGAAACCATAGCATGGTGGTAGGGCTTTTTCTAAGTCCGTCTGGCTAACTACCACCCTCAAGTTGAAAATCTGTCGCCAAGCACCTGTTGGTGTGTTCCGGCAGCTCCACTTGAGAGCCAGTCTCCCTCTAGGTTAAGCGTGACTTATCATCTTAGACCACATCATCATTTAATATCAGATGGTCAAAACGCTTATCTATAAAGCATAATAATTTTTTTTAAAAAACAGTTTCTGAGAAGCAACAAACCCTGGAAACGAAGTCGCGGAATAAACTAGTATTGATAATAAGGCCTGGTTGCTAAAATGAAGGAACATTTGTCTTTTTTTAAACTTACCGTAAACAGTGAGTAATGCTGGCTCTGATACCCTCTTCCCAGCGATATTCTCCGCCACGCAACTGTAGTTCGCCATATCCTGACAACAAAATGAGTTGTATGAATTGATATT
Organism: Antheraea assamensis; assembly: GCA_035772565.1. Classification (NCBI taxonomy): domain Eukaryota; kingdom Metazoa; phylum Arthropoda; class Insecta; order Lepidoptera; family Saturniidae; genus Antheraea; species Antheraea assamensis. The sequence continues at coordinate 4,940,010 of JAQQSE010000009.1, forward strand.
CGTTTACTGACGCACTTACAGAATTCAAAATTAGATTTCTCGTATATCTTACTCTATAAAAGCCTAAATAATATAAAGCGCATCTTAAAACACCAAAGGCAAGATTTCGTCGTTCATATATACCGTCCATAGTTTCAATTGCTTTTTATTTTTTAACTTAAATTACTTCGATTTTCAAGTAAATAACAGCCTGAATTCTATATTATGTTATTGTAAATAAATAATGTTGCTAAAATTTAAAAAAAATGTTTCTCCGCCAATGCAGAGTCGGTGAGAGGAGGCGGCGTTTTATCTGTCTCCTATAACCTGCGTAGCCGAGCCTGGAGGGATGGGCCTGGGGGCCAATCTCCCCATTGCACAGGTTCGGTTGACGAGAAGGGGGCGGCTGGTGTGTAACCAGCATGCCTCCCTTATTAGGACGACGCCCGGCGGACACTTTCTGCTGAGCTGGCCGCTGGGGCGGCATGGTGATAGCACTGCACGATCCCATGCCGTCTCAACCAAGCGGCGGTCGGTACGCCGTGGGGTTTTTGTGAGTAAGCGTCTCACACTACTCACTCTCCCCCCTCCGGGGAGGGTGGTGTGTCTATGATGGATTTCCCCACGTAAATAAAAAAATAGTGTCAGAAGAGTCAAAATTGATTCGAGGATTCTGCGTGGAGAATCGAGACACATGTAATAGATTCAGTGAGACGTGATAGTAGCCAATCAATTCCAGGCCGAAGTGTAAAGTAACATCGAATCAAGTATTTGTCATGGATTTCTCCAAAGTTAATTATCAAGTGTTTTCTCTAGTATTTTAATACTTGAAGTTTTGTTTTGGCATTTTTTTTTAATTTTTATTTTGCTATAATCTTTTGTACTTTACAAAAAAATGGGATTTATACCCACCTCTCCGTATTTCGTGTATAAGATAATAACGGAAGGAATAAATTTGACACAGCGATAAGTAATACGCTGTCTCTTTGCTTTGTGGTTCGGAATTAATGGTTTTTTCGCCGGTATAATGAATGTTCTCTGAAGTTTAAAATATTTTGCTTCTGGAGCGCCGTAAAATATTACTCTCCTAAGTTTAGTACACAATTGACGATAAGTTTTGTGTAATAATTTTTATTATTCTTGTATGAATGGACGGTTTTTAGTAACAACTTTTCCAATGCAAAAGAATCGCGACTGTTCGTCCAATAATATATGTATGTATAATTGTGTGTGGTGATGCATTACCCGCTCTCGCAATTGTCGTAACTAGACATGCATATCCAGTTATTTCCTGTCATATTGAACCTAGTAAGGTAGGAGCACGTATTTGATGAAACATAGATATACTTTAAACGTTTTAATTCACAAACTATCAAACCATTAAATTTTAGGTTAGATTTAACGTTGGGGTATGGATTTTTGAATACCGGCTAAGAAAATCTGTTATTTTAAAAGCCTCTGCGGCCTGTGAAAGGTACTGGCTAACGTAAAAAAAGTTTTTCGAGGAAACACTTCAGAAATATACTTAAAATACCAGCATGTTGGTAAGAATTATCGTATTTTTTAGCATTGGGTTGACAAGGTATTTATTGCTCATGGAAAACCTATATATCGATTGAAGTTATATTCAGTGTGTTTGATGATGAAATTGATCGATTGAATCAGACGCGAGTCTTGTACCACCAATTCGCAAAATTTATTACGAACAATTGAGAAAATATATATTTAAATACAGAACATCAGCACCACATGCGAGGTACAATCACAAACATCTCATTAGATCTCCGGTTTCCGGTACACAGCGTTCACTAATTAGAAGGTAGTACCAGACATGTATTAATTGCTGACAGTGGAGTCGCGTAATGTGGTTGTGTAACACGATATTCGGAGGTGTTGGAAATTTCTTAATTAACGTGCCTAAAATCATAAACGGTATTTTTGGAGATAATTCTTTTGAGTGATGTTAAGTTTTACAAATTTTTATCTATTAAGCTTGGTAACGAATACCACCCTTTTGCCTATTTGAGTATAATCAGATATTATAATATCCATTGTCAATTGACATTCGATAACTCCTGATCTATTAGTTCTATATTGTCACAAAAATAAAGGTAATCATATAGCAGTAGGTCAGGATTGATTAAAATCTACATATGATAAAAACCTTGGCACTGCAGCTGAATTTGAGACAAAGCTACTTCTATGTCGGTGACTTCATGATTGCTTACATATATACTAACGTATAGGATAATGTTGGACTAAATCGAACCTGATATAGTTGAAGATAGGAAGGTCATTAGTTTTAAGCTAAATAGTAGTTCAATATCCACGTGACCTAATAGTAGAAAAGGCTACAGTTTCGTTACTACTTCTACTTTTCCTTTCACTCTAAGTTTTTATTGTTGCTCTTTTTTTATATTATAAGGGGCAAACGAATAGGTGGGTCACCTGATGATAAGTGATCACCGCCGTCCATAACCACTAGCAACACCAGGGGAGTCGCAAATGCGTTGCCGGCCTTTTAATATATGTGGGCCTCCGGCGCTCTCACTGACCGAACGAAACGCAACAGTGCAAGCACTGTTACTTCACGTCGGTTTTCTGTGAGAGGGTGGTACTACCCCGGCGAGCCGACCCATTCATGCTGAAACCAGTAATAGCTTCAGCGTAGCTCTATCACCTACAAAACGTTTGAACATAAGTTAAACGTCGTGGTTGCCGATTACATGAGCATTAAGTTGTCGTCACTTGATGATAACAGGACATTAAATTTGACCAACAGTGGGATATATTGGGCAAATATTATTATTAAATTTATAAGACTGGACACAATTGAAAGTAATCTCTTCGGTTGCAATGGCTTAAATTAATTACATTATTAGATTGCTGCTTCCTTTGTAAGGTGACACTTGAATGCTACAAGACAACGACGACGCAAGTCGACAGCGACTTCTGTACCAATTAATATACGTCAGTAGCGCACGAATAATTAGCCGCAGTCTCCGAATAGTGAAAATAAATAATTCGCCACAAGAAATTATTATGCGTTCCTGACGCTTCGTAGAAGAATTTTAATGAAGTGTAAAAGTCATTGCAGTATCTCACAATATTATCACAGTACGATTGAACGTATGTATGCAAATAAAATGATCCTTAGTATATTGTCCGGTTGTTGATGACATTTTTTTTTTATATAAAGTTCGGCAAAATGACTGTACAATTACCTGATGGTAAGTACGGTACAGTCCAAAAACAACGGCGACTGTCGGTGGTCAATACCAACGGCAGTCGTCGTCATCTTGCCGACCTGTAAAAGTGCCTCTTCACGCCAAGTTTGAAGGACCACATGTCATAAGAGGGAGGGAACACACTAGTCGGGAGGCGATTCCACATCTTCACAGTACGACATAGATGAGAATTTTCGAACTCCTTCGCTCTTGCCGAGAAGGTTGCTACTGTGAATCTATGGAGACGCGTGCGTACCTGCCTGTGTGGTTCTGTAGTGGAAAGGAGAAGATGGGATGAGGTTGAATAATTCTTCAGAACACACGCCATGATACAGCCGATAAAACACGCTCAATGTTGTTAGTACAAGGTTGTTAGTGACATTTTCAAACCTTGTAAATCTCACGATGTATTTCTCTCACATTGACCATGCTTCTATAAACATAATTTATAGAAGCCAGGCGTTAGTCTAAAGCTGACGTAATATTGACATGTGTTTTAAAGTAATTGCCCGGGCACTTAATACCCTTAATCATTGTTTGGATCTGTGGCCTCCGTTCATGGGGTTGTAATGTTTTATACGATATTTATAGGCCATTAAATTATTTTTATTAAAATAAGTACTTGATATTTTTAACGCATCTGGTGTTCGTTCTCATGTCGTTGGGAAAGATTGACGAACGTTTAGTAAATATGTGGCAGGCAGGGCCTTGATATAAATTACTAGTTTTTAACGTATGGAGTTTGTCGATTTTTAGTCCTCGTTTCCAATGCTGCATACATTTATACGATACCAAAACTTTGCTCACGGCTTCATTAACTTTAATTTAGATTTGGTCTATCCCTTGAGAGTTAATAGTCGATTCTGTTCTAGACGATAGGTACTACGTGTCATATTCTATAGCGTGAGAAACAAACAATCCTTCCTATTTTTAATATTATAGTAAGATTGTAACAGTGAGGATACAGAGAAGTTATTTATAAATTTCACTCACTTCCTTGAAGTGGATAAAACTGTATAACGCAACAGAGATTCCATTTGCTTTTACAGCAAATGAAACGAAAATTATAAAACTTTGTTAGTAGAGAGATACTTGACAATTAAAAACTTCATTATAAGTCGAATCTATATACATAAAATAAAAATGAAGTGTCTGTTTGTAATATCAAAATAAAGACTTTTTACTGATTGGATATGAACGTATACACGATACTGATAACAAAAATACAATTTTGAAAGTTTCTGTCTGTCTGTCTGTTTGTTCCGGGTAATCTCCGAAACGGCTGAACCGATTTTGACAAAAATTTCACTGACGGATAGTTAAAATTACAACGGGTGACATAGGCTACTTTATTTTGGACTAGCTTTTACCCATGGCTTCGTTTGCAGTACTATCTCCAAAACGTTTGAACCATTTTTCACGGAACTTTCACTAACAGATGGCTGATCTTATAAGAAGTAATTTACAATTATGAAAAAAAAACGCATGCGGAGCTGCCGGCAACAGCTAGTTTATAGTATAATTCATTCATCTAATTGGTATATTAGTGGAACGGAAATTTATTTGAGATTTCCGTTTAAATATTGGAAATTATTGATAATTAAATATTGCATAATCTATCAATAGATAGAATAAGTAATATTTATGATAACTGACAGCTGGTATTAAGTAATTAATTAATAGCTAAGTTAGCACTATACGTGGTTACACATGACTTAGTGGTTACATGGATGTTGCACTTGCACGCCAGATGTTCACTCCCAGCCAATGCATGCGCTACCCATTAATGGTTTTTATCTTGTATGTGAACAAATCATGGAATACATTAAATAATATCTCCATGAGAATCGATCAACCTACCTAATGGACTTTTCTGTGATTCTCTTTTAATTTTCGCGTTGGGCTTATACTCCTTGTCAATTTATTGCAAAGTGCGTTTAAAACTTGACGAATTGTGAAGATAGGAAGATGGTGATTGATTTTATAACTATCTGTTGACAACAGCTCCGCACGCGGCTTTTTTATAATTATAAATTACTTCTTATAAGATCAGCTATCTGTTAGTGAAAGTTTTGTGAAAAATGGTTTAAACATTTTGGAGATAGTACTGCAAACGAAGCCACGAATGACAGTTAGTCTAAAATAAAGTAACCTATGTCATCCGCTGTAACTTTAACTATCTGTCAGTGAAAATTCTGCCAAAATCGGTCCAGCCGTTTCGGAGATTACGCGGAACAAACAGAGAGACAGACCGACAGACAAAAATTTTAAGAACTGTATTTTTGTTATCAGTATCGTGTATACGTTCATATCAAATCAGTAAAAAGTCGTTATTTTGATATTATATATAGACAGTTCATTTTTATTATATGTATAGATGATATGCTCAAATAATCAATGCCACATGATTTCTTCAGCACTACTGTATCCACTCCTTCTATTTTACTCTTTTAATGTTGTGTCAAGAATTTCGTCTATAATATCAGGAAATAACAAATTAAGTTCGTTTTTCTTTACTCGGTTACTAATTCCTGAACTATGTTTTTAAATCTTCCAATAACCAAGCAGTCACTATGTGCATAGGAGAAAAATTTACAAATGTTTGCAGAACCTCAACCTAACAACTATAAGATTGAATTCTGCACATTAATGCAACAATACTCGTAATTCTATCATGTTTTAAAACACAATATAGAATATATACTAACTTGCAATGTCGCTCTGGATATAAGAAGGTTCCCTTCAGCTGAAATGAGGACATTGTGATCTTGTTGCAATGGAGACCCGTGCTTGAGCCAGGAGATGCGGGGAGGTGGGGCTGCGGCTGGTGGTGAACAGCGAAGTGTCGCTGCTGACCCTGCTTCCACAGAGGCAGCACTTGGTGATACCGCAAAAGGCTTCTTGAGATCTGCGATAATATTCGAAATAGTTATTTTGTAAGTAAACGGAATAGGACAACTTAACTTAATAGGTGGTAGAGCTACGCTGAAGCTATTACTGGTTTCAGCATGAATGGGTCGGCTCGCCCGACGCGCGGGGTAGTACCACTATCTCACAGAAAACCGACGTGAGGTAACAGTGCTCGCACTGTTGCGTTTCGTTCGGTCAGTGAGAGCGCCGGAGACCCACATATTTAAAAGGCCGGCAACGCACTTGCGACTCCCCTGATGTTGCTAGTGTCTATAGACGGGCGTAATCACTTACTATCAGGTGACCCACCTGTTCGTTTGCCCCCTATGATATATTAAAAAAAAAATTGTCGTGAAATTAAAGATAATTTTGTTTAATACTTCATACGTTATAATTTTAGAACATAATCTCATTTGTTATTAAATACCGGATTGGTATAAGACGTTACATGACAAAACTAAAGGCGGAATGGCTCTCAAGCGGAGCTGCTATAACGCACGTAGGTATAGATTATTAACGGCAGTTTTCAACTTCAGACTTAAGGTTAGCTAGATAGGCGAGCGGTAGAAAAAACATTCTACCACTAGGTATATTATGGTTTCATTGCAAAGTTTAAGTTTAGTATATCGATTCCAAAAATACAATTTAACTCTAGTCAAACGAATTATTAAAATTGGAATCAAATTTATTGATTTCGATTCAACTGATTTGTTTCATAGTCTATACATCTATACATATAAATAAAATTGGAGTGTCTGTTTGTAATGTCAAAATAACGACTTCTTACTGATTGGATATGAACGTATACACGATACTGATAACAAAAACACAATTTTTAAATTTTTTGTCTGTCTGTCTGTTTGTTTGTATGCTCCGGATAATCTCCGAAACGATTTTGATAGAAATTTGACCGACGGATAGTTAAAATTATAGCGGGTGACATAGGATACTTTATTTTACACTAGCTGTCATCCGTGGCTTCATTTGCAGTATTATCTCCAAAACGTTTGAACCATTTCTCACGGAACTTTTCACTAACAGGTAGCTGATCTTATAAGAAGTAGTTTACAAATATAAAAGAAACGCATGCGGAACTGCGGGCAACAGCTAGTTCAAAATAAATTCGATCTCTAGTGAGTTCTAAGGTTATATACTTAAAGAATTGAGTGTTTTAAGTTTACTTAATATAAGCCTTTAGGCTTCAATCATTTAAAAGTAATCTGAAAAATTGTTACCAAAATAAGGACTGTTAAATGTTGTATGGACGTTATATGAAACAATGTATTACTATATGATCATATTATTTACCTATATGTAATATATGCACGTTACTATAATAATAACGTGTTATTTTAAGTCACTGCTACTATCGCAAATGTGTCACAGTGATTTAAAAATACATTAAATAACATGTGATATGAGTAGTGCATGTTACTATTAAAAAAAAGAAACAACAAACTAAAAATGTCAAATACCTATTGAAATAATATGAAATCTTTACATAAAAACCGATATCCCGTTTAAGACGAATTAATATCGTACCCGCATTTAACAAAATAACTTTAATAACGTAACAATCGACGTCAATAACAATTTATAAAACGCGACGTCTCAACAAAGCTGCCAAAAAGTTTTCAACTGATTCAATTAAACGACATCGGGTATGTTGCGCAATTTTGTTTGGTCCGTGTATTGGGCGTTGAGCGGTTCTAAATTAATTTAATGAATGAATATACGCGCCGCACCGGCACCAGTCGCGTGTGTATAGTTACGTTACAGTGTTGTAAATGGGTTACGAAGTTATCGACAAAATTAACCAGATAAAATCCCACTTCTCTATGAAATAGCAAATACTTGCTGATGAGATGGAAATTGAAGATATCAACTAATATAGAAAGTTCATCTAAAGCATTTATCCTGATGAATAACTACTTATACTAAACTTATATTAAACTGGATATTGATTATCGTATATATATATATATTTTTTATACTTTATAGGTAAACGTTTTGACCACAATCTCATCTGATATTAAATGATGATGTGGTCTAAGATGGTAAGTCACGCTTAACCTAGAGGGAGATTGGCTCTCAAGTGCAGCTGCCGGAACATACCAACAGGTGCTCGGTGATAGATTTTCAACTTGAGTGTGGTAGCTAGCCAGACGGACTTAGAAAAAGTCCTACCACCATGCAAAATAATAAAATTTAAACTTACGAAATATACTGAAATATTATTAATAAAGGATTTGTCTAGCAGTTTCTATAGACTTTAATAAATTGTATTTTGTTATATGTATAAATGTGGACGGAGAACCTTATATATTGTAGTTTATTTTTAGTTACAGACAGACAATATAATGTAGCCAAGTAATAATACTGTGATATTTATATGAAGATTTTTAATTGATGTGGTTTATTGGAAAAAAAATACGTAAATCAGTGCAAGTTACGTTGCTATTACTGAAGGAGACAAAATATTTTATCTCTCTCTCTCTCTCCATCTTCCTCTTTCGTAGATTATTTATATATAGAATTTCTTTATTGTAATATTAGGTTATGAGTTCTCATTCATGTATATACATAAAGAAACATTTTGTATCCCTTTTTAAAGACATTCGACACTCGTTTGGGCGTAAGGTTTGGTATGATTAAAGTTTATATGAAAGGGAGGTTCAGAAATATAAAAAAAACGTGTGTGTGTACTTATATACACGCATTAGAAGTTATACTTCTTTGGCGTAACAAGATAAAAATCTTTTCAAAAATTTTATCTTTCGCCATATTCTACGTTTGTAGAAGAAACGCCATTAACAATAGAAAAAAGGTATTTAATACATACATAAAATCTTGACTATATCTAACTTCAGGGTGTCGGTTTTACGTGTCGGTGTGCGCGAGCATCGTAAAAATTCACTCTCATCATTTTTCCCTAACGCGCCAAAAGAAGTATAACTTCAATATATGTTTAACACGCGTTAAAAGTAAAATGCATTAAATTAAATAAAACATTCATTGTACTCGTATACGGCCATCCATCCAAAGAGTCGTTTCGAGTAGAAACGATTAGTAAAGGTGTGAATATATGTATTTAAATAAATCGAAAATGAAGTCCGTAGTTAACGTTATAGAATGAAACTATTGAATACAAATTACGGCCATGTTACATAAAACTTTATACAAACATACGCTAATTCGTTTACATTGGACCACACGACAAGGTTGTAACTTCTCACGTCGATCTTAATAACAAAAACGCAACGGGATCGGAGATTATATAATTTCGACTATCGGCTAACTCGGCTCGGTCGCGTCCCACAACGATAATTGCTGTTAATTAAACAATTTAACGCTTGTTTATCGTGTTTACGACATTTGTTAACGAATGTCGAAAACTGTTGATTTTTTTTTTTAACGTAATTTACATAAATACAAGTTTCGTTTTAAACATTCGGTGTAATTTTATAATGCGACGAACGATTAAATCGGAACTTTGTGTGAGAGAATAAAACGCGTGTGTGTAACCAATCGAATGTCACGATTTCGATGGAGTCCTTATTAAGTTTACCACTAGCATATGACTGCGGCTTTGTTCTTGTAGTAATAGTTTTGTTATTAGGTACGCAAAAACTAAGCATTTTATCTAAAATAATTTGAAACCTGTTGTGATATTACGTTACCTCTGTTAATTTTTGCCGTTACAGCTTAACTCCTATCGAAATGCGTGACGATAAATAGTGTAAATAACGGTCGAAAGAATCGGTTCTGATAAACAGTAAACACTTCAATTTTATTTATACGTATAGGTTTCTATTACATGAAAATACAGATATAATATTAGCTTTAGCTTGCGGTTTCGCCCGCTTTGAAATAGTTTTGACCTATCCCTTGGGACAGAACTTCTTTCTGGATGGGAGGTACACTCCGTCCTTCTCCGTATCCTTGATATCATGATAATTGACTGAGTAATTAAAGCGTGTAAGTGTAACAAGCAAACTCACACTCTAATTTATAATATTAGGTAATTGTTCGTAGAATGTTCTTGAAGGTATAAATACATCGGTGTTACTATGTTCGAAAACCTCATTGGTCGATTTACATTCGATTCTTACTATAGTACGCCCGAAGTAATGAAACTATAGTATAACGGGTCTCGGGTAGCTATTTAAGAACCGAAAATTTTGGTATTTTGTAATTTGAAAATTATTAATTTGAAAATTAGGTAGGCGGTAGAGCTACGCTGAAACTATTACTGGTTTCAGAATGAATGGGTCGGCTCGCCCGGGGTAGTACCACCCTCTCATAGAATGCCGACGTGAAGTAACAGTGCTTGCACTGTTGCGTTTCGTTCGGTCAGCGAGAGCGCCGGAGGCCCACATATATTAAAAGGGCGGCAACGCACTTGCGACTCCCCTGGTGTTGCTAGTACCTATGAACGGTGGTGATCACTTACCATCAGGTGACCCACCTGTTCGTTTGCCCCCTATAATATAAAAAAAAAGAAAATATGTTCTCATGTACATATTAATGTGCTACACTTGAGAGTTAGTTTTAAATTAAATCTCTGTCATAACTGATAGTATAAAATACGAATTTCTGTTTGTTTATTACCCTTTCACGCCTTAATTACTTTACTAATCATTATAAAATTTTGCATACAATTTGTGAGAAGATATGGGGTACCTTTATTCCGGAAAAAAAGTAGTTCTGCATTAACGCCAGGAAAGTCCAGGATGAAATAACAATGGTAGATTTCGTAGAAAAAAAATTTGCCAAATTTAATGATGTTTTCTATAAGGTATATGAACATAAAATTACATATTATATGCCATTCGGAAATTGGTGTATTACTAGCAGATCGGGTAAGCAAATGTTTTGTGACCACATGAATTGCAGATTGGAAATTTAAGTCTATAATATTTTTATGCGAAATATCGAAAGGAATATATACGAATAAAAGGTGGTTGTAACATTAAAAATATATATATTTGGATCTCTCCAACAGTACTATCTATCGGAACCGACCTATAGTTACAGACCTGGATGGTTATAAAAAATATCAAAATTGCTCAAGACGCTTTATAGTAGAAAAGTTACGAACACTCTCACACAGGACTTTTATACATACAAGAAAATATGTTTTTTTTTTAATTTATAGGTAAACGTTTTGACCACAATCTCATCTGATGTTAAACGATGATGTGGTCTAAGATGGTAAGTCATGCTTAACCTAGGGGGAGACTGGCTCTCAAGTGCAGCTGCCGGAACATACCAATAGGTGCTTGGCGACGGATTTTCACCTTGATGGTGGTAGCTAGCCAGACGGACTTAGAAAAAGCCCTACCACCATACTATGGTTTCATCACGATGTTTTGCTTCACCGAAAACTACGGCTCAGTTGCTTGGATTCGAACCTAAGTCCTTCGACGCTGTGTCCGAACACACTACCAACTGAGGCATGATCGTTTCAATTCAATTTAATAAGGCACTATTAGTATGTTATAAATGTTAATATTTGTTTTTACATAATTTATAAGAAATTCTACTTCCGAAACATTTTTACTGCAGACTGAAGTCAAATAATTACTGGTCACTGTCTGTAGTTACATAAAAATACAGTAACACAAAATACGAAGAACATTTTAAAGTGAAAACGTAAATGTGCTTTCCAATTCTCTAATGAAAACCTCGGGTTTCATTTACACCGACTCTAAACAACTCTACGAAGAGTATACTCGTACGGGAGAGTAATGGACCGTTCACTGAACAGATTTATGGTCTCTCTACGTTGAACTACTCTCGAATTGGTTTCACTTTGCACCGACTCGACACGAAGCGATATTAGTTTTTCCCGTCGAGTTATTTGTGAGGTATTACTTATTTGAGTTGTTTCTGTTATATATAGTATAGTACAAAGTGGTCACGTATCTCGTATGGAGGAGGAAAGAGTGGCGAAGCGCATCTTCTACTCTGAACTGGAGGAGGGCAAGCGGAATCATGGCGGTCCTCTCCTCCGGTACTAGGATGTCCAAAAGCGGCATATGTAGAAATGCAACATAGAGCCCTCTCACTGGGAACTTTTGGCAGCACAACGGTCAGAATGGCGCAGGAGGGTGAACAGCCAAGTACGCGAGTGCGAGATTCAGCGTAAAGCTGTCCTTGATACCAAACATAACCTGTCAAAGGCTCGCCCACCTGCTGCCATAATATATCATTATGACAACGGCGTACTCACGTACCCTCAGTGTTCACGGAGTTTTGCCGCGAAGATAGGCTACATAAGCCATATTCGCGCGCACCAGCGCCATCTCTCAGACTAGGTGTCAAAATGGTCGCCAAGGCCGAAATCGGTCGGAATCATCATCATCAGTACAAAAAAATATCGTATAAATAAAACTTAGTTATTTCATGCTAACAGTAGCGGTGCTACGACATATGGTAACCAAATCAATCGTATCCACAAGCACCAAGTGTATCCATCCAGTAACTAAAGCTGGTAGAGATTTTTACCCGATTGGATTGTGCTGAGATAGTAATCCATGACGGTTTAGTGGTTAGTGTGTTCGGACACCGCATTATTCGACGTAGGTTCGAATGTTTCCAAATGAGCTGGATATCCTTCGGTAGAGGAAAGCATCGTGATGAAACCATAGCACGATGGAGGCTTTTCTTAAGTTCGCTTGGCTAGATACCATTCTCAAACAGAAGATATGTCGCCAAGCACCTATAGGTATGTACCGCCAGTTGTATTTTAGAGTCAGTTCCCCTTTAAGTTTAGCGTGTTTCCCATCTTAGACCACATCGCCATTTATTATCAGGTAAGATTGTGGTCAAACGATGCTCACCGTTGTTTTCGGGTTAAACCCTGACTACTATTCGATTTAGTGACGTCAGTATTTAAAAAAAAAACTTCTTTTACAGTCAATTCAACAAACATGTGCATAGCGGACTTTTTTATCTTGAGGCCGGTAATTACCAAGGTCGGGGCTAAACCAAAGCGGTAGCAGTAAGGGCTACTTCGTAACGGCGAGTTGAGATTATGTATAAATAGGTCTCACCAAATTTCGAAATCCTTGTCTGAAATTAATGCGTAGATATAGCCGTAAAAACGTTTTTTTTTTTCTAAATAAGGCTACTTTATATTTTGTTTATAGCGCAGGTTAGTTACCTAGCTGCAGCAATTTCAGAGCGAACTAGAAGTTTATCGATACTTACTTACCCATAATTACACACTGGAATATTTTGATATTAACTTTTATTCTGTCGTCACCTGCATACAGAGGCTTAGTTATCACTAGTACATTTAGCTATTTCTACAATAGCCACATTATTAAGGAATATATAAATAGGGAGCCTATTACTATGTTCTCTATACATCATTCGAGAATCCACGTTTTTCGAAAGCGAAAACTGAAGCTACAAATTATAAATAATAATAAAAATAGTTGTCACAAAATAAAATAATTGAAAAACGAGATAGTAATAAATTCATAAAAATTTCCACATTTTCCATTCGAATAATTATATAAAAAATATATATAGAGCTCTCGAGTTTACCCACCGATGGGCGTAAATGATAAGTGTTAGGTATATCCGGTGTCGGAGAGTTCGTGTAGAGTCATAAATTACTGAGTACGTTTCATTTCCGCTACGAAATTCGTACCTACGTTCACAGCGAGTTATGCCCACTGGAACTGTTATTTATTTAATATCGAGCGTACCTTATATATATTTGAAGTTGGAATGTTTTATAGCCATTGTATAGTTTAATATTTTATGATGTTTAATGTTGTAATGGAAGGAGAATTAGATGAATTGATTATTTGGTATTTTTCTTTTCTTATAAATAAAAATATACAAAATACAATTGTCATTATCAAAAGAGAACATTTAATGTAATAAATATGTAATTAATAAAAAAGTTTAACGACTTCTCACTAAATCGTAGATTGTATGGATAACCTCACCGCCGCCAACATGCTTAGTATTGAGAGCTCGAAACATATAGAATAAATGATTTGTGTGAACGATAAATGATTGTCCTGAGTATGGCTATTGTGTCTGTGAATTCTACATTTGTAAAACCCCTCGAAACTCAAGGCTTAATAAGCTTTAGTATTGTAGATAATTTAATTGTATCAATTTTACCGCTCGTTTTCAATGGGGTCCCAAACGATATAAGGACGACCAATCAGTGAACACTAACATAATATAAAAAGAAAAACCCTCAAATAATTTACCTAATCTCTGTCGAAGCTTCGTTTCCTCTATATCTGACTAAATCAAAGCATCTTTTGAAGGTACTCTTTCGATATTTTAAATTAATAAACTAAATTAAAATATAAATAAATATAAAAGTTTGTCATGGTGAATTTTTGTTTTTTTTCACAAAGAAGCCTATGTCCCTGCAGTGGGCTTCTTACAGGTTAATGTGATAATGATCTACGCTCGATACGTGCATATTAGTATTAACCTTTGCACATATTAATGCGTAATTCAAACCAATGAAACACATACATTGCATAAAAGATAAATCAATAGTTTGACTTTTTATTCCCTATCTAGTAACAATCTATATCTTCGTTTCCAAAAATATATCTCTGGTACATGGTACGGATTTACCGGCTGTTAACAATGAATTATGTACACAGGAGACTATCCGCTTGTTCTTATTCAATTTTCAACATTTTAATATCAGACTAGCGAGTTTGAGTACGATTTAAAAATGTATTTAATGTCGTTTTTTTTTACAATAACGGTCTTATTACGTCACATAAAAAAGATTTATGTATATTTTCTTTTTCAAATTAAATGTACGAATTGGTTATTTTTGTACTTTCTGAACAAATTTTTTTGACACGAATAACCTAGAAATTTGTGTTCTAACAATTTCATATATATGTGCATCAATCATCAGACCGTTAGTTATTCATATAAAATCAAGGACTAACTACCTCTTAAATTAAACTCTTACTTGGTCAGGATAACCATTCTTGTGTTAAGACATAATTCGTATAAGCTTTTCAGTGACCAGAGAAAATAGATGATGAATGAAAAAATAAGTATTATCCATGCTTTGAAACGTTAAACTTTAAAGTAAAGTAGTCCATCAGTGTCACTATACGTATATAACATCATCGAATGACTTTAATAAAAACATTTCCTGTTTATGTGAAAATTAATTCATTCTGATTTGTTATTTACCACGACAAATTTATAAAATTCTAATTAAACTTTCATATTAAAAAAAAAAAACAATAGAATATAACATATAACCATTAAATTGAGCGTAGCTGGTCTATCAGTGAAACAATTTTTTTTTTAGAATCAGATTAATAGTTTCAAGAGACGAATTGTTCGATGTAGATTTAAACGAGGCTATTATTTGCAGATAGAGGACTTTTTGGTTTATTCTTTAGGCTATCTAATGTTCTTATAGTATAGGTTTTTCTACAAGTATTAAATAATAACAACAATAATTAACAGAACTACCCAAAAAAAAACCTGGTCCCAACGAATTAACAAGCCATTTTCACGAGCACGAATTCGCTGGCGAAATTTAGCGTATAATAAACTAGCAATCGTTTGAGACTTCATATGAGTTTAAATATATTACCAAAATTAATAAAAATAAAATAGCCCATATCAGGAATTATCTAACAGAAGAATATTAAAAATCAGATTAATAATTGGAAAGATTAATTTTATATAATTGAAAGTTAAGAATTCATATTAAATTAAGATTTAACAAAGTCTCTTAATTGTAAACAACCGATGTCGCCCGTTATCCTATTACCAATGAACTCCAAAATGATCACTTCCTCCAGTATATACTTTCTTAATTGTAATTATATATGTGATACATCAGATCATATTATTTCTCGTAAGTGTTTCGCTCGAGTACTTTACTGAAACTTTGGGCTAAATACTCCTACAAACCATTTCGTATCTGGCTTAATATTCAGCTGTTTCATTAGTAATTAATTCAGAAACAATAAACAAAACTTTAGAGGTATAAACAACAAGTATGCAAAATCCAAATGGATACGCACAAATACGATATCTATATACAAATAACGAACACGCAAAACAAACAACATCAAAATACAATACGGCCCTGTATAAACACTCTGCTGGAACTCATAAACGTCTAAATATACACGAAATTCAAAGACGGTCCCCGCTTACTGTTAATTGACCTGAGAGTGAGAGGAGTGCTGTTTAAATCCAAAACTTGACAGTTTTAACTGTCTTGTACTTTATATACACACGAGTGTCTTGAGCTATTAAATAGGGATGTTACGTCTACTATCCGGCTAGAAACGGGTAATGATTTTATTGTATACCTAAATACATATATGTTGAAATATTTTATTCCTTTGGTAATGTAAATTCTTGTTAATAAATCTTTCATAATAATGCCATCCTCTAAGAGTTTTAATTTTAGACCACAGCTGTTGACATCGAGTCAAATTCGTGTCGAGATTAAGTGAATATCAGGAACGCCAGCGCCACCAGGCGGCGCTCAATGGAGTTAGTGACGCGAGCTATCGAGTCGGCAGTGTTGAGTGAATTCATTCTTTCGTTGGCGATCGTCTAGAGAGGTCCTGACTAAAACTATCGCGCGTTCTGAGAGACATGCCTACTTACATATTATCTGTAATATAATTGTTTACATAATTGATATCCAATCCGTGATACGAGTTCAGTTCTATCCAGCTATCCACCAATGCCCATCATTATAAATATAGACAATGAGTGATAATCGCGATGGAGAGGCACAGCTTCCGATTTGTAGTTATTTATCTTACGTTAGATACACTTGTTTCTAAGGAGTTATCAATCATTTTTATGATATTATAAAATACATTATTATAAATTTGACGTATTCTGGAAGTTAAATGTTTTATTGTCATAACAATAAAATTATCTTCTGTACAACCAATTCAAACCATGTGTGTAATATCCGGATTTTCGATTACCGAAAAATACAACAGCCACGCGTTACATCACTACCTTTTACTATTACCGGTAGTATACGGAGTAAGTGTGCGTAAAAGTGTCAGTGCTAAATCTCTTCGTTCGAAATTTAGTATACTCGTACTTATCTTTGAATAAGAGTGTTCTTATGTTTTAATGGATCGATGCACGAATCGTATTTCTAAATTTAAAGTGACGTGTCTCAACTCCGTAGTAATGCAGTCATTAAACTGTATTATGTATGAGGGTTTTTATTTTTATCAAAATAGTTGTTAGACTATATTAATGTCGAAGGTAAACGAAAACTGAAAAAGTCAATATTTTTTAAAAGAAATAATACTGTTGAGAAACCACATATTAGTATAAATATAAAAGCATTTGATTCTCTTTGTAAAAGTTTCCCATTTTTCCGTTTGCATTAAATTTTGATTGATATTTATTGTCAAAATAAAATGGATTTTGTAAGCTAGTATGTTTTATATAAAAACTAGCGGCCCGCTCCGGCTTCGCACGGGTATAAAATATATAGCCTATGTCATTCAGTGAAAAAATGATTAAAATCGATCCAGTAGTTTTGATTTATTCATTACTGCCCGTGGCCCCACGCGTTAAATTTGGAGAAACCTCAAAATTAACAGTATTTCTACACTATTTAATTTATGTTATTATACATATAAACTTTCCTCTTCAATCACTGTATCTATTAAAAAAAACCACATCAAAATCCGTTGCGCAGTTTTAAAGATTTAAGCATACATAGGGATATAGGGACAGAGAAAGCGACTTTGTTTTATACTATGTAATGATTAGCAACTGCCGCGATTTCGCGATAGTTAAGCGTCACCTGGTACCGAGTTATAGAAAAATTGATAGCATGTGAAAGTTAAAAAGAAAAAGACTTACATTGGTAAAATTTCAATATAATCGATAAATTGTTTTCGAGTTTATTGGTATCAGTTATACTTCTATCTACTCTATTCTGATATACTAAGACAACTCCGCCTGAGAAATGTTCTACATCGAACATTCCTGATGTAGACTAACCCATATTTTAGTCGAAGGCTTTATACTTTTCACTTAGATTTATTTATTTGTTCGTGAAAATCGTAAGAAGAGAGAGAGAGAGAGAGAGAGTTACTTTTGCAATTGTAAAATTATACAATAAACGTTGGTTAAAAAAAAATAATCTGTTACCAAGTCAAATATTCATTATTTCACTTTAGGTACATATTATTAAAGTATATCGTAAAATAAACTTTAACATTGATATAAATTATTATTATTCTATAATTTTATTCCCAAATCTGAAGTTAAATGTTAATGATTAATTTTTTATACAATAAATTTAAACTGCAAGTTGGTTTAAACCAATCATCTTCTTTGATTTTTTCACAATATTACCGAAAAAATATACGGCACACAATGTGGTAATTACGAGTTAGCATATTGTATTTACATCATAATAAATAGAAGTCTGTAACCGTATGGAAGTTCTGGGATAAACTTAAATATTTATATCCGTGGCGTGAAAGTTGAAAGAAGTGACGAAGATACGGTGCAAAATGGATATTACATGGAACAACTGTACGCGTCAGTACATATCATAGTTTTTATAGCTAAGTATTGAAATTCTCTAACTGTCTATGTAATTTCTATTAGGTTTATATTATTGGATTCTAAAACCGAAGGTGGATGTGGCATCTTGATGTATTACAACCGGAATGTATATGTAACACACAACGCTTATACTCGTAAAGCAGGAAATATATATTTGTTGCGTTCAAACATGATATTATATGATACGTTCTGTTTAATACCAACGCTAAATATAAAAGTAAGTATAACACTACTTTTTATTAAGGAGTCGGCTTTACAACTCTCCTTCTCAGTTAAGAATCCAGAGACAGATATAAAACTGGAAGAGTGTAGGAGTAAATTATATGAGAGAGCTTAACATTTTCGAACACGATATCATGTGGGTAGAGTGAAATGGAGGAGAAATATGTGGGACATTGAACGCACTACCACGTGAAACATATAGCCAGGAAGAGAGTGAGTGAATGAGAAACACATTTTCGTGCCGCTTTTAATGTTTTCTAAGGGACACTTTAGACGCAAGAATTAATTTGATTGAATCGGTATAATAGTAGGTATTTATATTCAAAGTCATTATTATTTAATCGACTCTCTCTCAAAAAGATGTCCATTGTCATATGTAATACGAATTACTGGAGATTAGAGTATTTCTTTGTTAGTCTACTGATATTAGGTGAGAATTTTGAAGCAAGGCGTAGAACGCTATTTACTACATAAGCGCATTCTATAATAATTCCATTCTTACCATTACATATGATTAAATTCATATTTAGGGAAATATATATAAAAAAGTTGCATAAAAGTAACCACACAATTGAGTATATATAAGAAATCATAGCGGCTAATAGAGTCCAAAAAACAAATTTAGACAAAGACCAAGTATGAACAATGAACCGGTCAATTTTGTCGTTTCTACAAATTTTGATATGTTAAAAGACGTAGAGTCAAAAAAAAAGACAACCAGACAGACAAAAATATTATCATTTATAAATATACATATAAAGTTATATTGTATAATAAATTACTTATACTGCATAACGCTATGGGAGGTGCGTTAGATATTACAATTAGTAACAGTTTATGTCAAAATGAAATACTTATCAATAGCCAACGTAAATCATCGTGTAAAGTAGGCTCGCTTGCTACGCCAGTTGTTGGTTGTGTTATGTAAAGGGCTAAAGCAAAATTTATTGCTCGGAGTTAATAGTATTTTCCAATGTACGTACCTACTTAGCAGGATAGGTGAACAAGTTTTCAACGTATAGTTATGAATAGAAGGAACTCAGTTAACAGCCATGGATTAAATGCGCAAGAGTTCCGTTTAAGTTAACGTAAAAGGATAGAGTAGATTAACTATTGCCACTGTCTGACTTTTTAGATATAGAAAATTTGAAAATTGTAAAATAAATGTGGGAGCCTAGATTAATGCGGGGAGTGCAATAATGGCACTCGGAGTGCGTTAATAAGACTAAATTCTATTTGGAAAATATATGGCGTTTATAGCCATAAAAGCTTTTCCAATTTTTAGATTGACTATGAACTGAATATAAATTAATACATTTCAGCCAGTCTGCATAAGGATGACATTTTCGATTTACAGAGCTACAGAAGCATAGAAAGAAGTGAACGTCAAACAAAATAATAATAAAGGGCGATACGTAGAAGTAAACGTATAAAATATAGATTGACCTTCATATATAATGATAGGGCATGAAACTGTGAAAAACGTGTATATCTTGAAATGTTAAATAAGGCGGAGATTTATCGGTCGACTTCATCAAAAAGTTTGTCAGTGGATAAACAAAAGAATAGAAATTACTAGTACCTATGATGATGAATTTTTAATACCCAATGAAAGTAGTCCGGTGGAACTGTAGAATCCTGACGAAGCCAACAGTGCAGGTCAGTTCGAAAAAAGAAAAATACCCAATAAAACGTAGTACAATAATAATATTTGAAAAAGTTGATTTCTCTCCTATAATGTACCTACCATATTAGGATTAAGATTTCCTTAGCCCTAAGGTAACAGAAGTTCTATTGGACATAATGTTCGATTTACAGTATCAGGACTTAAATATATTATTATTGAAGAGTATTTGATTAAATAATACATTTTTTTTACACATTTAATAAGCCTATTAATATGGATTAATGGAATAATAGAGAAAAAGTTTATCACTACAAAATACATTGGCCTCATTGCATAGCAGCACACGTCAGTACAAACACTCGCATACCAGTTTTTTCACCATTCAAAATGGACCGTTAACTATTAGCCAACCTTCAATAAAACTGACAGTCGAACATTTATTTAATACCCGCGTAAGATTAACTATGACCTTATTGAATTTAATGGATACCCGGTACTGAGCTTTAGAAACGCTTGTATCATGGGAGCCATGTTTCTTACACGAGAATTTGATGGAAAAGCATCAACGTTATCGCTGTCATCAGCGAGTTACGGGCCATTTGGAATTTGAGAGCATTTATATTTATGAATGTACGTGCTTTTACCTATAGCTTCGTGCATATAAAAGTTATTGTAACCGTTTGGAATGATTATTAATATCAAAGAATATTTTCCATTGGAATATATGATATACCTCTTTTTATTGATTTCAATTATGACAGATTAATTATAGTTTTCAAGAAAAATGGCCATTGTATTTTTACATGATGGCTCACCATCCCACTTGTTTAGTCAACATTCCGAGATGCAATCATTTAATGAACAACTTAGATAGGTTGTATTTGAGAGGTCCACTTTTCTTCTTCTTGGGAGCGCTCTTGTTAGATAATGTATTCTAGCCAGGCATAATATTGTGTATATCTAACAACTGGTATTATGTCAGTATTTAAAATATGCCGTTTACCTTTCTTAGAACAAGTTTAAAAATTTGCTCTATCATTGAACTGATACCGAAAGACCTATAGAAGATTATAAGTATAATAATAACCAAGAATATTCTAATGTTTATGTTTTCTCCAAAACCATTAAGGACATCGAGTAGGTACTAGTGCTAACTAACGAATTAGTCACCGTCAAACTGGGTTATACAAAAATAAATCGCGGAAACCAGCACATTATGAATTTGGTGAAACACTGCTGCACCGCGCTCCACTTCTACCGGATATTATGTATTTTTATAGCTATTCGAATCATAGAACGTTTATTTATTGACGGATGATATTAATGAGTTTCTCGGTAGAGTTATTTTAACCCGTTCCACGGATAGAGGCGGTCGGAGATGTCAAAACGAAATATGAGAAATATGCTTCATCCGTCAGAGGTTAATGAAGAGTGTAGGTACGTACAATGTTACCATTAATTGCATTTTTATTTTCGACTTGAAAAATATCTAATAGGTACTTTGTTAACGTGATTTACTACGAACGAGAGGGCACAGAGGTTAACAACATAATACATTGTATAAATATAACAAAAAAAATTACCAGTAATTATTTTGATATTGGTGTGTAAGCTGAAACTGTGCCATTGTTAAATAAATTGCGTTTGGCATATTTGACTTTTAAGCAAATCTATTTAAGTCCACTTACATGCCAATTCGACGACAGCTGGCTGACTTTTGATATCACCTCTGCTACTCCAAGCGTAACATGTACATTTAAATCTGTCTTCGCCGAAGTATTCATCTAATTGGTCTCGTGTTACATTACACTCCGCTTCCACGATCCTGACACCGCTTTGCGGATCAACGAATTCGAACTGAGTGCTCGCAACCGACCTGACTTCGTTACATTTAAAGTATACTTGCAGAGCGTTAGCGGCTCGACATCTTAACGTGGCCGGCTTATTTCTGACAACGAACGCGTGTTGAGGCTCCAATAGGAACATTGGAAGGTCATCCGTTGAGCTTTGAAGTAAATGATCTCCTGATAAAGAAGGCAGTTCGTCCGCATCATCTCGGCTCTCGTGTTCGTCTTCCTTATGCGATTCGTGATCATAGTCTTCCTCCAAATAATCTCTGTGATGTTGTGGAGGGTGATTTTTTTCTGAATTATAAGGGTCTAGCGCTTCGACTCCTGCCGGATGAGCGTATTCTGGTCGCAACGGTATCGGGGGAGTCGATGGTGTTGTTGTGTGTTCAGGCTCTGTCGAATTTGAAATATCTGAAACAAACATAATATATGGATATTATTTTCCTTGATACGACAATGAAAATTGGGTACTCATTATTTTGAATATATTTCCATAGTCGATATATTATGATGGAGTGTTGACCTGCTTGTAGTACAAAAGAGATAATTGCAGTTATTTGAAAATGTCTGTACTAAAAATATGGTGCGTAATGCTACTAATGTTAATGCATTAAGTACAATTAAAAAGATAAACGATACTCTTCTATAAGATTATTGTATATAACAGAAAACTTGCGAACTTGGATAATATATTATAGTTGTAATTTATTTCATGACATTTAACATTTATCTGAGTCAAAATAATTTTCGTTTCTGTGGAACTTCACGAGACACGATTCGAAACATTAATAAGAGCGATATCCTTCAGCTCGTTAACTTGTTTTATTAAGAAATCTGAAATATTTCCCTGCCGCTCGAAATAAATAACATCTGTCATAATATATGTACCCTCCAAGTTTCGCCATCGATTTTACTCAGAGTCAGCACCTGGTATGACGCCTCACTCATGCCTATTTACACTCGAAACGTTGATATTTGGATACCCTACACCCTGTTCGAAAATTTCTGCTTTCCGCAATCTAAAATCAACTTTACAAACAATTACTAGGGTTTTAATTCTCGTAATCTTGCTTTGAAATTTTCCCTCTTCAGGAACACACTCGTGCACCGCATCAGTGTGCATTACTCTAGCGTTGACAGTATTACTAAAATTGTTATTATTTAAAGTAGAGAGAGAATTGTACAAAAATAAACAGCGAGTTGTTTAAACTGCGGATAACTTAATTAGTTCGACTTCCGTTAGCTTCAGTTTCTATTTCCGATTTATGGGGACTGAAGAATATTTCCTTTTTCATTCTATTTTCCCTTAATGGGATCTGTTTCGCCATTTTTTTCCGATCCGATGCGGCTGGCGGACTTTATATAAGTATCATTAACATTCCTATACTTGAATTCTCAGACGCTATCTATACCTTCAACGTAAGAGTAATTATTCATGTTAACGAATTTATAATTGTGTACCTTAACATGTTTTTATTTCATTTTTTTTTTCAAATGTTGTAAAAGTTATCTATTAAAATCCTAACTGATCTTAATTTGACATATAAAATATCTTTGTCTACCTGTCTCTCTGTATGTCTAGAAATAGCAGTAAAGACAAGCAGACCAATTTTTATGACAAATTCTTAATATACACGCTGTACGTATGCATATACATGTATATGTCTTTCCAAAATTGATAAGACATAAAAGGGATCAATAATACTTTTAGAAATCATGACATACTAGTAAAAATAAAATTAAGACATTAATTGTTGGGCATTAAATGCATCCCACTCGGTGGGTATAACTATTATATAATGCCACTTGATGCTATCGTTAAACTACTACGTTATGTTTCCATAGTTGATAAGTCTTGAATTTCGCTGAAATTTGCTCTTCATGCTTCATTTAATTTTACAAATGCCTTAGTTTATTTATAGTTTTTATTATATATTTGTCAAGGGGAGAGGAGAAAGTGCTCAACATTTTAACGCGGGCTTTCTATATTCCTAGATCATTTCGAGTTATAGAACATATAAATATATCGTCAATATATTTAAAGTCTTTAAACTTATGAAAATTAATTAAAGAACGGAAAACGTATCCTTCAATTAATCAACGTCAACATTAATTACAAATATAAACCTATAGAATATTAATGAAGTATCCTACAGGAAGCAGCACGAAGAGGAAAGCATAACCAAATTAAAAAATAAAATAAAAAGCTGACCACTTAATTATAAAACACGTCGATCGATAAACAATCTAAGCCCTGTCACATCCTCATTTATTTTGACGAGAAGTGGGAGTCAATTATATTGTGTACCGTGGCTTTTTGATAGATAATAAGTGAAGACAGCTCGTACACTTCGAAAATTTAGGAAATATTGGGTTTAAAATTCTCAAAGATTAGTTCTGCGTTAATATCATGACTTTTGTATACAATAGTATAAGCTGAAAATCTAACTCTGAGTGTATTTCAACCCTTGCATCCTCGACCAATCACGCCCGACCAATCCGCGCCCTCACTGACCGACTCGCGCCACGTAGGATTCCGGGGCGTGGATTGGTCAGCTACTACAGCGGCGATGGTAAATCGGCGCAGATACGAGCCATCTGATCTCCCGGATTTGTGTCTTTATAGAGACTGTTCAAATTGTTTATCAGTTTTCGATTGTGTAACCCCGATGCTTAGTAATTGGTTTTAACAGTTGATTTGATTAACAAGTCTGTTCACATTGAGACTTTCCTTTCGTAATTTCAACGAGTTATCTTTATCGACACCATTTTTCACGAACAATGTATTTGATGGATCGAGTGACTTATGCACTTGAAATGTGATAATTAAATGTTCTTCGTTAGGTTCGTTGAAGACCCCATCAATTTAAACGTATCATAGATCAAAGGATGTTGTTTTTTTGGTGTTGGAAAAAGTGCGTTAGAAAATTTTTAAAAACTAGTAGTAGCCAGTTTTTTTTTATTTTTGTGTTTTTCCAAGAGGTTTGAATACGGATCTTTAAATATCTTCTATCTTAATATATCCATATTTATATTTTAAAACATGTGTTTGTATTTTCTTCTATATTATTGTTTTAATCAAAATTATGATTTTTTGTAACTTTATGAAAGGTTTATGTTTTTGTCAAAAGCTAGTCTATAAGATTCTCTACCACGATAAATTATTGCAATCTATAAGAGTGACTATTAGTAATACCAAAGGACATACGTCAAAATACCTATCTACATACCTACATTACAATATTACTATAATATATATGTGATTTAGTAAGATATACACAGATAATTATTTCCATAGACTAAACATCACTAAGCCATAAACGTCCCAATCAAAACTCTTCCTTACGTATTCTGCTGGTCACTATAAGTAATTCGATTTAGTGTTGCACATCGCCGTTTATTTCGTAACCTTCTCAACAGAGTACCCTTTATTCGCCTTTTAATTGACGTTCCTTCGCCTTCGACATTTTTTATCGTATTGAATTGGTTGCTGGTTTCAATCACTTTATTAATGTGGGTCGCCCTCAGTGAAGCTTTCACGATTCTTGACAAGTGTTATCTTGGCATGTGACGAAACTCCATTTAGATTTACTGTTGTTACCAGTCGTGTCACTGAAACGGTACCATCGAGTGTTAAAAATATGTTGTGATAGTAACCTATAAAAATATTGTCAATCAGAGTTTTTCGATGCATGTGTCATTTCCAATAATTAGTTTTTCAAATTTAATTTAATACAATTATTATAATTAAAAAAAAACATCTTAATTTCCCTTTGTAAACTTTATGGGTATGATTTCTAATTTCGATAATTCTATAGTTTCCTATGTCAAGCTTATAAGTACCTGAAAGATATGTAATTGTTGAAAACTTAATGATAAAATTATGAATATGGTTAAAATGATTATGAGTTATCTATAAATGACTTTTATTAGCTTTTATGTTTAATACTATAACAATTGGCATGATGACTGATTTTCAATTACTGTCCTATAATACTCTAGAATATAGACTATTTCAAAAAAATATAATATTTTTGGAGAAAACAAAGATTTTTTACAAAATAAACGCAAATGTAATTTTCAATTTAAAATGCGTGCCAAAAGGCTTGCTCGTGTCATGGCGTCTGTTTATGACGTCATGATATTAACAATATAAACAGCGAGCACGTAACGAGTGAACTACAGAGTACTTTATGTCATAGATTAGAACTTAACGTGAACAAAGCAATAAAATTAGTTATTTTGCGTTATAAATATGAATGATAAAGTCTATAATATATATAATAAAAATATCAACAGCCCTAGTAGAAAATGACGTTTGCTGAAGCGTGACGTCATTCGCTCTGATTGGTGTTCAACATAAGATGGACGCTTGCTGTATTTTATAGTTTTATTTTATTAAATAAATTATCAATCTCAACCTGAATATAAAAATAAATACATTTTTCCTAACCTATTCATACGGTTCTATGGGATAAATAGATTATTTTTCTAATTCGTGATTACTGTCGTCATGCCAATTATCAACAATAATTGAACATGTATGTCAGTTGTGAAAAGCACATAAGATCAATCAATGTTAGTGGGTACTTTCGAAAACGCTCTCCGTCGTGGCTCACACTCACTTATCATCCATCTGAATTCCACTTGAACAGAAACATAATAGATTAAAATATTTTCTTAGTTTTAAAATACCGACAACGTAAATAAATGGGAAAATGGCCGTATCTCCGCGACCGTAGTGAAATATGTGAGCTCTGATGGACGCACGAATTCTTGGGACAGCTAACGAGATCTAAAAACAAACTGAAAAGTCATCGAATTGGCGTCATTCCCGTCGTTAGTGGCATGAAAGGGACCGCCTTCTATCGTTCCGTCCGGCATTCGAATAATTAAGTTTACAATCGATTCTCTTCCAGATAAAGGATATTGATCGACTTTACTTAATCAATGTCGGTAAATGGACTTTTACTTGGACTATTTAATCCTCGACGGTTACGCTTTGAAAATCGTTGTCGGAATGCAGCTCTGTTATAACGTACGGCGGCGGTACAAGAAGATTTATTATTGCTACAAATTGAATCATTTGAATCATCATCTAGTATATAAATCTCAATCATAATATTCGGGCTTAATTTATACATAGTTATAATAATACTCTATTAATATAAAGTGGTGTGTGTCAACACACAAATAGAAAATGTGAATGAACTCAAACCGATGTATTGACCTGATTTGATATCACGATAGTTAAAAATTCGGTTCTTTCGTCAAACGAAACTTGTTTCGTGATTTCAATGTTATACTATATATCTAAACAAGTAATAATTGAATTGATTGATTGAATATAATTAATAATGAAATTGATTAGAAATCTATATAATATTGTTGTGATGCTATTCTTAAAACAGTAAATAATGTTGTACTCAATGGTAGGATATGGCAAGTTGTATTGAACTGAATCGCTCTGTTAGTGTGTCGTCTTTCGAGATTACCTGGAAAACATATATCTATCTGTCGAGATAATCTACATCTGGGAATTGATTGTACGTATTTTATTGGTTTCCTAGTCTTCTAGTAATAATTTGAAGCGATGATGGCTCAGTTGGTAGTGTGTTCGGACACAGCGTTGAAGGACGTAGGTTCGAATTCAAGCAACTGAATTGGAGTTTTCGGTGAAGGAAAACATCGTGATGAAACCATAGCATGGTGGTAGGGCTTTTACTAAGTCCGCCTAGCTAGCTACCACACACAAGTTGAAAAATCTGTTACCAACTACCTGTTGATGTGTTCCGGCAGCTGCACTTGAGAGCCAGTCTCCCTCGAGGTTAAGCGTGACTTACCATCTTAGACCACATCATCATTTAATATCAGATGAGATTGTGGTCAAAACGTTTACCAATAAAGCATAAAAAATATATATATGTGTACCTATATATAATATGACTTACCTAAATAATATCTAGACCACAATATTTCATTTAAATTACTTTTAAACCAGTGAAAATATTAAAGCATCAAGTACGATTACCAGTAAAATCGTTTTTCCTTCGTAGTCCGGTAAAACTGTAAAAGCCTTGTCAGGTTAACGGTGTAGTCATTAAAAAAAAAAAAAAAGAACTTTTTCCCGAATAAAACAAGATCAGTCGTGGTACGTTCGGACGCATTTCCGATTTTAAACCTATATAAAATTATATATTTTACTTCAAAATAGTGTCAAGAATATTTTTTTTCCCAGTGCAAATCTCTATAACATTGTATGTTAGCATTACTGATTAAGTAGAAATCAGTAACTGTAAGGAAATTCTAAAGCGGCAATGTAAGAAAGCAAATAATCGTAAAACAGAAAAGCGTTAAGAGCTTAGAAAAGACTTTCTCATAGTTATCAGTGATGCAATACAGAGGTAACATCTAAAGCGGTATGCAATGAATGCGGAAAGTATAACGCAATGGTACAGCTATCGGACGTTACACTCGCATTCGAGTGCACAGATAACCGAACACTTTCAGTATGCACGTACTCTGATATATAAATCACGAAAATATCAACGAACGTATATTCCTTTTCGAGCAATAAACTATTTATTACATTTATATCTGTTTCTTGTAAGGTTAGTGTTGCTTGAACCGGCATTAATTTTGATTGATGGCTGTTTAAAATACTACAGTGCTTTTTTAAGACCTTTTGCTGATGCTACCGCTGGGCGTAATGTTATATTTTATATTCCTAAAGGTATGGGCTTATTACGTGAATTCTTTTGGCTTTTGGATGGATGATATTACGAGGCGAGTATAATAATGAATTATTTATGTGATAGAAATACCAGTATTTATAAAAACCCTTGTTAAACGGTACTTTGTATTCTCATGATTTCTCTTTTACTGCCAAGCAAGAGGAAAAACTAAGCCTATATTTGAAGCTTGTTAAGAACAAAAATAAGGAGTTTGGACATTATTCCTTTAGTAATTCTTTTGTAATATTCTTGAGACTTTATATGAAATACTTAAGTATAAATTTCACCTTATGAACTCATCCGATTTGAAGTGACCATAGGGCGGCACAAGATGCTGAAATTTTACCACATAGAGAGTACTGCCCTCAAGTGCAGCTGCAGGAACACACCTACAGGTGCTTGGCGATTCCAGAATGATGTCTGTGTACCATTCAAGTCAACTCAAGTAAAGAATCGTTTTTTAGAAGTGCAATGATTAAAAGGGTTCAGTCTAAAAATCATTGCAGCCACTCCACTTAGCGAGATTTATAAAAATGGATCTCTCACATTGAACTGCACTTAACATTAAGTGAGATATAAAAAAATACGAGATCTATTTTATCGTAAGTGTAAATGTGATTCATTCGGACCCTCCCTAACGCATGTCAAAAGTTAAGGGACGCGTGTGTGGAGAGCTGCTGTTGTTTTTGCTACGGATACCGTTGCACTGGGAACTTGGATTTGAATTTTAAATGAATTTCTATAAATAGTAACGTATCCTTTTGAAGTTTAAATGATTATTCAAAAAATGTGGATAAAATTTTGAAGCCTAATAAGTTTCTCAAAAATTTGGTTATAGTATTCATAAGACAGTTTTCGAAATTTACGTTGAACCTGATTTAGTAAAACATTTCAGTAGCTGCTTTGGGCTAGGTAATGAGATGTCGAAAGTTCGGCAGCATAATTTGTTTAATGAGGCGGCTAGCAAGCGACTGTTTTTTGGATCTGGGTAACAAATTTTATATAATTTTCATGAATATTACACATAAGTGTAAACCCCCATAACATTAACGAAATTAGAATTTTCACAAGCACTGAGCTATTTATATCAAGCAAATAGTTTTTAGCTTGTTATAAGTCGTATTGGTTATTTGAACTGATTCCTTGACGCTTGAACTATGTTCCTTGGTTTAGTTGAACCGATTTTTTTCTTAGCATATTTTGGTTTGGGTAGACGTTCGGTTTGGGTATCCATAAGAGACATCATACTATCATAACTTCGTAACCTTAGACCGTATCTCTATATAACTTGAAAATAAGCGTTCTATACGAAACTATATTTTGTGATGTAATTCATTCAGTAGAAATAATAAATCAAATAACCTAGCATAAAAATGCACCCACTCATTCATTACTTCATTTTAATATAATCGATGTTATTTCCACACTAAACATTAGTTCACAAACATACAAAAAAAAACCACTTCGAAATACATTTCACATTAACACGACCCTAACAATTCGTCCAGAAATTTATTTACAAAAAGAATTAACAAGGTGCAAAAGAATCTGTAGCAATTCTTTGTGCCGCCCCGTTCTCTCTTGTCTGTCGACCACACCTACAAAAACTAAGGTAACACGATACATTGTGAGAGTACGAGATCCCGTCAAGAGGTTCCCAAACAAGATAATCCCTTTGTTAGTCGAGTTATAATGGCGTCTCCTGGGACTATTTCGGTGTTATTTTCCGTTTCGTTCACGCGAGCAGCTGGAAGGTGTGCTCGAGTGGCAGTTTCCGATTTCTGAGTTAATGGATATACGATTTTTGCATTAGCGAAAATTGTCAAGGGATTTCTTAATATTAAATTTTGTCGTTGGCTTTTAAGTGCTTGTTGAACTGTATGTTTATGTCAGTATTTTTTTTTAATGAGTCATTTTAAATTTTATATGTACTACACTCGTCCTATCAAATATTCGTTGTCCCTCTAGCACATGCAGATGAGATTTTAAATAAGCCGGATACACTACTACTCTGGATATTCTTCGGCCAATGCCACCTTTGATGATTTGATGAGTCTTTAACACATTTTTAAAATAGATAGCCAAATTTATTAGCGGCCACGTAGGGGTATCGTTCTAAATTATAGCATTATGACGTGTAACTCGAACGTTTTACGGCTTATGCAACACACGTCGAGATATCTCTCAAATGGTAGGATTTTTTCCAATTTACTTGACACTTACACTCGTTATATTTTGTAAAAAATTATTAACAATTGTTTATTATGTAAACAATATTTTCTTTTATTTAATAGCCTATGTGTTATTCTGATGTATAAAACATATTATTGTAATATTTGATCTAACCCCGTTCAGTAATGTTTGCTTGAAAAACTAGTAAACATATATTCATCCTGACAAACTTTGACATTTATATAATACTAGCGGCTCGCTCCGGCTTCGCACGGGTATAAAATATATAGCCTATGTCATTCACTGAAAAAATGATTAAAATCGATCCAGTAGTTTTGATTTATTCATTATTGCCCGTGGCCCGCACACATTATTTTGATAAATCTCGTAGGGTTCAGCCTGCGTTTGTTGCAATGTAAGCGGAAAAAATGTAATTATTTACGACATCACATTAGAAACCTCAAAAATAACAGTATTTCTCCACTATTTAATGGATGTTATTATACTTATTATAATTTTATTATAATTAAAAAAAAACGCATCAAAATCCGTTGCGTAGTTTTAAAGATTTAAGCATACATAGGGATATAGGGACAGGGAAAGCGACTTTGTTTTATACTATGTAGTGATGAGTGTATATATATGCAATTCTAAGTGCAATTGAATATATATGTATTCATAATTAAACTGTAGCGTACATACAAGACCTAGCCTGCATTGCACGTACTACCGCCTTTTTGACGGTTGTTACAATAGTGTATGGCGCATGGCGTACGTAATGATTCTCGGTATATAGGTATTTCAATTGTGCAATTAAGGAATTATTACAGATAGATACACTGTCTGAACATATATTCCCATCAGAAGAACTCTGATTACATCGTGAAAGTAACCCTCTAATTGCTCTTACAAAAGTCTCACGTATACCCGAGTATCAATTTTGTAAGATACAGTTGCACACGAGTTCTAATTTACTAATAACGACTAACAGTAAATTTCACACGAATACACTTCGACCTACATATCCATTTATCGTCGTTTCATTAGCGTGTGAAATAGTTCTTAGCGATACAACGCTATATCTTGTATCTCTAGCGACTTTTCTGCCTTCGACCTAATAGGTAATTTAAAGTTTATGTTTGTCTAATATATTATGAAGTGTAATATCGTTTTGAGTAATGAAATAAGAGAAAATCTGTTAAAGAAATTGAAAAAAAAAATACGTTTGATGTAAAACAGAAATTTGCAGATGTTTCGAATCTTAATGAGTCTCAATAAGGATTCTTTACATTGGATTCCAAATTGAATGGAGGTCCATAAATTAACATTTGGAAAATAAATTTATATGGGAAACTTTTAGTTTACGAGATATTAAAGACAATAATGGGTATCTGCTACTTAAAATATTAATCAAAATTTGAGGATCTATTAAAACGACTGTATTACAAGTAACACGGAATCTGTTTAAGAAAACCGATAGAATCAGAATATTTAGATAAATTTCGAAATGTCACTTACGACGTAACATTATTTAAACTAAATAAAAATGCACCATTAAACGGGTCGAGAATAAGTCTTCACTTACTCTAATGGACCTTTCGACTTGGTGAGACAAACCATAGTCATGTCATGGCCTCGGAGCATCTCTAGTGACAATGCCCAGATGAGGGCATTTCCTAGAAATTGTCCTCCCTAACAATTATACCACAGGCACCATAGCACATCAGTCGGCTCGTGGCTACGGCCACTGTAGCAAGGACTAAACATCGAACAATTAAAGTTAAAACGCATTGTCGATCCACTTTACAGTTCTTAATCAAGGTGTTTTAAAAGCTTACGTCAAATTCCATTTAAAAACAAATATGTAAAAGAAAAGATATATTTAAGTATTAAAAATTTCACATTAGCATTCTATTGAAAGCAAATTTGGTACAAAACCCAACGAAGCGAAAAGTAGGCCGAAGTAGGTATTCTAAATTACGACGGACAAGCTTTTTTAGCAACATTGCTCACCCTTTTTTATTATTTCCAAAGCTTTACTCGTTGACAGTCACCTTTTTCGTGGATCCCCACTTATCTGATTTAAGATTAGGTACAAACTGGGAAGTTTTTTAAAGTTTTTGTTCAACAACCTCTTACATCACAAGATAATCTTGAAAGATGCGCTAAAGTGAATTTTACTTTAGTAGATTACGAGGGTTGGTAATTAAGTGTGGAGTACTTTTTTGAATATGTAATTTGAGGTACATTTAAAATAACCAACGAGGAATCTGTTTCATTTGTGATAGAGTTTAATGGAATCGCATAAATCTTATTTACGACTTAGTTCATCTTTCAAGAGAAAATGCTACATATGAGAAGATCTTGTAAAA
The DNA here is from genome assembly GCA_035772565.1 of Antheraea assamensis. Classification (NCBI taxonomy): domain Eukaryota; kingdom Metazoa; phylum Arthropoda; class Insecta; order Lepidoptera; family Saturniidae; genus Antheraea; species Antheraea assamensis. The sequence goes on from JAQQSE010000009.1 coordinate 4,973,700, forward strand.
ATAATCTGCATTGGAATTGAAATCCACGTAATTTCCCTTCAAAATAGTGATCTAAGTATTGTTTGGCATTCATTACAAAAATCTGAAAACGGACTAGACAATCATTCTCAATACCATCAAAGACTTTTGCATACAATTTACAGATTCACTTAGGAGCAAATTTGCTTTGGAGCAGGATTACATTGGCTTGGTAAGCTGGTGTTTTGAATAAGCGACAAAAACTGTTCCTATCTTAACTTTACTAGTTAATCATAAATATTCTCAGTAAATTCCAATACCTACGCTGGAGCATCCAATTTTACAGCGTTAGACTTTTTGTCTACGTCATCAGTATATATGAGATGAGATTATTGTCCAACCGTAATGTAATAATAAGAGACAAAGGCGATCCTTGTGTCTAGGAAAAGGATTGAGTGGTAAAAAACTCAAGCTGACATCTTGGCCACTGGACGATACAGATTTACTATTAAAAAAAAGTAACTCACCATTTTTACAATGGACCACGCCAGCGACCACCCATAATAAGATGAGGGCGACCCCGCTCGCCATAACTTCACAAGACCTCTCGCATCACCTAAAACAATACAGCATGTTTAAACATACGTGCAAGCACACTAATATTTGTACTGCTTTCGATGTTCAGGTGCTTTATAAGTACTGTTAAAGTGTCTCCATTATTGTTTTATGTTAACGTGGATACCGATTTTTTTGTGTCATCGCCCAAACCTGATGCGGAGTCGAGCAAAAACTTTTATTGACGCTTGAAAAAATTCGTTGCTTCGAAGATGCTCGTTTGCCGCTTCGATTTTTTTTTTGTTTTTCTCTCGAACGTTGATATATTTTTCTACGAAACGCGCCAGTATTGTGGTTTGTTTATTATTTTTCGGTGTTGGAATTAAGGTTTATTTGCTTTGAATGAAAAAAAAAACAAAAACAAATAATAGACATTTAAAATCAGAATATCTAGTGTTGATAAGAGATGGTTATTATCTCATACTCTTAAATTGAAAAGCTGTTTTAATAGTAGTTATATCACGCCATATTGACTTTTAGCATCAAATTGTCTATGAGATATTAAAAAATATGACTGTCATATTAATTACATACCTAAGGATACGGAATTAATTAGTTATTTAAAATATTGATTTAATTATCTAAATCACTCGTGATTCTCTCCTATGAATCATGAAGATGGCCGTTGCAAACTTATTAGAAGTTCACATATTGAATTGAAAATAAGCGAAGGTACATTATAAGCAAAATAATGTACCTACTAGTAATAATGCAATTATAATGAATTTTAATACCTATCACGTAGATACTCTATATCTTAAAGCAGAAAGCTAACAATTTGAGTGAAGAATGTCATACTTTTTTTTTTCTGTCTGTTAATAATTTGTTTTTTTTTTTCGGTTTTCGCCGTTATGGCAAAGCGCGCCGAAGCATTGCGATAGTGCGGCACGACACCGTAACTAATTGGAACTTTACAAACGTTTGGTGCAGAAAAAATAATATAAACGATGGTATTATAGACTTGGGTGTTTCGGAATACTTTGAATTTGTTAAACACGTTTAATATAGTGACCGTTAAGGGAAGGTTCTCGTTTCATAATAAAAACATTCGGTGATTCGAGGGATAATTTGTTCCTAAAAATGTTATGGTTGCTCTATTTTCTCTTTTAATGAAAATGTATATTATATATAGTTATACAAAAAACATTAATATATTTGACAGCAGTTTATACTATATTTTTTAATATTATACCTTTTATACTAGTTTTACTATAACTTATCAAAAATTGTAAAAATATTGGAATTACACGAAATCCAAATTTTTCTTACTAAGTTATTTATACATATAAATAACATTGGAGTGTCTGCTTGTAATATCAAAATAACGACTTTTTACTGATTGGATATGAACGTATACACGATACTGATAACAAAAATACAATTTTTTTTTATTTTTGTCTGTCTGTCTGTCTGATTGTTCCGGATAATCTCCGAAACGGCTGGAGCGATATTGACAGGAACTTCACTGACGGATAGTTAAAATTATAGTGGGTGACATAGGCTATTTTATTTTAGACTAGCTGTCATACGTGGCTTCGTCTGTAGTACTATCTCCAAAACGACTTGACCTATTTTCATGGGACTTTCACTGAGAGATAGCTAACATTATAAAAAGTAATTAAAGGTTTTTTATTTTGGACTAGCTTTTACCTATAGCTTTGTTTGCAGTACTATCTCCAAAACGTTTGAACCATTTTTCACGGAATTTTCACTAACAGATAGCTGATCTTATAAGAAGTAATTTACAATTATAAAAAAAACGCATGCGGAGCTGCGGGTAACAGTTAGTTGATTATAAAAACTAACAATAAAGGCATGCGGAACCTCCAGTATAGCTAGTATATCTAGTATATCTAGAACAACACTCTATGTTTTTTTGTTTAATACTTATAATTACTGCGACGTTTTCAATGATGGCTCGGTAATTACTTCGAATCCGAACAACAAAGCCGACATTAATAGCGGTATAGATGACCACGATGATAAGGCTACAGTAGCCGATAAAGCCTTATAAACCACGATAAGATTGCAGATAACACGCGTCGACAGAAATCAAACGGACTGTAGTTAGTTTTGGGAAATATTTAAAATCCTCGATTTTTCTTGATGACAACAAATCTGATTGCTAGTATTAAATACAAACCTTGGCTAAACATAATTATCTAATCGATTTACTATTGCCAGTTGTCTTATTATTTCTGAGAATCGGTATATATTGTAAGCTATTGTCAGTCGATTTGTTAAATAATTTTTGTAATGCAATTTCAAACACCTAAATATCATGATTATATGATTTAAAGATATTGTTTTCGATATTTTTTTAATGTAATAAGTCATGCAATTGACTAGATGTCGCTTTCGTACTAATGCATCTGTAAGCTATTGTCATTCGATTTATTCTTGTAATGTATTTTCAAACAGTTTAATATCATAATTATTGTAATAAGTAGATACTAAATTAAGATTTCTTTATATTGTAGTAGACTTTTACATTTAAACACTTTGTTTTCGATATTTTTTAAAATGTAATAAGTAATGTGATTGACAAGATGTCGGTTTCGCGTTAATGGCCGCCTGATGTCCATTGGTTGAAAGCAAATGTGGGGTGAGGTGACATCTATCGAGGAACGGACGATCATTCTCCTAAACATTCAGCTTCAGATTTGAATGTGAACATGTCAACTTAGGCTAAACGTTAAGAAGTTGTGTCGAAATTAATATACAACGTTAACCCATTGTAGGAGAAGTGTACAATATTAAACTAGTGACCCGCCCTAACTTCGCTTGGGTGCAATGTACGAACATGGCGGCGTAATAGTCCAAACATCCCCGGCGTCGTGAAGAACCGACACGAAACTCGATCGGGTGTATCTTTTTGACATATATATATAGATATATATTTACAATATATTAAACGTTACAATCGTTCCTAGTGGATGCACAGAGAGACGTGTCAATTCCAGACATCACCGTTCATACACTGATCCACCCTATAATAATATACAGTCTTTTAACATCAAAACCTGCTTGACATTGTGCTTACACTTACAGTCCGGCAAATCTGTCATATGCTTTGGGACTTTGTCATAAATAAGCTAACTACCCATAAATCTCGAATCGCTTGAAATAATGGACCAAGTTTGTTAAAAAAAAGATGATAGTAAAATAAAAAAAAAACAAATATAATATTTGATTTTGGTCTTACTTTAACCAGTACTCTGGTTAATATTTTTTGTATCACGTCGTTCTTTAGACTCGAATCTCACTCTCTCTCTCCATGAAAAATTACACTGATGTGCCAAATTCCATGATGACCGGTCAAACAATGCTGTAGCTTATTAATCTCTTATGTACTAACAACCATTTTATATATATATATAAACATGGGATACATGTATAAATAGATATATAGCTTTCTTTACTACAACATTTTTATGCACCAACCATTTTATTGTCAAATATTATCGTTAAAATTGCCCAAATAAAATCTCAAAGGACTACAATTAAAAAGGTTTTATACGAATCTCAATAAATATGGATATTACAAAATTTATTTCAAACATAATATAACTACAATTTCGTAACATAATGACAATTATAAATTGATTTATTATGTGAACGAAAATACTATATAACGTTGAGATTATAAAAACCTTAATAAAATTAATCTCCATTCCATATATAATTTTTACTGTCCCTCCATACAGTTAATTATTCAACAATTTATTTCAAGGTTATTCGAGTTATACAAAAGGTCATACGAAACATGAAAAATTTGCTAATCTTTAATTCAAATCAATGTTTATTTAAGGCGTAACAATTACAGTTCGTTTTTATGCTGGCGTTTTATGAAGTTCGTGATTATTGTTAATTGAATTCTTTGATATAAAGATTTCTTTTACAAGTTTTCTTTGAATAAACTCTACGTGCGTTAAAAACGGATAATAGGCGCTGATATAAAGATTTATTATGATAAAAAAAAAACTGAGTTTAGTGGTTCGCTTCGTGCTGTTTTTTATATTTACTCTTATGTAAATAATTAATTCAATGTGTTACTATTTTATTTAACAGTGATTACCTTTTGATAAATAATTGATTTGATTACAAATTACACTAGAACGTTCTGTTATACGGATATTTAAAAATCCCTTTTTAAGATTCAAGACTTATTACACAATATATATTTATTATTTTGAACAAGTTCACAATTGATTATAGTATACTGATTAATAAATAGATTAAGAACTTCACGGACCGAGTCTGAGAAGGAACTGATGGGTGGTATTGAGGATCGTCAGAGGAAAGGCAAAAGTGCTGACGCTAAATACTAGGAACGGTGCTAGGTAGGAAAGGGTATACTTTTGTGGTGTTAGAGAAAGGTCGGCATATTTGGGTACACGGTTCGGGTATAACAGTTCGTTCTACAATTGTTCTACATTGTAAAGGAATCAACGCGGCGTCAGTCAAGAATATATATGTTTGTGAGGATGGATGTCTGTTACTCTTTTACGCAAAAACTACTCAACGTGTTTTGATAAAACGAGCGGTTTCTAGTAATCTATATTTTTAAAATGAGTTTTTTGGCTTGTCGGGTTGTGAGAAAGTGACAGCATTGTACCTGATTGTAAACGCAGAGCGATCTAAAACAATCGTTATATCATGCTAGCCTGCAATCGCTCGGATCACTACGTGCATGGTGGTTGGACATAGGTTGAGACATAGGAGATCCGTAAATTACAATACAATTTCACCAATCACTAGGCAACTTGTCATACATTATTGAATTTTCATTGAGATTTATTTGCTATCGTATTGTAACTGGCCAATAGGTAGCGCTGTAATGTATTAATTTGTATACCATTTAACCAATCGTTATGGATGTCGGTATATTTAGATATTTGAATAGTACATTTAAATATAATTGGAGTGTTTGCTTGTATTATCAAAATAACGACTTTTTACTGATTGGATAAGAACGTATACAAGATACTGATAACAAAAATACAATTTTTTAAATTTTTGTCTGTCTGTCTGTCTTTATGTTCCGGATAATCTCCGGAACGACTGGACCGATTTTGACAAAGACTTCACTGACGGATAGTTAAAATTACAGCGGGTGACATAGGCTACTTTATTTTAGACTAGCTTTTACCTATGGCTTCGTTTGCAGTACTGACTTCAAAACGTTTGAACCATTTTTCACGGAACTTTCACTAACGGATAGCTGATCTTATAAGAAGTAATTTACAATTATAAAAAAAGCATATGGAGCTGAGGGCAACAGTTAGTATTAATAAAATAAATAGAGCGATTACGAGAAATAAAATAATGCACGAAGCCATAGGCATATATATTATACGCATCAAAATGGACGCTGCAGTCTGATGGATCACTGTGAAACTTTGTACACGTAAGTTTTTTTAAGAAAGATTGTTATACTATCCGCTTTACTATAATTTAGCACTAGGTAGAGCTGAAGTGCATCTACTTCAACACTTGCACTGTGGAAATTATCCAAGAATGCGCCGGAATACAATAAATAAATTAATAAATGCGCGTCTAGATATTGCCTAAATATTTGCATTATATCTCAAATTAGCTTTGTATATTTAGCGCTCGAAAACTTGTTCTTAGGACTTCATCGGAATACGTCGACTTTTCTCTGTTATATTTAAATGTAATATAAACCTTTTGTAAAAAATATAAAAAAAAAAAAAATTGGTGAAAATGGTACCAAAATCCGTTTTGTAGTTTAAAATAACTAAGGTATCATACGACAGAGGGGAAAGAGACTTAGGTATACGAATTAAATGAGAATTTTAAATAATAATTTTGTTTCTCAAAAGGCATGTGAAAGATATCGCCATAATAGCGGGTCAAATTTATCACCAAACTACTTCTTTTAATCTCCCAAGGCATCTACTTCACGTGACAAAGCTTCGTAATGGGGATCGACATTAGCCTATTTATGTTGTTGGATCTTATCTGATCCGGTCCGTCTCCACAATTATAGACGGATAGGCATGGAGCTTTCAACGTTTTTGTTACACGTGTGGGAAAGTTTAAAATAATTTTATTAACAACTTATTGTATAAATAAGCCCTTTCTTCAATGCGCTAATCTCTAGAAGTTTCAATTGATATTCAAGTATATTATGGTGTATCTAACATTGCATTATGACACCTCTAGGCAGCGAAGCAGTTACAATCGAAATTGTAGATCATAAAGTACACTAAGCGAAAATGAAGTAATAGTACCTACGAATTGATCCTGTACTGTCACATCATTTTTTTATAACAATAATAATATTTTTTATTAAAAACAAGACAAAAATGACATTGGTACTTAATCTACTCGTATAAGATTACAAATAATAATGCAATAAAAACAAAAGAATATATATAAACTTAAGGTAAGGTATAACATATATTAGGTACCAGTAATTGCTATCGTTGATATCTGTACTAGTATTGAACTGTATCACAGATATCAAATTATCGGATATCGAGAGCGGCAACAATTAAACTAGTAACTAAAAACGCGCTTATTTAAGCAATCATATCCAATACATAAATTTAAAAAAATATGTCAAGGTATTGACAACTTGATCAAAAAAAAACTGGGGTTAAACGACATTTATAATCAATAAAATGTCTGCATGTTATGAATAACAGAGAACCTCAAAAACTATAAGGTAGCGGTAGATGATACAGTGATTTATGAAACGCAGATAACGCAAAATCTAGTAATTGTCTTTTGATTGGGATAACCCGCCACCAATACTATAATATTATAAATGCGAAAGAACTCTTCGTATCTGTCTGTTTATATAACTTTTTACGACTAAACCTGTGTATTAAAAGCATTAAATTTACCATACCTAGATGTAACTCGAAACCTGGATAAAGGCATAGGATACTTTCTATTACGATATTGGAAAAAATTACGTCCAATGAAGCGGACGATACTAGCTTAAAGGATATATAAAGCATTACTTTATGAAAGCTAAGAATACTGTCATATATTCTGTGGAGTTTTGTAATAGAATGAAAGCCACTGACTTTAAGCTAGTATTCTAAATAAAATGTACAGCGACATATAATTCACGAGAATTAGTCTTTTATATATATAATTATGTTAGAAATCTCGTACTTTTCGCATTTAATAGCTCTCGGCACGTAACCGTTGTGTCGTAAAAAAATAATAACTTGGTGCTCTCTAAGAGATAGGTTCGTGACATAGTTCCACTATCATAATATACGGTGACGGTAATAAATCTCGTGTTTTATCACCAGAAATGCATCTGTCATTTAATTGGGCTGGATGTTCAAAAGTAATGGACACCGATAAGAAGTCCTTAAACTTGTCGACAGAGAAGTCGGATAATATTGTATTTTTAATAAATATTTACCCTTAACATTCATAATCGATAATCTTTAGTAATAGCGTATGAAATTAAATAATCATCAGCCGTTCTTAGTAAATTAGTTTGCCTTAATACAAATCATTGCGATTCTGCTGTAGTTTTGGCTTTTCAATATCAGTTATCATTTTTTATTTTACTACTATATCCTAGTATACTTTATATAGTTCAATAAACGTATTTTTAGTAATTCACAATAACTGTCTCATCTCATTTAGGAGGCGTTTTTTTTTTAATAATATAACTTATTATTAACTCACTTAAATATTCTATGGCAAAAGCAATGATAAGTCGCTTAGATCCTTCCTTGGGTTTTGCCTTATATAATTTTAAAAGCTGCACTGAAATTTCTTTCCGTATCTTTCAAATGATACGCTCTCTAAAAAAATATACGATAATAGTACTAGATTTTCCTCGAGACAAACTTTTTTCGATATGCTCAGGATGAAGAGTAGCATATTTTCTTCTTAATAAACAACATATATACCTATTTTAATCCTGTAAAGGTAACAAATGAACCGATAGACCATTACTATTGTGTTAATAATATTTATATACATAAAGTTACTACTTAAATAGAATAACAAATAGTCGTTTATTAAAATGTTTATTGAATATATGCAAATTATTTATAATCTCTTCGGTGTAACCGTGTCTTCAAATATTTAGACTTACTAAAAGCAAATACTACTAATCCAACATTCCCATAAAAACCAAAAGCAAACAACCATTATCCTATAAATGTAGTTATATGTGAAAACAATTACAGAATGACTTATTTATGATTAGTATAAACACGTCCTTCTCATATAACCTCACTTTAATAGGCCGATAATGAAATAAATGGATTCAATTCGAACACAATAAGATATGAAGATAATCAAATCGGTATGCTATTGTATTCGCCTCATTAGTAATAACGATTATACTTCAAGATATAAAGATAAAAGGAAAGTGGATTTATATAAGACGTAGGTGATAAAGCTTTTAAAGTACGCAGTGGAGCACCTATTCAAGACGTTAAGATAATCGTAAACTTGATTTTAAAAAGTGGGATTACACACATAAAAGGGAATGGTGTCGTAACGCAGTCGTAAATCAGTACACATATATATATAGTAGTTCAGTATAGGTTGTAAATTAAGTTTTGTAATAAAAAAAGATATTTGAAATACCTTAAATTCATATTAACCAACAATATAAACTAGAATATTATAAATTATACTTTCGTTGTATGTTATTTTTAATTGAAGGTTTAACTATATTCTAATAATAGTATAATATTATAGATTTCTACTTTATTTTCATTATATTGAATTCAACGTTGAATGTAAGTAATATGCAATGAATTTAAAAGAAATTGTCTCAATAATAAAAACTATATTTCACACGTTAAACATGCAAAACATATACTTACAATTTAAAAACACAATCGAAAACCATAAGTTTCACTTAAAACTTGACATAAATAATTTCCACGTATCCATCAAATATAGTCACAACACATCACAAAATATAATAATCCGTAGAATTAATAACACTCCACGTATTTAGACAGTACGAAGAAAAACGGTTTCCGTAAATTCGCGGTCCGCGACGCTCATTCGACAAAGCTCCGAACGGCGCTGCGTCCAAAGCTTACCGAAGCCGGAGTTTAACTGCCGCTTCAAATGGGGAACAGGGAAAGGGGAATGCGAGGTACGGGGCGAGAGGGTAACCTCTCCAGCCGAGGAGATAACTTTTGATCTTTTTGGTGCCATAGAAGATTTTAATGATGCACATCTGGAGATTGGTAAGAAAAAGCTGCAGTTAAGTGTTAATGCATGTCAAGGGCTCAGTGGAAACGATGTGTTAGAAAAAGCGGAGTAAGAGGTTGCGGGTGACATTTTTATATATAGATACAGGAATATTTAATATAGAGTCCCAAGTACCTGACGAGAGATTTGAAAATTAATTTAGGATCAGAGAAATCCTTATATATTGCACATGCCGAATATGAAAAATAAAGCTTATTATTTTCCCATCATAGTAGATGTCTCGGGGCGGCCAATATTGCGCAAGAAGGTTTTTGTCCCTGCACATGTCAGGGTACAAAAGGCCGAGGACGGAGCAGGTACAAAAGATCCCCAACCCCGTTTCACATTACGAACCATAGATTAATGGACGGGAACATTGTGGAGTTAAGAACCCAAAAATTTACAACTGCATTGTATACGAATTTCAACAATGGAATACAAAGATAGGATCGGCTTCTGTTATTACCTTATCGTTGATCTAAGCTATGATTTCTCTCACTTTTCAAGTAACACGAGAGCCATTCAAAATTGGTTTTTGATGGAAGCTACGATCCTTGTACAGATGTTTGGAGGGCGTACCGTTAACTATAATACAAATAATTATATTGTAATATTTTCGAGTGCTACAAAAGTAAATTTTTCAACGGTTAGATTAACAATAGCTTCCTGTTGCACATTGAAGAAATAACATCCTTCGAGATTCCTAATCAATATACAATTAAGCGATCCCCATAAAGGATCTATATAAAGTAATGCTTCCTTCCGTTTCCAAGTTCTATACTGAATTTTTATTTTAATAAAACCTGTTGTCGTACTTCGATGATGTCATTATTAACACATCTTTATATCGAATACATCCTACAATGTTATTATGAATGCTACAGATTATTTAATTGAACGACTAAAGTATATTTTTATTTTGCAATATAGTTAAATAGTTAATATATAGTTAAATAGGTATAAATCTTGATATAATTATTTGAGAATTTACAATAAACTATCAAAATCAACATAAAAAAAAGCTTAAGACTTCCAAAGTAGCCTCACCTGCATACACATATACAAGAGTAGAATTTTGAAATGCAGTTGACGCTATAGACAAAAGAAACAATTCTACTAGACTAGATCGTGATATATCTGGATATATTTTCATTGCTACGGGTCTAAATACTGTTAAAAGATAATCAAGTATATTGTAGATATATTATCAGCACTCACAACGACACTGATCGGCGCTATTTTTGAAGTGTATTTTACTCACTGTGAGATTATGTGAAGGAATTTATTTACCAATTTTGAAGTTGCACGTAAGGAAAGTGAAATGATAAAAAAAAATAACAAATTATCTGTTTGAATTCTTTCTAATACAACTGTAAACAAATTCAATATGAAGAGTTTATTTGTTGTCGAGTCAAATCTATGGAGTACGCTCATGCCATCTATCGCAGTTCAGTAGCTGAGTGGCTTTTTTTGCTTGCACTTTGTTCTTTTTTTCCAATTCAGGCGTTTTCATTCGAGAATTTTAAGTAACTATGTAGTTAAAAACAGTAACATGTTTAGAAAATTTACCGACTTTATGCACCAATGCTTAGTAGTTTGGCAATCATCATCATCATCAGCCTATATCAAATTCACTGCAAGTCCAAAGGTAATCACCACGCCAGCGTACAACCTATTGGCGATTTCAAACTCTGACAATTCCACAGTTCTATATTTATTCCCCCATACGGTGGTACTACAAGAACATTTCTCAGGTTCAGGTTTCCTCACGATATTTTCCTTCACCGTCAGTCGATGACGTTAAAAATTTTAATTAGTAAATCTACGCAAATTCGGTAAAAATTGTTGATAAATGCCAGGGTTCAAACCTGCGGACATCGGATTGATATTCCTGCTGTCAAATCACTAGACCACCGCGACTTAATGAGAATATGTTTTTTTAAATTAGAATAGTAAAAGCATACAATCTTGTAAATAAAAGCTAAATTAATCTCAAAGATTATAACACCAAACAGAATACGAAAGGAAGAGTTATGTCTTTGTAGAAGCTGACACTGCGAATAAAGGAACATAAATCATTTTGTACGGTGGTAGAAATGAAAAGTCCTTCACAGGAGCCTCGACGGTAATGAGTAATGTAGTGTCGTTCATTACTCACGACGTCCCGCAGTTTAGCCGTCATCTGTCGTCGCACGTCGCTTAGCTCTCACCATCAAAGATAATGATTCTAACTTCACTTGAAAACTGTCAAGTGGTTGGAACGGTTGAAAAAGTGTGAAACAAGGGAAGGATGCTTGACGCTCTTATAGTTCTGTCGCATGACTGTGATATTAATAGTTTTGAGGAGACGAAAATAGAGTTTTAAATTATTTTAATTGTTTGGTTACAATTAAAGACGTTAACGTGGTTTTAGGAAGAACTTGATTGGTCTTGAAATGTTTATGTTTTAAGCTATAAAGCTAAAAGATGCTGTATATGCAAATTAAATTACAGACATTAATACTTAAAATACCTAAGGAGATTTATTGTCATGAACAATATTTTACTAAAACAATTTGATAATTTTTCCACAATATCTTAGATAAACAATATGGTTCTACGCGTGTGGGTACAAGAAATTGGGAGCGGTGAATACGCAAATCCCATTTAACTAGATAAAAGATGAAAATGGTTCCGTAAGAGTAAATATTAATAATTTGAATACAAAATTATATATTTTTATTTGGTTAATTAAATAGTATGTTTTGCAATTTTACAATATTTATTCTATTTTTCTAAAACCTGAGATAATATTACATTATTAATAATATACAATTTAATCATTTAACGACCCCAATACTGGCAATTGTTAAATCATGAAAGTTTCTGTAGGTATAATATAATATTAAATACACCACTTATTTTTTTAGCTTGTTAAAGGTATGCTTATGTGTGTTTTAAGTAAAGATGGTACTGAAACTGTGTCTTATACTTAACCTACAAATGAGACTGAATCACGAGTGGAGATTGTAAAAGATATCTATAGTTTCTTATTAAGCGACTAGCTGTCGCCCGCAGCTCCGCATGCGTTTTTTTTTATAACTATCTGTTAGTGAAAGTTCCGTGAAAAATGGTTCAAACGTTTTGGATATAGTACTGCAAACGAAGCCATGGGTAAAAGAATACAAAATAAAAAAGCTTTAATTACTTTTTATAACGTTAGCTATCTGTTAGTGAAAGTTCCATGAAAATAGGTGCAATCGTTTTGGAGATAGTACTACAGACGAAGCCACGGATAACAGCTAGTCTAAAATAAAGTAGTCTATGTCACCCGCTGTAATTTTAACTATCCGTCAGTGAAATTTCTGTCCAAATCGGTCCAGCCGCTTCGGAGATTACCCGCAACAAATAGACAGACAGACAAGACAAAAATTTAACAAATTGTATTTTTGTTATCAGTATCGAGTATACGTTCATATCCAATCAGTAAATTTTTATTATATGTATAATAGATTAATAATTTCAAGCAAATATTAGATGTCACCAAGTCACATTGTGGCAGGATTTTATATCTTAACCAAAAACTAAATCTCTATATAGGATATATTGTCCTACAAACCAAAAACTATCTGCCTATATAAATGCTAGTATAAACAAATAACTGCATACCCGAAACTTGTACAACAGTTTTTACAATGCAACAGCCATATGCGTACATCTGTCGAGATGAACATTAACGAGCTCCCTGATCTTACCAATCATTACAATTTTATACTCTACGAACTCGCGATAACGTTCGTGATTCGCTTTATTTTGAATTTAAAAAAAATGTGCTTTTCATAATTAGAAATACAGTTTCAATGCAATGTTTCTCAGTTTCCCTAACTAATTAAGTCATACAAATGGCTTGCGGGAGTCTAACTAACCGCGTTTCTGATTGCTCGTGACCGCTCCCCTTAAGGAATTTATTGTTATTCTAAAAGCGTAGGTTTGTCCGTCCGCCCGTTCTATGCATTTCTTTGACGCACGAACGAATCGGACGATAAAAAGTTGAAGGATTTTGTTGTATTCATGGTATTTGTCGGTTGTTGGCAAATCTATTGTAACGTTATACGATTGGGTGATTTTCTCATTTAGATTTTTTCTTATATTAAACTCTTATATAATGGCTCGGTTAAATTATTGCGATGAATCTAATAATAAGGACGTTGAACTCTAAGATTACTTAACAACAGCGCTATGTGTGTATGAAGGTAATAGAAATACCACAGATCCTAAATCTATGGAATTTAAATTGATTATAGTAAATGCATAATCGTAAAACAATAGGCACTAAAATGATTTATCGTGTGTGTTTTAGTTATGTCCTAGTGAGATATTAGTGTCTCATCATAATCGTCATCATCTTCTTACCCTTATCCCACCTAAGTAGGGTCGGCACAACATGTTTTCCTTTTCCACTCTCCACCGTCAAAAGCCATCTCAGTATTCACACCTTTTATACACATATCATTTTCCACCCACACCTTTTTCGGTCTTCCTCTATCTCTATATCCGTCCACTTTCAAACTCAAAACTGTTCTTGTTACATGGCTTTCATCTCTTCTCATAATATGCCCGTACCATGCTAACCTATTACTCCTCAACTTCTGTCACTAGTTCTCTTTTCAAATTTTCTCCGATATATACTCATTCTTAACATCCGTCTCTTTCGTAGCCCAGCACTCGGATCCATATAACACGACGTAGTCTGATTATAGACTTTCCGTCTCTTTCGTAGCCCAGCACTCGGATCCATATAACACGACTAGTCTGATTATAGACTTTTCGTCTCTTTCGTAGCCCAGCACTCGGATCCATATAAATACGACTGGTCTGATTATAGACTTATACACCTTCCCCTTAACTTTCAACGGCATTCGTGGGTCACAAACTACCCCAAAATATCACATTTCTCCAATTTCATTTACATCGGCGTATTAAGCATTTAGTCATATTGTCTGCAATCTCATTTGGTTCTAATAGACACTTTGATAAATTATAAAGAGTACGACAATTGAAAAATGTTAATTAAGATATATAATTACACTAACCATCAGTTTCGGATTCGCACGAGTGCAATGTACTTATGTAACGCTATACATATTCAAGCTCTTAGTCTTAGACTTCGACTTATTCACTATCCTAATTAGTAAGTCGGTGAAGCTGTGAAGGTCCATCAAGATAATAGTGTTAGTCAGTTCGAGGATTTTTTTTTTTGTGATATGATATTTTCTGTACATGTAATTTAAAATAAACTTCGTAATAATAATCCTCACATAATTGATGTTATTTGTTGCGAGTATATTAATTCTTTAATATTTTCTAAAGCATTCATTGAAACTGCATACTGTAAAGAGCTATTTTAGTCTACATTTAATATGGATTAACAGTAACTGGACAAAACGGCTTAGTAAATTATCAATAACATTAAATTGTTAAAGTAAAATTTTGAACATAGACTTAACAATTTAAAACAATTAGTAAGCAGCATCAGTTGTCAACGAATCATATTTGCATTAATATTATCAAAAATCATAGAGTAACAATGATGTCTACGCAAATGCGATATTTGTCCTGCATTGGGTAATTGATAACCATAATTAACGGCTATCTATAGATATATATATCTATAGACGTTTCTTTGTTCTTGAATTGTACGTACTTGTTACCAAAGTTTGCAAGAGTCACCTTACAAAACTAATACTAAGAAGTATAATCTATTAAATTCCACCCTAAGGCAAGTCCGTCACTCAAACTCCAAGTTAAACAGAGAAAATTAATCCCCTGGTTAACTAAGTTGGCTAACAGTTTTGTTTGTTTTAAAATCGCCCGTTTATTTCTCGCTTAGGTGTATATGCTGAAGCGTTTTTGATATTCGATACGAGTTCATATTAAATTAATTATAAAAGTTATAATACATATGTATGTAGAATGAGTAAGCTCGAATACCAATATGGTGATATAACGATTTGTAGGTGGTAGAGCTACGCTGAAGCTATTACTGGTTTCAGCATGAATGGGTCGGCTCGGCCGGGGTAGTACCACCCTCTCACAGAAAGCCGACGTGAAGTAACAGTGCTTGCACTGTTGCGTTTCGTTCGGTCAGTGAGAGCGCCGGAAGCCCACATATTTAAAAGGCCGGCTACACACTTGCGACTCCCCTGGTGTTGCTAGTGTCTATGGACGGCAGTGATCACTTACCATTAGGTGACCCACCTGTTCGTTTGCCCCCTATAATATAAAAAAAAAATACAATTTTTATACTACACTACTATTTGTAATGCTTAAAAGCCTATCTCCACTTAAGATCCACCACGTCATTTAAAGAACATTAATAAATTTAAACTGTTTTTTCTTAGACTTTATAGGTTAGCGTTTGACCACAATCTCATCTGATATTAAATGATGATGTAGTCTAAGATGGTAGTCACGTTAAGCTAGCTAGCCTAGCCTAGACTGGCTCTCAAGTACAGATCCCGGAATACACCAACATGTGCTTGGCGATAGATTATCAACTTGAGGGTGGTAGCTAGCCAGGCGGACTTAGAAAAAGCCCTACCGCCATACTGTGGATCATCACGATGTTTTCCTTCAGCAAAAGCATCGACTCAGTTGCTAAGGATTCGATCCTACGTTCTTCGATACTGTATCCGAACACGCTATCAACTAAGCCATCATCCAATAAATATTTATTATATTATGTTATTAAAATATTACGTCATAAGAAACTTTATCTGAGCTAGCAGACATAGTGAATTTTATTTATATATGCATCTTCTAAATCCAGTTCCTTTATCCTACATCCTGCATCTTTGTATTACTCCGCCTAACTTAACACAACTGAATTATCGTAACAAAACAAAAAAATACGATAATAAGCACTTTGGCACTCAAAGGCGACATTGCTTCGGGACTATTTAAATTGTTGTTTTAAAAAATGAATTTCATTTATAAAGACCGTGAAGTTGGACTACAGACTGACATATTACTTTTACGGGAGGCAAATAACATAGCGAAAATCTGTGAAGAATATTAACAGAATGCAGTAGAACCCCTTGGTAGATTATATTTAGTTATAAGAGAAATTTCGAATGCATTGGAACATTTTTAAATTTACCGTATCAAATTTTATTTTGTAATATCTATCATAATTTACTGGAATAATGAAAATCTTATAATCAAAGCCGTAAATGAGATCTATCCTACATATTATGGACCGAAAGTCTAAACCGAATTGCGTTGGATTACGAAAAGAACAGAAGCAATAACAGTAAAGCTAAATACTAGATTATTCACTGAAAGGAACAATGGCTTGATGTTTAGACTAACCGCTGAGGCGTGGTCGAGGTGAATCGCATGAACCGCGCCTGCGGGCCTGACTAGGGCATCGTGCTTCAACTCACCGGTAGCACACGACCACCGCCGGGAGCCCCGAACAAATACCACAGTCCTTTAGAACCAGATGGTATACATCATTTTGATGGAATTTAACCCATTTAAACCGTCTACTAGAGATGATCCATCGAATATAACAAAAATTATATATTCTTACCTCTTGGAAAAATGTTTGACATGACGACATATTAAAGCATTGCCTACGTGTATTCTACTCAGTAGGTACCTTGCTCTATTATAGGACTTAGATACTTCGAGGAATTCAGTTTTCTTTTCATATATCAAGATACAATATTTTATCAAGTCAATCTTAGTAAAATTTGTTTGTATGTTACTGCTTATTACTTGTCACACGTTTCAGACTGGTATTATAAAGCACAGAGAGCTGTTGCTTATTCAAATCCCTTACGGTTGTGCTATCATTCGAGATTAGGCAGAACTGGATGGATTTCCATGTTCACTAGAGCACTCTTTTTTGTGTCTGTCGAAAAATAAATTCTTACACAGAGCGGTTTATTTAAATGTCTACCATCTCTTTGAGGTTATTTTTTTTTTGGAAATTTTTGATATAAGCTGAGCTTCTATTAATGAAAATATTGTGCGGAAATCATAGTATGGGGAAAGACTTCTTCTTTGAACCGCCTAGTTAGCTACGATCCTTAAGATGGAAATTTGTTACCAAGTGTCTGTATGTGTGTCCCAGTAGCTGCACTTCCGAACGAATTCTTTTAGGCACGTTGTGTTTAACATATCTGACCTCGTCATCACTTAACATCAGGTAAGATTGAGTCCAAACGCTAAAATATATGAACTGCAGAACTATATATAATTTTCTGTCTACTGGACTAAAACGAGTTCAGACTAAATCAATGAAATTGTGTTTTGTCTTCTCAACCGAAGTGAAATATGAGTTCATATTAAGTTTTTATAGCTGAGATGTAATTGTTTTGAGATACATTAGCATTTAACTTTTAATTAAAGCATATATGCTGTGTAATATATCTTTTCCTTACGCTTACTCGTCAAGCATCAGTAAGTCGCTTGAAGCTCATTTCTCTTCCAGAATTCAGACGAAGTATTCTTTTCTTTCTACTAAAGGTCTTAAGCTTATAAATTATAAACACGGTAATGAATGAAATGGTTATGCATTTTGGAAAAGTTATTTAACACACAGCCCTTTGAAGTTACTTCTTGAAGTTCCATATAAATTAATAAAAACAGCGAATATTCAGTGTCAATCCTCAGCATGATCAGTTAAATTTATAATTGATCTAGGCTGATCAAGTTTTGTAAAGTCGCCTTCCAGTTTGCATAATACATGACTATATGCATGATAGGTAAGCTCTACTTATAAGGAGAAAACTTGCGAGAGGCTAGTGAAAGGCAAAAAGAATATAGTCTAGGGCATGCACAGTATGACATTTATCTATATAGCTTACCTGCGGTAGATTGCTACACGGTAATGAAAATCGTGACTATATTTGTTGCCTAGAACTGCACGCCTTCGAGCTTCGGACTTGGTCAATTTGTGTTTCAAAATGCAACCGTTTAAATTCGTTTTTAAGTGCACCGATAGTTCGTAGTAAAGTGGGAGCAGCTGTCTCATTACAAATTTCTTTGACAATTCCACTTAAATAACAATACGGCTTAAGATGGTAACACGCGAAGTCAAGAGTAGTGTTAACTATCAAGGGCGGTTACCGAACATACAGGTCTTTGGTGACAACATTTTATCCTTAAAACTAGGCTGCCATCCAAGTAATAAAACAATTCTTACCACTATGCTATGGTTTGAAAAGGACATGTTCCTTCACTGAGGTCTTTATTAAAGAAGTAATTTTGTACTATATCGCAATATCGATATGTTTTCGTAACCATATGAGTACCTTAGAATCATAATTTCAATTTATATAGAATTGACGCTTTAATTGTGTTTGGAGTGTCATGATTAAGTCGGCGATGGGAATTACGAAAAGTATTAAGTTCTTTTATACAAGCATTGTAAAACGAGAAAATTAAATATGTATTGATACAGGACGCAGTGGCTTTAATTTCTTGAGCCATATCTAAGTTAATATATAAGCATCATATTAATTTTTCACATTTTTTTTTTGCTGCCATGTTTTAAGAAATATACAAAATTTATTTTACGCTACGTTGAGTTAAAAATGTACGCGCGAACCGAGACTATGTCATGCAAATTGTGTAAGCCGTAAGACAAATTGCATCGTGGGCTACCCGCGACGGCGTATCACGGAATCCCCGGAGACATTTGTACAAATATTTCAGTTAAAGCTAGCGTTCTTGAATTACCTGTTATTTACAAAAGTATAATACGCCTTCAACCGATTAGTCAGTGTATTTACATCTGATGTATTGAAATTACCTTTGAATTGAAATAAGCTTATTTTAATGTTGTAAATATGTACGCGTTTATAAGATAGTTTTTGTCTCGTATATTTGTTTGATTCTTATTTTACGATGTTTTGAAATATTACGGATATATTTATAGCCTATCGATAGATAACTGGCATCATATGTATCCCGTGTAAAAATCGTTACAATTGGATAAGACATACTTAACCCTAGATTTAGACAGACAATTTTTTAAGCTTTTATGAATATATATACGAAAAAAGATTTTTTTTTTCCAACTGTCTATACTGTTGACGCTTAAGGCGCTCACCCGATTTTATATAGGCAACCAGCACAAGGGCTCACCAAGAGCCTCGGCTTGGACTGTCACCAAATATCCCGAGTCTGTCAGAGTCCTGGGAACATGGGGGAAGGGATATAAAATGAAATGTCTTTTGACAATATAAATAATGACTAAGTGTCCACGGCTTCGCGTACGTTTTTTATAATTACATTTGACTTTATAATTATCTCAGTTTACTGTATAGGAATATTAGTAAATGTTATTATTTTTGAGAGTATAATTATGTATAGAATTTCATCAAAATGAACCCGAGATCGATATAAAGTTTTTTAATGTTGAAAACTATTATTCATATTAATAACAGTTTATCAATTTTCGAATGACGTCAGCTTCCCGTGAATATGTTTTATTAAATTTTATTTTCGTATATAATAATAATAAAGTAATATAGTAATAGTATAGTACACTTAGTAATATAGTATAGTAGTATAGTATTCTTTGTTCTCTGACACATGAAATAAACGATAAGAGTCTTGTTTTGTGCGTGTCACTCAAAAGCTACAGGATATATTACGAGCGAAGCTTTTTAATTTCACTTTTCAGACGTTAGGGTTTTGTCAAAAAAAATAATTATCACAATAGCTTTATTTAATACAACATTTTCAAAAAAATTACGATGTCTCTAAGCGCTACGCCTTCAGTGACGTGTTTTTTTTACCTTGAAAAAGAGGCGCAAGCGGTGGTGTGATCTTTAGGTTTTTTCTTTTCCCCTATATATCAAATATATTACTAATATAATAGACAACGCAGACGAAGTCGCGGGCATTAGTTAGTAATGAAATATGAGTATATTGTATGATTTTTTAAAATACAATTGATCATATTATATGTTATAATTTTAGAAATGGTGTATAAATCACATACCGTGTACTAAATTGTATAAAAATTTGTTAATAATTAATAAACTTTGACTCGAGTTACGTTCGGTGATATTTTTCCCTATCAAAAAAATAATGTTATACGTTCAAGGTAGGTTCAAGGTAGTTTTTAGGTGTCAAAAAAACAGACAGAAAAAAATTGTTTAACATTATATTTCCAATCAATGGGCTTTATAATAAACATCTGTTACAAAGCTATGGAAAAAAATAAATACACAGACAGACAACTACAGTTTTATTAATATATATAGTACCCTGTTTCATTCTAAAAAATGTTTAAATTGTTAAAGTTATATAATTTACAGTATCAATTACTTAGGATAATTGCTAGTTATCCAATAAGCGCTTATTATCTCTCGTTCCAACTTCACACATTCAATTCGCTTGTTTGTTTCATATAAACTTAATAATCTCTCAAAGAAGATTGACTATGAAAGTTAAAACTTCAACCGATTTAATCACTATGATTAACCTTTGTAAGTCGCTTTTTACAAACGTTATTGTTTGATGTTCGCGAGACGATCAAGCTTATTTGACAGTTCGGTGTGATAATTCGTGATGAAAAATAAAAATACTAAGAATCACATACGATTATCCATTAAATAATTGTAGGTGTATTGTAATTGTAGGTGTTAGAGCTACGCTGAAGCTATCACTAGTTTCAGCATGAATGGGTCGGCTCGCCCGGGGTAGTACCACCCTCTCACAGAAAACCGACGTGAAGTAACAGTGCTTGCACTGTTGTGTTTCGTTCGGCCAGTGAGAGCGCCGGAGGCCCACATATTCAAAAGGCCGGCAACGCACTTGCGACTCCCCTGGTGTTGCTAGTGTCTATGGACGGTGGTGATCACTTACCATCAGGTGACCCACTTGTTCGTCTGCCACCTATAATATAAAAAAAAAATCCAGTGAGCTAAAAATGATATTTTTACCATTTACCATTAAATGTAGGCAATTCAACAATGGGTATTGGCAATGCAAACAATCATTTTTTTTTATTAAATTTATACAGTAATGTATATTCAATGTTCCAGTCAATATTGATTTTTCCACATTTCATACATCTATACACATATATAAAATTGAAGTGTTTGTTTATAATGTCAAAATAAAAGCCACTGAATGGATATGAAAGTATAAACGGTATTCTTAACAAGAACTGATTTTTAAAACTCATATCTGTCTGTTTGTTCCATCTAATATCCGATCTACTCACTAGCAGATAGGTGATATTAAAAGGGGTAAGTTAGGTTACTTTTATATTAGAAAAAAGACTCTGAGCAAATATAGGCATTTATAGAGGGTACAAACGTAGATGAAGCAGTGAAGTAGTAGGTGGCTGCTTATAGTACATACATTACTGATTACTGATACGCTAAAACTATTACTGGTTTCAGCATGAATGGGTCGGCTCGCCCGGGGTAGTACCAGCCTCTCACAGAAAACCGACGTGAAGTAACAGTGGTTGCACTGTTGCGTTTCGTTCGGTCAGTGAGAGCGCCGGAGGCCCACATATATTAAAAGGCCGGCAACGCACTTGCGACTCCCCCGGTGTTGCTAGTGTCTATGGACGGCGGTGATCACTTACCATCAGGTGACCCACCTGTTCGGTTGCCCCCTATAATATAAAAAAATAAATCTAATATAGCTGCTTTTTTTTTTAAACGGATACATGAGATAGTTAACCTCCAACATCGTTTTATCAGTTATCATATAAGTTCACAGTAGGTACACTTCAATATATTTACATAAAGATTTTTGTCCTACCATTTTAATATAACTTAACAGTAGGTGAAGCTCCAATACCTAAACTTTTGTACTTTCAACCGACCGTCGTGAAATTTAGTATGCGTAGATATGTTAACACAGACAATATTTAATTATTTATCACATACAATAAATAATAAAAGCCGCGGGCTTA
The DNA here is from genome assembly GCA_035772565.1 of Antheraea assamensis. NCBI lineage: Eukaryota > Metazoa > Arthropoda > Insecta > Lepidoptera > Saturniidae > Antheraea > Antheraea assamensis. The sequence continues at coordinate 4,996,426 of JAQQSE010000009.1, forward strand.
ACTAATATATAGTAATAGTATAAATATTTCTATTTTGAAGCGATGATGGTTCAATTGGTAGTGTGTTCGGACACAGCTGTCGAAGGACGTAGGTTCGAACCCAAGCAACGGAGTCAGAGCTTTCAGTGAAGGGAAACATCGTGATGAAACCATAGCATGGTGGTAGGGCTTTTTCTAAGACCGCCTGGCTAGCTACCACCCTCAAGTTGAAAATCTGTTGCCAAGCACCTGTTGGTGTGTTCCGGCAGCTGCACTTGAGAGCCAGTCTGCCTCTAGATTAAGCGTGACTTACCATCTTAGACCACATCATCATTTAACATCAGATGAGATAGTGGGCAAACGCTTACTTATAAAACATTCCAAAAAAATACCGGACGTATAATTATAATATCGAAGAATTATGTAAATTACTTTGTCAAGGATTGTCAAGCAATATTGTCAAGAATAATTGACCGTTTCAATCCTACCCGCAGCTCTAATCTAAACGACGCGGTGTAATCAACTGTTAATTACATGTTATGGACGTATATACCATGCACAAGTAACATTTCCACGATTCGCTCGATATGAACGCACTCTAAACTTACAAAAAGATCAAAACTATTGAGACACGAGAGATTAAATATTAGATAGAGGGGACAAATCTTTTAAGGCTTCATCAGTTACACTGATGAATACGAAAAGGGTTTTGGGTTATATAAAAATAACGTACTCTATGGGAACAAATTCTTTTTATTCTTAACATTTAATAGTATAGATTTATCAAACGGTTCTAACCAATTATGTAAGTTTCTGAGTATATATAGAATTGACGATACATTTTGTAGTTAGTAACGATTTATACCCGCTGTTAATTAGACTCCTAATAGAATAGTATTATAGACAAAGATTCATGGACTAATTACCATGTGAATGGTGGTAGCAATTCATTCAGCAATAGACACCCATTTTATTTACATGGGGAAAATCCGTAGGTAACGGATACCCACCCAGTCGGGCAGCGGGGGGACTAAAAACCCCATGGTGCCTCACACAGCTATTTGGTCGGGGAGCAGGAACTGCCAAAGGCACTACTTCTGCAGCAGCAATAGACACCCTACCACCCCGCTTGATTATTGGTTATACATGGGCTAACCCTAGAATACTATATTTTAATCATGCCACTATTATGAACATTTAACCTGGTATATGAGGGCTGTGATTCAAGGGGACACAACGATTGCAATCTCCTAGTACATCGAATTGATATATATGAATGTGGTCACAATTCTGTGAGATAGAAATAATTATGATTGAAAATGATCTCGTTCTCTCTGCTTTCCGCCAAAAACGAATGTAACTATCTATGCTTGTATAAGTATGGATCATCATCATCTTACCCTTATTCCACCTAAGTAGGGTCGGCACATTATGTTTTCCTTTTCTACTCTCCTCTGTCAGATGTCATCTCAGTAATCACACTTTTTATACACATATCATTTTTCACACAATCCATCCACACCTTTTTCGGTCTTCCTCTACTCCTATATCCGTCCATTTTCAAATTCAAAGCTGTTGTTGTTACATGACTTTCATCTCTTCTCATAATATGCCCGTACCATGCTAACCTATTACGCCTCAACTTCCCTGTCACTGGTCCTATTTTAAACTTCCTCTGATATACTCATTCTTAATCTTATCCATCCTTGTTACACCACACATCCATCTTAACACTCGTATTTCTGCCACATGTAATCAATGACATAATTTTAATAATAATTTCACGTGTAAAAGTATGTATCATGAAAAGATAAACGAGATAGTGTTTCTTGCCGGATCTTTTCGATGACTGGGTCGTTCTCCGAAACGGTGCTAGTTTTGACGTTTTTAAGCGCATACTCAGGGTCTAAACCGAACAAAGTGTTTTGGATTTGATTAAGGCGAGCAAAAAAAAAAATGAACCATAATGGAATTAGATAAAAAAAAGTTTTTTTTTATACTTTATAGGTAAACGTTTTGACCAAAATCTTATCTGATATTAAATGATGATGTAGTCTAAGATGGTAAGTCACGTTTAACCTAGAGGAAGACTGGCTCTCAAGTGCAGCTGCCAGAACACATCAACAGGTGCTTGGCGGCAGATTTTCAACTTGAACCCTCAAGTAGCTAGCCAGGCGGACTTAGAAAAAGCCCTACTTCACATATTTTAATTTTTTATATAAGCATTGTATTGTGGCATGTGTATTAAAACAATTTAATTATACAGCTAAATGAATAGGCGAGACAACTATTTATATATTACGAAGTATTATGAGGATTCTGAGTACTGGTAATATGAAACTAATACCTTTCATTTGCAATTCACACGCATACACCGTCTGGTCTGTTTCCTGTCTAGTCTTTATTTAGCTCTATCTTTAGTTCTTGTCGTTAACAAGCAAAAAACGTTTTTCTCAATTTCTAATATTTCAATCTTATATCATCAGCAGTGTATATAACTGTTACTTAGTTTTAAAATAGAGGAAATAATTGGAACAGTAGAATAAGCAAAAACTCTATTAAAGATTTTAAATTTTTTATACAAGCAATAGGGACACGTCGGATTCTTTACGATTTTGTAATCTTATTAACATTTATGGGATAAAGTGCAACAACCGTGGTATCCAAGAACTGTCGTGACACTTATACCACGCTTTTGATGTTGTTCAAATTCGTACTTTTACTACCAAATTTCCATGATCCATATACCACTTGTCATATGAAGGAGAAACTTATCGAATTAAGCGAATGCTCGCATGAAAGCTAGAATTAGGATTGTAAAAAGCGGGTAAGAAATTGGCTCCTTAAACTAAACTATGAGGAAACTGAAAAAGTTGTCAAAACCTAGAAGATATTTCATCTGGATAGTATTCACTGACTTTCATCGTGTCTAATAAATATTTTCCCTCTATTGTCCTGTCAAATTTGAATATTAAAAACAAACAGCACACACACACATTCACGCACACACAACACACCTAACACTACTAACATTTAACCCTTTCCTCACTTCACACAAATTTTCAAAGATATTTACTTTTTTATTTATCTTTATTTTTTTTTTTGAGGAACGCAAATTGTTGCTCTGGAGGTGGGCGCTATTGGCTGCGACACAGTTTCACTAATGCAGCTGGTAACGGTCATTTTTTAAATTGTATAAGTTGTTTTTCTGATTCCAATAAAAAATTCTGATTTCTGAATTAAAAAAGTAGATATTCGCAGTCTAAGGTTAGAATTAGTAATAAATTCACAGGATTCAATTTATAAGGCATACCGCAAGCCTGTGCTGGCTTTTACCCTTCCTAATATATCATAATATATTCAGACCGGACGGCCGCCCCGCGGGATTAAAAGTGATGCCTTATTTGACGTCCGGCGTTCATTTTTCACAATGGGATTACCGACGAAAATGTTTCGTTGGTTCTTACATGACATCGAAGTAAAGAAAATAATGTTATTTTTGGTATTTATTTACGTTCTCTAGTTACTGAAGTTATTTATGTGATATTTAAATGTATCTTAGAATAAATATCATAAATTGGTCAATTTTGCAATGGGATATATGTCAATGGGCTTTCAGGTTTCAATTATTCTTGTATTATACTGTATACTAGCTGTTGCCCGCAGCTCCGCATGCGTTTTTTTATAATAGTAAATTACTTTTTATAATGTTAGCTATCTGACAGTAAAAATCTCATGAAAATAGGTCCAATTGTTTTGGCGATAGTACTACAGACGAAGCCACGGATAACAGCTAGTCTAAAATAAAGTAGCCTATGTTACCCGCTGTAATTTTAACTATCCGTCAGTGTAGTGTCTGTCAAAACCGGTCTAGCCATTTCGGAGATTACCCGGAACATACAGACAGACAGAAAGACAGACAGAGAGACAGACAAAAAATTTAAAAATTGTATTTTTCTATCAGTATCGTGTATACGTCCATATTCAATCAGTAAAAAGTCATTATTTTGATATTACAAACAGACACTCCAATTTTATTTATATGTATAGATATACTCAGGTACTGTGTAATTAATTTGTGCGTATTAAACAGACTTTATTGAAAAAAGTTCATAATTTAGGACCGAAGAACTTATTTAAGACAAAGGTAAGGAAGCTGTTAGCAATATAACAGTTACAGATGTATATTATGAAATAATATAGATATAACTTTTTCAGTTGGCTATGATCTGAAATTACTATATATATATATATTGATGGAGATGTTTTATGCCTTACCTGATATTAAATATTCACTGCAGTCTATAGGTATGTATATTCAATTTGGAAAGGACTTCGGTCATGAAACCTTATCATAATCATAATTGACCATAATACGCTGTCCTAACAACTTTGTTGGAATGCCTCATATGCTAGTGCGGTTAATGTCAGAAATAGATATATATAATAATGCTCTCGTAACCGAATCTTATAAAGATTCTTCTAATCTTTAAGGTCTTGTGGAATTTGTGAAAGGAAAAATTATGTATGAATATTCTAGAGCTTTCTTAATGAATGCTTTGTCTATATGAGATTTTAGTGACACTTACGTTATTAGTTTCTAATTAGAAACGTAAGAATATGGGTCGATAACATGAATAATTTGCTAATCCCAACAACTTAATCTTCAGTTGTAGCTAAAGAAATGTGCCTTTTTGGGCTATTTTTGTGTAGCTATCTATGGGCTGTAGTGATAATGTAAATCAAGTGGATTACATACTGTTGCCTATTGTTATAGCATAAAAAGAAAACAAAAAATGAATATAGAATGCCACATTATTATCATCTTGTTATGAAACAACGTTTCCCAACTATCAAGCCACGTATCTATTTACTTCTACCAATCGAATTGCACACCGTTAAGGTGAAAAGGTCCAAGCTTGCCTAAGCTACTGGAAGCGTGAGCATTAATATTATGCAGTGTAAATATTGTTGCTTATTAACTTGTTGAAGATTATGACCCACTTCACAAGATTACCTTAAGAGATTTAGTTAAACTTATATAAAGCTTTTAGCTGACAACTGACTGGATATACCATTTTAAAATACAACAGTTGGCCCATCGTAGCGAGCGTAAATGTTTACAAATATCATATTGTCCTGTAAAAATTACACTTTGAGCTACTGCTTTAATTTGTGCTTTATTACCAGCAGTTTCGCTCGCGTGAGTATAAATTTAACTATCTCTCAGAACCACTACCGTTTTTCTGTATGAAAAGTATGTCCTATCTCCTTTTCTACCTGATTACGTGTATGCAAAATTTCATGATAATTTACAAAAAAAACTGCGAACGAGAAAATAACCTAAAAATAGGTAACAGGTATTTGGATTTAGAAACAAATCCAAAGTCAAAAATTACTTTTTAGAAGTGTAACAGATGGGCATTAAGATTTTGACTTGTTTTTATCCATCATCAACATCATCATCATGAGCCTGTAAGAGATCCACTGCAGGGTCATGAGCTACTTCCCGAAGGAAGAGATAGGCAGAATCACACCACGTCAGCCCACTACGCATTGGTAAATTCAAACTTTGAGAAATCCACAACTATATATAATTCCCATATACAACAATAACATTTCTCAGGTTCCAGTTTCCTCACGATGTTTTCATTCACCATCAGGCGATAGTGTTACCAATTTAAATTAGTAAATGTATGCGAATTCCAAAAAATTCGTTGGTACATGCCGGGGGTTAGAACCTGCAGACATCAGACTAGACCACAACAACACTATAACTTTGAAGTTTTTAACGTCAACTTTAAACTATAACTTTACCTGAAAAGTATTAGGCATTAATGTCGCAAAGTTATAAACATTAATGTCTATAGTAAACAAGAACAATTCCAAAGTTTGTCCCAAGATCGGTTGCTCATTTTTTATTTAACAGTTTCTAAGAATCGAAACTGTTGACCCTAAGGTGCTTTGACAACATTATTTGCGTTTGTCTGGTTTTGTGGCAGCCCTATCTTGCTTTCCATCAGCCTGAACTATGAGGTCAACTTCACGACATGTTCATTGAATCATTTAGATGTTTATTTTAAAGTTGTCCGAGGGAGAATATTATGTTTGTTTTCTATTTACAGTATTCATTGTTTCTGATCTGTTTGTAGATACAATGGAAACGTTTCTGTTTGGAAATCGCTTATCACTACTGAGTGTACCACATCTCTTGTGCTGTAACTGGTTTCTATTGGAGCCTTCATATATATAAGTAGTATTCACGAACGTTTTAACAGTGGTACATTGGGATGTTTTTGCTTTTTGTTATAAACTTGTTTCCTATTCTTAGATGGCTCGGTGTAAACACAGTTTAGCTTTAGATATGCCCATTTACACGGGTCAACATTGTCTCAGTATGTATAACTAATTAGTTAATCCTGGAATTATGAAACAATCACCGTCAGTCTCCTGCGTGCCGTCTGTAAATTTATTCTATAAATAACTGTTTTTTAAAACACTGTTAGTGCGTAAGTGAGAACCCGAGTACTAACTAGAAAGCTGAATTATTTATTTTACCGCAGAACAGCGAAAATAGGATTGTATGTTTGTTCAAAATTGTAAAAACAAACACCAGCCACACAGAAGGTCGACGAGTTTTTATAGCATATTCCAAGGGGACGAGGGCTCGTTTTATTCGCTTGTAGCCGCTGGCTATAGGACCAGTGTGTTTTTTTTTTGTTCCCCATATACTTATTTGAATTTGTAAGACACTGTGTTTATACGACGGTTTGTACACATTTTTATTGAGGGTTTTTTGTTAGGATCGCACTAGCGAAACGAAGTTGTTATCAATCTTTTATTATGTATTGTAACTATTGTAGTGTAATGATTAAATTCACCTATAGACATGTAACCTTTTCTAGATTCATATTCGTTTCATCCTTATTAATGAATACTATAAATATGAATAGGAGATTGTTTGTTACGCTTTTACGATTTACATATTCCACCGATCCGTTATGAAATTATGCATACACATTGTCAGAGTTACAGTAAACAAGATAGAGTATCTTTTATCCAGATAATATTTACTGTTCTCGAAAAAAAGTGTACATTAACGCGAGCAAGGCCACGGAAAAAACTGGTATTTCTATTTATAACGATTAAGTAGCGACCATCACATACATGGTGAAATTTAATAAGCTTCGCGGTTTTGTGTTCCAAGATCAACTAGGATCATCATCATCATCATCTTACTCTTATCCCACCTAAGTAGGATCGACACAACATGTTTTCCTTTTCCACTCTCCCCTGTCAGATGTCATCTCAGTATTCACACTTTTTATACACATATCATTTTTCACACAATCCATCCACACCTTTCTCGGTCTTCCTCTACTCCTATATCCGTCCACTTTCAAACTCAAAACTTTCTTGTTGCTTGACTTTTATCGCTTTTCATAACATAAATACCCATATAATACTGACCTATTACTCCTCAGCTTCTCTGTCACTGGTGTTATTTTCAAACTTCCTCTGATATACTCATTCTTAATCTTATCCATTCTTGTTACATTAACATTCGCATTTCTGCCACATGTAATCTTCCATTAAGAGCAACAAGATCCAACTAGGATGAACTCAGATATTGCATAACTTTCAGATTGGAGTTATAAGAGATTACGATACTGATAAATGTTGACAGTCGGCACTGTTCCTGAATAAGATAACAATTAATGTAAAAGATATGGTAATGTATCTAATATTCAATTGTCTTATGGTAAATATCGTCATTGATAAATCTTTAATAGAAGTATTTTCCCAAAGAAGAAACCCCATTGTTAAGCCGACGCCGTTCGTACATCCGTCTATTTTACTTTTAAAGGGCTTAACTTTTTGGACGGCAATTTGATAAATAGCTTAATAAATAGTAAAAAAAAAAACAAATCACATAATATTTAAAGGATGTTGATGGATGAAAATATTTGAACATAACTTACTTCTATTTCAATAAAATAAAACAATAAATCAAACTTACCGTTTCAGTCTAACTGTAACTGTAACTAATAACATCAGCCTATAAGAATACTACAACTGGGCTAAATCCCTTTTTCCAAAGGAAGATATTGATATTATAATGACGCCGGCTTACAACGAGGTATAGACGATTTCCAATTCTGAGAAATCTACAGTTCTATATTTTTCCTCACATATAGCAGAATAACAAGAAAATTCCTCAGGTTCAGTTTTCCTCCCGATATTTTCTTTCAACATCAGCTTTCAATGTTACAAATTGCATCGCGTAAATGTATTCGAATTCCGAAAAATTCATCGTTGAATCCCGTTGGAATTCGAACCAGATATCAAGTTGATATTTCAACAGCAAAGTAGCCAAGAGTTACTTGGGTATTCGATAAGAATCTAAAATAAATAAAAGGAAACTCATTTTTGGAACATTCCAAAAATATACTGTTAAACGAAGTCCTTGATATATAATTCCGACTGGTACTCAACAAATTTTGACTTACTTTGAACTACGCTCTAAAATAAAATAAATTTTTCTGTTTTCCGATAGTCGCGTATAAGAGGCAGCATCTTTACATATTTCACAACAGTACAGCGATACCAAAAGTAGTTTAATTTTGACTCGGAATGGCAAATTCAGATTATGTACTGGTCACAAAATAAATTACAATTTGATTTCTTTGTCGACATACTTACTCGTAGGAAGATTTTAGTGTTATGTATTCAGAGACACTGTGAAACTTATCGTTGATTTTAAATTTGCCAATAATAAACCATTTCTGCTAAGGATTTCTTCTTGTAAAATAAGTCTTTAAGCTGATGAGTCTAATTGATCTTAGTCAATTAATATTTAAAACCCTCTAAAATTACACCTCAATTAATTCTATTCACATTCTTTTCCATATAATTACATACATAATAATTTAAAAGTTTCTTATCTAGTAGCTTAATTACTGCTATTCCCAAAGGTATAGAGGCTATATGAATAGTCGATAGTGTATTTACATTAGAAATAAGTGAGTTTTAATTTGAATCCATTAGTTTCGGATACATTGATATCGGATGATATAAACCCATGACGTGAAATGATTATTTTAATGAACCAGTATCACAACATTCGATGGAGTTTACATCATATTCATTTAGTAAGCAATATGCTTTTCACCTAAATGGTATCTTGTAGAATTTGAGTGTAGAAGCACTACAGTCACACTTACTTCTGCCGCACTGCCGTATTCCTTTCCAAAGTGTAGGACTGGTAACAACCAATGTTACAGTATTCCACTCTAGTCTCGGTAGTATGGGACTATAATAAGTGGCCTTAAACTAGCGTTTTTTTGAGGTTGATTGTATGTCAATATTTGCCACAGTGACCACTAAACATAAGACATGCCTGTTTGCTTTGTCATAAGTTAAAAAAGAATTTCACCTAAATGCACAACAAACCGCATAAAAATATATATTAATATAGAAATACACGATGGAAAATATTGTTAACTACGAAGCAATGGATAAAACACTTACGAGAAATAACAATGTTTCTTTTAGAATTTGACAACCTATTATTGGCATATTAATCAAATCTATATATCCTATACGCACATAAGAAAGTAAATAATATAACTTCTGGTGTCACATCACAGTTATATGGCCAAGTAGTTCGTGATATGTGGTATAAATTACTGTAGTACAGGTAAGTATCTGTGCGAATACAACATAAACGAAATGTAAAACTAATTCACCCAACTTTTCAACGTACATAGAGAAAATATAACACACCTCGTAGATACTATAAAACTCCTAAGCAGTATACTGTGATTACATTAAAATCTTTACTTTCACCCAAAGTATCTACTCATTATAAAATTCAAATGGTTCCTTGACATGATGTTTTACTGCTACCAACCGACTAAGTTTATATCTTCTACTAATATATGTCATTTTTTAATTCGACCTCAAAATGAAACCACAAACGAATGCACAAAGGAGTAGTGATAATAATTAAAAGCAATTTACTAAGTTCCTCACAAATCCACCCTCATCGCGTTGAAAGCGGATAAAAATTAAATGAAGATACAATAAACTTAAAAACTGTTTTAGAATTCGGTAAAAAATGCGGTTAGAACATGTAAAAAAACAATACCCTGCTAAGTTTCTCATAGATGTGCCATAAGGTTCAATCAATCAATGTCCCTAAAAATAAAAAAGGACCCGAACACGACCCACGTAAAGTTGGGGATTGAAAAAAGTTTTAGCTTGTACATATTTTTTTTGTGGGCCGGCCCTCGTGGAATTGTTTCCATCTGACACGGTTCGATTTTAAAATTTCTATTTGGAATACTACTAATAACAAATTGATTTATTTGTTTTATATTAAAAACTTTTACGGGTGTAATAAGTTGTGTTTTTTGTCCTTGTGACCCTTGGCATAACTAACTGTCGTTCTCTGCTAATGGTAAATGGTGTGTCATTATTTGTAGAATTTTATATATGTCTAAGGCAACATACAGAGAGATCTATGTTCCAATCCAAGTATAAGTTCGGTCAAATCTGTTTCTCATTCGTCAAGGACATCTCTAACTATTAATTACTTTAAGAGTATATGTGTCCGTACTATGAAGATAAAATTAGACTCGTATTTTCTTAAAAGCGAATAATTTCGTTACTATTATTACTGAATGGTCTGAAATAGACAGATTTTTTTATCAAATAATTTAGAAATACTAATAGTATAGTTAAGTACTACGTTCCAATAAAAACATATAATGTATGTGAAAGTTTTCCACTTTTAATTTATAATGTCAACAGAATTTTTGACATCAACAAAAACTATGAGCTACTTTACAAAAATACATTTGGTTTATTTTATCGTTACTTATAATAATAATTCACCATACAAAGTTGTTGAATACAAGAAAATATAATTCTCCACAATAAAAGAATTCCAATCATCTTTAAAAGGTTTAAAAGTGTCAGTTTTTGTTCCCGTTTCATTTATAACAGCTTGTAGTGCTACAACTAACTTTCACGTCTGGTAAGCATATGCAATATAAAGACAAGTTACACGAGTCACGGGATAACACGCGTGAAGTATGTGACATGCTAGACGATTAGACGCTAGTTTATTCCTTATTTTATTCTAATAATTAATAAAAAATAGATTTTTGTTACGAAGTAGAAAGACGGGCATATAGGCCACATATTCTTAAGCTCACTGTAAGCTATAATTATCATAATAGGTAGGTAGCTACTTCTATAGATTCAATTGGAACGCTTTTTATTCCCTTGTATGTTATTATCCACACACTTCGAATCGGAACACAGCAACGCAAATACTGGTACTTCGTGGCAGAAAAAGGTATAGCAAACCTTGCACGGACTCTTCAATTTTTGGGATATATATATATATATAATTATATAGTTTATTTGGGAACTTGACATGTGGTTTTAAGCACAATGATAACTATGTAAGTAAAAGTTATCAAAACACTTCATAAAATCAGGTAAAACTCTTTCAAACTATAAACTAATAGGTACATTTAAGGCAATTACTTTAATGGGTCCAGTTTTACATTAAATATATCCAGAAATAATCGTTAACCTAAAGATTAATTAAGCGATACTAAGCACAAAATAAATAATGACCATATATTCAAAACATGATGATATTTCTCGGTAAGAAATTATAACATATTCACCAGAGCAATTTAAATCTTGCATCATTCATCAACTCCGTAAACGTTCCGACATTTTTCCTCCAGTCTTCAAGGAAATTATGATTACATTTCCCTTTGAAGGCCATCCCTTCTACGCTGTGATCCTTACTCTATGAATATTTATAATGGGGCTACATTTTATCGCTCACCCAGTGTTATTTTGTGCCTGGCCCATTCGGAATTTTAGAACGCTAAAAAAGCAACGCCGGTTTCATTAGAGGCATAAATTAGAATTCGTGTGTCGGTCCCGGCAACGCCGTATACGGAATTTGAGAGACGGGGGACGTATTTTTGTCAATTATACTTTCAAATGTCGAAATTCTGCAAACTGTAAGGATTCTGGTTTTCAAATCGTTGCCATTATACTGACAGGTTCTTGTCGGTTGCCTTTGCTCAGTATATAATGAATTATGGAATAGATATATATGTATCACTCTTTATGTTGATAACTAATAGCCCTTATTCTATTAAAGGATCCGATTGTGTCAACAGTCGTAATGGCAATTCAAATTAATATTTATATTGGCAATCTACTGTCTTCTGCTGAATTGTCTCTTAACATCAGCTTGTGTTCAAACATAAGTCGAAAATGTATAAAAATAAGGACGCTGCCAGTCGTTCATATCTATTTGTATCATTTATATTATGTGACAATTTTCGCTAAATTTACTTTATTAGCTGTAACATTTTCTAAAACAAAATACATTAGAATACAGTACACACACCTATTTTAAATTTTAGAATTACTAACAAATTTTCAACAAAATCTCAGGAGAAAAGTTGAGTATGACTTCAATAATAAAATAACACGTATATACTATTAACTAGCTGTTGCTCGCAGCTCTGCATGCGTTTATTTTATAATTGTAAATTACTTCTTATAAGATCAGCTATATGTCAGTGAAAGTCCCATGAAAATAGGTCAAATCGTTTTGGAGATAGTACTACAGACGAAGCCACGGATGACAGCTAGTCCAAAATAAAGTAGTCTATGTTATCCGCTGTAATTTTAACTATCCGTCAGTGAAATTTCTGTCAAAATCGGTCAAGCCGTTTCGGAGATTACCCGGAACAAACAGACAGACAAAAATTTTAAAAATTGTGTTTTTGTTTCAGTATCGCGTATACATATCACACACACACATATCCGATCAGTAAAAAGTCGTTATTTTAATATTACATACAGACACTTCATTTTTATTATATGTATAGATGTAATGTTAAACTATTCAAATATATAAGATGTCCTCTGTCATCGCCAAATGTAGCACTAAGTTTATGCGTAACAGAACAATAGATATTGCCTACGCACCACAAAAAGACCCCCCTAATGCCCAAGAATTTAATGCTAACAAGATATTTAAAGGCGTACGAGATAAAAACGATGCACACAGCCGTAACAAAGACGATGTCCGTGAGATAGGACAAAGGTGAACACAAAAAGTTCCGCCGGCGCCCACTGAGATAGAATGATAACGAAATTATAGGGACCATCGGTTCGTGTCCGGGATTGTGTGCTTATGAGTATTAATGCTTAATCAGTTTCGTTGGCAGACATGTATGGAAATATAAATTGGTTACGTCACTACAACATTTAAGTTTTGCAACGAATATCGAATGCTTAAATTTTGATGGGTTCACAATACTGAATTAGTTTGCCTTTTTTATTGTGCGTCTTAGCTGAAAATTTCGTATGAAATGAGGTTAAGTGCACATTACTGGATTCGATTAATCTTTCGTTCTTCTTTTTTAGAAGTCAATAGACTGTAGGTGGTAGAGCTACGCTGAAGCTATTACTGGTTTCAGCATGCATGGGTCGGCTCGCCCGGGGTAGTACTACCCTCTCACAGAAAACCGATGTGAAGTAAACAGTGGTTGCACTGTTGTGTTTAGTTCGGCCAGTGAGAGCGCCGGAGGCCCACATATTTAAAAAGGTCGGCAACGCACTTGCGACTCTCCTGGTGTTGCTAGTGTCTATGGACGGTGGTGATCACTTACCATGAGGTAACCCACCGGTTCGTTTGCCCCCTATTATATAAAACTGTTCGCAATATATGAGTTCTAAATAAATTTTAAGTATCTTAGAGAAAATATTATTTTTCTATTCTTAACATAATATGCTAATATGCTGATATTCCAAAAAGTATTGTAAAAAAGAAAGAAATAAAAACAGAGTTGTTCATGACAACTAATAAGCCTTGAAAAACAGCTATGTTCGTCTAATGACACAAATCAAACGTGACCTGACTACGATACGCCATGACACGGTTTATGGGGTTGTGAATGTTATGAAAGTGGGGCACGTTTACAACTTCGAGCTTACTTACATACGGTGACCTATGATTTGCTTTGTGCTAATCGCTTTTTGGATCGACATTGGTTTCTGTTTGAGCTCTATTCGTCACCAAAACATTTGTGAAAATAAGAAGAAAACTTTCTCCCTTAAATTAATTTCTTGACTTTGTATTGTATAAATACTTCTAAAATTTGGATACATATTTTTTATAAATACCGATGGCTGCATCTTTTTCTATGGCTTTTCTCCTTTCCTAAAAATTACTTGTTTAATATAAACATTAATGATTCTTAACCGTTCTTATGTTTATCTATAATAACTTACATTTCTGTATAATTTTTTCAAAGGTCAGCAATCAATATTAGTGTGCAATGCTAGCTAAATTGTAATTTTGTAGTAGTTCGTAGAATATATCTATAAGGTGCTTTTTTCCAGACTCAATCGCATCCTATATTTGACAATGCCGTAATATATTTGTGCGAATTTCTACCGTTTTAATTATCCTTTTTAAGATTTTTTTTACCGATCTTCATCTTCATTGTACATGAGAGGGAATGGAAAAAATTAGCATTTATCACGAAATGTAGGTACTCGTATTTTATTTAAATGAAGTAAAACAACGAGACGAAGCACATTATTGCCTAAAAAAAAGCGTGGGAAGCCGTCGGCAGATGCTTGTCTATTAATAAGATTGACATTACAAATAATAAAGTACAAAATTTATGTAATGTACGATTCATATAAATATTTTTATTAATAGACGCTATCGTAACATCTTTCTAATCACCGATTAATCCACGGATATTGTAAATATTTTGTCTGAATTATGGTTCAAACGAAAAAATATCTCCAACGATATTTCGATTGAAGGGTGTGTGCGTTATCTTCGATTTTGTTGCAGTGCCGGTTCGTGGGTGGTCCCCTACGGTTTATAAATAATTTCAACGTGTATCTATATCTTAACACTAGTGTTGTTTTGCTTTATACCGATTATTATACAGTGATTTATGGCATTAATAAAACAAATATATGTCTTGCATAAAATTATTATATTTGTATGAAGAGATGATGACTCGGTAATTGACATTTTCGGCCACCGCTTTGGTCGATGTAGATTGCGATTACTGCGAATCATCCGGATCTTTCTGTGAAGTAAAACATAGCGTGGTCCTAGGTTTTTTTATAAGCCCACCTGGCTAGCTATTATCGTCAAGTTAAAAATCTGTCGCTAAACACGAATGTAATGGTGCCAATTGAAATGTGTTTAGTTTACCTAAATACGGGTTCGATCTCTGTGTGAGGGAGCGAGTCACTTGTGAAGTTTTGCGAACAGTTAGTTATTATCCAGTTTTTTTAACCTTAATTTGATAAATTAGAAGCACTTCTTATAAAAATAGAGTTGACTCCGATTTCAAAACAAAACTACTATAATGAATAGAATTAATATTAGACACAACAACTGATTTGGAAAACACCGAGAACGGTACGAAACTAGATCGGATTCCACTTTCTTTTACTAAAACAATAAAAACATTTTTTGGAGACTTACACAATAAGGGGCATTTTCACACATCATTAACATTCATATAATGATTCACTTTATAATAACCTTTTGAAAGTAAATTCTGCTTGTCACGGTATCTGAACATATTGCCCGATAAATCGGTAATGTGCTTTGGGATCTTATTTTAGAATCTAATACTATATAAAACCTACTAACTCGACAACCGACGGGTCTGTGTCAGTCCGAGTTCTGAAGAGTTGTTCAACCTCTTTCCGCTACAGAACTACGCGGGCGGGTAAGCGTCTCCAGAGATTAACGAAGAAGTTCGAAAATTCTTACCTCTGTCTTATTGTGAAGCTGTGGAATCGCCTCTCGGCCAGTATTTTCTCACCCTCTTACGATATCAGACTCTTCAAATGAGACGTGAAGAGGCACTTTTGCAAGTCGGAATATTGGTGACGAATGCCGTTGGTATTTATTGAACACCGATAGTCGCCGCTGTTTTTGGACTGTACCGTATTTCCGTCAGTTATTGTGCAGTTATTTTTCCGAACCTTTAGAAAAAAAAAATAACCGGATATATAACCCTTGATAATGTAGTACGATTGGTTGGAACGAAACATTATAATGCGGTTGTCATCTCGTACATAGTTACACGTATCTTACAATTCTGTTGTAATGATTCCTTCATTACTTAATTGAGAAAAAAAACGTTGGGATCAGGTAATGTAGTCAAGCGTCTTAAGATTCAATTGTACTCTCCGAATAGAACACTTTAACACAATGAACACAGAAACCTGTAAAGGACTATGAGAAGTCTAGACAATCGTTTTTTAATTAGAGTTGATAATCCAATATAAAAGAATGATGTTATTTTAAAACAAAGTCGTGGATTTAACTGTAATTTGTAATATTGTACTGTAATATTGGTGATTTTGAATTTCACACTATCTCCGTACACAGTTCGATAGGCAATTTCGCAATGATAAAAACACTTCACATGGTTTATATCGAGTGATTTTAATTAAATTCACAGAGATAGCACAATTCACACCCTTTCACCGAAACGTGTTTTATCAAAGGGAATGTCAAATGTGACGTTATCAACGCGACGCCATCGCGCGAATGTTCAATTAAGAGGTATGTATGCATCAGCCCTGTTAGGTTTTTCGGTAAGCACATAATATATTCGTATTTATTTTTTAAGAGCGTCTTTGAAATTGATATATTTTATTATTGTAGATCATCTACGTTTTGTTCTGTTTAAATAATTCAAATCGATTGACACCTACGAGTTTTTACACATCAAGTTTTTATTTTAGTTTTCATCGATCCTTTCGTGCTATCCCGTTTTTAACTCGGCTTTGTTTTCTATTTATAACAACAGTATAAGTTAAATAATAATTCACATGTGGGCCAATTTTAGAATCGTTAACATATTTTATAGTAGTCATTTTAAAGAATCACTCTCTATACAGCTTAATTTTACCAATTATTAATATACTTGGCTTTATAAGTATTAGGGTGTTTTATATTTTATTCTTTTAGTCATAGTTTTAAAGCATAAAAGTTTATTCGATGATTAAACTTGCATATTGATTATGTAGGTGTGAATTTTAACTCCCAAGTATTATGGTAAGTAGCAGAGTCGGTATTGGTTTCAACTATAGAAATATTGGCGCCAAAAAATTGCATACAATGGCATACGATATCTACCAATGAGAGGTCTATAAATGGACTGATTTAGCCCTGACACACGAACCTGAACAGGTTCGTTTTATATCAAACCATACTAAACACTATTAAAAGAAATTATGTCTTTAATTTCTGTCACTGGATATTAAAAATAATCATGAGCCTAAGAAACAAAAGGATAAACCAGTTTTCGTAAGCCTTAAATGCGATTTAGATTTATTCATCTCTGCCCGTCCCCTTTTTTGTACGTCTGAGATCATTGTTACCTCAGAGACAATGGGCTCAGTATTGTCATATCCGGGATTTATCATTCTAACACCATCAGCGGAAAGGGCAATATGTGTTTATAATATGGAATCATGGCCTTTTTACGCTATAAATGTTGTGTATAGAGTGATGTAAGCATATGCTATTGTACACGGCATGCATGCAAATGAAACAGTGGATTGAAGTATAAGTATTTTATAAAGATTACTGGTATTTGAAAACGAAAAAAACACTAATAGTTACTTTATTAAAGAGCAGCAACGCGTTATAAAAAATAATCATCTACCTAATTAAAGGAGTTGATAAATGTGCATTTACTAGCTTCTCTTTACGTCTTGATACAGTCTAACAAAACTGAGTGTAGGCGTTGTCATAAAATGTTATTTATATTGTGTTAATAAGTAATTTCAACTGTTCTATTACTTAACAGTTGTGATGTTATTCTGATTGTTTTGAAGGTTAACTTTTTTTTTTTAATTTGGCCTTTCGTAAATATGCAAAGTACAGAGAATAACGTTTAGTGACTCTTAACGGCAAAATAGATTGTAATATTTCTAATTTCTTCAAAATAAATTGATTTAAAAAATATAATAAACAAAATATAACATAAAAAACAAACTGGCAAAAAGCAATAATAGTCTTTATAAATAGAAAAATAATAACGCAATGCCAAACAAAACTAAGCTGACGGAGGACGAATGCAGTCAATATTTTGAAACTGCCATCGAAATTTGATCCCGACAAAACAGAACATGCTTATTTAAAAAACAGAAAAAAAGAACCTGTCAGGGAGGGTGCTAAAGTTGACGTTCATACGGACGATGTTTATTATCGGAACGTCCGTATTCTCCGGAATTCAGGCGCCTGGCACATTAGACAATTCGATACCACTATCGTATCAAACATTAACGAAACATAAAAATGTTTAGCGTCACATAAATTAAGCTGTAAAGGAGCCGATGAATTCACGTATCCACGATACTGATGTTTTATTACTAATGGCCCTTTATGGACTGTATAATTTTATTCCCCAAAATTTATTATTCGATTTTGTAATTTGATTTTTCCTTTTTACTATCGGTAAATCATTATGGTCCACGTCGAAGCCGCAATGATAATGGCGTTGTAAACCGTAAAATATACTCGATCGAGACAGTGTGAATGGGAAATGCATAGTAAATTGATATAAAGCGTTTTCGAATCACCCTCTCGACAATTGGGGGCCCACGCGCTTCCATAGTAACTAAATACAACACTTTTACATCGGGAATGATTTGAAGGACACGGAGGAATAATGATATAGGTCCCTAAGGACCCACACAATGGGCCTGGTATAATAATAGTTGTAGATTTGAGAGCGATTTGAATATGAATGGCACCCTCCCGCGCCCTGTATTCGTAATAACAAATATGAAGTGTGGCCTTTATTTGTCCCCTAGATGATTTGACTTTGCTATAACGAATCGTTTTAGAGCTCTCATAATTTAAGCAATTAGTAATGTATTTAAAAAAAATAGGGTTTATTTTTGTATTCTTATAAAAACCAAAACAATACGTGGTACTTTATAAATGTCATAGTTCAATCAGAACAGAGCGCGTAAATTTATATTTTCATAGATTTGCTAAACAGCCAATGATAAACCTATTCAAAATGAAAAACAATTAGTAATTAATTAATGACTCGTGAAATGCTCTGAGAGCCACGTTATCAGGGACAAGTGGATATCGAAATACAATATTTGGCTTTAATGTGAGGTAACGCTGAATAGCTTTTCTAGTAATAAAACAAACTATTATTGATTTTCACATACCCTAACTGATGTAAAGAATGTAGAAATATTGGCCAATACAAACGCACTTTATAAAATGTTGAAACTAGTTAAGTTAACATAGTTATTATTGCAAAGTTACTATTAACATTGCAAAGTTCATCACGTATATTTGGCTTAAAAAAAAAAGAAAACACAGTAATACGAAATGGTCAATAAAAACCGTTAGAATATGAAGGAATGAATCCAGATATGTAGATACTGGTGCATATGTTACGGTATTCCATATGCAAATCAGAGTATGTCCCCCGGTTTTTAAGTGCAATGTTTGTTTTGGACGTCTGACTGTGTGGATACGTATATACAAATTTATGGGTAGGGTTGCGTGGACTCAAAGGAGTTTGCAATTTTTTACGAGAACGACGGGATTGGTAGATTCATTTTATTGTGTAACTTATCAGATTTTCTATTTTCATTCTACACTATGGAATATTAAACGCTCTCGAGATTTTCAATGTGAGAAATAGTAGAAATATTACAATTTCAGAACGTCGCAATAAAAAACTTAAGAATTATATTAGTTACATTAGCAATACTAAATTGCAATCAATGGAATCCACCTCTAGATTAATGGAAATATCTGCGTTCCACAGACTGAAAGAACAATACGCATAAAAAAATATATAACAAGTAGGTAAATAAATGAGGTAACATTTTTAGTACTGTGTGCACTAGAAAAATAAACGTTAAAAACGATTTACTAAAAAAAAATATTTCACATAGTTATTTTTTTCTTTGACATTTAACAAAAATTGCATAGTGGTAGGGCTTTTTCTAAGTCCGACTGGTTAGCCATTATCTTCAAGTTGAAAATCTCTCGCCAAGCACTTGTTGGTGTGTTCCAGTAGCAGCACTTGAGAGCAAGACTCCATCTAGGTTTAGCGTGACTACTATCTTAGACCACATAATCATTTACCATCAGATGAGATTGTGGTCAAACGCTAACTTATAAAGTATAAAAAAAAAAAACATAAATTGTTTTCTATAAATATTTAGAGTGGAAAATTTGTCGCTAGGTATCCGTGGGAGTTTTTGGCATCTGATCTTTGAACCTTTCCCTTTTCTAGACTTTACGTTACCCTTTCTTATTATTTTTACTTATGTGAGCTTTGCTTGTTGTTTGTACTATTGTTAAATATAGGTAAAATGTATTGCGGGTTACATAAAAAGTGTAACAGAATACTATGAAAATATTTTTTTAAACTTTATTTGAAAACTCTAATTTCCAAAACTATGCGACGAATTTTTAATGGGGCTTTCAAAAATACTTTTACTATAGCTAGAAATAATATAAGCGTAATCAAATCAGCGTATATAAAAAGGCTAATGCATAACTTTAAGTGCTTGGGACAAAAGTGACAGATAGGTAATTAAGACCAAATTACAAAAAAGTAAAAAGTAAAAATAAAATAAGTCCAATTTAAAAATGACGGTTGTTTTTTATAAATAACAAAAAAAACAATCTCATCAAGAACAAAATCTATTTCTGTTATTTCAAAACGAACTCCGCATCATTTATTCGACGTTGTCAAGTCAGAAAGGGTTACTGCTATCATTGCCAGTACCGAAGGAGACATTAAACAAAACGTTCCGATAACGGTGGAGTTGTCAGAAATAGGCGCAAAATACCCCGCGACGTGCGTGCCACAAATTGCCACGTCTCCGCACTGTATCCGACGTGACACGATATGAAGCGTGACACGATGTTGATTACCACTGTGACATTTCACTAAACCGGCTAACATATTTCCTTGTAATTTTCGTTTCGATTTAAAGCTATTCTGGGAACGGGGTACGTGTGACCTATTTTGGATCTAAATTTAATTAGGAAGTCTCATAAAAATTGTATATGAATTCTTATTGGTCGTAATTTTGGTTGGCCTTTGACCAAATTGTCACAGGATGATGAGGATGAAAATAGTGAGTACTTGATCCGAGGTAGATTTTTGGATGACGCGTGATAAGAATATGATATTTCACCTGGTTGCTTCTGATCGTATATGGTACACATAAGCATGGAACCAATTGCGATTCGTGCGCCTCTCAACATCTGAGGGTTTTTTTATTATTTGGAGCTTTTTAGTGTTTGAACATAATTTCATCCGACGCTTTCAAAATCAAAAATCAAAATCAAAAATACTTTATTCAGTTTAGGCCCTGAGAAGGCGCTTATGAACGTCAGAGTTACCACCGGTTCGGAAAACAACCCAGTCATCGAGATGAACCGGCAAGAAAATCGATCTGGTTTATCTTTTCATTGACATATTTATAACTCACATTTTTAAAACATAGTTATAAATAATTACATTCGGTTTTAGTGGATGCACAGAGAGGGCGTCATTTCCAGACGTCACCGTCGTTCACATATTGATCCACCCTGTAATAATAGCCTTTAGATATTCAAAACCTGCCTGACATGGTGCTTGAAATTAGTATCCGGCAAATCGGTAACATGTTTTGGAATTTTATTATAAAACCTGACACTATTACCTAAAAAACTGTTACCGGTCCTAGTGAGCCTAAAACATGGAATGACCAATTTGTTATTACGCTAAGCCTAAAGCTCTCGAGTGCAACTGTTAGGTCATACCAACAGGTGCTTGACGATATATTTCCAATTTGAAGTTAAACTTGGCTTCTAATAATGCATGGACAGGTATTAAAGAAAGTCCTATTCTATTAGTATGGTTTCTTTCATCGAAACCTCTGATTCATTCGTAAATAAAACCGGCGTCGATCGACGCTGTGCCTGAGCATAATATTGATCTGATATTGAGACACCATTGCTTCAAGCTATCATGGTTGTTCATACTTGTAAATAAAATATGGAAAAACCGTATATTCTATGCCACTGAGGTGCCGCTTGGTGCCTCTCGTCTCTCGTCGACGCTCTCGTCAAATCGTAAGGCCACCCACGAAAATGGTCTACAATGAAACTAGAGAGTAAACTGACACTTACCAGGACATACGTGGACATTTTTCAATTCAAAGTCAAAGTTGTGATAAGTGATATGGATTTCATTAGGTTACTTCGAAGGACATAAAAAAGAAAACAAACATGTAAATAATTTCAAAAGTCAAACGATTGGTATGTCTTTAAAGCTGTTCAACTAGCAGAACAGTCCCCTCGACATTACCTCACCAATCAAATGTGTCGCGCGTGTTTTACGCGTGGTTTTAAAAATAATATTCAATAAATATTTTAGTACATATGTCACGGAAATATTATAGTGTCGAGGAGTTTAATTAATCTCAAATAAATATTTATACATAAATATTCTGTTTTTATACATATAAGCTAACAATTACGCGTAGCTTTGTTGGCGTTAGTGACAATAAAAACGATAGTTGCTTTCTTCCAATCAAGACATCCTTAAAATCGCGGCCCGCTCCGGCTTGGCACGGGTATAAAATATATAGCCTATGTCATTCACTGAAAAAATGATTAAAATCGATCCAGTAGTTTTGATTTATTCATTACTGCCCGTGGCCCGCACGCATTAATTTTGGAGTAACCTCAGAAATAACAGTATATCTCCACTATTTAATTTATGTTATTATACATATAAACCTTCTCTTCAATCAGCTCTATCTAGTTAAAAGAAACCGCATCAAAATCCGTTGCGTAGTTTTAAAGATTTAAGCATACATAGGGATATAGGGACAGAGAAAGCGACTTTGTTTTATACTATGTAGTGATATTACATTAGAACGTACATTGTGTTCTTGAAAATATTAGTGACTAAAATAAACAACTCGGTGAGTTGTACACGCAAATGTAACTTAACCCGGCGAAATTCGACAATTAATTTTGATTTTATCCGCACGATAATATTCACGATAAAGGGGTTTTTTTTTTTTAATTTACGTGTCGTACCAGCCCGATATCATATTTAACACTTATTACACGCGGTCGACATCGCACGATACATTATCAATACGATAAGCTACTTGTTTGCTTATGTCCTTATTATTTTATAGCACATGACATACAGAAAAACAGTCGGTACCTTCCCAATTTGTATTTTAGAGTTGAGTGTTTATTGTTTTTTTTTTTTATCATACATTTATACGCATTTGATTCGAATTATGACAAACAAGGAAGCACTCACGACTTCGTCCACATTACTATATTTTTATTTATATTTTGTATTTTGCATACCAACATAAAGATTAAACATAGGTAAACTTATATATTGTTAATTCTAAGTAGTCAAAACTTAAGCAGTGAATGCACCAATGCATTGGGAGGGTTCATATTTCTATTAAAAATTAATGTTGAAAAAAATAATTAAAAAGTACAATATAAGCTTCCCCCTTATGACAATATTACAAGTTCAAGTTACAATGTTTTTGATATCTGCGTATCGATACGTCCGCAAAGAAAAATTTTGCACCCCTTTTCGAGCACCTTACCTGCACGGTGGACTATGAGATTTAGCATGGATAAGGATCACATAGAAAATGAAGATAGGATTAAAAAATACAACATTCATTGTTTTCCTTCATGCGCACTGTCAAATACATATGAGTGTATTGTCAAACGTTCGCTCTGAGTAGACTGTGACGTCTACTAAGGCAGTTGTATAGGACATATATATATATGTATATATTAAATAAGTAAAAATGAATGCATAATAACGTGTTTCCACATCATTGTAGCAGACGTAACAGAAAAAAATTCAAAGATATATGCCATTATTATAGTTGTATGCTCTTTCAAAAGTACCTTTATAATTTTCAAACTACAAACTACACAGAATAGTAAATTAAGGTTTTGGCTCAGTTGGTACTGTGTTCGGAGACAGCGTCGAAGGACGTAGGTTCGAATCCAAGCAACTGAGTCGGTGCTTTCGTAAAACATCGTGATGAAACCATAGCATGGTGGTAAGGCTTTTTCTAAGTCCATCCGGCTAGCTACCACCCTCAAGTTGAAAATCAGTCGCCAAGCACCTGTTGATGTGTTCTGGCAGCTGCACTTGAGAGTCAGTCTCCCTCTAGGTTAAGCGTGACTTACCACCTTAGACCACATTGTCATTTAATATCAGATGAGATTGTGGTGAAAACGTTTACCTATAAAGAATATAAAAAAAAGGTCGATTTTCGACTACCAGACGATCACTAACAGACAGGGTTAGACTACAATTTCAAAGCAGTGTTTAAACTAAAACCCAAATAAACTAAAAACGAAATTTTATAAAATCTTCCAACCTCTCCTTTCATATTAATGTCTAAAAGAAATGATACGATTCCCTTTGCACTACTTTCCCAAAACCGCGTAACGGTAAGTTGTCGTGACGTAACAAAAAAAAAATGGTACAAAATACATCTCGCTATCAACTTTGACACGTATGTTTATCATGTGCTACTGGAATTTAAAATTGCTGCAAACAAAATTCTTCTATATATACATAACTGTAAGGTACAATTTAACGTAGTAAAATTACTGGACATAAGTCTTTGCGGATTCATAAATCTTCAGCCCGTGTTGAAGTTTATCATTTATCAAACGAGGTTTGTTTGGTGTAGTGACACCTGTCCTACCGTAATCTATACTCGATGTTTATGTTCGGTAAATTAAGACAAAAAAGAACATTAAAACCCAAAATATACTTTCTTCAGGCAAAGAATATGCAGTACAAATAAAAAACGCGTAGGGCTAATCCATACGAATAATATAAATGCGACAGTGGCTTTATTTGCTTCTTACATTTTTGCGCCTTACTTACGCGGGATAAGGGTAAGATGGTGATCATCTGACGTTAAAATAGTCTCTTAATGTATATGCAAGAAATATAATAACTATAATTATTAACAGATACTTATAGTAGATGGACGGATGTCCATGTTTATAGTTTACACATATGCATGCATTGAATATGATAAAATAATTGTAAAATGCAAACTTACCAAGTCACCGTGGCAACGGTTAACATATGGTTGCTATAGTAACGGTAACGCGTAACGAAAAATGTTCCGTACCGTTCCAAAGGAAGTTTCACTTCAAAAATTTAAAAACGAGGTTTCCTAAAGTAACGAAGCAGTAGGCATCATTATAGAGCAGATAAAAGGAATTATTAAGTTAGATAGCTCCCGATTTGATTGTTATTTTTAAATATATGATACCTCAGAAGTTACTTGTTTAGAAACAGATTTCAAAAATTCTTATTTTTTTTTTTGGAAAGGAGTTATTTTTAAGGGACCCCCATTTTATTTTCATTTCGACCTTGGAGTTGATATACTAGGAAACTATATAAATTTGAATAGAAAATATAGACCTTGGAATATTGGTAAGTTTATGACAATCCGAAACTTGATAGGTAGGTACCTAATTATGGCCAAAGAATTATGAATTGTGCTGATAATTTTTGTTGAAGTCCATTTTATTTATTACAGTAACAAAATGATTATTAATGTTGTATTTTATTAATCTAGTATCGATATAAATTACGATGCACGGAGAAAAATAATTTAGAAAAAATAGTCAACAAAAGACATCAAATTTCATAAAATCAATATGAATTTCCAATAGCGTTTTATCTCGGGGAAACGAGCGAACTAAAGGCTTAACGAACTCATTATAAAGTTGCCAAGGTTCCTATCAGCGTGTGGCTTAAAGCAGAGGCTATTACGCTTTCATAGCGCACTGTTGGCCATATTATCACAGTATATACATAGTTATTTAGTTGGATTCCAGTAAAATAACAAAGCTTGTACAAATGTATAAAAATACAAGACAATATTAGAAATTACACCCAGCATTAACCCCCGGACTGTCTAAAACCATAAAGGTTCAAGTTCCATACAAATGAATTCAAACCTCATGAGGTACAGGTCCACAAACTATTGGTAGCTTAACCTTAAAAAATATGTAATTTATTATAAAACTTTGAAAAATAATAAATTGTGCATTGTAAAATTATATTTTCTATTAAAATTGTAGTTTCAAATTATTTTTTTATTTGTACGAACATATTTTTTATCAAACAATCAGATTTACACGTCATGAAATGAAAAAAAAAAGTTAAAAACATAATCCGCTATTTTGAGATCTGGGTCTTAAAAAATCAGCTGAGGGGTTAAATGTGTGACACCATTTTTGTTATTTTCTTCGTTCCATCGACTAAGACCTATCACATATCCTAATTCTCACTAGTATTATAAATATTAAAGCGACATTGTTTGTTTGCGCTTTCATGCTTTATCTACTCAACCGATTATCACGAAATTGTATAGAAGTTGCCAAGATTGTAGAATACAATACCGGATACCTTTTATCGAGAAAAAGTACTATCCCTGAGGTATAAGTCAAATATGCATGAACGCGAGAACAACATCTGCAGATATATCAACAGCCTGACGATTTGGTTGAGGATATATTGTGTATCACTCACGAACGCTGTTGGTTTGAAATCCTTGCTAAGATTTATCAAGGCTTGGTGATTAGCACGGAGGTAATTCAGCTGAAATGCCATATAGTAGCAGTAGTGGTAAGAAGTAGGTGGAGGATACCAAAGCGATCTTACAGAATTCGATCTTACAATAATCAGATTTTACAGAATCCATGTATCTACAGTGTGGAGGTACAGGTATGTAATGTGTAGTATCGTGCTTGTTTTTATTTAATCAATGGAGTGTCACTGTATCGCGCCAGTAGTGTGATTAAGTGTACAGGAATTAAAACGAAGAATGGCAGGCTTTTAGTATTATTTTATTTATATAATAATAACAATGTTTATGTAAAACTATGCGTGTAAAGGAACACGAGAGCGTTAGTATCAATAATGGACCATTTCAATTGGATAATCAACTTACCGGCCTTTTTGATACCTCTCTCAACCCGCATCTTTTTCCTTGTTTTCTTTACCAACGACTCTTGCACGCCCAGCTACACTTTTGCTGCCGCCAACGAAATTGCAATAAAATCGAAAACTGTGAACTTGTAGTGCTCTCCTAGTTTCCTGTACACCCCACATCAAATTGATGAGTAATAGTGATTACCTAACATATAATAATATAAAAAGTAATTTATTCCTCACTGCTGAACCCATACCACTCGTTTACTGAATTTAATTTTCACCTTTGTCAACTTTTGTTATGACTTCTTAGCACCCGTAAATAAGTGGAAAAATAGGTTACCTAGGTGATACTAAAAATCAAAAATCTCTGCAAAATCGATCAGCCAAAAAAACACATATTTGTATGAATATTTAAATTCTGTTTTCAGTTTAGAACTTGGACGGTTCGCCGTCCGTTTGTCACGATCCGTCGCCGCAAGGGTTCCGTCGCTAATTAATTAAAATGCGACTTTTCACTTGTCCATAAAACCCGATAGTTACAATTTCAATAATGCTAACAATCTACTACGTAGGTGTCGTGCGACTAGGGAGTTGGACAAACGTATAGGGTGTGTCTATAGAGTTAATTTTAATTGTGTGATATATGCGGTAGGTATCCATTACAAGGGGTGACACACTCTCTGAACACCTAATAGTAGAATTGTCCTATAGAAAATGATACGCAGCGTTGCGTGATAACGAGCTATAATTTTTTAAAGTTTTCTTGTTTTACATTGAAATTTTGATAAATCTTTAGGTTTGAAATTATGAATTCTAACAATCAATTACGTTCTGGTTGAATTTTTAATGCGTTTATTTCAAATGTTGAAATTAAATATGACATAAATTAAAATTTGTAGATTTTATATATAGCAATATTATAAATGTCACGACAATGTTTTGTATATTTGAAAAGGCTAAAATTTGGAAGTACCATTCAAATCTGAATTGTTTTTTTTTATATCCGGTAATGTAATGATTGTAGAAGGCTATATGTTATCTAACACTTCAATCCTAATCGGGTGAGTGCCTTAAGCGCTCCCCTTAGTAGCCCGGTGAAACTGTAGAGGCCTTGCCAGGTCAACAGTGTAATCAGTTCGAAACTTCAATCTTTAGGAGCGGAGTAATTAGCACACAAATTGTAGGTCACTATGTACGCTAAGAAAAAAACGTAGTAATTGAGTTGTGTAGCGGTTTGCGGGGTGTCGGGGACTGAGGGCAGGGTTTGCCGCTTAAAGAGAACCGAACAATACCGAGAAGAATCGAACTATGAATGATTACGGTAACAAAATACCATACTAGGTGGCTCGGTCGTGTTTTATAAGAAACTAGCCTACATACCTACGGCTTTGCTTGAGATGACTTAAATTTGATCTATCCCTCGGGAACAGTACATTTTTCTTTTCAATATAAGGTTATACTATCTGTCCTTTTCCCTACTCCTGACAATGTGTACGCAAAATTTAACGATGATTAGTAGTCAATGCGTGAAAGCGTAATATACAAACTCGCCTTCGCAATTATAATATAGTTAGGAGTCGTTTAAGTGTACAATTTTATGGTATATAAGCCCTGTTCATGGTTTTTTAATATTGCCGTAGTTAATTAAATTATTATTAATAAAACGTATTGTTTACGTCGAAGTAGTAATAGTTTTTATCAATAATTCTAAATTAAAAAAATAAAAAATAATAGAGAAATTGCATATCACGGCTTATGTGGAAATAATGAATACATCATTAATTGAAGGGTGAAATATTTGTATACAAACGTTTTCAATCAAATCAAATCAAAAATACTTTATTCAATTTAGGTCCTAAAAAGGCGCTTATGAACGTCAAAACTACCACCGGTTCGGACAAACATTCCAGTCATCGAGAAGAACCGGCAAGAAACTCGATCGGGTTTATCTTTTTAACATATATTTATATATTTAAAATTCATTATACATTACAATCAATTTTAGTGGATGCACAGAGATGAGTCAATTCCAGACATCAACATCGTTCATCGCTTTGGAACTTTGTTATAAAACCTAACACTACTACTACCTAATAAACTGTTACTGGTGTTACTGAGTCTAAAACATAGAACGACCAGTTTGTCACAGTTTCTAGTCTTTAAATCGACAGGTATTTATTTATTTAAGACTATGTTATTTTGTTATATGAGTTTTGTTTACGTTTTATTACAGCTTTTTATTAATATGTGCTGTATGATATTTGTGAGCATTTTTATTTTGCACTGGTATTAAAATGCCCCCCTGCCGTGTTCGATAGCGCGCTGGTCATGCATACACGGCGGAATGTATGGGGCTTAGTTTTTCACCGCTAAATGAATTAAGCTCGGTAAATTCCGTAGCCGAGGATATTCTGCAGGCTCTCTGCATAAAGTAAGCATAAATATCACGCGTTCTATCGCTAAGGTTGCGGGTATATTGCTTGAGAGGGCGATTTATGTGTAGAGTTCAATGTTACAGTGGACTTTTTTTTTCAATTCGTGTCCACATCGTGTATGATTAGATGTTGAAATATCGACTGATTTAAAAAAGTGTGTCCAGACTTTTAAATGCACTATTCAATATTTACGATAGAAAGTTATCGTAGTATTTTGTCTTTACCTATAACTTACCTAAGCGTCGATTTTTTTTGAACAATTTTTATTTCTTTATGTTTGATATGTATATGTCGGCACCTGTACCTTCATATATGCACCTAGTAATGAATCTGTAATCAACACGTCCACCTCCAACCCCACAAATCGCGTTACTCAATTACCCTCACTCTACCTACTACTCGTCGTTTCGGTATAAAATATGTCGTCTGCACATGGAATTAACTACTATGTAACATTGTAGAACTGATGATGGCTCAGTGATTGACGTGTTCTGGCTCCACGTCTGTCGACGTAGGTTCAGATCCTAGAAAATGAGCTAGAACTATCGGTGAAGGAAACACATCGTGACGAAACAATAGCATCGTGGTAGGGCTTTTCTAAGCCTATATGGGCGGTCCGGTAGCTGCAAATGAGAGCCAGTTTCTCTATAGGTTAATCATCTAAAACCATTTAATCGTTTTAAATCAGGTGAGATTGTGGTTAAGCACCCTATAAAGTATAGATTAATTATACATCAACAGTAAATATCTCTTCTTTCTCATGACTTTCATTTAATAAATAAATCGCTTTTTCTAAGTTCTGTAGTTGTACCCGCGCCTCTTGCGTTGGCGCTTGGGGCTGTCCGTATATTTCACGGGCGGTCTGCATTTAATAGCCCGGCGGTTCCCCGATAATTTTATTATTGGTGATTTTTTTTTTCATTCTGGCAGTGACGCACTAGCGGATTCTATTGAAATTTATAAAAAAAAGAATTAGTTGTAATTTGATATATGTCGAGGCGGGACGTTTTAATAATACTGCCAAGTTATTTATATTTTATACTGGTAATGATATTTTAATGAACGTCCATGTTTAACTAGGACTGCTACGTGAGTTCACTCGTCTTTAGTTTTTTTTTAATTCTGTATACTGTATGATTATGGCATGGGAGCTGATAATGTACCACAGTGAAATAGGTATTCATAGTTCGGGCCTTTTTGGTAACTCTCGGCTTTCGTGAGGGATCAAGGACACTAAAAGTCGCGCGGTGTGGCCTGGTCGCGCTAATATTTCATTCTTGCTTAGCGTGCTTTGTGACATACGATTTGTATGGTAATTACGCATTTTATATATGGTACAGTCTTGTTATGCTTTAAGATAATCTATACATTCTTTAAGAAATGGGCTATGAAATGGGAAAAGAACTCTTCGAATCTGAGCGTTAGTTTCAGATATCGATACGTTAAACTATTCACGATTAAACCTCTCAACCGATTTCAATATTGCCAAGATATATCGTGGAACATGGAGAAGGACATAGGTTATTTTTTATATTTCGGTATAGAAAAAAACATAGCCATCCAGAAATCGAGGGAGCACCAATTATTGCTAAATATTTAAACTAATATTAGATATTTTCTTAATAATGAGTTTAGATGATTAAATAGATAATAAAATTATCGTTTTTCGTATCGTGCCTTTAAGTGTGAGCAACGTATTTGTCGTTTCAACATAATGCTTGGTTTTTTCCACGTTGTAATAATGCCGGCATAATGATATTTTCAATCATTTATTATCCATTACGTAGCTATAACGCATTACATTATTATTTAGTGTAATAATAACTTCCATGTAAATCGTTCACGTATAAAAGTAATCGTTGTCTCTTAAATGGTTCACACGACCAATAAATAAATTACAGGCGAAATAAATAATCAATTTAAGCATATCACAATATAATAACTTCATACCTATTTAACAGAGTCAAACCCTCTTTTTTCAAAAATGATATGATTAAGCTACACTGTAACCCTTATGTCTTATTCCGATACCATAAGGGTTACGGAACAGTTTACGGCTTTAAACATGGGGTCAGAGTGAACCGTGGGTTCGTACAATAAAATGAAACGGTCGGATAGAGCGTCGTAACAATGGGTTGGGTTCGAACCGATTAGTACGGTGATAATGCTCTGATAGAACGCTTGCCAAACATCAGACTGGGATATTGAAAATAGATTGGATATAGTCTGCTAAAACGTCGTTCGTTAGTCGTGAATAAAGAGAAATATGCAAAGAACGTTTTACGCTATATATCCATAAAAATGAGAGTAACAAAAGAAATGGTTAAGGGGAAAACAAGAGTGATAGATGTAAAAAAAGAATTAGAACTATAAAACGAAGTTGGACGAGACGTATCCATAGCATACACGTCGAACGACACCTATGGACAAAAAGTGACAGTATAGACACTATAGAGAGATAACGAGAAAAAAAAGACCAAAAAAGCGGTGATGCGATATTTTTAAAGAAAGGTATGATTGTGAATGAACTAGAATGGTGGCAAGAAAAGACGAATGGAGAGATTTGGGGGAGACTATGCCGCGGCGATAAATGCTACAAAACAGAAAAATAGACTATATGGATAGTAATATAGATTCTCTTGTAATAAATAAAAGGAATATATAGAATTAATTAATTGATTAATTCTATAGAATAAATGCAGGGTGGATGAATTGGCGAAAGGTGCCTGGGGTAGCTTGTGACCCACGAATGCCTTTGAAATTCAAGGGGAAGGTGTATAAGACTATAATGAGACCAGTCGTATATTACTGTGTATTAAAGGAACACGAAGTAATGGTGCCTGAATATCTGCAGTCACAAAACCTGTACGTGTGTTGTATGTAACGGAGACTATCGCGGAATGTGTTGACTGCCATACATCAAACTCTTCATATGCACACGGCATCCTTGTAAACACAGGATAAAAATAAATCATTCATAACACTCAACAGTTGGATGTGAATCGACTCAAAAAACTACGTTCATTGAATCGATAACAATAAAATCACTTTAACAAAAGCATTCGCGAGCTGGTGCAAGGGATAAGCGGATTGTATTGTAACGCTTGTGTCTGACCACAATGTTATATTTTTATATCGATCGAGGTATCATGATGGTGTGGGATTTTTTCTAATCCTCTCCGGTTTGGTTACCATTTTCAAGTTACATATAGGCCTGTTCCTGCAGCTGCACTTAAAAGCCATGACTTCTCTAGGTTTTGTGCGTTACCTTGTAAAGACATATCGTTATTTAATATTAAAAAAAAAAGATTGAATAATATACGACACATATAGTAGACACATAAGGTACGAGTATTAATTTGAGATGCAACAATTTGACTCGATTGCGCAGAGAGACTGTAGCTTGAGTCACTTGATGGAGTTGAACGTATGAGGTGTTATTAGATTCCTCTTAATTCTAGGAGTGAGACAGCCTATATAATATTTATTTCTAAAGCATGCGAATTAAAGAAAGAGATGCGATGTAATTTTTTTTTAATAAGTCATGGGGGGTTATTTGAAACATACAGCATTATACAAATATGTTACTATTGGAACGCTTTTAAATTAACCCACAGCTATTTTAGTGAAATTCATAACAAAGCTTTGCGAGTTGAAAGAAAAAAAAAAACAAAGCAAAACTATAGCACAATGACGCCTGTGCGCTTTGTTTTTTAATACACAGTAAATTAACTGTTCAAATAAATTTGTACACGAGTTGATAAATAATGCTTCCACAATAAATATCAGTGAACATAATATGTGATGCCTTGACCCTTATATATATTCAATGTTACAACATATAGACATTGTTTTTTTTTATTAGCTTCGATTAAGACTGGATCTTTGCGTGAATGAGCCAAAGTTTTCTAACCATACCGTGCTGATATTATATAGTATAGTGGGTTTCTTTTGTCCTGTCGAAAACACACTCACCCAAATTAGAAGAAGAGCACAATACAAAGAAATTACTCTAATTAAACGATTAACGTGCCTACTTATCAAAGAATCACGGCTCACACTAAAAGTACTGCGTCATCGCAAGTACCTGCGATACGCCACAGACGTCGTCAATTGGCTGCTTCGAAGATCATACGATCTAGGATACGTTCGGAAACGTATCGTGCTACAATAGGACTCTTTCTAAGCTCGCCTAGCTAGCTACCAACCTCAAGTTGCAAATCTGTCATCAAGCACTTATACGTTTGTTCCAGCAGCTCCAATTGAAAGCCGGTAGTATCCTCTAGGTTTAGGGCATTTACACCGTTGAAGCACATCATCATTTAGCATCAGATGAGAATGTGGTCGAACCTTTAAATCTATAAATCATTTTTGTTTTGATTAGCTATCGCTGTAATTCCTTTTACTTGATTATTCCTCGGTATTCAGATATATTATCAGAAAAACCAACATGTAAATAACGGGATGTACTAATGGCACTACTAGTGTGAAGTATAAAATTGTTAGGGAGGTGTTTTTTTTTAAATAAAGAATTTTAATAATTTATTGGCTTTGATTATTTTATACGTAAATATTTATTGCAGAAGACCTCTTTCTGTCTTTCTCGTCGGTATATGCCGGGTTTCGAAATTGCGGACTTACGATTTATATTCCACTTGTCAAAGCACTTGACCGCCGCTACTGGTTTAATACAGAATAATTTAAAACGGTTCAGTACTTTTCGTATTATAATCGCATAAATAAACAGACATAGACGTTAAGTTTTATAATATACTACCAGCAGATTACCGCTCTTATCGTTTGGCATTATAAAATGGCAAAGGGATATACGAATCTTTTAAAAAATGATTTATAGAAAATTCCCAAACTGCCACGCTTAGTCATTTTGGCGTGATTGAACCTCCAATGAACTGTAATTTCATTATACATACATATATTTATGTATATATATATATATATATATATATACAAATAAAGAGTTGTAGAAAAGTTAATTCACGTTGGAAAGTGTGTAGATGACGTCGCATTAAATATTTTTACGCTCCTCATACATCAGTTTGATCAAAAAATTCACAACTCTCTCTCTCTATCTACGTGTATCGGTTGTTAACACTTAAGTTTTTTATACTTTCATTGGCAGTGACATTATGTGATAATTTCACACATAATCGTGGCTTTGTCAGTGAAACTACATCATTGTTAAATGACAAATTGACATTTTTTTTTTTTTATATTATAGGGGGCAAACGAACAGGTGGGTCACCTGATGGTAAGTGATCACCGCCGTCCATAGACACTAGCAACACCAGGGGAGTCGCAAGTGCGTTGCCGGCCTTTTAAATATGTGGGCCTCCGGCGCTCTCACTGACCGAACGAAACGCAACAGTGCAAGCACTGTTACTTCACGTCGGTTTTCTGTGAGAGGGTGGTACTACCCCGAGCGTCGAGCGAGCCGACCCATACATGCTGAAACCAGTAATAGCTTCAGCGTAACTCTACCACCTTTACATATGATAATGATAATAAGATTGGCGAAAACTTGTCCTCGGTGAAATAAACAGATTAGAATTTTGCTTAAAATGACATTCATATTGTAATAGTCTTCATGAATCAGCTATTGTATATCCCATGTAACAAGTGTATTTATTTATTTTACGTTATAATATAGTAATAATCGACTTTGAATTGTTATTGCGAAGCCCATACTATACTCATAGACATATAGACATAATTAGAGGAACGGAAATAAAAGGTAAAATAGCAAAAAATATTTTCTTCTTTCGTACGGGAAACTAACATTTTCTGTTGAATTTTACTGATTTATTTTATTTCGGCCAACAGTAAAAAATCTTCGAAGCGGCTTGCTTGCTCATGTTCTGCGAATAAGTACTCCAGATGAACGCCATTATGTTACGAAATGGAATAAAGTCGCAAAATTTTCATGCAAATCGTCACCGAGACTACACTGCGGTTCAAGGAGAATGTGACATGTTTTTTTTTTGCTGTATAAATAAAAATAATTCTTCACAAATTGTATGGACGTAAAAAAGACGTTATTTATGAACAATCGTTTACTTCGTCTCACTTTTTTATATTTCTATGACATCACAGAAGCATTCGTCAGTATTAATGTTGAAAAAGAAAGTGTTTAAAATTTACACATACTATATTTCATATTTTTTAAATTAAAAATGCAATCATTACTTATATTAAAATATTATGCTTAACTGAAAAACGTTTTAAAGTTTGAAATGTTTGGCGATTATTATTAGTGATTTTTTTTAGTTTTGAGTTATTTCCACGTAATTTTTTTATCAGGTGTTTTGTTATAATAACTCGGACAAAAATTATGATTTCTCTACGGTTTTGGTAAACTTATCGCCACTTCTATGTAAATGCATGCATAACCATGTAATACTTATTCCTATCGAAAGATATTGGTGGCAATTTTTTTACCTTTAGCGATTGAACAAAATCTCACCTCATGATAAATTACTATGTGGACCAAGATGGTAAATACGCGTAACCTAAACGCGAGGTCTGGTTCTCATATAGAGCTATCAGAAGATATCTATAGGTGCTTGTTGATAGATTTACAACTTAAGATGGTGGCTAGCCAGGCAAGCTTAGACAAAGCCCTACCATCATCCTACGGTGTCATTACGATGTTTTCCTTCACCGATAACTCCGACTCATTCACAAGATTCGAAACTACGTCAATCGGCATGGCATCTGAGCATGTTAACCACTGAGCTATATTCTCCTCGCACTACTATAATACAGTGTTAGCCACTGACCCCATTTCTTTGGACGGCATTGTAATAGTACGTCAAAATCGTACGATGAGAGAGAGAGCATGCACGAAACGCCTTGTTACGTATTCGGCGACCTACGTTTGTAAGGTCGCATGTATTATGCATTTCCGATGGTTCGAATCCGGATCAATCCACGAAATGTTTGGTATAATGATATCGAGGACTAGGAAAACGCTTACGTAACTGAGACCGTATTATTTTATTGTAATATTTTTCTATTAACTTTTTTTGAGATCCTATTTATATAGACTTTACAGAATCGCTAGTTCACAATTTGAATATACTATTTGAAGACAAAAGTCGTCCTATA
This sequence comes from Antheraea assamensis, assembly GCA_035772565.1. Classification (NCBI taxonomy): domain Eukaryota; kingdom Metazoa; phylum Arthropoda; class Insecta; order Lepidoptera; family Saturniidae; genus Antheraea; species Antheraea assamensis. The sequence continues at coordinate 5,033,078 of JAQQSE010000009.1, forward strand.
TATTAAAATAAATTAAATTGAAGTGTATATTATTTCTCCGAGACGGTTGAACCAATTATAACGATGTATTTATTAGTATCTACATATAGGATTTTTGGGCTCTTCCATAGGAGTTATATAGTTATAATACAACTTGGACATAGACAATCAAAAATTAGTAAAACGCTTGTAGGAGTTAAGATAATCATAAAATCATAATAAATAATAAATGACACTATTAACCTAGATAATATATCCATCTCATGAAATTACAAAATTGTATTCATAATTCTGATAACCTATTTGTTAAAACCAAATTAGAAGAACTCATGGCAAGTACTTTGGATTGTGATGGTTATCGAATCCCATAAGTACGAAGAGAAAAAAATAATTCCGAAGTACTCTTTCAATGTATTCTTTATATTAGACGCCATCAAACCTAATATAAATTATACATTATTTAATACCACAAAAACTTCATCGCTTAATTTTAAAAGCATGGCAAATTGCGTCTAATCTGATTTCCCCTTGGATCCGCACATAAAACGCTTACGTTATTATCGCTGTACCATCTATGGGGAGCAAAGCGATTTGCCGATTAGCGAATGTGCTTCCCGACGCGTGCATAAGCGTCAGATAAAAGTCTGATAACGTTTAAGTGCTTGGAAATACGATGAAGATTCTTTAATACGGTCGCTGAACGCCTCTCGCGAATATCCTGTTCAAATTATCTAATTACCACATATTTTAACCTCTGGACAGCCTTCAGAGATGGGCTGTCCGTACTGTGAATGATTCTTCATTAAAACATTCGGAACAGCTGCGCAGGAACATCGTCTCGTGAAGTATGTTCTCCGTCATAGTCACTCTCTCTAATAATATGACTAGCGGCTCGCTCCGGCTTCGCAGGGGTATAAAATATATAGCCTATGTCATTCACTGAAAAAAATGATTAAAATCGCTCCATTAGTTTTGATTTATTCATTACTGCCCGTGGCCAGCACGGGTTAAATTTGGAGTAACCTCAAAAATAACAGTATTTCTCCACTATTTAATTTATCCTATTATACATATAAACCTTCCCCCTTTAATCACTCTATCTATTAAAAACAAACCGCATCAAAATCCGTTGCGTAGTTTTAAAGATTTAAGCATACATAAAGGATATAGGGACAGAGAAAGCGACTTTGTTTTACGAGTATACTATGTAGTGATATTGCTGGTGAAACCTAATAAAACATTTGATAAGTATAACAGTCTCGACTACCGAAGGATTGGCACCGTTGTTTTAAGCCTAGCCAGTTTCGACTACAATGATTAGGTTCTATCTAACGCCTTGGATGCTTGGCTCACAAATAACTTGGACTACACCTAATGTTTACCATTCGAAGCAGTACCTTTATTTTGCTATATATAATTAAAAAACTGGGTGTATGCTTATTACCACGTAATATAAGTGAAAAGTTATAAAAAAAAGTATTTATTAGAACCGTGCACTTCTTGTTAGATGATGATAAATGCAGTTGATGATGACTGGAATCGAGCATACACGATCGTACATATAATTTAATGCCCTTTATGCATAAGCGTACTGTACATTATCAATAATTTCCAAACCTCTATACCTGCTACATAAATATAACAAGTACGATGAGCGTGTGAACCCAACTAACACTTCGCGCTTATTTTTTATAACCGATAGTTAAACTTTAAAATCAGTACATTTACATTCATAAACGGGTACGCAATGTACCTACGTGATAACAGGTCAAGTATTTAACATACAAAGTTCAAAGCCGTTAAAGTATTTACATGGAAAACATCGAGATATGGTGATACCCTAATGAATGAGCGTATTGCGAGTCAAGAAACTGGTTAACGTTCATTTATATTTATCTAAAATGACCGAGATATTCTTCCATTATTAGCTATGATACACACTGTGTTCAAATGTGCGCGGATATAGTCGTAAAATGTTGTGATTCGAATTCGTTAGTGCATGTGTTTACCATTAGGCCGCACTGTGAAATGTTTATGCTCTTCATTCTGAATCTTTTATCTACTAAAGCCAAATCTATGCATTTCTTGAACGGGATGCATAATCACAAACGGGCGACAGGTATATTCTCTTTTGGCTACAGCGCATCATAAAAGAGATTAAGTAGAAAACGGATTCATTGTAGTGTATGAAAAATATTTCTTCGAAAACAAACAACTTTCAAAAATACAGTAAAATAATTTGGATTATACAGAACTAGCGGCCCGCTCCGGCTTCGCACGGGTATAAAATATATAGCCTATGTCATTCACTGAAAAAATAATTAAAATCGATCCAGTAGTTTTGATTTATTCATTACTGCCCGTGGCCCGAACGCGTTTAATTTGGAGTAACCTGAAAAATAACAGTATTTCTCCACTATTTAATTTATGTTATTATACATGTAAAAATTTCTCTTCCATCACTCTATATACTAAAAAAACCGTATCAAAATCCGTTGCGTAGTTTTAAAGATTTAAGCATACATAGGGATATAGGGACAGAGGAAGCGACTTTGTTTTATACTATGTAGTGATTGGTGACAAAAGAATCATTTGACAATATTCTATCTGCAGATGGTCCTGTATATATGTGTATACGTAAAAGTCTTCCTATTAATAATGATTCAACGGTGACCTTCATAGTAATCCTATGGGAACGTGTATATTGAAGAATATGTATTTTATTGTCGATTATTAATCGATTTCTAATAGAAGTATATCACAATACTGTACACAATTCAATAGAAATGAGACACGCAAGTTATTCTCATTCTAAATGCTAAATATACCTATATTTAAACATACATTACTCGTTCCAGTTTAATATGAAGAACACGTTGCCTTATCAAAGTTGAAAAGATATAGTGCAGAGTAAAAGTCGGCCGCCCTTTGATCGTGATAGGAAACTCAATAAATATGGATTTCTTTACAACATCGGAACGATCAAATAACTCAAACTATGTTAATTCTGACGTGTGATTTTTTACCTTGGCACGAGGAAATAGTGACAATAAGTACAACATATAATCCGAAAGCAACATTGACCACTGACTTATTGTGAAATTATGGCTAGTCGATGACACTATGCAGGCCTGAACAAGAGTCACATCATCGAGAGAAGGAGCACATTGACTGACGACAATTGGTCGCCAACAGCCGCATGGTAGGAGATTTTTAACATTTTTGCCAGGATATTAACGACAAAGGATAATAAGACCAGCCGTGTTATATGGATCTGACTGCTGGGCTACGAAAGAGACGGATGAGAAAAGATTACATGTGGCAGAAATGCGAATGTTAATATGGATGTGTGGTGTAACAGGAATGGATAAGATTAAGAATGAGTATATCAGAGGAAGTTTGAAAATAGCCACCAATGATAGCTTGGTACGGGCATATTAAAAATAAAAATATTGCCGTAACAACATGGTTTATCTCTTGTATCCTTCACCTAACTCGCGTCATCTAACACCACCCTTTACGCAGTAAAATTTGTAGCCTTCCTTATTATTATTGGAGTATGTACTCCAAATATTATAATGATTTAACTTTTTAAGAATAATAAGCGATATAAGTTAGCTCACCGTGAGTAATGTATAATATTTCAAACCAAGCAATCTCTGCAAAGAAGAGGCTTCATGTTGGTAAAAAATGGCTATTGAAACGACAAAAGATGAAGTAGCTGATGGATGTGAATTGATAACTTTGACAGATCCACCTACGTACCTAATGCTTGATGATAAATCGACACAATTGTAGATGTTAATCGACGATAATTTGAATACGGCATTTATGCCGTCGTTCCCAATAAATAAGTCAATCAACTCATCTCGATTATAAATTCGAGAGAGGAGCTTCTGCACTTCATACGATTATTGTGTAAAAGTGAATTCGAAACCGAATTAATTATTCAAATTCAATAATACGAGTATATGTATGAAATCTTAACTACGTCTAAAATTCATTGTCATATTGAAAGAGACTGGTAAGAAATTCATTGGGATATACAACTGCTGTAAAATTTAGCATGAATACGGAGTTTTGCATTATGACTTTTTTTTATATTATAGGGGGCAAACGAACAGGTGGGTCACCTGATGATAAGTGATCACCACCGTACATAGACACTAGCAACACCAGGGGAGTCGCAAGTGCGTTGCCGCCCTATTAATATATGTGGGCCTCCGGCGCTCTCACTGACCGAACGAAACGCAACAGTGCAAGTACTGTTACTTCACGTCGGTTTTCTGTGAGAGGGTGGTACTACCCCGGGCGAGCCGACCCATTCATGCTGGAACCAGTAATAGCTTCAGCGTAGCTCTACCACCTACAAAACTTCTACTTTTATGCTGTAAGTAAATACAAATGACCTGTGAACCAGTTTATTTATAACCATATTTGAGTATTTGCGCGTCTGCTCTTCATTATCTTTTCATTATTGACAGGTTACTGATATTAATATTATTTTTGTTCATCCAGTGGAGTTGTTGGAGTGAACAGGCTGCTTTCTTTTATGTTTGTCAAGTTACATGAGGCAGCGACAAACGATAACTGACGGCGTGCTTAACTCGACGACTTATTTAGAGTCAAGTAATTGTTAATTTCCTCCAATGAGCTAATGGACTAAATCCTCTCTTCGCTCATAATTGTTTGATTGGGACCTGTGCGCTTTCAATCTCGTGTGTTGGGTTCACTTCCGCGATAACAATATAGAATCAATCTGTGACTGTTACAAAATAATAATCTGGGCTTGTTTTATGTAGTTGTTTAAAATGTGAAAGAGTAACTTATATTTCATATTGATTTAGTTAAACGTGTATAGTAATACAGTAATGTGTGCATAATATAAGAATTTCACTAAGTGGATATATTATAATTCAAACATAAGGCCATGTCTAACTGTCTGTGATTTCACAGCATCGTTGCTAAGCCAACGTAAGATCATAAAAACATGACAATGGAAAGCGATGATAGGTCAGTGTTAAGCGCGTGGAACAAAACATCTTGTTGTTACCATAACATGCTGGTAGGGCTTTTTCTAACCTCCTCTAACTAACAACCACCTATAACGGACAAGTATATCACCAGGCACATGTAGGTGTGTTCCGACAGCTGTACTCGACAGCCCATCACCTCTAGGTTTTTTTTTTATATTTTTATTATAGGAGGCAAACGAACAGGTGGGTCACCTGATGGTAAGTAATCACCGCCGTCCATAGACACAAGCAACACCAGAGGAGTCGCAAGTGCGTTGCCGGCCTTTTAAATATGTGGGCCTCCGGCGCTCTCACTGGCCGAACGAAACGCAACAGTGCAGCCACTGTTACTTCACGTCGACTTTCTGTGAGAGGGTGGTACTACCCCGGGCGAGCCGACCCATTCATGCTGAAACCAGTAATAGCTTCAGCGTAGCTCTACCACCTTTTAAAACTGTGTTTGCCATCTTGGAACGCATCATCATTTAACATTAGATAAGTTTGTGGTCAAACGCCTAATTAAACATATGAAGTATATAGTAAATGTTTACACACATATTTAAGTATATCACCAGGTACCTGTAGGTATGTTCTTTGTCTATAGGACATCCAATCCCCCTCTAGGCTTGCTGTGTTTACCACCTTGGAGCGCATCATCATTTAACATCAGATAAGTTTGTGGTCAAACGCTGAATTAAACATATAAAGTATAAAAAATGTTTACGTACATATTTTCTAATGGAGAGAATGAAAACCAACTTGATGATTGTAGCACGATTGAACCATTAATGTCTATAAACTGTGTCGATAAAAGTCAATTCGCGTATTTTAATACCTTACATTGTGAGCAGAGAAGTACCGTTGCCGGTGGTCTTTAGTGTAAAGACGATATTAAGGTCATGACTCAAATAACCTCTATATCTACAGGACGTATCGTTTTAATAACTGTCAGTCCTAATAAAATCGAACACAATGTGGTGAATTTTAAGGGCTCCTATATCAATCAATACGAGACTTAATAATAAAACAATAAAACCGATCTTAGTAAGAAATTGCTTGCTATTTCATGCAAGGCTGACAAAATTATTTTGGTATGTCTGATAATAAATACTAAACAGGAGCCACGATGAGTAGTTAAGGAAACAATCATCAGTTATAGTTGACTTGAGTATACTAAGGCTATAGACTCTTGCCAACATATACATAGGCTGTTAAATTTGACAGAAAATAATATAATTTCCATTAACTTACGATAGCTAAATGGAAACGGCAATACGTGAAACGAACAGTTCAAGATCTGAGTTCAGCGACGATTCCATCCCCTGTAGTAAATTTTACGACCTATTGGGATAACAATATGCGTTTCGGCTTAAAGGTCTCCTCATTACTTCCTTACGCCGGTATCGTAAATGTTTTATTTGAAATCGATTTTTATTATGTCAATTGTTTTATTATTATAAATGATGCTATAACTTAACCTTCATCTTTGAAATCAGTTAGTTCTAATTATGCAATGTTTCAGTCACAAATGATTAAATTAAGACTAAGTAATCGAAGATCTTCAATAAAGTTGTATACATTGTCAAATTAAAGTTTTTATGAAGCATTTCTTTAACTGACATCGAGAGCAAATGAAGCACCATTATTACATTTCATTTACAACCATTTTTGTAAACCACAAATATTCGATTAATAAAACATGAGTGCTAGAGTATTTTGAACGATATTAAAAATCTGTTACTTGGTGTCGTTATTATTTGTAAAAAGCGAATTGTCGATCTTTGTGATACCAACGATACACGTTGGAAGTTACTCTGGTTAGTACTCAATTAATTGTTTAGAATAAATTTTAAATTGGAATAATAAATGAATGAAAACGTTTATAAAGGTCGTTCCGTTATTAGATCTGTCTTTGTTAAAAGAAGAAGTACTACAAATATTTATGTAATACAAAGTAGCTTAACTCTGCCTTCCCAATACATTCTTGATAATTTAATGTATGTTCGCAAAAAAGTTGGAGTTCGTAAAACACAGGCATGATCTAAAGACTAGAAACTGTGACAAACTGGTCGTTCCATGTTTTAGACTCATTAAAACCAGTAACAGTTTTTTACGTAATAGTATTAGGTTTTATAACAAAGTCCCAAAGCATATTACCGATTTACCAAATTATAAGTTTAAGTGCCATGTTAAGCGGATTTTGGTGTAAAAGGGCTATTATAGAGTGGATCAATATATGGTCGATGGTGATGTCTGGAATTGACTCCTCTCTGTGCATCCACTAAAACTATTGTAACGTATAACGTATTTTAAATATATAATTGTATGTTAAAAAGATAAACCCGATCGAGTTTCTTGCCGGTTCTTCTCGATGACTGGGATGTTTTCCGAGCCGGTGGTAGTTATGACGTTCGTAAGCGCCTTCTTAGGGCCTAAATTAATTAAAGTAATTTTGATTTTGAAAGAGATAAAAAAAAAACATTAAATAAAAACGGAGCTGTACCACCGTACAATGGCATATAAATTGATCATATAATATCACATCAATATTTGTAACGCTTATTATATTCTACTGTAACTAAATACAAAGACATCCAGACAAAGTTATCGACTTAAGAATTAAATTGCCGTCTTCCCAAGAAGAAAAACAGGACGTCGTTTAAACAACGTAATCTGTACAAACTGACTCATTCGACCTTTAAACTACCCACCCACATCGTCGCGAAAACATTTGCTAATTTCTGTTTTGTCTAATTGCCGAGAATATTCACTATCACCATACCATGCATCTATTTATTCCCGGCGTTTATCGTTTTCATCGACGCTTATGTTACAATTGCATTTAAAAATTCCAGTTCTGTGCAGTAGTGTAAGTTGTTCTAGGGAATGCTAACGTTGAAGATTTTATCGTTGCAATTGTTGGTGGAAGCAAAGGCCCTAATTGAAAGTTACCCGACAGAGTGACAGAGGCCGTTAATAAACTGGAGCTAGCCACAGGCTGACTGTGCTTTGTTACTTGTCAGATTAACGCGGTCCCTTGGCGCCTCAACTAAGTTTGTAACAAACTAGTATTGTCTAAAAGTCGGGATATCTCAGCAATGTCGGTGTAATGAGGCGTACGGTGTCTTGGGTCTGATTTAGTTTTATTTTATCGTGGATGTTATGTGTGTTTGATGGAGCTTTATAAAAGATTTAAAACATCTTATACCATTTCGAAAATATTGAACGCAGTTGCTATAGATTACACTTACTCTATATGTAAAATATTCTTGGTCTGTTTTAATGTCTTACTTTTGAAATGTTATAAATAGTATTGACAGACTCATCATGGGGATAACGGTTTATTATAGGTAATCCTCTAAGTCTTATATCCATCTTCAGATACGTGATGTTATGTGTTATCTAAATGTACTTATCGATATAGTCTTATTACCAGGATTAATTATAACGGCTTTTTCTGATTTTATTCTACATTTCTTTTCCCTAGTATTATAGAATCGTTTATCAGTATTTTAATTTAATTAAAACTTGATATAGGTACGATATACTTATATTGTTTTATTCATATTTTTTTAAAACGTCCTGTAAGCTAAGTAAGGCGTACTATTTATTTCAGATTCACTTAACTTGCATAATAACTATTTAGGGAATTAGTTGCAAATGTAGTTGTGTACTAATTTTTAATCCTAACAGATAAGTTTTTTCGCACTGACCTACACTATTGGCTTCGTAAGGCCTCTACAGTTCCACCACACTACGGATAGATAAGTAATATTACCGAGTGATAGAAAAAGATAACGGTGTCCGACTAGATAGCGACCACCACATACTAGATGTAGTATACACGATCACGTTTAGATGTATCACGTGTCGGGATCTGGAAGTATATATACAGTATTTAAGAAGGTTCGTAGGCTGATGCACTCTATATAGATCGCTACTACCATTCGCATAGTGATAAACGGCATGGTGACTCATTTGGTTCGTCACATTTCAGGAATCAGCCAGTATATATCAAGCTGCCAAGACGTTTACAGACCGGCAGTGACAACGAGTCTGTTTGTATACGGTGCAAATTATCATGTAAATTGCAATCACTTTATCGTGCTTCAATGATAAAATACTCTTAGAGGTGGTAGAGCTATGCTGAAACTATTACTGGTTTCAGAATGATTGGGTCGGCTCGCCCGGGGTAGTACCACCGCTCATCACAGAAACCCGACGTGAAGTAACAGTGCTTGCACTGTTGCGTTTCGTTCGGTCAGTGAGAGCGCCGGAGGCCCACATATATTAAAAGGCAGGCAACGCACTTGCGACTCCCCTGGTGTTGCTAGTGTCTATGGACGACGGTGATCACTTACCATCAGGTGACCCATCTGTTCGTTTGCCCCCTATAATATACAAAAAAAAGTGATATATAGCGCTTATTAAATTAGTCCAAAGGGAGAAATAGGTACAGTCCTCAACTCCACTTATCGCAAACTTTGGGACATTAAATTTCAGTTAACAAAGTTCCTTGGTAGTTACCCGAAAACTTTGCACAATGACGGACAAGTTCACAATTCGTCTGTTTGATGGATTAACAACAATTTTGTGGAACATCCAAAACTTCGTTTCAAATGTTCCGAGTTAAATTGTTTGTGTTATGTACCTCCGATGATAAAATAAGTAAAAGTATCTTAAGTATATTAAGTTATATTAAGTAATGCGTTATTATAATAATTTAAACATAGTATAGTAAGCTTAAGCTTACTAAAAACACAACCGTGATTTTATCGTAGTATTTTAATACAGTTTATTTTTAATTAAATTTACCTATCGAATCAATCTTCATAACCGTTCGAGGAATTTATCTGGTACAAGATTTTACATACCTTATTTAGTTCTCTAACGTTATGTGAATTTATGTATAGGTTCTTTAGTATCTACAACCCTAGGGTTTATTATCGAGAGTATTTTCTTAATATTCCTTTTACAAAACTGGTTACAATAGACATTAGATTCTGTTGGTATTCAAATCCTTTTTACTATTGTAACCTATTAGATAACATACTTACATACACAATATACGAAAGTTTAGAAATTTAAATGAATACTGATTATAGAAACAAAATTCTATATGTAAATGATTTTATAAAATGTAAGTATATTTTTTAAATTAAGATTTTAAGTCTAACTAAAAAAACTGAATGAATTATATTTTCATGATATATAGCGTATTTGGAAAAATCCAAAGTTAAAGTTAAATAAATCGAGTTTGGAAAGGTTAATAAACTTAAATATTCAGCTGAACGTACATCGAAAATACAAATGAAATGTATAACGATTTAAATGAATCAAAAAGCAATAATAATAATAATTCTAATGATTTATCTCCGAACCGATCATTTAATTAGTGTTGACAGAAAGGGAACAAGAATCAATCACATGTAAGACCAAGTTAATGTTTGATAGACAAACTAAGCGCCGACGCCGCCGCGCCACGCAGCAACTGCGCAAGTTGTTAACACTCTGGCCTATCTGTGACCGAACTGTCGGTCTCTGAATTGAAATGAGTGTATTTAATAAATATTATGATGCCCGTTGTTTCAAATGGCAGGAATTAAATAGCTAATTGTTGTGAACGATAAAAGTTTGCTGTAAATTTTCTTGCATGATCTTTTAGATTTTGCCCAGAAACTAATAAAATCGTTTTATGTTGGGTTTACCCACAAGATTTTTTGGATGCCTAAAGGCTTAAAGTAATTATTAACAATAGATAGGTAGACATTATTAACAGTTACTAATACTTCAATATTATTAAGGTGTTTATACTACTTTCATTTAGGTTTCATTTAGGTATTAGGTACTAGGATGTTTTATAGTATTTGGTTGGGAATTTCAAAAATTGCGAAAGAATATTATATGGCTCTTCTTTTACAGTAGGTATGCTTTATTTATTAAAAACAAACCAGTTTTTATCAGAGGATGTTATGTATCAAAAAGGAAGTCACTTGTTAAAATTGCTTTTATTATTTGCAGCCAATTTGGCAACCTTGCACCCATAAATCTTAACAACTATGAGGTTCTAGAGAAATTTGATAAAAGGTCACTTCTGCATAACAAAACTGTGTGGACATTTGGTTTAAAAAGCCATATATAAGTAAAAAAGCGCTGCTTGGAATGCTAAGCTACTTGAAATTCTTATTTCATGGAACAGACTATTTAATAGCGAGAAAACCTGTACATTAACATACAATCCTATTGAATAAATAATGGAATTAAACATACAAAAATTACCGCCATTTGTATAAAAAAGATGCAAAATACAGTTACGCGGTATTCGTAACTGAATAAGTAAGATAAGCCTAAGAGAGTAATGGCATGTATGACACTACGAAGTAGATAACGGGAGTCAAATGTCGAGAGATAAATATGCAATAAGTCGCTTTGGTAACGGTCAGTGAAGTGTGTTAGGCAATACTAGTAATAATAAAAAATGAAGACAGATATTTTGTGGTGATTTGTTAAAATATCTTTCATTGTTTCGCTTTAGAAAGTATGTTACTTGATGTCATGTGAGTATGTTTTAGTAAATTATAATACATTAATCTTAAGAGAAAAAATGTATAGAAGAGATTATAGAAGTAACGAGCTTTGTTTAAATCATGTGAACAGTATAGGGTTAGCTCTTAGACTATACATTTTCTAACATATAGTTGTTAGATTTAGAATTAAATCAAAGCAATATCTAATAATAAATGACGGTGTAGTCTAAAATTGTCAACACGCTGAACCTAAAGACGGACTGGTTGCAAAGTGTAACTGATGGAACACATATAAATTCTTAAGAACATTATATAGATGCTTAAGGATAGATTTTCAAATTGAAGATCACAACTATCCATACGGGCAATAGAAAAAAACTTTACAAAAATGATTTAAAAAAATGATCCGTTAGCGCTTAGTCCGTCGTACGTTAAGGAGCAAACTGACCGTTGTAAAGCCAGAGCGCGGTATTGCAATCTACCTACATACGAAGATATGAAAAGGCCCGGACAGCCTTCATTGAAAGCATTTTTTTAACTGACCTACACAGTTAGCCTGGCAGGGAGGGCCACTACAGTTTCACCGGAATACTTCATTGAAAGCTCACCAATCCTTTGCAAGATTAATGCATATGTTACGACCATGCTAGTAATAGCCTTCGAATGTAATAATTATAATGACTGTAACTTTCATTTTGGGGGCTCCAATTTTTAATGTTTCAGTCCCATCAAATGAAGCAACAGAGCTTTTAGAATCTACTTGATAGAAGGACATTAAGGTTCTGGTTGATAATACGAAAAGACAAATTAATATAAAAGTAAACAGATAAAATAGGAATAATGTAAAAGAGATATCGAAATGTGTCTAATTGAAAATAAAACATAATGAAATATATGTTATATATTATGTGAATTACCTCGAACGTAGTACGAATTAGTAATTACGAAATAATTTATACGCAATTAAGGTTTTAATACTTCTAATATTAAGTACAAAAACAAAAATGAAACCGCCATAGACGCTATAATATTAGTAAAAATCCAGAAGGGCTAATGTAGATTTTACAAAAGAAGAAGGAAAGAAAGGGAGGGAAGAGAAAGGAAGGGGAAGGGTAAAGGAAAGGGAAAAAGAATTGTGTAAGCTTTTAAAAATAATATCTTGTCTCGCTCACTTGAGTATGGTTTGAAGTTGCACTAGATTTTAAAACGATATCTATTCATAACTTTTTCAGAAAAAAGGTGCGGACCGAGGGTCTGCATGGAAAAAAAGTAGGGATTTGATCGAAGAAGACATCATAAATATCGGAGAGTTTCTGGATTTTATTATAGAAGCTAAAGCATGTTTTCAGCCAGTCAGCTAGACTTTACAATATTACTACAATTGTATTGGGCTATTTTATTCCTCTGCTCTGTCAAGAAAATGCTCTTTCACTCCCTCATTATAATTAGAAAATAAGTATTAGCTTAACGTTGTGTACCCAAAAAGAGTTAATACCTACGAGCATGAGAAATTATAGTTCTTTGCCGTAAATATAACAAAATTTTCCCTTTAACCGTTTTAGACCGAGTCAAAAGTTCGAACGTCGAAATAAAATATGTACCAGGAATAAAGGGTTGCGTAAATAGCATACATAAATTTTATAAAATAACATTTATGTATAAGAGAAGTTGTTTATTATAAAGTATTTCAAAAGAAACAGTATATCAACTAACTCTATCGTAACATCGGCGCGCGAGACTTCCGTTTCATACTAAAAATCACTCTACCATTTTTCATAAAGCGCGAAAATAAGTATAATTTAAAAAAGTATTATTTTACAAACAAGCGTACATAACTCCTTTTATGTACTTATTTAAAAAAAATATTGTCCATAGTGATGCTAAGTGGTCATCGAATTAAATCAGAGTCGAATAAAAAAAAACGTTTCACGGTGTCCATTAAAGCACACTACTATATGTTCTATCGCACTTTACAAATTTCTAAGAATTGTTAGACATAAATCGAAAACATAGGTACCTCTCATCCAATATACTTGGAGCTTCCCCTTTTCCCCGATCATTTTAAATAAAAAGAGCCGGGAAGTTTTTATTACCACTTTAGAAGCTCCTATTATAATGGTTGAGTGGTTACCGATGGGTAATATATTATAGCTTTGTGTTATGCATAGTTATTAACGAGTGAGGTCGTTGGACTACGATTGATATTAATGTCATAGTGTAGTTCACAGTACAGTGTATCAAGTTAGTACGACGTGACCGTGAAGTGAAGTGAAGACGGAAAGCGGTGGAGTGCCACACTGCGTCTGGTAGAGTGTTGAAAGTACCGGTTCTAGTCCGAGCACCGAACTTAAGCAATGTTCGGGCGCGGCCAGTATTTAGATGGGTGACCACCTGGGAACACCTAGTGCCGTTGGCTTATTGTTTTGTTGTACTTGTTATAAAGAAGTTTTCACTTCTTTCGTATGGTCAAAAGTTTAGGTGGAACAAGTTGAAATATGTAAAGTCTAAGGGAATACTATAACTATTAATATATAGTTTTTGATGTGATTTTTGTCTATTGAGTAGTAGTTTTTATGCATAAACTTCGATTATTTTACCATCTATACATAAAATATTCCTTGTTACTAAGAATGAATAATTAGAACTATCGGTCTGTCTATTTGTTTGAGCTCACATCACTGCGAAAGGATAAAATGTCACGAAGAAAATCTAAAGCATAGCTTAGAGTACCATTTAATCTTTTGTAATACATCGGTTCAATCAATCAAAACTGTACGCGCATCACTCAAAAGTTACTCGATGTTATCAACTACATTTTCTTTAGACACTTGGTTCGTATCTAAAAAAATATAACATCTTAATTTAATATGCGTTTATTAAAGTTTTAAGAAACTACAATTTTTATAAGAACTACGCGTTGGGATGTGTGTGAAGTAGAGCTAGTCGTATGGCGCGCATGCGCAGGAGAAAGGAAGTAAATGTATAACATTGTTTATAAAGAAATTTTTTAAGCAATATATATTTTTATTTTTTACATTATTTCCTGAGTTTAAAAATATATTGTTAACGTAATAAATAACATAGGCGAAGTATTGATTATTATTCAGAGATGGATTAGAATCAAAACCAAAAATACGCACTAAAAAAATTTTAAATAGTCTGTTGCTAATTCAAAAATACCAAATCATTTGCCCACTTGATCAGAGTACAAAAAGGATAAAAAAGGATTAAATAAACGATATATTTCAATCGCGGTTTCGTTTAATTTTACACTATGTCATTCACAACATACGTCAGGAATGGCAATGACTTAATGCTATTTATAACAGCTCATTTGCAAATGGGTTACTTGGGTCATGTGAATTAATTGTAAAAAATCATCTCTTCATGTTCAAGTTGTAAAGATGGATGCAAAGTTCTTTTGCATTTAATCTGAATTAGCTGTCCGTTTCAGGCTAGACACGGTACAGACTAACGTACAAAATAAGACAAAGTTTTTTCTTTGCTGTATGACCATATGATGACATAAAATACCGACTGAATAAGTAAAAGTCAATCTATGAATTCTTTCAATATTATTGAAAATTACCCTACTATCTCCTGTCCCACTCAGGCACTCACTTGTCACAAAGCTTGCCCTGACCAGTCAGAAATACAAAGAAAAGAATTAAAGAATTAGTGACGCGCTCACATACACATACATTCGCCAATAGATTTTTATTAGTATAGATTTTTTACTGACTATTTATATAGATAATATACGACAATAAGGAGAACATGGATAAAACCAATAGAATACACCGATTAGAACATTCAAGTTTTACAAAATGTCCCACGTTTTTACGATGTTTTTTCCTTCAGCGAAAATTTACCCTCAATGTAGAATGTAGAGACATATCGATCGAAGCGAAGTTCGTGTACGTATTAAAGTGAATCATAAGTAAATTTATATGTAATCGAGTTAAAATTAACTTAAAAGGGCTTATAAAAGATAACAACACTTCTACACTTAATGAGGACTCGACTGTGGGAGTATTGTCGTCTCCCCTAGTTTCTATTACAAAGCAGTCGAATGGATGTTTGGCAATATGCACAAGCACATGAGGTGTTCCAACCCATCAGAACAAGTAATATATTGAAGTTATACTTCTTTTGGCGCGTTAGGGAAAAATGATGAGAGTAAGTTTTTACGATGCGCGCGCACACCGTCACGAAAAACCGACACCCTGAAGTTAGCTATAGTCAACATTTTATTCAAAAAAAGTATGTATGTATTAAACACCTTTATTCTATTGTTATTGTCGTTTTTTTTTTCTACAAACGTAGAATAAGGAGAAAAAGAAAATTTTTGAAAATATTTTTATCTTGTTACGCCAAAGAATTATAACTTCTAACGCGTGTACATAAATACACACTACTTTTTTATGATTTCTATATAGCCATGGATATTCTATACACTTTTAGGCATTCAGTGGATTACCTAAAATCTAGTTGCCTAAATACATGTTTAGCACTTCATAACACGAGAAATTACAGTGAATGATCGTTCAATATACACCCTTACTGTGAACTTAACTGACATCAACCGACGCTAATTTAAAATGGCGGCCGGTACAACCAAATACAAAAATGGTTAACAATTTGAATGGGTTGTTCCATAGAAACTAATGGATGTTAAGTGAAGCCAGATACAATGGAAAGTCAACCGGTTGATTTTTACCGAAAAAAAAAAATTAACAATATTCAACGCTCTACAAAACCGGGGTCGAGTTTTAACAATTAGTAATGTTAACATAAATTAACAGTGTGGGAAGGTAACCTTATGTGAGAAATACTTAGAACACGGTCTATTGATTGGGGTTCGATGGCGGCGCTCCGTGGATCGTGGTATGCATGCTGATGTCTTGTGTTAGGGGTCCGCGAACTTTTGTCGTTTGTTTTGAAATATCAATTAATTTTTGTTAATAACTTTTTACACTATCACTGAGGCACATGGCAGAGCAGCTACGGCTAATATGGTGGCGCCTATGGCTCAATTCAAAATTATTCGATAATTTAAATAAATATTGTGCTCAGTTGTTAAAGAGATAAAAAACGCGATTTTAATACCCTAATTGGAACACTTTTTTGAGAAGTTTCAGGACTACGATCCGAAAAAAACTGTCACTTGTATCGTGGTTTCATAAAATCACACATATTTTTTTGTAATGATTTCGCTGTTCTGGATGTACTGTTAATTCATATTTCTATACAAATAAAGTAATTTCATTAGATTCTACAATATTCTTTTTTAATGAGTGATATATCTACTCTCGAAGTTGTTCGGCAAATTATTTGAGATTTTCGTAAAAATACTTCTAGATTTTGTTTTTGATATTTTGAAGTTGTTAACACAAGGAATTAACTATCAAAGACCCTTCGATGAACTTGCGAGGTATTATTATTTGGTAATTATGAAAGGGCTCATCAGAATTTTAAACAACTGTGATTTATTCATTATATTACAATTATGATTTATGATGCGAATTATTTACGGAGACAAGGTGATTATTAAAATGTATATAACATAATATTATATAGTTGTACACGATGTGTTTTATAGTTATACTTTTTATAATATGTACTGAACCTTGATGTTTGGAGGTATCGTCACGGTCGTACTCTCATTTTTTTTCCACTAACATCTATTGTTTTATGTTGCTCACACCTGCGGCGAGCAAATTTTTTTGTTGCGATGCAAAACGCGAATAACTTATTGATAGGTAACAAAAGATAAACTTCAATGAACGTTGAAGAATTTGTTACTGAAGAATTAATAATTCTTTTAACTAAGAATTGCACTACTGAAATTTTTATAGAAATGAAGTGAGAGTATGCCTTTTCCTTATTTATTATTCTTCAAGTGACTGAAAAAAAAAATCATTGAATTTCCAGTCAACGTTTTTAATATTCCAAACTTTATTAATAAGCTATTTTACTGACAATTATGCAAGCAGTCTTTAACTTAGCTATTCAATATAAACTAATACATCAATGTGAGAAAGAGTGAAAAATGCTCAATTATGGCACAATTAAAATTCAAAAGAAAACTCATACAATCAATAAATAAATCAAAATCAAAATCAAAAATACTTTATTCAGTTTAGGCCCTGAGAAGGCGCTTATGAATGTCAAAGTTACCACCGGTTCGGAAAACAACCCAGTCATCGAGAAGAACCGGCAAGAAACTTGATCTGGTTTATCTTTTCATTAACATATTATAACTCACATTTTTAAAACATAGTTATAAATAATTACATTCGGTTTTGGTGGATGCACAGAGAGGGCGTCATTTCCAGACGTCACCGTCGTTCACATATTGATCCACCCTGTAATAGCCTTTAGATATTAAAACCTGCTTGACATGGTGCTTGAAATTAGTATCCGGCAGATCGGTAACGTGTATACAATTATTAATTAATACAAATATAATACATTACTCTATATCTACTCTTAAAAGTCAAGAATTTCTTTTAGTTATTTTAATGAACTGGTTGCTTTCTCTATTGAGTATTGGAAAGTATAAACTTATTTTTATATCTAACCTCGTATTGGATTGACAGACCTTATACTAACTTATTATATACCTATAGCCTATATCATAACCATAATTAAGACGAACTGTCAACCTCGAGAACTGTAATTTTTTACGGGATAAAAGGTGTCCCATGTCCTTTTCTGTACTCCTGACAACGTGTATGTAGAATTTTATGATAATTGGTTGAGTAATTAAGAAGTGAAAGCGTTAACAAGCACTTTCGTATTTATAATTTTAATTAAGATTTTTTTATAGGTAAACCTTTTGACCACAACCTCATCTGATATTAAACGGTGATGTGGTCTAAGATGGTAAGTCACGCTTAACCTAGAGGGAGACTGACTGTCAAGTGCAGTTGTCGGAACACACCAACAAGTGCTTGGCGACAGATTTTCAACTTAAGGGTGGTAGCTAGCCAGACGGACTTAAAAAAAGCCTTACCACCATGCTATGGTTTCATCACGATGTTTTCCTTTAACGAAAGCTCCGACTCAGGTGCTAGGATTCGAACCTACCTTCTTCGATGCTGTATCCGAACACACTACCAATTGAGCCATCATCGCTTAAAAATAATAACAAATGCGTGCGGAGTTGCGGGCACAGTTAATATTTTTGTACTCTCTAAAACGAGAGAAGGCGGACGTCAAAGTACTAGAAGTGTTAGAGTTGAGCTCGTAGGAACACTTCATCAATTCACAACTCGGACTAGTGGGGCACGGCATTGATCGGCATCGTGATGACCGTAACACAGTTCTTGTGTATTACAACACTACAAAATTTGTATAGTTAGAACAATATACCATTGTGAGCCACGGCATCGCACCGGTCCGCCGTGATGCGTGCTAATGTAATGTAAACTGACCTATATGCGTACCGGATGGTGAGATAAGGGCACAGGTAAATAACGCGCATGCTACGCCAAGCGGCGCCACGTTATGTTGGAATTTATATTGTACTCTGTTAAACGTTACAAATTTCAATGCTTTTTGTAATTATATTCAGATAGCTTTTCTTGCGACTTCGCTCGCGTTTGTATAGTATTGATATACCCTATGGGAACTGTATATTTTTTTAAGATAAAAAATATCCTATATCCTTTACTGTACCCCTGCAACGTGTCTGTAGAATTGCGCGATGGTCCGGTTGAAGCAATGATTTCTCAGTTATGAAATAACTAGCGGCCCGCTCCGGCTTCGCACGGGTATGAAATATATAACCTATGTCATTCACTGGAAAAATGATTAAAATCGATCCAGTACTTTTGATTTATTCATTACTGCCCGTGGCCCGCACGCGTTAAATTTGGAGTAACCTCAAAAAGTAACAGTATTTCTCCACTATTTAATTTATGTTGTTATACATATAAACTTTCCTCTTCAATCACTCTGTCTATTAAAAAAAACCGCATCAAAATCCGTTGCGTAGTTTTAAAGATTTAAGCATACATAGGGATATCGGGACAGAGAAAGCGACTTTGTTTTATGCTATGTAGTGATAATATATTTATATTAGAGGTTTTCGACATGGTTTCGCTCTTCGTAGGTATATAGGTACATTGCGCTTAAGTATCAGTGAAAGACAATGTAGTGATAAAGCTATAACCTGGTGGTATACCTTTTTAGCCCATCTGCTTAATTATTACTGTCATGTTCAAAATCCGCCACCAATGCCTGTAGGTACGTTCTGGGACCTGCACTTGAGAGTTAGTTCTTTCTAAACCTACTACTACCTTGGGTCACATCTTCAGTTACTGTAACATGAGATTGAGTTCTAACGCTTAAACTCATAAACAGTATATATAGTTGAGATAAAAAAAAAATAGGGATATTAATGATAATATTCTGTTCCATTTTTCTATTACATTTCATTAAAAATTAAAAAATATAATGAACAATTGGGGCAACCAATTAAAGTAAAAAAAAATAGTACAACAATATATTTTTGTTACAGCCTTATATTCAAATTTGTAACGATATGTTAAGTGGGCATAATAGTCATATTTTTTTAAAGATAATTTATAGATAACAGAATAACTTCAGTTATTTCACGATTCAAATAACCACGTTGAAAAGGATATTGTGAGTGTAATATACCCACATAAAGCTTATTTTGGTTTGGTGCGCTTAATATCAAAATTATTATATTTGAAAAATTATATCTGTGCTATATAAAAATAAACATAGAAGGGTCATATTGTGTATGTTGTACCCGACTCGCCCTATTTTCGATTCTTCATTTCTTAACTCCTATCAAGACGAATCATAATATTTCTAGAAAATTCCTGTTGTCCGCAGATAATAATAGTAGTTTATATTACAATAATACTTAATGATTTTCAAATCCGAACCTATGACGTATAGACGAATACCGAAGAATCTATATTACTTAATTTACTAAACGACTATTAGCAAAAAAAAACAATGTATGTTTCCTCATTAAAAGGATAGCAGAAAAGTCAGCCATAATGTAAACTAGAGTCTATAATTACGACTTAGGTAACACCTATTTAGGTATTTAACGGTTCCATAAGTATAATGTGGCCTCGTAGATGATCGGTTTGTAGTCCGGTGAAACTGTAGAGGTCTTGCCAGGTCAACAGTGTAGTCAGTTCGAAAAAAAAGGTGTGTATGCGATTCACACACGATAGAAGTGAAATTTGAGTAAACCGACAAAAGAATGAGATGAATATATATAACAAGGGTAGGATAATTACAAAGTTTATTTGTTTAAAAATGAAAGTAATTTGATTAATTTTAAAAGATATTTTATTTAACATATGCTACATAATTTATTGCTCAAGTTGCATATTTTCAGTTTCAACAAACAAGATATAAAAATACTCACAAACACTGTTAAATAATAACACACCACGTTGACTTCTTACTAAAAAGCTGTAATACGCAGCCGTATACAGTAGTACACGTACTTTTCACATATACTAACACACGTTAAATTCTCAAATACAAGCTAGTATAAAACAGTGTGCGATATTCATACACACCGACATTTGCTCTCTCGCTCTGGATACACATTTTTGTATTTGTGTCTCTTATCTGTTGTTTTTTCCGTTGCATCCGGCTTGAAATCACAACGATTCTAAAGAAGTTTCACTTCAAAAATGTTTGATACAGGCGAATGTGGTACTATTGTATGCGGGACGTTAAGAACAGAAGATCGGCAAAAATTTAACAAATAAGAAGAGAAAATTGTAAGTTATGAGAATTTGAACAGTTATTTTGTGATTATATATCAAATGTACAAAGAAATTAATAAGTAGAGTTCATGCAGAGAATGACACTCGATCGATTGATGCCTGAAACTGCTAGAAATTTGAAAGTTTTTTACTAAACGTTACACAGAAACTACGTTCCTTTATATACTTACTCTTTGGAAGCACTGCAATTAGTTACAAGGGGTTGGGTTATTACTAGTAAGTACATTCTTTATGTTATAAATTAGTAAAGAAGCATGCGGTCTACTTGATGTGGAATAGTCCCTGCAGCCTACAGCTGTTTCAATACCCTAAAAAGAGCACATACCTGAGGCCAGCCATAAATCTACTTCCTTACTTCTGGAGACTGAGTCAAAATGCCTCCTGTACAGTTGAACACTACAAAGGTTTCCCACTCACAATCTGAATTTACCATTTTGAAATATTTAGTTTTATCTATATCACCTATCTATATATTTTTAATACATACTTCACCTTTTAGCAAATATCGAACACTGATTTAGGGACTTCCAAACAATATTTCGCTTTTATTTAAGTTATAAGATGTTTGAAATGAAAAGGTCTGCCGTTGTCCACGTATCACTCAAAAATTACGCGATGGAATTTGATTTTTTTTTTACCTCTCAGACACTGACTTCTTTTTTAAGTTTTACAGGTACGCGCTTGACTTCGATCTCACCTGATAGTAAGTAAAGATGAGGTCGACGATGGGTCGCGCTCACCCGCTAGGTGCTTGGTATCGTCTCGTCAGATCGTCAGGTCTCCTCTTAAAAATTTAATAGATCTATAAAATAATTATTACGATAGCTTCATTTAATATAATGTTATTAACGGTGTAGATTTCGGGCTCCTTTTACCCTATAATATAAAAGTGAATCACTGAATGTGTTGCTAAGCGCAAATCTCGAGAGCAGCTGTACCGATTTCACTAATTCCTTTTTTAGAATATTCCTTGAAGTAGGAGGATGGTTCTTATGGAGAGAAATTTTTTAAAAAATGCCTGAAAACGTCTAAAAACAACACTTTTCTGTACTCCCTTAGAAACGATTGGTAATAATACTTAAAAGTCAATTTGAACTTTAACACCTTAAGTTTAAGTGTCAGTGGAGAGGTTCCAGGAAGGCAAAACAATTGAGTGACGTTAGTATCGTATAAATATTAATGTCAATATTTGTCAATATTTATACGATGGTAACATTTAACATTATATAGCGACCCGAATATCAGAATTTAAAAGAAAAGTAATTAAAGAATCGACTGTTGGACGATACGAAGTTCGCCGTGTCAGGTAGTAGTCAACTAATTCAAAGATTTACACTTACATAACAAAATAATGCATTTGAAACTTTGTATGCTTTTACTTTCATAATTTTTCTTCCGAAATATAATGACGTAGAATCTGTTCATTTTAAATATCGATGTTTTGAAACACAAAGACGTTGTTAACAAGATCTTTAAGAAACTACAATAATTTAAATACTACTTGTTGACTATTCAGTAATGTATGTTTTCTTGCTGTGGAGAAGTGGAACAAGCGATTCTGTGCTTAAATTTTTTCCGCTGTCTATAAAATATACTCTTAAGATAATGCATGACGCAGATGAACTAGCAGGTATCAGGTAGTAGTATAATATTAAAAAAAAAACAAAATTCCCATATAATTTGTTAAATGAAAAGGAATCGATCGTTTATTTAAATCGGGAAGTTATTATTAGAGCCCGTTCATTAGAAGTTATGCTTGAACGCCGGGTAATAATTACCAGAACTCAAACTTCCCTTCTAATGAATGCGTTCGTAATTAATTTCGAATTGCCGCTGAACGAAACCGGTTTTGTATTTCAAATGATTATGGACAGTTCCAGAATAATTGTATTATGTATATAACTTTTTTGTCATCTTAACTGAATAACAAAATGGCTACGGAGTGGTGCGGCACTCGCTGCAATAAGGAGCACTCTATGTGGTGGAAAAATCGATGCTGACTTCGGAGCTATTCAACAGTGACTATTACCAATCACACATTTTCATTTAGCAACATTTGTCCCGTGTTATAGGGTTGCCAATAAAACGTTTATCCATCTGAGTTTGTGAAGTCTGTGGGATATCAGAGGATATACATCATATGTTAACCGAATGTATTCGGTTCCAAGCGGATAGACAGTTATTGATGTTGGCTCTCAACTTAAATATGCAATATATTGGAATGTTTCACGGGGTACTTTTTTTTTTTTTTTATAGTTTGTTAAATGGTTACCTATGGACAATTGCAACACCACGGGCATCACTGTTGAAGACCGTGTTTCAATCCTTTTTTGAAGAACCCGATGTCATAACTCTGGGGAAACAACGTGCTTGGTAACCCATTCCACAACCTTAGCGTACGCGTAGTGAAGCTTCTAGAAAACCTTACGGTACTATCTAAACCGAATAGTATTGAAGCACTAAGTCTTTTTAAATTGTTGAGTCATCATTAATCACACTCCCTGTCATTATCATTTGTATTAGTTATAGTTTAGTTTAGGAAATTAAGTTAAGGGTACTATGGGAGTGATATAGTTAAAAAGCCCCTAAATAAATTAAAAAAAATTGAGCTTATATTTGAAGTACTAATAATATATTTACATGAATTGTTTTATACAATTCGGTAAAAGTAGTGCGAAGGATTTCAGCGGAAAATATGTCAAGCCCTAAGAGTAAAAATAACTTTTAAAATTATGGACCATGAACCATAAAATGTGTTACAAGATTTGCCAGTAGCAAAATTAGAGATTTATTTCCAGTTCCCACGTTTATGTATATATCCTACACATATCGGTAAAGTTGAAACGTCTGTTTGTGATTACGACATAAAGGGTTTTTATTCAGTTTTAGATCTAGATTTGAAGAAATCTAAGATAACTTTGCTAATAATCTATCAATCATGTGATATCCAAAAAAAACTATAAACAATAATGGTATTGCTAATGTTGGTTAATTTTATTAAGTCAATGTAAATCTGTTGGAGTCCGATATCAGGAATCTCCACGTGGTGCCAGTGGCGGATATGCCCTAAGGCCTAGGAGGCCCGCGCCTAGGGCGGCCAGATATTAAGAGCGACCAATCGTGAATAAAAAAAATTCACTGATGATAGCAAGAAATAGAACAGGAAAGAAAAGAGGTGGCTGGTACTTACTACATGGCCTGGGGCCTAGGTTGGCTAAAACTGTAAATCTGCCACTGCGTGGTGCATTTCGGGCAACGTTGACCGCTTTTCGGTCGGTGGCTAATATGACGAAGATGGGAGGGGCAGATCATATTGACATCCCTCTGTTCATCAGAGGGAACTTTCAATAGTATTAGATGACTCGACGTTGCGCTTGCACTACCGTCGGACTGGTGGATGGTGAAGGCTGTGCCACCTGTGATCGCTGGTCCCGTAGTCCCATTGGAGTATCATGCTTATATCTCGCAACTTCAATGGCACCGAGGGTCTTGGTTTAACGCCTTGACAGCGAGAGAGACATCCTCTATAAAAAAATACCCCGATCCTAAGCGGCTGCGCACGCATGGCTGATGAGATATCATTCTCTACTGCGACCTCTTCAGAGAACCGGTCAACTTTCTTGACGAGTTACGTTGGGCATACAGGAGTACAGGAGTCACTACCTGGGTAGAACCCCAGCTTTTCCCCCATACTCATGGAAATATAAATGTCCGAAATATCTTCTATAAATTCAGCAGCAAGCGCAATTTTTTGTTGCAAAGGAAATCCCGCAAAAAAGAGTAAAAATACTTTTTAAAGAAAATTCTGCAGGTTTTATTTAAAATAACTCTTTATACTTATATATATATATATTTAAATATCTGATATGGAACATAAAAGGTACAATCGTTAATTACATCTTGTGAAATCTCCGACGGCGATTCGCAAGTCATATAAAACTATTGTTCTCGGCACATTATCTGATAGTGAATTCAAAAGAAACCTTCTGACACGACGGCTTGTCGGTTACAGAGATTAATTATGGGTATTACCTACAAATTACTAGTCACGATTAAGAATACATTTACGAGTTATGTACTTGCATTAAAATTTACCGTAAAGAAGATTCTTTGTTCTGAAATGTCACGACCTATAGAAAAAATAATGGACCATTACCGAACACCAGCGAAATATTTGGAAAAATTTAGAATTATTTATAAAACTATAATGCATCAATTCATGAAACAGTACGTACGCATTGAAAACTTGTCTATCAACGGATCATAAACAAGTAAATTTATACTTAAAGCGACAAGTATCGAAATTTCCTCCTTCCTTTAAACGGTAGCGGTATGTCATAGGTCAATTCTTTATACTCTGGAAATTTACACGCCTCGTTTATATCGGGCATAAAAAAGGAGCCACAATGCGGTTGATAATAGTTGCAATTGGAACGTCATAGTAAGGACTTGAAGGTTTGTAGGTGGTAGAGCTACGCTGAAGCTATCACTGGTTTCAGCATGAATGGGTCGGCTCGCCCGGGGTAGTACCACCCTCTTTCAGAAAGCCGACGTGAAGTAACAGTGGTTACACTGTTGCGTTTCGTTCGGTCAGTGAGAGCGCCGGAGACCCACATACATTAAAACGCCCTTGCGACTCCCCTAGTGTTGCTAGTGTCTATGGATGGTGGTGATCACTTACCATCAGATGACCCACCTGTTCGTTTGACCCTATGATATAAAAAAAAGAAGATAAATTTTAATCTGTTCATGCAATTTGGGCCTAAATATTAAGCATTTCATTTATTTATTTTTTTGTGAACAACCAACATAGAGTGTATTTCCGGTGCCGATTTCATATATTTATACACTTTAGCCCTTTAACTAAAACTACTTTATGCGAAAAGAAAGTTACACTGCGGGTAGGCCGTGTGACGACACGTCGCGAGGTATCTGGTAATGAAGGTGATTTACTAATAGACGATAACCGAACGTTAACGGAAAAGGCCGAACTATAAACGCCTATGTCGATTATACGAAATGTGTTAAATCTTACCCGGGTTGTTGATAGTAATTTTAAAAGTTAAAAATGAAGACTTTTATACTTTAAGTTATATCTAGTATAAGTGTACATAAATGTGTTCACATTGCAGTTTTCAATTTACTTCTCAGTTTATTCTCTCAGTTAAACTGCGCAAAATAAATACACATAGAAAGCAAATGGCATTCTACAAATTGCGATTCCTTTCATAGCGACGGAGCATTTAACAAAGGACCTGCAGGACTTCTCTGCTGAATCAATACAAGTGAAACGACTCAAAGAATTCTAAAACTGCACTCATTTCAACGAGTAAAATGGAATGGAACATTATTTTCTATATAAACGTTAACATTATATTTCATTCCGATAAATTATTCAACTCCCTTTCGTCTGTTTACTTCACTCACTGTTTCGAAAGTATTCCGATACGTTTCGTAAGAACTCATCGATTAGGTTCAAAAGTCGCGGTCGTGAATGTATGAAAAAACTATTTCTGTTCCCCTTTTTCTTTTATTTCCACCAAAAAGCAAAAAGCCACCCATAAAAGTAACTGAGGCACCCACTTTGTTAACACGAAAACGAATTTTCACATTCCAAATCATTTTGGTACGTGCGCTTGCGCAACTTTCTACGAACGAAACAAGCTTCACGACAATAGTGTATTTGGAAATATATCAGTGATACAATAAAACATAAATACTCTTTTTCTTGAGAAACTGCTGTTGTTGTTACTAACAATGTTATAATACTAGAAGTGTTTAATTGTCGTAGTGGCAGGAACCCTTATAAATTTTTTTTTCTTAGAGTATTTTTCAATAGTTTCGGGTGCTTTCGGTGAAGGAAAATATGATATGGCCTTTGGCTTTTGCTAACGCCCGTCTTACTGGTCATCATTAGTCAAATTGAAAATCATTCGGCAAGCACCTATAGGTGTGTTTATTTTTTTTTAAGATTCGAACTGACCTACGCTGTTGGCTTCGTCAGGCCTTTACAGTTCCACCGGACTACATGCTGTGTTTCAGAAACTGCTCTTAGTAGTTTTGACGTTCATAAGGAATACTTAGGACTTAAATTGAACAAGGTAATTTGGATTTTAATTAATAATGACGTATATGTACACTGAGATGGGGTAGGTAATAAAAAAAAATAATACACATTTATGATAATAGAGGTACTCTTTGATAAAAGGACCTGATATGATAATGTTACTGATTATACTATATGAACTTAAAAAAAAATTGAGTTATAGTCCAATGACGACCACTGCGCGACTATTAGTATTAATAAATGTTTTTAATTACACCGGGAAGTCAAAAATTATATTTTA
Source organism: Antheraea assamensis (assembly GCA_035772565.1). NCBI lineage: Eukaryota > Metazoa > Arthropoda > Insecta > Lepidoptera > Saturniidae > Antheraea > Antheraea assamensis. The sequence goes on from JAQQSE010000009.1 coordinate 5,060,737, forward strand.
AGTACACAAATAAATCAATGTGTTACAGTTTTCGAAAAACAAAAGTTGCTTCACTGTCTTATAATTACACTATGGGCACGCAAACGGGAAAATCTTTCGTAACAACAAGAAAAAGCGGAACCCCGTTTAGAAATCATGTTATTGATAAATAAAAAAAAAAAAATGATTAAGTTTTTTGTCGATGCACCGAAGATATCAATGGACTCGTGCAGATGATCGAATTTCAATCTCAGAAAATAACACGGCGTAACGCATTGTCGAATGTGATAGCGTCAAATTTGTCAGTCTTGACCAATTACTTATATATGTAAATAGACAGGTAATTTCGAAGTAAAATTTTAACCACGGGATGGCTTAATTTGAATAGGAAGCGCCGGCTTTATCATGTTATATATGTTTATATGTTACTCGTATCTATAATGAGGGAGATACTATATAATATTTTTATTAAATTTATGAATTAATCTTTACGTTTTTTAGCATTTGACCACAATCTCATCTGATGTTAAATGATGATGTGGTCTAAGATGGCAGTCACGCTTAATCTAGAGAAGACTGGCTCTCAAGTGCAGCTGCCGGAACACACCAACAGGTGCTTGGTGATAGATTATCAACTTGAGGGTGGTAGCTAGCCAGGCTGACTTCTAAAAAGCTCTACTACTAGAAAATTGTATAAAGTATCCTCTGAAACTCTGCACAATAAGGATTTAAACATTCTGGCTGTTTCACCACGTCTAAGCACTACTGCTTTAACTTAGCAAAAGTGTATACATGCTGTAGTACATATGTGTATCTCACTAATTATTGCAAGTAAGAAATAATTTAGCTTAGATAGATTCGCGATGTTGCATCCAAAGCAATAGCCCAAGCTGGAGTTCGGCTTATTTGGCACCTTTGAGCTTGTTGCGAAGTGCTTGAGTGACTTATGCCCGGTTTCTGAAGCATTTTTAACTGTAGTTTATCTGTTTAATAGCGCTATCGGTTCGATAACTTGTCAAATTGGGTTTCTGAATACAAAATGACACGAGAAATGTCAGTCTACGTCTCATTCTGTATTCAGAAACATTGACAGTTACACGCCGCTTGTCTTATGGATAACGTTATTGAATCAATAGCTATTGATAGTTTAACTGACGGCTTCAGAAACCGGGCATTAGTAGTCTGGTGAAGCTGTGAAGGCTTAGTCAGTTCGAATTTGTTTTTTACTTACAAAAGATTAGGTATTTCCATTTGACTTTGTTTTGTATACGTTGTAGTGAACATTTAACATAGAAGAAATTCATAACTCTTTATGAGAATCTTCACAATAGAAAAAAAAACAATAATTATTTCAAGAATTGTAAAATCACAATTGTTATTTTCAATTTCAAAAGTCCATTACAAGATGTGAAAGAGTTCAAAACAGAATGATAACATAATTCTATAGCGTCATGTACCATAAGAACAAGGTGTAAGCTGTACAGATGATATTGATAGAAACGCGCAACCGAGATAAATCTCGTTCAATACACACTGACGGTCCAATTACAGTGCACTGGTAACACTCGTAAAATTCAAAGCCCAGCGTTAAAGACTGATTACATTTATACAAAAAATATTATTTGTATTTTTTTATACTTTAAATTTGTTCATTATCTCATTTGATGATAAATTACGATGTAGTCTAAGACGGTAAACAGATTAAACCTAAAAAGGGACTGGCTCTCAAATGCAGCTACTGTAACACACCTATACGTGCTTGGCGATGATGGCTCAGTTGGTAGTGTCTTCGGACACAGTGTCGAAGGACGTAGGTTCGAATCCAAGCAACTGAGTCGGAGCTTTTGATGAAGAAAAACATCGTGATGAAACCATAGCATGGTGCTAGGGCTTTTTCTAAGTCCGTCCGGCTAGCTACCACCCTCAAGTTGAGAATCTGTCGCCAAACTCCTGTTGGTGTGTTACGGCAGCTGCACTTGAGAGCCAGTCTCCCTCTAGGTTAAGCGTGACTTACCATCTTAGACCACATCATCATTTAATATCAGATGAGATTGTGGTCAAAACGTTTACCTATAAAGTATATAAAAAAAAAATGAGGGTAATAGAAAGAGTACTGCCACCATGCTATAGTTCGATCGACGTGGTATCCCAAAATTGAGCCGTCATTACTTCAAAGATTTAATATTTGTATTTAATCGTAAACCGAAGACATATTAATTCAAAGTCATTAGTTGTTTTATTAATAATATACTATACGAATTAAAACTTCTAAGCTAAAACTACTAAATTCCTTCAGACGATAAATAACATAGTACTCATATTTTTATACAAATGTGTAGTCCAGCGACAAACAATAATATACAAACTGAGACTTTACACCTGTGGTACTGAATAATTAGCTAAACGTGACTTCGAATTGTTTACCTTCGGTACACAGATATTTACGACTCTATATGTCATAAGCTTTTAGTTCTCTAATATTATCACCTTTAACCGTTGAGTTCGAATAGTTAAAAATTACTAGCATTACTGACAACTCATGACGGAATCTCTTTTGATAGTCATTCTTGTTGTTAGATTATATTGTGCTTTTCGCCAGATAAAGTATAATTCACACGTTAGATTAAGTTTTCCCTTTATAGTATATTATCGAATAACAGTGTGACTAAGCATCGTGAGGAATTTGGAACACATCAGAAGCAATTTTTAGGTAAAATTATAGACTTTTAGGATTCTAAATATCGAATATATCGTGATCTGGGTTAGTGGTTGAGACTGCGCTTATTACCGGTGAGAGATTTATTAGTACACTATTTATAGATTTTTAAAGGCTTAAAACTATAAAATAATAACTGTAGAAATGGCCAAATGTTATTTGTTTCATAAAATTCATATGTTCATTTTTAAAAAGGTTGTTTACTTAATATTCACGGCTTCTATCCTTAGTCATAAATCAGTCTTTTCTAATAAGGATAATTGTAAGCTGTAAACGCAAGGGTGTTAAATTCCCACATATGCATGGTATGTTAAATTGTCCCCTGAAATTAATTGTTGTTATTTAGTTTATATAGTGTTTAAATATGTAATATATCTCTCTCTTTCTCTTTCCTTAGATTTCCAATATTGTCTCTATTCTCAATATATCTCTATTCTCTTCAATAGTGTTTTTTTTTTTCGAACTGGCCTACACTGTTAGCCTAGCAAGGCCGCTACAGTTTCTCCGGACTACTAAGGGGAGCGCTTAAGGCACTCACCCGATTTTATATAAACGACTAGCACAAGGGCGGGAGTCGCAAGTGCGTTGCCGGCCTTTTAAATATGTGGGCCTCCGGCGCTCTCACTGACCGAACGAAACACAACAGTGCAAGCACTGTTACTTCCCGTCGGTTTTCTGTGAGAGGGTGGTACTACCCCGGGCGAGCCGACCCATTCATGCTGAAAACAGTAATAGCTTCAGCGTAGCTCTACCACCTACACCCACCACCATTCCGGAGGGTTAATAGTGTTCAAAATAAATTCTCTTATATATGTATAGCCCTTAACACTACATTCATTTAATTGTAACACGTATAAATTTACGATGCATTCGGAATCGCTTATCTCGTATCTGTCGTGCAATGATTTGTTTTTGTTCGATTTATAATATATAGGAGAGTGTTGCAGCGAGTGATCTAAAAGATATTCCTCCCGTCGCGTCGTTTGTTGTATCTCCATAGTCACTACATAGTATAAAACAAAGTCGCTTTCTCTGTCCCTATATCCCTATGTATGCTTAAATCTTTAAAACTACGCAACGGATTTTGATGCGGTTTTTTTTAATAGATAAAGTGATTAAACAGGAAGGTTTATGTGTATAATAACATAAATTAAATAGTGGAGAAATACTGTTATTTTTGAGGTTACTCCAGATTTAACGCGTGCGGGCCACGGGCAGTAATGAATAAATCAAAACTACTGGATCGATTTTAATCATTTTTTCAGTGAATGAAATAAGCTATATATTTTATACCCGTGCGAAGCAGGAGCGGGCCGCTGGTTATGTATAAACTATAAGTGGAGACGAGCCTTGGGGAATTCGATTTAGGATGGATTATAAAGGGTTTTGAAACATTTCATTATAACCTTGTTTTTGGTTGAATTTAGTGTTTAAGGCTAATCTATATTTAGGGGTGTACTCGTTGGCTTGTTAATAAAAGTTTCTTTCATTTTTAGATTGTCTATATTGTCGCTTTACAATACTACACCTTTTTTGTTGTATCATATTACTTTAGGAACGATTACTTATTATTCATATTGTATACGTACATTCTTGTACATGGTTACACACGGACTGTCGAAAAGGAAAACGATGAGTTACACTTGACACCTACATATCTATAGCGTGCACTTTATAAATATGCATGTGTGGGTCCCCACACTATATATCAATAGGCAGAGCAAAATAGTTAAATACATCTCTCTCCTCTGTTTTGTCAATCGATTGTCTTCTTTTTTTTCCCATGTAGCCGTTGATAAGCTTAGTGTTATCAAGAAAAAGTAATTGGAATTAGTTCTTCTTATGTGAGGGATTTAACATGCTGACCGGCAACCTTTTTGTGTGACGAAAAGTAGTGAGAGTTAACACAGTGTTGAGTACTGTGTTGAAAACACCGGTTCTCGTCCGATGACCGGAGTTAAATAACGTCGGCCGTGGTCAGCACTTGGATGAGGATCGCCTTGGGAACACCGCGTGACGTTGGCTTTTTGTTGTTTTTTTTAATTACAATGTATTCTATTTGTACAATACAGATAATAATCTTTGTATAAATACGCGAAGACAAAAGTTCTACAGGTTTTTCTCCAGTAGTTGCCAATTGCTTTTCTTTATTTTTTTATTGCTTAATAATTATAGAAGATTATTAAGATTATAAATTAAGATTAAGATTAAGATTAATTCAGATTAAATTAAGATTAAATTAAGATTATTAATAATCTTAATAATCTTTAATCTTAATTATTAATAATTAAGATTAAGATTAATTATTAAGATATAATGTTATCAGTACGAAAAATTTGGAAACAGATTTTTTGCTCAACATTGATGAGTCGAAGCCTTTTATTTTTAACTCTCTATTTGTCATGCTTTCTTACCCTTACGTCTAATAAACAACAAGATTTGTACACTCTGTATCAAGAAAACCTAAATAATATTCTAACTTGAACTATTAATGCTTTATAGTTGAATTTAGACCTCGAGGATGTTCACCAGTTCGAGTAACAGTAATTGTAGTTTTTGAAGAGTTTTGGATTCCACAAAGTTTCTTAATGCAATATCATTTAATATCATGTGAGATTGAGGTGAAACCTGTATTAAAAATTAATAGAAAGCACTTTATTTTTTTATTTTTTTTTTATAGTAAAATGTTATAATGATGATTCTGTATCATTGCATCAAATGCTAAATAACATATAATGGAAAATAACATTGAACACCGAGAGATATACACTCTATCAATAGTCGTCACTATCATGCCGGCCTACAAATCTTTCTCTAGCTGCATATACACTTTCTGGTCTCGGAGCCTGACAAAGTAAAAACGTCACTCAAACCAAAATAAAAACGCAATTAGTCTGGGACAGGTTCTTACGACTCCATTTAGTTCCTGGGTACACACAAGGTGACCCCGAAACGCGACAAGCCTAAGTGGGCTATTATAAAGTGTTATAGTACCAGGCTTTCATTTGGAACGTTAGCGAGAATAAAACATCCTACTGAAATCGGCTTGCTTCGGTTTTGTAAAGCGTTCTCTGTATCTCACAGCGCCATGACGACAGACAAAGATGTCGCTATACGTAACCGAACTTAGCAGACTATCTCGGTCTAGTCCCCGACGTGGTAAATCAAAAGTGTTTGCTAACTTTAGCGTTTACTGCCATTCTTACCTGATGTTAGGTGACAATATGGTTTAAGTAAGGCGCAATGCCAAAAATTACTTAAAGCGCATCTGCTGGAACACTTCTATATATTATTGCAGTAGATTTTCCTTTTCCAGAAGACTGTTAGCAAGCCAGGAGGCTCTTAAACTGACTATACTAAGGTTTCATCACAAGGTTTTCCTTTATCGGAAACTCAGGCTCATGCTTAGTATTAGTATACGTCCGTCGCCCTGAGCAGTGTTTATCTGCACAGGTCCGCGTGGGGGAGACGCATTGTGCCGTGCGACTCTCGCAGTTCGTCGGGGGGGGGTCTAACACCCGCCCCTCCTGGGAGGTCTACCATCTCAACCCCTCAGACCGCAGATAGGGCCCCGGATGAGGGGCCGACACCTGCCGGGGATGCAGAAGTAGTGCCATCGTCAGTTCCTGTTCCCCGGCCAAATAGGTGTGAGAAGGCACCATGGGGTTTTTAGTCCGTGGCAATCGGACATAACCCACCCCCCGCTGCCCGACGGGGTGGGTATTCGTTACGACTTTTCCCCATGTCAAAAAAAAAGGCTCATGGTTAGTATTGAAACCTAAGCGATATCCAATCATGTTACTTGTAACTGAATATTACATTTCCATGAAAGTATTAAAGGGGAATTTTATACGTCCTTATGGTGGAACCTGTCGAATCTGTCACGTTTATAAACTGTTCACTGCATTAACCCTCGGAGGGTTATCGTAATATAATAACGACCGCTCGATTACTGTCGATGTCATTTCGTACTCATTTTTTATCGATAGATTTATTAGTGTTTCCGAGAACGCATGACAATCGGATGATTGATCGGTCCATGATACATTCGAATGACAACGATGATCGATCGCAAGGAGTTTGTTCCCGTTCGTCGTAAATGTCTGTGAAGTTACCGCTTATGCTAAAGGAATTAAATTTACCAGTATTTTGTTGAGACTCAATTTACACTTTTTACTGATATCGTTTGAAATTATCTATTACATGAATGCTAGTTTTCGTTAGTGGCTTCGCTAGCGTTGATGTTGGTTTCAGATTACCTTCAGGAATAGTACTTTATTCTAAATGAACATACCCGTAAAATGTCAAGAGGATTGGTGGAGAAGTCCAGGCTTGTAAGTGTTACAAAGAAAGAAAAAAAAATGCAAATGTTAAAATTTAGGAACATACAAGATGATAGACCTTTATTACATCTGGTTCTCTCTCTTTTGGTTGTATGTCCCACATGGAGTTAGTATCAACCTTCTGTATATTTCTGCTCCTATTCGCTTACCTCTCGACGTTGTGTTTGGAAATTTCACACTTCCTTATAAACTTTAGCACTCCACTTTTCTGTTGTGTTTGAGGATAGATTTTGAATCTTTGACCGGAGATAGATAGAGTTGTAGAGCCGTTTATTAATATAGAAATTATGCCCGTATATAACCAGAGAGGTATAGTCTTGTTAGGCGCCTTAATCTCAATCTTTGAGACCAGGGTGCTTTCTATATTATAATGTTAAAACCTGAAAATGCTGACGTGATTTGAAAAAAATACTTAGCTACCAGTTAAATAAAATCTGTGAAAACAATTATGCCAACGTAATCTTAAGGGTTAAAGGTCAAAATTTCACAAAAAAATAATATAGATGTATAAATTAAGGCTAATTAGATTCCATTACATTTTAACTCGGAACTTATAAAGAAATTTATTTGAAAACATAGGCCATATTAGAAAATACATATATTATTATATCTACTTAAGCTTTTACTAGAACTGTAATCAGCGATTCGACCCAAATCAGCCTCCTAAAGATATTTGATAGCCCCGTGGGATACAAAACAAAAAAACAAGTTTTTTCTCAAAGCCCGCATGGAGCTTCAATTACAATTACTATTGTCATCGGCCATTAGCTTCACAATTAACTAAATGAAGTTGCCCAATTCATCGGGCAAGGGCGTGATGTTTTCGGATTTGGTGAGAATGAATACATTAACGACTTCATTTAAACCTTTATAGTTCAGTTCGATATATAAATTTTAGTTCAATTGTTTGCCCCTTTTGTGTCCAAACGTAACGCTATTAATTATTTTATGCTGTGATGCTCCTAATACAAGGTGATATCTAAAAATAGAGATGCTGATACGAAGATTAATATTTAAGGCATTAAATAAATTTAGTTTCATTTAAAAATATATCGATCTATCTTCTAAATATATATATTTATAAGTATGTAGTTACAGAACTATGTACAGATATATAAAGATATATTTAATTTTTTGCCCAAAGCTTATGATAAATACCTAAGTGTTATATAGGCTATCGACTATATACATGACGTTAAAAAATGTTGTCTCTCTGTATGTATGTCTGTATTTAAATAAATAAACACCGGACTAATTTTTATACAATTTTGAACACAGAAAATTTATGTTAAACTCAATTGATAGTATAGAATCGAGGAATCGTCAAAAACATTTTTAGAAATTGTATAAAATATAAGTAAGGGATATTTGTATTCTATATTTTTATTCATACAATTTTGTACACTGATAGCCAATAAATATTAAGTAGTAATACTTTTACAAAACATGCGCCATATTTTAATAAAATGAAATAAAGGAGTCGAATATACTTACTGCATATAAACTCCGTGCAATTAGTATATACATTTAAAATACTCTTTTCTTGTGCATTATTACTCCTGACAGTATATATTTATAGCGGTATTTTCATTGTTCTGAAAAATTACGGGATATAATACAAAATACATACGAAATAGCCTTGTCATCCGAAAAATATGTACAAAAATAAACACATCACATACCTACAAGTAATGTTTGCTTTAGGAAAAGACACAAACGACCCCTTGAGACTTCATTAAGCACTAAACAAAAGACAAACGAATTAACAGCTATTGTATTCCAAAATTTAAGAAAAGAACACGCATTCGAAATTCGAATAAATCGTAAAACAGTTGACATTTGTAATAGGTTTCCGTGCGCACGCGTCGCGTAGACATCAAAAGGGCCGGCAGTCGCAATGGCGGCGACGCGGCGGTAAATGGCATAGAATAGTTTAATGATGCAGTATGCCCATTAAGCGCTCTGTCATTATAGCCCCCAGCATAGAGTTTCTTAGAAATTTATATTTTAATATTTCATGTACATGCCAAGTCGATAAACATTTTATTACTGTTTTTCTAGATAATGTTCATAGAGGCTTTTGCATTGGTATTTGCAATGGTGACAAAGATTATCATAGTATAAATACTTCCATGTAGCAGTGTTTTATATTGCTTTTGAATCGTATTCGACTTAACATCTGAATACATTCTGCTAAAACTAGTCATATGGAGTGAAAGTGGAAGTTAGCTTTTTGCAAATAATATTTTGTATGGTCTTTGCAATTCATAATAGCCATGCATACGCCGCGCCAAATATAGATGTACAAAATAAGAATGTAGGTATGAATAAACAATAAAATAAGTATTAACAAATGCTAATTTTAGATTACTATAATAATATTTTACCTTTGTTTAGAATTAATTTTTTACTATATTACGCGCCAAATTTACGAATATATTCAGAGTGGCCTAAATGATTCACGGCGACTTTATGGGTGCTACTTCTAATTGTATACAATTAATGTAAGTTAATATACTTAATATTTAGCACAATAATAATTACATTTCATAGTTACTGATGTTTTAGTATGAAAACTTAGCAAATATCTGCTCAACTTAATTTAAGCTGGGATCGACAATGTATAGAATCGCATGTTTTGAAATCTCTTAATATGATTTACAATTAATATATTGTTGTAAGTTTTATACTTAAGTATCATACAAGATAACTGACAAAATACTAAAAGCGCGTCAATATTTCGTGACCACCTAAGAGGTCCATTACGCCTTGGAGGATGTTACCAAATTTAATATGACCGCAGTCTTTAGGCCACTCGTAATAGGTTTTAGGTGTATTTATTACGAGTGTCTACGAAATCAATCAACGTAGGAATGGAAACACAGCTTTCGTAGTAGAAGGCTTTTTTTTTCGAACTGACATACCCTGTTGACCCTGGGGCCTCTACAGATTCACCGGACTAAGTAGTAGAAATCTCGCACAGGCTCTTGATACTGGATAATCAGTGTTGATGATATCTGATATTAAGAGCTGTCTGAAAATGCAAAAACTAATGTAATTACAAAACAAAAACCAGTCACTTCTGTTTTTAACCCGCATTATATAATCTTTGTCAATGACCACCTCGGTCGTGAGAGACGTGACGGAAGCGCGCCTGTCAGTTTTATTAAAATGTCGCCGCTTTGTGGAAACTGTTAATATGTGAATTAATTAAAGAAAAAAATCTATGCCTTTATACAAATGTATGTAGTTGGGAAATATCTGTTGAATGCTCTGTGATGTCCGACCACCCGTATAATCTGATAATTAATTTAACTCTTACAAGTCAATAAGTTTTGGCAGTTGAATAGTTATGATCTCCGGATTACAGATTTTTTCAAAGTACGATTCTAATTTTAACAGAATTAGTGATATTATCTTCTGACGATGATTAATGGAAATAACACGAGATATGACAAAATTTGTACATTTAATTCTGGGATAATACTTTCACAATAGACTATGAGGTTGTAAAATACCCAAATAATTTTTTATGTGTGTAATTTATATATTTAAGGTCCATATAACTAAATTCGATGATCAGAAATTGACATGAACCCTGCTAAATGTTAAACACAATTTGCACAAAATAAGTCAATAAGAAGGTGTTTCATAGTACTAAAACTAAGAAAAAGGATAATTAAAATAAATTAAACTAGAGTCAATAAATTCTTTATCTAGTTGAGGCCAAAGAGACACGAAATAAAATATCGAATAATATTATATAATATTAGTAATTGACATAACAGCAACAAATAAATAAGTCTTCTAGGGATTTGAAATGAAGTCAAAATTCATCCCTTCAGTTCAAGGGGTCAGTTGAGGTATGTTTATAATTATTAACATACCCACGTAGAGGTCCTAACACAACAGCGCCGGGGGCTGTTGGACCGTTTAAAATGAAATGATTGCCAACATTTACACAGGACCAGACGGGAAGGTAAGCATTGTCCTAAGGATCCGATCTTAATGTGTGTTTCATGTATTAATGAGTCAACGCTTAAGGAATTTATATTAGGAGATGTAGTACGGCATTTCGGTATCTTTGTCTACCTTATTATTTCCTTGACTTTTAATGCGTAAGAGAGACAAGATAGAATTGAATTGGAATTATTTATAACTAGGTATTTAAAAATGCAATGATGACTGGAATATTCCCTGGCGATATAAATTTAAAACGGTAATCTGCATCTATACATCTTCTATAGATATAAAGAAAATTGGAGTGTCTGTTTGTAATATCAAAATAACGACTTTTTACTGATTGGATATGAATGTATACACGATACTGATAACAAAAATACAATTTTTAAAATTTTTGTCTGTCTGTCTGTATGTTCCGGGTAATCCACGAAACGGCTGGACCGATTTTGACAGAAATTTCACTGACGGATAGTTAAAATTACAGCGGGTGCTATAGGCTACTTTATTTTAGACTAGCTGTCATCCGTGGCTTCATCTGTAGTACTATTTCCATAACGATTGGACATATTTTCATGGGACTTTCACTGACAGATAGCTAACGTTATAAAAAGTAATTAAAGCTTTTTTATTTTGAACTAGCTGTTACCCATGGCTTTGTTTGCAGTACTATCTCCAAAACGTAAGAACCATTTTTCATGGAACTTTCACTAACAGATAGCTGATCTTATAGGAAGTAATTTACAATTATAAAAAAAAACGCATGCAGAGGTGCGGGCAACAGCCAGTAGGATAATGTATATCTTGAGGAGTAGAATAGGCAGAAACTCAATCTATCAGGTAGTGGTTTTTTATTTTAGTTTGCGTTATTTGACCCTATATTCTGTGATGTTATCTTACGTAACAGAAATTGGATATTGTGTAAAAGTGGAGTAGATGGGTAACTCCCTGGAAAACTCTGACATCATTTTGTTGAAATACCTTGTAAAAATTACCCACTTGGAAATGTTGGTAATAATCGCCAATAAAGAAGAGTGGTTGCTAAAATAGGAAGAAAAAGAAGAATTCACTGTTTCCTTATCATCGCGAGTTATGGCCTGTTATTTGCCTACAGAGCCGAATAATCACTTTATTCAACGGCACGGCACAGTTTTAAAGTGTTTTGAATTTATTTATACGAGCGATCTGGATTTAGACGGTTCGCTGTTTCATTTTACGATTGTTTGACAGTCAATTCGCTGATTCAAAGGTCCATATGAGTAGTGAAATTCTTGATGTAAACCAACAGACGTAAGTAGTTAATCGTAATCTATATGAGTTTTAAATTTTTTATATTAAAGGGGGCAAACGAACAGGTGGGTCACCTGATGGTAAGTGATCACCACCGTCCATAGACACTAGCAACACCAGGGGAGTCGCAAGTGCGTTGCCGGCCTTTTAATATATGTGGGCCTCCGGCGCTCTCACTGACCGAACGAAACGCAACAGTGCAAGCACTGTTACTTCACGTCGGTTTTCTGTGAGAGGGGGGTACTACCCCGGGAGAGGCGACCCATTCATTCTGAAACCAGTAATAGTTTCAGCGTAGCTCTACCACGTACCTACCTCTTAAATTGAAGAATTGGAAGGTTCAATTTATTGTAGCAAAATGAAGTGACGTCACTGTGTCCGATGATAAGCATAATATCACCTAAATATAATGTAGACTACCGAGCTATTTTACATGGTGACTGATTCATGTTGCCACGGTCATTGAATGTACACTGTTGCACCTTGAACCGCGATAAACCGAAAGAGATTCACTTTGATGCATAGGCATTTTCTATTACATCATAAGTTTTAGCCTTTGACTACAATCACAATGTGATTCAAGATGGGAAAGCTGCCGAGACTGCTAGAGCTGTTTGGCGAGAGATTTTCAATTTGAGGGTGGTAGCTAGACAGGTGGGCTTAGAGAAAGTAAACGATAGCAATCACCTTACCACCTCGCTTGATTATTGTATATGTATTGAGTGATGTCAGAACGTGATACGTCTAATCATGTCACTGTGGAGTGTGATAGGTATTGTTTGCAATATGATTTTTTTTTTTGATTGCTTATTTGTTTGCTTATTATGTATTCCATTTATATAGTTTAAAGCCCTATTCCTGCAATTATTTTAAACACTTCCCCATTTATTTATTTACATTCAGTCATTTATAATTCATTCTATATATAGTTATAATTCCACTTTATCCGAGATCCTATTGACTACTTAATTCTATTAACATCTTATCACAACATTTTTATCTCAAAAAAAATTCAATCTTACATACATCTATTACATTATTCTTATTCTATAAAGCATCCTCTTCATTTTTTTTATCTCCCTTTTTTTAGTATTGTTCATTTGTGCCATCTTTTCTTTGGGATTTCAGTTTCTCTTGTCTTCCTAATTCTTTTATCTTTCTTATTCTATATTAATTCCATTGGATTTTCTTTCTTTTATAATTTAGTCGCATTTTTTTGTTTTAATTTCTTCTTATTTGCTATTTACAAATTCCTATTTTGCCATCATTTATTTTTATTTTACTTAAACGTTACTTTCTCTCAACTATTCCCCTTCTGTTTACCTATTCCTTTTCCTATTTATTCCTGATACCCGCGATTTTAGCCACCTCGGCGCAATATGATGATTGCATAATTGCACGTACCATATATTACATATTTAATGTGTGTGTGGGGGGGGGGGGGGGGGGGGGAGAAGATCGTGATGCTGTTATTTTTCAACAATATTAACATAGGATTATTAGCCTATAGTTGCTGTACTGATCATAACTTTATAGCGAACCCCAAAATCAGTTCGGCGAAGTTGTCTCATTTGCGAAAACTTTAGTGTTTGTTTATCGTGTTTAATCTGGTTAACTCAATATTTGTATGGGATTGTGATTTGCAAGCGTTTGTTATCTTATGTAAACGGGTTCTAATGTGATAGTAATAAATTAATAATAAAAAAACTAGACTAAAGAATGACCACAAGTGTAAAAAATCTTCTCTACCAAAGGCACCAAGCGAGCACCTCGTTAATTCTATGTAGGGTGTTGCTTAAAAAATCAGTTTGAAACTGTGACAATTATAAAAGACGTTTATAAGTTTTGGAAAGGTTCCAAAATGTAAATAAAAAAGAGGTATTAATAAAGAATTATACGTATATTCTTACCGCTATTTAATATACTTGGGGTCGTCCGAAGGTTGAAATTCGACTATCTTTTCCTTAAGTTTTAATATTATTGTTGCTTTTGATTTATACATAGAGTACAAATATTACATATCAGTAAACGTAAGGATCATAAAGTATCATGACAAATAGAGACTTATAAATAAAATAATTCGACTCCTTGACGTTATAAAAAAAAAAAAAACAGTTTTCAATTGTATTATTAGATTACACCAAAGATAAGCATGAATAAAAAAAATGACAGTCTCAAAATAAACCAGATAATTGGGATGTTTTTCAAATCCGTACAAGTGCATTATTGTCCATATGTCATCTTTATTATCTTGTCAAATGTCAACTCAATATTTCGTAACGATTCTTTCTTTCACCGTCAGCTGATTATGTTATATATTTGTAGAAGTATAAAACAAACATCTGCTTAGTGGTTAAGTTAAACAGAAGCCCGTAAGCTTTCAGTATTACTTCTATCTATACTAATAATATATTATAAAGCTCGAGAGGTCGCTTTTTATTTTTTAAATTCATTCATCACCGTTACTACCATTCCGATTGAAAATATTATTTTAGCATTTTATACTTTACTATTTGAGGAATATTGTACAATATATAACATCACGCTATCACGCTTAAGAGAGAAGTAATTACCATACAAATCGTAAGTTGAATTGTAAGTAAAGCGAGAAAGAGCGAACAGCCCTGCGCTGCGCAAGGAATCAGTAGCCAAGAACGGAAAAAATTAAACGCGAGTGAAATGGCGAGTCACTGCTAATTTGTAACAATCAAATAAAATATAACCTACATATATACAGTTTAACCGTTATCTAAATTAATTGTGTGCTTTATAAACTTAAACGACATTTAAAATGACTTATGAACTCTGAACGTGAGAAGTGAATGAATGAAGCCAAAGTAAATATTTTAAATCCCAACCACACACACCGACACCGAAGCGGCTAACGGGACGACCACACTAGTTCTGTTTGCCCAGGCTTCGAGTTCCGGAAGTCAACTAAGGCGGTATATTTTTATGTGATAAGTTCGGCAAACATTGTCACTCTGTGTCGAACATACTGCAGTATGTAGCATCCTTAAATCGCTAGGCTATTAATATTATTAATATGGTAACATGAGTATAAACGAGAAAGTTTCTGAGGATAAAAGGATATTTTTTACTTTTAGGGGCCATTCAAGTATTATGTAAGCACTAAAGGGGAGGGGTCTTTGATTTGCTTATTTTGATGACATAAGGGAGGGAGGAATTTAGTAATGTAAATCTGATATGTGAGACACAATGTCTTATGCAGAATAGCGAACCACTATAAGTTAATTCCTCTGTAGACTATACAATCTTTATTTCTACACTTGTTAATTGTTGTCCATGAATCAAAAAGGTGACTTGAGCAGAATAAAAATATTTATATAAAAGTTTATGTAGGTGGTAGAGCTACGCTGAAACTATTACTGGTTTCAGAATGAATGGGTCGGTTCGCCCGGGGTAGTACCACCCTGTTACAGAAAGCCGACGTGAAGTAACAGTGGTTGCACTGTTGCGTTTCGTTCGGTCAGTGAGAGCGCCGGTGGCCCACATATTTAAAAGGCCGGCAACGCACTTGCGACTCCCCTGGTGTTGCTACTGTCTATGGACAGCGGTGATCGCTTACCATCAGGTGACCCACCTGTTCGTTTGCCCCATATAATATAAAAAAATAAAAAACAACTTAATCGGTTGACATGTCCATTTTTACGTTATAGATTTTATAGTCTGTGTTCTGTTACATTATATACAGAACAAGTTTTGAGGTTAAAATTAAGCAGACCCGAAACGTATTTCGGGGCCATTCAAATTTTACGTAAGCAGAATTTTTGTAATTTCTGATCGCTTTTTCCCCCCCAGGTAGCAAAAATAAGCAATGCTTTTAACCCCCTTCCACGCTTACGTAAACATTTATATAAGTATATTTTAATCTGTTCGATTGCCTTATTGATTCATGGACAGCAGTTTAAAAGTCTAGAAATAAGGAATTTATTGTCTATACAAGAATTAACTTATAGTGGTTCGCTATTAGAGCGATAATAGCCCAGTGCGTAAGACCATGTATTACCTACCTAAAACCTACACATTCAAATCGCCTACAAAATAAGCAAATCAAAAACACACCGCACCGCCATCCCCTTCTTTAATACTTACGAAATACTTGACTGGCCCGTTTTGTAGAACAAATTTTGATGAAAATGTTATTAATACAAATTTTATTGCAGATATTTATGTGTTAATTTCTTACTGGTTCATAAAATATCTCATTTTAACTAAGTAGGTATACTGTGGTCGAAGTTACGTCACTATGAATGTTCTGCCACCCCGTCGTCACGTCGTTCCAAGCGTTTGAAGGCGACACAAAATCTTCGAACATTAAATGAAGTGGGCGTAACTAAAAAAAAATGCATTAGTAATATACCTTTTAACGTTCCGACTCCTTTGTTATAATTTGCAAACAAAAAATCCTACACGTTCCGCATTAACAGTCTTAGGGTTGTCAATTATTAAATCAATTAACCGTGTCTAATGGTTTCTCAGGCTGCGGTGGGACCGCGGTTTGAACCTCCTAAAGGCGGCTTGTTCAGTTCTTAGTGGTATCTTGATTTCTCATGGGTGATTAAATTTTTGGTAGAAATTTGTGTTATTTTATGCTAAATAAAAAAATAGAATGTATAGTTTCAGAGCTCAGGTAATTCTAAAATGTGTAAATTTTATTTCTTTTTAATAGGGATGTAATATAATATACAATCGTTTTTATTTCCATTTGTTTGAATGCACTAAACTCGTTGTTTTGCAATATATAACGTACTAGATGAGCCGGTGAACTTTGTATCACTTACATATGAGCAAGATCATATACATATGATGATGTCTATAATGTAAGAATGAATTACTAAATGTTTTGCTAAGCACAAAACTCGAGACCAGCTGAACCGATTTCGCTAATTCTTTTTTTAGAATGTTCCTTGAAGTACGAGGATGGATCTTACGGAGAGAAAAATTAAAAAAATTACCTGGAAAAGTCTTAAAACGACACTTTTCTATACTCCTATACAAACGATTCTTAATAATACTTAAAAGTCAATTTGAACTTTAATACCATACCATAAAGTTGAAGTGTTAGTGGAGAGGTTCCGGGAAGGCAAAACAATTGAGTGACGTTAGTATCGTATAAATATTAATGTCAATATTTATACGATGGTCGCGAATAGCAGAATAAGTATTAAAAAAAATATTTAAAGAATCGACTGTTAGGCGGTACGAAGTTCGCCGGGTCAGCTAGTATAATAATAAAAATAAAATTGGTTTGATAATTATATTTTTAATAGTTATTTGTAATTATAATTAACCGAAGCTGCAATATAGTCTGACGCTCAGCCGCCCGGTGTTCTGACAGCGCCTGGCGCGCAGCGCGCTGTGATAAATAAATTCATAATGTTTAAACTTATCTCGAGCAGTGAAATTTTTTTTCGAAATCGTCAACTTAAGTAAATAACGCATGTAACTGATAAAAAAAAACTTCATTTTCTTATCGAGAAGTCAATGAAATTTTCATTTGTTAACTTAAAAGTTAATGAATAATATGACAATAAACAAATAATTTTTAGCTATTACTATTTTATCAAAATATGAATACTTGACAATAAATCCTGAAATTTTCATTAATTTATCTTTATCGGTTGATTTGAAATCTATTTTTTTAATTAAAAGTACCGAACATTTTCATTGTAAAAAAAAAAAATTGTTAAAATCTAAATTTCTATAAATCGTGTAGGGGATCATTTTTTTATGGTAATTACTTCTGAAAAAAATACATGGACTTTATTTTTATGATCAAGTGATAATTAGAGGGTCCACTTGACGTGATCTTGCTCATATATTTGTGTAAAATGTGGTCAAAACCTAATAGATACAGCTAACTAGCTACAGCTATGAAACAAACAAATTTCTGAACGCACCTATAAATAATTGACAAACCAATGACATTGTTTTGTTTATAAAATGACAAAAGACATCGAAAGTTTCATAGCTGGGTAAAGTTTGTATATGGAAATTAAATTGTCTTTTTTAGTATTTACCATTACTTATTATTTAGGTTTCTCACCGTTTAAACCTTTACCTGAACTTCCATGAATATTTCAAGATCAAAATTAGCCAAATCGGTCCAGTCATTCTCGAGTTTTAGCGAGACAAACAAACAATAATTTATTTATACATAGTTAGATATATATATTTATAGGCTATCTAACATCGTATTATGACCATTAAGAGCTGAGCAGTTACCATACAAAACATAATAGAAAGTACATCGAATGAGAATGAATAAATTTTGCCGGCACGCGGTGTATCGTAGCGCTAATTTCGGGAATCGAGTGCAGATGGCTTGCTCGACGAGGGCCGAGCATTACCGGGAATTGCCGAACTGTGAATGGCTATGCCAGCGGGTAATCATGCACGCGCAACTCATTCGTTATAAGCTTATATAACTGCAGCATCATTGGTATCGTAAATTATAAAGTTATACAAACAAATAAATTATGTTATCAGTCAAATTTTAAAAGAAAATTCATTACACACAGTCAAACAAACGTAATTGTAGAATATAATTCAGTCTTGGAATCGTGACTCTGTTATTACAGACATTAAATATTTATGAGAGAATTAAAATAATACAAGGGAATCACAGTGGGATATGGGTTAGGACGATGCAAGTGAAACGCGTGCGTCACTCTTTTTATTTGTACAACTGTAATAGAAAGAAATTCAGTAAGTCATTTGGGGCATTTTGTTTTATCTGATTTGTGAGTCTGTTTTTTTTTTCACCGCCGTCCATAGACACTAGCAACACCAGGGGAGTCGCAAGTGCGTTGCCGGCCTTTTAAATATGTGGGCCTCCGGCGCTCTCACTGACCGAACGAAACGCAACAGTGCTTGCACTGTTACTTCACGTCGGTTTTCTGTGAGAAGGTGGTACTACCCCGGGCGAGCCGACCCATTCATGCTGAAACCAGTAATAGCTTCAGCGTAGCTCTACCACCTATTAAAATATAACGCTATATCACCATCGTCATGTGTATGGATCTGATTTACTCCAAAATCAATGGGGTTGCAACCACCACACCCACGCAGGCCGGGGTACCTAACCTAAGGAAGTGGACTGTATGTTAAATTGGCTGTAGGTAGATACCCCTTTAAAATATATGCCGAAAAGTTTCATTATAACCGGGATAAAGGCTCTCTTACCTGATAAGTCTTCTCTGCTGCCGTTGCCGATGTTTGAGAGCACCAGCTTTCCGAATATGCACTCACTTACACAAAAACAGTATTTCGCGCCGCCGAGCCGATAACGAACGAGTCCGAGTGTGCGAGCGGGTTCTGGGCAAGTGACCGATCATCACTGATTTTTGACCTAAATAGTGTACAGTAATTTTGGCTACCCCCCAAACAATTTATGCCCGAACAATCAAATAGATGGACGATAAAGCCTGACTGAATGCTTAATATATATGGTTTTAATGCAAGGAATATGGTTTTCGAATAACGTTTTATGGCTTAATACCATTCAGTAAATCATCTTGATTATTACTATTTACTTATTTAATGTTAAATATGTTTTTGTGGTATGCAATACTTTTTAAAACTTTTTATAAGTATACAAATCATTCACTACCAGACAATGATAGGAGAGCTCATATCCAATAGTAAGCATGATATCTATTTTTAGTTAGAAATGAAAGCATCATTTAAAAAAAAGTCTGCATATATAATTTATTTTATGTTACGAGGTAGTAAGTAAACGTGCAGCTGCAGCCCATAGTCCATCTGTGACAAACTTGGGGAAGACCATATTCCTGAGGTCAGTTATAATAGATAGTTACTCCTGAGGACTAAACTGAAACGTCTCGTTTGGCAATAGATATTGCCAACCACATCGTACAAAACGAGAAATATTATCTATAACAGATCTGTTTTGTGACAGAAATTGGTGCATCGATAATACACTTGCGTCAAGCATTACACAGATTCTCTCCGTAAAAAGTACTTGTCTAAACTACTAACAAGCCAGCCCGGTTTCTCACGGGTGTACTAAGGAAGAAAATGAGAGCAGAACTTCCCATTACAATAGAACCTTCGCAATTAAATTAAATGGCAACTGAACAATTGAAAAACCGTCTGTCAATATTTTTAAAGATTTTGTTACTGTTTGATGCATCCCTTACTCACTTTTTCTATGGAGATTTTTAACGCAAAATTTTCACTATTCTGTACAATTCTTCAAACATTTTCTTTCATACAAACGTTGTCCTGTCTTTGACACAACAAATAAATAATTACTTCAGTAGTTGAAGCCGTTCTGAAGTGATTCGCTAACACAAACTCGATAATTCGTCTGAAGATAGATGGATAAACGAACACGCTACACTGTTCCTCTCTGTCCTGTGTCTGTATAGTATTATCGTTGGACATGACAAAAGTGATGTTATGGATTATTTTTGTCATGTAACTATTTGTCGTGAGATGTAAAACTTAGAGTGCTCGATAATGTTATTTAGTTTTTTCTTTTCTCTTTGATATATATTTTTTTTTTCGAACTGACACTCCCTGTTGACTCTTTTGGCCTCTACAGATTCACCGGACTACGTTTTCTCTTTGATACCATTCTCATAGATAATAGATTACCTTTCTTTCTAAAATATAAATTTGTATCTATATATAAATAAATTTGAAATAATTGTTGTTTGTCCGGGCATTAACTCCGAATAGAACTTGAATAGATTTTGAGCAGACATTTACTGACAAATAGAGGACTTTTTAAAATATTTATTACCTGAGCATATAATTAGGCTTTTCTACAGGGTCTATGTGGGAATAATAACAATGAACACCGTTAATTTAAAATCTATAAAAGGGGGAGGTAGGGATGGGGCAGTAATAATATTAATAAAACAATTTATTTTATATTTGAAGACGTACTTTTCAAATTTTGCTTGTAAAATTATTTTTAATACATTATATTAATCTTCTTTCATTGAAATATGGACTCCTGTTTGGGTAAAGGCCTCCTCCATCTTCTTCCAAAGATCCTTGTCTTTGGCTAAATTGATTCAATCGTTTCCTGTCATCCGTCAAATGCCATCAGCCCATCTTCTCGTTAATTTACCAACCTTCCTATTTCCTTGTACATCTTTCCAAGTTACGGTTTCCATTGTGCCATTTTTATCGAAGTAGCGTGCGATATGTTCAGCCAACTTCCATTTTAATGCGAGTACATATATGAGAGTGTCATAGGGAGGGACAGGGATAGACGGATGGGGTAGTAGTAATGATAAATGATATATATAAAAAAGCAAAGGATATCTTTTTTTTTATGTTATAGGGGGCAATCGAACAGGTGGGTCACCTGATGGTAAGTGATCACCGCCGTCCATAGATACTAGCAAGGGAGTCGCAAGTGCGTTGCCGGCCTTTTAAAAAAGTGTACGCTCCTTTCTTAAAGGAAATCTATCTACAATTCATCGCAATGAAATATGTAATTGTCATGAGAATTTGCAGACCTTTTTTTTATTGTCTTTACCAGATGTATGGTGGAAACCTCATAGTTGCTATTAATTACAAGTAGCTGATCTTTGTTACCAAATACTATATAATAATCTATATTCATTTCACAGGTTAATTACAGAGTTAAGACAAGTAAACGGTAAAACATAGAGAGAAGGAAATAATTTTATGTAATTTAAATTAAAGCTACAATCGAGAATACGAAGAGCCAATTAAAATATCTCACAAATACTTATATTCAAACAAAATCAGTTTGTCCTAAACGGGGATTGTTAATTAAAAATGTCAATCAACCGTGCTGTGTTCCAGTCGATTTGGTTTCCTTTGTGTCTCATAGATCAAGCATATAAACAGAATCGCCATATGTTTCTCTCTTCACAGTTTGTGGTATAATGAAAGCGGAAAGATTAATATATTTTGTAAATAGCATAATTTAGTTTAACTAAGGAATTCTTAACAATACTTAACTTATTAACTTATTACTTAACTTGTGTACAAGTTTTCGAGATGCGCTATTGTTTTGGCTTTAATTTAATTCGATAACGTTGTTATTTCAAGATTATTTTTTTGTTACACTCAATATATTTCGAGTTAACCGTTGATTTTATTAATACAATATACGAATTTTTTATCATGTAACTATGTAGCTCTTAATATTATTGTAATTAACAATAATTTAAGCTTGACGTCATGCACTCTATAATAGACTTTTTCATTAGATAATTCTAAATTACTCTAGTATTGCAGAAGGGGACTTAGTCTGTTCACCCAGCTTTGGCAAAAGCGGCATCATTTCTTTTCATATTTTGTATTATTTATTGCTTTTCTAGTTCATGTAATCTCTGCTGTTGCTTTTATATAATGTGCATAGAACATTCGAGATTATCTTTCTTGTTTTCATTTGTGTTTTTGGGATGCCAAAAATAATACCTTTGTTTCATTTCTCTATACATCTATTTATATAGTCTGTCCATTTACATTTTCTTATCCGTGTTACGTCACCAATTTTTACATTTTTAATTATTTTATTCTATCAGTGTTTTATTTACTTTAAGCATAATCCCTTCCATTGCTATTTGTAAGGTTATTAAATTTTGAATTTGTACTCTTGTGAGAGTCCAAGGCATTGTGAAAATAGGTAGTACAAATGTTTACAAAATATTATACAATTTTTTGCTACAGGTAACATGTTTACTTCTGTATATTTCATAAGTTTCTTCAAACACCACCTCGTATATATCCTAAACACTTATTTTGTATATATGTGATAAATAGTGCATACGCTGTCTTTTAGAATAAATCTTACAATTATGATTTTATTCATGACGATATACTGTTAAATATGTTCATAAAATTCCTTTTCTACTTCTTATACTTGTTTTGTATAATATTATACAGAGAAATGTCACCTCTGCACAAATTAATCTACTTTGATTCCAGCAAAGGTAAATACGTTAACAGATAAATCGTCAAATAAAACCCCTTTTAAACTTTATACTCCATATCGCTCCATCTGGGCCGTTAATTAGACAACAGTTTTACGATCTCAACAGAAAATTATCGACGTTGAAAATGCGCTCCTTTAAGTGAATTATATGAAACGTAAGGAATTGAAATTTTAAACAGACCGTTGATAGATTAATTATATGTTGTGTCAACGTTTTAAAATATATTTTTATATTTGTACAATTAAACTTTCAAAAACCAGTTTTACCGATTATTTCTACAAGTTTCGATTTATTTTAAAGGCACACCTCGTAATATCGGTAAGTCCTATTTCGCTAGGGACTTTACAAACACACAACTGACTTACACAAACCACGCTCAGATACAAAACAATCGATTACGGATCACACAAATAAGTCTTTTGTGGGATTCCATGCATGATAATCAGTGCGGCGATATCAGTGGGCGATTGCTTGTAATACTGCGCCATGCTTGCAGTATGGAGAATAGAGTTACTGTGTGCTGTATACAGATTCCTTATTCGCAATTTATGAACCGGTGTTTTATATATAATTCCACAACGTATTGTAGAATGAATTACTATATACAGTACAAAAATATATCTATCCATATATGGGGTGCATGGTACAGCTTTTTGTAATTTTGTAATTATGTCTGGTTAGCTACCCACACTCAAGTCTGTCGTCAAGCATTTATGTCTGTGTTCCGGTAACTACACTTAAGAGTCATCTCCTCTCTAGCTTTCGGGTGTTACTCCCATTCCATATCATTTAACATCATCAAACCTATAAAGTATTTAAAAATAAAATTCATATAGTACTCTGTGAAGTGTTAATTGTTAAGAAAAAAATGTTCGATTTTTTAGGTCCTTTTTATATTAACATTTTGATTATAATGTCTTAAAATTGAGACTTTTAATGATATCTAATGGATGATTCTAGAGGATAGCAATTAGGCAGTCGGCTATTAGAAAATTGTTCTACGACCATCATGATATTTTCCTTCATCAAAATTCAAACGAATTTTAATCTGTTCCGAGTTCACACTGAACCAACATCGCGTCAATAACCTTGTAACTTGTATACACCTCGTAATTATCCGTATATCCTTCAGTTCTTGTTTAGACGATCAGAGGGGATAGTGCATTATTAAAAAAGTTTTTCACATCATAGTTGGGTACAGTTGGTAATTTCCTGGATAGTAAGTTCAAGCACCATATCACGCGCGTTCTGGTGTCTAAAGGCTATTATAGGGTGGACCAATATGTGACAGATAGTGACGTCTAGATATTATGCCCCTCTCTCAGTATGTAGCTATTATGTATGCTTGTAAAAATGTGAAATAAAAAGATAAACACGATCGAGTTTCTTGTCGGTTCTTCTCGATGACTGGGTTGTTTTCCGAGCCATCGATAGTTTTAACGTTCATAAGCGCCTTTTTAGGGCGTAAATTAAATAAGATATTTTTGATTTTTGGACTATAAATTTAATTCAAACTAGCCGTTGCTCGCAGCGCCGCATGCGTTTTTTATAATTGTAAATTACTTCTGAGAAGATCAGCTATCTGTTAGTGAAAGTTCCGTGAAAAATAGTTCAAACGTTTTGGCGATAGTACTGCAAACAACGCCATGGGTAAAAGCTAGTATAAAATAAAAAAGCTTTAATTACTTTTTATAACGTTAGCTATCTGTCAGTGAAAGTCTCATGAAAATAGGTCCAATTGTTTTGGAGATAGTACTACAGACGAAGCCCCGGATGACAGATAGTCTAAAATAAAGTAGCCTGTCACCCGCTGTAATTTTAACTATCCGTTAGTGATATTTCTGTCAAAATCAGTCCAGCCGTTTCGGAGATTACCCGGAACATACATACAGACAGACAAAAATTTAAAAAATTGTATTTTTGTTATCAGTATCGTGTATACGTTCATATTCAATCAGTAAAAAGTCGTTATTTTGATATTACATACATACACTTTATTTTTATTATATGTTTAGATATCACTGGCGCGTATGTTATGAAAAAGGTTTGTATATTTTGTCAATGCACTAATCAAGGAAATATTGCCCGTATAAATAATTTTATCACACGTCCCAGGCCTTAAGAATCCGTAACATACTTTTTGTTTCAAGTGCATACCAAGTAGACTATACATATATTTAGTAGTAATTTAGCTCACAGTTTTAAATACTTACAGCCTTTTACAAAAAGTATGATATAATTTATGAACTAATAAAATTATGGAACGTCGAGCTGCGACTCTGTTCGGTACCGCGGTGGTCTCTTAATGATATGATATACAATTCTGGGGTTTATGGTCATAGTTAATATAATGTTTTTCATCGTGAATGCACTTTTTACTAATTACACTCACCGGTTTCATACATATGCAATGTATTAATGTGACGTCATAAGTTTCTAAATGATTTAGATCATTTTTGACGCTATGATATTTACAATCCATCAAAGTCGAAGAAGCTTCGTAAGGAACTACACACAAACAATTTTCTTTATTGAGCGTAATTTTAAATAAGTTATAATATCTTGTAAGTTATTCATTGAAATTATATACATTAAAGGTACTTTTGATTTACATTAAATGTGAGGTTTAATTGGGAGCGAAAATTTTGTATTGCAGATAAAAATTTAATAAAAAAAAAAACAATAAAAAGGCAACGTCACATGGTATTCCTTAGGCGGTCGCCCATCAAAGTATTGACCTCACCAAACGTTGCTTAACTTCGGCGACTGGACGAGAACCAATATGTGCAACACTCCTACTCGACACAGTGCTTAGCCCCACCACTTTTCGTAACAAAAAAGGTTGCCGATCAGAATTTCAAAGCCTTCCCATAAGTAGTTTAAAAATTAACTACTTACGAATTTGTTTTATCAATATTGTATTAATTCTTATCGAATTAAATATGTTATTTACATTGAGCATTTTGTTCACAATTACAATTTATATCACACGTAAAATTAAGTAAAAAAAAAAATAAGAACTTGTTTCTGTGCCGAATCTTACGACACTTTAAACAGCTATCGTGAAAATGTTGCAGTGTCAAAAATGCATTGTGCAGCGCTTACATGTATTTGAATACACTTGGAGACTTATGGCGGTACATTAATAAATACGTGAAACTTGTGCGCAGTTAGGCGATTCGCTACTATGCTATAAAATAAACACACCAAAAGCGATTTCGCCGAACATTACCTAAATAAGGAAAAAAGATAAACGCCGCGAACAAAGATTGATGAAGAATCAATCGGCTCGTGTCTTGCAGATAAAGGCAACGTCCGCGCGATCAATTTTAATCTGGTGTGTTGTTACACGTGGACGGATGTCCCTCTCGCACTTACACCGAAAACTTGGAGAGTGAATGTGATGGGTGTATTAATAAAACCTGTACATTGATGCCGGCCATTATGTGGATGACGGAGGCCTACTTACGGAATTAAAGAGTGCCCTGGAAGATTGAGGGTCGCTTATAGACAATGATGTGCTAAAGCTGATGCGGGTGTAAAAATCGCATAAAGGTAATAATGACTGTAACCATTTTACTTAGCGAACGTAGCAGATTTTTTTGCTGATGTGAATATGGAAAGTAAACAAGCATTTCAGGGTTCGAATGAAGATGAAAGTTAATTCAGCATTTAAGGACGATTTTTAAATTTTCAATATCAAATCATCATCATCATCATCATCTTACCCTTATCCCACCTAAGTAGGGTCGGCACAACATGTTTTCCTTTTCCACTCTCCCCTGTCAAAAGTCATCTCAGTATTCACACCTTTTATACACATATCATTTTCCACACAATCCACCCACACCTTTTTCGGTCTTCCTCTACCTCTATATCCGTCCACTTTCAAACTCAAAACTTTTCTTGTTATATGACTTTCATCTCTTCTCATAATATGCCCGTACCATGCTAACCTATTACTCCTCAACTTCTCTGTCACTGGTGCTATTTTCAAACTTCCTCTGATATACTCATTCTTAATCTTATTTGATCACAGTACCTCTTTAAGTTAAGAGTTGTAGTATATCGGGAGATGTCATTATACTAAGTCGAGAAGATCATTGACTCTGGAATATAGTTGTCCGATATTTTTTAGGACAATATGAGTCGTGCAATATGCGTGAATGTGGTATACTTAGGTTCATCGCCTTCAGGAGTCAACCGATGTAAACCTACTAAAGTGGGGTAAAAGGCTGTCTTTACACGACTGTAACTCGCTTTATGTTTGTCGTGTTTCAGTACAATCTACTGCGGAGAAGCTTGCAAGCAGACAAGACTACGGTGTCTGGGGATAGACAGTAGATATCTTCGGTGGTTACTATTGTTTCTTGACTGCAATGAAGCAATAATTCTTGAATTTTATTTGTCTACTAATCCATCTCTGTTTAATAAATTACTTGATACTACAAAATCATCCTACGAGAATATTTTGAACTGGAGTTTCAATTTAATTAAAATAAATTCCAATCAAAAGTAAAAAAAAAAATAACATCATCGTAACTGGTTCTTGACAAAAATAGTAAGACGTGTTTTTGTTTCGTCTGGTTTTAAATACAGCTTTATTTCAAAATGGAGGGCAATTTGTATTAATATTTCCATACATACTAAATGGGCTTACTTTGGAATTAAAGGCCTCGGGGCTTCATAGCTTACCGACTATTCGCAGGCGGTACCTACTATCGTTCCGTTTACATTGCGGGAACCTGTGAACCTAACAGATGCCCTGCGATGTTACAATGAATCATTCGTTAAAATTGATGCGACATTTTATTCCAGTTTACCCTGTAAAAATAGATTGTCTGACGTCATCTTACAGAAATCGTAATCGAATTACTAAGATCGGTAGGATATGATTCTGAAGACCGCTATTTCGAATGTTTACTATAAAAAATATATACTCAGGTGCCCACTTGCACAATATACTAATTTGAATTTACCATCAATAGAAAGTTAGACCCCAATCGTTATGGAGAAACCTGAACACTTAAGAATTGTTCTCATATTACCGCGATATAATGGGAAAGTATGGAACTCGAGATTTCTCATGGTTAGAAATCGTAAACACTTCATAGGCTGGTTTGGTGGTTAAGCCCGTGTCTTACGTTTGGATGACATTTGTCTAAATGTGTCTCAATCTGGCAATATTAGATTAATATTTGCTATCCTTGAGCTGTACTACTGCATGCTTCTGGCCGTGTTACGTACAATAGAATTTTAAATGTTAAACATAATCGTAATTTTAACTGTGATTAATTTTATACCTGCATTATTTGTTTTTAAATTACAAAAACGAATATGTTCGTATAACCCACTTATAAAAAACAAATAGGAATAAAATCTAGTTATAAAACTTGGAAAGTATAATGTAGTTTAAGATGTTGTGGTCTATTTTGTATTGTAAATAACCTTCGGAAATCTTACGGTTTTACTGTAGCGATAATCTCTACTCAGAATGACTAACTCACCACAGACTAACATGTGTTTGACCCGACTAATTGAGCATATGCTGACCACTTGTCAGTTTGAATTTATGTGCTTGACATTATGTTCTATATGTTTAACTTAATGTGATGTACTTTTAATACATGTTATACATGAATTTTATGTTTTTGCATACCTTCTCTATAAGACATATATATTAAATTTTACACTCCGTCCTGTATGTGTCCTTACAAAAAAGGGTACAAATGTTGTTTCCTCGCATATTAATATGTACGCATTCTCGAGAAATTTTCTTTCATTTCATTCTTTCAGTAAATTAAGTGCATATATTTCTGAAGTGAAGTTAAATGTAATAACAAATAACCATATCCACAATGCACACTCCATGTCTCACAAAAGACTTTTA
This sequence comes from Antheraea assamensis, assembly GCA_035772565.1. Lineage (NCBI taxonomy): Eukaryota > Metazoa > Arthropoda > Insecta > Lepidoptera > Saturniidae > Antheraea > Antheraea assamensis. The sequence continues at coordinate 5,089,888 of JAQQSE010000009.1, forward strand.
TTAGTCTTTTCCCAGCAAGGTGTTTTTCTATAGGGGTTCTCAGCCGTAGCCCATAAAAAATTCACGCGCCGCGACTGCCGTTATTCTTTCACAGGCAACCGTGCAAAGTTACTGTTCGTTGAAAATTTCCAGGTAACTTAAAATTTTAACTTATACTACGAAAGCTTAGTTGATATCATCAGTTTTGTTGAAATGATAAAAGCTTTTTGTTGAATTCAATTTAGTTCTTTAACGTAAATATGTCTTCCTTCGAATAAAAATGGCTTAATTTTTGATGACAGATTCAAGATTGATTCAGTAAGGCTTTTGCTAATCAGGTAAGGTATTAAATTTGTATTTTGTTATATAATTGACGGTGTAAGCATCATCATCGACATCGTCATTTCATCTGATGATAAATAATGTATTCTTTACAAACTGAAGCGTCGATTGATTCCCTGTGATGGTCGAACCGATTTTGTATTTTAATGGCAAATACTTTTATATGTACTCGAAAAGATAAAAGTAAAATAAACTCGCCACTATAGTCACATTCTAGTGGCACCTTATGTTCTATGCTTGTTAGATAATCATACTTACTCACCAGATTGATGAGGGGCAAGTTATTTGTTTTAAAATTACGTTCTTATTATCATCGGTAACAGCAACCGTGAAGGATCGCGCGCGAGAGTTAGTGTCAAGGGGATGGGGAGCGGTTAAGAGGTGAGACAGGTACCAAAATAGATAGGTATGCGATCATCCAATTAAATTGTCCCAATTGTGAAAAACATGCGCTCGTGCTTTTTTCTACGCATATATTTACTTAACACTTCTTCTCGATTTCCTCCTTTTGTTACTCTTCGTATTGGCTCCTAACTCCAGAACAGAACTGAACGTTGATAGTCATCTAGCGTGCTTATTATACTTCATAAAGGCCTCAGTAAATGCATATTTTATATTATAGGGGGCAAACGAACAGGTGGGTCACCTGATGGTAAGTGATCACCGCCGTCCATAGACACTAGCGACACCAGGGGAGTCGCAAGTGCGTTGCCGGCCTTTTAATATATGTGGGCCTCCGGCGCTCTCACTGACCGAACGAAACGCAACAGTGCAACCACTGTTACTTCACGTCGGGTTTCTGTGTGTCGGGTGGTACTACCCCGCGCGTCGGGCGAGCCGACTCATTCATACTGAAACCAGTAATAGCTTCAGCGTAGCTCTACCACCTACAAAAAATTATTATTAAATACGCGGTGCTCGTTAAATAGCCAAACCATTTTCGAGAATGGACGAGAATGATTCCACTGGCACCAGTTGGTAGCGACAAAAATTATCCTATAATTTCAGATACGTTCATAGTCGTCAGCTTGTTCAACAACAACCTACCATCGCTGGAGATTAATTTATTAAAACGTCTAGTGTATAAGTTTCTCATCAGTACTCTTTAGACTGGAGTATAACGTACATTATTTATTATTATGATTGCTTTCCAACAGAAAAAAAAATCTGAAAGTGACGTCTTTCGTAGGTACAATTACTTTTAAAATAAATCAATTCTACATGTTCCTAAGGTGAATAAAAACTGCGTAAAACTTTACACTCGGTTAAATAATTTTCTAGACTGATTGATCTATTTCGATATAGTGTTTTCATAATAAGAAGTTAAAGTGGTGTCCAGTACGGAGCTAAATGACCTCGTCATAATGTTGAACACAGATTTCATCGCGTTCAGCGAAATAACACAGTATGGGTGCAACCTCGCTGCGTGTTCTATACACGTATTGAGTAAGTAGAAGTTTATTTCACTTGGGTCGTACTATATATGTAGTAACGTAATGATATACATTTAATTCTGAAAGTAACCAAGTGGTAGCATTATTTATTAAACTAGCTATCATACTGTCTGTTTTAATATTATTGATAGTGATCGTCAAGGAATAGAAATAATATATAGTGCATATTGTGTCATTTCAGTGCAAAAAAAATTTCAAGAAGTCGGTATATTATATACAAATTTAAGAGGATAAAGGTATTTGACGAGCTGACGTGCGAATATACTAGCTGCTTAATATATATGTACGATTTCAAATGTTAAATAATCGTTTTTTTTTAGTTTAATCTACAAAAATGCTATAATATAAAACTTTTTCGAATCACCTAACTTTTTTTCTCGATTTTTTTTTCTCAGCTAAATAAAAAATAAAATCGGTTACACTTATCGTATCTTAATTATTAGTTATCACGACGAAATGTATCTATACGGGGTAATGATTTTTTATATACATATAATACTTTCTACTCACCGTTTATATACTTTTCGAAATTTCTCATTTACCAATATAATATGAAGTAATAATTTCACTTTTGCAAATGTTTCTATTTGAATGTTTGGATATAATTAAACTACTCTATATATTAATTAATGAAATATATGTGCAATATTTTAGCAGTAATTTAAGCAAATGAATAAATATACAACTCGTAGAACTAAGAATATTGTAAAGTTGTCGGCTTTTAACATTCTCTTATAATAGAAAAAGTATCAAATAATTTGCCACTCATTTCAAATAATTTGCCACTCATTTCAATAAGTTAGCACAAATTATTTCTTTTTTAAAATATTAATTTTACTTGAAATGGAATGTATCTATTCATTTATCTTCGTGGACGCTCTTTATCCGAATACAAGTGCTGCTCTCTAACAAACAACGAGAGTTCGTTTTTGTATCTCGCAACGTCTTAACCGCTCTCAGCGTAACTGCATTTAAAACAATTGAATATCGGTAATAAAACTACAAAGCCTGTACAAAACCTAGTGCCAGTGTAGACTAGAATGCCTTATTAACAAGACCAGCTACCTAAGCCAGAAACTCAGCCGAGGTACCCCGAAAAAGCGGATCTCCGTGTAAAGGTGAGTGATGGATACATGTCCTCGTAATTTCATTTCCTATACATTATATAGTACTACAATAATTCAAATAAATAAATTACAAAAAAAACTTTAGCACTAGCTTTTACTTGCAGTCTTTCTCGTATAAATGTAGTTTTGATCTTTCCTCGAGGATAGTACATTTTTGCTCGATAAAGGGTACCCTATGCCATTTCCTATACCTCTGTCAATGGGTATGCAAATTTCGTGATGAACAGTTGAGCAATCAAGAGAGTAAAAAGTAAACATACTGATTTTCGCTTTATTAATGTGATAGTAAGGACTTTGATTGATAGCAATAAATAATTTAGTTATTCGCCGTACTGTCACTACGAATAGACACAAGTGAAACATAACAGAAAACAGCGTAAGTGTATTGAACAGACCGGTGCCCGCCTCTTGGCTGTACCTTGTTATGTATAACCGAATGTGAAATAGCTTTTAGATAATGGTATACTGATAGGAAATATTATGTGAAACAAAATTACAAAGACTCTGTTGAATGTAATTAATAGCTTTGTATTAAGATGGATTCAAAAGATCAATGAAATGTAAGGAGAGATAAACATTTTTTTAAATATAATTGTTAGGTATAGCGTTTGCCATACATCTTAATTGATGTTAGGAAATGATATGGCTTATGGTAGTAACATTTTAATCTCCAAGGGTACTGGACTTTAAGTGCACCTGTCAGAACATACCTATAGGTGCGTGTCAAGAGGTATTAGCACTTTTAGCTATCCAGACTGACATTAAAGAACGCCATAATATATCATTATGTTGTTAGCTCATGATTTTTTTTTTTTAAGTTATAGGGGCAAACGAACAGGTGAGTCACCTGATGGTAAGTGATCACCGCCGTCCATAGACACTAGCAACACCGGGGGAGTCGCAAGTGCGTTGGCGGCCTTTTAAATATGTGGGCCTCCGGCGCTCTCACTGACCGAACGAAACGCAACAGTGCAACCACTGTTACTTCACGTCGGCTTTCTGTGAGAGGGTTGTACTACCCCGGGCGAGCCGACCCGTTCATGCTGAAACCAGTAATAGCTTCAGCGTAGCTCTACCACCTTCGTGATATTCTTTGTATAATGGCCAATTAATTCGAATAAGACGAGACAGAGAAAGGTGACTATAATCGTTAGTTGACGTTTTTTCACATAATAAACATGTTTTTCTACAATTATACTCTGGATCATTCTGAAAGCAAAACTTTATGAAAAGCTGAAGTTGCCAGTATACAGCCATATAACCATCATATTAGTTATTAGCAGGGCCGGTGGACGTTGTCCTGCCCTGATAATAAAAAAATATATACTTATGCGCATGAGACGCTTAAAGCGGCTTGACTTTTTCCGATTCTTTCAACAATTATCATTATATTTCAACCAATTTACACAAAAACCTTGGCAAATTGTGTACTTAAAGCCTTCCCCATGAATTACTCTATCTATTGGTGCAGACCGCATTACAATCCGTTTGGTAGTTTTTTAGTTTATCGCGAACATCCAGACAGTCAGACAGACGCGGCGGACGACTTTGTTTTATAATATGTATTGATAAACGCCGTATATCTATGTGCTTGTTCTTCATACTACTAGGTCAACTATACATGTCTTAAATATGTGTTTATCTTTATAAATTTGATTTTAACACCATTTATAGTAAGTCATTCACCAAAAATTTTAAAATTATTTTTGGTAATTTCGAGAAAAATTTGACCCTACGACTTTTAAGCCTTAACATAAAGTAACTTAAATTCGAATAATTGTCTTCCGTCCGGATACCTGGTTGTGGTTCTTTCTTCTTGTTTGTGTTCAACAGTAATACTAGCCATTATCATCTCCTTTAGTTACACGTATATCACTGAAGATTTTTTTCTGTTTTATTATTAAAAAAAAATCTATTATAATTTTTAGTTTATTAATTTAAGATTCTTCTTCTAAAAATTCCTTCCGCTATTTTACCCAAACTTCAGCAACAATATGACTATAAATATTAAGAAAATTAAAGAAATGACTGCTGCTTGTAGTTGAGGAATCATTTTTCACTTGAACTGCCGAGCGAGCCCTAGAATATCCGTACCACGATATTATCACTTCTCCTTACATTTCCTTCACTCGAAACTTCAAGTTCCTTTGCAAATTTGCGGTCATCTATATACGTCCATACTTGACTAATATCTATTCAACTTAACTGTACGAGAAATTCGAAAAATATACCGAGATTAATGTATTTATTACACCATTAAAATAAACGAGCGTATCTATTACAAAAGGCGACACAACGAATTACCCCCAACGTTGTTACTAGACACGCGGCAGGTTTTAAACAATTTAATTGCAGCGATTACGTCTTTATAATGACGCTATAATACGGGGGCAATTCTCACGAACGACATTAAAACGTTTTGTATGAGATGGTAGGCGATATCGAGTGTAACGTGATTAATTCAATTGATGTGTGTATATATTTATATGAATATTTTCAATAAGTTATGTTGTGATTTTTGCTACTATCAATCACGAATATGCGAGGGTTCGATAAAGACATTCCTAATAATTTCGCTAAATAAAGTAAACGATTTATTTATAGTTATTAAAAACACAACAGTCCTATAAGGAATAAATAAGAATAATTAAAAACAGTGTTACACTGAAACCCAAACATATGTTAACACTATGGCAAATTGACAATTAATTGTTTCCTCATTGCCACCAATCCGATTGATCCGATCCGATGGAAGTTAACTTATGTTTCTTTTTTGCGGTACTCATTACAATATCTATGTAAAATTTCATGCTAATGATTTAGGTAGGTAACGCGTAAATACCCAACAGACAAACTTACTTGAACATTTATAACATTACTAAGGATGTATGTATTTAAGATATATGTGTGTATGTAGTCTATTAGTAATCCTAACTTACTCGACGCCATAGTCCGATATTAACCATTACTGGTCCACATATTTAAAAGGCCGGCAACGCACTTGCGACTCCCCTGGTGCTGCTAGTGTCTATGGACGGCGGTGATCACTTACCATAAGGTGACCTACCTGTTCATTTGCCACCTATAATATAATTTAAAAAAAATACTGGATGATTCTTGTACCACTATTTTTAATATAGAAAAAAAACTAATTGTACCACTACAGAAATTATATATACACTGCATGCTACCATAACTATTGAAAAATTCTAAAAATGTGAACGACAAATATATCAACATTCATTTTCTCAGTCACTTTTGTAATGTTCTTATAATGAATAGAGAATAATCTTGCTTTTAAATACATCTCTTATCTAACATGTATCTTTGGAAATATAAAAATTAAAGCTAATATACATATATTTACAGTCAAAGATGTTTAATTAAAGTTTTATTTAAATTCGTTATCGTTGGTAATATCGACATTATTGCGTTCTCACTTCGCGGCCTCGTACCTCGGAATATCCCACGCGTCGCGTCGCCTTACATCACAGCAATGCTTATCGCCCGGCATCCTGTTTGTCACACGAAAGATTAATCTTCCTTACTACATTCTAGCTGGCAGCTACTAAGTAGCTCGGTTACGCACGCTATCTGATTCTATGTAGGTGGTTGCTTCGTTGCGTAATATTACACAGTTATGTCGCGACGGCCTTTTGACGGCTCAATCTAAATGTTTTGTCGTAGAACTGAAGTCGTTCCGAAATGCTTCTTTCTTTGAATCACCACTGATGTACCCATCGATAGAGTTTTAACATTTTTGGGTGCTTTTCTAAAATGATAGTTATTTGAAAGTGTCATTTAAACCAAAATAGTTCATGTCTAGGTAATATCAATTTATTTTGTTTGTCGCTTTTTCCCGTTACTTCGTTTACGTATATTTTAGTACCTAGCTTCAGGATACAAAGGAGCCTGTGTGCTTCAATCGACCTTAGGCTAAGTACACGATATATCCCAGGATTAATTATCTTTGGTCCAGTAAATTAGTTGTGAAAAGATAACAAACAGACTAGCTACTTACCTTGAGGCTTTACACGCATTTAATTTTTTCCACTCTCGGACCCCAAAATCTCGCGTGGCGTTCGACTGATACCATAACTTCGTATTGGCTTACCATACTTTATATCCTAAATTTTGCATTGTAATTAATCCGCTCTTAAGCATCGTAGCTTAGTGTTAGATAGCATGTCAACTTTCTAAACAAATATTCTAAAATATACGAACATAATTTTTCAAAAATAGTCATTCCAAATATTAGCATGCCCAAACAAATCAAGATCTCTTGAGCTGTATATTATTAGTATAAATGGGAGCGAATATTTTGTGGAAGCTTTCTTGGGTTCGGTATTAATATCGCTATCGTTCACGTGATAGACCATACGTTTAAATAAACACAAGGCAACATTACATTAAGCCGTAAGAAACCGGTGTTGTTCAGCAAATTGATTAAACGTTTATCGATATTTACTATTACAATCGGTAGCGGGAATGCGGCTACATAGTCAAGGTTTTGTGCGTAAGATAACGTTTCTATTTTAGTCTTTGTTTAGCTCTAGCTCTCTCTAACATTACTCTTATTGTTAGATCAGCTTTGATCAATCGATTTAATAGATCATTCGTTAATGTTGTCGGTCCCGAGGTCCAGAAATGTCTGTGTAAATATCTCTTCAAAATTTTGACAATTATTTTACTTCTAAAATATTAAATAGTGAGAGTTAATTTAATGAAGCAAGCTTACCTAAATAATTATTGAAATTTATGTATTATAATTGAATTAAGTCAAGCTACTGTTAACGAATTTTCGGAATAACAACAATGTTTATAAGATCAAACGCTCTCATGTTGAAAGCTTGTGTTGGTCATAATTTTAATCAGGATTCCATTAAAACTGGGATTACGACCTTGTTATACGATTTATAATGGTTTCCCAGAACAGTTGTAGTAAATAAGCTACGATATAATTAATTAATAGTTTAATTGTGGTAAACGGCTTTGATTTGGTTCGCTATCTCTAGTATTTACTTATTAATTTCTTGTGTTGTAAGCAAACCTGTTTAAAGATAAATGCAAAAGTACTAAGTATGGACACGATGATGGGTCAGTTGGTAGTGTGTTCGAACACAGCGTCGAAGGACTTAGGTATTCGGATCTAAGCAACTGAGTCGGAGCTTTCCGTGAAGGAAAACATCGTAATGAAACCATAGCATGGTGGTAGGGCTTTTTCTAAGTCCGTGTCGCTAGCTACCACTCTCAAATTGAAAATGTATCGCCAAGCACCTGTTGATGTATTCCGGCAGCTGGACTTGAGAGCCAGTCTCCGTGTAGGTTAAGCGTGACTTAACATCTTAGACCACATCATCATTTAATATCAGATGAGATTGTGGTCAAAACGTTTACCTATAAAGTATTAAAAAAAATACTGTATAACTTTACGTGGAAATTAAGGGACCGCGAATTTTAAGGGAGTGAGAGTCTCATATAAGCCTCCCTTATTGCCCAGCAAGGGTATGCATGTTGAGTTTCTACACATACAAGGTACCATTAACTTATTATTATGTTATTTAAACCGAGATCAAAGAAACATACACACAGATTTCAAACTCCAATAGAAATAAAACAAATCATAATATTTCTAAGAAAACTACAGTCATAATAGCTTTTATTTGTAGACATTTTCTTAGAGACGAATATTATGTTCTCTATTGTAAAAAAACTTCTTAGCTGAAGACTTTAGTCTTTAAACGATCTATGCGTTTTTATATTTATGTTCTCCCTTACAATAAGCCGATATAACTAAAATAACCAATTTCTCGAAACAAGTTGTAGTAATTGTGCTGTATAAATGATAAAAGATAACAAACTCTCATTACAAGCCTTGTATCTTGTTCTTTAAATTACGTTCTTGCATATGTATTACAATTAATGCTGGATAACAACCATGTCGAGCATCAAGTGCATATAAAGCGATTGATTAAACAGAAAGGAGACGAGAAACATTTAAAAGGCAAGTATGTAAAGATATAATTGTAATAAAACTGCAAGAAAATAAACTATATGAAAGCTAACGGGTTCTAGAAGGATCATTTAGAGTTAGTTGCTATTAGCGAAGACACCCATAGAACTTAAGATGAAAAATCCCTTGGAACAGTATTCGTAGTGAAACTGTATTGTTTATTATTAGAGTAATTATAATATGTATATAAAAATATTAGTGTATGACGTCGATTCGCATATATATTTTAGATTATACTGATAAAGTTATAACTGAAAGCAAAATGTGCTCAATATCAGATGTATCATATTCCTCCAAAACCTAATTGTTTGGTAATATGTTTGCTGGATTAGAATTATACTGTTAATTCATATCTATACATATAATAAAAATGAAGTGTCTGTTTGTAATAAGACACTTCAATGAAGTGTCTGTTTGTAATAACAAAATAACAACTTTTTACTGATTGGATATGAACGTATACAGGATGCTGATAACAAAAATACAATTTTAAAATTTTTGTCTGTCTGTCTGCCTGTTTGTTCCGGGTAATCTCCGAAACGGCTGGACCGATTTTGACAAAAGTTTCACTGACGGTTAGTTAAAATTACAGCGGGTGACATATGCTACTTTATTTTAGACTAGCTGTCATCCGTGGCTTCGTCTGTACTACTATCTCCAAAACGATTGGACCTATTTTCATGAGACTTTCACTAACAGGTAGCTGATCTTATAAGAAATAGTTTACAATTATAAAACAAAACGCATGCGGAGCTGTGGGCAACAGCTAGTATAAAAATAAAAGTAAAGCCGTATTACATATATTTACGTTGAAAACATTTTAGCCTCCGAACGTTTAGCCATCAACTGGCGTCAGTGAAACAACCAGTGTAAATTCACCGTTTATGTGATTAGGCTGACTAAAAGCAGTTTTAAATTAAGGCAATAAACAACACATGGTTATTGCAAGCTCACGATGGTAAAGTTGCACTTTTAGAATTTTACAAATAGCGTTACGATGGTTCAAGTTATAAGTTACTTACTTCTTGAACGTTTATCTTTGTTAATGTTTGTCATTTTATAATACGACTTCGGTAACGTACGTTGTTATTAATTTTGATTGTATTGTACATGTACATTTTTGAGTTACTTGATTCGCTACTTGCTCAGTGATTTCATACGCAATTTTTTTTAATTAATATGATTTTCTTTTTTATATTATAAGGGGCAAACGAACAGATGGATCACCTGATGGTAAGTGATCACCGCTGTCCATAGACATTAGCAACACCAGGGGAGTCGCAAGTGCGTTGCCGGCCTTTTAATATATGTGGGCCTCCGGCGTTTTTTTTTTTTTTTTTTTTTTTATTAACGTGGGGAAATCCATTATGGATACCCATCCTCCCGGGGGAGAGAATGGGTTATGTCCGACTCGCACGGACTAAAACCCCACGGTGTACCGGCCACCGCTTTAAGTTGGGGCGGCATGGGACCGTACTGAGCTATCACCATGCCGCCCCCAGCGGTCAGCCCAGCGAAACATGGCCGCCGGGCTCCGTCCTTATAGGGAGGTACACTGGGTACACGACCAGCTACCTCCCCTCGTCCGCCGAACCTGTGCAATGAGGAGATGGGCCCCCCGGCCCATCCCCTCAGATCCGGCTACGGAGGTGGAAGGAGGCGGGCAAATCGCCGCCTTCTTCCACCGGCCCTTCTTTGGCGAAGACGGCCACTGAGAGGGTCCGCCTCTCGGGCCCTCTCCGCTTCCTCCTTCTACGAGATAACCTCCTCGCAGAAGGAGGCCATCGCCGTCCAGGCGTCTTCGCTGCCGAGCATGGCCGCAACCACACTCGGCAGCGACAGATTTTCTCCCACCGCCGCAGCCAGAGTGCGGCGCTGCACCTCCCACGCAGCACACTCAGCCAGAGTATGCTGCGCGGTGTCCTCCTCAGCGCCGCACTCGTAACATGCGGCGGTCGGCTCCCTGCGAGCGATCTGGTGCAGGTACCAGCCGAAACAGCCATGGCCGGTCAGCACCTGCATCAGTCGGAACGTCAGGGAGCCCCACTCCCTATCAAGCCACTGCGGCAGGACCGGGCGGACGGCGTCCACCGTATATCGCCCATACCGCGCGTCCGCCAGATCCTGCCGCCACCGCTCTATTGCAACCACCCTCCCTTCCTTACGCCTTACCTCTATCTCCCTGGGAGCCGGAGGCTCTCCCAAACGTTTTCTTGCCGCCGTGAATTCGTACACGGCGGCAAGAACCCCTGCCTCCAGCTCCCAAGGCAGGGAGCCGGCGAGCGTAAAGGCCGCCGCCGAGGACACGGTGCGGTATCCTCTGATTGCCCTCAGTGCCATAATGCGCTGCGCAGCGCCCGCACATTAGTGGCACCGAGGGCATCAGACCACACCGGAGCCCCGTAGACGGCCATCGCTCGCACGACTCCCATATAGAGTCGGCGGCACCCGGCACTTGGCCCCCCGATATTGGGGAGCACCCGGCCGAGCGCTGCCGCCGCCCCTGCTATACGCGGTCCGAGCCCCTCGAAATGGGGCTCGAACCGCCAGCGCCCGTCTAGGGTGAGGCCCAGATACTTCATCCGGGTCCCCACCCTGATACGGGCGCCATCTACAATCAAATGGGCCCCAGGTGGTGGCCCCCGCCGAGGCCCGTGAAATAAGAGGGCCTCGGTTTTATCTAAGGCCACCCTGAGGCCCAACCTCCGGATACGCCCGACCACACCGGTTGTGGCCGCCGTGGCCAGGCGCACCAAACTCTCCCATTCCCACCCCACGGGCTACGACTAAGGTGTCATCCGCGTAACATATAATGCGCGCTCCGAGTGGGAGCGCGCCGCGGAGCACCCAGTCGTACCCCAGGTTCCACAGGAGTGGGCCCAAGGCCGACCCCTGTGGAACCCCACACCCCGTCCCCCGCCTTATCATTCGCCCGTTCCACATAGGCGACCTCCCTGTCCACCAGGTACGCCTCCAACAGCCGCCGCAAGTAAGGGGGCACCCCGAAATATCGGAGTGCCTGCCTTATCACTACGTGCGGCAGGCTGTTGAAGGCATTGGCGATGTCCAGGGACACCGCCAGAAACCTCTCCCCCTGGGAGGTCGCCTCTGTGGACAGCGACTTCAGGAGGGTCAGGGCGTCTATCGTAGAACGCCCTGCCCGGTAGCCGTACTGCGCGTCCGCCAAATTCGGCCCCGCCCCCTCCAGGTGCTGGACGACCCGGGAGGAAATAATCCTCTCAAACACCTTCCCGGTGTCGTCCAGCAGCACGAGGGGCCGATATGCGGACGCGCAGTCCGGGGAGCGGCCTTCTTTCTGCAACAAGCATAGCCGCCCACGATTCCAGGGCTTCGGGAACTGCCCAGCCAACAAGCACTGACTGAGCAGCTCCCGAAGCCACCCTCCCAAATGGCCCAACGAAAGGGTGAGCACCCGGCCTGGGACCCCATCAGAGCCAGGCGCTCTCCGTTTGCTGCGGAGGCGCTCAGTTGCCCTCCCCATCTCCTCCTCCGTGACTGGAGGGGGAGGGCCGACAAGCTCCTCCGCAACTGCCCCCTGAAGTGGAGACATGGGAGGAGATACTATACTCGGAGGGTCGGGGAATAATGTTCCCACGACCCTCTCTACCACTTCCCGCTGGAGAGTTTCCGTGGTGGGAGGCGCCCGTCCGCGTAGCTTCGCCCGCATCATGCAGTACGGGCGCCCCCACGGGTCCCTCTCCAGCGACTGGAGCATCTCCTCCCATGCCTCCTCCTTCGCCCGGCTGATGGCGGCTTGCAGGGCCTTCTTCTTGGCCCTGTAGTCACCATACAGTCGGGCCTCCTCCTCCAAGTCCCGGTGACTCCTCCGGCGGCTGCGCCCGAACAGCCGCCGGGCCGCGGAGCAGGCCGCCCGGAGATCGGCGATCTCCGACGACCACCAGTACACCGCCCTTCTGTTCGGGCGGTATTATTGGGTTTCCGAAGGTCGAATCGTGATGTCAATACCTCAATCTTCCTCAATAAATAAATAAGCTTTTTCTAATTTGATTTTAGATTTTAGTGGATATAAATATTCTATTATCGCCGTTAATAATATTAAATCTCAAAATATTAATTATTTATTTGTATTCCTATAAATTTGTGGAATACAATATTTTGTTAAAAAAAAGCTTGTCAAACCGCTATACGTTCGTGAATTCTATCATTCTATGTCTACTAAATACTTGTCGACTTAATCAGTTATTTGCATGTTAACTGCCTAAAGCATTTTCTGTTTTCTTATTTGATTTGAAGATTATCTTTAAGCGGTTGTTTTATTACGAATGTTCCTTTTAAAGTTTTAAATAGAAAGTTACTTCTGTAAGAGGCTTCATTTACTGTAAATCCACGAGAACCATTAGGTTCAGATACTGTTGCTAAATTAAATAATATTAAATAAAAGTGTAATTTAGCTGAACGTCCAATGTGTCTAAATAAATTTCAGAGATACTTCGTAGGAGATTTTTAAGTTTCTATTTCATTTGTCCGATCTTTATTGTATAGGCATATTTCGCAGAAATATGATCGGTGTGTCGCCTTGTATGCTATTAAAGAATACGTAATTCGACTAGCAGAGCTTTTGTCCAGAAAGTGGTTAATATTAGAATAAATTTATTTTGATTTATTATACCTATTTCACAACATGTGCTAATTTACGTAATATAAATTACTAGCGGTCCGCTCCGGCTTTGCACGGGTATAAAATATATAGGCTATGTCATTCACTGAAAAAATGATTAAAATCGAACCAGTAGTTTTGGTTTATTCATTACTGCCCGTGGCCCGCACGCGTTCAATTTGGAGTAACCTCAAAAATAACAGTATTTCTCCACTATTTAACTTATGTTATTATACATATAAACCTTCCTCTTCAATCACTCTATCTATTAAAAAAAAACGCATCCAAATCCGTTGCGTAGTTTTAAAGATGTAAGCATACATAGGGATATAGGGACAGAGAAAGCGACTTTGTTTTATACTATGTAGTAATAAGACATATAGCATCACAAGAATCTTTCTTTCTTTCTTCCACTTCGAACTCGCTTACAAATTTTGTTTATAAGGATATAAAAAATTGTAATGTAACACCAAGTAAAACCAACGAGTAAGTGATAAAAACAAAACAAAATGTAAAGGTAACCAATAAAAGGGTGTAGATATCGTATTTCCTTAAGTAAGATATTCCGCTCGAAACCGCTTTTGCGAGGAGGCATGTTTGTGGGCGGCTGTAAAGATATTTCGGTTCGGTATAAAGTTGAGGCTTAAGCGAAATATCTGTCTTCTCTATTTGGCTTTATATTGGTCTTTACTTTTTTCCAACCCGATATTGAAATTTATCTTCTTAACTAAATTATCTCATGATGTTTTAAGCCAAGCTGATTTAGGAATTTGATGGTTCCTTTTAATCCCTTATTTTTGGGAAGCTTTTTTTTATATTATAGGGGGCAAACGAACAGGTGGGTCACCTGATGGTAAGTAAACACCGCCGTCCATAGACACTAGCAACACCAGGGGAATCGCAAGTGCGTTGCCGGCCTTTTAAATATGTGGGCCTCCGGCACTCTCACTGACCGAACGAAACGCAACAGTGCAAGCACTGTAACTTCACGTCGGTTTTCTGCGAGAGGGTGGTAGTACCCCGGGCGAGCTGACCCATTCATGCTGAAACCAGTAATAGCTTCAGCGTAGCTCTACCACCTACAGAGTAGCTCTACCACCTACAAGCTATTAAATTCTCCTTATGTTCATTTTTGAGATATTGGAATGTTCTTTTTAAAAACACTATTTAATTTAAATATGAGAAACTTAAAAATAATAACTCCCGTAATATATATAAACTTTGGAAGAGGTCTTGAGGTTTCGTTGGCCGCAGAAAGTTTATGGATTATAATAAATTTCGTTCGTAGATTAACTCTTACTGATCTGCATCTTTCGTTTGAGATAACAATTTATGTTAGTGATGTCCAATAGCATTAAGAGTCGTAAATGTATGAAATATCACCAATAAAGCAGCGTTTGCATTTTGTTATAAGAAAAATACCGACTCTTAAACCGATTAATAATTTCGACAGCTTTCTTTTTTCTAAGAAATGAACGAGTATATATATACACCACTCAAGCACTATTTTAGAATTAAGCCTCAAGCCCTTTACATTAAAGTTAATGACGCAAACAATTTGTATACACATGTCACGTTGTTTGTAAAGTGGCTTTTGAGAAATTATCTTCAATGAAGTCTGTCACTCGAATGCCCATAATAATGAATACTGGTTTTAACACTGAAGTCACTTTTATTAAATACTTATATAATAGTTTATCGTTCTCAGTGTTTTAATTATATAGACATATGTATTGTCTGGTCCATTCGAAGACTCTTCAAGATTTTTTTTTGTTGCGCGTTACATCGAGTCTCTGATTTCTTCTATGGGAGTAACATAATGTGATAAATAATCGATATCTACATTAGTGCTCCTAGGTTAAAAATAAGATACTTAATTGGGTAAGTAAAGAATATTTATATCATTATTTTCCATAACGTGTGAAAAATAACAGTTACAGTGGACGCAGTCTCGCAGCATTCTCTGTAGGCTGTCTGAACTTTTACTAAGACAGCGTTAGCAATATAATCGTCCGGAAAATGATTTTTATGACTTGTTTATAAGATAATAGCTTTACTCGTGGCTTCGTTCGCTTTAATATAAATTTGACCTATCCTTCGGGGACATTTTATTTTACTATATAAAAGAAATTTATCCTTTTTTGTGTACCGCTGGCATGGTGTATGTAAATTTTTATAATAATCGGTTAGGTAATTAATTAAGGTATAAAAGCGTAATAAACAAACAAATCTACTTAAGAAAATAATATATATAGTGTTATAAATGACTGAATATTGTATGAATAAACCCGATTGCATATAAACGCGATACGAAATTCCACAATAGAGTTACAGAGTAAAATGTGACACCTATAATATTCTTATCTTGAAAATAGTACTTTATAGTGCATGTTCTGGCGCTAAATAATATATTTATATTATTAATGTACATTTGGAAACCGGCACTGGACGCGGATAGAACAAATAAGGTGCCTGCCACTCGGTTAGCGCATAAACACTTCTAAAGGATTATTATAGTATACCATTTAATTGAATTGTATACCGTATAACTTTAATTTTATCGTTCCAATTCCATATCCATGTTTTGATTCTTATTTCATTAGATTTTAAGCCCTAGATGGAGTGTGTTATGTCTTCCGAATGTATCTACATCTATTTCTATGATACTTTCCATAGTTTAATTGTTTCATGGATTTTAACGTACGAGGTGTTGTTAGATTCACCATTACCATGGGAGTTAAAAAGAGATTTTCTTGCTTAATATTATAAATGCGAAAATTAGTTATTTTTTTATACGCTCACACCTTAACAATCCAATCGATCATCCTGACAATTTACACAGGTTGTTAGAAGTACAGAAATGGACATTGTAGTGAATTAAAGATATACCAATATGGCGATATAACGGGTCTTTATATTTCAAGCAATCTAATCAAGACTATGGGTAACTAATTAATTAATCGTGACAACACAAATTAATTAATTCATTCAAGAGCTACTAGCATAACACAACAAGTGCACCGTACAACGGCAGAGCCAAGACTGCTCGAACTGCTTTTTTTTTTTTTTTTTTTTTCGAACTGACCTACACTGTTGACCCGGAGGCCGCTACAGATTTACCGGACTACTAAGGGGAGCGCTTAAGGCACTCACCCGATTTTATTTAGGCAACTAGCACAAGGGCACACGGTGCGCCTCGGCTTGAGCTGTCGCCGATAACCCGATCTAACTAAGCTAGCTAAGCTATGCTATCTCATACGATATGAATTCGTGAAAAATGCATTGGTAACCATGCATGTTTCACGAACGCATATGTATATTTTGTGTCTGACTACTCTAAGTGTGTGACCTAATTCAGTCCGAAAAGGGCAAAAAAAACCAGCCCACCACCATGTGTGCCTATGTGTGCACGTGTGTGGGGTGATATGTGTAAGTGTAAAAACTAATGTGTGTAACTGTATCACGCAGATAACATCTCAAGGGCTCCACTCCGGGGGACGACCTAGGCTCGAGATGCTACGAGAGAGACGCGACAATGTGCGGGATCGTATCTTCAACCCCCGCTCACGACGGTGTGAGCAGAGAGAGTCGCGGGCGTGGGCGCAAACACGCAAAAGTAAGGGCGATCGATACTAAGAATCAAGACGGCGACGGCGCCGTGATTTAACTATGCAATCATCCGGATTGCTCCTAATGGTTCGGTATATTAGGGAGAGATAGACATAAATGCGCGGATTTATTCCATCTATATCTAGAATAAAATTATTTAAGTGAATCGCGCGCGAGGCGCTGAAGAGTGGCCGCGATGCCAGGAAAGCTCGAGATAGCCCTAAGGTACTCGATACTGTCGTTGCTATTATTCAACATTTCGTTGAAGGCGGTGATCTCATCAATCTCATGGAAGATGAGAAGCTGAGTTATCCACTGTATGCCGGGTAAGGAAAAGGTGAACGGTTTCGCCTGGTCGGGCTTAACCTTTGGAGGTTGGGCTTGAGGTTGGGACATGGGTTTGGCTACCCACGGGGCCTGAGGGGCCCGCGAGGGCTGGGGCGGCGCACAGGGCGCAGGAGCGGGCGGTGATGTGGTTCGGGGAACGGGTTTGGATGCCATCGGGGCCTGAGGGGCCCGCGAGAGCTGGGGCGGCGCACGGGGCGCAGGAGCGAGCGGTGTTGTGGCGCGGGACAAGGGTTTGGAGACCCAGGGAGTCTGAGGGGGCCGAGCAGGCCGGGGGGGCACATAAGGTGCGGGTGCGGGCGCTGCCGGTGCACGGGAAGTGCCCGGCAGGCTTGGGAAGGCCTCTGTTGACAACAGAGGCGGAGGTTGAGGGCGGGAGGAGGCGGCGGGCGCCCTGGTCGGGGAGTCCTGCCTACGGCGTCGGGGGCGCTTTGTGCGCGGCGCTCGGGGACAGCCGCGATAATTCGCGGGATGACCCGATGCGCCACACAAGACACAGCTAGGAGGCTCGGGTGAGGACGGAGTGCGAGAACACTCCCTAGTGGAGTGATCGCCGAGGCACTTTACACACCTGGGACGCAGGTGGCAATTTCGTGCGGAGTGACCGTACACCTGACAGTTGTGACACTGTGAGGGAACGAACTGCTTGCGCGGAGGCTCGACTGTGATGCCGGTGAGGCCGCACAGGGAGGACAGGGTCGAGATGGCTTTACCTTCCCTGGAGCGGTCCAAAATGACCAACACCAGGTTGTATGGGGCCTTCGTGCGGGGGTGGTACATACGATGTACCTCTCGGACGGGATAATTGGATGACTTAAGGTCATTTCCTATATCCTCGATTGATAACTCAATCGGGACCCTACGGAGGACAACTCGGAGGAGACGCTCGTCCTCGAGAGCGTGGGTGAAGTAGCCATACTTCGCTTCCCTAAGGAAGGAGGTTAGGCGACGGTGATCGTCGACGGTCGGCACCTTAACCTGGATGCCAGTGGGAGTGTTAAGGGCGGAGGTATACATGATCTTCCTCGAGTTGAGACTCGAGGAGATAACAACCCAAGACGACTTGTCTTGGATCGTGACGGGTGGCGGTGGGCGGGGCTTCTTTGCAGAAGCTACGGAATCCGCGGCTTGTGCGAAAGAGAGGTCGGAGGGGGCGTGGCTTAAGGCCGGCGCCTTGTTGGCGCGTTTGACGGGTTCCGTGTGTACGGAACCGATGGGTGAGGCAGGACGTGACAAGTCGGCTTTCCGACGGTGCGAGACGGTTATGAAACCGTCTTTGACTGACTCTACAAAGGGCACGGACGGATCTACGTCCATCCGTGGGACTGGAGGAGAACTTTGGACTAGCGGATCGACACTACAGTCCGGAGAAAGTGACGAAAATGAATTCGCCACTGAAATGTCGGTTTTGGGAGGTGGGGCGGTCGGAGCTTTCTCCTTCCGCTGCTTGGAAGAGCGTTTGTCCTTCTTAGCAGAGACCGGGGACCGCGAACGGCCGGCCTTGCTATCGGACAAAGCTTCATCACTACCATCGTAGTGATCAACGAGACCGGGGTACATCCTCTGGATCTCCTTAGCCTTGGAGGGATTTTGATGGATCATCTGCTCGATCCTGACAAGAGTCTCTTGACTCATGGAATAGGAATTAGGAGTGCGGGTGGAAGTGGAGCATGTGGGGCGGGACATGACTAACCTCCCTGCCGGAGGGGCAGGGGGGTGCGCCTGTTTGAAGTTAACGGACAACCGTGTCCGGACCAAGGGAGCTGTGGGCGATGTGCAATGCCTCACAGGGGACCTACGAAGCCTAGGGGGAGTTCCCTAACACTTCTTTCTTCGAATTTGCTTCTTTCTTCTTCACGTACGACGCTCGGCACACGGCGCAACACGGCGAACGACGAACTGCACGACGACACGACGCGCGGCCCAACGACTCGATGCACTGCACTCTGTGTGCTCGGCTCGCACCGAAAAGTGCGGTTTAATTGGTACACTAACGGAGGTGCACCGGCGCTCTGAAAAGAGCGTAACGATTGACAATAGCCGATCGAACACACAATACTACCGAGAGTATCACGAACTAATTCAATAACTACGTAAAAGTTATCGAACGATCTGACCGTTAAGAGCTGCGAGAGAGCGCACGTGCGTCCCCGACCGCGGCTCGAATCGGACTCTCTGCTCGAACTGTTTTTTTTTTTTTTTTTTTTTTTTTTTTTCGAACTGACCTACACTGTTAGCCTGAGCTGTTACAGTTTCACCGGACTACTAAGGGGAGCGCTTAGGGCACTCACCCGATTGATTTTTAGGCGAAACATCTCAAGGGCACTCGGTGCACCTCGGCTTGAGCTGTCGCCGGATTCCCGACCTAACTAAGCTAGCTAAGCTATCTATCCATACAATACACATATATGAATTCGTGAAAAATGCATGTGTGACCATGCATGTTTCACGAGTGTATATGTGTATTTGGTATCTGACTACTGTGTTATGTGACCTATTTCAGTCCGAAAAGGGCAAAAAAAACAGCCCACCACTGAGTGCCTAGGTGTGCAAGAGTGTGGGGTGATCGTGTAAGTGTAGAACATGTGTAAACCACTGTATTCGCGCGAGTAACATACTCGAGGGCTCCACACCGAGGGACTACCTAGGCTCGAGCTGTTACAAGAAAAATCGCGACGAGTGTGCGGGATCGAATCTACACCCCCCGCTCACGGCGGCGTGAACAGAGAGAGTCGCGGGCGTGGGCGCAAACACGCGTCTTTTCAGAGGGGATCGAGCTAAAAAATAAAGTACAATGGCACGGTGCCGATTTAACTAAATAATTACGTAACAAATCCTGATGTATCCGTCTATTGTATATGAACACGCGGGTTCGAACTGATATTTTGATTTACGCGAATTTATTTATGCGCGGCGCGGGTTAATTGTTGTACCGTGGTCGCGACGGCCGGGAAAGCGGAGATAGCGTTTAAGAGCCCGAGCTCAGACGTACTATTAACTAACGCGTTAAATGCGATTATCTCTTGTACATCGTGTACCAAAAGAAGACGAGCTATCCAGTCTATACCGGAGGTCGATACTGAAGCCGCGATAGGTGGCGCAGGAGTGGACAGAGCCTTTTGAGGCTGGGGCTTGGCTTGAGGAGCCGAGGGAGCTGGCGGGGAAGGCCTTACGCGCCAGGAGAGCGCGCTCGGCGCAGGAGCGGATGATGCCGGCGCACTGGAGGTGCCCGGCAGGTCGGGGAAAGCCTTCTGGCTTTGTATGGGCGGAGGCGGAGGCCGCTTCGTCCGAGCCGGCGGGCCGTGCGCCCTGGACCGGGTCGCACGACCGCCGCGGCGGGGACGGGTCGAGCGAGGCGCACGGGGACACCCGCGATAATTCGCGGTATGACCCGTTTGCTCACAGAGGACGCAGCTCGGAGGCTCGATGGATTCGGGAGTGCGGGGGCACTCCCTAGTGGAGTGATCCCCGAGACACTTCACACACCTGGGACGCAGGTGGCAGTGTCGGGCGGAATGGCCGTACACCTGGCAGTTGTGACACTGCGAGGGTATCTGGGACTTGCGAGGAGGCTCGACGAAGACTGGGGACAGGCCGCAAACCGAGTTGAGGCTGAAAATAGCCTTGCCTTCCGAGGTGCGGTCCAGTGTGACCATCACCAAGTTGAAGGGGGCCTTCGTGCGGGGGTGGCGCATGCGCTGCACGCTCCGGACCGGGAAGTCCTGACCGTTCAGGCAATCGGAGATGTCGTATTCGGTGAGTTCAGAAGGAACTCCTCGAATGACGACACGGAGGAGACGCTCTTCCTCGAGAGCGTAAGTAAAGAAAGAGAGCTGACGCTCCCTGAAGTATCTCGTGAGCTTGCGATGCTCATCGGGGGTCGACACACGAATAGAAATGCCGGCAACAGTGTTGACGGCGGATTGGTAGACGATTTCTTTCGACTTAAGGTCGTTAGAAACATCTACCCAGCGGGCTTTGTCACGGAAGGTGACGGGAGGCGGTGGGCGTGGCTTCTTAGCCGCGACCGCGGGTTCCGCAGCCGGAGCTTCAGCCGAAATCGCGGCAGAGGGCGTGGGAGAGGCTCGGGGCACCCGAGCGCCACCTATATTGGGCTGCTTTGGGATCGGACGTCCCGCAGCAGAGTCGCTATCTGTCTGAATCGCGGCGCGTGGGCGTTTACCGCGGCGCGTGACGGTTGTGAACCCGTCATTATCAGCGGACGATGTCGCGGGCGCGGACGAAGTCGCGGGCGCGGGCGAAGTCGCGGGCGCGGGCGAAGTCGCGGGCGCGGGCGCGGCCGCGCGAGGCGCGTCGAGCTCCATGTCGGAGTCATCGTCGGAGTCGCAGTCGGACGGCGCGAACGGGTCGTCGCGGAAACAACGCGGGACTCCGAACTCACTTTTATACCCGTTACGCGCGTAAGTGCGTCGGAGCCTATCGAATTCCGATACTAACAACGGATTTTGCTGACGCGCGAACATATGAAATCTAATGAGGTCCTCGAGTTGGACGGTATCATCTAGGGCCTTAGGGGCCTGAAGAGGCGGCGGGATCGCGGGGGTGGACATGACTAACCTCCCTGCCTGAGGGGCAGGGGGGTGCGCCTAATTCAAATCTAACGGACAATCCGTGTCCGGGCCAAAGGGAGACGCGACGCGAAATCTTCTCTCTTCGTATCTGCACACGGCGCGGCGCGAAGAACGACGCTCTGCACGGCACACGACGCGCTGCACGACTCTCGAAGCGCAGCACGAAGCACGACGCGTAGCACGGCGAAACGACGCACTGCACAGTGTGTACGGCTTCGCACCGAAAAGTGCGGTTTAAGTGGTACACTAAAGGAGGTGCACCGTCGCTCTGAAAAGAGCGTGTTGATTGACAATAGCCGAGTAAACACACTAAAGTGCGGCTTCGCAGCAGATGTTTTCTTTCTTCGAATTTCACAAGCTCGAGTACAATAGCACCGGCGATGACTCACTCGGCAACAATGCGGGTCGGGCAGCGACGAAATCGTTGGAATGCCAACATCTGGTGCGCAGGTAGCGCAGGTAGGCGAGCGCGGCGAGCCGGAAATGACCGGAGATAGCCGAGCGCGGCGAAACGAACGGACCGTCAGAGCTGCGAGCGAGCGCACGTGTGCACCCGGCCGCTGCTCGAACGAGACTCCTGCTCGAACTGCGATCGCTCCGATCTTTTTATACCGAAACGACGAGGAGTAGGGAGAGTGAGGGTAATTGAAAAACCCTTTCATAGCTTCACCAGACTACTAAGAAAAGCTACTTGAGCCGCTGCCTCAAGTTGTAAATCTGTCACCAAGCATCTATGGATTTGTTCCGGCAGCTGCACTTGTGTGCTTACAATCTTGGACCACGTCATCATTTGCCATATGATAGTCTCGATCAAGTCCTTAGAGACTTAACTTTTCGCACGGGGTCTTTTATATTTTTGTATTAGTAATTCTGTTTATTGATTACAGGGTTTCGTAGCGTGGTCTTTGTTAACAACTAAGGCACATATTGCAGTGATGTAAACTTCATATAATCCTGTTCTGTCAAATAAATAGGAGAACATATCTCACAACATTAATAAAATAGATAATAATACATATATAACACTGTTTACAAACAAACCGTGAGAGTCTTTAAAATGTTGGGTACAATAATCCGCATTAACGAACGGCTTCCACTTACGATAAAACTGTATTAAATTAATTTATAACGCTTTCGAAGACTAAGCTTTGTTTATATCTGTGCTGTAATAATGTACTTGAGTGGATTATTATGTTTGCTTATTAAATCTTTCTCTAATAGTGACTAAAATGGAAGTTGAAAACAAATTTATTATTATTACTTCTTCGTTTTCGTGAAAATGGTTATGTCGCTTCAAGGGAACGACGTTTTTGGCTCGAAAATTTGTCGGCGATCTTTTGTTTTTCTTTTTTTTTTTTATTTGAAGTTTTGGTTTTTATTTTCACAGATCTTATTTCAAATAACTAGCAACTGATATGTGTACCTACAAGGTTTCAGCATAGTCTATTTTTGACAGTGTAGAGTGGAACGCAGTCTGATCCTGAAAATTGAGATTTAGGAGTCTACAATATATAATTCAATGCTGATATGTTCTGGCGGCATTCCACATGATGCATATCTTCTACTTTGTCGCATAAATCAAAATTAGGTTGAGTTTTTTTTTGAGTAATTCGTCATTACTACCTAAACACTAGATAAAAGTGAAATTAATATGAAGCTAGAATTATAGTCTGGTAAGTCTTCTGTTTGAAAGTCTTATAAAAACGATTTTTTTTTTGGTCATTAACCCGAACAAATAACATACTTAAACTATTTAAGTATATAGATTTATTGCTATTGTAATTTTTAGTGATAATAGCTTGGCAGTGACATGAAAAGCACATGCCTTTGAATGGTATTTGAAATTTTTCCGAGTGCTATGTTTGCATAGTTGGTTATCAGATTTTGTTTTTTGCATGTTGGTCTCCGGATGAGAACCGAGCGAGGAGCCGAACTGCGAATACTTATGTCAGCCGGCGTCGGTGTATTAAACAGAATTTGTTTAAACTTTTTAGGCTTTTTAGAGGCGTTAAACGTGAATGAAGCCACACACCAGAGTTGGTAACCATAATGAAAAAAAAAAACTAAAGGACACTTTACGGACAACACAAAATAGATAAATAAATATTGAATAGAAGGTAGGTTCGTTCGGTCGATACCTTGTATTCCATACTTTAGAAAATGTCCCATTAGCACAATTCACACTAAAAGCTCTCAAACGGTATGTTTGTTCGTAATATCTGTTGCGTTCACGCTTTTGTCTCTAACGAACACCATTCATGGTTGCGACCAGCGCTTGCCGGACTTGTCACTGTCGTGTTCTAAATACTATAATTTACAAGAGGTCTTCGTTTAAGCGTTTGACTGCGTCCCAATATTAAAGTTTAAATTTCCGGTGTCCTGCCTGTTACTAATATTCCTTCTTGGCCTATTTGAATGATTTTTTTCATACTTATAGGGTCATCTAGATAGTTTTTAGCTATATTTAGAACGAATAAGCAATGTCATTGTCCAAACCAATTTTTAAAATTTTTCGAACAACATATTTTTGGAGTTCTCATTTAACTCTCATATTTCAGCACCTGTCAAATGTTTTTTTTTTAATTTAATATATAGCGTTTGACTACCGATTACACTTAGCTGACTTACAATACACCTAAAGGTTACGAATTTTCACCTTAGGAGTTGTAATGAACCCTGTCGGATTTTAGAAAAATCATGCTATGGGTCCATCTTGGTATTTTCCATCACTGAAAGCTGCTGTTCATTGTAGGATTGGTTATCTACGTCGAAGGATACCGGGTTTGAAGACGCTATCAGTGAGACTTTATCACTGCGTTGGACTGTCAATAGACATCAGCGAATTACATACGAATTTCTACTTTTTAGAAAAAAATATTGATGATACACTTAGTAATGTCAAATTGAGGTTTCGATACCAAACTTTGCTCACACTCCCTTTGACGTTCGTAGGTACGGTACGGAACTAATTTCGCTGATTTTTTGATGTTTTAGGTTCCTTATATAGAATTGGCGTTTTTGTCGAACTGGCCACTTTGGTGTCAAATATCTGACGTTTGGTTAGAAATACCAAATTCAAATTTATTTTAAATTTAGGCTTATATATTTGTGTTTCGAATTTAGTGATTCATTTGTTTTTGCGTTTTTTCTTTGACGCCGTTCTCTTCACAAATTGTAAAATTTAAAACATCTCACTATTTATGAATACGAGTTCCACCGTAGCATGAAGCAGAAACAGCTCGAACGATTAATTAATGTGTATGGTGAAGCTACTGTAAAAGAAACAACAGACGGTCGTTAAATAATAAAAACTGCGATTGGAATGTCTCCGATCCTCACCATACTCCCTTTATTTTCCAACGAGGCAGTCCAAACCGCCTTCAAATATCACATTAATTATCGCTCCCAAAATTTCATATGTAAGGACGTAATATTATATTTGTTTATCTTTATTTGTTTTAATATTTCATTATATCCTATTAATTGGGTTGTTTATATGTAAAGAGTCCTTAAGGAAGAGACCTTCATCTTCTATAATATAAAAATGAATCGCTGAATATGTCGCTAAGCGCAAATCCCGAGAACACCTGAACCGATTTCGCTAATTTTGTTTTAGAATATTCCTTGAAGTACGAGGATGGATCTTACGGAGAGAAAAACAACACTTTTCTATACTCCAATACAAACGATTCGTAATAATACTTAAAAGTCAATTTGAACTTTAATACCATCTCATAAAGTTTAAGTGTTAGTGGAGAGGTGTTCCGGGAAGGCAAAACAATTGAGTGACGTTAGTATCGTATAAATATTAATGTCAATATTTATACGATGGTCGCGAATAGCAGAATAAGTATTAAAAAAATATTTAAAGAATCGACGCTAGTATGAAAATAAATGTTGGTACATAAACTGCAATACCATCTGACCCCATCACCATGAATATTAAGATATCTAATTGTTCTTTTTTTATTCATAAGATTTATATATAATCTGTATGACTATAAATTGCCTCTACGTAGCGCTAAAGAGGGCCGCCTTTTATATTTATTCAATCGGCTAGTTTAATATAATTCAAAAGCCAACGCATAGGAAATTACGTAGACATATAATAAATCAAAGATAAAAATACAATAACAGGATATGCGTAAGGTGTAATAGGGATAATAAATACTGTAGTAGTATCGATTGTTTGCAATTTACTATTGAATATTTCATGATGGACTGGCCGCCTGTCTGTGACACTTGGACAAAACGCAAAGGGTGTACACAAACGTGGTTTTGAAATCGCAATATTAGCGGGGTAACGTCTCGTAATTTCTTACCACAGAAATCTACAGTCTATATATTAAATTTTTTCACCTAAAATGGAGTTACTAAACATCCTTTATCTGATATTGGATGTAGCGGTAACTCTATACAGAGCTACCATTTTTCATTTAATACATTTATATTTTTCCAAAATTTATTTAATTTAAATAATAATGAAATAATATACCTAATATTTTTGGTCATTTTTAAAAATGATATTTTTAATTACGTTTTAAATATTTATATTTATTAAGCACTACCAATTTTAAAATAAAATATACTCGTGTATAACAAAATTTCAATGAAAATATTCATTGGTTGAGAATAAATAAGCGTTCAATTTTTTTACAATTTTTCTCTACGATTTCAGTTAATAATATCATTGAGACGATTCTTATAGCCTGGAAATTGAGGGATCACATAGACAAGATGACATAAAAATTGGTCAAACCGTTTTTCAGTTAAACAGAACGGACGGTACATACATACAGGTAAGTGGTAGAGCTACGCTGAAACTATTACTGGTTTTAGAATGAATGGGTCGGCTCGCCCGACGCGCGGGGTAGTACCACCCTCTCACAGAAAACCGACGTGAAGTAACAGTGGTTGCACTGTTGCGTTTCGTTCGGTCAGTGAGAGCGCCGGAGGCCCACATATGTTAAAAGGCCGGCAACGCACTTGCGACTCCCTTGGTGTTACTAGTGTCTATGGACGGCGGTGATCACTTACCATCAGGTGACCCACCTGTTCGTTTGCCCACTATAATACAAAAAATTATATATATTAATATTATTCTCGTGATTAGTTTCCTCTGTATATCTATTCGAAAAAAAAACATTACATACGTGAATACGATACGTATAAATATGTGGAATTTTTTTTATTTGCATATGTCCGTATCGCTTGAGTAAATCGTATGCCAAATTTCAAAGTTAGTCAATTAGTTCGTCGTTATATGTATGTCATCTATTTAGAGTATGCATGCATATACCGAATTATTTAATAATATTCTATTGAAAAAAGAAATGATAATAAAATTCATATAACGCCGACACTGTATTTACGTAGACATAGTAATTCTCAGCCCTATATTATTGCGGATTTAGCATACAGTGTCTGTTCCCACAATATTCTATTATGTGCAATAGACTGTGATTAGGGAAGGCAAATTTGAAATATTCTTTTACTTTTAAGTCTTCGCCCTTTATTGTGAGACTGCTGGTATCATGGAATACGTACGTACAGAATGTCCACTCCTTATTCAGGACCAAAATGTATATAAATGTATAAATTAATAACTAACTGTTTGACATATCAATGAATACCCCATAATACTGGGTTAAGAATTGCGAAAATATGAGTGCAGAATCTTTTTACTTTATAGAAATTTAACACTTAGATAATGCAGTAAAAATGGAGATGAAAATGTATATAATTGTACTTATATACACGCGTTAGAAGTTATACTTCTTTGGCGTAACAAGATAAAAATCTTTTCAAAAATTATATCTTTCGCCTTATTCTGCGTTTGTAGAAAAAATGCCATTAACAATATAAAAAAGGTATTAACTTCAGAGTGTCGGTTTTTCGTGACTGTGTGGGCGCGCATCGTTACAATTTACTCTCATCATTTTTCCCTAACGCGCCAAAAGAAGTATAACTTCAAAAATTCTTCATTTTTTTATTTAGATCTATGAAAATGACTATTTAGTAAATGAATTAAGCACGAAATAAAATTATGTTTCATAGTTGACTTTGAATGAAATAAATATATAGTCCTTTAGGGTACAAATGTAGACAAAGTCGAACCATACTCCGTCAATGATGTGTCAATTTATCAATCTGTGTTACTTACAGGGCTTGCACTGAACCCGTAGCATATAGCTATACGTGGATCCCGAGTACCAATGATCGCTTACGGAAGGCTAGATGAGTCAGTCCTAACTATTTCAAAGACCATCGTCATAATTTAGTAGTGTGAGATAATGAGAGAGCGTCCATTCTCTTTAATTTACGGGTTGAGTCAGTGTTACATTAGTGTCGAGTGATTTACTTGTATTCACCTGATATCCACATCAACATCATCAAGTTACTGACGTCATTCACACAATTAAAACGAATCTAACGACATAAATATATGTCACTATTCATGTAGGCTTTAAGCTACAGAGCATGTCGAAGGAATAGACACGTACACTTGAAAAATATTATCTTCCTTATAGGGAAGTCGAGTGAATAAAAATAATTTAAAAAAAATGTATGGTTTTATAAAACCACGATCCAAGTGAAACTTTGGCGGATTGTAAGCATTTACCTGAAAATTTTTGGCCTTGACTGCTCTGCCGAGTGACTTTCACTTTACCCCCACTCCGCGGCCGGCTGTAATGCTACATGCGATAGGTGGACGAAAAATATTTGAGGCTATGTAGTTTCACTTTAATAAAAATACTCTATTCAATGAGACACACACTAAGAAAGATTTTTTTAAGTTACAAAAATTTTAGTACACAAAAAAGCGACTTCAAAAAAGTTTAAAAAATCGACCAGAATGTCATTGACCATAGTTAGGTACGGACTCACATTTATTACCCCAGTAGTTTCCTGGTGCTTTTCAAAATTGAGGGATAATGCTAATGAAATTTACGAAAAGAAGCCCCCTTGAAAATATACTCTACCCAATAAAAAAAAATCGAAATAGTTTTATAAATGAGGAAGCTTTTAGGTATCAAAAATGGTAATAGTAAATGGTAAAAAATTTGTATCATGTCAATATGCCAAGCCATTATATTCCGGCAGCTTGGCAGTATTTCATGGCAACGGCGGCTCTCCATAAATACAAGATGTTTGATGGTCATCGTTGATTTTCGTTTTTAATTTATTTAAAATCTGGTGTACTCGTATTACTATCCTATGCATAAGCTAATATAAAAAGCATAATCCGTCTGAAAATCCAAATGGATATTGAGCAGCGTTGGAATCCAATCACCTAAAATAGCGAGTCCATTTCAATTTTACTAACAGACGTAATATGTACTTCCTATCAAATAGCCTTCAGTCAGTCTAGCAAGCATTTAATTGGGCTTTTCATATCAGTCTTTATGGTGTGGATTTATAGTATATTGGAAGCTAGCATAATGTCCTCATGGTAAGTGGAATGTGGAATTTGGTAACATACTAAAGCTACAATTGAAGGCAAATCTCATGCAGCTAGGTGAACGACATGTGCTAGGCGATGTTTTAACAAAACACTCTACATTGTACTTCACAGCGTGTATATTCACACAGTACATTCAGACAGATGTACCATAGGCTGCGGAAAGGACCTTTTTCTTTTTTTTTGGCTAATCAGTCTTAGCTAGAATTGTCAGATTGTAAATACCCATTTATACATCATATTTGTTGTTACATATATAGTTACTTAACTTTAATAATTAATTAGTTAGATTCTATTCAAGGCACTGCATGCAGGAAGGCAATCCATGTCGAGGTTCGATCACTTTGGTATGCTTGCGCTAGTTACCCATTTCGGTAGAGTGCCCTCGGTGCTTGTCATCAGACAAGGTGAACTTAGGAAGACAAATTCGGGCGAGCCGACCCATTCATGCTGAAACCAGTAATAGTTTCAGCGTAGCTCTACCACCTTTAATGCTACGGTTCAATCATGGTGCAAAGAAAACACCCAAATATATTATGAGGATTTGCATCGACGTTATCTAAAGTAAGATCCGGTTGAACTAATACTTTCATTATGACTTTACTTTCATCGATCATCATCATCATCATCATCATCTTACCCTTATCACACCTAAGTAGGGTCGGCACAACATGTTTTCCTTTTCCACTCTCCTCTGTCAGATGTCATCTCAGTATTCACACTTTTTATATACATATCATTGTTCACACAATCCATCCACACCTTTTTTGGTCTTCCTCTACTCCTATATCCGTCCACTTTCAAACTCAAAACTTTCCTTGTTACATGACTTTCATCTCTTCTCATAATATGTCCGTACCATGCTAACCTATTACTCCTCAACTTCTCGGCTTTACTTTCATCAATATCAGATTCAAAATGGACTAAAATATATTAAGTACAATCTTCCTTCTGATTAATACAGATCAGAGCCAAAAAAAAAACAAGAAATATACCGGCGTTTGTTAAGATCTAGTATCGGCAAATAGATGGATTGTTGGCAGAGTATTGATTGAAAGACGGTTAACCGGTAAAATACTAAAAAACAAGTTTGGCATCATACATGTATCAACATTATAGAAGAGGATATATAGTATGCGCCAGTTTAAGAAAAAAAATATCTTAACCTAAAAATAATGGTGGTGGTTAAAATGCAAGTGACATCTGTCTTAAGAGTAAATACAAGTTTAATACACAAGAAAAAATATATTAAAATACGAAACTCCTTTAAAGTAACCGGCGTGAAACTGAAGGCAATTTCACGATTCGCTGATCCCAAAACATTACTGGGAGGTAAACTCAAAAACAATAAACAAAGTATCGTTGTTGGTAAATATTTTATAATATCCTCAGGACCGATAAGGTGAACGAGAGAATACGAAATTTTAAGATAATAAATATTAAGCCTGTCTGTTTAAATACTCCGGTTTCCAAAACTACTGTATGAAAACATTAAATTTATTAACTAATTGTTTCTATTCTTTAAAAGAAACCAAAAAAAATGTATCGACATAACGAATTTGGGGTCTGTTTTTATAATAAAAAGAGTGTGTGTGGGTGTTGCCATCTTCTTGTAAGTAAATCTTAAAATAAAACCTGATTATGGCTAAACTCATTGCTTCGAAAGGTAAAGAGATTACAGGAATAAATTAGAAGTAATCCGGGACATTAAGGAAACATTATTATAATTCCACTACCTGATTTGGATGAAAAGAATCTGTACATATAATATAATACAATACACGATAGTTTTTGTCTTGTCTTAGTTCAAAATTATATAAAACTAGACTTTATTTTAAAATACCTAGGTACCTACTCAATGCTATGTAGCTCCTAATAAATTGGAACCACTCCTACCGTCGAAAAGACGACATGTAACTCAATGGGATTTGCCATTAAAATTTGCAGCCCCGGTTTAGGAGGCATTTATTATTATTCCTTGATATTATTGTTTGCTCTGATTATTATTACGCGCGATAAATAGTTGAGTTATAGCAAAATGAACATTTATTTATTCCCCGTGCTCAAACATATAAAAATAGTAGTCTTCATGACGATTGGTAGAACGGTACAGAAGTTTATTTAATGTAGCGTAACGAATTTGTAATAAAATTAAAAAAAAACTCCTTTTTATGAAGAAAACATTTAAGTGTACTAATTCATATGGTGATCGGATAAGTGACGTTGGAGCTTATCGATCGTGATATAGATGAAGTGATACATTGACAGATAATTATTACAAAATAATTCAGCTGCCAACTTCTTTGTAGTTTGTCGAGAAACTAAAGTCGTGTTGGATAGCTTTCTGATTCGTCAGTAATAAATATTCCCTCAGTGTTTCAATTCCAGAGTTAATCTTCAAAAGGATTGTTTGCTGTAAACATTTTGATTCGAAGTTAAGTGGATGGATCGGTTGGGATCCATCGAGGTCGTTTACAATTCTAATTAATCCTCCCCGTGCAAGACGGGGGACTTGAAGACGTTTTGTTACGACTAATTGTGATGGACGGAATCGCGCGGGCTTTGCATTTTGATGTCCGAAATCTGGGTCCAGTTCCGAATACTAATTAAGGATACTGTGATGGTAAAATAAAATTAATTGTATACAGTCAGATCACGAACAACATTGTTTATAGTTATGGGGGTAAAAGTAATAAGATGTATCTGAAATAACAAGGGCTTAATAGAACAATAGTAACCTTCTAGATTGTAATTAGAATAAATGTGTTAGAAATTTTAGAACTAAGACCTTATTTGAATATTTGTTTTTCAATATTAGCAATATACTCTTATATATATTGGTATCTTATTTCTTACGATTTTAATAAAAGGCGTTTAGCGATGGATCTTCATTAGACAGCACATATTTTTATAATAAAAAAGGTACTCATAAGAGAAAAACACATACTTATAATAAAACAATGTTCTTGTGTAATGGATTAAATAAATAACTCTTCCCTATCTCTTTTCGTTACTAAAGTAATATTCGAAATAAATAATAAACAATAGAAATGAATAGATGAAAAGCGGTGGGGGTAAACACTGTGCCTAGAACAGTGTTGAAAACACCGCTTCTCATCCGATCACCGAAATTAAGCAACGTCGAGCGCGGCCAGTACTTGATTGGGTGACTGCCTGAGAACACCGCGTGATGCTGGCTTTTTATTGTACTGTTAACTTCTTTCCTATAGTCATAAAGCACAGATCCATTTTTTTCAATAAATCAGCGTATTGTTTTAATTTTCTCTAAAGATTTATCGAACAAGCAAGAAAGGTTCTCGTCTATATAACGTCGAAGACAATTCAAGAAAATAACTCTAATTTCATTTAATCATGGGTATAATCATTAATTCAAATTTAGTGTTTATTTACAGGCTTCCCTAAAAGAATATTGATCGTAATTAAAAATAAACAGACATCTCAGGTTTATCAATCTCCATTAGTCTTTAATTAAATTGTTACTACAGGCAGTGTCAATTACTTTATACAAGGACGTCCGCTCTTTTGTCGCTTTTCTGTGACTTGCACACTCACCAAATGCGTGCGAATTTATAAACGAGTTTTTATATTCAAATACCCACCTTATAAAAATAAAGAAATCACCTATATAAAGTGTTCCTGGCGCACATACGCCACTTACGATACTTAAGCAAAGTATGTGCTATTTGAATGACATATTTACAACAAGACATCACATGTTATAATATTTGGATTTATTTTTCGATTATAATTTTAATATTTTACATTCTGTAATGGTTAATTGTAACTAAGTGTGATATATTCGACAATGCATACTCCGAAAGATACCAATTCTATGTGATACAAAATCCTGGAGCCGCCCTGGTGAATTGTATTAAAACAGTTGCCAATGTTGAACAAACACCAGTGAAAGATGCTGAATGTAGTGTTCTAAGGTTATCTTTAAGGGATGTCCTACAGAAGTGCATTAATATTCTCTTAAATTTATCTAACTTTTATCCCTGCCTTACCACATTTAGGAAAAAAAAACTGTTAAAGCTATTATAGATATGCCTTTCAAATATTTAGCTTATCCTGAACTGTGATAGGTTAAGTTCCTTTTTTTAGATCATATCGGGAGTTTTCTGGTATATCTCTTGCTTCCACTTCTACTTCGTATACATTTACCACATTTACTGGTTCTATTTTTGATATGTAACCCTTACAAGGATCAGATATATTATAACTGAATGTTCCGATGTGGAATAATTTATCCGATTCTAGTTACGAATGGCGCAACACTGAGTAACGGTACATCTCTTAATTATACGTCTAAACGGTGCTTCTAATAAATCATTGTAGAGTTTTTAAAACGGTTTATAAATGAGGCAGTTAGACGCTAAACATTGTTATTAGACGAGTTAATAGTTGTTCTTTGGAGGTAAATTGCTTTTTATCTTTGCATATTAATACGTTTAAAGTCACGCCGATGGCTCGGGGTTATGTAGGAATATACATAAGCATATACTATACTATGGATAATTATAACGTTAGTGGCTTTTGCTCGCGGCTACGCTCGTGTTAATAATTGTCTCGCTTGTTTCATTGATATTTACAAGTTCGAGAGATTTATACCTTTGTCGATAACTTTAATGACACAAGAATTAAAAGTATAAAAATTGTCTGACATGGATAGAATTACTTAGTAAAACCAAACGTCTTTGTTGTAGGTACAAGATGAAGTAGTAAAGACATGTCACATAAACTGAATGGTTACTTTAAAAAGTTATAAACCATAATCATTCCACCTGAATAGACCTAACGTAGACGTTTTGATGACAATCTGACAAAAAAAAATATATGTTATAATATGCTTCGCTAATAATAATTTAGTAAATAGTACATATTTACCTATTTACGAAAAAGAGAAACCCTATTTACTTGATAACGGTTTAGACAATAAAGAATATGAGAAACATGTAATTGAACTCAGGAATGAAACAGTGACGATAGTTGTTAATATTATCACAACGCTCGATAAAACAGTTCTGCGGTCTGTAACTTCGATCGTGGTATCGACGTTAACTTCAATTATGTTACTTATGCACTTACAGCAATTGAGGTTACTTAGATCTAACGATATACCGCTATTGTACTCCATTAGAGAACAGTAGCTAAGGCCGATACACTATCATCATTGAAGGCATGTAGCTGTATTGCTGCTATTTCAGAGAATTACGAAGTTAATATTTTATACGGTGCTGATTTTAAATGCAAGTTTAAAAATGTATCTCATCAATGAACAGTATAAAACAGAGTCGTTCTCCGTTTCTCTCTGTTTATTTCTTATTTCTTTTGATTTATACTACCGATGTGTACACAGATTTCACATTCATTTCTGGGAGGTTTATATATGCATGTTTTTTTTAATAGGTAGTAAATTGGAAGTACTAATTTACTTGGACACTTCTGAAACCACATTATGTATATTGTACCAGTTCTAAGCGTATATCGTCCAGTTTTCATTCTGTAGGATTTATTTAATTCGAAATTATAATTGATAATATTTGCAATGTTACAGCATGCTCTTGTTGTTTAGTGATAGAGCGATGAAGATATTCACTGAAAAAAGTATTGTTAAGGAAGGTATAGATGAATATTTAAAACAATATGCAATAAAACCCACTGTAGTTTTAGCTTCGGCTTCGGGTCCTTAAATTCTATATAGGGTTACCACCTAAATCAGACATTACTGTACCCAAGTTATACTGTTAAAAGTATTGCCCATGATTTTGTAATCAGTAATATAACCGCGATATATAGATATGGATATGGCGGTGACATGTATAAATGCCTTACTTAGCTGGTCTAATGCATAGTTTAATGCTAAATGATCACCGATATTGTCTTGGAATTCTTTTCCAGAGACATTCTCTTCTGTGGGGTATATAGATCTTCAAGCAGATGCTTACTAAAGATTAACTTTGTTATAAGACATACGGGTGTCTCCTTAATTTTATGCATTACAATTATCATGTCTGCAATTCCATGTAATTAATTGCATATTTATTATGTTATGTATACACAAGTCAAGTAATTTAAAGGACACAGAAAATCCAATTATTCAGCCAATATTTACGTTACAACACAGATGCATGCACCGAGGCGTAGCTACAAACAGCGAGACGCATACTAGAACCGAGGCCGTCATTAAGAATTCAATTAAATATAAACCGATCGCATGTTTGCCTTACACTCCGCGTACCGTTATTTGTGCGCATTTGAATTCTGTCATCAGTAACTGGTTCATATATGGACACTTTGTTATAAATTAAATTAGTTTTTGCATGTTGGTAAGAAAGTAGGTATGGGAATAAAATATTTCAATCGATTCAGTTGACGTATGTTTTTGGAATTATTGTTGAGTTAATTCAGGATTTACTAACCAGGTCTACTTGGGTTTGCATTCCACGAATTATAATGAACTTTATTATAAAAACAACGTAGAAGTTGTGCAGTGTTGTTGTCCCTGTATTCATTGTAACTACTATCAGTTACATTTCTTTTTGGAAGCAAGAAGGTACAAAACGTGAACTGCCAGTGATTTCTGTATGTCAATATCTATCTCTGTCTACGAACGCACGAAACTTTCTCATCTCGCTATTCTTTGGTGCACTGGTCACTACAAACGCAGTTAAATCTATGAATGTTTTTTATCATATGATGTTGTATGATGATTCTTTTCATTGTTAGCTCTATCTTAAAATAAAATTAGTAAATGTACACTAATTCAAAAAAAAATGTCTCTCTGTAAATCGTGGGAAATATTTAGTTCATTTTTGTAACCAAAAAATATTATTGTTTCTGCGTTATATGAAGCTACCAATCGCTAGTGACTTTACACGTGTTAAATTACATGCTAAAATTAATAGCAACAAAAACATCCTAGCGCCATCTGGTGTTGAGTTATAGTAAAGTGGATTGCATAAATGGCTATTCATGAAAAATATTTTTTTTGTGTGCTTAAATATATATCCTTCATATAAGTTTTTTTTTTCATATTTCGCCACTTTAACATTTTCATTCAAAAAATGAATACATTCATATATGACTTCTAATTTTTATGAATAGATGTTCCATTATATTGAATTACTATTCATCCAAAGTTGTGTTCTAGTATCGTGATATGAACGTGCATTACTAACTTCAAAACAACAGAACACGTCCCTCACGGTAGCAAGTAGCAACGAGCTTTCGCCATTTATCGACGCTTACGTACAAACTTTCGAGATTTATTAACAGAATTTCGCAGAAATCGCTTTTATATTTCTACACAACTTTCGCGTATAGCTTCGTTCACGTTATCAGAATTCGAAGAAAACAAACGTCTGTTCAATAAGCCTTATATCTATTTAACATTTTAAACTTTGTATTCCATTATAAATTCTTGAGCGTGTTCCTGCTAGATTTATTATGGAGATAATGTTTGATCGAATAAGCCAACATTGGAACCAATGCCTTTAAATTCTTTGAATTTTGCCTTTGAATGTCTCGCGCGTTTTTCATTGAACAGGAGACGTCTAAGAATTTCGCTATCTATTGTTATCTATTCATCATAGGGTGCTTTGCTTTTATTGTATTTGTAGTTCTATGTATTTATAGGTTATTAAAAACTATATTTTTACACTTACTTAATCTTCATCAAGAAGTGTCAATTAAATCGGTTAGGGGCCGCCCATTAATTACGTGAGTGGGTCAAATCAAATCTCATTAAATCTCACATGGGGAAGAGAGAGGTTCTTGACAAATATCACGTAAAAATGTGAGAAATTCAGATTAATTTAAAGTAAAACATCTTTCTAGACTAAAATTTGCTGAAATCTGACATAATTCGTTTAGTTCATGAACGGAATGTAAAGTTATTTACTATTGATATATCGAAATGTAATCCCCGTTTATTTATGGGTTACATAATTATCGCGCGCCGTTTAAATGCCTAGTAATATTGGTCGTGGTTATCGAAACGCCGCAAAGCAGCACAATAGCTCTTCAATTGTTTAGGCGCTATAAGTTACAGGAGCAGATGGTATTACTCAAAATCGCACAGATTTGTTGGTCACTCTTGAGACCATTCACGGGTCTCCATAGACATAATTAAAATGAATGTTCCTTAACTATTAATTTTAGTAGTTCCCATATAATAAGCATTTAATGTTATCACTATGATTTTAAATTACAATCCAAATATAAAAAAAAAAAACCGCATCAAAATCCGTTGCGTAGTTTTAATGATTTCAGCATACATAGGGATATAGGGACAGAGAAAGCGACTTTGTTTTATACTATGTAGTGATTATACTAATGATTATATGTTATCCATTTAAATTGAAAGCAAATAACGAATAAATATTTTATAATAAATAAAAAAAAAAAACGACACACCATCCATCAAACTGAGATGCAATTCATTTTAATTAAATTCAACTTCTTTAAAGATGCGACGTCGTTAAGACGCGACCGTGCAATAAATACTTTATATATATTTAGAATTATTTCCAACTTAATCACCATTATTAAAAATACACTTGGAACAAACAGCTATAGTCTTTACTATCACAGGACTAGGGCACAATATATTTGATACCTTAAAAGAATACTTAAAATAGGTTGACATATTTTTAGTTTAAAACTCACTGAGAGACAAAAAAGTCCATTCTAATTTGGACCCGCTGTCTATTTACCTATCTTGTAAAATCAAAGCGATAGCAGAAATGATAAAATGGCTAAATTTTGACAGACCTCATGGTTTAGTGATAGTAAACTATACCACTGAACCGATGGTGAAGGGTTTGGACTTTTATGTTATGTCAGTCTGGATGTCAAATCTTATATTGACATCTTATATAGTCGGATTTTGAACGAAAAACTTTGTGACATGTTAAAGTGTTGGAAGTTTGAAAAGATTAAGAGATGTTTGTAACTCTTTCACGCGATAACTACTTACCGAGTTTTCATCAATACTTTACAGTAATATAAATTTTGAATCGCTTTTTTTTTCGAAATGACTAACCTGTTGACCTGGCAAGGCCTCGTACAGTTTCACCGGACTACTACATTATAAATCATGATAATACATAGAGTATAATTTATAAAGATATGTATATTAGCCGTATATTTTCGTAGGTGGTAGAGCTACGCTGAAACTATTACTGGTTTCAGCATGAGTGGGTCGGCTCGCCCGGGGTAGTACCACCCGACACACAGAAAGCCGACGTGAAGTAACAGTGCTTGCACTGTTGCGTTTCGTTCGGTCAGTGAGAGCGCCGGAGGCCTACATGTTTAAAAGGCCGGCAACGCACTTGCAACTCCCCTGGTGTTGCTAGTGTCTATGGACGGCGGTGATCACTTACCATCAGGTGACCCACCTGTTCGTTTGCCCCCTATAATATAAAAAAAAGCCACAATATAATGATAACTGTCAAGTCGTGGTGGTCGAGTGGCTTGAATTCTGACATACTCGTATATCAAGGAACTTTTTGGAATTTGCATACTTTTACTCATTTAACTTGGTGACACTATCGACTAACCGCGAATGAAAATATCATGAGGAAACCTGGACTTGAGAAATATTCTTGTAGCACCACTGTATATGGGAAAAACAGAATTGTAAACTTTTGAGAGTTTAAAACCGCCAATACGTTGTGAGCTGGCCTGGTAGATACGCCCATACTTTCCTTAGAGAAGAGGTCTAAGGCGCTGGGCTGTGGGAGACAGTAGCTGAGGTACACACCAACTTTTTACTACAAAACCGGGCAGTTCGAGCAATTTATGTTTTGGGGCCTCGCCAATCATTAAAGGCTAAGT
This sequence comes from Antheraea assamensis, assembly GCA_035772565.1. NCBI lineage: Eukaryota > Metazoa > Arthropoda > Insecta > Lepidoptera > Saturniidae > Antheraea > Antheraea assamensis. The sequence goes on from JAQQSE010000009.1 coordinate 5,129,311, forward strand.
TACAGGATTTCGATATCCCAACTCCTGCCCTCCCAATACATACATGAAAATCTAATGTATGTCCGCAAAAAATTATATAAGCTAGATTTTGTAAAGGACCGACATAATCTAAATACAACAAATAATAACAAATTGGTCATTCCATGTTTTAGGCTCACTAGGACCGGTAACAGTTTTGTAGGTAATAGTGTTAGGTTCTATAACAACATTCCAAAGCACGTTACTGATTTGCCGGATATTATGATCAAGCACCATGTCAAGGAGATTTTAATGTTTAAAGGCTATTACAGGGTGGATCAATATGTGAACGACGGTAACGTCTGGAAATGACGCCCTCTCTGTGCATCCACCAAAACCGAATGTAATTATTTATAACTATGCTTTAAAAATATGAGTTATAATATGTTTAATGAAAAGATAAACCAGATCGAGTTTCTTGGCCGGTTCTTCTCGATGTCTGGGTTGTTTTCCGAAGCGGTGGTAACTTTGACGTCATAAGCGCCTTCTTCAGGGCCTGTACTGAATAAGTATTTTTGATTTTGGTTGGGTCTCTTATATGCTGATGAAGATGATAATGACAAAGTGTCAAGTAAGTAGGAGAAAATCTCGTTATCTGAGAACTACTATTTTCTGCGTTGCATAAGCATAAAAGTTACAAGAAAATAATTTATGGTGAATATAATTTATAAAGAAACCAATGCAGTCGAATATGTATGTAACATAAGCTGATAATAGCCATAATACAAGCTTAGTTTAGTCAGGAATTAAATGATCGTTGAATGCGTTAAAAAAATCGGCTTCGTATTATGAAATTTTGTATCGAACATAATGTGAACATTTAGTGAACGTATTGTCAAAAATCACCACCGAATCGAATAGTCCACATAAATTGTGTGACTCTATAGGGTTAGTCATGATTTTTCAATACATATACAGAGACAAGAGTATTTTTGTTTTACTACGATTTGTTTATAACTGGTAAAGCATCTGTGTTTGCTATTTGATAGCCGTTAGTTGTCTAATTCTACAATAGTTTTATTCTTGCGAAATTCGAGATTTTGGAAGCTTGTTTTGGGAACTGTGAGAATCATTTGAAATGTTGACGTGTTAAAACCGTTTTCACACATATGCATGTATATACATACATATGCATGTGCCGGATGTATTAAATGAGCTAAATTTAAACGTTCCTAGAAAGGTTCCACGATATCCCATTCATACTGTATTTTCCAAAGTGTTTTTACGTACAAACATCTGTTCGCCTCTTAATCGCTTTAAACAGTTGTATAACGATGTTAGTGGAAATATTGCTGATATTGACATCTTTCACTGCTCTTTCAGGAAATATCGGTCCGAGCTATTTAAGTTATACGCATGTTGATTTATATTTAAAGTTTAATTGTAATTGCCTTAAATTTCTTTCTAAATTGTAATTGCCTTTAATTTCTTTTGCTGAGATAGTGTTGTAATAAAATATAGCGCAACATGTGCGCATCTGTAATGACGCTTCACACTGTCCTGAACTTTTGTATTATTAGATTTATATAATAATTTGTGAGAGTGTCGTTGATGTGTCAATAAAGTAATAAATAAATGAATAAATAAATATGCATGATGTATAATTAATTGAAGCATTTGTTGATTAGTTTAATGGAACTAGTGACTCGTCTTGGCTATTAACCTCAGTACAGTGGGTAAGTAAACTTCTCCAGTGTGGAGCTACGGTATATTTTGTTTCATTCATTTTAGTTATATTTTTTAGATACAATGGTTCTGATAACTTCTACTTACTAGATAAATAAAAAAAATGAATCCCTGTCGCACTTTCATATAGTATTAAATTGTAAGAAATCATTCAGTCATATGTTTTTTTGTGTAAATTTGACTAACAATGGAGCACACGATATATAAGCTATAAAAAGCCACCACTTTTCCCGACTTAGCCGACAAATATCGTCATAATTTTTTCGTGGTTTTACATATATTAATCTAATATATCGCCTAAATCTAGTTGGAATAGTTTTATTATTATTTGGTAGGACACACTAGCAGCTAATAACTGATGCGTGTGTATTAAATAGCTTGGAGATATCTTCCTTGTCCAATCTGCTCTTAAAGGAGTTTATGGTTGGAGCCATCACAACTTTTTCTGGGAGTTTGTTCCATGCTGCAACCACTCTGTTAGACAGGAAATGCTTTATTGGATTTCTTTTTGCTGAGGCTTCACAAAGTTTCAAGGGATGACCTCGTAAATGCTTATTTTCATTTAGCTTATACATATCTTTAAGGCTGGGCACATCGTAATAATCAGTGAGGATTTTATAAGTTTCGATTAACATGCCCCTTTGTCTACGCTGTTCTAGTGTGGTAAGGCCAAGGTTTTTGAGACGCTGTTCATAGGGTAAGTTACGCGTTGCATACACCATCTTGGTAGCCCTTCTCTGTACACTATCAATGAGCTTAATGTCTTTTTTGAAGTAGGGATCCCAGATAATATAAGCATGTTCGAGGAGAGGTCTTATATAGGTCTTGTATAATTTTATAAAAGTCTTAGCTGTGAGACATTTAAACGCCTTGCGGATAATATAAAGGATCGAGTTCGTTTTCTTCACTACCCCATGCACATGAGTTTCCTATTTAAGATCATTGGATACTGTAACTCCCAAGTCCCTTTGTGTTTCAACTGTGGTTAATTGCTCACCACCCAGATAATATACTTGACCAGGATTATTATTACCAATGTGTAGCACGGTGCATTTATTTACGTTTAAAGTTAGAAGCCAGTCTTGAGTCCACTTAAATATCGCATTTAGATCATTTTGTATGGCTTGCCAGTTAATTCTGGGGTTAGCAAAAAATTTGGTATCATCAGCAAAAAGCGAAAATGGTAGCTGCAGAGTATTTTTTAAGTCTGTGAGGTACAAGATAAACAGCAATGGACCAAGCACCGAGCCTTGAGGAACGCCACTGAGTACACTTCGGGGAACGGACATGACTTTGCCAATGCGCACCCTGAACTTTCTACCAGAAAGAAAGTCGCATATCCAGGCTAAAATACTTCCCCGTATTCCCAGATGTTCCAGTTTATGTATGAGGCGTTTCAGAGGAACACGGTCGAATGCCTTCTCATAATCCAAGTAAATAATGTCAGTTGGCTGTCCATTACTATGGTTTCGTGTCCACTCGTTGAAGCAATTTAGTAGATTGGTTGTGACAGATCGTTTTGGGATGAAACCATGCTGCTCGTCCAGGGTAATCTTTTCTTGTTTTAGAAATTCTCTTATGTGGTTAGCTATCATCTTCTCCATGGTTTTGCACAAAATACTGGTCAAACTTATGGGTCTATAGTTGATCGGCAGTAATTTATTTCCTTTTTTATAAATCGGCACTACATTTGCCATTTTCCAGTCAGCTGGCATTACTCCATCCTTCAGAGATTTATTCATGATATTCGCTATTTCGTTGCTTAGAGCTCCTGAGCATTTTTTTAATACTACTGAAGGTATGTCGTCGGGCCCTGATGCTGTGGTATCGTTGAAGCTAGATAACGTCTTTTTTACTAAGTCTCCAGTAATATTTAAGTCTTGAATAGCGTTTATGACTCTAGGAGTGTTGATGTTTGGCATCGGTCCGTCAGGCTCGTTAACGAAGTTCAATTGAAACTGATCAGCAAAGACTTCAGCAATTTGCTCAGGATTCGTAACAAGTTCATTTGAGATATTTCTTATTGCGTTTGGGATACAGATTTTAGAGTGCAATTGTTTTCTTACATAACTGTAAAAAGACTTGGGACCTGAGTCTATAATAGTTGATTCAAAAGCGGTTCTTCTGCTTCTAGATAGACTAGTAATTTTGTTATTGACCTTTCTATATTCTTTGTACGAGTGTTCATTTGGATTAATTCTATAATTATTCCACAGTACTTTTTTTCGTTTAGTTATCGTGACTATTTCTTTGTTAATCCAGGGTTTATTGCTGCAACTTTTGTTATTCATTTTCTTTTTTGGTATAAAATTCTCTATTGAGAAAAGGAATTGGTTTTTGAAAGTGAACAACATGTCGTCTACAGATTCTTGCACTATATTCAAATTACTCACTAGATACAGAGATAGTTTGTCGTAGTCTGCTTTGTAGAAGTCGTATTGAGTGGTACTTCGATTTTCATTCGTTGTTGTGTTAGTAGTAATTACTTGCATTGTAGCAGTAATAACCAAATGGTCACTTTTACCTATTGGAGGGTGGTATTCAATGTCACATATTAGTGAGTCATCATTGCAGAGTATAAGATCCAAAAGAGATTCTTCTTGGTTTCGTTTCCTGGTAATTTGTGTTATAAGTTGGTTTAGGTTGCTGTTCGTGTACATATTAACAAAATTTTCGCATAGACTATCATAACCATGAGTTTTTTGAAGAGGCCATTTTATCTTTGGTAAGTTAAAGTCACCTGCAATTACCACTGTATTTGTAGATGCAGCTTTTTGAATTATATTGAAAAGAATTTCATCCAATTCAGAAAGAGAGCTTGAGGGCGGTCTGTATACACAAGCCATAAGAAAGGTGAGTTCTCTGTACTGAATATCAAGCCATAGTGCTTCGACCATATTATTTTGATATGTGGTATTAACTTTAGATATAATAGTAGATCCATCTATTATATTAGCAATATATATAGCTACACCTCCACACTTTTTACTATCCCTGTCTAAGCGATGTAGTATGTAGCCAGGTATGCTGATAATACTATTCGGTATTGAGGAGTGCAAATGTGTTTCAGATATTAGAATAAATGCAGGCTTATAGATGTTAATCTCAAGAAGAAATAAATCGAATTTTGCCGTTAAGGATGCCAGGTTGGTATAAAAGAAAAGCAGTTGAGAGACCACAATATGGTTTAGTTTTTTGTGGTGCTCACAATTCTAGGGACTTTGTTTATATATTTGATGGTTAGTTCTTTCTCACCTTTTTCAACTCTCTCAGCCAACTCGTCACGAAGTTTCTTGAGTTGGTCTCTTTGATAGGGCGTCATATCCGACTGGGCACTGATTGTTTTAGGTAGTTTACTTTTATTCTTCAGAACATTAATAGCACCGTGTTTATTAGTTAGTACCACCTTTAGAGGACGGGGTTTATCATGGTTGGATGAAGGCTTGCCTAAGCGGAATGTTGCCACTATCCCTGGTTCTTGAATGGGGAGTGAAGCCAATGTATTAGTTACTGATAGTTTATCGTGATGCTTTCTATCGTCCAGGGAAGTTGAGCTAGACTCTGGTAATCCATACATGATAATATTGCGGCTACGATTTTTGCGATCTTCAATTTCATTAATCACCGTATCCAGGTTTATTGCATTTGAGCGTTGTTTACTGAGCTCTTGCACTTGATGTTGGAGTTCAGTGACTAGTTTGCGCAACTCTGGTACCTGCCTCAATCCTTCCTCCCATTCATCACACAAGTACGATAGCTTAGGATTTTGTAGACCAAACACACGTAATTCAGTTGCAGTTAATCCACTACACTTGACACATACTGCCCTCTTGCAGCCTTTGCATGTTATTTTAGAATTCTTATCATCCTGTATTTGTACATGACACTTACAACAATGAGCCATGATTAATTAAATTATTTCCAAAAAAGTAGTTCTTTTTTTTTATAGCAGTGGTAACACTGAGCCGCCAGTCAGAATATTTTAATTAGAAGTTGTGGGTATTAGAAAATAAAGTTTTCATTAAAATGTCACACACAAATTTCAATATCGATTCAATCTGGGATTTATCACTATTTTGTTAAATGTTTTTAGTTCACAACGAGTAATTAACACTTATCTCCAAACTAAACACAGCTGACACTTTGATTGTTCACTTTTACACGGTTTTTTTTAGTGAAAGAATTTATCAAATGGATGCACGCACTGGTCCTGGAGTTTATTTTCTTCGGATAAACAAAAAAATAATATCCACTCTCTCTCTCTCTCTCTCTTTGCAATATTAGTATAGATGAGTGCAAATTAACGGTGTTTTAGTAATTCAAATAATATTGAAGCATTATCCCTATCAATGGTTGCCTTACCACCAAACTTGCAGGTAATTGAGAGCTTAAAATGATTGCCCCGGGGCTACATTATGTTCACGTGTCCAAAGTGAGTAGCGTTAATCAAGGCGAAGCGTAATTTATTTTAATTAAATTTGTCTGAGGAGATGGAATCTTGTACCGAGGACGAGAATACTCCGAATGTTCAGGTTATAATTGGTAACGTATTATTTTATGAATTCGAGCAACATTTCTTACGTTACCCGTCTTAACCCGTCGGTTTTTTATTATATATTTTTATTTGCAAAAGAGAAAAACGCGTTTATTGTCTAGGCGTAACATAACGTTGAATTGCTTTTATGTATATAATCTATTAGCTTTTGTCCACGGGTTCACTTATAGTAATGTAAATTTCATCTATCAATCGGTAACAGTGCTCTTTCTCCAGACGAAAGGTAGTCTATGTTCTTTTCTATCTCCTGGCAATTTGTATGTAAAATTTCGTGGCGATGGTTTGAATTGTTAAGGCGTGAAAATGTTATAAAAATATAAACAATCGAATGCACATTTGCATTTATAATATTGGTTAGAATTGTATACAAGATTAGTTATGCCCGCGTTACTTTTTGTGATAGGAAGTGGTTCTGTTATAAAGTAGTAAAATTAATGGTGAGAAGAATTCTCTATGTGTAAATACGTAAACGTATTAAATTTAATAGTGATCCCTTAAACGATACCTATATTATATAGGATGCTGAACATCAACAACAGAACAGATTAATAGGCATAGCATGGAAATATGTATGTGTGCTATTTGTAGGTGATAGAGCTACGCTGAAGCTATTACTGGTTTCAGCATGAATGGGTCGGCTCGTCCGGGGTAGTACCACCCTCTCACAGAAAGCCGACGTGAAGTAACAGTGCCTTGCACTGTTGCGTTTCGTTCGGTCAGTGAGAGCGCCGGAGGCCCACATATTTAAAAGGCCGGCAACGCACTTGCGACTCCCCTGGTGTCGCTAGTGTCTATGGACGGCGGTGAATCACTCACCATCAGGTGACCCTACCTGTTCGTTTGCCCCCTATAATATAAAAAAAATATTTAGTTATAACGACCTTGATTGTCATCAATCAAATAGTTTTGAACTTTATTAATTCCAAATACATAAGTTTAACAACAATCTCATTTGAACCACTGGATTACAAATATACGAGACATCGTTATAAATGTACAAATTTGTATCAAAATATGCCCGCTATATTTATTTTGAAACCTCGTTCCAAAGGATCTAATAAGGTTTCAATTTCATTCTAAAGTTGTCCTCGTTCCATTTTGACCAAGTGTAGTAACCGAATATGTCAAAGCGTCCGCGTCAGCTTGAGAAAAAGTTTGTCAACTTCGTGTACAAGCTTCGGAACTGTATTGTTCCGAAAGCCAACGGTTTCCAATTGCATCACGCTGGGGGCCGCTTTGAACTGTATAACTTTAAATTGTATATTGCGGTTAAGATCTTCTTTTAAAGTTCTTCTATTTTTCTTTTTATAATCTCGATTCAGGATTATTATTCGCATTATGGAATGTACAATTGTCTTATATAGTAATAATGTGAGCGAATGTGTCAATTCCAGATAATGCCATCGTTCACATAGTGATTCACTCTAAATAGCCTTTTGACACCAAACCTGCTGGATATGGCGCTTAAACTTATATTCGCCTCTGTCAGCTTTCTTCTCGCAATCCATCCATAGCTTTTTTGGTCTTCCGCTTTTCCTATACTCGCCCACTTGTATTCTTACTTAGTTCTCCTGGTTCTATAACTTTCATTTCTCCTCACGAGGTGCTCGTACCCTGATAATCAATTGCTTTCTGTCTTTAGACACAATGCTATTATTATACTTCTTCTGAAATACCCATTCCTAATTTTATTTATTTTCATTATATCACATATCTATCATAATATTCGTATCTCTTGTAATCTTTAACTAATATGCCTTAGCATGTATAGAGGTAATTCATTAAAACTATCTTTAATACCGCCCTGTGAATCAATCTGATTGCTATTTTCCACTTCACTTTTTTAACCTTATCACTATTTTGACTAAAATACAACTGAAATAATACAAAACATAGTTCGAAAGAATAAAAGAGATGCAAAAATATCACTTTCCAAGTTGTCACAAAACTCAAACTTTAATTTATGCTTCAGGATTAAATTTTTAAAATTATTTGTAATTCCATGCTTAATACTTGTGGTAAGCACCTAGGAGTAAGGTTCGGTTTAAAGGAATTTATTTCTCAAAAGAACATAGTTCACTTAATGAGAATTACATATATGAAAATACTTATCTTTTATATACATTTTTAGTTTTACTTTAAATAAATTTAGGGATTCAGTTTCTCTTCGATCCTTCGGTAATTCAGTTAAGGTTTTTTTTGAAGAAAAATAACAGTATAAAGTATGTGTAGCAAAGCATCTAAAGAATTTATCATTAGTGTACCTATATAACTACAATTAAGGTCTAGTTCCTATTTGTTTATTATGTTCAATTATGTTATCCAGTAGTAATCACTTAACTTCAGAAGAAATTAATCTTTGTCACTGACCTAAGTTGTGTAAAAAACACAGCCACTAATTACAAAAGTAAAGGCAAATATTTTACGGAAACACAAACAAGTCGAGCGACAATTACAAACACTAAACGCTTTCAAAGTTAACATTAAAGTGGGCAGTTAATTTTTACGAGGCCGCGTCTCCACATTATCAGTGTGTTCGCCCGCCATCCGCTAAAATAACTGAAGCAACAATTGTTGCGAATTTTGGATAAGCGCCAAAGTGACACTGCGGCGCAGACTCGGTCTGACATCTGTCGGCGTCTTCCTTTCTCCAGTTTAAAGTGACTATCATAACAAAGCACTAATCAAAATTGAGGGGTGTCAAATTTAATTTTCAGAAAACTTTACAATTCCAGAAAACGCTGCATCACCAACAGAGAAGAAACTATAAAAGTGTAGGAAGACAGGACAAAATTATATGAAACATATCATTAATAATTTCATATATTTCATATAATCAAATTTATAAGTTGTACATAAAATAACCAAATGTACCAATTGTAGTATTATTGTTGTAAATAAACTCATCAATTACTCATTTTTGTCCATACAATTATATTAAAGTTATAAAAAAGATTTGAAAAACTAAAATGCTATCTCATACTACATAAATCCCATCTCGGTCCAAAAAATACATTATAGTATAAAAATTAAAGCGCATAATCAATTATTAATAGCAATAAATCTTCTCAATCGGACAACAAGTATCGAAGACGTGTCAGTCGAAAATCATAAAGATCGGTAACACGACTCGGTCTCATTATATTCTACTTAAAATTTCGGAATTAATATTCGAAAACCCTTTTTGAAACCCGACACGCATCCTCTGTGTTGAAAATGAAAATTAAAAAAAAAACGTCCAACTATGGGAACAAGAATAGTCAATAGGCACTTCATTTTGTGTTTGCTGTGTAAACCGCACGAGATTCCGTAGTATCGTGTTGCCTCTCTACCACTAAAGCAAATTAACGTAGAACCGTATTCATATTTACTTATACATCGAGGACTCGAAGAGGAGATTCGAACACACAACCCGGGCTTAGACAGCAATGGACGTCGATCTATTCGAAGAAGTGTTAATTTAAGTGTCGTCATGGATGACGAACGGATTGTATATCCCTCAGGAGCTTTGTCATAAGTTGAGTGAACCCGCCTAACCTAAATTGTCGACAATAGTTCCATTGTCTCGGAGCGTTGAGAAAATTTCTTGATGGTTTTAAAGCTGTAAACAATGATGATAAAGAAAGCTGGGACAAGTTTGTATGTACGTGCATTCCGTCAGTTTGTTAGTTGACAGTTAAGTTTGTTAACATAATTGATTTAACTTAGTGGACAAGTTGCTCGAGTCGCATCTCCGTTTTAACATATGTAACAGATTTGTTATGTCTGACTATTTGTGTATACAATTTGTTTTTAGTCAACCTCGACATGTTACATCCACCTGCTGTTGCCTACTTAAACAATAAAAACATGTAGCGTATCTTACAATTGCAAATTTACCTAGGTATAGATTTTAATTTTCAAGTTCTTCTTCGACTTAAACCCAATTACATTTCCTGCGAACCAAAATGTATGGATACCGGATTTTGCAACATTCATATTTAAAATGATTCATCGGTCCATTATATAGTTCAGGAGATTGTTTCTTTTTATCCGATTGAACGCATTAAGTTCTAGAACTATCAGTGATATTGAAAAACTTCTTTTTACATTGGAAGGTTTATATATTACCCGATATCATAATATCTCCCTTAAGGTTAGAACAATTATCATACAAACTGTGGTAAGAAAGTACACTAGGTGACACGAACTAATAATACGGGCGAGCCATGTGGCGGGAAAAATCAAACACAAGCGAAATGGCCGGGTACAGGTAGGTTATTGTAATATTTAAATTATAGTGATAATATTGCATAATAAGAAACCATTTAAAAGATAGAGAAATACAAAGCTACCTAGATTTGTGCCTGTGTCGAAAGATTGACGACCTTTAGAGAAAACTTTAAGTTTCGCCGCTCTTTTTTTTTTTTTTATATTATAGGGGGCAAACGAACAGGTGGGTCGCCTGATAGTAAGTGATCACCGCCGTCCGTAGACACTAGCGACACCAGGGGAGTCGCAAGTGCGTTGCCGGCCTTTTAAATATGTGGGCCTCCGGCGCTCTCACTGACCGAACGAAACGTAACAGTGCAACCACTGTTACTTCACGTCGGCTTTCTGTGAGAGGGTGGTACTACCCCGGGCGAGCCGACCCATTCATGCTGAAACCAATAATAGCTTCAGCGCAGCTCTACCACCTACAAAATATTATATTTACTTTGTTTTAAACTAATGACAGCTCTGTAGAAGAATAGGATAAATGCAGGGTGGATGAATTGGCGAAAGGTGTCTGGGGTGGTTTGTGACCCACGAATGTCGTTGAAACTCAAGGGGTAGGTGTATAAAATTATAATAAGACCAGCCGTGTTATATAGATCCGAGTGCTGGGCTACGAAAGAGACGGATGAGAAAAGATTACATGTGGCAGAATTGCGAATGTTAAGATGGTTGTGTGGTGTAACAAGAATGGATAAGGTTAGGAATGAGTATCTCAGAGGAAGTTTGAAAATAGCACCAGTGACAGAGAAGTTGAGGAGTAATAAGTTTATTTATTTATTTATTTAAGGTCCACATAACTAAGTTCGATGATCAAAAATTGACATAAACTCAATAACTATTGACATAAGTTAGCATGTTACAGGCATATTATGAGAAGAGATGAAAGTCATGTAACAGGGAAAGTTTTGAGTTTGAAAGTGGACGGATATAGGAGTAGAGGAAGACCGAAAAAGGTGTGGATGGATTGTGTGAAAAATGATATGTGTATAAAACGTGTGAATACTGAGATGACATCTGACAGGGGAGAGTGGAAAAGGAAAACATGTTCTGCCTGACTCTACTTAGGTGGGATAAGTGTAAGATGATGATGATAGACACTTTCAGGTAGTTAGTAATTAAATATAATTAGCGAGTATTTAGTAGCTTATATCATCTACTTATATCCTACAGAATTAAACATTATTTTTACAATTAAACATCACAACTCAAAAACTCCTTTCAAGTATACATATTAATTATTACGCTTATATTTAATATCACTCCCTTTCCAAAAACACGGACTTCAGTATCGTGAAAATTAACGTACTGGTGATTTGAAATATCGAACAATATATAGCAGTTTACTTTTTGAACTGTTTACATAACTTCCTAATGCTTTCATTCATTATCAATCCTGTAACTTTTTAGTCTTATTCCATTTAATTAAGGTCGGTACGAAATGTTTATCTATTCAAAATTTGAAATCAAAAATACTATATCCAATTTAGGCCCTAAGAAAGTGCTTATGGACGTCAAAACTACCACCGATTCGGACAAAACAACCCAGCCATCGAAATGAACAGGCTAAAAACGCAATCGGGTTTATTTTCTTATCATAGATTTATGTAAAAGGCACACTAACGTACAAACGTTTATAGTGGATGCACAGAGAGAGGTGTCAATTCCAGATAACGCCATCGTTCACATAGTGATTCACTCTAAATAGCGTTTTGACACCAAACCTGCTGGACATGGCGCTTAAACTTACACTCGCCTCAATCAGCTTTGTTCTCGCAATCCATCCATAACTTTTTGGGCCTTCCGCTATTTCTATACATGTCCACTTATATTCTTAATTACTTCTTCTGGTTCTACAACTTTCATTCCTCCTCACGAGGTGCTCGTACCCTGATAATCAATTACTTCCTGTCTTTAGACACGATGCTATTATCATACATCTTCTGAAATGTTCCATTCCTAATTTTATTTATTTTCATTATATCAAATATCTATCATAATATTCGTATCTCTTGTAATCTTCTTTCATTCACCATTAACTGGTGATATTAAAATACAGAGAGTCGATGATATATTGTTTTGTTTTCGAGGCATGACAAAGTGATTGCACTGTACATATTGATAACTACAGTGCATTCCCGAAGCAGTGGTGTCCACCGAGAGATATGCAATTCATGAAGGATCTTGGCAGCTTGATAGCTGGCTCTATAATCCTGAAATTGATAATCCAAAAGTGCGTGACTATGTTGGGTTTGCCACTAAGGTTACAAGTAAGGCGAATACGGCTCTCCTACCAGCCAACTTGATTATAAATATACACCAGCTGATCTTATAATGTGACATGGCACAGCATGCCATTAAGTGTTACAAGTAATATACAATGGTTCTACCGACCAACGAAGCAATTTTAAGCATTCAACAAAAAAAAAACCCAAAATAATAATCAGTACAGATAAAATACCTAAAGGCTGTGTGACGGGTGTTTGAGTGCGGCTGTACCTAACCCTTTCGCCGCAACGGCGAAATTGGAATGTTCTTAAAATAACTCGAAACCACGTATTCGGGTCAGAGCGCGGCGTAATGTTGATTTTATTTATTCAATGTCTGGCATTTCCGGCTGGATCGGCCATGTATTTTAAATGGATTAATTTGTGTCGCCTGTAACCCGTATCACCTGAGGGTTGGATCCGGAATTAGGAGAAAATTACTGATGACGGTACCCTGTGACCTTATTTGGTTTATTCCATCACGATATGTTTCAAATGGCATTTTTTTTTGTTTTTATGTCCAGGTAAAGTTATTTTATCTCTTTAATTACGATAAAGAATTTTTTTAAATTAATTACGATTTTTTTATTGGAACAAATTTCCTTAAGGCAGTTGGGGGTTTTTAGTCAATTATCCAATGTTGGCTAAACGGGTCTTTCAACTTTACTGGTTTAAACTCTCTTCTATTTATCTTATCTTAACTTTATGCACCTTAGTCGCGACAAACTTTGGTAACACTTAAGTATGTAGTTCATAAATTCAACAGCGCTATCTTTTCCGCATTGCGTAGAAAATAAAATAAATTACATACACACTAAAAGTTATAAAAAGAGACAGCGCCATCTAACATCCTATGGTATAAACATTTATGAATAGTGAATGCGTCAATATTTTATTCAAACTTATTGGTTATATTTTTTTTTACATATATAATTCGCTATGTTCCATTTAATTTTTAATAAATGGATATCTTTCCTAAAAAAATAATGAGGCTTTTTTGATTTAATTCCATATTTTACGTTATTTACGTTAAATAATAGTAAGTAAGACATATGCAGATTACACACAGAAAGAGGAGAGAGAGTCACATGAAGGGCTGTAAGCGCCAGGTGTAAACGGAGGATTTTCCTTACCTTACGAAAATGTACACATATACACAATCTCAATCGCAATACGAATTACAATTGGAATTTAAGAAAAAGCGTTAGGAACTTTGTTCGTGACGAGGGTACTAACCCCTAACCGTACTGTTTTTTTTTCTTTTCAATGCAGTTATACTTCTTTAGGCGCATTTGAGGAAAATTATGAGAGTGATTTTTTACGATATGCGCGTACACATTGATACCTAAAACCGACATCATGAAGTTGGTTAGTAATTGTCTCACAAGGTTTCGTCAGAATTGATAACTGTATTCAAGATAGTTATTCAAATATATATGAATTTACAACACTTGTTATATATCACTGGTGATAAAAAATATATTCATACATAAATAAATATGAGTGTTTGTGTGTGATTTTAAATTTGTATGGTGGTGAATGATACTTTATTGTGAGTTTTCGTGATAAAAGTGGTTTTTTTATATAATAATGTTTTTAAAATGGATTTATAGATTTCAATTTTTTTCTTCTTCGAAATGTCTACACTGTTGATCTGGCAAGGCCTCTACAGTTTCACCGGACCACTAAGGGGAGCGCTTAAGGCACTCACTCGATTTTATATAGGCAACCAGCAGGACGCACGGTACGCCTTGGCTTGGACTGTCACCGAATATCCCGAGTCTAACTAAGCTAAGCTAAACTAAGCTAACTATTATTTCATACATAGATAAATACACGTGTACCAAGCATTTATATTTCATAGTTTCATGTATAGATTTGATGTTAGCTGTCGGTATGTATTCTTTCTATTTGTCTACATTTTAAATCATTATTATTTGTTAGATAGTTTATTCTACGTGTTTTTAGTATTTCACTTGACTCTGTATATATATATATAGAAAATAAATTTTAAAGTCTTTTAAAGATAATTATAATTTTTTAATTAAAACGTTATCAGTTGAATGTCTTTTTTTAAGCTCAAAACCTATAACTTCTTACGTTTGTACATATGTATGCTCACATATATTTTATTCTTAATTTGTCTTTTAATCATGTAACCTTAAAATTATTTTATTTAAGTCATTTCACTTGAATTTTATCATTAATCCTTAATATCTATGGAAAAGCGTAATGATGTCCTAAAAAGTCCTCATCCTGCAAGTAAAATCTTGTGAAAATCAGTGTAGGCGATCAAGTGACAAATACGAACAGACAACGGATACTCCAATTTAATCTATAAATGTAGATTACAAAAATAATTAATATTCTTCAGAAGTAAGATGCGCACATCATTGATTTTGTAAGCCCAACTTCGACGTAAAATTTTAAAAAGCAAACAACTCCCAACCACGAGCATCTTTAAAAAATCTCTGTAAAACATTTAGAAAATAAATAACCAGATAAATAAGAAACCAGTAAATTACCTTTAACGATAAAAAAAACACCCTATTTCCCTATAATAAATCATAATTAGAACCATAACTTCACACATGCGTACAATTACGAATAAATACACTCTCTTTCGGGCCATATTTCTTTAGTAATGAGCCCACCGTGGTAGCATGTGTCCCCAATTATTCTGCATCCGTAACGACCGTGAGAAATCGTTTATAATTATCAAAAAATACATAATATATTTCATTAAAAGACACGATAGAAATGATTTAAATTTAACTTAACAAAAATAAAATAAAGCTTTAAGAATATCTTCAAATTACTTGAACGGTTAATATAATCATGCAGCATTTAAAGTGTTACTTAAGTAAGTACAGGTATGAGTGGAAGTAAATTATTTGGGCTTAACTTTTTCTCGTAACTTAGTGTGCGTATTTTTTGGTATACTCATGACAAAAAGTAGCTTAATCCTGACTACGAGTCGTAGACTATTTCCACGTCAAATTTCATTCCGGTCCATACAGAGGTTTTGTCGTGAAAAAATAAAAAAACAGACAGATTTACTCTAGCGTTTATTAATATCACTGTTGATTATTTGCCTATATGGTCCTACTTGCGCTTTAAATTCCCATACTTCAAATTTAGATGGTCAGTACATTTTTAAAGCATCTGCATAGTATGCTTATAATTCCCAATTGAACGATAATTATTGTATGGTTACATATAGTGTGCTTGATTATTGGAACATACTTACTATTGGCCAGGCGGTTGTACCTACCGCTTGAAACTATTGACTAGTTATAATAACCAGTACTATTGTCCGGACGTTCCTAATGAAGATCTATGGCTAGACAAATAACATTTGGGCTTGATCGTAAGACCATGTATTATGTCTACAGATATTTCGAAACTATATTCTTATGTGTATTACTGTATTCTCTTTTATTATATAAGAACTCTTACATAAGAGTACTGCACTCTTCCTCGTTCTGTCATGTAAATAACGCCAGGAGGAATGTAATTTAAAGTAGCAGGTAACATTTCAAATACTTCGGCGCAACAATGTGTCAGTGTTATATTGTTATTGCATATAAAATAGATTTATCGGTGAGCAACGAAATTAATTTATTTTAAAAAGCCTCCAAGTAATCGCATCGGCTCTCAATAAATCCTGGTCCCTATAAATGGTCGGTGCGTTCCGGCGGCGAATCGTAAGGTGCTGCAATTAAATCCCACGAGATTAAATGGACTCCATCCATTTGTGGTCTTGGCCTTCTCGATGTTTGGAGAAAGCGATGAGCGATGGGCGATTTCTACATCGATAGAGTGTAACGTTAACCAAACTCGGCGAATTCGTGTTACAACAGTTGTATTCGAGGATTTATATTCACCTAAACTTCTGATTGGTGAGTATTTATGGGACAAATTTAAAAACTGCATACAATATTTAGCAAGCGATATTGATGCGGAATAATACCGTCTTATTATACAGAGAAAAATCAATTATTTTGTTTCGCTCTTCCTTTGTCTTGAACTTATTTGTATTGCACGTATAATGACCCCACAAAAATCTATCGATGGATTTCTACGACTATCGAGAAAGTCTGTATTCAGCTTTTATTTAAATATTTAATTGACTTCGCCGTTCGTTTTGCACACGTTTTGTTATTATTTGCTGCTATTAATATTTTTTTTATTGTTATTTGTTATAATGAGTAGTTAATTTGTCGCGAGATGGATATTATTATTTTTTTTGTTGTTCTATTGAACGGACCCGAAATTGATATATTGCAGCGCCATCTAATGGCAAGTTACAGGAAAATAAATAGCGCGGAAATATTATCTGTGTTGAAATACCTACAATTACCCAGTTTCATACAGATAGAATAAATTGCAACGCCAATTCGTGTTACTGTAAAGTGGACACCATAATAACCGGCTTAATTCGTAGGTGGTAGAGCTACGTTGAAGCTATTACTGTTTTTAGCATGAATGGGTCGGTTCGCCCGGGGTAGTACCACCCTCTCACAGAAAACCGACGTGAAGTAACAGTGCTTGCACTATTGCGTTTCGTTCGGCCAGTGAGAGCGCCGGAGGCCCACATATTTAAAAGGCCGGCAACAGATTTGCGACTCCCCTGGTTTTGCTAGTGTCTATGGACGGCGGTGATCACTTACCATCAGGTGACCCATCTGTTCGTTTGCCCCCTATAATATAAAAAAAAAATAATAATTAAAAAAACACTTAGGTTTTCTCACTTTTATGATTATCGCTACAACGGTATTTTAATTTATTAATCTTATATACTTATATAAATATTCATTTTTAAATATAGATGATATCAAAAGGATTGCAGTTCTACATGAAGTAGATCATTGATAGTAAGAATTTGGGCTGAGCTAAAACAGGCAAACTATCAGTGTCTGTTGCTAACCACACCTAATATACCAGCAAACGATACAAGTATTATTGTATTACTGTATAATTATTTATTGTAATGATACCATCGTATTCCATCTTTAATCAGATTTTACCATTTATAACAAAGCCTTCTAACAGTTATTAGTTAAATCGTGAGAGTTCATGTAATATACCAAACGGCCTCAGCAGTGTCCAATAGCTAAGTAATTAATACTTCCATGTTACTTTCTTATGTGCCACGCTATCGACCGAAGCAGCTCGAGGCTGAATAAAAGATGTCTCGAGTTATCAACTTTTTAAAAATTATTTATATATGACTCCGTTAGAGAAAGCTGTTTTGGAAGATCTAGGTCTTACTAAAATTCATGAAAGACAAAGATGTCAAGCTGACTAAGATATAATAATGGGATAATGGCAAATTGAACTGCAAAAAGAAAGCATTTCTCGTTTCCTAATTAATATTATTGGTTTTCAGGTGGCTGTAGAGGATTTGCGCGAGATTTAAAATTACAAAAATGAGATTTTTAAAAGAAGCCAACAGTCCCTTGTTCCAGAAGCCTCACGACTTTTATCGAACGGTGCGACGGTCCATGTAACAACAATGAGTCATCAAATTTTTATTTCTGTCACTAATTTTCAGCCCTATTTCTTACCAACTATTTATATTATACGTACATTTTTCGAAAATTTTATATAGTGGGATGTACATTTAAATCACTGTATTTTAAGGTTATAATTAACAATCAAAATTTACGTTTGGTCGATATTGTAAATCACAATATATGTACCTAAGCTAGTAATCAAATATGCATCGGAATTAACTTTTTAATTTTCTATTCGTTATGTATTTTACGTCATTATTCTGATCAGGATTGGCCATTGCAATGGCAGAAAAAATCTTAAGTGTTTCTGTCACAGTTTTTATATGGCCCTGGAACCAGTGACCGAAAATATATGGTAATTCATGCATTTTTCTATTTACAAGCATTGTTTATCTACTCTCCTAAGTTACAACTGTTGTTTCATATCTATTTATTACTAGCTGACCCGGCGAACTTCGTACCGCCTAACAGTCGATTCTTTAATTATTTTTTTAATACTTATTCTGTTATTCGCGACGCTATATAATGTTAAATATTACCATCGTATAAATATTGACAAATATTGACATTAATATTTATACGATACTAACGTCACTCAATTGTTTTGCCTTCCCGGAACACCTCTCCACTGACACTTAAACTTTACGGTATTATATTAAAGTTCAAATTGACTTTTAAGTATTCCTACTAATCTTTTATTTGGGAGTATAGAAAAGTGTTGTTTTTAGACTTTTTAAGGCAATTGTTAAAATGCTTCTCTCTGTAAGAACCATCCTCGTACTTCAAGGGATATTCTAAAAAAAGAATTAGCGAAATCGGTTCGACCGCTCTGGAGGTTTGCGCTTAGCAACACATTCAGCGATTCATTTTTATATTATAGATGTAGTTTATACATTTTGATCAGAAAAATAATCTGTTACATTTTACGCAATGAATTACAAAAGGTTTCATCACATATTTTGGAGATCATAAAAAAAAAATGATAACGCGGCGAACAAATGAGATAATAAATAATTGGGTTAATTACATATACCTGCTGATTACTTAACTGTCGTATTTCCATGTGGAATATTTGCTATAAAAGTTCATAAGATTACTGAAGATTTGATTTCTACGCAAGTTAAAGAATTGTTTTAGACTAATGTCTTTGAAGAGGTCATAACCCTGTATAGTATTCGAGTTACCATTACAAACTGTAAAAAGCTTTTTATATTAAACTTTCATATATAATATAAGACATTTATCTATGGTGGTTCTTACAGTTACAGTTCTTACTAGTCATCATTATAATCAGCCTGTAAGAAACTCACTACAGGGACATAGGCCTTTTTCCGAATAGAAAGTATGACCGTCTTTTTTTTATATTATAGGGGGCAAATGAACAGGTGGGTCAGCTGATGGTAAGTGATCACCGCCGTCCATAGATATTAGCAACACCAGGGGAGTCCCAAGTGCGTTGCCGGCCTTTTAAATATGTGGGTCTCCGGCGCTCTCACTGACCGAACGAAGCGCAATAGTGCAAGCACTGTTACTTCACGTCGGTTTTCTGTGAGAGGGTGGTACTACCCCGGGCGAGCAGACTCATTCATGCTGATACCAGTAATAGCTTTAGCGTAGCTCTACCACCTACAATATGCAAATAAATAATGTAATTTCCACGCGAAACTACGACATATTGACGATTTCAAACTCCGAGAAATCCACAGTTCTATATTTTCCCCACATGTGGTGGTACTACAAGAACGTTTCTCATTTCAGGTTTCCTCGCGATGTTTAGTACACCATCAGCCTATAGTGTTACCAATTTAAATTAGTAAATCTATGCGAATTCCGAAAAATTGATTACTACATGCCAGGGTTTGAAAATGCGGACGTGGGATTAATATTCCACCAGTCAAACCACTAGGCTACCACGATAACCTTATTAGTTCTCACTAATTTTATTACTGCAGATTTGAGTTTGTTCGTTACGTTGTCAGGATATAAATACTCAAGTGTTTATACTTAAATTTTGCATACACGTTGACAGAACTATAGGAAAGGACATACGATAGGTTTTTTTTAGAAAAAATGTACTGTTCCCGGGGGTTAATCAAAAGAACATTAACGCGAGCGAAGTCACAAGCAGAAGCTAGTTTGCCATTATGTCGAAAATAACTACGCTTTAAATTAGAATGGAGATTATTAGATTACCAAATGTTTTGTAAGAGTATCAAAATAGCACGTTTATATCATATTTCTTCCATTTATGAAAGGCGGCAACAAAGAGTTGAAGTTTATCATAGTGACGTCATAAAAGAACATGAAAATATTTACCAAAATCGTAATTATTTTCTTAAACGTAAAGGCGAAATGAAATGAGCCATTAACAACGAGTAATCGGTTCTTGTTAATGCAATAACTTTGTAAAACCCTTGCAAAATAAGTTACAATTACAACATTTTTATGTGTAAGGTTATATATCATAAATGTATACGTCAAACCCTTTAAATTAACAACCTTTTAAACCAGTCAACCCTTGAAGTGATAATAGTTGTGAATTAACGTGGAATCACCATAAGGTGTGGAGGTAATCACCGACTACTGGTTTGAGGTAAACATTGCGAGCGCGCGCTTGGTCATTCAGCTCCAGGGCATCTAGCGAACCTGTCCCAAGAACGTTTACTTTAATAACGGCTACTTTTATTCCTTTTTTTATACTTTATAGGTTTGCGTTTGACCACAATATCATCTGATGTTAAATGATGATATGGTCTAAAGATGGTTGTCACGCTAAAGCTAGAGGGAGACTGGCTCTCAAGTGCAGCAGGGAGCACACCAACAGATGTTTGGCGACAGATTTTCAACATAAGGGTGGTAGCTAGCCAGACGGACTTAGAAAAAACCCTACCACCATGCTATGGTTTCATCACGATGATTTCCTTCACCGAAATCTCCGACTCAGTTGCTTGGATTCGGACCTACGTCCTTCGACGCTGTATCCGAACACACTACCAACTGAGCTATCATCGCTTCACTGTAAGTAATCGTATATGTTAGGACGGTGACAGTTAACTATAGTATAGTTATTTTAACTCAAATATGGCAGAACTCATCTGATCTGGCCGTTGAAGTATCATTCTGACACCTGACACTATAAAACATAATTATGAGCATTCCATGACAAACATATGTTATTTATCCCTTATGCATATTACATAATTTTGTCGAGTAAAATCTCCAATCAGTACATCCAATCATAATGCGCTATTCAATATATACCAAACAGCACAAGTGTTATAACGGAGTGGAAATGCATATATAAATACATAAATCTGTATGTGGTGACTACTCGGATCATTAGACCGCAGTCATGTTTGAGAACTTAGCGGACTGCCGTCGAGACGGCTCTTGCAATCTGCGAATGTTTAGTGATGTGGCGCGTTTCATGTATTATCGATAAATATATACATTTTCTAACACGTTAATCTAAATTATTGAAGTTATACTTCTTTTGGCGCGTTAGAGAAAAATGATGAGAGTAATTTTTACGGTGCGCGTGCACACCGTCACTAAAAATCGTCACCCTGAAGTTAGCTATAGTCAACATTTTATTTAAAAAAAGTATTCGTTTTTTCTACAAATGTAGAATAAGGCGAAAGATAACTTTTTTGAAAAGATTTTTATCTTGTTACGCCAAAGAAATATAACTTCTTAACGCGTGTATATAAGTATACACACACACAGTTTTTTTTATTCATGATACTATATCTGAATGCGATACTCGTACAATGATTACGTACAACATGTACTATACACAAATACATTATAGGGATGTTACGAATACTTATTGAAAATTGGAATGTGAATGCGTGTAGTTATTATAGAAAACGCACAAAAAAATTGTTTGGTCCTAAGTGTCATTACTAAAGTATTAACTAAAACGAGGCTACTGATACTTTGGATTCAAAATGCTTAATCCAAATCTAATGATCCGTGTTAACTCGATCTGTAATATTATAATTAAACTTCATTATTGCTACAAATTCAAAATTAATGTTCACCGATTGGAGGTAAATTCGTCTCAAGAAGCCCGATTATTTGGCTTCTTCATCCTCATTAGTACTGGGTTTAAAGAGGTAGAGATGTTTACTGTATTATTAATTTCCACAAGGGCAAGGTAAAGCTGTTACGTTCAATCGTGAGAAGAAAAAATGTACAATCAGTTAAGCTATGATTGACAAGAAAGACATACACAATTACTTGATATTAATGTTGCGTCAGGTGACTATATCGATAGTCACTATATCGATAGTCACTATATCCATAGTCACTACATCGATAGTCACTATATCGATAGTCACTATATCGATATTGAATTACGTCCATCACTATACACCGCGACGGTTAACAGGATGTGTGACACGGCGCTCTTGAGGCGATTGCCGTATTTCAAACTGCACTCGCATCTCCACAGATTCAGTGAGCGTCGTACGACAACAGTCACTGGATTATGTAACATCTTTACAAATAATAATGAGAAAAACTAAAATACAAAATAAGAAAGTTTATTTTGTATCTGTATAATAAACTGTACGTAAACTGTTCCCATTTTAAGTTGCTTTCTATGAAATGTTATCATTGCTATCTAGTTCCGATAGAGAAGCATATCGTCTCGTAGCCTTGGTAATAATCTAAAAACTCCCTATCTTTCAGTGAAACCGTAACAGAGATTATCTCAGATAAATAATAGACACTCCAATTT
Source organism: Antheraea assamensis (assembly GCA_035772565.1). NCBI lineage: Eukaryota > Metazoa > Arthropoda > Insecta > Lepidoptera > Saturniidae > Antheraea > Antheraea assamensis. The sequence goes on from JAQQSE010000009.1 coordinate 5,152,354, forward strand.
AACTAAAAAGCAACCAACTATACATACAATACAATTTATATTACTAAATATTAGCTATCGCGGCCCGCTGTTAGTACTAAAACACGTTCCGTTTATTCACTCGTAAAAAACAACAGAATTCGTAATAAAGGGAAAACGTCTTATTTTTTTCCGTTGCGATGGGAAAATCTTATCCATTATAATATCGTGTTTCCATTGCTCGATCTAATTTCCTATTCATCGACCGCCATATTTCTGGCTCCCCCTTCAATGCCACTTTACCCATCCACATCACATCTATCTTATTATGCTCGTGGTAAAGTACAGAATTGTCTGAATTTGAACAATTCAATAAATTTGCCGACTGAAGCAATTCGATACAAAGTCGAAAGGATGTATTTTTCCGATTTGAGGAAAACCTGCCCGTTTTCCCAAAGCCAATCCTTAATATTGGATTAAGATGAAAAAAAAAAAAATGATTTACACTCGATTACTTTATGTAATGCATTGAACGAACACTGTTTTGTTTTATATTTATTTCCTTGTTATTTTCCTTAAGAATTGTAAATTGTTAGGTTATGCTATTCTACGGATCAAGAATTACGTTTCACGCCCATTTGATTGGAGGGGAATTTACTTGCTTGTTTACGAAATCTATTATTTGTATTGTTTTTAAAAAGGTTTAAGCTTCATCACCGCCATATCTATTACAAAGTAACGGTAAATGCGCTACTGTATTCCTCAAAAGTAGTAACGTAGTGGTGGTAGAGCTACGCTGAAACTATTACTGGTTTCAGAATGAATGGGTCAGCTCGTCCGGGGTAGTACCACCCTCTCTCATAGAAAGCCGACGTGAAGTAACAGTGCTTGCACTGTTGCGTTTCGTTCGATCAGTGAGAGCGCCGGAGGCCCACATATATTAAAAGGCCAGCAACGCACTTGCGACTCCCCTGGTATTGCTAGTGTCTATGGACGGCGGTGATCACTTACCATAAAGTGACCCACTACTGCTCTCAAAACTACGGTTCTATTTATGTTGGTCGTACGTTGCAGTGATCACTTTATACCTCTTTGCTATTTCATAACATAAAATAGGAGCATCAAGGAATATCTCTCTTAATATACAACGGTTCTTAGATTGAATAAAATGATTTTACGTCACCAATGTTTCTTTACATTTCCGATGTATTATCACATCGAATTTCTCGCAATATGCGTGTAGTTTTTGGGGATTTTGTTGTCCAAAAATAAATTTCCTTTGATGTTGAAAAACAGCAGTTGACGGATACGGGAGCGATGAAGTCGTTTCACTTGAGAAGCTTCACGTGTCATTAAACGCCGGCTCGTCTGTTAGTTTAACGACAAAGATTACTGTTTCACGGTAACAATAGACATATGAGATCGATTCAAACGTATTTAAATGTATTTTATATAAAGTATTTCCTGTATTTTTGTTTTATATTAAATTCTATATAAATAAGTAGATATGTGTCCAATGTATACTTGGTAGAAGCAAATTTATTTTGAAGCTTATTAAAAGTTACTGAATTAGGGAAAGATGTAGCTCAAAATAACTGTTAAGCTCTGGAAGTAAACTTATAATAGATTTTAGTACGAAAGGCGACAGCTAGGCTAGTAATATATAATGCCTTATCATCATATTCTTATATCCTCATTATAGGGTCTCATTTCACGTCCTTCGAGGCATTTCCAAATATATTAGAACTGAGGTATCATCTCATCATAAATTACGAACTTATATGCTTTCAAGTCCTTGTAAGAAATGTAGGTAGAAGATTCATAGTTCCAGTTAATTGAGTATGGTGGCGATCAACCAATTACCTGTAGTTGATTTATAGTACACTTAGCTAATTTACACTAATTTGCAACAACGAACTTCGAGAAAATTTACTTATGAAAAGATAAAAAGTGAATGTAATTGTTTATAACTATGTTTTAAAAATATGAGTTATAATATGTGTAATGAAAAGATAAGCCAGATCGAGTTTCTTGCCGTTTCGTCTCGATGACTGGGTTGTTTTCCGAACCGGTGGTAACTTTGACGTTCATAAGCGTTTTCTCAGGACCTAAACTGAATAAAGTATTTTTGATTTTGATTTTACTGTGATGGTACAATTTACACTAATTTGCAATAACGAATTTCGAGAAAGTTTACTTATGAAAAGTTAAAAAGTGTTCTTGTTAGAAATTGGTATTTTGTCCAAGTTTAAAATATCTCAAAAGCAGTGGAGTTACTGTGACGGAATTTTCATCCAATCTAGCTACGTAGACCGAAACCAAGTCAGACTTGAGAGTTCTACCACCCAGCACTCAAATTTCCTTCTTATTTGTTTCTTAATAGGCTAATTTCACTCTGTACAATGTTTCCTGTATACATATTTTGTCCTACATTAAGATTAACTGAAATTGATATTGTATTCTGCTATTTACTGATTTTCTTATTCATTGCACATGTATGTCTCACTCTAACATCAAATCGAGATGTAATCTAACGTAAGAAACAATAATTATAATGCATAATTATTTTATTGGAAATCATGTTACCCGGAAATCCATTAAAAGTTACTTTAGAAGATTAAGTATACATATAAGTTCCACTATAATCACGTTACCATAAAGATTTAATATAGAACAATAATAAAGTTGTGTGTGCGATGCACACACGATAGAAGTGAAACTTCAGTAAATCGACAAAAGAATAAGATGAATATATATAAAAAGGGTAGAATAATTACAAAGTTTATTTGTTTAAAAATGAAAGTATATTGATTAATTTTATATGATATTTTATATTTTATTTAACATATGTTACATAATTTATTGCTCAAGTTCCATATTTTCAATTTCAAGATATAAAAATACAAACACTGTTAAATAATAACACACCACGCTGCCTTATTACTAAAAAGCTGTAATACGCAGCCGCATACAGTGTACAGTAGTTGTACACGTACTTTTCACATATACTAACACACGTTAATTGCTCAAATACAAGCAAGTATTAAACGGTGCGCAATATACACACACACCGACTTTTGCTCTCTCGCTCTGGATACGCATTTTTGTATTTGTGTCTCTTACCTGTCGTTTTTTCCGTTGCATCCGGTTTGAAATCACAACGATTCTAAAGAAATTTCACTTCAGAAAAACAGATAACTACATATTTCGATTAGTTGATGAAGTGAATGAAATAAATAATAGAAGGAATAAAATAAAGAATTGCAAATACATTCTATCAACGAATTACAATTCATCAACATACCCGCAGAACTAGGATAAGTAGATTTAATTAACATCACAGATAAGATAAATATCAGCTGAGACTATCTGTATAAGTTAGATCAGACGAGATCAAATTTGTAATCGAATTCATTAGTAGATAATTCAAAAGATAAATTAAACGAATGGATTAGTAACGTAAGAAGTGTTCTTATTTAATTCTTCGTACTTATCTCGCCGCCTATCCGCATGTCATTCACATAGCTAATTGAATGGACGCTTGATTGAATTCTCATTGCGCTCGCTCGGGGGAAACGGTTTCCATCGGACGCTAGTACGTACGTGGGGAATATGTGTAGTTACTCGGAGAAGGTAATAGGTATTTCTTAAAAATATAGCCGTAGGTTTCATATATCGGTCGGAATAGTCTGCTGTATTTTTTAACATTTTTTGCGTATATCAACATTTTACGAAGGGTAATAATATTTGACCGAGATTTTAAAGGCTTCATTTATATACTGAAGTCACGTAGGAATGTGATTTAAGATTCATTTATAACTCATTCTTTACGGTCGGTCGACACATCGTTTGGAGCTCGTATTTCTACAGTTATGTAACGTGCACATTTAGTTTATATATATGTAACAGTTACATTTCCTATAAATATCGTTCCGTGTAACTTGTCTGTGAATGGCTTCCCTGCAATAGATAAAATGTTTATATACAATTCATACAAGTTAATTCAGTTATAACCCCTGTAACAGAAACAGGCGATAGACAAGCATCTTTTAAATGTTTTTTTGAACACTTTGCCGATTTAATAGAAATGAAAATCTATATCACCGCAGCGAAAACTGTTGGATTCTAGAAAGACGGTAGATAGAAAAACATCATATTGTATAAAATTTACTAACTCGGCTTCATTTTTGAGTATAGGGTAGTTGTTTCACCATTACTCTGTGTACCGATTACGCACGTACTAAGTACATATAACAATAATATCTAAAAAGCCTCACATAGAATATTCGATCGCTAAGCCTCAATTTATGCCCAGTTACCGTTCGAACCCAAATCTATTACAACGGGAAACCTTTTTTCCATACGTTCCGACACATCGAAAGAACCTCACCCGGATATCCGATAGCGGTTAATTTATTTACTCACCGCGCCCGGACCAATTGACCCGGATATTTCCACTCTTACGAAGTTTTCCCGGATATAACATGATTCTTTTGAGGAAACGATAAAAAGGGATCACAATTGATTATAGTCTCGTACGAGAAGTACATTTTTATTCCTTTTTGTTTGTCAAACTTGCCCTTTGGAATGGTGTATTATCCTTTGCTTAAAATTTCGGTACTTTGCAAAGGTCAAACGTTAATGAATTTGATGCCGTAATAGGTTTCAGTAATTATCAGTAATATTAGAATAATTTTAAGAGAACAAAACAGATTATTAAGAACAATAATATAATAAAAAAAACCTAAATTAAATCAACGTCGGTTACACGATACACGAACTTGTAGAAACTAATTCAATCAGAATCGTGTGATATCCCCCAGGATCGAAAGTTTCCGAGGCGCTTTATTTCTTTATACCTCCTTTCTTCTTTTCAGAAATTGATACAAATTGCTTTAGGGGATTGAGGTTAATCTGATAAATTCGTTTGGAACTAAGAAAGTTCAACAATCTGCAGTCATGCATGAAGTGAATAAAGAGAGAAAACGGAACACGTTTACAATAAACAAAGCGCAAATACATTTTATATAATATGTTAGGTTATTATAATCTATAGTATTAAAATGAATCGCTGAATGTGTTGCTCAGCGCAAATCTAGAGAACAGATGAACTGATTTCGTTAATTTATTTTTTAGAATATTCCTCGAAGTACGAGGATGGTTCTTACGGAGAGAAAAGTTTAAAAATTGCCTGAAAAAGTCTAAAAACAACACTTTTCTCTACTCCCATACAGACAATTCTTAATAATACTTAAAAGTCAATTTGAACTTTATTACCATAACATAAAGTTTAAGTGTTAGCGGAGACGGTTCCGGGAAGGTAAATCAATTGAGTGACGTTAGTATCGTATAAATATTAATGTCAATATTTGTCAATATATATAGGATGGTAACATTGAATATTATATAGCAAACCAAATAGCAGAATAAGTATTTTAAAAAAATTAAAGAATTGATTGTTAGGCGGTACGAAGTTCGCTGGATCAGCTAGTTATTTTAATAATTAATTATAATAATAACAGAACAGTGAAATTTTTATCATTGCTTTTTCACTGATGGTGATTTAATAGAAGCTTTTGACAGGGGGAGTGGAAAAGGAAAACATGTTGTGCCGACCCTACTTAGGTGGGATAAGGGTAAGATGATTATGATGATGAATAACAGAACACTGAATTTTTTTTCATTGCTTTTTCACTGATGGTGAATTAATGGATACTTACTATATTATAAAATAAAAGAAATATTTCTTTTAAAAGGCAAAACAACACATCGATTGATACCTTTATAACACATAAAAAATAGCAGTGAGATAAATTAATTTGTATTATATATCACAGATTAATTCTCTTTTTTTATAGCACCTCAGCAAAATAACGAGGCTATGACTAGTGGTAAGCATAGCATAAATATAGAGCAACGACGACCACCTTTGGATTGACAATCCAGGATCGGTGGTAGTTATCTTGCTAGCTTCTAGACTGCTAGGTATACGCTGGATAATCCAAAACGGGACAAACAAGAGAGAGTCACTGTAACTGGTTAATCACTAAATATATGATATAGCAGTCAGATACAGATATCTATGTGTTATAGGATACAACATGCCTAATAATACTACTATCGTGACTATTATGCTTGGTGTATGGTGTTCGCAATTCAGTAGCAGATAGTTATCAAGTACTATCACTTATCACGTGACAGATTATTTTGCATATCACATGAAAAATAACAGTGATGCAATGTTCTATGGAGAGACATAGGTAAACAATACAAAGTTATTAACAACCGCCCTTAAATATTGTCTAAACGCTCTGTAATTTAACATGATTTATAAAACAGTAAATCGCTATGGAATATATCACAAATAACGGACGGCTGTGAGAAAATTGTTGTCTTAAACACATGCCTTTTAATAATTCCTTTAGTAACAACTGATAGATAATGACAGCCTCATCTACGAAGCTATTTTAATGAAATACTTGTGTCTTATTATTTAGTAGTCTGTATGTTTTGTGACTGTTATATGTGTATAAATAATAGCACCATGGCAACAATAAAGTGCTAGAGTGATTTTTTTTGCGTTTATAACATTAGTACGTATTATGGTGTTATTTACGCGTCGGTATGAATTATAGGTGAAGGTTATCGATGTGTAAGGAATGCATTATTTAATTTTAATTAAATTGTTATATAACTAATGTTTTGAATTTGGATCAAATATATGGTAAGTAAGGAGACATGCTTTTATCGTAACTCAGTTATTATTAGTTTAGAAAATGATTTTGTTCTTACGAGTAGTAAGTAGTACGTAGTAAAACATAGGCATGATTTAAAAACTAGAAACTGTGACAAACTAGTCGTTCCATGTTTTAGACTGAGTAAAACCAATAACAGTTTTTTAGGTAATAGCGTTAGGTTTTATAACAAAGTCCCAAAGCATATTACCGATTTGCCAGACTATAGGTTTACGTGCCATGTTAAGCGGGTTTTGGTGTCAAAGGGCTATAATAGAGTGGATCAATATGTGAACGATGGTGATGTCTGGAATTGACTCCTCTCTGTGCATCCACTAAAATCGATTGTAATGTATAATGAATTTTAAATATATAAGTATATGTTAAAAAGATAAACCCGATCGAGTTTCTTGCCGGTTCTTCTCGATGACTGGGATATTTTCCGAACCGGTGGTAGTTTTGACGTTCATAAATGCCTTCTTAGGGCCTAAATTGAATAAAGTATTTTTGATTTGATTTGATTTGTATTTCAACTGGCCTACTGGGAAGTTGCCTTTAATCTTTCTAATTCTAACTTTCAACACCTACAACCAATTCATCAATTTTATTTACCTGTGTTAGATTATATAATTATGACTTAGTCAGAAAAAGCAAACGATAAGCAGCTCATATTATACTTTGTTCTGTGTAAACATTTAACCTGTCAAATTGTCATAAAAATCGAGTTAGATGTTTTGGAGGTTACCCTGGCACCGACTCTCTTATATTATCATGATATATATTTTTTAATTGTAATATATTATTTTTTTAATAGTCAGTTACAATGTATATATTATTTCTAGTACCTAATAATTACAATGTATCCCGCAATTGATTGTTTGCATCGTTACGCTTCTACTGATAATATCTCATCCGCAACTGTAACTATAGTTTTAATTGTAAAATATTACATAGTATAAAATATATTTGGACTCGGCCAATGCAGTTTCAATTTAAGTAAATTTATATCTTTTGTCTTGTTATTATTTATGACGAAATTCAAATCTCGCCGCTTTCAGACGGCCGGGTAACGCTAAGGAAAGAGTTAGCCCAACTTTGCAGAGTATAGCGATAATTTGTCGTGTGCTTTAAGTCATATAAAACACGCGGTTTTATTTTTCATCGTTTCCTTTATTGTAGACGTAAGTCGCGTTGGTCAAATGGTTTGTGCGCAAGTTCGAAGAAATTCGAACCCATCAACGTACCAACGAGTTTTTCGGAATTCGCATACATTTACTAAAATATAAATTGGTGACACTATCGGCTGACGGTGACCGAAAACATCATGCGGAAACCTGATCCTGAGGATTATTCTTATAGTACTATGTGGGAAAATATTGAAGTATGGACTTCTAGGAGTTTGAAATCCCCAATACTTAGTTGTCGTGCTGGTTATGCCCATACCTACCTTTGCGATGATGCCTATGGCCCTGCAGTGGGTCTCTTACAGGCTGATAATGATGAGTAGCAAGCACACGTGACGGCAATGCATCTGTCATATCTTTCTGCAAGTTTTTCGGCTGCTGAATATATAGGTGACTCTAAAACGTAACAAATCAAAAGAAAGCCTTTGTTATGACTTTATTACCATAGTTTCTTACGATACACTCAAGTGTTCCACTATGGTCGACTACACCTGTATGCATTGAGGTGTACTAAATTTTTGTCACTGTTTATATTATATATCCTGTACGATAATATTGCTTGTAAGTGCCTTTCTTGAATTATCTTTTTAAAAGCTTTGTTGAACTTTGTGCAGAGAAATAATGAACATCACCAAATATCACTTTTACTATCACTCAAGCAAATATATCTTTAGAATAGATGAGAGAATTAGAATTTCTGTAGGTGGTAGAGCTACGCTGAAGTTATTACTAGTTTCAGCATGAATGGGTCGGCTCGCCCGGGGTAGTACCACCCTCTCACAGAAAGCCGACGTGAAATAACAGTGCTTACACTGTTGCGTTTCGTTCGGTCAGCGAGAGCGCCGGCGGCCCACATACTTAAAAGGCCGGCAACGCACTTGCGACTCCCCTGGTGTTGCTAGTGTCTATGGACAGCGGTGATCACTTACCATCAAGTGACCCATCTGTTCGTTTGCCCCCTATAATAAAAAAAAAGAGAATCGATGCTAACATGTACTTTATGTTACATGTTCTTACTAATTGACAACGATTTTTTAAATACAAATAACGGTCTGACTTATTTCGTTTATAAGGATACAATAAAAAGGTATGTGTGGTGTAGATAGTGGTGTTTTTGTTTTCGAACTGATCTACACTGTTGGCTTGGCAGGGCCTCTACAATTTCACCAGACTACTAAGGGGAGCGTTTAAGGCACTCACCCGATTTGTGTACATAGTGTTATAATTTAGTTGACAATACTTTATTTAAATTTGAAAAGAAATCGACGTTAACTAAGTTTTGATACTTGATCAAGTATGTAACAATGAAATAATTTTCTTCATTTTTTATTTACAAATCTATTTAGGATTGATAATTGTAGCAACCTCTGATACTACTAAGATCGTTCTCCAATAAGGTGTGTAATATTTTGCAGCATTCCAATTATAATATGCGCTGTTAATTTATAGTTATGTTAGAAAACCGCTGCAACTTCATAAATTACGACCTATACGTTTAAAGACAATACAAAATTTAATTAAAGTTCAGTCTGGATAGTTTATTGGTTCTTTTCTATGGTTTTGTTACTATGGCATTTTCCTTTTTAAAGCGAGACGAAGTTTTAAGGCTTTCCGTTGTCCACTCCGCTGACTTTTACGAGATAAAAGTTTTTCTCTTTAGTTCTTGAATAAAGGCACAGCTTTTTACGACCTATTCTTATAGAAAGCGTTTTATTATGTTATTTTCTAAGTATTGTAATGAATTAATCTATTTTAAGTAGAGAAGTAAGAGATTGGTAGCTTTACAATTAGACATAATATATTGGGGTGTACTATAAAAAATCTTTTTTTTAAATTTTTCAATTGATCACGAACTTTTGTCAGAGAATACAAGAAGTCAATCTGAGCTTTTATTATTATTTAAACGTCACGAATCGATTTTTTAAATTTTTCATATAGTTAACCTGGGACATTTTTTTTTAAACTTAGGAATGTTTTAACTCATTCTCGATTTATCGTTCTGGAAAAAAAAAAACAATTTATATTCTTATAGGAAATTAAATGCCCTACAGAAAAGGTATACTATGATTTTTAAATAAATCCACTCCTGTAAAAGTTATCCAAGGTGAATGTTAGACATTTAATGCATTTGAATTTTTTTTTTAATATTTTATGTATATTCGGAGAAAAGAAGCTCAACATTTATTTGTCAAAGACATGTCATAAATTCAATCAAAATTGTTCCCGTAATAGGACCGTAATGGTAATCTTAGGTCAAAAACATTGTCAAATCTCAATAAGATGATATAGTAGTAGTTATGATTTATTTGCATGATGGTAGGACTTTTTCTAAGTCCATCTGGCTAGCTACCACCCTCAAGTTGAAAATCTATCGCCAAGCACCTGTTGCTATGATGTTCCGGCAACTGCACTTGAGAGCCAGTCTCCCTCTAGGTTAAAGCGTGACTTGCCATCTTAGACCACATCATCATTTAATATCAGATGAGATTATGGTCAAAACATTTACCTACAAAAGATACAGAAAAAAAAATATGAATCTATAAAATTGTTTAATTTGTGTACATCTTCCAAATTACTTATTACCCACGACCTTTTATCAGCAAATACAATAAATCACAACAATAAAATAAGAATTATCAATTTTGTCATTTATTTCTGATGAGAAATTCATACTTAAACTGAGAATGTAGCTTTTACTCGCGGCTTCGCTAACTTTAATATGGATTTGGATGATCCCACGGAACCGGTACATTTTTTCTGGATGAAAATCTATGTTCTTTTTTAGAAAAAGATAAATCTGGATAAAGTGTATGCAATTTTTTTTGACAATCGGTTGAGTAATTAAGGCGTGAAAGCCTTACCAACAAATAAACACATTCACATACATAATATTAGTAGGGATTTAGAGAAAAGGGAATAGAATTAACATTACAATCATATTAATGTTCAGGATAGGCATTTGACTCTTTGATAGTTAAAAAACTAGGGCTTCCATTAAAGCATTTCATTTAAATTATAAACCTTTTAATAAAGTTATTTAACAATTTATTTCTTAACGACATAAGTGCAGTATATTTTCCAGAAACAATAAACTTAAAATATCCCAGTCCAGACGGTAGCGGTTATGTTGAAAACGTGGTACAATCCGTAGAACTTAACAATGAAGTGGAGAAAGTATAGTCGACGAAGCAGGGGCGAACATCTGTCGTGGACTTCGTGATTTGACTGGAAAATTTCGGGGACAAATTTATTCTGCCCCTTATGGGGGTAAATTACAAGAAATGTTGTCAAAGCCAACTGCCAGCGAACTTGTGACGAGAGCTAAGGAAACAAATTGGTACTCTGCTTTAGTAAATGTGGCGTGTTTTTTCGTGCTTTATTTTTGGACTTTAATTCCTTTTTTTGCGATTATCTAATTTAATTATAATTAGACAGATATCTTCTTACAGACACAGCTTCTTTAGTATAAATTATTTCACCCTTCATAGTTAGAAATTACGATTGTTTTTTAGGATCAATTCTATAACAATACTTAGAGGATACAATTGCTTTATTACAACACTAATTCCTTTTAATTGCGTAACTATTGCCATCTCTTTGTGTATATCCTTTGATTATAACTAAGAACATATGTTTTTCCTTTATATTTTTTATCTACATATTTACTATTGTTAATATAATTTTCATTGGTTAAATTTAAAAGTATGCTCCCTTTTACGTTAACTTACCTACTTTTTACCAGGTACAAAAATAGCTAAAATATTTCACATAGAACTGACGATTAATATTGTATCTATAAATCTATCTATCAAATGCAAGCTAATAATTTCATTGCAACAATTTTATAGCCCCTCTTTGCATATTTGAATAGGACAGGTCTTGTACAAAGTGGGTTTGTACTATAATTACGGGAATTCCATATGGCTGACTGTCTCGTGCCATGCATTTTTAAGAAATACACGTAACAATGAACTGTCGTGTTTCTAGTTTGAAGGACCACGGAATTGCTTCTGTATGTGTTGGGTAAAATTTAAATGTATCTATTGCTTGGCAACAAAATATGCCGTTCTGATGATATATTTATTTCTTGTTGAAACTTATAAATGTACTATTATGAGTTGAAATTGTCATAATGCTATTGGATCGAATATTGCAATACCTTAATGGTATAATTACTATTGACACTCAAGTGTAGATACTCAACGAAGCTTATAAATATTAAGCATAAAATTTTAAAATACGAAGTAAAATTTAGCAAGTTTCACTATGATATAAACAGAATAGATTCATTAATAGAAATTGCTACATAGAATAACATTCATAAAATGCTGCGTTACAACCATTAAAATATATCCTTTGTACCGGTTTTCCAATATTCATTTTGTTGCAAAAGTACTGTTGGACAAAGGAGGGTTCTCTAACAAGTTACCTTGATATTTTAAAATGGTATTCACAACTCTGTTTTAAAGAGATTAAAAGCATAGTTTAATGCAAAAGTAACAAAGTATTTTGTTAATGGAATAAAATTTAGTCAGTTTTGTAGTATCCTTAAAAGAATTTCAATCCGGTCAGTTCTCTTTGTAGACTTTTTAAGATTTAAGTCTGTGTTAAGACTAACAGATGAATGATAGTTGAGTCAGGTGTAAAACTCATTATAGCGGTACGTTTAGGTTAGTGGTATATTTAGGTAAATGGGGCCTGGGCTCATTCCTGTATATATTCAGTTTCAAGTGACATAGTAGTGTGTCTGTACATGATGGAGTTACAGCTACCATGCAAATTGTGAGAAGTCCATAGTAGTGACTCCTTATTTATTTGTCACGCTTCGTAACCAACTAATGATTATAGATTTGTCGAAAAGCAAGCCGGTATAACAACGAAACCAGCAATGGATTGCAAATCACTCCGTATCGTAGTTGTTCTTAGACTGTACTGTTTCTTTTTACTATAGTACGACAAAGTGAGTGCTCTGTTCCTGATTGTAGCCATAAATATAATCTAAAAACAACAACGAACACCGAGAGACAAACTATCCATCATTAGTCTTTACTATCATATCGGCCTGTGTAAATGTCTCTTCATTATGCTTCTTAGCTAATAAAAGAAAAACTTACATTACCTGTCTCATTCTGAAACATGTCCAAATGTCACGTGTTAAAAAGAAACAGGATAATTAACAGTTGTATACGGTATAAGCATTCCATTGTGATTAACAGTTCTAGTGCATACATTTCAAATAGAAATATCATTTCAGTCGAAGTCTACGTTTGTTCAGCGACGTAGCGGACCGAGTTTCGCAGTTCAGTGATGCAGCCACTTTTAACTATTCCAACTGAATATAGCTATAGTTCAATGTTTTCAGCTACTTCATTCCATTTTTTAATGACAATTCTAAAATCTAACAATATGTTCAAGTACATTTTGGGATGACAGTATGAATGCTATTTACAATAAGTGTATTTATCACTGGTGACATGTAATGGTTATGGAAGTGTGCGTAACAATTATTGAATAATATTTAATGTTTTTGTTTTTGTGACCCACGAATGCCGTTGAAACTCAAGGGGAAGGTATATAAAACTATAATACGACCAGCCGTGTTATATGGATCCGAGTGCTGGGCTACGAAAGAGACGGATGAGAAAAGATTACATGTAGCAGAAATGCGAATGTTAAGATGGATGTGTGGTGTAACAAGGATGGATAAGATTAAGAATGAGTAAATCAGAGGAAGTTTGAAAATAGCACCAGTGACAGAGAAGTTGAGGAGTAGTAGGTTAGCATGGTACGGGCGTATTATGAGAAGAGATGAAAGTCATGTACCAAGAAAAGTTTTGAGTTTGAAATTGGACGGATATAGGAGTAGAGGAAAACCGAAAAAGGTGTAGATGGATTGTGTGGAAAACGATATGTGTATAAAAAGTGTGAATACTGAGATGACATCTGACAGAGGAGAGTGGAAAAGGAAAACATGTTGTGCCGACCCTACTTTGGTGGGATAAGGGTAAGATGATGATGATGATGATGAATGTTTTTGTTTTTGGTTTTATAATAATAATTCATAATACATAACAATTGTGTCCGACTTGATCGCGACCATCAAACGCCACGTAAAACACGCGCCTTTTGACTTTATTCTATAGGCAAAAACAAACGAAAGCTAATATAGATAACAACTTTTGGGTATGGAGTCAAGACAAAATATTTCTTTTCTTTATATAATCCATAATAGGATACGCAACGACTAGAGTGCAAATTTGAAACGGCATTTGAAACGGCATTTGAAAGAGCATGCATTTCCTCTATTAAAAACTATCATTACTTTTATATACTGTAGAGGGCAATGGTTCTATATTATAAGGTTATTTCTCTAATATTTCAAGAACATATATTAAAATTTTTCCATAAACTCCAATCAATAAACTAGACGGTGTACATTTTTATTGTTTCCTAATTGTAAAGCATAATTACCACTTTTATTATGGGCCCAAGTATTTGCTTTTGATTGGAGGGAGGACGTAGTAACATACAAGCTTCATTATGACGAATACAAGATTCGTGATGAATGATCACAACATTGTAATGATTAGTAAGCTTCAAGTGAACTGTATGCTTATTTACTAATTTTGCACATATCTGACCAGCTCAGATAAGTTTGTGCTACCCTCGTATCATTTATCATTGATAATAAAGGAATAGTTTGTGTTCAGACAATTGTATTCGATATGGGAAACTTGAGAATGCAATTTTGAATACGTTTTACAAAAGCATATTTAATAAGAACTTATTAGTTACGTCGTTTTTATAATTTACGTCATTACGTTATTGTAAATATGTGACGTAATATGTATATATCCGTTCTTTGGATTGGATGGTTTTATGTGATTCCCTCATAATTAGACATTACAACGTGATATAACCACGTAGGATATACAACACAATAACTTAGATTTATTTATTTAATCTGGAAATGATTAATTGTCAGATGTTGCATCTTTTTTGAATACACTACGTCTTATATTCGTCAGATGTCGAATTAAGCTATATCGGAATGTAATAAGCAAAAGCGTTTCTGAAGCGATTAAATTTATAGTAAACTAGCAGGGCCGGCGGACGTTGTCCTGCCCTTATAATAAAATAATATATACTTATGTGCATGAAACGCTTAAGACGGCTTGACTTTTTCCGATTCTTTCAACAAATTACAAAAAAAAAACTTAGCAAATTATATACGTAAACCTTCCCCGTGAATCACTCTATCTATTGGTGAAGTCCGCATTACAATCCGTTCCGTAGTTTTTGAGTTTATCGCGAACATCCAGACAGACAGACGCGGCGGATGACTTTGTTTATTTATACTAAGTAATCCTACTGCAACTCTAAATTAAGAGAATGAATGAAAGCGTTTTAAAAGAGGTATTAAATTAAAAATTTGTTTCGAATTAAATTCATTCGTATCACCTGATTTTTTATCGTGTTTTGTTTTATGTATCTTAGCCATATATAGATGAACGCACACTTGTTTAATTGTATATTTATCAACTAACTCGCAATTTGCCACAGGCAAAGGGGGTTCGGTATGTTTTAGACCTTAGGGCAATCCTTTTTTAGTGTTCTCAAATTTTATACAAATAATTTCTGTACGAAATGTAATCTATATGTCTTTCTAAAGACGGTAGTTTAAGCTATATATCGCTTCTTAGTTAATCATAAGAATTGTATAAATTAGATGAATACGATTAGTGTTACAAGTGGCACGAGAGATAACCAAAGACCATAACAGACTCTGAAATTAACTTTTACTGGTCACTTAGAAGTGGTTAAGCAATGGTAGAATGACCATACAGTCTAATAGCAATTGTAGTAGCTAGCGTGAGAGCACGAACATCTAACACTTACAATTTTAGTCATCTGGAGCCTGTTGTCTTGATATATCGAGAATTGCTCGTATCGTCACCAAACTGTACAAAACGTGTTGTATAGATCCAGTATATAAATACAGGAAAAAAATATAACAGAAGATTCCTTTGTGTTATTTTTTCAATACAGAGAAACCCCTCTAAAAGGAGCATTAAATGTACAGCTGTGTGGAAAAAAAGTGGCGAATAATTACACATTCGCTCGTAAACGCGGGGGTGTGTCGCGACGGCGCTGTTGTAAACAAAAGGGTTTTGTCTCACTTTAATATTTCACTTCTGTCGTACTTTAAAAGATTGCGCTTGATTAAAAAGTTGTACACTTTACATCCAAAAGCATCTCACGCATAGAGCGTAGTTTTATTAGAATCGTGTACATATAAATCAATAAATATACAGACTTTCCGCCCGCGGTTTTGCTCAATTTTACTATAAGCTTTGTGAAGTTTTTATTATAATTTAATTTAATTACTATACTGTTAGTGTACAAGTCAACAAATTTCATAAATAGAGAAACAAAATTTAAATCAAAAAGACTTTATTCAGTTTAGGCCCTGAGAAGGCGCTTATGAACGTCAAAGTTACCACCGGTTCCGACAAACAACCCAGTCATCAAGAAGAACCGGCGAGAAACTCGATCTGGCTTATCTTTTCATTACACATATTATAGCTCTTATGTTTAAAACATAGTTATAAACATAGATACAAATAATAACATTCGGTTTTAGTGGATGCACACAGAAGGCGTCATTTCCAGGCGTCACCATCGTTCACATATTGATCCGCCCTGTAATAGCCTTTAGACGTTAAAACCTGCTTGACATTGTGCTTGAAATTAGTGTCCGTCAAATCGGGAACGTGTTTTGGAATTTTGTTATAAAACCTAATACTATTACCTAAAAAACTGTTACCGGTCCTAGTGAGCCATAACAACAAAAATCAGAAAATTTAAATTCAATAAAGCACACTTTACTGATCATCACACTAAATACTGTACTGTCTGGTATTAAATAACCGGACCGCTATTGAAACGGACTTTCGAAGAGGCCACAACGAATGAACCTGACCGAAATGTTCCGTAATATATTATTCCCCATACAAGAATCTCTAAGGCAGAAGTTCGTATTGCATTACTTGTACCGAAGAATCAATTATGAAAATAAAACTAAATGTGCCCTGTACAATATTAGTTCTCATACAAAAATTGCCATTAATTTACAAGATGTATTTCGAGAAATCGCTCCCCAAACGATGATAACAACTTAATGTTAACAAACATTCTGTGCAATTATGAGCCATAGCCTTATATAAGCACATGTATAGATAAATAAAAAATGTAACATAATACACGTAATCGATTGAAAATCTGTGTCAAAATAAATAAAATCAATTGATATATTCGCTGTCGGTTGTACCACGTAGGGGCCGTTACAGTATTATTTAAGCAATATTTTAATAATTTTTGATCCGCCACCTATCATTTGTCAGTATAAGTAAAGAAGTTCTTCCACTAGCAACCCTTCCTCCTAAACTTACGTGTAAGTATCGGTATAATTTTTACAAATACTGCTGACGTAATCGTCTCACTTCTCATCAAAAATAAGCAAAGCATTAACCCCCATCCCCTTCTGATGCTTACCTAATACTTGAACAGCCTCATATATAGTATACACTGTTGACAGAATTAAACATATATATTACAATAGCGACATATTTATCTTTACTACCTCTTACTAATACTTCTTACGCTTTTATGCCTTAACTATTCAACCTATCATCCCGTAACTTTGCATACTCATTGTCAGCGCTACAGAAAATGACAATTTATACCTTAAATTCTGAAAAAAAAAATACCGACTGGCCCCGAGGGATATGTTAAATATACAATGATGCAAGAGAAGCCGCGGTCAAAAGCTAGTAAATTATAGCCTGTGAATAATGTACCAACAGTTAATCTCTGATCAGGTAATGTAGCGGAAAGAAGGCAAACGCTACCAGTTTTGCCAAATGGGATCTTAAGCGCCACGTCCACTGAAATAACGTTTCTTGTGTCATTATCGTTTTTTATGGGTTTTCATACATTCTTTGATAGTTCGAGGTGTCTTTGTATATTCTACTAGTAGAATATACCAACCGATTGTGTTTGGTAGGACTGCGGCCACCTATAAACAATTTTTTTGTTGCAGGTATAACGTTTGACCTCACTGTCATCTGATGTTAAGTGACTCTGTGATATATGATGGAAAACGCACTAAATCTACATGGGACTAGCTCTCACGTGCAGCTGCCGGAATACACCAACAGGTATTTGGATGCGGAACATGCGGATTTAGAAATAGGTCTGCTTACTAAAGCAAGAAATTTGTTTTGCAGACACCACTAATCAGTGTATAATTGCTACTAGGTTTGCAGGTCGGCATGACAGCGGTGACTGCCAATGAATTTTAGATATAATAATAAGCACATAGTATTCTACTTTCTTTTACTCTTGGCTCACCTAAGTAGGCCCTGCAAAACAAATTTCTTCCTTCATACTTTGAAATGAGATTCCACCTAGAGTTTTAGGAGCGGTCAATTTTTTGTTATCCACCCTACTCTAGATCTCCTTGTTTATATCTAGTAATTAATTAGGTTTTCCAAGCTTGTCATGTTTTGAATGTTACTTCATAATGCTGTGTCTTTTCAATTATTTACTGAAGTTAGTTAAACAAATTCGTATTCATTTTTCATCGCTTCTATTATTGTATTCTACAAATTTGTTAAAGCAAACTAATTCATTTTAAGTCACACTCGTCCTTGAATTTCCAGTGTACATTGGCCCTTAAGGCCCGCAATCACCGGTTCTTAATTAACGATCAGCAGGAAATGGGCTGAAATTATTTTGTCGTGCCAAATTACTCATTCTTAATATTTACTTATTGCTTCCCTTTTCATTTCTTTGGATAACATTGTTGTGTATTGAAAATCTTTTATTATAATAACATCGAGTTGTAAGTGATATAATGAGCTTGCGTTTTTATTGTAATGCTACTCCCATACCTGCGTGTATCGGTACGAAGTTTTGTCTATTGTCAGACTAAATGCAGACGTGGGAAGATATTATCGTTATGCGTTACGAACCATCGGATTGCGTGACGATACACGCAGCACGATAACTAGGCCGGCAGTTTTTACACATATCAAAGGAATTTATCGGACGCTAATTTCAAATTATTGGGAAGACACATATGTTGAAACAGGAATTCTGTGCCTTTACAAGGCTTTGTACAAGGCGCACATTATAACTGACCGAAAGAATTTAGGGTGTAAAAGTAAAAGACTTAGGACGTTTTTTTTAAAGATGTTATGCATTGAGTTCTTTTAGTTGATGGTCTTCAAATATTTCTACTTCCTTTTTAATAACCTTCCGCCATTCTGTTACGCAAGCCCTTCCCACTTATTTGGACTGTTATGAAATGGCCATTAATTACATCTTTGTGACGTCTCTCAGGCGCGCGTTTTCCATGCTTCAGTTGGAAATAAAATGCAGATTTTGACAAGCTCATGCGTACAATGTGACCGCATGCATAATCACAGTTGGCGTACAATAAGTATCCATTCTATGCCACTTGGCCTGTTCCGTTGTACAACACATAGAACGGATAAAATCTCATATAATAAAAAAGTAGTAGGTTTTTGGTCTATATATTTGTTATCATTATTGCTTAGAACTATGCAGAAAAGTAATAATATGTAGCCTAAACTTCCTCTGTCTGTTAGTAAAACTCTTATTAAAATCGGCTCAGACTTTCAAAGATAAACTTGAATAAACAACAGGCAGATCAAATTTATTTATACTTATGTTTTCTGCTATTGATATCGTAAAACACATGTTGTCATGCATATTATGTTGTTTGTGTTTTCAAGTATTTTGACTGAGAAGTGTTGCTGTTTCTTCTTTATGATATATGAATTATATTAATTAGTCCACGGTATCTAAATTTTCGTTCTTGCTACTTGTTAATTATTTCATATGAGCACTTTGTACAGTGACAACAATTCTGTTGAACTTATTTTTGTCAGTACTATAGGATTATCTCCATTGTGCTCCAGTACGAACGGCGTGCTTAGCAAATACTATGGTTTCCGAATGCAAGCCTTCTCTCAGTCTTCAGGGGGTTGTAACTTAGTACTTATCTGAAAATTGAAGAATTAGAACTGCACTACAATATTTGTTAACCTTGATAGGTAGACTTCACAAGGAACAATTACTAATTCTTTACCATAGATAAAAAATAATAATTAAAAGGAAGCTTGAAATTTAAATATATAATTTATGATATGAGGCCTCGCGAATCATTAAAAGATAAGTTCCAGGAGTTCGGTATCCTAACTCTGCCCTCCCAATACATACTTGAAAATCTAATGTACGTCCGCAAAAACTTAGATAAGCTAGATTTCGTAAAGGACCGACATAATCTAAATACAAGAAATAATAACAAATTGGTCATTCCATGTTTTAGGCTCACTAGGACCGGTAACAGTTTTTTAGGTAATAGTGTTAGGTTTTATAATAAAATTCCAAAACACGTTACCGATCTGTCGGATACTACTTTCAAGCACCATGTCAAGCAGGTTTTAATATCTAAAGGCTATTACAGGGTGGATCAATATGTGAACGACGGTGACGTCTGGAAATGACGCCCTCTCTGTGCATCCACCAAAACCGAATGTAATTATTTATAACTATGTTTTAAAAATGTGAGTATAATATGTTAATGAAAAGATAAACCAGATCGAGTTTCTTGCCGTTTCGTCTCGATGACTGGGTTGTTTTCCGAACCGGTGGTAACTTTGACGTTCATAAGCGCCATCTCAGGGCCTAAACTGAATAAAGTATTTTTGCTTTTTATTTTGATTTTGATATAATTAATCACGGTCGTACAAACTCTAAAAATCCTATCAGACTACCAAATGATAATTTAATATTGAACCCTGGACGTTTGTTTATTTATAGTCCATTTATGAAATTGCTGATTGTTAATCAGGACGACAACGTTGTTTGTTTGATGCATGACGCTAATTACTGATTCGATTGTTCTGATATTGAATCGTACTATTCCTATTATTATAACTTGAATGGTATTTACATTTTAATTGTCACTTTTAGTTCATTTACATGAGCTTAAATTACATACATACGAATAATAAAATGACAAATATTTTTCGCTGAATTTTTTTTGTTAATTTTAACTGTATATTATTAGTAATTGTAGTTAATTGAATTAACTCTTAAAATAAAGTTGATAAAGGCCTATATCATTTGATAAAATAAATGATTGTATTAATCCATAAATATGAAAAGATAAACCAGTTCATGCTCCTTCTTGGTTCTGCTCGATTACTGGGTTGTTTGCAGAACCAGTAGTAGTTTTGTCGTTTGTAAGCACCTTCTCAGGCTTTAAATTGAGTAAAGTATTTTTGATTTTGACTCCTTTACTAAAGCTTTGGGTGTTAGGTGGTAGCGTAATGCTGTGATGATAATACTCCAATTATATTTAATATCTTAATGTAACTGCTTAGTTACTATTGCTATATGCTTAGTTAGCTACTATGTTTTTTAGTATATTCTTTATATTTCTAATATGAATTAGTTTGTCTTGTAAAGAAATAAAATTCAAATTTATGTACAAACCTTTTGAAATCAAATCTATTGCGGTCTCCTCTCTAAGTCCGTTCCATGCGATGTGAAGTTGTCTCACCTCTTACGTTGAAAGGGCCCTTTTCGATGATACACGCCATCCTCGACTGTCAGATTCAGGATAATTTGTAGTCCTAATGGTGTTTAAGCCTTCATATCTCTTTAAGATGGGAAATAAATCCAAAAAAAAATATTGTTATCTAGGATTTCTTACATATCTACCATTCTTAAATTATTGTTATTTCTATATTATATCGTAAAAGTAAATAAGTACAATTGTAGTGGATTCTAAAGGAAACATAATTAGCTTCATAAAATATTGTAAAACAACTTCCACCAGCGACTTTGCTTGCAACATGATATAGTATAATTGTTAACTATTCTTAAAATTCCAGGTTATTTGTAAACACTATTTATGAAACAGAGGAAATAGTCTTATTCGGTGTACGAGTTGATTCGTTTAATGCATGCATAAGCTATCATTGAAATTGACCGTTAAATCGTGTCTTTTATCACTATGTTTTTGAATTCTGAATTCTTTGCGCCGGATGTTTTTTCTTCAATCATTTTGACAGAGACACATTTTCATTTTCCTGTTTTGGGTATAAATTCCAATTTAAAAGTAACTTTAAAACTCCAACAAAGATATTAAAAACAATTTTAATATTATTTATAGATTGGTTTTTAATTTTATAACAAAAAAAAAAATACTTAATAAAATACTTATTGCACTAAATGAGACTTAATTAATAAAAAATACAGCACTTGCTTCTGATGTTTTCATTTAATTCATGCAGCAAAATAGCATTTTTTTTACACAGCTCTTTATAAAAAAATCATTTCAAATTTTAAACAACTGTTCAAGTTCTCGTATTACCCAGTACATACATACAATATATTTTTAATCAATTATAAACAAGAATTCATAGAAATTGATATACACTTATATGTATATTGGTAACTATATAATGAATGAAAAAAGAAACAGAACTTCACCAGATCCGAGTTATGACTAAATAGAATACGCTAGCACCACAGATTGGGCATGATAACCATCGAGGCTATAAGATCCTTTCACCTGATGAATTTGTTACAGAAACGGTACGTTACCTTAATATTTCGGTTGATGTCGGAGTTCTCTGACCACAGTTATTTCAAAATCAGCCACAGCCCAGGAAATAAAAACAGGGCGCTATTAATACGGCTGCGCATTAGAAAATGCATCTTGCTATCTGTCTTGCAGTGTTAGGGCCAGAGTAACCATTGTTAAGATGATGCTTAACAGTAAGAACTGTTGTTGTTTTATCATTCCATGCTGCTAACATGTAACGCTCGCAAAAAGGTGATTGGTCGAGAGGGTAATTAAGAAATCCGTTGGGCTGTAGTTTGTCGTAAGATAAGCTTGCAACCAATGAACGCAGGTAAGTGCGTCGCCTTTGGAGCAAATGTACAGTCTCAAATAGAGATGCGTAAAAGAGAGACTTTAACATTCCAGTATATTCTTGATAATGTAATGTATGTTCGCAAAAACCTTGAAAAGCTTGAGTTCGTAAAAGACCGGCATTATTGGAATACTAGAAACGGTGACAAACTGGTCGTCCCATGTTTCCGACTCAGTAAAACCAATAATAGTTTCTTAGGTAATTTTATAATAAAGTCCCAAAGCATGTTACCGATTTGCCGGACTATAAATTTAAGCGCCATGTCAATCGGGTTTTGGTGTCAAAGGGCTATTATAGAGTGGATCAATATGTAAACGATGGTGATGTCTGGAACTGACTCTTCTCTGTGCAGCAACTAATAACGATTGTAACGTGTAATTTTTTTGAAATATGCATCTATTTATGTCAAAAGATAAACCCTATCGAGTTTCTTGCCGGTTCTTCTCGATGACTGGGTTGTTTGTCCGAACCGGTGTTAATTTTGACGTTCATAAGCGCCTTCTTAGAGCCTAAATTGAATAAAGTATATTTTGATTTTGATTTTTAAAGCCAGTGATGAAGCAATGAGAAGATTTGTGAAGAATCCACATATGTCCCGATATGCCAAATCAATCCCCTGTCTACGTCTAGCAATGTATAAGGATCTTAGGGTTTTCGTATGAAATAAATAAAATAAGGAAAGATTACAAAAGCAATTATTAATTATTAAAAGCATGTACTTGAAACCATCTGTGTTGAAGTTTTGTGTTTCAAGTGGATATTTACATATTTATGTGTATTTATATAATTGTCATCATAGCAAATAACATTATTATTAAGGTATCACTTATTTATCCAATTGTATAAGTACAATAAGTAAGAGTGACAATGTTGTTGTCATATAGGTTTATACAATTTTTATTAAGAGTCTTAAAGTGTTATGCATTAAATTCGAAATATATTAACATATTTTTTTTTTGTTGTTAATTCAGCTAATTAAATATCGTTCGGTAGTTGCTCTCTGTGGTTTTGCTTATAAAATGCTAAATACAGTTACAATAACAACCAATCGAACGATAAAAAGAATGACAAATATATAGACATACTGAAATCGATACCTAATATCTTGTATAATAAATGTCTATTATGATTAATGATTAGCCAATAAGATGACTTGCTAACGGTCTACACGCGTGAGATAACACTTTTCATGCCCTATTGCTTTGTAGGTTTTTGCTTGTAATCAATATAATGGTAATGGATAAATAAATATATTAATTACATTTATATCTGAAATGATATTGAACATAAATGTTTGGTATTTTTAACAACGTCAAATGCCATTACTTAATCTATGTATACATATGTTGGGACTCACACATGCATGTTTATAAAATGCACGCTATACATATGTATGTGTCAAGTCTCACTCATCATTTTGCCTTTCCACAGTCCACAGTCCGTGTGGAACCATGTACACGAATGTACGTGTACAGATGAGTAAGCTAATCGTTCCTAAATAATATGATATAAGAAATGGTGTATTATTATCATTGTAAAGAAACAAAGAATAGACAATGTGAAATATAAAAAGAACTTTTATTAATCACCCAGATAGTCACCACACAACAAACCTAAACATATAACAAAAATTAAATGTCTGAATGTAATGTCAAAATAACAGCTTTTTAATGAATGGATATGAAAGTACATTATTTATAATAAATAAAAGCAATTTTTAAATTTTTGACTGTCTGCCTATATGTTTCGGTTCCAATTTTGACAGAGTTCTCACTGGCAGGTAGCTGATTTTATAAGGAGTAACTTTAATTATTTTATTTTAGACTAGCTGTATTACCTACGAATTAGTATGTAATGTAATATGCGAGACGGTTGAACCGATTTTCACGAATGTTTCACTGGCAAATAGCTGACTTTATAAGGAGTAACTTAGGATATTTTATTTTAGACTAGCTGCATTAAACTGCGAATTCGTATGTAATGCAATATACGAGACGGTTGAACCGACTTTCACTGATGTTTCACTGGCAAATAGCTAACTTTATAAGGAGTAACTTAGGATATTTTATTTTAGACTAATTGTTTTCTCATTTGCATATAACTGAAATAATAAGTACTAACTTGAGCTATTTTATTTTCGACTAACTATTACTCACAAGTCGTGGTGGTCAAGCGGTTTGATCAGTGGAATATCGACCCGATATCCGCAGGTTCGAACCCCGGCATGTACAAACGTTTTTTTTTCGAAATTCGCGTACATTTACTAATTTAAATTGGCAACATTAACGGCTGACGGTGAAGGAAAACATCGTGAGGAAGCCTGAACCTGAGAAATGTTTCTTGTGGTATCACCATATATGGGAAAATATAAAAAATGTGGATTTCCCAGTGTTTGAAATCGCCAACAGGAAGTGGGCAGATGTGGTGATTACCCATACCTTTCTTCGGGAAGAGGCCTATGGCACTGCAGTGGGTCTCTAACAGGCTGATGATGATGATTACTCACAACTTCTTTCATGTAGAAAATAACGAAACAGTCGAACAAATTACACAGTTTTACGTAGTAGACAACTAAGGTTATAAGAACTGACTTAGGCTATTTTATTATAGTCTAGCTGTTATTGAGCTGTGAATTTAGTAAAAAAAAAATTGTTCGAAGTAAATGAGCACGTGAGACGTGCGTGGTTCTGGTCACTGCTTATTTAGTTCATTATATTTGCAGTGTGGGTCAGTGTTAACTTGTTACACTGATCGAAATATTTTTCCTAAACTCCACGCGGACAAAGTAACGGATATATAATAGCAACTAAATTATATATATGTTTATGAATATAAGACAAATTCGGAACTCTTTAAATGTCTTTTGTCTTTTATATAAGGAAATAGGGATTTGGCATCGATTTAAAAAAATACATGATAGGTATTTTATTTGAATAATTTATTCGAAACTAAGACAAAGTATTATTTAAATTGAAATGAATAATTCTTTTACACTTTTGAGTCGCGTTTTTCGAAATCGGTTCGTTTTTCTTCGAAAAAATTTTATGTTACCAATGTTTATAAATGTTATTTGTTATTGTAACAATGTTCAAAATAATGCTTACACTAACATGTTTTATTTCATATAGTCTCATTGTAAATTACCAATTAGTGGATAGAGTAATTATTTTTTCCGATTCTATTTTTTGCCTAAAGTTGCATGTAAATGCTAAACTGTTCAATGTAGGTTCAACTATTATCTTCTCATATGAAACGTTTAAGATACATACGTCTAATTTGAAATATTGTATTTTAGGGCTTTATACTCCATTCTTAGGCATATATGTTTGGCACACGTTTACTACTTACCATTATTTATAGCATTCAAAAATATAAGTTGGTAGGACGAGTCTTGTACAAAGACAACACAATTTAAACTTACATTTAAATATTAACATATTAACATAATAAAACAACATATAACATAACATAATAAATAATAATATAACATAATAAAGGCCACCACAATTAATAAAATTACGAATAAATTCCATTGTTCTAATGTTTCCTGTCCTTTGTGTGTGTGTGTGTGTGTGTGTGTGTATCTATTTTTATCATTTTTATTCTAGAAGCGTTTATTTTTATTCCAATGTATTATCTTTCCTTCCATATTGCATAAGGCAAAATCTATATATCTTTCTGTACGCTCGTATGGTTATTACTTGAAAACGACTGAAGCAATTTAAATTACTTTTACCTTTTGAAACCAGGTTCTGATTTATTTTGTTACTGGAGACTATTATGGAAAATTGTGAGGGTAATAGTGTCAGAAGTTTTAGTGCTTAATCAATATGTCACCTGTGTAACTACCGATGCGGTCAAACATTGTAGCGCGCTGAAGATAGGATTGACCGAAGTGCATCTCTTGGAAACCACCATAAGTAGGAGACAGATTATTAACGTTAGTTGAATTAATTAATTTGTTTTTACGAATTGCTAATTATACTACTCACGGTTTTTATTTCACAGCACACTGATCTCCTGATAAGAGCTACATAAAAGAACCTAAAGACTTTTCTGGGTATTTTTTGTTCTCCCATCTAGATGTATGATAAAACTATAATGTCTTAAGTTGGGATAGGTATGCTTTAAGAATGTTAGTGCTTAAATAATTCGGATTCAAATGGGATTTTTCAGAAGCTTTAATAGCTATAAGGTATTTTCTGGGCATATATATTCGTAGCGTTAGAATTCAAATCGATTGTGGATAACCTACAAGCTCTCCAAATTACTGGGTATATCATATTAAACATGCCATTGTTATATTGAGTTTCTTTTTATATAGCCAAGTCTATTAATACTCTCTGCACCGTCGCAAAGAATCAACCAAACCTTTTGTTCATATCCCCAAATATTTTATACAGTTAAGCGTACAAAGTCGAGGGTTAAGTTAGTGATTGACATAACGTTATCATTTTTATAAAATTTATAGCTTTTAACGACGTAGTCCAAGATGATAAACACCCTAAGCCTAAAAGGGACTGGCTTTCAAACGCATTATTTTAAGTCATCGGTAGTAGATAGGCAGGTGGATTTAGAAAAACTCTACCACTATGCTATAATTTCATTAGGATGTTTTCCTTCACCGAAAGCTCCGACTGAGTTGCAAGTATTCGAACCTATGTTTATCGACGTGGACTTGGAAGAAGCTATTAACTGAACTATCATCACTCATAGTTGACAGTTTATTTTGTATTTTGTATGTCAGTAATTTTATGCCAACCATGGATAAAGTCATTGTCAAGACTTATGGTGTATATATTAATTTAATGGGGGGTATCAGGATGTTCCGCACCGCACTATTCAGTGTTATATGTCGCACCACGGGACGTCTATTGAGATTAAATCTCACGTCCGAAGAGCCATATGCATATGGTGTTCGTGTTGTTTCAAATTGAAGTAATTTATATAAAACCCTTTTGACTGTATAAAGATGTATGTAAGTGATACAGGGTGGAAACTTTCTTGATGTTAACGATTTCAACAGTAGTCTATATCAATTAGGAAACTATGTACATTATTCAATCAAATGAAATGAAGATTCAACTCCTAAGGAAGTGACAAAGGGTATAAAAATTCATCAGAAGATTACTGTTAAAAAACTTCATGTATTTTATTATTTTTATATAAAAAAAATATGAATAATACGTCAGAAAATAATTCGAAAAAGGCTATGAAATTACAAGCATACGAATATGCAAATCTTTTTAGCTTAAATGATTTTATTGACTGACAAATAAATCGAACTGTAATCTACGATTGTCATGATTTGTACAATACAAAGTAAAGTAAAAGCCCTTAGTAAAGGCTTAACTTAGAAAAGCAGTTTTTTGGGAAACGGCAAACAAAAAATTGTCGATCACAATTTTGTTACAATATTAGCCCTAACTCCCAGATTTATAACGTCATTGTCATGAAAATTTACACTTTCTGTGAGATATACTTTGTCGAACTATTTATAATTGTTATACATATCTAAATATGTATATCGCTTATTATTTTCATATTAGGTAAATGACTACTAAGCATTCTAACAATGTTTTATATTTAGAGTACTTCTTATGATTGATCGAGATACTGTCAATCTTAAATGATCAATCATAAGCAAGTGTTATAAATGTCTAAATATATCAATTATTATTTTCATGTTGGTTAAATAATTGCTAATGATTATTATAAAGTTCTATATTTAAAGTACTTCTTATGATTGATAGAGATACTGTCAATCTTAAATGATCAATCATAAGCAAGTGTTATAAATGTCTAAATATATCAATTATTATTTTCATGTTGGTTAAATAATTGCTAATGATTATTATAAAGTTCTATATTTAAAGTACTTCTTATGATTGATCGAGATACTGTCAATCTTAAATGATCAATCATAAGCAAGTGTTATAAATGTCTAAATATATCAATTATTATTTTCATGTTGGTTAAATAACTGCTAATGATTATTATAAAGTTCTATATTTAAAGTACTTCTTATGATTGGTCGAGATACTGTCAATCTACAACGACCAATCATAAGCAAGTAAATTGGTGGGGATGAAATCACAATAGCGGGCATTCAGAGGTATGTCGGGCATTCGTTATTCAAGATCGAGAGCAAACACATGGAATATATCGCCTTTAGGCTGTTGTAAGTAAAACGGTACTGTAATAAGACTGATAGTTAATACTGTGTGAAGTGTTTTTGTATTTAAAGTCTCTGCTACTGGTTGATGAACTAACACGGTTTACATCTCAGAAGCGGGATTAGCAACTTAGTGCCCACAACAAGATCTAAAATACGCATAAGTATTTGGTGAACATACTTAGAAAACGTAAGGGTTATTTATTATTTTATTTCGTTATGTTTATCTACCCTCGTGGATCCTTCTAAAGAATATTTTATTTCAATTTCAAATGAGGTGAGGTCGTGATTATCGAAGTAAAAATGAGACAACAAGTTTATTTTTGTTGTGTATAGACCTACGGTTTTAAAGTTTAAAGTAGTAACTACGAGCATACATTTTTTTGATACATCAAGACTTGCTAAGGCCAAAATAACAAGTGTAAGCGTTTATTAGATGTGCTGACCCAGCTTGTTGACGAATTTAGCTCTTTTGATTATAGTAAGTTGTTTTGTTAAAGCAATAATAATATATCCGTAGGTAATGAAAAAAAATCCTGTATTAATTGTAGTGTATTTTTTCTTGTAATATACGTTGAGTCTGTGACTACGTGGATGAATGAAGGTAAACTCTTAAAATGCTGGCGCCTCCACAAAGATTTCGTGACACAACATGAAACCGTATCCATGGTCGCGGGCGTATGTGCTCGAGACTGAAAAAAAAATTGTGGCAGTCTCCGCAGTCGGTTGCAGTCCGGGTGGTCCAGGGTAAGGCTATCGCCACGGGCGATTGGTCAGTCCCGCTCCAGTTTGCATTATATGAGAAGGGCGAGCTAACGATATCGTCGTCATCGGCGCTCCAGGACACGATCACGTGTTCTGGAATGGCAGGTGACGCGCCGTGCACAATCGAGGTATTCACCTAGGCACAGAACTTTGCGCCTTCGCACACCGTCCTGTGAAGTAACACGTCGCCGTAATCCCGAGTGAAATAACAATTTATTCATTGAAATATTCGATTGTGCTCTTAGGGCTTTGTATAATACAAGCGATCGCAATAGGTATCGGGTCTTAAATAGTGTAATGCCTGGATTTTGATCCTTTTATGCAAAGAACAAACGGTTAATACATGCCTTCACAAAGTTGACTAATCTGCACGGATCTAGGGTGGAGCGATAAGTAAATAGTCCATTACGCCTTACCAAAATTAACAGGGGTAGCTAAAACTTATCACGGTTCCCTCGCTTCTATTTTTTTAGGCCAGAATGGAAACTACAGTTAAAAGATTTTTCCCCAACTAGGGATAATTATGCTCATTTACTAAAATGCTCCACAAAAAGGTACGCCATAGGGAGTTGCTCTTATATCAATGTGAAATGTGAGGAAAACGTGCAGTCGACTGTATCATAGCAATATAGAAGATCGTGGTGTTAGATTAGAAGCACAATTTGAAGACTGCAAAAAGTGCTGCTTTGTTGTGAGGGACAGCAGCTGAGGTAGACACTAAATTTTGATTGCAAAAACGGGCAGTTCGAGTAATGTACAATGAGGGACCTCGCGAATCATTAAAGGCTAAGTTTCAAGAATTCGGTGTCTTAAATCTGGCTTCCCAATACGTTCTTGATAATTTAAAGTATGTTCGCAAAAACTAGAAATTGACAAACTGATCGTTCCATGTTTTAGACTCGGTAAAACCAGTAACAGTGTTAGATTTTTTGCATAACAAAGTCCCAAAACATATTACCGATTTGCTAGATTATGAGTAGTGCCATTTTAAGCGGGTTTTGATGACGAAAGGGCTTTTATAGAGTGGATCGATAAGTGAACGATGGTGATGTTTGGAATTGATTCCTTTCTGTACACCCACTAAAATTGATTGTAACATATACATATATAATATATGTGTATGTTAAAAAGATAAGCGCATTCTTAGGGCCTAAATTGTATAAAGTATATTTGATTTGAGTATCTGGTTGATTTAGGAAATGAGGGTACTTTGGTCCGTCTCGGTGAAGCTTAACGTTTAGCATAAGACTGGAAGGTAGGAGAGGTGCCTTTATTAGGGGATAGGTAACGTACCATATAGCCCACTTGGTAATGCGAATGTCATGATCGAGGTGCAGGAGTGTAGTAGAAAATTACGTGGAGATTGGTAGTAGATGACTTTTTAAACAATTGCCCGGTACTATTAAGACAAAGTCTGAATCAGGTGTTTTAAGCGTGGAGTCTTATTTTATTTGCGCACTCTTATTCGTGTAAGAGACGCGCATTAAATACGGCGAATTAAGGGTGATCCGGGTTAACTAGCGCCCGGGTTAACTAGCGCAAATCTGTTTCAGTTCTTGTGCTTCGTCTTA
This sequence comes from Antheraea assamensis, assembly GCA_035772565.1. Taxonomy (NCBI): domain Eukaryota; kingdom Metazoa; phylum Arthropoda; class Insecta; order Lepidoptera; family Saturniidae; genus Antheraea; species Antheraea assamensis. The sequence continues at coordinate 5,183,779 of JAQQSE010000009.1, forward strand.
CGCATTAATGTATATGAACGGTATTTTGATTCAGAGAGCATTTTAGTTACTCTGTCGCACCAACCAGTTTAATTATGGCCCAAAAGACAAGCTTCATTAGTATACAATTTAAAACTTTTACTCAATCATGCGGTATAAAGCACGTGTCGCCACACCCCCGAAAGAATGTAGCAATAAATCTAGACAGGCCAAATGGCTTATGGGATGAACATTTACCAGACTTACAGTTGGGTATTTTGCTAAATGACTTTACGCCTGAAGTGAGGGAGAGTTTAGACAATATTAGGACTAGCGCTGGTGGCCTTATTAGGACACAACAGGTGAAGAAAAAAAAAAAAACGGTAGGGTAGGTATAAAAAGATGGGAATGAATTAGAAGGAAGGCGATTTGGTTAAAGAGGTGCGATGTGTATAGAACAGTCAAAGAAGCTCGAACCTAGAATTAAAAATGTGCTCCCAACGATAGATTCGTGGTCGAGGATATGCCTTTCACAAAGTCTAGTTAGAGGTTTGCGGCTATAGTAGGTATTGATAAAACATATCGTTGGATTCGTTTCAACGAACCCGTACCAACCGATTCAGATTCTGGTTGTGGCGATTTGTAAATTGACGTATAAATTAATGTATTCATTCAAATGAACATTGATATTGTACAATCCAGAAATAAACTGGTTTATTAGAGGCTGGCTAATAATCGATTATCAAATTGGTTGTCGTTGATTACACAGTATGCTTAAAGTAAAAAAAAAAAAAAAAAGAATATGATGTTATGATAATAGCAATGTTAATGTGATTCTAGGTACCGATGATTAGTGTCATGTATCATCGTAAATAGCTAAAGAATTTAGTGGCTGAAATATTTGCTGGTCAATGTCGTCGACCAGTAAATACCGATTCATTAGGGTCACGTACTGATGAATTGGTGTGAGGTGCCAGGTAACGGGTACCTCACATTTTAGCAATTAGTTCAACAGTGTCTACTGGGCAACGTCATGGACTAATAAATACACTACCAATATAAAAATATGTGGCTAGGCTATGGAGGGATGTCAGGTAACAGACACCCTTAAAAGCAATGTTAACGTGATTGTAGGCTTCGATGAAAGTATTTAATGGCTGAAATATTTGCTGGTCAATGTCTTCGACTAGTGAATACCGATTCATTGGTTAGGGTCACGTACTGATGAATCTGTGTAAGGCGCCAGGTAACGGGTGCCTCACATTTTGGCAATTAATGTGTGGCACCGGTAACAAATATTGTGTCAGACGGTTAGAAGCGCGGCTAACGGTACCAGCTGCACCGCGCGCGATCTGCGCGCCTCGACACTGCGAGCAACCCCCCGCACGTCGTGCACGCAGTCTTCCGAGATAGTCATCCCACGCTACTGGTCAAGATACCCGTGATTAGTGTCATGTATCATCGTAAATGGTTCAAGTATTAAATGGCTAAAGTATTTGCTGGTCAACGTACTGGATCAGTAAATACCGATTCATTGGTTAGAGTCACGTACTGATGAATCGGTATGAGGTACCAGGTAGTACCAGCTGCACCGCGCGCGATCTGCGCGCCTCGACACTGCGAGCAACCCCCGCACGTCGTGCACGCAGTCTTCCGAGATAGTCATCCCACGCTACTGGTCAAGATACCCGTGATTAGTGTCATGTATCATCGTAAATGGTTCAAGTATTAAATGGCTAAAGTATTTGCTGGTCAACGTAATGGATCAGTAAATACCGATTCATTGGTTAGAGTCACGTACTGATGAATCGGTATGAGGTACCAGGTAACGGGTGCCTCGCGTTTTAGCAACTAGTGTAACAGTGTATATACTGGCCAAGGGCATGGATCAGTATATATACTGCCAATATAAAAAAAAAAAAAAAAAAAAAAATGTAACGATGCCAGGGATGTCGGGTAACAGACACCCTTAAATTATAAAGATTTGCTGATTAAGGTTATGGATTATGACATAATGTAAAGTAATCTTTAATTAGATACTAAATTTAATGTATCACTAAGCCAGTGAGTTATATTTTTTTAATCGTATGGCTAAATAGTGTCCATTTTTGTAATTACAATTAAACATTTAATTCTCTCAGCCATTTAAAGACGTCGTCGGTAAGATTGATCAGTTTGTCGGGACAACCGTTGTATTGTCGAAGTGGACATTCCTCGATGATGTGTTGGATTGTTTGCCTTTCCGCCCCGCAATCGCAATGTGCAGCTCGGGGTCTACTTTCTGCACATGGGCGCTACCTAACCACACCGGGGAACAATATTCCGCTACAGGATACACCAACTAAATGGCTGTAGTTCTCAATACATCGGCGTTTGCGTCCCAACTAGTTCCAGTCAGTTTTAGAAGCACGTTATTTCTAGATTGCAGTTTCCGCGAAGTCTTTTCAAAATGCTCTTTGTATGTAAGTGAACGGTCAAGTACAACACCCAGGAACTTGGGGTAATGGTTGTGACGCAACTGTATGCCATTAAATGAAACCTTTAGCTCACTCCTGGCTAATTGGTTATTCAAATGGAAACATGTTTCTGTTTTACTTACGCTAGGTATCAAACGCAAAGTTTTGAGGTATTCTGCCAGAATTTTCATGTCTTCTGATAATGTAACTTCCATAATCAGGCATATATCATCAGCGTAAATAAATTTATAGGTGGAGATAGTACCTGGCAAATCATGTATATATAGGTGGAGATAGTACCTGGCAAATCATGTATATATAGGTTAAATAAAGTTGGGGCTAAAACATAACCCTGAGGAAGGCCATTATTTAACAATCTGAAATCGCTAGCCGAAGAACCCAGGTGTACTCTGAATAATCGCTGTGAAATCTTATTGGATATAAGCTGAACAAAACGGAACCACAGTCAACAGCTTATATAATAAACTCTCTCGCCATACGGTAGCATATGCGGCAGTAAGGTCTACTAAAACTGCTCCCGATTTACATTCTAGCTGAAAAACCTGTCTCTATATGAGTGGTCAAGGCCAAGGCCAAGTTGGTCTGTGCAATGTCTAAATCTAGCTTGTTCTATAGGTAAGACCTCTTCGATAAAGTTGTATTGATAATAATGCGTGATTAGTTTGATTTCCTTCAGGACTTAAACACCTAAAGATTATTATTTTAAACAAAACGTATGTGACGCCATTATATTTTCTACATATTTCTAAATGAAATACTTGGAGTACTTAACGATTTTTTTTTCTTACCAACGAGGGACTCGTTGAAAAAAGGATGGCCGAGCTGTTATAAATATCTAAATATGTATATCGCTTATTATTTTCATATTAGGTAAATAACTACTAAGCATCCTAACAATGTTTTATATTTAGAGTACTTCTTATGATTGATCGAGATACTGTCAATCTTAAATGATCAATCATAAGCAAGTGTTATAAATGTCTAAATATATCAATTATTATTTTCATGTTGGTTAAATAATTGCTAATGATTATTATAAAGTTCTATATTTAAAGTACTTCGATTGATAGAGATACTGTCAATCTTAAATGATCAATCATAAGCAAGTGTTATAAATGTCTAAATATATCAATTATTATTTTCATGTTGGTTAAATAATTGCTAATGATTATTATAAAGTTCTATATTTAAAGTACTTCTTATGATTGATCGAGATACTGTCAATCTTAAATGATCAATCATAAGCAAGTGTTATAAATGTCTAAATATATCAATTATTATTTTCATGTTGGTTAAATAACTGCTAATGATTATTATAAAGTTCTATATTTAAAGTACTTCTTATGATTGGTCGAGATACTGTCAATCTACAACGACCAATCATAAGCAAGTAAATTGGTGGGGATGAAATCACAATAGCGGGCATTCAGAGGTATGTCGGGCATTCGTTATTCAAGATCGAGAGCAAACACATGGAATATATCGCCTTTAGGCTGTTGTAAGTAAAACGGTACTGTAATAAGACTGATAGTTAATACTGTGTGAAGTGTTTTTGTATTTAAAGTCTCTGCTACTGGTTGATGAACTAACACGGTTTACATAATGGATTCGATTCAAATTCGATGTGTGCCCTTACTTTACTAAGGGCGCGATTTATTACATTTAGAATATTTACACAATTTCCAATTTTGATTTATAATAACTGGCTTTTGATTGCGACTTCGCCCACGTTAATGCAGATTCCTCGGTGACGCTACTTTTTTACATATTACTAAAAACGTGTATATACATTTTCATAGCCCCAAATTAAAGGGATGGCCGGTAAACCGTGGGGTTTTAGTCCATGCGAATCTGACATAATCTATTCTCTCCCCCGGGAGGATAGGTATCCGTAAGGGATCTCCCTGCGTTAATAAAAAAAAGTAACCACCAAACAAACTCAAATTTTAATTATAATTTTAGTTACTAAATTAGGATAACAAAATATTACGGAACCGCGGTTACGGCAATCGCAAGCTTCCTACGTTTATCCCCGTAAAAAAAAGAAATCATCAGAACACATTTTTTATACAACACAGCCACGATGCCATAAAAAAGCATATTCACTCGTCAACCGTGAATTCATGAAGCAAAACCCTGTACCAATGAAAAGGCGGTTTACCCTTAAAATCCTTCCCCAAACACGCGGATATTAAACATCGTGTTTGCGTTACAGACTAACTGACAGCCGAGCCCAAATATTAAACTTTAGTCAAAGAAATATTACAACATAAATACCGGATTAAGACGGTGTCAACGCGGCTCATATACCGCAGCTCAGCGTTTCTCAAACTGAACATTGCGTTCAGGAATATGAAAGAGCCACAATGTGTTATAAAAATAATTGAAAAAATTTGGTTGTCCGCTTTTGGAGATTGGTGAGAACAATTAATTTTTTTTCATTTAGAGACGAAAATAAACAGACAAAAAATAGGTAGTAATAATAGGTAAATATATTTGTATTGTATGTATACTATATTTCATAAATTGTGATATAAAAGTAATAAATGAAGACCTAACTTTGGTGCTTTGACGTTTACCGGGCATAATATGGAAAAATCAAGTGACACACAAGTATATTCTACATGAGGCACTACTTCCTAACATTGTCGCTATTCGGAAAAAGAGATATCTATGGCTGAGGCACGTGAATCGAATAGAATGGATGCGTTTGTTAAAGAAAATTCTACCTAATAAAATATAATAGTCAGATGCAAATACTCTTGCAATTGCAAAGCGTTTTGTTAGGCGTCACATGATTCGCTTTCAAAATTGCGCACAGCGTGGCATAGCTGCATTTAACATCCCACAATGGGAGGAACTAGTGGAGGATTCTACTAAACGGAGTCGCGCAATTCATGGCGGTCAAAGTACGACGTCACCTGTTTTCAATTGTTAAAGGAAAAAGGCTTGAAGCGTCACGAGCGATCCCCCGATTCTCATCCACCTGGGGGGACAACGTGTATATTTATCAGAAATGCGCTCGAAAGATCCTCTCTCCTACTAATTAAATCATCTGTTAAAGATGGAAAGGCGTGTAATGAATTCTTTAACTATTTGGTAAATCAGAATTTTGAAAATATTTATGATCAGTAAAATAGTACTGCAAAATAAACAATTTTGATTTTAATTTCTGCTTCTGACTATTAACTAATTATAAGTAATTGGCATCCGCGAACGTATTCTCGTAAAAATTGTTTTACTTTTTTCTCATGAGAATTATGTCTTTTAACTGCATATTTTCCATGACATCCTTATCAACTATCAGTTCTCCTGTTTAATTTTATCATAACTGCCTAGCGTAGCTCAGATAATACTCTGGAAAAATCTTCTCGCTGCTAGTAAATGTGTCTTTAAAATCGGTTTCACCGTTTCGGAGAACAACAAGGACAGAAAACAAACACTTAAAATTTATTTATATGATTAACGTGCGCGAAGTCGCTGGTAACTAGTTACGGTTACTAGATTTTATCTGCTATTCATAAATATAAATACATTACATGATAAAACTATTTTGTATGTATAACTTATGAAACTAAAAAAAGAATTTAAATAATTTTATAGATCTTTTGGTTTAATTTCGTGTTTTGAACATGAGTTTTTTGCTTATTTAATTTTTGTTTCGTGCTTTAATAACATAATAGTTTTATATCCAGTTCTATTACAATAATAAGACTCGAGGCCAGAGCTTAGATTTCTTTACGGACCGTGAGTTATTTTTTTGCCTATACTTTGCAGATTAGAAAAAACAGCTTGTTTTACAATTTAATAATAAGACTCTCATACTGAAACCGCTTTTTGATAAACGATGTGGCACTCAGAACAACAGTCAGCAATGTCAAAATCTGTCCAGTAGCTTTTGCGTAAATTGCTTGTCTTTTGAATATTCTTATATGTAAGATAAACATATATATACGAATGCGATATATATGTAAAATATATCCTATATATTATACCGGTGTATAATCTATCATCATACCAAATCTCGTCAAAATCCGTCCAGTAGTTTTTGCGTGATGCGCGTACAAACGACAGACAAAAATTCCAAAGACAATAGAAATGCGTTCTGTCAATGTGAACCTCAGACCCCCAAGCGTATTTTTTCTTAAATATATTTAATGTATAGACTTCGTCTCGTTAGCCTTTTATTATATGTATTTTTAATTAAGTACGTTCTATCTATAATTTAAGAATGGATTTATTTCTCATATAGTGTCAATATTAGATACAAATGTATATATTTTTTTGTCGCAATTGTTCGTCGACATGATTCGGTATAAATTATTTTATCATAGTGTAACATAATTGTTATTTAATTTATTTTTGTTATTACTAGATAGCGACAACTGGTTTGGGACCCTTCCAGCGTTCTTCAGATATAATGTCCGCTGACATGGCAAAGAACAGATATTTCGGATTTCAACCTTATGTGAAATATAGGCAGGCAGTCTTCCTTCGGAAACACTATTAATAGTTGGGAAGATTTAGTTGGAATTATTGATCCTGAGGTCAATCAATTGTGTGATGTATTTATTTTATTTAGGGATGCTGATGATTTATAAAATACCTTAAGAGGAGAGTTAAAATACATAGAGAAACTCACTAGTTTTAAGTGATTGTGACATTTGAGATACTAATTTTGTTACCCTAAGTATTATTTTAGAGAATTGAACTCTTGAAATCTGCTTACGAAGATATCGAAGAATAGATCTCCTAGCCGGGACGTGGCTTGGGAAGTTGATTCCTGGTGGTTATGTCCATCGAACTTTTTTTTGCTTGGCCGTTGAGCAGTTACTCCGAAATATAACGTCTGACAGACGTATTGGTATGAAAATTCCGAAAGACCAAATGCCTTTACTTAAGGCGTGTCATTTTATTTTAGTACTTTTAGTAATTGTTACTTCTAAATTCTTATTTTGAAGATGCCTTAATAAAGAGAATGTTGAGACTGTAGTCATTTGATTTTCTTGGTAGATTCATCATTTTATTTTATATATTTATTATTATTATTAAAATGAGTACAAGTGATAGACCCAAAAGTACTCTTTCTAATGAAATCACAAGGAAAAAATTGAAGCAAATTTATTACGTCCTAATAGGAGTCCAACGTTAAGTATTTTAGTTCTAAGCTCATTTATCTTTACTACAAATCGTAAGGAGATTTAATTTTCTGACCGTTTTTTGTATACAATACAAAAAGTTATCACTTAAATTTCGCCTCTAATCTTTTACAAATTTTAATTCAGTGTAATTAGTTACCGCATTAGAACGGTCATTACCAAAGTACAACAATTAGAGGTCGTACGTTTTGCAACGAACCGAGCAAAAACTACCAGCTCTATTAGTAATTTGAACATTGTTACATATTCAAAAATAAATGCTTGGATAATGTTGGGTCTAGCAATGTTTTTATCCACGTTATGTGGTCTCATTCACTGTGGGATATTTTACGATTCTTATCACGGTACTCCTATAACTAAGGAAGAATTGAAGCTTTACGGGAAATCTAACACTACTTAGTAAGTATAAAAGTTAATTCCTAATCATAATTTTTATACGAATAGCTATGCTCTTGGCTGTGTAAGCGTAGTTTATGTAGAATTAGTGACGAGTTATTTTGTTATTTCTCATTTTTTTTAATATCTAATTAAAGTGATTTAAATATTAAACATAGGTTTACGGTAACATCATTTTTTCCAGAAAATTCTAGTTTAAACTACTTTGTACTTTATTTTGGTTAGCATTTCATAGTTTACGTTAAATTTATAATAATAAAGAACACTGGTATGTATTTTATGCCCAATTATTCTTACACCTTACATAACTTGTAGAATATTATATGTTACATTATGATATATTTCAAATAACCACGTAATGTCAAAAAACGTATCCAGATTTAAGAAAAAAAAATGATTTATTTAATTGGTTTTGTTGTTAAAAACAAACGGACAGACAGCGAGTTGTTTTTTTTTATTAAAGTATAAGTATGATATAGAAGTAAAAAGAGTTGTGCAGAAATTATTTCTATATATTATTTAAGACTACAATACTATCAGCGAATTCGCACGCGTAAGGCTTATAAAGAGATTTTATTTAAAATGTATTTTAATATTGTTATGTCTATTGTGCTTAAATAAAACATCGTCTATCTGTCTCTCAGTATGTATGTTGCTCAAACCGGTTTTTTATGATTAAGTTTTAATTCATACGTTTATTCCTTGAACAGATTACAGTACATATTTTGTTACATTAGATAATATATGGGACAAAATATTATATCAAAAGTAAATGAAATAGACACGAAATGACTTTTAGTACCTTTTGTTACTACATTTTTATTCGATTTTCTAGTGTTACCATGTACAATGCCATAGATAATATACCAAATAGTAAAAACACGATAGTAACATAGATCTAACTTTCATGTTGAAGTTACAGTGACCGCATTTAAGTGATAAAACAAAATTAAGAAATTATTCATCGCGACGTGCAGTATATTACTCGTTAACTTATTCTATAATGTATTTTGTCTCTGATACTATGGTACTTTTGCTTCTTAATAGTTGGTGCACGAATGAAATTGAACCATGTGATCCCAAAGAAGGCAGAAGGATCGATGGATCTTGCAACAATCTCGAGAACCCATCACGAGGAGCCCCACATACACCAATTCTCAACATCCTACCGACTAGTTTCATAGATGGTATTTTTAGAATTGGAACACTCTAATATTTAAGAGTGGCGTGATCGAGCGTCCACGACCAGTCATAAGTCAGTTTTAGTAGTTACATGCGGGAGCCAGTTCTACTTTCGAGCTAACCAAGATGGTTTTATAAGAATAAAGCTCGCCCTTTAACCAAAATGATTGGGTACTCAGTAATGTATAAGGGCATTTCTTTGAATAATATAATTCAAATGTACACTTTAAAATCATGAAGACATATGTTAAACGAGTTTGTTTTATACTATGCCTGTATTTTTCATCATCAGCCTGTAAGATACCCAATTCAGGGTCATAGGCCTCTTCCCAAAGGAAGGTATAAGGCATAATCACCACGCTAGCCCACAACGTATTAGCGATATCAAACTCTGAGAAATCCACAGTTCTATATTTTTCCCACATACGGTGGTACTACAAGAACATTTCTCAGGTTCAGGTCCCTCACGATGTTTCCTTCACCGTCAGCCGATAGCGTTACCAATGTAAATTAGTAAATGTACGCGAACTCCGAAAAGATCGTTGGTACATGCGTTCGTTCGAACCTGCGGACATCGGATTGATTGATTCCACCGGTCAAACCACCAGACCACCACGACTTATAATTTATTTGCCATAGATATGCTAAATTAGTCCCAATGATGTAGGTGACGAGCCAAGAAAAGCAAAAAGTGGCAAGGATAAACCGCTTCCGAGGTATTTACGCACGCTTCTCCTCGCTGAGGGTCGTGTACCTAGCAAGAAGTTTTCATTCCTATCCGTTCATGGCTGGTTGTATATGTCTGGTGATATCGTTTCAACCCATGATACAGGTGAATATCCAACTTTGTTATATACTGATTTGTATAGTCGTGTGACTATTAAACTACTAGTAAACTAAACTAGTGAATTATATAGCTTATGGAATATTCCCACAATCAGACAATCCTTTCTTCTACATGTTATTCTGCGTCAACACTCAGACCTTATTTTTGGCCCTACAACATGTAAACAAGAACTAAGAATTGACAGAATATGCGTTGTGGTCTTCTCCACCCTTGCTGTAACTAGAAAAGAATTTTATTTTCTGAGTCCAGTTCTATACAACATGCTTAGCAAACAACTTAACATTTTTCCTCTCACTTACAGAGAACGTAAAAAGTGGGTAAAAAATTGGTTTCTTAAACTTAACTATGAGGAAACCGAAAAATTGTCGCAATCTAAAAGATATTTCCTTTTGATAGTATTCATTTACTTTCTTTGTGTCTAAGAAATATTGATAACTGTATTATCCTGACAAATATGAATATTAAATACATGCAGCATACACACATACACGCACGCAAGCACATACAACCCTCACCTAACACTATTACCATTTAACACTTTTTTTACTTCCGCAGATAAGATTTCTTTGAGGAGTGCAGTATGTTACTCTAGAGGTGCACAGTATTAGCTGCTACACAGTTTTACTAATGTAGCTGATATCGGTATTTTTTTATATTGTACAAATTGGTTTTTGGTTCCAATAAAAAAAAACTTTCTTGAGGCACTTGAGACAGGATTTGTACGGTTCTGTTGGTTTCAACCATTGTCTTGAGAATTTCCGATTATCATAAGAGATCCCTTCTTCGTCCCAAATAACGATACGATTCAAAATTTCTACCTTATTGTCATAGCTGAATAATGTAACGCAGCACTCCATTGGTGTGCTTCAGTTAATATATGCGGAACCCATTTCTTGAGCTTTTTCAGTTTTCCAATTTATTTCAAGTGAATTAAAATTATTATATTACTCACACCGAATTCTGCTGCTGACTGTGATATGGTTTGCTATAGATCCGCTATCACGATCATCTTTCATTCTCAATTGTCAACTAAGGTCTCCCGTTGTCCACGGGGCTTGTTCCGTAGGTCAACATTTCCCAAATGAAAATGTTGAAACCAAAAACGTACTTTAATTTCTTTTATAGCAGCTTCTTGATACAAATCATTAATCCTTCAAGCTGTTTCTGCAGTGTTGATTCCACGGTGGAACTCCTATTCGTCAATAACGCGATATTTTAAGTTTTCTATTTTGTGAAAAGAATTACTAGGACTAGGGAAAATTCCTAACCAAACGCCAGATATTTGAGATCAAATTGAATAGTTGGACATAACTCCAATTTCATATGTAGGGACCTAATATTATGAAAAGCGATCTCACTGTTTTAATACATTGACTCTGTTTATATAAAAAGTATCTGATAGATAATTAGATTTCTTGTCATTTAAAGTCCCTTGAATGTCATGCTTTGGTCATAGCATTAAGACCAAGATCAGTCACAGAACTACCAGCTCCAATACAAAAGGCCTTTGTTCAGCAGTGCGATATTTACAGGTTGATATGTAAACAATCGATTTTTTTTATAATCAAGACAGTAAGTGTAATTACATTTAAAAAATTCTGATTTCAAATTCAGTGAACTACGTACTTTGGAGACCGTACTGCTGTTTGCCAAAGGGTAAGACAGATCGAGTTTGTATTCCAAATAAAATACCAGATGATGATCCCGTTCATCGATTCTCTGATATCAGATGTCTGAACTTAACGAGACCAGATACTTTTCAAAGCAAAGGTTGTCTTAAGAATAACACACACCCCAACCGAGTAAGTGGTTTTATTATTTTATTGCAAATAATTGGACGATTGGCAGATTGTAACGGTGACATTTATTACTATTTAAATGAATCTAAAAGTTAATCCGTGTACCCTTGTAACCTTGGCAAACTTTCCTTAAAATTACATGTTCTATTTAATATTATCCTGTATAATCTAGATTTGTTAATAAAGTATTAAAATCTGTAGTTCAAAACGCCATTACCGATCTAAAACTCTGTCACTGCAAAGGGTCTTAATCAAATGTACATTATTTAAACGGGAGTGTCCTAGAACCATGCCTTCCCTGTCTATCATAATATATCTTCTTATAATATTTAAACAAACTTCAATTGCAGATAATAACATCGACTCCACTGATTGACTTGTCAATCTTATATGGCATTGGGACGAAGCATAACAGAAGGCAGTACGAAGGTGGATTACTGAAGGTGGAGATCTCCAATGGACGGATATGGCCTCCAAGTTATAAAACACCAAACAACATCTGCATACTAAACAAGAAACCACGTGAAACAAGATGCCACTTGACACGTAAGTTTTTTTTTCTTGTTAAAGAAGAATTAAAAAACATAGTTAATAAAAATAAGAGCGTGACTAATTATGAAATGATAATTTATATTACTTGTTCGCGTGTTTTATTGCTTTATTATTATTTTTTTTAATACATTGTGGGACATTAGCGTTTAGTCCCTCTTGATGCAAATTCTTCACTTTGCACAAGGCAAAAGGTGGTACTTATTGTTAAGAATAAACTAATTCACTCTTCTTTGACATGTGTTGGGACAAGCATGCGTAGGTTTCAAGTTTAAATACTTTTCGAAGATGCAAAAACTCTTATAATAATAAATAGAATATCAACTGTATATGAATATAAGGGGCCCGATGACCCTCTTGAAATCAATGCCCATTATTTACAACAATACTGAACAGAAACACTTTTGAAGTTACTATATTTATTGAAAAATAACCATTATTATAGCATACTTTCTTTTGAGGATATTTATATTTTGGTCGATTTAAAAATATGTTATTGGTTATATATTTATAATTCTTCATAAGCAACATTTAGCTTTAGGGCCACACCAACTTTAAAGATGAAGAAGGTGTACTATTATTTGATTTTGTGTTTTCACAGCTGAAGATAGCACTAACTCATTAATCAGTATCAACTTGATGTCTGTTTGGTTTTGGAGACAGCACAATTTCATTGCTCAAAATCTGGCAAAATACAACCCTTGCTGGAATGATGAGCTTCTGTTTATCACTGCTAGGGACATAAACATAGCTATTGCACAACAGATTTACTTCTATGAACTTTTTCCGTCGTGGATGGGTAAGATTTATATAAATATATGTTACGTTATGCTACTCCCATACGTAGCTTCGGTCACTTGTGCCGCTAAAAAGTAACCTCAAAATTAATTCCGATAAAGGCGTAGAATAACGTTTTGCACACCATTGTCATTTCAATAGTAAGTCGAAATTAGCGTCTCCAAGTTCCTTTTATGTGTGTAAAAACCGCGGCCCCAGTTATCGTGCTGCGTGTATTGTCAGACGTCACGCAATCCGATAGTTCGTAACGCATAACGATAATACCTTCCCACATTTGCATTTAGTCTGACCATAGACTAAACTTCGTGCCGATACACGCTGGTATGGGAGTAGCATTTTGATCATCATAATTATTAGGACCTGTTAAACATAACACAGTTAACCACAACAATACAACTTCACGTCAGATTAAATCAATCAACAAATCTGGAGGGGCTGGTGGGACCGTGTAAATAGATCCCACCAGGAGGGATGCGGTGAACAAAAGCGTGAAAATAATCCTAGGCTCATAATGAACCAATGAATCCGGTTCGAAAGGACCAATGAACGTGTGAACGATAGGGGGTGTAAGAAGCACTTATTTCACTTACCGAATCGCCCCCTGGTGCCTCGATGTTGTTGACCACTGGATCGTTCACGTACATGCGGCGTTGCAACTACGTTCTCATGCGGCGATAGATGCGGTGATGGGTTCGCAATAAACCAAAGCGGGTTCCTTTTTATATATATGTTATCTTGCGGCGAAAGATGCGGTGTTGGGTTCACAATGAACCAAAGCGGGTTATTTTTTAATATGTATGTTGTCTTGCGGCGAGAGATGCGATGATTGTTTCACAATAAAACAAAGCGTTATTTTTTATGTTAGTTATGGCGGATATGTATTCGTTCTTGTGAAAAAAGTGCGCATCGGTCAAAAGTGACAAACGTCACCCCCGTCTCGATATATGAATTTAGATGAAAACTTCATGGTGGAGCATCCGCCTTACCAAAATCAATTATCTCTGACTTCTGTCAGAGATTTTCTATAGTATCTAATAGAACTTCAACTATAAATATTACGTATATTACATTATATAATTCTATACACATAAGTATGCATATGTCATCCACTTTTATTCGTTATTTAGTTCTTATACTGCTAAAGATACTCAACATTATCTTAAGTTTAATATTAACTTCTATGAACATACATGTTTGTTTTTGTATTAATCTCTGCATTTGAAGATTAGCCAATACATGATTCAAAAGGTAGAAGTTTGTAAGGCACTTTATCAACAAACGATGCCAATAGACTCTCGTCTTTCAACGGCTCCTAATTTTGTACGTTTTTTCGAACTGACTACACTGTTGACCCGGCAAGGCCTCTACAGTTTCACCGGATTACTAAGGGGAGCGCTTGAGGCACTCACCCGATTTTATGTAGGCAACCAGCACAAGGGCGCACGGCGTGCCTCGGCTTGGACCGTCACCAAATATCCCGAGTCCAACTAAGCTAAGCTAAACTAAGCTAATTATTATTTCGTGTATATATAAATTTGTGAAACATACACGTGTACCAAGCATATATGTTTCACAAACTCATACATGTATCTCGAATCTGACTACTAAGTGCTCCCATCGGAGCAATACTTTACACCATTTTGAATTAATTAGTATATTCCTTTTATTCTCCTCTCTATCTGCGTTGGTCTTCACGTTATAAGAAATTCTTTATAGAATGTGAAAAGATCATATAAATAAATACAGAATTTAATGAACAATATAATTTGCTTTCAGGTCGCGATAACCTCATCAAGAAAAGAGTCATTTCGGCTAAACCCGGTTTCAGAAACATCTACAATTCTAAAATACTTCCGCAACTCTCCTTAGAATTCCCATTTGTTTTAAGATGGTTGCATACTATTCAAGAAGGTATTCTAAAGTAAGTGTCTAAGCAGACTACACATATACACAGTCAATATTCAATTTACTTGCACGAAGCGTTTCAAAGCTTCGTTAATTTTACGAGAAGGAATGAGGACTTGAATCGCACATTTATTTGATAGGAGTCATTAAATATATGAATAGAAGCGTGAATTGTAGATTTTTTTTTGGACTCATCATTATCGGCCTGACTTAAACTCTGCCTTAAGATATGATTGAGGCTTAAAATTCAAGCATCATAGTTACAAAATATATTCTTTATTTCATGTATATATGCATTATTGGCTGATATGTTTAATTATATGAATTTCTCAGTACATCGAATATGCCGTCTGACTTGAACTAATAATACCGACAGGACATTCATTTAATCTAGCTATTCAACCATTGCAGTTTTACAGGATATACATAAGGCTTATTTTTTACGCTGAATTTCCAAAATCAAACCGTCGAAGTAAATCTTAAATAGCTAACAATAAAAAAATACTCTTTTTCAGAATGTACGATAAACACGGTCTTTACGTTAGACAATATCCAGTAGTAAACTTGACTCTTAGAACTGGTTTCCTCGACGTGGATGATAATATTGACTACATGACCCAAGGCTCATTTAGACAAGCAACTGCTGCTGTCGACTACATCACTGATCCAGATGTAAGTGCGAGATATGCAAAATAATATAACGACTACAGAATAGCAGATTATCTAAAATCTTTTATATTACTCTATTGATAGAAGATTCATTTTAGTCGTGATACGTAAGTAATGAACTTGATAAAACTGTAGGTTTCATGAAATAGGTAAAATGTGAAAATAAAGGCTTTGGTGAGACGTGGCGACAATTTTTTAGCCAATATTGTTCCCGTCTGCTCATCTATACATATAAATAAAATCGGAGTGTCTGTTTGTGATATCAAAATAACGACTTTTACTGATTGGATTTGAACGTATACACGATACTGATAACAAATATGCAATTTTAAAATTTTTGTCTGTCTGTCTGTCTGTATGTTCCGGGTAATCTCCGAAACAGCTGGTCCGATTTTGACAGAAATTTCACTGACGGAGAGTTAAAACTACAGCGGGTGACATAGGCTACTTTATTTTAGACTAGCTATCGTCCACGGCTTCGTCTGTAGTACTATCTCCAAAACTGCTGCAAGTTGCGGGCAACAGATAGTTATTTATAAGCCTCATCACAGAAACAACTTAATTTTAAAGTTATTCATTAAATATAAGTATAATCTACCCATTCTTTAATCCAAGGACTTAACACACACTTATGATAGTTCTGCTAGACAAATAAACTTCAAAATCAAACTTCTAATCCACTCAATTTGCCTTAGCGTAAATGCTATGTTACTTATTTCTTATATAATTAAATAACATTATTCTATTATTTCTACCAGATCGCTGAAATTGGTTTGGGACCTATTCAACGTGCTTCAGATTTAATGACATCTGATATGGCAAAGAATAGATATTTCGGGTTCCAACCTTATGTGAAGTACAGAGAATTTTGTTTCGGAAACAACATTAAGAGTTGGGATGATTTAATTGGAATTATTGACCCGAGGTAATTTAACTGTATAATACATTCGTTTTATTCATTGGTACTGAATATTGAGATAAATAATATTGACTGACGAGTGGAGAAGATTTAAGGGATGTATATAGAAAATATGGGTATCAGGTTAGGGCAAATAGCACTAACTCTATTTTAACTGTTTATTTCACTTGGAATACAAGATATAGATGCATTTTAGTATTATAACAATTATTTCAGAGAATTGAACTATTGAAATCTGCTTACGAAGATATAGAAGATATGGACCTTCTGGCCGGACTGTGGACCGAGAAATTAATTCCAGGTGGCCATGTACCGCAAACTTTTTATTGTCTATTAGCTGATCAGTTACTCCGGAATGTAATGTCTGACAGACATTGGTATGAAAATTCTGAAAGACCGAACGCATTTACTTTGAGTGAGCATTATATTTTTTACATATTTCCTAAGATTCCTGACCAAAATACAAGCATATCAATATCATAATTGTTCAACTAGGATTATTAGCAAACTGGTCCTCGTATTGAATATATGATACTATTTGTGAAATATATGTTAATATTTTCACTATATAATCCATCACTACGAAGTCTATATGTTAGGAATAAACTTTTGTTCCTAAGTTCACTAAAAGTTTTAGATTGCCATAATTCCCAATTATAAAATAAGTTGTATGTTTGACGCATATTAATAAGTATTATTTAAGAAACTATTTATTTCAGACCAACTATATGAAATAAGAAAAGCGACTATTGCTAGAACCCTATGCGATGTGGGAGACACAGTCACAGAAATACAACCTCAAGCATTTTTGAATATTGGGCCAGGGTAGGTTTACTTGTTTGCCTTAAGTCAGTCATCAAAATAAGGTAAGAAATAATTAAGAATGAATATGCCACAGCTAAAGATAGCACCAGTGACAGAGAAAATAAGGAGTAATAAATTAGCTTGATACGGGCATATCATGTGAAGAGATGAAAGTCATGTAACTAAAAAAGTTTTTAGTATACAGATAGACGAACATACAATTAGAGGAAGAGCGCAAAAGTTATGGGTGGATTGTGTGTAAAATGATATATATACAAAAGGTGTGAATGCTGAGATTACATCTGGCAAGGGAGAGTGGAAAAATAATTTTTGCCCTTTATATGGTGGTTGGCACTTTATTCGATAATTATTTTTTGAACCCACTGAACTTGTTTTTTTTTAATATATTATAGGGGGCAAATGAACAGGTGGGTCACCTGATGGTAAGTGATCACCGCCGTCCATAGACACTAGCAACACCAGGGCAGTCGCAAGTGCGTTACCAGCCTTTTAATATATGTGGGCCTCCGGCGCTGTCACTGCCCGAACGAAACGCAACAGTGCAACCACTGTTACTTCACGTCGGTTTTCTGTGAGAGGGTGGTACTACCCCGGGCGAGCCGACCCATTCATGCTGAAACCAGTTATAGCTTTAGCGTAGCTCTAACACCTTCAAATTAATTTCAATTTTATATTTACTCTCAATAATTTATTCCAGAAACCAATTGACAAGCTGCAATGATATACCATCTATTGACTACAAGATGTGGGCTGATGAAAAATGCCGTCATACTGAGGTGCTGAAGAAATAATACAAATTCTAACAGAGAGTTGCTGAAAAGGAAAGGAAAGGCAATCATAATAAAAATAACACTGATCAGAGATAACAGTACTCAATGTATCATCACAGTATTGAACAAGTTAGAAAAATAGGATGCCATTTCCTTTCTAATGGAACGCATTCTTAAAATCCTTTTAAATCCACTATTGTTTTTGGCGCACCACTCACTAGTTATGAGGACGAGAGTAGATATAAATATAGGAAAGCAATTTATGTCGCCACACCTCGCTTCGCCTCGTTTGTAATGATTACTATTGTAACGTTTTACAAAATTATAAAGTTAAATGAATCGTGGTGTTTCCTTCAAAAACCTCAATCCAGCAATCCCGGCATACAGTCTACGTACGAAACAATTGTCTTATTTAGAAAACTGTCTTGTTCTGAAATAAATATTATTATATAACAGCAGTTAAGAAATTCTTTGAAGACAGTTAGTTTCATATTACTTTTAGTTTTCATCTAAATACTATGTAGTTTGTTTTCTTACTCTTTACTAAAAAGGCTATGTGGATGAAATTTATCAGTTATATAATTTAATAAATATTTATTCTATATTATATCACAATTAATTGGTATCGTACTAAGTGATTAATCGGAACACTATTTATACGACCCGGGTTATAGGAATAATTTACTAGCCAATATTTATGAAAATTCTTTTATTGAATTTTTACGCGAGATCTTAGTCTGTCATGTAGTGGATTGTATATTTTATTCGTAATCGTGTATTATAGGACTCTATATTTGGTAATATTGCTGGTGTTTTACGTGACATGGTTCAATTATTATACACAAGTGAAGTGGAAGGGAAATAATAGCACGGAACTTGAATTCTCAGATGCCAAAAAAAATTACATGGAAGTTCTAACAAGGGACCACTATCATGTTGGAACAATGAAACTATCACAAGACACTTGTAATATTATTATCTACTGAACAATAGCAGTGATAATGTAGAAGACTGGTTGCCAAATCCCTTTATTAGTTTGTGGTTTGATTGCGCGCTGGATTGGTTAGCTCAAGCGCGTGGCCAGGGTGACGGAGTATGCTCATCGTAAATCCGCACCCTGGTCCACATACGCGCTGAGCGGCAGAGGGGTTTTTAGTCGGTAGAAGTCCGACATAACCCTCACGCTATCCCCCGGCAGTGTGAGGGTATCCCATGAAGGATATCCCCTGATGTAAGGCTATAATAAAAAAAAAAAGATTGGATATGCGTTAGTAACGGCAGAGATAAATTAGGCGTGGATAATTCACATTTTAATACTTTCTAGATTCTTCCATGTGGGCGTCACAAAATGTATTTGTATATTTTGATAAGGTCAAAATTTGTGTTTACCGTTTTTATTCAAATAAAATAAATAAATTGACTTGCGTTTTGTATTTTTTTAATTCAATTTTAAATAATAATGAACACAAATAAAGTCCCGGGTTATTTCTAGTATTTTAATTAACAATAGTGTAAATAAAGGAGTGTCAAATTACTATAAAACATCCGACTGATTTAGTTAACTCTTAAATGTTCCTTAGTAGGTTCTCAAGATGTTAGTTAAATAAGGCTAATTAAATTTATTCCACTACGTGACTTAAACGCAAGGTTTTTTTATATCGACTTATGTTATTTAAATATATTAATTATCTAATATGCTATTGTTTAACGGCTGAGATTTTTAAACAAAGGCATGTCGGTGGAAGTTTTCTACTATCGAGGTTTTTTTATTATCATAATAAAATTCTATATTAAAACAAAGAGGTAACAACGAGCATGTCAGCACTCAGGCACTGTTGTTGTTGTGAAATGACCTCGTTATCAAGGTAATCGTTGAAAATTAAAACGATGATGGCTCAGTTGGTAGTGTGTTCGGACACAGCGTCAAAGGACGTAGGTTCGAATCCAAGCAACTGAGTCGGAGCTTTCGGTAAAGGAAAACATCGTGATGAAACCATGGCATGGTGGTAGGGCTTTGTTTAAGTCCGTCTGGCTAGTTACCATCCTCAAGTTGAAAATCTGTCGCCAAGCACCTGTAAGTGCTTAAGAGCACCTTTGGCACCCGAGCGCCATCTTATTCGATGACTAAAATCCATGACTGAGGAGGGTGCACTTGTATAAAATCTAACGAACAAACAGTGTCTGGGTTAAGAGAGCTGTCGCTGAAGTGCAATGCATCACAGAAAACCTACGTAGCCTAGGGGGACGTTCCTAGCACTTCAGTTTCTTCTCTCTTCTTTTCTTCCCTTCGATGCGACTCTCTACACATGGCGCAACATGAAGAAGAAACCTCTTATTAATAAGATTAATAGGATTCAGTATATTATATTAGTTATTAGAACACAGGGATGCATATTATTTTAGATAGTTCTAATAGTTTGCAAGTCAAGTATTTACGAACGTAATCGAAAGTAATTTTTAGTTAAAGTTAAATATAGTGTTCATATTATATAACATTTAAAGCAGCGCACTACCACAGAACGTGCTGGAACATGTTTTTGGAAATAATCTGATAAACCAGTGTCATCGTACTTCATTCAATATGTAGTAAGATATACACAAAAAAATAGCCAGATTAAAAAATAATGAAGAAAAATGTTAATTCATTCATATAAGTCACTTTTGAGTAAGATACGTGAACATGACAGAGAGTTACACAAATAAGTTTTATAAATGTTGAATGATAAAAATGTGAATAATATATCGCATATTATACTGTGTCATAATGAATTTCCGGGGATACATTGTATTTTTAAAAAACATGTTTATTTTATGAGCACGAATACTAGTAGTTATTGTTTTTCTTTTATTGCAAGGCGACACAGTCAAGGTACTGTTGGAAAGCAGACTGAAATCCAAATACAATGGTGAACATCGAGAGATCCACAATTCATAAGTATCGCTGTCATCCCAGCCTACATGCTTATCGGTAGCTAAGCAAATACAAGCTGATCCCTGAAGCGAGACAAATTGATGGACTTATTATCACTGTGTGTGTGGTCGCCGTGACGAAGTGGGGTTTATATCTCTAACAAACTGCTTGGTTATACTTATATATATACATACTTACCGGTTGAATCCGGAATGCGACACACCAAAGACGGTTATTATATATCGTATATAATGATCGCAGTCCAGAAGAACACAACAGGCATCTTCTGTCACCCCTTCAAATATAATTTACATTAAAACTGCGCAGATAAAGTTGCATAAAAAGCTAATAATTGATATAATCTGTACATACACAATATAATAAGAATGTAAATTTATCGTGTCTGTATTTTTCCAGACTTTTGAGAAAAAAAAAAAACAATATTACAATAAACTAAGAATAGGTACAATTAAATATATTTAAACTAGCAGGGTTGGCGGACGTTGTTCTGCTCTGATAATCAAAAAATATGTACTCATGTGCATGAATCGCTTAAGGCGGTGTGACTTCTTCCGATTCTTTCAACAAAACTTGACAAATTATATACTTAAACTTTCCCCGTGAATTACTCTATCTATTGGTGTAATCCGCGTTACGATCCGTTCAGTAGTTTTTGAGTTTATCGCGAACATCCAGACAGACAGACAGACTCGGAGGACGACTTTGTTTTATAATATGTAACGATAATTTTTAGAAATGTCTATCTGTTCTTTTGTTTATGCATGCATTACTGTTACAGTACCACGTTTACGACTTCGTCACCAAAAAAAAAAATAAAACATATCCTGGAAAAATATTAGTCTTTGTTTCGTTAACATCGGCTCACTCTATAAAAAGGGTTCCAAATATGAGAGGCATATTCAAAATGAGTTCGGAGAGGAGAACGAAAAAGGATTTTAAAGTTTTTCATATACTTCAATTCATCTACTAATCTAAGTACAAAATCTAATTATTTTGAAGCTCTTTTAACAATGTAATCAATATGCTTATCGAATATTAATTTAGAAATAAATATAATCCCTACACCTCTGATAGTATTTACTATAGTTTTTGGAAGTTTATAATTATAAAAAATTAGAGTAGGTCTACAGAAGAAAGTTATTACATGATAATTAGCATGATAATCATAATTTTCCAAGTCTTCGTGAATGAAAATTGCTCCAGAAATGGTTGTAACTGGACGAAGAGCTTTAGGGTCATTGGCATACAGAAAAATTTTACAATTTATACAACAAGAAGAAACATCATTGAGTAAAAAGAATATTAAAGAGAAGAGGACCCAATAAAGATCCCCGAGGAACTCTTGAAGCAACCGCATTTGCACCTATGTATAAACATTTAGAACTACAGTTTGACGTCTGGTATTTATGAAAGATGATGAATTATCCTGAATTCCTATGATCTTTCTTTAGTTTACGGAACATGATTTGGTGATCAAACCTATCAAATGCTTTGCTGAAGTCCAAATAAGTAACGTCTACTTGATCAGACTACTCTGCAGGCTACATATGGTGAGTTGATATAATTACTGGGCAAGTAATCGATTCATGAGACATAGTAGATCTTCCTTTTAGAAAACCATGTTTCTGTTAACAAAACAATTGTATAAATATAGCATAAAAATTGTTTGTAAATTATTTTTTCTAATGCTTTAGCGAAAATACAAAATTTTAACAATGTGTCTATATATATTGATCCAATCATTAGGGCATGTGCTAATAGGCGTAATTAATACAGATTGTCAAATACGTGCATATTAAATTGAAAACCAATCTATATGTTTACGTTCATTGAAATAGAGTCAAGGCACCTAAATGACAAATAAGTGTATTGTAGTACAATTGCAATGGCAAAAAATGAAGTTCGACGAAATTGGCAGTTATTAGTAAAACACGTTATGATGGTGATCCTCTTGAACCGAGCGTTCACTAGATCTTGTAATAAAAAGGTCTGTATTCCCTTCTTAATTACTGCGATGATCAGGATAGGACAGTTGTCGGATGTTCTGTTATGCGCTGATATACTTCATACCTTACAAAAAACAAGAGTGGAAATCTCTGGAAGGTTGATGTTATTATTCGAGAGATTCGAAAAGGTTTCAGACAGGCTTATTTTTAAATCCCTATTGTATTTGGCTCCCATGGTCTCATTCATTGTTCATCTGTAACAAGATAGTGTGAAGGTTGTAAAAAGTACGTACATTCGTACGTTCGTACGTTAGTACGTTCGTACGTAAAGTACGTATATACCACAAATGATGATCACTAAATCGGTTTAAAGTCTCGTATTATGAATATGATTGTTGGCAGAGTCCCATAGTTCCGCTATGATCCTTTAACTTGGCCTTTCAATCAGAAGAGCGATAATTATGTTGATATTTGACTAAATATGTATCATATTCCTTAATCACCATTGTTCGTCGAGAGATATGCGATTAACAAGGAAAAAGCGTTATGCGTATTGCATATAGAGGCTGACAATGACTAAGTGAAACCCACAACTGTAGAAGGGCACTCATAACTAATGCCTTAAAATTCACTATATCAATTTCCTTTAATGAATGATAACTTAAACACATTCCCATTTCGTATATTGGCAAGCTTGGTATCATTAAAAATTCTGTTATAATTGACGAGCTATACTATCGTAAAAAAAAAGTATACAGCTCTAATTAACCGAATTTAAAAAGGAGGTCAATTCGTTTTTTTTTTCTATGTCTGTTACTTCAGAACTTCTGCATTTATTTACCAATTTGGAAAATTCTTTATTTATTGGAAATGGGATATTTTTAAGGTGTCCCGTTTTAATTTCAGCTCAGTTGGTAGTGTGTTCGGACATTGCGTCGAAGGACGTAGGTTCGAATCCAAGCAACTGAGTCGGAGCTTTCGGTGAAGGAAAACATCGTGATGATTCAATAGCATGGTGATTGGCGGTTTTTCTAATTCCGCCTGGCTAGCTACCAACCTCAAGTTGAAAATCTGTCGCCAAGCACCTGTTGATGTGTTCCAGCAGCTGCATTTGAGAGCCAATCTCACTCTAGGTTAAGCGTTACTTACCATCTTAGACCACATCATCATTTAATATCCGATGAGATTGTGGTCAAAACGTTTACCTATATAGTATAAAAAAAAAACAGAACTTTTCAATGTCAAATAGCCAATATATATTGACTGAGATATTTGTAGGCATATGACATTCCAAAAGTCGGGTGTTATTTTTTTATTACAATCGTATACCTTCTTTTGAATATCAACCGAACAGAATGAACTCCAATAAAATTTAGTTTAAAACGTGGTTACAGTACTTTTATTATATAGTCTCCTTTACGTTAATTAATGTCATGAATGGTTACCTTTAGTTGTAGAACTACTTTTTATGTGCAATAAAAATATAGCCGAGAACCGGTTTAATAATTCATACTTTAAGAATCACAAAGTTTACGTAATCAGTAGCTGTTTTTGGACGCTCATTACCAAAGTATAAACTTAAGGACTCATACGTTCCTTGACCGATACAATAAAATTCATTCACTATTACTAATTTGAACATTTTTTTTCTTGATAATTAATTACAAATGATAGAATAATGTTGGATTTAGTGTTAATTTTATCCACGTTATGTGGTCTCATTCACTGTGGAATATTTTACGACTCCTATCATGGAACTCCTATAACTAGGGAAGAATTGAAAGTCCATGACAAATCTAACAATACTTTGTAAGTACTAAGATTGTAAATTACTTTATTAATTTTAATTCGCTTTAAACAGTAATAATAACATAATGGTTAAAATCATTTTGTAAGCAGTGGTCAATCAGTGGTCGGAGTTCGACCGTAATTAATTTTTTTTTTTTTATTTTATTCTACGCCATTTATTATGAACATTTAGAATTGTCTTATTTGGCTTAATTTTTACGATTAGCCGCCTGCCTCACAGCTACTCTACTTGGAATTATTTTGTCATAGTATGGTTTTTATTCAACGTTGGCGACTGTTATAACATAATTCGCCTTCGCGGTTCCAGGATTTTTTATCATAAAATCGGTGTACATTGATATGAATTAATTAATTTGGTATCTTTCGGAATATACATTGTCGAGTAATTGATACAATAAACCGTTACAATTATATAAAATATTAAACATATAATAGAAAAATAAATGCAAATAAAATGACATCTCATGTCATTGTCAATTTACAACTTATTACATACATAACTTATTTACTGTTAATTTCTCTTTAGGGCGATTGTTTCGCCACACGTGTGTGACTCTTTGACATTCAATATATATACGTAAACAATTACATTATTTATTAATGAAAATTTTCCATCACATATTAATATATATTTGTAATAATTATTGTTATTTTTATGTGAATTAATAAATTCCAACATTGCTTAACCGATCATCATAGGAGATGGCACGCTTTAGTATTTTGGATTATGCACTTCATTCTTTCTTTCATCCTATAATAAAAAATCATCACCCTAAAGATTTAGCTATTATAATATTGAATTTGATAAACTTTAAAAATAATCACTAATATTAAAAAAATATATATATTTAGAAAATTGGACGAACTATGTACAAAATTTTATAAAAATCTATAAAATCATTTCTCAGTTTAATCTAGATGTATGAACAGATGATATATAGATAATGCGAATTTCTGGTGTGATTTTGGCACATTATTTATTCTGTTTTGTTCTACAATAAGACATCAGTTGCAATAAATAAATAGGCACATTACTGTACTAAAATAATGTGCAACTGTTGTTAAAATTTGCATTAATATGTGATGTACACAGTAGCGTTGTTTTTTTTTTGTGGTCTGTTCCTACAGTTTCTTGATTGTGTTAAATAGAAAACAAATAAATTAATTAAAAAAAAAAACACGGAACGATGCACTTTCGTGTACTGTGATATTGTAATTCATAATTAATTGAAAGCACTCCGAATATTTCGTACATACCTACGTATTTTGTCATTAATTACGGGCTGTTGTAAACGTCAATAATTGGTTGGAGTGACGTGAAATTCTTTTTTTTTTATATACTAGTTCGGTAGAATGACTGTACAATACCTGATAGAAAGTACCGGTACAGCCCAAAAATAACGGCAATCGCCGATGTTAAGTACCAACGGCAGACGTGGTTATCATGCCGACCCGCAAAACTTTTATAAGGGGCAAACGAACAGGTGGGTCACCTGATGGTAAGTGATCACCGCCGTCCATAGACACTAGCAACACCATGGGAGTCGCAAGTGCGTTGCCGGCCTTTTAAATATGTGGGCCTCCGGCGCTCTCACTGGCCGAACGAAACGCAACAGTGCAACCACTGTTACTTCACGTCGGTTTTCTGTGAGAGGGTGGTACTACCCCGGTCGAACCGACCCATTCATGCTGAAACCAGTAATAGCTTCAGCGTAGCTCTACCACCCCAGAGATTTATCTTTAGAAGAACTCGATATCGTAAAAGGAAGGGAACACAATGACCGGGAGGTGATCCCACATCCTCACACGTACTGTACTACTGTTCTTAATTCTTGTCGGGATGCTTGCTGCTGTGAATATGTGGAAACGGATACCCGACCACGTATTTCTATAGTGGAAACGTGAGGATTCGAGAAGGTTAAACAACTCCTCACAGCAGTGATACAGATGATGGTCCTTCTAGACACTATAATTTTATCATAAATGTTTTATTCGTTATTAGTTGGTGCGTCAACGAAATTGAGCCATGTAACCCTAACGAAGGCAGAAGGATCGATGGGTCATGCAACAATCTCGAACACCCATCACGGGGAACCCAGCATACACCTGTTTTCAATGTCTTACCGACTTCTTTCATTGATGGTATGTTTAAATCTTATCCAATATTTAATTGATTTAAGAGTATCGTAAATAAGATATATTTTTGATATACATAAAAAAATACATTAGCTCTGAGTCACCATTGAAGAAAAATAATATATCAAAGCTGTAGCTTGTTTTGTTACTTACTTTAATGTCTACTACCCTCTTCAAAATCGATTTCTGCAAAAACCTGTTTACTTTTAAGACTCACAAATCTTATGAAATATATTATAAAAGATTTTTGGGGACTTTTATACTTTCTAAAATCAAAACAACAGAGTCGCTGACAAAGATTATATATATTACTAGTTTATACAACGTTTTGTCTTTATCATTTTTACTAAAATGTTACGCCAAACACTTATATTTAGACAGGTAAAATTCATATTATTCATGAGCGATTCCCTTTCGGTCTTATTTATGGCACACTCGATCAGTAAGTGATGGACTTTATGAATCTTCACTACGTCACTGCATATTATAAAACAAAGCTGTCTGTCACGTCTCTCTGTCTGTTCGCGATAAACTCAAAAATCACTGAACGGATTGTTATATTCTCTTCATCAATAGATAGAGAAATACATGAGGAAGGTTTAAGTATATAATTTGTCAAATTTTTATGTAAATTAGTTGAAATATAACAATATATGTGGGAAGTGTTGGAAAAAGTCAAGCCGCCCGGGAACTTTAATCGAAAACGCTTCGTAATTCTTTTGAGATATAACAAAACAATGCATAGTGAGATATTCCTCTTTTATAGGTCTACAAAAAAGTCTATAATGGCATATACTTATCTTTTAAGGATAGCTTACTATACCTATCTATCTACTAAAACATGGTCATATATGATGAGGTAATTGGAAGACAATTTAGACAGATACAGTATCAATACTTATCAAATTAAATACATTAGTTACCTGAGGTGCGATCCTCCGGAATGGAGCCCTCGAGCACGTTGCTTGCGCGACTACAGTGACACTGAATACATTTTCAAACACTAGATTTTACAACACAACACCGATCACCCCACACACGTGCACATACACACATGTAGGTACACATAGTGGTTGGGTTTGTTTTTTAATTCCCTTTTTCGAACGGAGTTAGCTTAGATTAACTTATTAGTCAGATTCAAGATACATGTATAAGTTCGTGAAACATACATGCTTGGTACACGTTGAACACGAATTTATATATATATATGAAATAATAGTTAGCTTAGTTTAGTTAGACTCGGGATATTTAGTGACAGTTCAAGCCGAGGCGCGCCCTTAAGCTGGTTGCCTATATAAAATCGGGTGAGTGTCTCAAGCGCTCCCCTTAGTAGTCCCGTTAAACTGTAGAGGCCTTGCCAGGTCAACAGTGTGGTTAGTTCGAAAAAAAGCTAGTTACCTTACGCATTTCATGCATATAAGTATATATTTTTTATTATCAAGGCAGGAGAACGTCCGCCGTTCCCGATAGTTTTAAATATATTAGAGTTGGATATTCAATTTTTGTTATGAGATATGCTAAACTTTTCATAAGTAGTTTGTAGTATTTTGATTTTTAACACAATGATGGAGGTTCTAGTAAACTGTACAGTCTATTATAGTCACAGCTGTAATTCTAGTCCATACTAACATTATTAATGCGGGTGTGAATTTGATTATTTATTACGCTTTCCCACCTTATCTACTCAACCGATAATCACGAAATTTTGGATACGCGTTAACTTTTACGCGAGCCAAGTCGCCAGAAAAGCTGATGTAATATAAAATATAAAGATTATAGGTAAAACTAGCTTTCGCCCTCAGCTCGTGCTAATGTACATTTGAGCTATCCCTCTGGAACGCGACTTTTATTTCGATTAAAAATAACCTTATATCCTTTTTTCTACCCTTGATAATGTTTATGTCGATTTTCAAGACGAACAGTCGAGTAGTTAAAGCGTGAAAGGATAACGAACAAATTAAAAAATCTCACATTCACATTTTAATATTATTTAAGATTATATTAATAAAGAGGCACTTGTAAATCTTTTATCTCTTATCATTTTATAATAAATTAAAAATACCAAAGAAAGGAAACCGACGGCGAATTAATTGCGAATGCGAAATGCTTGCAAAAAATCCGTTGGTAAATTCTCAAGGTTTGGCAAGATTAGTTAATATTGTATTAATTTTGTGTTCTTTTGTTTTCAGTTTAGTTATTTCTACATCTTTCTATTCATTCACCTTGTAAATACATTTTTTTTTATTAATTATTTCAATTATATTTATATATCCATTTCAGCAATGTAAATTTTTGATTACATTTGTTGATTGTGGGAGTATGTTTTAATAACTCATCCTTGTTTTTAATATTTATTCAATATCTAAACTTGAAGTCACATGACCGTGTTTGAAATAATCCTAATTCTTCTAGTTGACGAACCTAGAAAAGCAAAAAGTGGAAACGATATGCCCCTTCCGAGGTATTTGCGAACGCTCTTCCTTGCGGAAGGTCATGTACCTAGCAACAAGTTCTCCTACCTCTCCACTCATGCCTGGTTATATCTGTCAGCTGATGTCGTCTCTTTTCATGATACAGGTGATTGTGGAACTATACCATTTTTTTTGATATTTCGAAATTTAGTAGTTAGAGCCGGTATTTAAATCAAACAATAAAGCAAATATAATAATAAACATCATTAAAGGAAAAATGATGATGAATTCAGAACTAGACGTCTATGAAACACAATACTACGATTTAATGGGAAAATAATAAAATCTAAAGTTCTTGGTATTTACTATCACTATTAGTAGGTGGTAGAGCTGCGCTGAAAGTATTACTGGCTTCAGCATAAATGGGTCGGCTCGCCCGGGGTAGTACCACCCTCTCACAGAAAACCGACGTGAAGTAACAGTGTCTGCACTATTGCGTTTCGTTCGGTCAGTGAGAGCGCCGGAGGCCCACATATATTAAAAGGCCGGCAACGCACTTGCGACTCCCCTGGTGTTGCTAGTGTCTATAGACGGCGGTGATCACTTACCATCAGGTGACCCACGTGTTCGTTTGCCCCCTATAACATATAAAAAAAAAACTATATATCTTAGGCTGGTGAATTATTTAACTTCAAAGCTGTTATCAACCATGTTTATCAGGTTTATCTTTAACAATACGCTGGATATCCATGACAACAGGGGCAGTGTTAGTTGAAAATTTTTTATTTTAATTCCAGTCAACTACATTCTTTGGAAACCATACTGTTGTTTGCCAAAAGGTAAGACAGATCGAGCTTGTACTCCGAACAAAATACCAGACGATGATCCCGTTCATCGCTTCTCCGATGTCAGGTGTATGAATTTAACGAGACCAGAGTCTTTTCAAAGCAAAGGGTGCCTTAAGAATACTACTCACCCTAGCCGAGTAAGTAGTGAATTTTGTAAGGATTTCGTTATTGGTAAAGACTAAAATATTTTAAACATTTTGCCAGGCGTCAATTTAAAATAACATGATGATGGTGTAGTTTGAGTCAGATTAGGAGTGATTTTGGGGGGCCCATCTTCCCATTGCACAGGTCCGGCGGACGGAGGAGACGACCGTTGTGTACACTGTCGTCTCCTGACAAGGTTGGGGCCCGGTGGTGCTCTATGATACCGGGCCAACCGTTGGGGCGATACGATAAGTGCTTAAGAGAACTCGTACCGCCCCAACAAAAGCGGCGGATGAACATCGTGGGGTTTTAGTGAGTAGGAGTCTCATATTACCCACCCTCTCCCCCGGGAGGGTGGCGTGTCCATGATGGATTACCCCACGAAAAAAAAAGTTAGGAGTGATTGGTGCGAAGAAAATTAAAGTATAATGATTTCAAACTAGTTGCACAACAATGTTCAAACACCTTACCTTGCCTTGGTATCATAAGTTAACATGAAATTAAAAAAAAAAATTGCAGATAATAACATCTACTCCATTGATAGACTTGTCGGTCTTATATGGTAGTGGATTGAAGAACCTCCTGCTCAAAGGGAGATTGTTAGAAGGAGGATTGCTGAAATACGAAGTCTCCAACGGGAGGATATGGCCTCCTAGCTATAAAACGCAGAACAATATATGCTTATTAAATCAGAAGCCCCGGGAAACCAGATGTCACTTTACACGTGAGTTTCTTGTGACACATTTTTAGATACAGCAAGCTCTATAGAGCAAGCAAGTGATGGTTCGATTAAAAATGCGAGTCTGCTAGATGCAAAGTATTATTTGTATATTTTTTTTACGCGTTTTCCAAATTTATATGAACCGCCAGATCAGCAAAGACTAAGATAAAATCTGCCAGAATTCGAATAAAGTGTATTGTTAAAATGTAAATTGTATAACGTATACGAATAAAGTGTATTGTTAAAATAAAACGTTTTCTTTATAAGGATTTATATTTTATAGCTTTAGAGTGGTGAGTGCTTTCTCATAGTTTTAATCAATCAAGTTTATTTGATTTTGAATATTATGAAGTATTTTACTTTCATATATAAATTTCAACATGACGTACAATATACTAGTTGGTAGTTAATTCGGACTCTTAATATCATAATGATGGAATGATTAAAGTTTCGATTTTATTGTCTTCTGTAATAAGTTTATTTTAAAATATATAACAGGTTATTTCCAAATGATATATTAATAATAACAGCCGTCCATTAATGAACACAAGGTATCATCTGCAACCAAACTATCATTGAGCGACAGGTCAATAGTGTAATTAATGTATCTATACTCCGCGTCACAGTTTCTGGTCGCGCTCCTAACATAACTTTGAGTTCGGCCTTACACATAATACAGTCAAGAGACGTTTATTTCTCCTAAAGTTGTCTTGCTATTATACAAACAATATAATAAGTTTTTAAGACTTTAATTATATTAAGTAAAAGGGCTGTGACAGTATAACCACCAAACACATTGATACTTTCACAATATTTTGTGTGAAAATCAATATGTGAATCCGATTGAGTAATCTTCGTAAACGCTTTTACAGCTAATTTACAAAAATCAGTTTATTTGAATTGAACGGACATTTAGATATATAATAAATTACATACATATAGAATAGTTGCAAAGGATTAAGATAGAAATGTAACAGATAATAGAAATCGAATTATTTCTGCATGAATAAAATAAAAGTAAAGGCTAAAAGTAAATAATAGTAGCTGAACAAAACAGTAAATGTCAAAAATAGAATAATAACAATTCATTTATTTATATCTATAGAGTATTTCTTGTAACATATATAGTGTAGGTATTATGTGTGTTTCAACAATAATGTTATTGTAAATGATATGCATTTGTAGTAAACAAATAATTCGTACTAAACATTTATGTATAATAAGGCAACGCGTTCCATAGAAACATTCATTTTTCGAAGTGAATGGGTCTTCTAGTAATAACAAATATCAACAAGTAACAACGAATACAAGAAATATCCGAAAGAAAATACAAATATCATCAAGAAAAAGAAGCAACGAAAATACATGTTATTGTACAACAATGAAACTATTCTGAATGCGAATGTACCGCAAATAGCATGTACACTAAAACACGTGTCGACTTGGACATGGACATGGGAACGAGGAAAGCGCGCGAGAGATCCTGCTCCGCCTTCAAGTCTTGCGCGTCCCTCTGTTACCTAAATTTGTAATTTGCTTATCTACTTTAGAGCAGTTAAAAATGTAGACGCAGACTATAATTAAAAATCTGTCTATTTTATACAGCTGAAGACGGCAGTAATACTGTTCTCGGTATCAACTTGATGACTATCTGGTTTTGGAGACAGCACAATGTAATTGCTCGAAATTTGGCCAAGGTTAATCCTTGCTGGTCTGATGAGCAACTATTTACCACTGCCAGGGACATTAACATAGCTATTGCTCAGCAAATCTACTACTATGAACTTCTTCCAGCATGGATGGGTACGACTTTTTTTTAAATATGTTTTAGTGTAGAATCACTACAATTATTAAACCTAATAATCCTTAAATATTACATCTGCTTTCGAATTAGTATCTCAACTTCAGCCGGCCACTTCTGTCGACGATGGCTATGAATGCAGTCTCGTATTTCAACAACCGTATTTTTTTCAACTTTCATATATCTGTGAACCATCAGATCGTTCAGAAGACTTCACTTTAGTAAATGAAAATCATAGTCTTACCTTTATCATTTTCTACTTATTTACCCTAATTTTACTTGTATAATAAGTTCTGTATGAAATCGTACAACTTCAAATAAATAGGTCGACAGTTACAGTTTAAAATTTCGCTTTCAGGTGGCGATAATCTTAGAAAGGTAAAAGTAATCTCACCTAATCCAGGTTTCAGGAACATATACAACCCTGAAATACTTCCACAAGTCTCTTTGGAATTCCCATTTGTTTTAAGATGGCTACATACGATACAAGAAGGTGCTATTAAGTAAGTACCTGCTCAGAGTTGATTCTTGTGTAGTATATAATGCAATTTATTCGCTTGAAGAGCGTCACTTGTATATCTTAAATGAACCCCAAAAGAGTGAAATCGCTACGTACATTTGTATTTTCGAATTCATTCATTATAGGCGTCCTTAGGAAATGAATCATTGCCTTTTACAACACTAGCACTTACTATTACTGGCTTCGTCTTCACTATGCATTAAGTGTGATTGAGGTTGTAAAAAAGTACATTAAACAGCAGTAAAGCAGTTTTTATTCTAAGATAGTACAGTTTATACCTTATGGTACTACCGTTTTATATTTGCAAGTAGATATCATATGCCATGTAGTTTGGTGCCTTAATCTATGTAACTACTCGATCGTCAGCCTTATATAGGACCTACATAAGGCCTATTTTTACACTTTAACCACAATCGCAATAGTAGAAATAAGTCTGCGATAAGTAAAAATAAAAAATATGTTTATATTTTTCAGAATGTATGACAAACACGGCGTTTACCTTAGACAGTATCCGAATGTGAATTTGACTCTGCGAACAGGTTTCCTTGATGTGGACGACAACATTGACTTCATGACCCACGGATCAATCAGACAAGCAGCTGCTGCTTCTGACTACATCACTGATCCAGATGTAAGTTCTATTACATTTATATGTACGCATCACAAAGTTAAGCACCAAAATAATATCAGACTACACAATAGCAGATTTCCTATAAATCGCTTTTGATCTATGCATTTTTTGTAGTTATGATACGCAAACAATAATATAGAGTAGAAAGGTAGGTTTTGGGAAGTGGATATCTGTTGAGAAATGAGAGTTTCTGACCTAGTGAGTAACTGACCGTGTTAGAGGTACAATAACTTTTTCGTAATCAGGGTTTGTTCTGGGGTTTGGGTTAGGGTTTTGAGTAGCGTTAGGGTAGGGCTTGGGTTAGGTTTAGGGGTTGGATACAGGTGCATTTGTCGCCATGGCAGCTCTTACACTAGTCCATGTGGTTAAGGTGCATTAATGTTCTTTGCGCCGCCCACTAGTTTGTCAAGGAGGCCTATTACCAAGTCTTCCCTTTTATACCACAAGTCATGGGCGTGCTGAGGAGCTAATACCGGTCGGGTCGGGTAAAAATATTGCAGAGGCAGTTTCTGCACTCTCACAAATTTTATACTCCCACCTATGCTGCCCGGCGAGGTAGGAATCCAAGAAAATTCCCCCAGGAGAAAGAAAAGGGTTTGGGTTAGGTTGGGTTTGCGTTAGGGTTTGTGATTGCTCATTCTTTATAACTATCACAAGTGACATGTCACTTTAATATTATTCAATAAATATAATGGGCTTATTCTTTGAGAAAGGACTTACTCCATAATATTTAGTATTAAATGAAGAATTGTGTTAAGAAATTAAATATCTAAATCAAACTTCTGATCCACTCAATATACCTTCATGTAGAGGTAATATTATTGTGTGTTAATATTTTATTTATTTTACTAGATGGCTGAAATTGGTTTGGGACCTCATCAGCGTGCTTCAGATTTAATGACTGCTGACATGGCAAAGAATAGATATTTCGGATTTCAACCGTACGTGAAGTACCTAGAATTCTGTTTCGGTAAACCAATTAAGTGTTGGGATGACTTAATTGGAATTATTGACCCGGAGGTAATTTAACTCCATATTGTATCCCACTATGATGTAATATATATTAACAGAAGGATAAAAAATAATAGATGAAAAACTTCTATACCAGGATAGGGAGAATAGCATTCACTGTATATTAACCGCTTGGGATACAAGATTGTGTTGATCCATTTTTATTATTGGAACTTATTTTTCAGAGAATTGAACTTTTGAAATTTGCTTACGAAGATTTTGAAGATATTGATCTGGTGGCCGGAATATGGCTTGAGAAGTTGATTCCTGGTGGTGATGTACCCCATACGTTCTTCTGCTTGGTAGTTGATCAGTTACTCCGAAATATAAAATCTGATAGACATTGGTATGAAAATTCTGAACGACCTAATGCCTTTACTTTAGGTAAGAATTATATTGTTTCATATGTATTTAAAAATATCAGTATGTTAATTTTTTTGTTTAATATTTTGTGTTAAGTGACTATTATAAGTTAAGGCCGTGGGCTATAAATATGATTAAAAAAACTGCCTTTCTTGTCTATTTAAATGCGACTATCAATTCAAAAACGGTTCTACCGATAATTATGAATTTTGTACATAATATTAGATGACGGGAGTAGAGGTAGATTTCACTGAAATTCTATATACCACAAGTATAAGCTATTTTAAATTTGATAGCCTATAATAATATATATAGAATATAATCTTTAAATAAATAATTCCAACTCTAAATAGCTAGCTTCAAAATAAATATTTTTTTATCAATGTCAATCCATTTTGATGAAATATCGTGCACAGAGTGTATTCGTAGTGAATAATTTTAGCATTAAGGTAGTATAAGAATTATCAATAGTTTATTTTATAAATTGTACAGATTAATTTGCAAGCCGATTCTTTAAAATATATTGATTATGATAAAATTTTATACATACATGTAATTTAAAAATGGATATAATATATAAAAAAAACGATACTTTAAGAAATTACTAAATGTATTCATATTTTAAAGAAGTAAAATAACGAATAGAGTATAATTATTGCATAAAAACGCGTGCAAAGTCGTGTTCCGTTGCTAGTTACATTGTAGATAAAGCTTTTTGTTTCCCATAGACACCAAGTATAACTGATTATACATTTGAAATTATTAAATATATATTTTATTTCAGACCAATTATATGAAATAAGGAAGGTGACTATAGCTAGAACTCTATGTGATGTTGGAGACACAATAACAGAAATACAGCCTCAAGCGTTTTTGAGAATTGGACCAGGGTAATCTTCTCTGTATATTTTACGGTTATCGTTAACATTCCTCATTTGCACAAGATAATTATGGCACGCATTCGAATTAGTATCTTTAGAATTAGCAGCGGAATCAGTGGCTGATGACTTCAATATCCACACGGAACTTCTGCATGACGAGCAGGATTGCAATTTCTACTTTGGGATCCTTACATATCTCAGCTGATTAGCTCTAATTCAGGGCTCATTCATAGCTTGAAACGATGATGGCTCAGTTGGTAGTGTGTTCGGACACAGCGTCGAAGGACGTAGGTTCGAATCCAAGCAACTGAGTCGGAGCTTTCGATGAAGGAAAACATCGTGATGAAACCATAGCATGGTGGTAAGGCTTTTTCTAAGTCCGTCTGGCTAGCTACCACCCTCAAGTTGAAAATCAGTCGCCAAGCACCTGTTAGTGTCTTCCGGCAGCTACACTTGAGAGCCAGTCTCCCTCTAGGTTAAGCGTGACTTACCATCTTAGATCACATCATCATTTAATATCAGATGAGATTGTAGTGAAAACGTTTACCTGTAAAGTATAAAAAAGGGCCCAATGATTGTGTGCAATTCTCTCCGAAATATGTGAACCTTAGCTCCCTGTTAGTCAATAGCTGAAGTAACAAGAGAGTGGCAGTAATAAATACACAGCTTGCGTTTAAATAAAATAATATATTAAGAAGCATTTCGAGGATCGATTACGAGAGAGTTTGTTTCACGTCGCATCGTAATACCCTTCTAGATATTACCAGCGGCAACTGTCTATAGAAAAATGCATTTATTTTATACTTTCGTTTCAATTCACATTCCTTGTTATAATGTTCTTATAAAATTGCTGCCTTTCTTGGACGAACGTCATCACCACTTTTATCTGTAACTGCATTGTCATAGTTACTGGAAAATGTGTACACTTACCAATTTCGAAACATGACAACTCTATAACAATATTTTTTGCTTTTTATGCTCTGTACTCACAATACAGTCAAATATTAATAACCTATTGAAGGTATCGGTAATGATTTATTTTTAATCAGTGTAGTTCATACTGGTAGCGATCGTTTAGACTATATATTTCTTTTGGGGGACACTGATGTTTTACAATAGAGTCCTAATTTATTTCAGAAACCAATTGACAAGTTGTACTAATATACCATCTATTGACTACAAGGCATGGACCGATGAAAAATGCTTCTATGCAGAGGAATTTGATAATTAATGCATACGTCAAAATACATAGGATAAATATAATAATAGCGAGACCAAGAGAGAAACAGAAGAGGTGCAGTAATATTAAGGTCAAATTAATTCATACAAGTAACACTCGTCCGGGACTCGAGCAAAATAATGTGAAGGATTTTCCTTTGTAAAGACTACGTTATGTATTTTTTATAAAAGTTGACCAATATAACTGTTTGTTTACATACTTGTTACAAATATTATAAATATGAAAGTCACTCTGTCTGTCTATCTATTTGTTTCTTTTCCACGGCTAAACCTTTGAGACGATTACAGTAAAATTTAGCATAGAAGTATCATGAGATCTGATGAAGGTCGTATAATACTCTGCATTTTGACTATTTATCAGGGAGCAAGACAAGATATTTTCTTAATGAACTCGAAAGAAAACCGGCTTCTACATGTGCTTTGGTTTTCATGAAACCAGCAGCTGTGCTCGTGACTCCTCATCCATGTGTTTTACAGATTATACAGTCATTTACACTAATAGTATTGTAATAAATAAGTCAAAAGATTACTTTTTTGTTTTATTTAAACGTGTTAATTTCTAAAACTACTAACCAGATTCGAAATTAAGATTCGTTACCTAAATTCACCGGTGTACCTTTAGAAAAGAAAAACACTGTATAGCCGTCTGGTCGCGAATATCCAAACTATAAAAGCTTGATAACCTTGTAAATGATGACGAGAGCATTACGGATACATCATTTATAGTTTGTCTGCACCCCGTCATTTACTTCACCGTGTGCTTTGGCCAATCCACGCCTTGGAGTACAACGTGATGCAATTGAACCAATAAGGGTGCAGATTGATTGAGCGTGATAGATTCGTCATTTCACTTCTTTGATATCTATTTGGAAGTAATTTATTATGAATTATTTATTACGGTATATATATGGTGCTGTTATGTAATGTTGGGGATCCTTTGTAACGTTTTCTCGACTAACAACATTTTGGTAAATTGTATTCTAGTATAATTTCATTAAAATAAATATATATTTTTTTCTATAAGTTAAGTAGTTTCTATGTATTGATTTTGTACTCCTCTTTCTTTTTGGGTAAATGTTCATTTATTTATATAATAAACACAGTACTTTTTAACTAAATAAACATATATTTATTATAAATATGAATTATTACAAGCTTGCTTATAACCTACACAGTAACGTTCTATACAAAAATATATACGTCTATAACTTGTAGTTAATCGTAACTAGCAAAATTAAATTAATTTTAATTAGATTTATTGTTTCGTCTGGAGTTTTATGTGATACTAGCTGTTGCCCGCGGCTCCGCATGCATCTTTTTATAATTGTAAATTACTTCTTATAAGATCAGCTACCGTCCTGTCAGTGAAAGTCTCATGAAAATAGGTCCAATGGTTTTGGAGATAGTACTACAGACAAAGCCACGGATGATAGCTATTCTCAAATAAAGTAGCCTATGTCACCCGCTGTAATTTTAACCATCCGTCAATGAAATTTCTGTCAAAATCGGTCCAACCGTTTCGGAGATTACCCGGAACATACAGATAGACAGACAGACAGATAAAAATTTGAAAAACTGTATTTTTATTATCACTATCGTGTATATGTTCATATCCAATCAGTAAAAAGTCGTTATTTTGATATTACATACAGACACTTCATTTTTATTATATGTAATATAGATTATTATAATATATATTTTCTATATTATATAAGAATAAAATATTATTTTCATATCCGAGACAGAACACTATAGTTTGTTAGTATTACTTCTGACTTGTAATGCTGGAGACATTGATTTAAAAAATCGAATGATATTTCTATTTATATAAGGTATTTTCTGGCTCCGGTTAAGATGTCGACACAACAAAATAATATACATCAAGCCACTATAATAAGTCTTATTAATGATTAAAAGTAAATTGTAAAAACAAATAATATGTTTATTTTATTGTAACGAACATACGAGTATATCTTATTTTTTACCATTAAGGAAATATACTACGTGAAAAAAAAACAAGCCAAAACACACGTTAGGTCTGAAACTGGGGTTACCGATAATTTCAATATGGCTGTAGGTTTACAGCAGGGTTCAGCTCTAAACCCTTATTTATTTTTTCTTGTTATGGATGCGTTAACATCGGACATACAGAAAGAGGCACCTTGGTGTATGTTATTTACTGAGGATGTTGTTGTTATCGGAGAAAATACTGCCGGGGTCCGGAGTAGGCTAGGGAAATGGCGAGACAAACTGAAGTATTTTGGTTTGAAGATTAGTTGAACAAAAACTGAACATTTGTTTTGCCAGTTCGAAGGTCCATCAAGTTTTTCTCATATAGTCTTAAATGGTGTATCCTTACCAGCCTGCTTCAATTTCCGGTATCTTGGTTCATTGGTCCAAAACGACGGCGGCACATACAAGTATATGAGGAATAGGATAAATATGCTGTGGATGAAATGGCGAAAGGTGTCTGGGGTAGCTTGTGACCTACGAATGCCCTTGAAACTTAAGGGAAAGGTGTATAAAACTATTATAAGACTAATCGTGCTATATGCATCTGAGTACTGGGCTACGAAAGAGACGGATGAGAAAAAACTACACGTGGCAGAGATGAAAATGTTAAGATGGATGTATGGTATAACTGGAATCGATAAGATTAAGAATGAGTATATAAGAGGAAGTTTGAAAATAGCACCAGTGACGGAGAAGTTGAGGAGTAATAGGTTAGCATGGTATGGGCGTGTCATGAAGAGAGATGAAAACCATGTAGCTAGAAAAGTTTTAAGTCTGAAGGTGTATGGATGTAAGAGTAGAGGAAGGCAGAAGAAGGTATGGCTGGATTC
The DNA here is from genome assembly GCA_035772565.1 of Antheraea assamensis. Lineage (NCBI taxonomy): Eukaryota > Metazoa > Arthropoda > Insecta > Lepidoptera > Saturniidae > Antheraea > Antheraea assamensis. Next base: position 5,224,268 of record JAQQSE010000009.1, read on the forward strand.
TGTGAAAAATGATATGTCTATAAAAGGTGTAAATACTAAGATGACGTCTGACATAGGAGAGTGGAGAAGGAAGACATGTTGTGCCGACCCTACTTACATGGGGTAAGGGTAAAAAGATGATGATGGAAATATAATACTTATGTAACATATACCAAAAACGAATAGTATTTGTTTGAATTAAAAATGAATTTAATTATTTTAATTAAAACAATAAATTTAATTAATTTAATGTTTCCGTTTATTTTTAACTGATGTGTATCAGTTTTAAGCTAAGAATTATGGACTGTATTTTTTTTGTTCTATTGTTCCTTTTAAATATATTAACCACTATTAGAGATTATAAAAAGAGCAGAAATTACCCAGATGATATATTCAGAGTAACTAATAATACTTTGGAACATTCACCCTTGCCTCATTTTCACGAAGCATTTCTAGTTGAGCAGCTTACGAGGTAATAGGTTCTTCAGTGCTGAGAGACATTTGTTCCCGGTGCTATTTGCACCGCTGTGCAAATCTAAAGAGACGTCATTATATAGGCTCGCTTTTGTGCTTTCATTGATTTTTAATTTTGTAAGTACTCATTTATTTGTTTAGCCACAATCTCGCCTAGTTAAGTCGTTAAACCTAAAAAAGGACTTGCTCTCTAATTGCTTGATTTCCGCACCATTTTATATTGCTGATATATGTATATAATTATTCTACCGTTAATAGGATATAATCAAGTAATTTTTGTAGACGATACTTTACTTATATTCAAAGTAAAAGGAAAATATGCTAAAGTTAGGCTAAAATTTACTACTGAAAGCAAATAATGGTATTTATACGTATGAGATTTGAGTCGCTTAGTGTTTAACAAATTGATAACACTATTAGCAAATAATTGCGTAGGTTTAGTTCATAGTATTGCGTCCTTAGGTACCTATCATACAAGATGAAAATTACAATAGGATTTCCAGATTAAACAGGTTGTAGGTGATAGAACTACGCTGAAGCTATTACTGGTTTCAGCATGAATGAGTCGGCTCGCTTGGGGTAGTACCACCCTCTCACAGAAAACCGACGAGAAGTAACAGTGGTTGCACTGTTGCGTTTCGTTCGGCCAGTGAGAGCGCCGGAGGTCCACATATTTAAAAGGCCGGCAACGCACTTGCAATTTCCCTGGTGTTGCTAGTGTCTATGGACGGCGGTGATCACTTACCATCAGGTGACCCACCTGTTCGTTTGCCCCTATAATATAAAAAAAAAATCAAAACATTAGCGAGAATATTAGACGCTGTTTCATTCATAGCTTGTAAGACCTTGTAAGACTTGTCAGTTGACAGATATTGCCTGTGCCAGGTCACTTCCATACTTCATTTACTTCTATACCTTAATATCTCACAATACTTTTGTATAGTACTAGGGGCTATAATATCGGTTCAAATCCATTACCGATTTATCAAGAATAAGTTCAAGGACTATCAAAGGTTATGATACAATAGAACGATAGTGATATCTGAAAATGATCTCTTCTCTTAACACTGATTAAAAATAATAATAAATGATTGTGAACAATTACTTCTAAAGTTTTAATAAAAATGTGCAAAAGTTCAAATTGGAGGTTCTTTCATTTTACAATGACCTAGATGTTTTACGAACCGGCGCGGGTAGTATTTTAATTAATATTTCTCAGGGTCTAAATTAAACCCTGTATTTTAGATTTTAATTTCGAGCTGTTGCGTAATACGATTTTCAACTTAAGCATTGTAGCAGTCCGTATAGATTATACAGAAAATACCCTACCAGTATTCTATGGTTATATCACGACATACACAGAAAGCTAAGGTTAATCGTGTGATTGTATAGGCACGGTATCTCAACACTCTACCATTGCATTGCATCATTATCATTTGAACGAGAGAGACAAATCTCCCCATTGCACTGGTCCGGTTGACGAAGGAAGGCGACTGGTTGTGTACCCTGTAATATTTATTTATATTCTTTAATTTTCACAACTTATATTAAAGGGACGCAAGGCCACTCGATATTCATTTGTCTATCTCCCCATAGCCCTCGAGATTATTAATATATATTTATTTCTAACCAGTACACTCATACCCAGATTGCTTCCCTATAAGGACGACGCTCGGCGGCCTTCCACCAGGCTGACCGCTGGGGCGACATGGTGATAGCAATGCACGATCCCGTGTCGCCCCAACCTAAGTGATGGTCGGTACACCCTGGAGTTTTTAGTGAGTAAGAGTCTCACACTACCCACTCTCTCCTCCGAGAAGGTGGCGTGTTCATGATGGATTTCCCTACGTTAATAAAAAAAGGAGTTTTATAACCTAGTCTAACATAAGAGACCCTTAATCACCATTATTTAAACAGAGGTGTACAGTTACCACGAGAAAACGGTACAATTAACTAGATACACCGCCTGACAGTAATAAAGCGGAACGTACAACTATAATAATTAACCCTAAATGAGGTGAGAGTTCAGTACCTCTCATTGGCAACAGATCTGCTACATTGATTTCCTCATTGAAATAAATTCCTGGTAAATAATGATACATTTCGTATATATAGGTGGACTTCATATTATAAGCTTAATCACTTGTACTTAACAAGTGATAGTCTAAAATACATACAGAAGGTAGTGCTAACAGGCTTATTAAACAAAAAGTGGAAGAATTCAAACAACTACAACGTAAATAAGCACATTCGCTTACAATAACATGTATACAGGAAAGCATTTACTGATCTCTATGCGAATCGAACAAATCGATTTTTTTTTTCTCTTACAAATGATAATCGAAGCCCCTACACTATTGATCTAAGAACATATATCTAATTCATAATTGTTTATTTTTCATAACTTAACAGGTAAAGCGTCATTTGTTTGAAAATGTATTCCAAATGATATACCAAGTAAAAGTAACAGTAGGAAATATTTTGAAACATCCCCACTCAATTTTTATTTATATCAATTGTTATGTGTGAGGTCAAAGTTTTGTGCAAATTGTATAATAATAAGGACTACACAGAAAAGAATTCTTTAGTCATTACTGAAAACGAATTTACTCCATCAGACGTAATAATAACGTAATTCAGAATATATACCTTTTATTTTACACTCATTTAATTAGTAGCCGGTATTAGAACGTTCATTTTAAACTACAAAAATAATCAGTCGAGCAGTACATTTGTGTAAATTAACTATAACTAATTAGAAAATATTTTCATAATTTCTTTTAATGATATAGTAATGTTAATTTTTATTATACTTTTATCCACATTATGTGGCTTTATTAATTGTGGAATATTTTACGACTCCTATCACGGATCTCCTATAACTACGGAAGAATTGAAACTCCATGACAAATCGAACAATACTTTGTAAGTACAAAAATTGTATAGAATTCCTATTTAAACCATAATTTACTTTTACTATTAACATTTATTGTGTACTACCTAAATATAATTAAATGACGGATTTAAATTGCATTTTCATTAAAAAAAAAATTTAATGAATTTATATGTTCTTATGTCTGGTATATGCATATCGTAACTAATATTTACAAATGTGAAAGCGATTTTTTTTTAATTGTAAAACGCCAAAGTGACTGCACTATGCCTGATGTTAAGGACAGTACAATCCAAAAACAACGCCGACCACCGAGAGATAATTAGTCCATCGCCAGTCGCCACTGTCATGCCGGTGAAAGCGAGCTTATTATTTTTTTTTTTTAATTGGAGCACGGCAAAGTAACTGCACTATGCCTGATGTTAAGCACAGTACTATCCAAAAATAACGCCGACCACCGAGAGATAATTAGTCCATTACCAGTCGCCGTTGTCATGCCGGCCTGCGTAAATGTTTCTTCACGTTAAGCTTAAAGGACCTCATGTCGTAGGAAGGGGGAATACACACTCAAATCAATCAATCAAAAATACTTTATTCAGTTTAGGCCCTGAGAAGGCGCTTATGAACGTCAAAGTTACCACCGGTTCGGAAAACAACCCAGTAATCGAGAAGAACTGGATGGGATATTGTTCCACTGATGTACGTTTAAGATACGGTAAAGAGAAAAACGGTAAAGACGTTGCAAACTTTTTAATTCGTGCCCAGATAAAAATTACCTTAAAACTGTGGCTCCGCAGACCAGCGCTCTCGGTTCGGTTGTGGAAAGAGAAGAGGAAGGAAGAAAGAATTTATTTATTTGTCACGCTTTCATAACTTAATTACTAAGCTGACCATCACAAATTTTACGTATACATTGTCATAATAAAATAAAAGATTACAGAAAAGGACATAGGGTACCTTTCATTGAGATATAAAGTATTGTTCCCGATCGATAGGTCAAGCTTACATTAAGGCGAGCGAAACCGCTTGAAAAAGCTAGCATTATTAGAAAAAGCAAGCAACATCACTCTGCCCATTTGTGTGTTTGTGTATTTTAATTTGCAAATCAATGAACGGATTTACAAAACACTTTTGAAATGATGTGCCTCTTTCCTTATTTTGTTTCATAATATGTTAACAAAACATATTATTAATATTATCACTTCATAAAGGAATTGAATGATTTATGAGGTTAAAAATATATTATGTTAATACAATTTTATTTCCAGAACCTTCTTTTGTTATATGTTACCTAAACTAATCAATTACTTAATTAAATACAGTAGATGATTAGTTAGAATAGAAATTAATAAAAACATTGGCAGGAGGTCTTAAAAGGCCTTCTAACATTTTAAAACTAAATAAAAAAGTTTTTGTGTATTTATGACCAGATGAACTAAGTGTTACCAGGTGGTCTGTTTAAAGTAAAAAGGATAGATTCAGAGGTTGGGCATCTGAATTAGTAAGTTAAATGAAATTTGTCATTGGTTTACTGTATTCTTGGGTATCACTCTTGGTTCCAAATTACAATGGGGTCCTCATATAAAAAAATTGCCTAGCAGATTAGGTTCTGCTAGATTCGCAGTTCGTTAGATTCTCCAGCTTACAGATATTGCCACAGTAATATTAGTCTACTTCGCTTACTTTCATAGCTTAATGTTCTATGGTATTTTGTTGTGGGGAACAGCAGCTGAGGTAGACACCATATTTTTACTGCAAAAACGGGCAGTTCGTGCAATATACAATTTGGGACCCCACGAATCATTAAAGGCTAAGTTTCAATAATTCGGTATCTTAACTCTGCCTTCCCGATACATTCTTGATAATTTAATGTATGTTCGTAAAAACTTTGAAAAGATGGAGTTCGTAAAACACAGGCATGATTTTAAAACTAGAAACTGTGACAAACTGGTCGTTCCATGTTTTAGACTCAGTAAAACCAGTAACAGTTTTTTAGGTAATAGTGTTAGGTTTTATAACAAAGTCCCAAAGCATATTACCAATTTGCCAGACTATGAATTTAAGTGCCATGTTAAGCGGGTTTGGGTGTCAAAGGGCTATTATAGAGTGGACCAATATGTAAATGATGGTGATATCTGGAATTGACTCCTCTCTGTGCATCCACTATAACGATTGTAACGTATAACGTGTTTTAAATATATAATTGTATGTTAAAAAGATAAACCCGATCGAATTTCTTGCCGGTTCTTCTCGATGACTGGGATGTTTTCCGAATCGGTGGTAGTTTTGACGTTCATAAGCCCTTCTTAGGGCGTAACTAGAATAAAATATTTTTGATTTTGGTTGACCATCCAAGTACTGACCGCGCCTGACTACTCTGTTGACCCGGAGGCCTCTACAGATTCACCGAACTAAGGTTGCCAATAGTACTCTGCTTGTGCTATTTATTTGACGTTCACAAAAATTATAAAATTGCAATAAATAGGGCCGCGATGTTAATTAATTACATATTTTGTCTTCAATTGATCGCTTCGCTAAAAACGAGCACTCTTTTAGAAAAAATTATTTTAGATAACTTATAATAATGCTTATATATAGTAAAAAGTATTATATTTTTGTTTGTTATTAGTTGGTGTGTGAATGAAATAGAACCATGTGATCCCAATGAAGGCAGAAGGATTGATGGGTCGTGCAACAACCTCGAGAACCCAACACGAGGAGCTCCACATACACCTGTTTTCAATGTCTTACCCACAGTTTTCATTGATGGTATATACAAAATTGAATTCTCCATTATTTAAAAGATTTAGCAGTAGCATAAAAGTCTTTAATATTACAATGAACCTTGAGCTTTCAATATCAGTCTCCATGGCGTCTTGTACAAATCAATTCTATTTTCAACTTTAGCACGTCACAAATGCCCATCATGCTTGTATATTAATTATTGGTACACGTTAAGTATATGGAATAAATACAAATATTGTAATAATATCACTCAAATCTATACCTTTGCATTATAAGGCTATAGAACTAGAACTAGTTTCTTCTTGCAACCCCTGTACGCTTTTAAGGTGCAGAACCTTAAAAAAATAAAAGTCATTCACAAATGGCAAATGAATAATTCTTAATTGTTTCTTATGTCATATTAACTGATAATTTTATAAGATTTACGCATATTACCTTCACTTATAATATCTCCTTAAATTCATGACTAATCATAAGTGACCTATAGACCTATATATTACCGTCTTTAGATAGGCTTTGAATAACACCAATTAGTCTAATGCCAGTCTAAACCTATTTTAAAATTCTCAATTTATTGTGCTCATAGTTCTAATGAAACGTTTTTTATGGAACTAATACTTAAGTATAATGTGATAGAAATTATCAATGAGATAATCAACGGTAATAATTGTAAATGTAGTGAGTATAGGATATTTTGTATCGAATTATATATAGGAAATAAAGTAAGAAATAAGAAAAAAAAAATGAAACAAGATATACAGTGAGTTATGAAAATGCGCAAGTTGTGAACGCAAAATTCATTCCGATTGCAGATCATGCGAAATGCGAAAACGTTCCTAAGTGACTAGTTAAGGCTTAATTTAGTTTTGAAATTCATTATTCGTACATTTTTCTGTTAGCTTTTTAATTGAGAAAGTTTTATTAGACACTTCAAATATTTTTAATAATGATAATGAATAGTTTACTTTTTTATATCATTGTGTGGTATTTAATATATTTTACTCCCTTCGAAAACATTCGACTGGCAGTCTGCTTTTGAGCCAAGCATTGTGTGATGTTGTATTCGCTGTATGAGTTAGCATACTACAAGTAAAGTTAGACTGATAAGGATTAAACGTGTTTAAAATTATCCCCAATTTTGTAGGTGACGAGCCAACAAAAGCAAAAAGTGGTAACGATAAGCCACTGCCAAGGTATCTACGAACCCTTTTCCTCGCAGAGGGTCATGTACCGAGCAAAACATTTTCATACCTTTCATCTTATGCCTGGGTATATCTAGCAAGTGATATCGTTTCCATTCATGATACAGGTAAATATCTGAATTCAGGACTTTGTTTTATATGAATTCATCAAATTATTACTTCGCCACCTAAGCATATACAGGATCGTATTGATCTAAATTTAAAGCGATTTGATTTTTGTTTCAGTCAACTATGTGGTCTGGAAACCGTACTGCTGTTTGCCGAAGGGTAAGACCGATCGAGCTTGTACTCCAATCAAAGTTCCAGACGACGATCCAGTCCATCGCTTCTCTGATATCAGATGTTTGAATATGACGAGACCGGAAACATTTCAAAGCTTAGGTTGCGTTAAGCATAATACACACCCTAGCCGAGTAAGGGGATTTTATTTAAAGAGTCACAATTCTCATTTTACGCTTTTCAAATATTCCTTCTCTTGATTATGTATCCCGCAAGAGCAACGTAGTATCATAAATGGTCAAATATCTGTAACAAAATGTAAAATTGAGAATACCAATTATCAACTTTAATTATCTTCTTACCCTTATCCCACCTAAGTAGGGTTAGCACATCATGTTTATCATGTGACTTATGATTTGGCTTAATTTTTGCGATCGGCCGCCTGCCTGACATCAATTCTCTTTGGGATTATTTTGTAGTAACACTATACTTCAACTTCCTAACTTCGTATGGATGCCAAACTCGGATATTTTATAATTTTGCTTGTGTGCGATGTATCCGTGTGTTGCACCTCCATAGGATCTGGTTCCCTGTCTGTCGTAGCCATGCTGATTCTTTCCTGGAAATCTGATTCAAGCGGTTCACTGGCTCTTTCAGAGTAACTTTAATATAAATTAATGTTTATACACTTGTTCACAGATATACTCGTAGGCAGACTTTGTTGATAAGTATACCGAGGCAGCATTGTGCTTATTTAACTAAGGCTTGATTAGTACTTGTATATGACTTACAATTTCTGTTTAAAAGCTTTTGTTTCGCTATTTCTTTAATATATTATTACTCTTGCGAAATATGGAATTACAAGGATAGTATCCTTAAAACTAAAAATATTGCGTAAATCTCACTTTTACCATTTACCATTTATAAGAGAATTATGGTCTAAAGAAATAATTTGCGATATTTATTATTTTTTAAGTTATACAAACAACTGGGATAAGTTAGGCTTAGATGAACACCATGATGGATTTTCCCACGTAAAAAAGCTTAGATGTACATTTTTGTTATTACTGCTTCTATTAATGCAGATTTATTGCACTCATTGGCATTTACAATAACAAAAACTTCATAATAATAGTATTTCAGCAAATAGGTGATGATTTCGATCTAGTGAAGCAGAAGTGCCCTGTATTCATTCCTTTTCATAGTACGTTGTCTAAAATAAATTTCAATCGCAGATAATATCAGCGACACCACACATCGATTTATCAATCTTATATGGAGCTGTGCCAAAGAACCTTCTGCTCAAGGGTAGGCAGTTCAAAGGCGGATTACTGAAAGTTGATATATCCAATGGAAGGATATGGCCTCCTAGTTATAAATCACAGAATAATGTTTGCTTCTCAAATCAGAAGCCTCGTGAAACCAGGTGCCACTTCACACGTGAGTTTTTTTTCTAGTGATACCAACAGTTCTGGTAATATTACAGAGTACAGGAACCAAGTTTCAATAATTGATCCATTACACGGCAGAGGGATATAAGATCGAATTGATAAATTTTCGTGTATGGTACTTTACAATTTTGTATGAATTGTTGAATAACCTGGACCTTAACTTAGTATAGTATAGTATAGTATAATATAATAGTGTAACAAATAACTTGGCCACATATTTGATTTCGCGTCATGGATGCGAGGTAGACTTCTATTCTGGAAGTATCAAAACATATGCTAGCCAGCTACTCGGTTGAATACGTATGCAATTCTAGTCTACCTCCATCTCTTCAGTATGGTGTTCTATTTTGTTTTTGTTATAATATAGCAAATGAGCATGCGTGATATTTGATGTCAAATAATCACTGCAGCCTATAGTTGTGTATTAATCGACCTAAAAGAACTTCATTCCTGAGGCGCATGATGGTAGGTTCTCACCGAGTATTACCACTCTCCAGTAGAAGTCGGTGAGGCGGTGATGCTTCCGTAGTCGAATCTTGAATTTGCTCTATTTTATACTCTCGTTGGCTTCTAATTGATTATCCCCGTAAATCACCGGGAGTAGATAGTGGTAAAATTTGTATAATCACGGTATCAACTATGCTATACCCTTTCAGATTCAGATCTCAGATTATAAGGTCTTCCATTAAATATATTACAAACTGAGACCACATTATCATTCAGGATTAGGTTTGACTTAAGCGAAAAATTTATTTCGTTACAGCTGAAGATGGCTCTAACTCACTTATTGGTATCAACTTGATGTCTATTTGGTTTTGGAGGCAACACAATTTGATTGCCGAAAATCTAGCCAGGGTTAACCCTTGCTGGGGTGATGAGCTATTGTTTTCAACTGCTAAGGATTTAAACATAGCTATAGTACAACAGATATATTTCTATGAACTTCTTCCAGCATGGATGGGTAAGGTTTATTTAATTACATTTCGCAAAAAGACTACTACAACTATTAAATCCTGCTTAAACTAACGTAACTTAAGCTAGTGATTCTTATCGGGATAGGTGCTTCGATGGCAGTTAATGTATGATATATTGTTTGGAGGTTTTTAGTATTTAGATGAATTAAACTAAATGGGCATTCGTGTTCGAACAGTTGTAATTCTTCATCTACTCTAATATATTTTACCATAAGACCACAATACCTTTGCCTTCTTCTATCTGCTTTCTGGCACGATAAATATCTATCAATAACGCCTTCCTCTGTACATTCTCCATCAACGAAAGTAAGTGTAATGCTTTATTTTATGAAAATATTTAAGATGAAAAGATAAACCAGATAGGATTTCTTGTCGGTTATTCTCTATGACTCGATTATTTTCCAAACCGGTGGTACTTTTGACGTTCATAAGGACCATCTTAGAGCCTAAATTGTATAAATTATTATTGATTTTCATTATATTAAGTTCTTTAAACAATTTTAAAAGGTACGCTAAATTAATCGATAGTCAGATTTAGATCATTTGCTTACAGGTCGCGATAATCTTATCAAGAAACAAGTAATTTCCGCTAACCCAGGTTTCAGAAACATCTACAATCCAGAAATACTTCCACAAATTTCTTTGGAATTTCCATTTGTTTTAAGATGGCTGCATACGATACAAGAAGGTGTTATTAAGTAAGTATTCATGCAGATTTGATCTATATTTGCAATGTTTATATGCAATTTATCTATACGAAGCACATCACAGTTTTGTTGATTACGTAAGCTACCAGTGTCTGATTTTATGGAAATCTTCCTGTACAAGCGTCTTTAGAAGAGTGATTTACTCATTATATGAGACCTTCGCTTTCTATTAGATATGACTAAGGCTATATGACAGCCAGTAAATTTAGAAAATTGAAATTTACTTCATGTGTGAACGCATTGTCATGCAGTGATATTTTAATTCTACCCATATTTGCGTACACGTTATAAGTAATCCGGCTGGTAACAGCAAGATTGAATCGACATTCTACTTGACCACCAGTTCTCATAGGATCCAATGAGGCCTATTTTATCGAATAAAACGAAAGCGTAAAAATATATCTTAAAAATTTGGTATCTATTTTCAGAATGTACGATAAACACGGACATTACCTTAGATCATATCCGAATGTGAACTTGACTTTGAGAACTGGTTTCCTTGATGTGGACGATAACATTGACTATATAACTCTAGGATCAACCAGACAAGCAAGTGCTGCAGCTGACTATGTCGTTGATCCAGATGTATGTACCCTTATATACAATTGATATAATAGATGTCCATTGACCGATTTATTATGGATTTCGTAAACACCGAGTCGTTAGCCGTTGCAATTTAAACTTCGACGGTTTGACGTAGCGTTGAGAGGATTGGGGAAGAAAGAATGGAAGGCATTGTATTAATTTTTCACATTTTTTTTATATTATAGAGGGCAAACGAACAGGTGGGTCACCTGATGGTAAGTGATCACCGCCGTCCATAAATACTAGCGACACCAGGGGAGTCGCAAGTGCGTTGCCGACCTTTTAAATATGTGGGCCTCCGGCACTCTCACTGACCGAACAAAACGCAACAGTGCAAGCACTGTTACTTCACGTCGGTTTTCTGTGAGAGGGTGGTACTACACCGAGCGTCGGGCGAGCCGACCCATTCATGCTGAAACCAGTAATAGCTTCAGCGTAGCTCTACCACCTACAGCCTAAACAATTTTATTATATTTTTTTCTTTTGTGTCTCCTATTAGATGGCTGAAATTGGTTTAGGACCCCAGCAGCGTGCTGCCGATTTGATGACTACTGACATGGCAAAGAACAGATATTTTGGATTTCAATCTTATGTAAAGTACGTGGAGTTTTGTTATGGAAAAGTGATTGAGACTTGGGATGATTTAACAGGATTGATAGATCCAGAGGTAAATTAAATTACGCACGAGTATTATTAAAAAATATATATTAGTAGCGTAATAAAGGATTTAAATAAATATTGGAAAAGTATAATATCAACATGGATAGGGAGAATAACACTCACTATATTTTAACCGCTTATCCTATTTGAAATACTAAGGCGTGAGAGAAAAGCGAATATTTTTGTTATTTTAATAATGATTTCAGAGAATTGAGCTATTAAAATCTGCTTACGAAGATATTGGAGATATGGATCTCATAGCCGGAATATGGCTTGAAAAGTTGATTCCAGGTGGTCAAGTGCCTCAAACTTTCTTTTGCCTTGTCGTTGAGCAATTACATCGGAATATAATATCTGATAGACATTGGTATGAGAGTTCTGACAGACCGAATGCTTTTACTTCGGGTAATATAATACATTATATTTTTTGTTTCATTTATTAATTCTTATTCTCGATTTTTTTTCCAAATACCTTGGACCTACACGATACAATAATATATATTGTGTTCACAATATGATCCATCATAAAAAAATTTGCATGTCAACAACAAAGTTATTTTTTTGACTATATTCTTTGTCAATCGTATTGATTCATTGGCTGTAAAATAAAATATGGGCTCATAATATTAACAACACATTTTTTTTTATATCAGATCAGCTTTATGAAATAAGAAAAGCGACTATTGCTAGAACCCTATGCGATGTGGGAGACACAGTCACAGATATACAACCTCAAGCATTTTTGAATATTGGACCAGGGTAGGTTAATTTCACTCTCTTAAGGAAGTTATCACTATAATTACCGCTGATCGACTCAATCCCCTTAAAGGACTTGCATCTGCTTGATGAGTATAACAGTAAATTTGAGTTACCTGTCTAGGTTTCAAAGCTTGCTTATTTCAGAATTGAAAGGCTATAGTACAAGTGCAGTTTAATTATTGGATCGACAATAACAGGTATTAGGCTTATATTTAAATCAGATATGATTCTAAAATAATTCGTTTTATCTTCACAGTAGTGACTATTTTCTATTTAGAGTCCTTTTGTTCGTCGTATCACGATGTAATGGCGACGGCATACTATAGAAATGTTCCAATCGTTTTTAAATTGGATATCAGACATGTAATAACTTCTTTACTCAGACAACATCTTTATTCTAGCCTGTGAATACTTCGGCAGAAGCTTCTGAGTATATGAATGTTTTTTTTATGCGATTGGAGGCAAACGAACAGACGGGTTACCTGATGGTAAGTAATCACCACCGCCCATGGACACCAGCGACACGAGAAGCGTCACAGATGCGTTGCCGGCCTTTGGGAAAGGAGTAGACTCGTTTCTTGAAGGTCTGTGGGTTGTATTGCTCTGGAGACGCTGCCGCTGGGAACTTATATTTATTTACTTGCATGAGATTCAATACGTTTTAAGTGTAACTTTTTCAACTATTTATTCCAGAAATCAATTAACAAGTTGCAATGATATACCATTCATTGACTTCAAGGCGTGGACTGATGAAAATTGCCTCCGTCCTGAGGAATGAAAGAAATAGTACATATGTCAGCATAGTTAAGATATAAAGAACACCAAATACACAAAATAAAAAAAAATCTCTGTTTTATCTCCATATTATTCAAACTCCTATCAGACACTACAATTAAATTTATGTGCACCAATAAATATTATTAAATAGAAACAATTACGGTAACGTCTGAAAACAGATTATTATATTTTCCGTTTACTGTTATTCTAATACCTACATACTTATTTTAATAAAAGCATTATGTACTATAAATTTACTATTCGTTTCAATTAATCAACATATATATTCGTGGTGGTTACAAATAAATAAACAACATATTTAATGGAATCTACTAAAACTGTTGTTTATAAATTGAATAATTTATATATAGTTTTTTTATTAAAAATGTTTAAATATATTTTTAGTCTGATATTTCTCAATAGGTAGCCTACAATGTACTGTGATAATGCATGTATGTTAATGGATATTCGGTAACAACACGTTGATATTTGGTTAGTTCCAATCAACAAAATATAGTATTTTTACATCCTAACATCCTTGCCTGAGGGGTGTGCACTTGTATAAAATCTAACGAACAATTTGTGTTCGGGCCAAGAGAGCTGTCGGCGAAGTACAATGCATCACAGAGAACCTACGTAGCCTAGCAGGAGGTTCCTAGCACTTCAGTTTCTTCTCTTCGATGCGACTCTCTGCACATGGTTCAACATGAAGAAACAAGCTCTTATTAATAAGATTAATAGGATTCAGTATATTATATAGTCAAATTAAAAAAATATGAACAAGAACTATTAATTAATTCGTGTAAGTCGCTTCTGAGTAAGATACGTGTTCAGACGTGTAACAGAGAGTTACACAAATAAGTTTTATAAATGTTGAATGATAAAAATGTGAATGATGTATCGCAGACTGTTTGTCAATTCAAAGTTCACTATATTATACTGTGTCATAATGAGTTTCCGGGGATTCATTGTATTTTTAAAAAACATGTTTATTTTATGAGCACGAATACCAGTAATTATTGTTTTTCTTTTATTGCAAGGCGACACAGTCAATGTACTGTTGGAAAGCAGAATGAAACCCAAATACAATGGTGAACATCGAGAGATCCACAATTCATAAGTATCGCTGTCATCCCAGCCTACATGCTTATCGGTAGCTATGCAAATACAAGCTGATCCCTGAAGCGAGACAAATTGATGGACTTATCACTGTGTGTGTGGTCGCCGTGACGAAGTCGGGTCTGTATCTTTAACAAACTGCTTGGTTATTAGATACTTACCGGTTAAATCCGAAATGAGATACACCAATGGCGGTTATTATATATCGTATATAATGATCGCAGTCCAGAAGAACACAACTGGTATGTTCTGTCCCCCTTCAAATATAATTTACATTAAAATTTCTCACATGAATTCGCATAAAAAGCTAACAATTGATATAATCAGTACATACACAATACAATAAGAATGTAAATTTATCGTGTCTGTATTTTTCCAGACTTTTGAGAAAAAAACAATATTACAAGAAACTAAGAATAGGTACAATTAAATATATTCAAACTAGCAGGGTCGGCGGACGTTGTTCTGCCCTGATAATAAAAAAAAAAAAATACTCATGTGCATAAAACGCTTAAAGCGGCGTGACTTCTTCTGATTCTTTCAACAAAATTTGACCAATTATATACCTAAACTTTCCCCGTGAATTACTCTGTCTATTGGTGTAATCCGCGTTGCGATCCATTCAGTAGTTTTTGAGTTTATCGCGAACATCCAGACAGACAGACAGACGCGGCGGACGACTTTGTTTTATAAAATGTAATGATAATTTTTAGAAACGTCTGTCTGTTCTTTTGTTTTTGCACGCATTACTGTTAAAGTACCACCACGTTTACGACTTCGTCACCAAAAAAATATAAAACATATCCTGGAGAAACATTAGTCTTTGTTTTGTTAACATCGGCTCACTGTATAAAAAGGGTCCCAAATATGAGAGTCACATTCAAAATGAATTCGAAGAGAAGAACAAAAATGGTTGTAACTGGACAAAGAATTTTAGGGTCATTGTCATACAGAAAATTTTTACAATTTATAAAACAAGAAGAAATATCATTAAGTAAAAGGAATATTAAAGAGAAGAGTACTCAATAAAGATCCCTGAGGAACTCTTGAAGCAATCGCATTTGCACCGATGTATAAACATTTAGAACGACAGTTTGGCATCTCGTATCTATGTAAGATGATGAATTATCCTGAATACCTACGATCTTTAGTTTACGGAACAAGGTTTGGTGATCGATCTTATCAAATGCTTTGCTGAAGTCCAACTAAATAACGTCGACTTGAGCAGGCTACTCTGCAGGCTACGTATGGTGAGTTTATGTAATCACTGGACAAATAATCGATTCATGAGACATAGTAGATCTTCCTTTTAGAAAACCATGTTTCTGATAACAAAACAAGTGCTTAATAGAGAGTATTTTTTTTTTTGTAAATTAGTGTTTCTAATAATTTAGCGAGAATACAAAGTTTTAAAATGGGTCTATACATATTGATCCAATTATTAGGGCATGTCCTAATAGGCGTAATTAATACAGATTGTCAAATACGTGTATATTAAATTGAAAACTAATCTATATGTTTTATAGGTTAATTGAATAGAGTCAAGTCACCTAAATGATACATAAGTGTATTGTACGATTGCAATGGCAAAGAATGAAGTTCGACAAAATTAGCAGTTAAAAGTAAAACACGTTATGATGGTGAGCCTCTTCAACGGAGGGTTCACTATCTTGTAATAAAGAGGTCTGTATTCCCTTCATACTTACTCCGATGATCAGGATAGAACCGTATTCGGATGTTCTGTGATACACTGATATACTTCATACCATACAAAAACCAATGGTGGAAATCTCTGGAAGGTTGATATTATTATTCGAGAGATTCGAAAAGGTTTCAGACCGGCTTATTTTTAAATCCCTATTGTATTTGGCTCCCATGATCTCATTCATTGTTCATCTGTTACAAGATAGCATGAATGTTGTAAAAACTTCGCATAAAGGTTGTAACAAGAAGCGTATCGTTTGATAAAAATCTCATACGATGGTTAAGCTAGTATGCAAAATTTAGAAGCAGACTAACTCTCAAGTGCAACTGTTACGTAGGTATTTGATGAAAGATTTTTAACTTGAGGTTGGCATCTAGCAAATTGTGCTTTTAAGGATATACTCCACTTTAATACTATAGTTAAGTTTTCCTTTACCCACACATATTTTAAATTACAATTACATTACGTTGTAAAAAATGTCATATGCTCCCGTTGCCTGAGCGAAGATAAACAACTGACATACTATAGTCAGTTAAGAGAGAGATATAATCTCTTTTGCATACTTTCTGGAAAAATTGACTGTTCGGAATTACTAAGTAAGATTAATTAGTGCGTACTTGTCTTACCTAGTAGAAACTAGAACGTACTTTATAACTCGATTATTGAAAGAACCTGCAGGCAAAATTTTTAGGAAATGAGATATTTTCAAGGTGTTGCGTTTTAATTTCATTACAGATAACTTTTCAAAGTCGAATAGGTAATATATATTGTTTGAGATATCGGTAGGCATATGACATTACAAAAGTCGGGTGTTATTTTTTTTTGTTACAATTGTATACCATTTTTTTAGTATCAACCGAACAGAATGAACTCCAATAAATTTAGTTCAAAACGTACTTACAGTACTTTTATTCTATAGTCCGTTTTATGTTAATTAAAGTCATGAATTACCTTTAGTTGTAGAATTACTTTTTGTTTGCAATAAAAATATAGCCGAGAACTGGTTATGCTTAATAATTCATACTTTAAGATGCACAAAGTTTACGTAATTAGTAGCTGTTTTTGGACGCTCATTACCAAATTATAAACTTAAGGACTCATACGTTCCTTGACCGATACAATAAAATTCATTCACTATTACTAATTTGAAATTTTTTTTTTGATAATTAATTACAAATTATAGAATAATGTTAGATTTAGTGTTAATTTTATCCACGTTATGTGGTCTCATTCACTGTGGAATATTTTACGACTCCTATCACGGAACTCCTATAACTAGGGAAGAATTGAAACTCCATGACAAATCTAACAATACTTTGTAAGTACAAAAATTGTATAGAATTCCTATTTAAACCATAACATACTTTTACTATTAACATTTATTGTGTACTACCTAAATATAATTAAATGACCGTTTTAAAGTGCATTTTCACTTTAAAAAAAATTGTAACGAATTTATATGTTCTTATGGCTGGCATATGCATATCGTAACTAATATTTACAAATGTGAAAGTGAGTTTATTATTTTTTTTTATTGTACCACGGCAAAGTGACTGCACTATGCCTGATGTTAAGCACAGTACAATCCAAAAATACCGCCGACCACCGAGAGACAATTAGTCCATCACCAGTCACCGCTGTCATGCCGTCCTGCGTAAATGTTTCTTCACGTTAAGCTTAAAGGACCTCATGTCGTAGGAAGGAGGATACACACTGGCCGGGAGATTGTTCCATAACTTCACGATACGGTAAAGAGAAAAACGGTAAAGACGTTGCGAACTTTTTAGTTCGTGCCCAGATAAAATTTACCGTAAAACTGTGGCTCCGCAGACCAGCGCGCTCGGTTCGGTTGTGGAAAGGAGAGGAAGGAAGAAAGAATTGATTTATTTGGAACGCTTTCATAACTTAATTACGAAGTGAATAAAAGAAAAAAATACAAGAAAAGGACACAGGGTACCTTTCATCGAGATATAAAGTGTTGTTCCCGAGGGATAGGTCAAGCTTACATTAAGGCGAGCGAAACCGCTTAAAAAAGATAGCATTATTAAAAAAAGCAAACAACATCACTCTGCCCAAACTATCTGTTTGTGTATTTTAATTTGAAAATCATCGAATGGATTTACGGAACTTTTTGAAATGATGTGCCTCTTTCCTAATTTTGTGTCATAATATGTTTTGTTAAATTATCACTGCATAAAGGAATTAAATGATTTATGAGGTTAAAAGTGTATTATGTAAATACAATTTTATTTCCAGAACGTTCTTTTGCTATATGTCACCTAAACTAATCAACTACTTAATTAAATACAGTAGATGATTAGTTAAGATAGAAATGAATAAAAAAATTGGCAGAAGGTCCTAAAAGGCCTTCTAACATTTTAAAAATAAATAAAAATGTCCTGTGTACTTATTACAATACGAACGAAGTGAAGACTTCTTTATAAAAAGCACAACATAACAAAAAGCCAACGTCAGGTGGTGTTCCCAGGTGGTTGACCATCCAAGTACTGACCGCGCCTGACGTTGCTTAATTTCGGTGATCGGACGAGAATCAAAGGTTACGGATCAGAATTTCAAAGCCCTTCCATAAGAAGATTCACTTCAAAATTTTTTTTAAATAACCTTAATTTTTTTTTATTGTAACGATCAGAACCACATTTAAATAAAATGAATACAAAATAACTGGCAGAAACTTATAATTCAATGTAGTAAATATTGGTCGTAGTATATTACTGTAAAATAACCAAGCTTCTGCTGAAAGTGACTCGGAAACAAAGAATAAATCTGACCAGAAAAAGAATATTTCATTTACAATATTTGCTACCTCCTTTCACTTCATCAAGGCATAAAAATACTGTAATATCAGCATCGGAAGCGATGATGACTCAGCTGGTATTGTGGTCGAACACAGCGTCGAAGGAAGTAGGTTCGAACCCTAACAACTGAGTTGGAGCTTTCGGTGAATGAAAACATCGTGATGAAATCATAGCATGGTGGTAGGGCTTTTTGTAAGTCCGCGTGGCTAGCTACCACCCTCAAGTTGAAAATCTGTCACGCATCTGTTAGCGTTTAGCGTGACTACCATCTTGGACTACATCATCATTTAATATCAGATGAGATTGTGGTCAAAACGCTATTTATAAAGTATCAAAAAAAAAAAACACATAATTGCGTTAGAGTTCAGCAAGTATTCAAACTAAGTTATGTTAAAAAATATTTTTCTCTTACAAATGTTATCGGTTATTTCATATCCCTCGTAGTTAAATATCGAGACTCTCTCTCTGTTAAATGATGCCTACAACATAAAGGCAACATTCGCGCTAAATTTCAAATTTGTATTTTTATTATTTCGGGATGGGCAGTGATCAATCAATAAGAACGCTATTCTTAATATAAAATATATAAACAAACTTGTTTTCTGATACTTTTATTTGGCATTATATCTCTCGGCAATATGACGTCCATGATATCAAATAAATTACAACATTAATAATATATGGTTTAACCTAAAGTTTACAAACAAATATGTTTTTCCCGTATCTCATGGTCGTCTGAATTTGTGGAAATTCCATAATAAAATTTGTTATCCATAATATGTCGTTAAGGTGCAATAAAAAGAACGTATAACACAAGACCCAAAGCATAGAAAAGTACATTTTTTCACGTTCGGTTGCCAATAGTGCTCTGCATGTGCTATTTATTTGACGTTCACAAAAATTACAATATTGTAATATGGCCTAACATAATATGGCCGCCTGCAGTTTAAGACCCTGTAGTTGTTAATTCATTACACAACCTACAATTTTTCAGACATATTTTGTCTTCAATTGCATGCTTCGCTAAAAAGGAGCACTCTTTTAGAAAATTTTATTTTAGATACCTTATAATAATGCTTATATACTCGTATAGTAAAAAGTATTATATTTCTGTTTGTTATTAGTTGGTGTGTGAATGAAATTGAACCATGTGATCCCAATGAAGGCAGAAGGATTGATGGGTCGTGCAACAACCTCGAGCACCCAACACGAGGAGCCCCACATACACCTGTTTACAATGTCTTACCCACAGTTTTCATTGATGGTATATACAAAATTCCAATTTTCCATTATTTATAAAATTTTGGAGTAACATAATAGCCGTTAATATTACAATAAACCTCGAGCTTTCGATATCAGTCTCCATAGTGTCTTGTAGAAAAAAATCAATGCTATTTTCAAGTTTAGCACTTTACAAATGCCCCTCATGCTTGTATATTAATTATTGGCACTCATTAAGTATTTGGAATAAATGCAAATATTGTAATAAGATCACTCAAATCTATACCTTTGCATTATAAGGCTATAGAACTAGAACTAGTTTTTTCTTGCAACCCCTGTACGCTTTTAAGGTGCAGAACCTTAAAAAAATAAAAGTCATTCACAAATGGCAAATTAATAATTCTTAATTGTTACTTATTTCATATTAACTGATAATTTTATAAGATTTACGCATATTAACTTCACTTATAATATCTCCCAAAATTCATGTTTTTTTTTTCGAACTGACTACACTGTTGACCAGTCAAAGCCTCTACAGTTTCACCGGACTACGTTCATGACTAGACATATGTGACCTATAATGTATTACCATCTTTAGACAGGCTTTGAATAAACTAAACCTCTTCTAAAATTCTTTGCATACAATACCGCTGTAAATTCGCAATTTATTGCGCTCATAGTTCTAATGAAACGTTTTTTATGGAGCTAATAGTTAAGTATAATGTGATAGAAATTATCAATGAGATAATCAACGGTAATAATTGTAAAGGTAGTATGCACTGTTATTTTGTAACGAATTATAAATAGGATATAAAGTAAGAAACAAAAAGCAAAACAAGATATGAAGTAAGTTATGAAGATGCGCAAGTTGTGGTCGCAAAATTATTGCCAATTGCAGATTACATGGGAAAAAAATGTTCTTAAGTGACTAATTAAGGCTTAATTTAGTTTTGAAATTCGTTATTCGTACATTTTTTTGTTAGCTTTTTAATTGCGAATGTTTTATTGGACACTTCAAATATTTTTAATAATGTATAGTTAATTTATTATATAACTGTGTAGTATTTCATATATTTTACTCGGTTCGAAAACATTCGACTGTCAGTCTGCTGTTGAGCCAAGCATTGTGTGATGTTGTAATTGCTGTACGAGTTAGTAAACTATAAGTAAAGTTAGACTGCAAATGATTAAACGTGTTTAAAATTATCCCCAATTTTGTAGGTGACGAGCCAACAAAAGCAAAAAGTGGTAACGATAAGCCACTTCCAAGGTATCTACGAACTCTTTTCCTCGCAGAAGGTCATGTACCGAGCAAAACATTTTCATACCTTTCATCTTATGCCTGGGTATATCTTGTAAGTGATATCGTTTCCATTGTTGATACAGGTAAATATCTGACTTCAGGACTTTGTTTTATATGAATTCATCAAATTATTACTACGGCACCTAAGCATATACAGGATCGTATTGATCTAAATTTAAAGCAATTTGATTTTTGTTTCAGTCAACTATGTGCTCTGGAAACCGTACTGCTGTTTGCCGAAGGGTAAGACCGATCGAGATTGTACTCCAATCAAAGTTCCAGATGACGATCCAGTCCATCGCTTCTCTGATATCAGATGTTTGAATATGACGAGACCGGAAACATTTCAAAGCAAAGGTTGCCTTAAGCATAATACACACCCTAGCCGAGTAAGGGGATTTTATTTAAAGAGTCACAATTCTCATTTTACACTTTTCAAATATTCCTTCTCTTGATTATGTATCCCGCAAGAGCAACGTAGTATCATAAATGGTCAAATATCTGTAACAAAATGTAAAATTGAGAATACCAATTATCAACTTTAATTATCTTCTTACCCTTATCCCACCTAAGTAGGGTTAGCACATCATGTTTATCATGTGACTTATGATTTGGCTTAATTTTTGCGATCGGCCGCCTGCCTGACATCAACTCTCTTTGGGATTATTTTGTAGTACCACTATACTTCAACTTCCTAACTTTGTATGTATGCCAAACTCGGATATTTGAATCTGCGACAATAGGTGACAATGATTCTAATGATGTGCTTGTGTGCGATGTATCCGTGTGTTGCACCTCCATAGGATCTTGTTCCAGGTTTGTCGTAGCCATACTGATTTTTTCCTTCAAATCTGATTCAAGCGGTTCACTGGCTCTTTCAGAGCAACATTAATATAAATGAATGATTATACATTTGTTCACAGACTTACTCGTAGGAAGATTTTGTTGCTAAGTATACCGAGGCAGCATTGTTTTCATTTAACTAAGGCTTGATTAGTACTTGTATATGACCTACAATTTCTGTCTTAAAGCTTTTGTTTCGCTATTTCTTATTTATTATTACTCTTGCGAAATATAATATCACAAGGATTATCCTTAAAACTAAAAATATTGCGTAAATCTCACCTTTACCATTACCATTTATAACAGAATTATGGTCTAAAGTAATAATCTGCAATATTTATTATTTTTTAAGTTATACAAACTACTAGGTTAAGTTAGGCTTAGGTGAACCTCATTATGGATTTTCCCACGTAAAAAGGCTTAGGTGTGCATTTTTTTTATTACTGCTTCTATTAATGGTTCTTTATATAAAGCAGATTTATTGCACCCATTGGCATTTACATTAACAATGATAGTATTTCAGCAAACAGGTGATGGCTTCGATCTAGGAAAGCAGATGTGTCCTGGAATCATTCCCTTTCATAGGACGTTGTCTAAAATTAATTACAATCGCAGATAATATCAGCGACACCACACATCGATTTATCAACCTTATATGGAGCTGTGCCAAAGAACCTTCTGCTCAAGGGTAGGCAGTTCAAAGGCGGATTACTGAAAGTTGATATATCCAATGGGAGGATATGGCCCCCTAGTTATAAATCACAGAATAACATTTGCTTCTCGAATCAGAAACCTCGTGAAACCAGGTGCCACTTCACACGTGAGTTTTTTTTTCTACTGATACTAACAGTTCTGGTATTACTACAGAGTACTGGAACCAAGTTTCAATCATTGATCCATTACACGGCAGAGGGATATAAGATCGAATTGATAAAGTTTCGTGTATGGTACTTTACGATTTTGTATGAATTGTTGAATAACCTGGACCTTAACTTAGTATAGTATAGTATAATATAATAGTGTAACAAATAACTTGGCCACATATTGGATTTCACGTCATGGCTGCGAGGTAGGCTTCTATTCTGGAAGTATCAAAACATATGCTAGCCGGCTACTCGGTTGAATACGTATGCAATTCTAGTCTACCTCCATCTCTTCAGTATTGTGTTTTATTTTGTTTTTGTTATGATATAGCAAATGGGCATACATACTATCTGATGTCTAATAATCACCGCAGCCTATAGTTGTGTATAATCGACCTAAAAGAACTCTATTCCTGAGGCGCATGATGGTAGGTTCTTACCGAGTATTACCACTTTCCAGTAGAAGTAGGTGAGGAGGTGATGCTTCCATAGTCGAATCTTGAACTTGCTCTATTTTATACTCTCGTTGGCTTCTAATTGATTATCCTCGTAAATCACCGGGAGTAGATAGTGGTAAAATTTGTATAATCACGGTATCAACTATGCTATATCCTTTCAGATGCAGGTCTCAGATTGTAAGGTCTTCCATTAAATATATTACAATCTGAGACCACATTATCATTCAGGATTAGGTTTGACTTAAACCAAAATTTATTTCGTTACAGCTGAAGATCGCTCTAACTCACTTCTTGGCATCAACTTGATGTCTATTTGGTTTTGGAGGCAACACAATTTTATTGCCCAAAATCTAGCCAGGGTCAACCCTTGCTGGGATGATGAGCTATTGTTTACAACTGCTAAGGACATAAACATAGCTATAGTACAACAGATATATTTCTATGAACTTCTTCCAGCATGGATGGGTAAGGTTTATTTAATTACATTTCGCAAAAGGACTACTACAACTATTAAAACCTGCTTAAACCAACGTAACTTAAGCTAGTAATTCGTATCGGGATAGGTGCTTCGATGGCAGCCAATGTATAATATATTGTTTGGAGGTTTTTGTATTAAGATGAATTAAACTAAATGGGCATTCGTGTTCGAACAGTTGTAATTATTCGTCTACTGTAATATATTTTACCATAAGACCACAATAGCTTTGCTTTCTTCTATCTGCTTTCTGGCACGATAAATATCTGTCAATAACGCCTCCCTCTGTACATTAACCATCAATGAAAGTAAGTGTAATGCTTTATTTTATGAAAATATTTAAGATGAAAAGATAAACCAGATAGGATTTCTTGCCGGTTATTCTCTATGACTCGATTATTTTCCAAACCGGTGGTACTTTTGACGTTCATAAGGACCATCTTAGAGCCTAAATTGTATAAATTATTATTGATTTTCATTATATTAAGTTCTTTAAACAATTTTAAAAGGTACGCTAAATTAATCGATAGTCAGATTTAGATCATTTGCTTACAGGTCGCGATAATCTTATCAAGAAACAAGTAATCTCGGCTAACCCAGGTTTCAGAAACATCTACAATCCAGAAATACTTCCACAAATTTCTTTGGAATTTCCATTTGTTTTGAGATGGCTGCATACGATACAAGAAGGTGTTATTAAGTAAGTATTTATGCAGATTTTATCTATATTTGCAATGTTTATATGCAATTTATCTATACGAAGCACATCACAGTTTTGTTGATTACGTAAGCTACCAGTGTCTGATTTTATGGAAATCTTCCTGTACAAGCGTCTTTAGAAGAGAGATTTACTCATTATATGAGACCTTCGCTTTCTATTAGATACGACTAAGGCTATATGACAGCCAGTAAATTTAGAAAATTGAAATTTACTTCATGTGTGAACGCATTGTCATGCAGTGATATTTTAATTCTACCCATATTTGCGTACACGTTATAAGTAATCCGGCTGGAAACAGCAAGATTGTATCGACATTCTACTTGACCACCAGTTCTTATAGGATCCAATGAGGCCTATTTTATCGAGTAATATCATAAAACGAAAGCGTAAAAATATATCTTAAAAATTTGGTATCTATTTTCAGAATGTACGATAAACACGGACATTACCTTAGATCATATCCGAATGTGAACTTGACTTTGAGAACTGGTTTCCTTGATGTGGACGATAACATTGACTATATAACTCTAGGATCAACCAGACAAGCAAGTGCTGCAGCTGACTATGTCGTTGATCCAGATGTATGTACCCTTATATATAATTGATATAATAGATGTCCATTAACCAATTTATTATGGATTTCGTAAACACCGAGTCGTTAGCCGTTGCAATTTAATCTTCGACGGTTTGACGTAGCGTTGAGAGGATTGGGGAAGAAAGAATGGAAGGCATTGGATTAATTTTTCCCATTTTTTTTTTATATTATAGAGGGCAAACGAACAGGTGGGTCACCTGATGGTAAGTGATCACCGCCATCCATAAATACTAGCGACACCAGGGGAGTCGCAAGTGCGTTGCCGGCCTTTTAAATATGTGAGCCTCCGGCACTCTCACTGACCGAACAAAACGCAACAGTGCAAGCACTGTTACTTCACGTCGGCTTTCTGTGTGTCGGGTGGTACTACCCCGCGCGTCGGGCGTGCCGACGCATTCATGCTGAAACCAGTAATAGCTTCAGCGTAGCTCTACCACCTACAGCCTAAACAATTTTATTATATTTTTTTCTTTTGTGTCTCCTATTAGATGGCTGAAATTGGTTTAGGACCCCAGCAGCGTGCTGCCGATTTGATGACTACTGACATGGCAAAGAACAGATATTTTGGATTTCAATCTTATGTAAAGTACGTGGAGTTTTGTTATGGAAAAGTGATTGAGACTTGGGATGATTTAACAGGATTGATAGATCCAGAGGTAAATTAAATTACGCACGAGTATTATTAAAAAATATATATTAGTAGCGTAATAAAGGATTTAAAAAAATATTGGAAAAGTATAATATCAACATGGATAGGGAGAATAACACTCACTATATTTTAACCGCTTATCCTATTTGAAATACTAAGGCGTGAGAGAAAAGCGAATATTTTTGTTATTTTAATAATGATTTCAGAGAATTGAGCTATTAAAATCTGCTTACGAAGATATTGAAGATATGGATCTCATAGCCGGAATATGGCTTGAAAAGTTAATTCCAGGTGGTCATGTGCCTCAAACGTTCTTTTGCCTTGTCGTTGAGCAATTACATCGGAATATAATATCTGATAGACATTGGTATGAAAATTCTGAAAGACCGAATGCTTTTACTTCGGGTAAGAATTATAATACATTATATTTTTTGTTTCATTTATTAATTCTTATTTTCGATTTTTTTTCCAAATACCTTGTACCTACACGACACAATAATATATATTGTGTTCACAATATGATCCATCATAAAAATATTTGCATGTCAACAACAAAGTTATTTTTTTGACTATATTCTTTGTCAATCGTATTGATTCATTGGCTGTAAAATTAAATATGTGCTTATAATAATAAGAATAATAATAAATTAATAAATCATTTTTTTTTTTTATATCAGATCAGCTTCATGAAATTAGAAAAGCAACTATTGCTAGAACTCTATGTGATGTGGGAGACACAGTCACAGAAATACAGCCTGAAGCATTTTTGAATATTGGACCAGGGTAGGTTCATTTCACTCTCTTAAGGAAGTTATCACTATAATTACCGCTGATCGACTCAATCCCCTTAAAGGACTTGCATCTGCTTGATGGGTATAACAGTAAATTTGAGTTACCTGTCTAGTTTTCAAAGCTTGCTTATTTCAGAATTGAAAGGCTAGAGTACAAGTGCAGTTTAATTATTGGATCGACAATAACAGGTATTAGGCTTATATTTAAATCAGATATGATTCTAAAATAATTCGTTTTATCTTCACAGTAGTGACTATTTTCTATTTAGAGTCCTTTTGTTCGTCGTATCACGATGTAATGGCGACGGCATACTATAGAAATGTTCCAATCGTTTTTAAATTGGATATCAGACATGTCATAACTTCTTTACTCAGACAACATCTTTATTCTAGCCTGTGAATACTTCGGCAGAAGCTTCTGAGTATATGAATGTTTTTTTTATGCGATTGGAGGCAAACGAACAGACGGGTTACCTGATGGTAAGTAATCACCACCGCCCATGGACACCAGCGACACGAGAAGCGTCACAGATGCGTTGCCGGCCTTTGGGAAAGGAGTAGACTCGTTTCTTGAAGGTCTGTGGGTTGTATTGCTCTGGAGAGGCTGCCGCTGGGAACTTATATTTATTTACTTGCATGAGATTCAATACGTTTTAAGTGTAACTTTTTCAACTATTTATTCCAGAAATCAATTAACAAGTTGCAATGATATACCATTTATTGACTACAAGGCGTGGACTGATGAAAATTGCCTCCGTCCTGAGGAATGAAAGATATAGTACATATGCCAGCATAGTTAAAATATAAATAACACCAAATACACAAAATAAAAAAAATCTCTGTTTTATCTCCATATTCTTCAAACTCCTATCAGACACTACAATTAAATTAATGTGCACCAATAAACATTATTAAATAGAAACAATTACGGTAACGCCTGAAAACAGATTATTATGTATTCCGTTTACTTTTATCCTAATACCTATATACTTATTTTAATAAAAGCATTATGTACTATAAATTTACTATTCGTTTCAATTAATCAACATATATATTCGTGGTGGTTACAAATAAATAAACAACATATTTAATGGAATCTACTAAAATTGTTGTTTATAAATTGAATAATTTATATATAGTTTTTTTATTAAAAATGTTTAAATATATTTTTAGTCTGATATTTCTCAATAGGTAGCCTACAATGTACTGTGATAATGCATGTATGTTAATGCATATTCGGTAACAACACGTTGATATATGGTTAGTTCCAATCAACAAAATATAGTATTTAACATCCTAACATCCTTGCCTGAGGGGGGTGCACTTCTATAAAATCTAACGAAGAATTCGTGTTCGGGCCAAGAGAGCTGTCGGCGAAGTGCAATGCATCACAGAGAACCTACGTAGCCTAGCAGGAGGTTCCTAGCACTTCAGTTTCTTCTCTTCGATGCGACTCTCTGCACATGGGGCAACATGAAGAAACAAGCTCTTATTAATAAGACTAATAGGATTCAGTATATTATATAGTCAAATAAAAAAAATATGGACAAGAACTATTAATTAATTCGTGTAAGTCGCTTTTGAGTAAGATACGTGAACATAACAGAGAGTTACACAAATAAGTTTTATAAATGTTGAATGATAAAATGTGTATAATGTATCGCAGACTGTTTGTCAACTCAAAGTTCACTATATTATAATGTGTCATAATGAATTTCCGGGGATTCATTGTATTTTTAAAAAACATGTTTATTTTATGAGCACGAATACTAGTAATTATTGTTTTTCTTTTATTGCAAGGCGACACAGTCAAGGTACTGTTGGAAAGCAGACTGAAATCCAAATACAATGGTGAACATCGAGAGATCCACAATTCATAAGTATCGCTGTCATCCCAGCCTACATGCTTATCGGTAGCTAAGCAAATACAAGCTGATCCCTGAAGCGAGACAAATTGATGGACTTATCACTGTGTGTGTGGTCGCCGTGACGAAGTCGGGTCTGTATCTTTAACAAACTGCTTGGTTATTAGATACTAACCGGTTAAATCCGAAATGAGATACACCAATGGCGGTTATTATATATCGTATATAATGATCGCAGTCCAGAAGAACACAACTGGCATGTTCTGTCCCCCTTCAAATATAATTTACATTAAAATTACTCACATGAATTCGCACAAAAAGCTAACAATTGATATAATCTGTACATACACAATACAATAAGAATGTAAATTTATCGTGTCTGTATTTTTCCAGACTTTTGAGAAAAAAACAATATTACAAGAAACTAAGAATAGGTACAATTAAATATATTTAAACTAGCAGGGTCGGCGGACGTTGTTCTGCCCTGATAATAAAAAAAAAAATACTCATGTGCATAAAACGCTTAAGGCGGCGTGACTTCTTCCGATTCTTTCAACAAAATTTGACCAATTATATACCTAAACTTTCCCCGTGAATTACTCTGTCTATTAGTGTAATCCGCGTTACGATCCATTCAGTAGTTTTTGAGTTTATCGTGAACATCCAGACAGACAGACAGACGCGGCGGACGACTTTGTTTTATAAAATGTAATGATAATTTTTAGAAACGTCTGTCTGTTCTTTTGTTTTTGCACGCATTACTGTTAAAGTACCACCACGTTTACGACTTCGTCACCAAAAAAATATAAAACATATCCTGGAGAAACATTAGTCTTTGTTTTGTTAACATCGGCTCACTGTATAAAAAGGGTCCCAAATATGAGAGTCACATTCAAAATTGAATTCGAAGAGAAGAACAAAAATGAATTTTAAGTTTTTCATATACTTCAATTCATCTAGTAATCACAGTACAAAACCTAATTCTTTTGAAGCTCTTTTAACAATGTAATCAATATGCTTATCGAATATTAATTTAGAAGCAAATATAATCCCTAAACCTCTGATAGTGTTTACTATAGTTTTTGGAAGTTTATAATTATATAAAATTAGAGTTTGTCTATAAAAGAAAGTTATTACATGAAAATTATCAATATTTAAGTGTCATTTATCAATACAATAGTCATATTGAAAATTTTCCAAGTCTTCGTGATTGAAAACTGCGTCAAAAATGGTTGTAACTGGACGAAGAGTTGTAGGGTCATTGTCATACAGAAAATTTTTACAATTTATAAAACAATAAGAAATATCATTAAGTAAAAGGAATATTAAAGAGAAGAGTACTCAATAAAGATCCCTGAGGAACTCTTGAAGCAATCGCATTTGCACCGATGTATAAACATTTAGAACGACAGTTTGGCATCTCGTATCTATGTAAGATGATGAATTATCCTGAATACCTACGATCTTTAGTTTACGGAACAAGGTTTGGTGATCGATCTTATCAAATGCTTTGCTGAAGTCCAACTAAATAACGTCGACTTGAGCAGGCTACTCTGCAAGCTACGTATGGTGAGTTTATGTAATCACTGGACAAATAATCGATTCATGAGACATAGTAGATCTTCCTTTTAGAAAACCATGTTTCTGATAACAAAACAAGTGCTTAATAGAGAGTATTTTTTTTTGTAAATTAGTGTTTCTAATAATTTAGCGAGAATACAAAGTTTTAAAATGGGTCTATACATATTGATCCAATTATTAGGGCATGTCCTAATAGGCGTAATTAATACAGATTGTCAAATACGTGTATATTAAATTGAAAACTAATCTATATGTTTTATAGGTTAATTGAATAGAGTCAAGTCACCTAAATGATACATAAGTGTATTGTACGATTGCAATGGCAAAGAATGAAGTTCGACAAAATTAGCAGTTAAAAGTAAAACACGTTATGATGGTGAGCCTCTTCAACGGAGGGTTCACTATCTTATAATAAAGAGGTCTGTATTCCCTTCATACTTACTCCGATGATCAGGATAGAACCGTATTCGGATGTTCTGTGATACACTGATATACTTCATACCATACAAAAACCAAGGGTGGAAATCTCTGGAAGGTTGATATTATTATTCGAGAGATTCGAAAAGGTTTCAGACCGGCTTATTTTTAAATCCCTATTGTATTTGGCTCCCATGATCTCATTCATTGTTCATCTGTTACAAGATAGCATGAAGGTTGTAAAAAGTTCGCATAAAGGTTGTAACAAGAAGCGTATCGTTTGATAAAAATCTCATACGATGGTTAATGCTAGTACGCAAAATTTAGGAGCAGACTAACTCTCAAGTGCAACTGTTACGTAGGTATTTGATGAAAGATATTTAACTTGAGGTTGGCATCTAGCAAATTGTGCTTTTAAGGATATACTCCACTTTAATACTATAGTTAAGTTTTCCTTTACCCACACATATTTTAAATTACAATTACATTACGTTGTAAAAAATGTCATATGCTCCCGTTGCATGAGCGAAGATAAACAACTGACATACTACATATATCTCTTTTGCATACTTTCTGGAAAAATTGACTGTTCGAAATTACTAAGTAAGATTAATTAGTGCGTACTTGTCTTACCTAGTAGAAAGTAGAACGTACTTTATAACTCGATTATTAAAAGGACCTGCAGGCAAAATTCTTAGGAGATGAGATATTTTCAAGGTGTTGCGTTTTAATTTCATTACAGATAACTTTTCAAAGTCGAACAGGTAATATATATTGACTGAGATATTGGTAGGCATATGACATTCCAAAAATCGGGTGTTATTTTTTTATTACAATCATATAACTTTTTTGAGTATCAACCGAACAGAATTAACTCCAATAAAGTTTAGTTCAAAACGTACTTACAGTACTTTTATTCTATAGTCCGTTTTATGTTAATTAAAGTCATGAATTACCTTTAGTTGTAGAATTACTTTTTGTTTGCAATAAAAATATAGCCGAGAGCTGGTTATGCTTAATAATTCATACTTTAAGATGCACAAAGTTTACGTAATTAGTAGCTGTTTTTGGACGCTCATTACCAAATTATAAACTTAAGGACTCATACGTTCCTTGACCGATACAATAAAATTCATTCACTATTACTAATTTGAAAAATTTTTTTTTTGATAATTAATTACAAATTATAGAATAATGTTAGATTTAGTGTTAATTTTATCCACGCTATGTGGTCTCATTCACTGTGGAATATTTTACGACTCCTATCACGGAACTCCTATAACTAGGGAAGAATTGAAACTCCATGACAAATCTAACAATACTTTGTAAGTACAAAAATTGTATAGAATTCCTATTTAAACCATAACATACTTTTACTATTAACATTTATTGTGTACTACCTAAATATAATTAAATGACCGTTTTAAATTGCATTTTCACTTTAAAAAAAATTGTAACGAATTTATATGTTCTTATGGCTGGCATATGCATATCGTAACTAATATTTACAAATGTGAAAGCGAGTTTATTTTATTTTTTTATTGTACCACGGCAAAGTGACTGCACTATGCCTGATGTTAAGCACAGTACAATCCGAAAATACCGCAGACCACCGAGAGACAATTAGTCCATCGCCAGTCGCCGCTGTCATGCCGTCCTGCGTAAATGTTTCTTCACGTTAAGCTTAAAGGACCTCATGTCGTAGGAAGGGGGAAACACACTGGCCGGGAGATTGTTCCATAACTTCACGATACGGTAAAGAGAAAAACGGTAAAGACGTTGCGAACTTTTTAGTTCGTGCCCAGATAAAATTTACCGTAAAACTGTGGCTCCGCAGACCAGCGCGCTCGGTTCGATTGTGGAAAGGAGAGGAAGGAAGAAAGAATTGATTTATTTGGAACGCTTTCATAACTTAATTACGAAGCGAATAAAAGAAAAAATACAGAAAAGGACATAGGGTACCTTTCATCGAGATATAAAGTGTTGTTCCCGAGGGATAGGTCAAGCTTACATTAAGGCGAGCCAAACCGCTTAAAAAAGCTAGCATTATTAAAAAAAAGCAAACAACATCACTCTGCCCATCTATCTGTTTGTGTATTTTAATTTGAAAATCATCGAATGGATTTACGGAACTTTTTGAAATGATGTGCCTCTTTCCTAATTTTGTTTCATAATATGTTTAGTTACATTATCACTGCATAATGGAATTGAATGATTTATGAGGTTAAAAGTGTATTATGCAAATAGAATTTTATTTCCAGTACCTTCTTTTGTTATATGTCACCTAAACTAATCAACGACTTAATTAAATACAGTAGATGATTAGTTAGGATAGAAATGAATAAAAAAATTGGCAGAAGGTCCTAAAAGGCCTTCTAACATTTTAAAAATAAATAAAAAAGTCCTGTGTACTTATG
The DNA here is from genome assembly GCA_035772565.1 of Antheraea assamensis. Lineage (NCBI taxonomy): Eukaryota > Metazoa > Arthropoda > Insecta > Lepidoptera > Saturniidae > Antheraea > Antheraea assamensis. The sequence continues at coordinate 5,257,532 of JAQQSE010000009.1, forward strand.
ACAATACGAACGAAGTGAAGACTTCTTTATAAAAAGCACAACATAACAAAAAGCCAACGTCAGGTGGTGTTCCCAGGTGGTTGACCATCCAAGTACTGACCGCGTCTGACGTTGCTTAATTTCGGTGATCGGACGAGAATCAAAGGTTACGGATCAGAATTTCAAAGCCCTTCCATAAGAAGATTCACTTCAAAAAATTTATTAAATGAACTTAATTTTTTTTTATTGTAACGATCAGAACCACATTTAAATGAAATGAATACAAAATAACTGGCAGAAACTTATAATTCAATGTAGTAAATATTGGTCGTAGTATATTACTGTAAAATAACCAAGCTTCTGCTGAAACTGACTCGGAAACAAAGAATAAATCTGACCAGAAAAAGAATACTTCATTTACAATATTTGCTACCTCCTTTCAGTTCATCAAGGCATAAAAATACTGTAATATCAGCATCAGAAGCGATGATGACTCAGCTGGTATTGTGGTCGAACACAGTGTCGAAGGAAGTAGGTTCGAACCCTAGCAACTGAGTTGGAGCTTTCGGTGAATGAAAACATCGTGATGAAATCATAGCATGGTGGTAGGGCTTTTTGTAAGTCCGCGTGGCTAGCTACCACCCTCAAGTTGAAAATCTGTCACGCATCTGTTAGCGTTTAGCGTGACTACCATCTTGGACCACATCATCATTTAACATCAGATGAGATTGTGGTCAAAACGCCTACCTATAAAGTATAAAAAAAAACATAATTACGTTAGAATTCAGCAAGTATTAAAATTAAGTTATCTTAAAAACTATTTTTCTCGTACAAATGTTATCTGTTATTTCATATTAAGTAGTTGAATGTGGAGATTTTCTCTGTTAAGTGATGCCTACAACATAAAGGCAAGATTCGCCCTAAATTTCAAATTTGTATTTTTATTATTTCGCGATGGGCAATGGTCAATCAATCAATAAGAACGCTATTCTTAATATAAAATATATAAATAAACTTATTTTCTGATACTTTTATTTGGTATAATAAATAATCTCTCGGCAATATGACGTCCATGACATCGAATAAGTTACAACATTAATAATATATGCTTTATCGTAAAGTTTAAAATAAATATGTTTTTCCAGTATTTCATGGTCGTCTGAATTTGTGGAAACTCCGTAATAAAATTTGTTATCCATAATATGTCGTTAAGGTGCAATAAAAAGAACGAATAACACAAGACCCAAAGCATAGAAAAGTAAATTTTTTCACGTTCGGTTGCCAATATTACTCTGCATGTGCTATTTATTTGACGTTCACAAAAATTATAATATTGTAATAAATATGGCCGCCTGCAGTTTAAGACCCTGTAGTTGTTAATTCATTACACAGCCTACAATTTTTCAGACATATTTTGTCTTCAATTGCATGCTTCGCTAAAAACGAGTACGCTTTTAGAATTTTTTCTTTTAGGTAAAACTTATAATAATGCTTATATATATTTTTTAGTTGGTGTGTGAATGAAATTGAACCATGTGATCCCAATGAAGGCAGAAGGATTGATGGGTCGTGCAACAACCTCGAGAACCCAACACGAGGAGCCCCACATACACCTGTTTTCAATGTCTTACCCACGGTTTTCATTCATGGTATATACAGAATTCCGATTCTCGATTATTGAAAAAATTTTGGAGTAACAAAATATTCGTTAATATTACAATAAACCTCGAGCTTTCGATATCAGTCTCCATAGTGTCTTCTAGAAAGAAATCAATGCTATTTTCAAGTTAGGACTTTATAAATGCCCCTTATGCCTGTATATTAATTATTGGTACACATTAAGTATATGGAATAAATGCAAATATTGTAATAAGATCACTCAAATCTATACCTTTGAATTATAAGGCTATAGAACTAGAACTAGTTTCTTCTTACAACCCCTGTACGCTTTTAAAGTGTAGAACCTAAAAAAATAAAAGACATTCGCAATTGGCAAATTAATAATTCTCAATTGTTTCTTATTTCATATTAACTGATCATTTTATAAGATTTACGCATATTAACTTCACTTATAATATCTCCTTAAATTCATGACTAGTCATAACTGAACTATAGTGTATTACCATCTTTAGACAGGCTTTGAATAAACTAAACCTCTTCTAAAATTCTTTGCATACAATACCGCCGTAAATTCGCAATTTATTGTGCTCATAGTTCTAATGAAACGTTTTTTATGGAGCTAATAGTTAAGTATAATGTGATAGAAATTATCAATGAGATAATCAACGGTAATAATTATAAAGGTAGTATGCACTGTTATTTTGTAACGAATTATAAATAGGAAATAAAGTAAGAAACAAAAAACGAAACAAGATATGAAGTAAGTAATGAAGATGCGCAAGTTGTGGTCGCAAAATTAATTCCAATTGCAGATTACATGGGAAAAAAATGTTCCTAAGTGACTAATTAAGGCTTAATTTAGTTTTGAAATTCGTTATTCGTACATTTTTCTGTTAGCTTTTTAATTGCGAATGTTTTATTGGACACTTCAAATATTTTTAATAATGTATAGTTAATTTATTATATAACTGTGTAGTATTTAATATATTTTACTCGTCTCGAAAACATTCGACTGGCAGTCTACTGTTGAGCAAAGCATTCTATGATTTGCTGTATTAGTTAGTATAATACAAGTATAGTTAGATTAGAAACGAATAACCGTGTGTGAATTTATCTCCAATTTTGTAGGTGACGAGCCAACAAAAGCAAAAAGTGGTAACGATAAGCCACTTCCAAGGTATCTACGAACTCTTTTCCTCGCAGAAGGTCATGTACCGAGTAAAACATTTTCATACCTTTCATCTTATGCCTGGGTATATCTAGTAAGTGATATCGTTTCCATTGTTGATACAGGTAAATATCTGACTTCAGGACTTTGTTTTATATGAATTCATCAAATTATTACTACGGCACCTAAGCATATACAGGATCGTATTGATCTAAATTTAAAGCAATTTGATTTTCGTTTCAGTCAACTATGTGCTCTGGAAACCGTACTGCTGTTTGCCGAAGGGTAAGACCGATCGAGATTGTACTCTAATCAAAGTTCCTGACGATGATCCAGTCCATCGCTTCTCTGATATCAGATGTTTGAATATGACGAGACCGGAAACATTTCAAAGCAAAGGTTGCATTAAGCATAATACACACCCTAGCCGAGTAAGGGGATTTTATTTAAAGAGTCACAGTTCTCATTTTACGCTGTTCAAATATTCCTTCTCTTGATTATGTATCCCGCAAGAGCAACGTAGTATAATAAATGGTCAAATATCTGTAACAAAATGTAAAATTCAGAATACCAATTATCAACTTTGATTATCTTCTTACCCTTATCCCACCTAAGTAGGGTCGGCACAACATGTTTATCATGTGATTCATGATTTGGCTTAATTTTTGCGATCGGCTGCCTGCCTGACATCAACCCTCCTTGGGATTATTTTGTAGTACCACTATACTTCAACTTCGTACGGATGCCAAACTCGGATATTTTATAATTTTGCTTGTGTGCGATGTATCCGTGTGTTGCACCTCCATAGGATCTTGTTCCAGGTTTGTCGTAGCCATACTGATTTTTTCCTACAAATCTAATTCAAGCGGTTGACTGGCTCTTTTAAAGCAACTTTAATATAAATTAATATTTATATACTTGTTAACAGCCTTACTCGTAGGAAGATTTTGTTGCTAAGTATACCGAGGCAGCATTGTTTGCATTTAACTAAGGCTTGATTAGTAATTAAGACAATTAAGACAATTTCTGTCTTAAAGCTTTTGTTTCGCTATTTCTTATTTATTATTACTCTTGCGAAATATAATATCACAAGGATTATCCTTAAAACTAAAAATATTGCGTAAATCTCACCTTTACCATTACCATTTATAACAGAATTATGGTCTAAAGTAATAATCTGCAATATTTATTATTTTTTAAGTTATACAAACTACTAGGTTAAGTTAGGCTTAGGTGAACACCATGATGGATTTTCCCACGTAAAAAGGCTTAGGTGTACATTTTTGTTGTTACTGCTTCTATTAATGCTTCTTTATATAAAGCAGATTTATTGCACCCATTGGCATTTACATTAACAATGATAGTATTTCAGCAAACAGGTGATGGCTTCGATCTAGGAAAGCAGATGTGTCCTGGAATCATTCCCTTTCATAGGACGTTGTCTAAAATTAATTACAATCGCAGATAATATCAGCGACACCACACATCGATTTATCAACCTTATATGGAGCTGTGCCAAAGAACCTTCTGCTCAAGGGTAGGCAGTTCAAAGGCGGATTACTGAAAGTTGATATATCCAATGGGAGGATATGGCCCCCTAGTTTTAAATCACAGAATAACATTTGCTTCTCGAATCAGAAACCTCGTGAAACCAGGTGCCACTTCACACGTGAGTTTTTTTTTTCTAGTAATATAAACAGTTCTGGTATTACTACAGAGTACTGGAACCAAGTTTCAATCATTGATCCATTACACGGCAGAGGGATATAAGATCGAATTGATAAAGTTTCGTGTATGGTACTTTACGATTTTGTATGAATTGTTGAATAACCTGGACCTTAACTTAGTATAGTATAGTATAATATAATAGTGTAACAAATAACTTGGCCACATATTGGATTTCACGTCATGGCTGCGAGGTAGGCTTCTATTCTGGAAGTATCAAAACATATGCTAGCCGGCTACTCGGTTGAATACGTATGCAATTCAAGTCTACCTCCATCTCTTCAGTATGGTGTTTTATTTTGTTTTTTTTTTATGATATAGCAAATGGGCATGCATGATATTTGATGTCAAATAATCACCGCAGCCTATAGTTGTGTATAATCGACCTAAAAGAACTCTATTCCTGAGGCGCATGATGGTAGGTTCTTACCGAGTATTACCACTTTCCAGTAGAAGTAGGTGAGGCGGTGATGCTTCCATAGTCGAATCTTGAACTTGCTCTATTTTATACTCTCGTTGGCTTCTAATTGATTATCCTCGTAAATCACCCGGAGTAGATAGTGGTAAAATTTGTATAATCACGGTATCAACTATGCTATATCCTTTCAGATGCAGGTCTCAGATTGTAAGGTCTTCCATTAAATATATTACAATCTGAGACCACATTATCATTCAGGATTAGGTTTGACTTAAACCAAAATTTATTTCGTTACAGCTGAAGATCGCTCTAACTCACTTCTTGGTATCAACTTGATGTCTATTTGGTTTTGGAGGCAACACAATTTTATTGCCCAAAATCTAGCCAGGGTCAACCCTTGCTGGGATGATGAGCTATTGTTTACAACTGCTAAGGACATAAACATAGCTATAGTACAACAGATATATTTCTATGAACTTCTTCCAGCATGGATGGGTAAGGTTTATTTAATTACATTTCGCAAAAGGACTACTACAACTATTAAAACCCGCTTAAACCAACGTAACTTAAGCTAGTAATTCGTATCGGGATAGGTGCTTCGATGGCAGCCAATGTATAATATATTGTTTGGAGGTTTTTGTATTAAGATGAATTAAACTAAATGGGCATTCGTGTTCGAACAGTTGTAATTATTCGTCTACTGTAATATATTTTACCATAAGACCACAATAGCTTTGCTTTCTTCTATCTGCTTTCTGGCACGATAAATATCTGTCAATAACGCCTCCCTCTGTACATTAACCATCAATGAAAGTAAGTGTAATGCTTTATTTTATGAAAATATTTAAGATGAAAAGATAAACCAGATAGGATTTCTTGCCGGTTATTCTCTATGACTCGATTATTTTCCAAACCGGTGGTACTTTTGACGTTCATAAGGACCATCTTAGAGCCTAAATTGTATAAATTATTATTGATTTTCATTATATTAAGTTCTTTAAACAATTTTAAAAGGTACGCTAAATTAATCGATAGTCAGATTTAGATCATTTGCTTACAGGTCGCGATAATCTTATCAAGAAACAAGTAATCTCGGCTAACCCTGGTTTCAGAAACATTTACAACCCTAAAATAATTCCACAAATTTCTTTGGAATTTCCATTTGTTTTGAGATGGCTGCATACGATACAGGAAGGTGTTATTAAGTAAGTATTTATGCAGATTTGATCTATATTTGCAATGTTTATATGCAATTTATCTATACGAAGCACATCACAGTTTTGTTGATTACGTAAGCTATCAGTGTCTGATTTTATGGAAATCTTCCTGTACAAGTGTCTTTAGAAGAGTGATTTACTCATTATATGAGACCTTCGCTTTCTATTAGATATGACTAAGGCTATATGACAGCCAGTAAATTTAGAAAATTGAAATTTACTTCATCTGTGAACGCATTGTCATGCAGTGATATTTTAATTCTACCCATATTTGCGTACACGTTATAAGTAATCCGGCTGGAAACAGCAAGATTGAATCGAGATTCTACTTGACCACCAGTTCTTATAGGATCCAATGAGGCCTATTTTATCGAGTAATATCATAAAACGAAAGCGTAAAAATATATCTTAAAAATTTGGTATCTATTTTCAGAATGTACGATAAACACGGACATTACCTTAGATCATATCCGAATGTGAACTTGACTTTGAGAACTGGTTTCCTTGATGTGGACGATAACATTGACTATATAACTCTAGGATCAACCAGACAAGCAAGTGCTGCAGCTGACTATGTCGTTGATCCAGATGTATGTATCCTTATATATAATTGATATAATAGATGTCCATTAACCAATTTATTATGGATTTCCTAAACACCGAGTCGTTAGCCGTTGCAATTTAAACTTCGACGGTTTGACGTAGCGTTGAGAGGATTGGGGAAGAAAGAATGGAAGGCATTGGATTAACGTTTACACATTTTGGCCTAAATAATTGTATAATATTTAATTATTTTTTTTGTCTCCTATTAGATGGCTGAAATTGGTTTAGGACCCCAGCAGCGTGCTGCCGATTTGATGACTACTGACATGGCAAAGAACAGATATTTTGGATTTCAATCTTATGTAAAGTACGTGGAGTTTTGTTACGGAAAAGTGATTAAAACTTGGGATGATTTAATGGGATTGATAGATCCAGAGGTAAATTAAATTATGCATGAGTATTATAAAAAAATAATATTAGTAGCGTAATAAAGGATTTAAAAAAATATTGGAAAAGTATAATATCAACATGGATAGGGAGAATAACACTCACTATATTTTAACCGCTTATCCTATTTGAAATACTAAGGCGTGAGAGAAAAGCGAATATTTTTGTTATTTTAATAATGATTTCAGAGAATCGAGCTATTGAAATCTGCTTACGAAGATATTGAAGATATGGATCTCATAGCCGGAATATGGCTTGAAAAGTTAATTCCAGGTGGTCAAGTGCCTCAAACTTTCTTTTGCCTTGTCGTTGAGCAATTACATCGGAATATAATATCTGATAGACATTGGTATGAAAATCCTGAAAGACCGAATGCTTTTACTTCGGGTAAGAATTATAATACATTATATTTTTTATTTCATTTCTTAATTCTTATTCTCGATTTATTTTCCAAATTCCTTGTACCTACACGACACAATAATATATATTGTGTTCACAATATGATCCATCATAAAAAAATTTGCATGTCAACAACAAAGTTATTTTTTTGACTATATTCTTTGTCAATCGTATTGATTCATTGGCTGTAAAATTAAATATGTGCTTATAATAAGAAGAATAATAATAAATTAACATTTTTTTTTTTTATTATCAGATCAGCTTTATGAAATTAGAAAAGCAACTATTGCTAGAACTCTATGCGATGTGGGAGACACAGTCACAGAAATACAGCCTCAAGCATTTTTGAATATTGGACCAGGGTACGTTCATATTACTACCTTAAGGAAGTTATCACTATAATTACCGCTGATCGACGCAATCCCCTTAAAGGACTTGCATCTGCTTGATGGGTATAACAGTAAATTTGAGTTACCTGTCTAGTTTTCAAAGCTTGCTTATTTCAGAATTGAAAGGCTAGAGTACAATTGCAGTTTAAATGTCAGATCGACAATAACAGATACATGGCTTATATTTCAATGAAACATGATTCTAAAATAATTCGTTTTATCTTCACGGTAATGGCTATTTTATGTTTAGAGTCCTTTTCTTCACCGTATCATGAGGTAACGGCGACGGCTTACTATAGAAATGTTCCAATCGTTTTTAAATTGGATATCAGACATTTAATAACTTCTTTAGTCAGACGACATCTTTATTCTAGCCTGTGAATACTTTGGCAGAAGCTTCTGAGTATATGAATGTTTTTTTATGCGATTAGAGGCAAACGAACAGACGGGTTACCTGATGGTAAGTAATCTCCGCCGCCCATGGACACCTGCGACACGAGAAGCGTCACAGACGCGTTGCCGGCCTTTGGGAAAGGAGTAGACTCGTTTCTTGAAGGTCTGTGGGTTGTATTGCTCTGGAAACGCTGCCGCTGGGAACTTATATTTATTTACTTGCATGAGATTCAATACGTTTTAAGTGTAACTTTTTCAACTATTTATTCCAGAAATCAATTAACAAGTTGCAATGATATACCATTTATTGACTACAAGGCGTGGACTGATGAAAATTGCCTCCGTCCTGAGGAATGGAAGAAATAGTATAAATATAGGATTAATTGAAATATACATAACATTCAAATACATGAAATAAAAAAGTATCTGTTTTATCTCCATATTCTTCAAACTCCTATCAGACACTACAATTAAATTTATGTGCACCAATAAATATTTTTAAATAGAAACAATTACGGTAACGTCTGAAAACAGATTATTATGTATTCCGTTTACTTTTATCCTAATACCTATATACTTATTTTAATAAAAGCATTATGTACTATAAATTTACTATTCGTTTCAATTAATCAACCTACATATCCGCGGTGATTATAAATAAATAAACAACATATTTAATTCAATCTACTAACATTTTTGAATATTTTATATATAGTTTTTTTATTAAAAATGTTTGACAACAAACACTTGATCAATCATAGTTTCCCAAGCTTAAATATATACTTAGTCTGATATTTCTCAACAGGTAGCCTATAATGTACTGTGATAATGCATGTATGTTAGTACAAATTCAGTAACAACACGGTAGGTTTTGGGTAGTTTCAATCAACTTAATGTAGTATTTAAATAAAAGTCTAAACCTAAAAAAAAAAGTTTTAATAACTCCTATAGGTTATTATCATAATTATATGAATCTATATTGATATCCAACATAATCAGTCTAATCAAATCTATACTGCGATAGAACTGCGCAAATGTTTGATTATTTAGCACTAACTTGATATTATAGAACGCAGGTATGTCAATGCAATGGAATAATATATAATGGGATACACGTCGTTCCGTCAAGCCAAAATCCGATAACAGAAATAACAATTTTTTTATTTTTATATTATAGAGGGCAAACGAACAGGTGCGTCACCTGATGGTAAGTGATCACCGCCGTCCATAGACACTAGCAACACCAGGGGAGTAATAAGTGCGTTACTGGCCTTTTAAATATGTGGGTCTCCGGCGCTCTCACTGGCCGAACGAAACGCAACAGTGCAACTACTGTTACTTCGCGTCGGTTTACTGTGAGAGGGTGGTACTACCCCGGGCGAGCCGACCCATTCATTCTGAAACCAGTAATAGCTTCAGCGTAGCTCTACCACCTTACTTACTTAAAAAATGCCTTTCAAATATATTAAATGAAATACAATGAATCATTAACTATTTACGCTCATATTAAATGTTATATATAAGTCAAATAGATATTACAAACGACACATGGTAGTCATAGAGTCGCTCTGAGTACAAATAATCGCTAAGGAATTTATGTATAAAATGTATTGTAATAAATTTAAAATGCATGCATAATAACATCTTTTATATTCATAGGTAATGATCATAGAAGTATTTTTTTGGCAAAAAAAAGAAACCATAGTAACGTTAAATATATGTGAAACAAGGTCGAATTTAGACAACTACTAATAAGAATTTTAAAACGGATGCTATGATCTACACTACAACCCTTTTTTTTAATTTAAATGCGGGAAGAAATCCTACATTGGAGACCCACAGCCCTGGGGAGCTGTCGGGTGTCAGACTCTTACTGACTAAAAAATAAATCCACGAGATACCGTCTGCCGCGCTATGGAGCGGCACAGGATCGAACAAGCAAGCACCATGCCACCCCGGCGACAAGGCCCAGCGCGAACGCCCTGACCGCGACGACAACCCGGTCAAGCTGCCTACTCGTCTAACGAACCATTATGCAAAGGAAAGTCAGGTCCCCAGCCCCTTCCCTCCTTGGTCCGGCTGGCAGTCAAGGGGTCAACCCCTCCAACCACCACCACCTGTAACTTTTTTACGTGGTTTTCTACCACGATGAATTTTTAACGAGATTTTCTCCCTCTTGCTCCGCCCGAAGGCCACCCCTCTGTCAAATAATCATGCTTAGATAGCATTGTTAATTAAGTGCAACTTAGTAGATATCAGCGACTTCATCTGCGTTGTTTATTATCTTAACAATATATATTATAAACAGAAGAAAAACATTAAAAAAGTACAGAGCGAAAATAAAATTTATAATTTTTTTTTTGCAAATAATGTTATCTGTTTACATCCCATCCCCTACGCATGCGCATCACACCGCTAACACCATTTCATATGTCATTGAATTCGTGGTACTTATAAAAATCGAAGTTACTTATAATTTAAAAACAATACATTAGCTGAAAATATCGCGAATATTTATTTTTAAATTAGGACTAAAGTAATTTGATCGGTTGGTAATTTGTACGCCATATGCGTATAACGGCATACCTCAATTTTTTTATATGGATCAGGTAGAAATTATGTTTTGTGTACTTTGCCGTATTGATATTAAAACCTCATTTAACAGTCGATAATCTTATAACTATATTGTACCAGTTGTACTACCTTAAATATAGTTCATAATACATAACACAACCAACTTATTGTTGTCGCTTTTAAGTATCGGCGTGCGTTCTCATCATTTATACCAAAAGCAGTATAAATAACTTCAAGAAATACAAGGCAATAGTATCCACCTAAAGCGGGACCAGAATAATTAGGTTCTAATACTAGCAATAGTAAAAATAAGGGTGGACGTTACTTCGCACTTCCACTTAATAATTGTTTGGTCGCTCTCACGTCTTACTGTAACAAAAAACGTTTGGGAAACAACCAAAAATAATGAAAAGGCGTGGTTGGTCGGCTGTTAAACTCGATGTTAGCAGGTGGTTTAACACTGTGATATCGATCTGAAAGATATAAAAAAAAAATATGTATATAAAATGAAAAGAGAAATAAAAGATGTAAATAATATAAAAAAAACGTATATAACTAATTCTAAATAAATAAATATATCTTGCAGATTAACGTGTAAGGATACTACAACGATTACACGTGTTTCGCTCCTTCACGGAGCATTTTCAGATCGATGTTGAATCTTCCGACGCAAGCGGGCGAGATTTATTTCTAGTTGTTTCACAACCGTTTTTTGTTGCAGTAAGACGTGACAGCGACCAAGCAATTCTTATCGGAAGTGCGAAGTAACGTCCACCTTAATTATAAATGATGGATTCCCGCAAAGTAACGCCTTCATCAATCAAATAACTAACAATAGTGTCTCGCTTAGGCGTGTCGCGTTCAGACATCGGCTGGAGTATATCTAGCAATCAAGCGGGATGGCTGGATCAGTACGCGAATGAGGCGTCACCGTCATGACTATTTAGATCAGTATTTCGCGTTAAGGGATCAGTAATTGTATTTCCAATAGCTGAGAGTCTGCCCGTAAGGGCTAAGTGTGGATTGTGAATTGCATTGTCCTTACTATTAGGCAACGGCATCGTCAGTTTGTAGTCGTATAATAAAAATAATTACCTTTAGTTTCTCAGGTGTTTAAAAGTCAATGAAACAGTTGGCGCAAAAGAAGAAGGGCTGTATGCCCTAGAAACACATATGGATCCCAGGACAAAATTAACATACATTTGTACATAGCTGCACAATATATTTATAAGCCAACTGCGCAGGTGTTCTACTGACGAATGATAAACAATATATTGTTTTGTCTACGATATCAACCCCAAGATACAACCTTGCTTGTCAATGTCAACGGCGTCAATATGTAAATACTGCGACACCAATTCTTAGAAAACACTACGTCATTCATCTAGAAGATTCCTCACCCACACTGTCTGCACCAAGACTATAAATACGGTTGCGTTCTGCACTCCAAGGATCATTCATTACGGTCTATTCTATTTATAATCATTAGACTTAGTGTTGTAAAAGTAAAAGCTTGTGAATTAAATATATGTTTTTAAATAAGAAAGAAAGGTCTTTAGTCATTTTTCTCTCGTTAGAACGGTCATTGTCAAAGTTTAATAACTAAGCGGTGGTATGCTTTTAAAGTACATAAAATTATAAATAAATTTAAAAAAAATAACAGTACACAATTTTAATGATAAATAACAGGATGATATTAAGATTTATCATAATTTTGTACCAATTATATGGTATTCACTGTGGGATATTCTATGATTCTTACCACGGAACACCAATAACCAGAGAAGAATTGAAGCAACACGATAAAGCCAATAGAACTTTGTAAGTGTATAAAATTTAAAAACCATTATAATTTACAGTTAATTTGAACTTAATTTCTATAATTATAATTATTCAAGAACTATGAACTGGCGGTAACGCTATTGCGTATTACACTAACTGTACACGTTGGTAAATTAATCAAGTCACCGTGGATTTTTAATATCTGTTATAGATAGGTACTTTAAATAGAACAAATTTATGTTTAATTGGAAAATAAAATTACATCTTTTTTTAATATAATTTATATTACAGTTATTTTTTGAAAATCAATAACAGACAGACACATTTCTAACGTTTTTAGATTTTGTGTCTATTTATCTGTCTGGCGTTTGTACGGGCATCACGCAAAAACTACGCTATAGATTTTGACGAAATTTGGTAGTGTGATAGCTTATATAGCTGTATAACATATAGAATATAATTGACATGTATATGTACATTATTATATATGTATATCTTACTTTAAAGGAAACACCCAAGAAATGTAATTGACGCAAAAACTGTTTGTTGGGTTATGACTAAATTCGGCATAGAAATAGTTTATAGACTGGAGTAACATATTATATATAATAAAAAAAAATAACAAAAATCTGTATGTTTCACAACAATATATAGGTTGGCTTTCCAAGGAAGAACACAATTAATAATAAGGTTATTTTTTGATTTATCAAGTTTATTTCGAATTGCAATTTTCATGAATAAATCTTGATACTAATGCCTCAGTTACCTTCTCTGTTAGTGTTAAATGAATGAGTGAACACATTACTGTATTTTTTAATTCATACACTTGGGTACTTCATGCCATAAGGCATTTTATTCCAGCTAACCAGCGGTATTGTGGAGAAAAAAAGTACGGTAGGTAGTGCGATTAAAAAAAAATAAGAATGTGCCTAAGGCTAAAGTATAGTTCAAACACCATGTACCATTCAAAATGGAAGCGTTATTAAATCGATTATTTTGATAGTTTTAAATATTCTGAGGCATTAGAAGACGAACACAGATAACATTGCCATTACATGTGCGTAGTTATTTTTATGTTTGTCTTATCTACTTCGATATAAAACTTTCACAAATTTGCTCGCGGCACGATATCCGTTAGCGTTATACAATTAAATTAAGGTAACGGGAGTTTTTAATTTATGGTTTCTATTATTGGCTCCGTAGTTATTTAATTGTAAACAATGTATCTGATATTTGGCATACAATTATTATTATATCCGATAAACATAACTGCTTTCAGTGAGTTTACAATTCGCTGTTAAGCAACTAGACCGTTATTATAAATTATGTCTTATTGTAAAATGTACACAATATAAATTATGTTAATGTATACAATTATTTTACTATATTATTCTTTCTTTCTATTGCGTTATGGACAGATTTTCTTATTTTATTTATACTATTAAGTTTTGAACTTCAAACTGTATCGCACTGCAGTTTGGTTAAGGGTAAAGGTATCTCTGAGATGAGATTAGGTGAAGGTAAAAAAGTGCGGTGGGCCACGCTACCGAATGAAACCGTCGGACCAATGTCTTTTGCTTTGATATTCGTAGTTTCGAGAACCTGTATGTCGATTATATAAAAAAAAAGTTAGTTGCTGCTGTACGGCTGACTGTAACATTAAGTACCACGCTGTATCCCGAGGGTCAGATAAATACACTTAGGATATGAGCAACAACTGGATTCTGTAGTGACACGCTAAATCTCGGAGAACAGAATTGTTCATAAAGAGTGAGCCCGCATCAAATCGTCGAAGTTGAATTTTAATACACCTGTCATAAACCTATAACATACATATAATTATACATGTACCTATAACATAATTATGATTTTATTAATCGCGGCTATTATATTTCTGTTTGTTTTTAGTTGGTGTGTGAATGAGATTGAACCATGTGATCCCAATGAAGGCAGAAGGATTGATGGGTCGTGCAACAACCTCGAGAACCCAACACGAGGAGCCCCACATACACCTGTTTACAATGTCTTACCCACAGTTTTCATTGATGGTATATACAGAATTCCAATTCTCCAATATTTTAATGATTTAGCAGTAGCATAATAGTAACAGTCTCCGTAGGGTTTTGTAGAATTCAATTCTATTTTCTAGTTTCACTTTACAAGGACCACTAATGTCTTCATGTTAATTATTAGACATTCACTAAGTATATAGAATAAACATAACTATTATAATAAAATCACTACAATACCGCTGCAAAAGTAGCTGATTGTTGTGCTCATAGTTCTAATGTAACTTGTATGGAGCTAATAGTTAAGTATCATGTGATATAAATGATCAATGAGGTAAGCAATCAACGGTAATAATTGTAAATGTGGTGTATACTGCTCTTATATAACGAATTATAAAAACGATATAAATGAAAGAGAATAAAAAAAAAAATAAGGAATGGAATTGCGAACATGGGCAAGTTGTGATCGCGAAATTAATTGGGATTGGGGATTATTTGCGAAGAAACCGTTCGTAAGGGACTAATTAATTCTTAATTTACTTTTAAATTTTTGTTATTCCTACATTTTTCTGTTTGTAATCGTGAATGTTTTATTCGATATTTTAAATATTTTTAATAACGACAATAATTAATAGTTTAGTTTTTTTTTACTATTGTGTAGTTTTTAACACATTTTTCTACATATTTTAATTCCTTCAAAAACATTTTTTGGTACAGGCAGTCCACTCTTCATCCAAGTAGTGTGTGATATTGTATTTGCTGTATTAATTAGTATACTACAAGTATAATTAGATTGGAAACGAATAACCGTGTGTGAATTTATCTCCAATTTTGTAGGTGACGAGCCAACAAAATCAAAATGTGGTAACGATAAGCCACTGCCAAGATATCTACGAACTCTATTCCTCGCAGAGGGTCATGTACCGAGCAGAATATTTTCATATCTTTCATCTTATGCCTGGGTATATCTAGCAAGTGATGTTGTTTCCGTTCATGATACAGGTAAATATCTGACTTCCGGACTTTGTTTTATATTAATTCATCTAACGATTACTACTGCACCTAAGCCTATAGAGGATCTTATTGATTAAGAATCAAAATAATCTCATTTTTATTTCAGCCAACTATGTGGTCTGGAAACCGAACTGCTGTTTGCCAACGGGTAAAAAAGATCGAGCTTGTACTCCAATCAAAGTTCCTGACGATGATCCTGTCCATCGCTTCTCTGATATCAGATGTTTGAATATGACGAGACCGGAAACATTTCAAAGCAAAGGTTGCCTTAAGCATAATACACACCCTAGCCGAGTAAGTGGATTTAATTTAAAGTGTAAGAATTCTCATTTATCGGTTTCAAATATTCTTCCTCCTGACTCTGTATACCGCAAGAGCAACATGATATCGGTTGCAAAATGAAAAATTCAGATTATTTACCAATTATAATATAAATTACAATTTGTACACTCGTCAACAGACTTCCTCGTACTAACTAAGTAACTAACTAATTAACTAGGTATACAGAGGCAGTACTATTCGCATTTGACTAAGGCTTGGTTATTACTCGTATATGGTCTACAGTTCCTGTTTTAAAGTTCTTATTTTACTATTTCTCTAATATTTTACTCTTGCGAAATATGTAATTGGAGGGATATTATCCTTAAAATTAAAAGTAATCCTCGCCTTTACCATAACCCTATATAACCGAATTGTGGTATAAAGTAATAATAACTGTAAAAGTAATAGTAACTATAATAAGACCAGCCGTGTTATATGGAGCCGAGTGCTGGGGTACGAAAGAGACGGATGAGAAAAGATTACATGTGGCAGAAATGCGAATGTTAAGATGGATGTGTGGTGTAACTAGAATGGATAAGATTAAGAACGAGTATATCAGAGGAACTTTGAAAATAGCACCAGTGACAGAGAAGTTGAGGAGTAATAGGTTAGTATGGTACGGGAATATTATGAGAAGAGATGAAAGTCATGCAACAAGAAAAGTTTTCAGTTTGAAATTGGACCGATATAGAAGTAGAGGAAGACCGAAAAAGGTGTGGATGGATTGTATGAAAAATAATATTTGTATAAAAAGTGTGAATACTGAGATGACAATTGATAGGGGAGAGTGGAAAAGGAAAACATGTGCCGAGCCTTACTTAGGTGGGAGAAGGGTAAGATGATGATGATGGTATAAAGTAATAATCTGCGAAATTTATTACTTTTTAAGTTATACAAACTACTAGGTGCTTAAGTGAACAGTTTTTTTATTTATTTCTTCTATAAATTCTTGTTTATATGTTCATGTGTTGTAAGGCATTCATTCTGGCATTAATATTAACAAAAACTTCATACTGATAGTATTTCAGCTAATATAGGATGGTTCCGATCTAATGAAGCCGAAGTGCCCTGGAATCATTCCCTTTCATAGGACGTTGTCTAAAATAAATTTCAATCGCAGATAATATCAGCGACACCACACATCGATTTATCAATCTTATACGGCGCCGTACCGAAGAACCTTCTGCTCAAGGGAAGGCAATTCAAAGGTGGATTATTGAAAGTTGAGATCTCCAATGGAAGAATATGGCCTCCTAGTTATAAATCACAGAATAACGTCTGCTTTTTGAATCAGAAGCCTCGGGAGACCAGATGCCATTTCACACGTGAGTTTTTTTTTCCTGTGATATCTACACATCTGGTAACTACTACACGGTATCGGGACCAAGTTTCAATAATAAATGCATTTTACGGTAGGGATACAAGATCGAATTGATAATTTTTCGTGTATGGTACTTTACAATTTCGTATGAATTGTTTATGTTTATTCTATCTATTTGAACCAAACACAGAATAACCCGAGCTTAATCTTAGTACAGCATAATCTTCATGTAAGAGTGTAACGCTTACCTTGGCTATATATTGGGATTCGCGTCATGTCTCCGGCGTAGCTTTCTATTCCAAAAGTATCAAATCTATTGCTAGCCGCGTAGTAATTTAAATACATCTGCAATTCTAGTCTATCTCCATTTCTTCAGTGTGAAGTTATAGTTTTATTATGTTATTATGTAGCAAATAGACACGCATGTCACCTAATCTTAAATAATCACTGCAGCCTATAGCATATACCATAACCTCATTCCTGAGACGCATAATGATAGGTTGTTACCAAGTACTACTGAACTATCACGGTATCAACTATGCTGTACCCTTTCAGATTCAGGTCTCAGATTCTAAGAACTTCCATTAAATATCTTAAAATCTGAGATCACATCATCGTTCAGGATTAGGATTGACTTAAACCAAAATTTATTTCGTTACAGCTGAAGATGGATCTAACTCAATTCTTGGTATCAACTTGATGTCTATTTGGTTTTGGAGGCAACACAATCATATTGCCCAGAATCTTGCCAGGGTCAACCCTTGCTGGGGTGATGAGCGTCTGTTTACAACTGCTAAGGACATAAACATAGCTATTGCTCAACAGATATATTTCTATGAACTTCTTCCAGCATGGATGGGTAAGGTTTATTTAATTACATTTCGCTAATTACTACAATTAATAAAACCTATTTAACCTTTTTTTTTTTTATTAACGTGTGGAAATCCATTATGGATACCCATTCTCCCGGGGAAGAGAATGGGTTATGTCCGACTCGCACGGACTAAAACCCCACGGTGTATCGGCCACCGCTTTAAGTCGGGGTGGCATGGAACCGAGCTGTGGCTATCACCATGCCGCCCCAGCGGTCAGCCCGGCGGAATGTGGCCGCCGGGCTCCGTCCTCATAGGGAGGTAGACTGGATACACCACCAGCTACCTCCCCTCGTCAGCCGGACCTGTGCAATGAGGAGATGGGCCCCCGACCCATCCCCTCAGGTTTATTTAACCTAACGTAACTTAAGCTAGCAAATTGTATACGTGCTTCGATGGCACCAAATGTACGATACGAGTATATTGTTTAGAGCTTTTTAGTACTTAGACGAATTAAACTAAATGGATCTTGTCTTCCAACAGTCATAATTTTCAATCGCCTGTAATATATCTGTTTACTATAAGAGCACTACAAGATACCTTGTTGCATTCATGAATATGACTGTACTACCTTCTTCTATCTTAATAAATATCTGGAATTAACAACCTTGTCTGTACATCCACCAAACACGAAAGTAATTATAATGCTGTGATTTATGAAAATATATAGAATGAAAAAATAAACCCGATAGGGTTTCTTATCGGTTCTTCTAAATTAATCGACTTTTCTCCGAATCGGTGGTAGTTGTGACATTCATAAGCACCATCTTCGAGCCTAATTTGTATAAAGTATTTTTTATTTTCATTGTAATAAGTTCTTTATACAATTTTAAAAGGTCGGGTAGATTAATGGATAGTCAGATTTAGATAATTCTCTTTCAGGTCGCGACAATCTTATCAAGAAACAAGTAATCTCGCCTAATCCAGGTTTCAGAAACATCTACAACCCTAAAACATTTCCACAAATTTCTTTAGAATTTCCATTTGTTTTAAGATGGATGCATACGATACAAGAAGGTGTAATTGAGTAAGTATCTATGTAGGTTTTATCTATATTTGGTATTTATCTATACAAAGCACTTCACAACTTTATTAATTACGTGAATTACCCGCGTCAATTTTTTACAAATGTCTTTAGAAGAGCAATTTACTAAAAATATGAGACCTTTACTTTCTATTATGCGTGACTAAAACTTTATGTCAGTTAGTAAATTAAAGAAATCGATCTGTACTTCATGTTTGAATGTATTGTTGTGCATTGATATTTTAATTCAACCACTTTTGCGTACACTCCATAATTCATCCGACTGAAAGTCGCAAGATTTAATCGATATTCTATTTATCACGCTATTTGACTACCAACTCTTACAGGGCACAAATAACGCCTATTTTCCTAGTAATATCACAAAACTAAAGCGTCAAAATAAATCTTAAAATAAAATATTTGGTATATATTTTCAGGATGTACGACAAACACGGATGTTACCTTAGATCATATCCGAATGTCAATTTAACTTTGAGAACTGGTTTCCTTGATGTGGACGATAACATTGACTATATAACTCTAGGATCAACCAGACAAGCAAGTGCTGCAGCTGACTATGTTGTTGATCCAGATGTATGTATCCTTACATTTAATTTAGTTTTATTAGTAACTAGCTGTTGCTCGCAGCTCCGCATGCGTTTTTTTTTATAATTGTAAACTACTTCTTATAAGATCAGCTATCTGTTAGTGAAAATGTGGTACTGAAGGATATGAAGTAGTGCAAAGTGTCCAAAGGCGATGTCAAGGACAGATCGAAGTGGAGAAGAAAAGTAATGAAGGCTGACCCTACCACCATGTCGAACAAATAGCCAGGAAGAGAGAGAGAGAGAGAGACAGTTTCTTTGAGGCTCGATCATATTAAAATTTCTGAAAGTATTGGCACAGGACTACGACTATTCGATGCAAAATATTTTATAGATGGTACTAGGACGTATAATTTTCTGGGTTCATTTGACTCTTTGTTATTTTTTAATGCCAAATAAAACTCGTGGAAATTATCTAGTTAATCGTATAAATTCAATGAATTATTTCTAATAATTTTGTACCATTATTTGTGATGGTTTGGTTATCAACACAAAAAAGTGCATTTATTAGACGGAGCACTTTCCTACGTTGATCACAACCTATTCATAAAGATAAATTCATAGGTGGTAGAGCTACGCTGAAGCTATTACTGGTTTGAGCATGAATGGGTCGGCTCGCCCGGGGTAGTACCACCCTCTCACAGAAAACCGACATGAAGTAACAGTGGTTGCACTGTTGCGTTTCGTTCGGCCAGTGAGAGCGCCGGAGGCCCACATATTTAAAAGGCCGGCAACGCACTTGCAACTCTCCTGGTGTTGCTAGTGTCTATGGACGGCGGTGATCACTTACCATCAGGTGACCCACCTGTTCGTTTGCCCCCTATAATATAAAAAAATAAAAGGTTTTAGGAAAAAAGGACTCACCCAAATGTTAGTTTTCATCGGTGTTACTGAGGCCTCCTCTTCATTAACAGCTAATGTAGATCATACCATTCAAGTTTCATTCGGCTATGAGATAATAAATGTCCATTAACCAATTTATTATGGATTTCGTTGATATCGGAATACAATGGCCAACATTGTAATTTAAACTTCAACTACTTGATGTAGTGGTGAGAGGATTGGGGAAGAAATAATGGAAGGCACTCGATTAATTCTTACACATTTCTTATATATTTTTTGTGTGACTGCTATTAGATGGCTGAAATTTGTTTGGGACCTCATCAGCGTGCTTCGGATGTATTTACTGCTGACATGTCAAAGAACAGATATTCTGGATTCCAATCCTATATAAAGTACGTGGAGTTTTGTTGCGGAAGAGTGATTAAGGCTTGGGACGATTTAATAGGAATTATTGATCCAGAGGTAAATTAAATTCTGTACAAATATTATTTAAAAAAATCGTGAGTAGCGTAATAAAGGATTTAAAAAATAAATCAGCATGAATAGGGAGAATAACATTCACTATATTTTAATCGCTTATCCTATTTGACATAATAAACTCTGAGAGATAAGTAAATGTTTTTGTTATTTTAATAATGATTTCAGAGAATTGAGCTATTAAAATGTGCTTACGAAGATATTGAAGATATAGATCTTATGGCCGGAATATGGCTTGAAAAGTTGATTCCAGGTGGTCATGTCCCTCAAACGTTCTTTTGCCTTGTCGTTGAGCAATTACGTTGGAGTATAATATCTGATAGACATTGGTATGAAAATTCTGAAAGACCAAATGCTTTTACTTTGGGTAAGAATTATTTTGTCTCATAAGTTTTGTTTCTTTTACTCATTCTTATTTCTGGAACTTATTTTCCAGACATCTTACAACCATAATTGATTAGGTTGATAGTCTGTAAATAATATTTGTTTTTTTTTTATATCTTATTTCAGATCAACTGTATGAAATAAGAAAAGCGACTATAGCTAGAACCCTGTGTGATGTTGGAGACAAAGTCACAGAAATACAGCCTCAAGCATTTTTGAATATTGGACCAGGGTAGGTTCAAATATCAGGGAGACCATCACTGTAATCAACACTGATGAGTTCAACCCCCTTAAAAGATTTAAATCTTTTTTTTTTTTGTTTATACATTATAGGGGGCAAACGAACAGGTGGGTCACCTGATGGTAAGTGATCACCGCCGTCCATAGACACTAGCAACACTAGGGGAGTCGCAAGTGCGTTGCCGGCCTTTTAAATATGTGGGCCTCCGGCGCTCTCACTGACCGAACGAAACGCAACAGTGCAAGCACTGTTACTTCACGTCGGCTTTCTGTGAGAGGGTGGTAGTACCCCGCGCGTCGGGCGAGCCGACACATTCATGCTGAAACCAGTAATAGCTTCAGCGTAGCTCTACCACCTACACCTACACGAAATCTGCTTAATGAATCGCTTGAGTATAATTGCAGTCTAAATACATATAGTGACTCTTTGGTGGCAACTCGCTATAGAAGAACAGAAGAGACACCAGATATAGGAGTTAAATTGAAACCAAATACGATTTCAAAATAATTGTACAATCACTTAGATAGTGATTATGTTATCTTTAGAGTCTTTTTGGTCGTCGTATCAAGGTTTGAGGACGAGGGCTTTCTATAACATTTCTCCAATTCTTTTATATGCTGGACTTTAAAATTAAAGAATTTCTTTAGGCACTCGTAATCATTTTACCTTGTGAATACCTAAGCATAAGCTTTTGAGTGTATTAATGTACGCTTACTGACCTCGACATTTGACGCCGTTATTTTTTTGTTATTCAATCAATTTTAAATTAAATACTTATTTGCCTGTTATTCAATATATTTTTAAGTTTAACTTTGTCCTCTATCTATTCTAGAAACCGTGTGACATGCTGCAGTAATATACCATTTATTGACTACGAGGCGTGGACTGATGAAAATTGCTTCTGTCCTGAGGAACGAAAGAAATAGTACAAACGTCAGTGTAATTAAAATATATATATAATAATAATAATGATAGAGAAGGGGTATCTAATAATAATCACGCCAAAACTGTGTTCTTTTTTTTATGTAATTCAACACATTCTTTAAACTCTCTGTCAGACGCAGTTATTAAATTTATATCCAGCAACAAATATTTATAAAAAGCAACAATTACGGTAACGTCGGAAAATGTTTAGTTTATTACCTATTCCGTTTACTTTTAAGGCAATACCTATATAATTATTTTTTTTACTTTTAATAAAGGCATTCTGTAAGATAAATTACCTCTTTTATTTAGGAGTAATAAGTTAGCATGGTAGGAGCATATTATGAGAAGAGATGAAAGTCATGTAATAAGAAAAGTATTGAGTTTGAAAGTGGACGGATATAGGAGTAGAGGGAGACTGGAAAAGATGTGGATGGATTGTGTGGGAAATGATATGTGTATAAAAAGGTGTGAATACTGAGATGACATCCGACAGAGGAGAATGGAAAAGGAAAACATGTTGTGCCGACCCTACTTAGGTGGGATAAGGGTAAGATGATGATGATGATTTAATTTAGTCTATTAATATACTGATAACATTTCAAATATTCGTAGCCGACGTAGGTAATAGATAACTGGATAATCATTAGTAAGAATAACCCACTATAATCTTAAATAGTTATGTCTTGGGAAGTGGTATTAATGCATCGCAAATTATCTGACATACTCGACTTCGTCTGCTTTGTTTATTATCTTACCAATTTAACTAAATCTGATCTGATGTACCAATTGAAAGCAAAAATATACTTTGCTTACTAAATGTTCGCGCTGCGTGCTGAATGAATTTTGACACGACAGCGGAGGGAGGAAATAGCAAAAATTGACTCGCCACAATGCTGAATTCGCGTCGCGCAGGGTGCCTTCTCTTCTTAAACGATACACACGTTCTGGAAACACATGGATTTTTAATAGTTTTGACACACGACACAATTTAAATTATAATAACGCCCATGTCCCGATCGGCCGTTAAGAAAAGCGTCAACGTCAAAGCGCCGGGTGATTAGAGATGGGGAACAGAGTACGACTTATGGGACAAGAATGACTCGTGACCGAGCAAATATCAGGCCTAAACACAAAATGTATTTGTAAATAAAGTATTCCGTTTTACTTACCCCCTAAATATGCATAACACATCGCTAACCCCAAAGAATACGTCATTAAATGTGCATTGCTTATACAAATCGTAATTACTTAACATTTAAAAACTTTTATTAATATGAAGTTGGCGTGAATATTTATTTCGAATAAGACCTAAAGTAATTTAGTCGAAAAATATCCAGTTAATGCGCGATGCGCACACAATGGCATACCTTCATTTTTTTTATATAGATTAGGTAGAATTATGTTACTTGAACTTTGTGGTATTAGTTATTAAACCTCATATAAAAGTCGATAACCTTATAACTATATTGTATAACCGTTATAAATGAATACGCGATAGAAATAGTGCCAGAAAAATTTGCATATTCGGTCATCGATCCTATAACCAAACTGAGAATAATTTTTAATTTATAGCGTCATATTTACATAACGCTAATAAATGAGTTTTGTTATTCGCACTTCTGGAATATTTGTAAATATGGGAATAAAAAACGTATATCTGTACTTATGTACGCCAATAAGAAGTTATAATTCTTTGGTTTAATAAAAAAACATTAAATGTAATGGATAATGTTACAGATACAGAATCAATACAAAAACTAAATTAAATAAACTATTTATCAAATAATAATAAAGTATCGTGTACACGTTAATATCCATTCAGTAAAAAGTCGTTATTTTGACATTATATACAGGCACTTCATTTTTATTATATGTATAGATAGATAACTACCTAGAGTATAGCTATCAGTTCTCAAGAGAACTTCAGAGACAATTACCAACCAACTTCATGGTGTCGCTTTTAGGTATCTGTGTTCGCGCGCATCCTAAAACTTCACTCTCATCATTTTTACCAAATGCGCCACGAAGCAGGACCAGAATAAATAGGATATAACCACCAGCAACGGTGACTCGATTAGGCGTGTCGCGTTCAAGCATCGGCTAGCGTATATCTAGCAATCAAGCGGGATGGCAGGATCTGTACACGAATGGGTCACGACCATCACGGACATAGAAGTAAGTACGTCACAGTGACTCTCTTTTAGTATTTCGCGTTACGAGAACAGTCACTGTATTTCTAGTTGCTGGCCGTAACGGCTACCTGGTCGTAAGTGCTTGTGAATCTATTGGTGCCCGCAGTTTAGATTGCATTGTCCCTAATGTTAGGTAATAACATCGTCATTTTGTCGTTGTATGTTAAAAATAATAACCCTTAGTTTGTCGGAGGTTTAAAATTATGACGATTCAGTTTCAGCGAATTCAGATACAGTATTATGCGACATAATAGGACATAATTTTATAGGTGGTAGAGCTACGCTGAAACTATTACTGGTTTCAGCATGAATGGGTCGGCTCGTCTAGGGTAGTACCACCCTCTCACAGAAAACCGACGTGAAGTAACAGTGCTTGCACTGTTGCGTTTCGTTCGGCCAGTAAGAGCGCCGGAGGCCCACATATTTAAAAGGCCAGCAACGCATTTGCGACTCCCCTGGTGTTGTTAGTGTCTATGGACGGCGATGATCAATTACCATCAGATGACCCACCTGTTCGTTTGCCTCTATGATGTATAAAAAAAATTATACTTTTAACAAGCTCGAGCTTTCTATCACGGAAGAAATCGTCATGATATTTTGCTAAGGTATTCCCTAATACACGGCTAGTTAAGTAACAACACTCAAGTTGAAGCTCTGTACCGAGTACCTATACTGTCGTAAGAAGGAAGAAAAACTACTATGCATTACAATATTGACTTTTATATATATTGGGGATCACGAGAAAGGTACGTATAACAATATTTTTTCGTTTCATTCGCAAACTATACTTAATCCAGCAACAAATTACATCTACTTTGGTAAAGTTACAGACTACAAACTTTTCCATATTTCGCTTCGATAACCGACGATAATATAGGTATATTCCAATAGCCACACATAAGAGCCAAATTTCCTCTAGATTTAGCGTATTGCCATCTCAAGCCACAGCGTTGTATAATTTGAAATGGGATTATAGTCAGGCGCGTAACCCCAGAAGAACAACAAAAATCAAATCACAATTTTAATTCCTTCTTGGGGGAAATCGAACTCACAGTATCCTTCTTCTAAGATCCTTATACGTTGAGTGCACGCTATCCAAATCGGTTTTAGTTGACGGACCGCATTTTTTACGCTATGTTTGTTTTGCAAAAACCTGTTACATTTTAAAACCTTTTTTTCATACGTATAGTTAAGAGTCAATGAAACAGTTGGCGCGTTAGAACGGTCATTGCCAAAGTCTAATCGTGAGCGATCGTGCGCTTTTAAAGCACATAAAATTCAACATATATAAATTACAAAAAAAAAAGAAAAACAGTTACATACTTTTAATGTTGAATGACAAGATGATATTAAGATTTGTGATAATTTTGTTTATATTATATGGTATTCACTGTGGGATATTCTATGATTCTTATCACGGAACGCCAATAACCAGGGAAGAATTGAAGCAACACGATAAAGCCAATAGAACTTTGTAAGTGTATAAAATTAAAACCATTATTATAATTTACTAGGAATATTAACTTATGGTTTTCCTTAGACTTTTTGGCAGATCTGGAGCATTTAATAGCAGCCTTAAATTCGAGATTGCGTATTGCAATTAATAATAAGTATGCAATGTATTGCAATTTGCAAATGTAAATTGCAAATAATATTTGCAAAGCAATATACAAAAAATAGCAATCCACTTGCCTGTTGAGAGTTGTTGCATTTACAGACATGGATAATTGTGATTTTCTTATCGATACTTTTTATTTCTATCAGTTGGTGTGTCAACGAAATCGAACCGTGTAATCCTTACGAAGGCAGAAGAAGCGATGGATCATGCAACAACCTTCGGAATCCAACACGAGGAGCCTCGCACACCCCTTTGCGCAACGTTTTACCAACCAGCTTCATAAATGGTACGTTTAGAAGATAACTCCCTGATATTTAAGTGGTTTGGAGTATGTTTGTAGTGGATACTATCCTTGACCATATTTTTTAGATCTGTACCATGAACTGAGCTAAATCTTCAACACTATTCATCTAATGTGTGGATGGAAAAAATGCATTTTGGTAAAAAGGTTTACAACGCTCGTACCAACGTTGGTAGTTATCTACCGTTTGAAATGTAGCCATACGGTAACGCTGCCGTGTTGTAACGGAAAATAAAAAAAAAATATGTATTTTGCTAAAAAAAATAATTGTAGTAATTTTTGTATCGGTTATCATGACACGAACTTGGATTAAAATATAATGGTATTACTCCAACATGTTGAATTTTAGCGTATATATTAATATACATTACTATCACCGTTCCAATAATAGGAGTCCCACATTTACAAAAACGTCTTTAATTTTTGAATGCATCGTATCTTCAAACTTTCGTGAAATTCTTAATTAATAAATATATATTATGTTTTCAATGTAATGCATTAGTTTCAAGGTTATCTTCAATTATTTAGGTGACGAGCCAAGGAAAGCAAAGAGCGGAAATGACATGCCGCTTCCAAGGTACCTACGAACCCAGTTTCTAGCGGAGGGTCGTGTGCCGAGCAACGAGTTTTCGTACCTGTCTACTTACGGCTGGGTACTGCTATCGAGTGATATCGCCTCCCTTCACGATACAGGTGATAGACCAATTGTGTAAACTTTTCTATACAAATTTATCTAAACGTCTCAGAGCAATTTGTACATAGCATAAACAATGAATTTGTATTGATTTATAGTACCATTTAATCTTGTAGAAGAACACCAATAGTATGATAGCAGTTTTTTAACTTTAGTCGAGAGTTCAAAGTTAAGCATATTATACGAAATTCAAAGCTGTCAGTGCCATACATAGTTCCACCTTAGACAGTTGGAGTTTGCTTGAAATACACTTTTTGGGCAAAAAAAAAACCTCTATTTCTGATGCTTTGGCTTAACAAGTTTTTGATTACCGAAGTTAAATACAAACCTTAGCTCCAGATTTGCTTAGCAGGCGACGGTGTCTATTAGTTTACGGGTTTTTCATGTTATCGTAAGTTTTAAGCGGTAAATAAAATTTGCATATTTATTTTCTATTGTGGCAATTACGCCAATATTTATCGTCACGAAAAGGATTTTGCTCAACAATGAGATATTTACAGGCTGATAAATAAATTTCTGATTTTTTTTTTCACCCAAAACATCTCAACCCATGGAGATATGCTCATTTCATTCATAATTTCAGTTAACTATATCGTTTGGAAACCGTACTGTTGTACGCCGAAGGGTAAAACAGATCGAGATTGCATTCCAATCAAGGTGCCAGATGATGATCCTGTGCACCGTTTTTCCGACGTTAGATGCCTCAATCTGACGAGACCGGAGACATTCCAGAGCAAAGGTTGCCTAAAGAACCATCCACACCCTAGCAGAGTAAGTTATTTTGTTTATTTGTACAGAAAAACAGGCGTTGTATTTGTAAAGTTCGTTAAACTATAAAAATGACAAAACATTATGGACGCTTTTTACGTAATTTAAAATTCCAGATAGTATCATCAACTCCTTTAATAGATTTATCTGCTCTATACGGTAGTGGGTCTAAGAGCCTATTGCTCAAGGGGAGGCAGTTTGAAGGTGGCTTACTCAAGGTCGAGATCTCCAATGGGAGGATATGGCCACCAAGTTATAAAACGCAGAACAACGTCTGCTTATTGAATCAGAAGCCTCGAGAAACCAGATGCCATCTTACACGTAAGATTTTAATTTATTTTCAGCAATATATCCCGCTGCTACAAGTCACCCAGTAAATTCTAAATAATTCCTCCATTATAGATACGAATACGAGACTGAATAATTAGACATTGATTGTCTATTTCAATTTCCCAATACATTCTACTGTTATAAATATCCGTTATATTTATAGGCAGATAATCCAGGACCTAACTGTAGTACAACGTACATCACTCATGAATGTGTTGAATAATTTGGTCATAGGTCGGGACTCGATCTCAAGGCTACCAACTAGCCTCTTATACATATGCATTAAGAAGCTTGACTTACTAACTTCTCAGGTGGATGTTCGTTCTCCTAAATTCCTTCGGCATGAAATTTAATTATAATCTTCAGAAGCAAGTGAAACTAAGTCGGTTAGGTATTAATGACGCCACGTTTGTACAATGCACCAAGGCGGCACGCTAGTTCTTAATAATCCTCATTCTACTCATGTATAACGTATAAGTTCCTTTACAATATCACCTAAATAAAGACACACGATATTTAATTTCAGAAATTTTGATGATTGTAAATATCTTGTAACAAATAGGCTAACAAAATTATTGTCACCTATTAAAACTACATTTATCAATGCATAGTAACGCTCACGTATGATTGTCATTTTATAAATACCCTATTATGTTTCAAATAGGTTCATAGACTTTGGGAAGACTTTGATGGGGTGATGATGGATATTACACAGGATGAGGATGTATATATCGGAGGCGATTTTAATGGGCATGTGGGAAAAGAGAATGGAGGTTATGAGAGAGTGCATGGAGGGTGGGGTTTTGGGAATAAAAACAAAGAGGGGGAAAGTATCGTAGAAGCTGCAATTGCTTTCGATCTTGCAATAGTTAACACTTTTTTCCAAAAAAGAGATCAGCACCTAATCACATATAACAGTGGTAATCACACCACCCAAATTGATTACTTTCTACTACGAAGAAATAACATTAAAATAGTGAAAGATTGCAAGGTTTTGCCTGGAGAGGTATTAACTACTCAACATAATTTGTTAGTGTTAGATTTAAAAATAAAATTACATCTGGACGGAAGTAAGTCCAGACCCCCAACCAGAATTAAATGGTGTTTGTTAGAAAAAGATGAATATGCGAATGAATTTAGGACAAAAGTTGTTAACAAAATGATAGAAATGAAAGATATGGAATCGAAAACAGTGAATGAATGTTGGAATGAAATGGCGACATGTATAAAGAACGTGGCAAGGAATGTATTTGGTGAAACGAAAGGAAGAGGAAACATAGATAAGGACACTTGGTGGTGGAACAAAGAGGTGCAAGAGGCTTTGAAAGAAAAGAAAACAGCTTTTAAGGAGTGGAAGAGTGTTGATGACAGGGATAGCACGATTAAAGAAAATAAGAGAAACATGTATGCAGAATGTAAGAAAAAAGCAAAAAAAGCGGTTGCTATTGCTAGAGCTAAAGTACAAAATGATTTGTACCAATCACTGGAGAGCTCACAAACCCAAAAATATTTGTATCGATTAGCAAAAGCAAGAGAAAAGAATACAAGGGATATTATACACGTTAAATGTATAAAAGACGGTGGAGGAAAAATTTTGACGAATGATGAGGATATAAAGAGTCGTTGGAAGGGATATTTTGAAAAACTGATGAATGAAGAAAATGATTGGCCCAGAGAGCTAGAGGCTGTACCGTTAAATTTAGGTGTTGTACAGGAGATAAAAGAGGAAGAAGTAAGAGAAGCTGTGAATGGTATGAAGAACGGAAAAGCAGTAGGGCCAGATGGTATACCTATTGAAGTATGGAAGTTTCTAAAGATAGATGGATGGATGTGGCTGACTTTATTTTTTAATAAGATATTGCAAGAGGAGGAGATCCCAAATGAATGGTACAATAGTATAATAGTGCCTATCTTTAAGAATAAGGGTGATGTACAGGACTGTAATAACTATCGAGGGATAAAGCTTATGTCACATAGTATGAAAGTCTGGGAAAGAGTGATAGCGAGACGAATAAGAGATGAAACTGTAGTTACTGAGAATCAATTCGGGTTTATGCCTGGGCGTTCGACAACAGATGCCATTTTCGCACTTCGCCAGCTGTGCGAAAAATACAGACGTGTACATAAAAACTTGCATATGGTGTTTGTTGATCTGGAAAAGGCATATGATCGAGTACCTCGGGATGTTCTGTGGTGGGCGCTGAAAGAGAAAAGAGTGCCTGGGAAGTACTTACAACTTGTCCGTTGTATGTATAGTCAAGCTCAAACACATGTTAGGTCCGAGGCTGGAATTACCGACGATTTCCATGTGGCTGTAGGTTTGCATCAGGGATCAGCTTTAAGTCCTTATCTATTCCTTCTTGTCATGGATGCAGTAACATCAGACATACAGGAGGAAGCACCTTGGTGTATGCTATTCGCTGATGATATTGTTCTTGTTGGTGAAAATGCTGCCGAGGTCCAGAGTAGGCTGGAGAAATGGCAACAGAAACTGGAGAATTTTGGTTTAAAGATTAGTGGGATGAAAACTGAACATTTGTTCTGTGACTTCGGAGGTCCATCCAGTTTTTGTCATATTACCTTAAACGGTGTATTCTTACCAGCCTGCTCCAATTTTCGGTACCTCGGCTCATTAATCCAAAATGACGGTGGAATAGACAAGGACGTGAGGAATAGGATAAATGCAGGGTGGATGAATTGGCGAAAGGTGTCTGGGGTAGTTTGTGACCCACGAATGCCGTTGAAACTCAAGGGGAAGGTGTATAAAACTATAATAAGACCAGCCGTGTTATATGGATCCGAGTGCTGGGCTACGAAAGAGACGGATGAGAAAAGATTACATGTGGCAGAAATGCGAATGTTAAGATGGATGTGTGGTATAACAAGGATGGATAAGATTAAGAATGAGTATATCAGAGGAAGTTTGAAAATAGCACCAGTGACAGAGAAGTTGAGGAGTAGTAGGTTAGCATGGTACGGGCCTATTATGAGAAGAGATGAAAGTCATGTAACAAGAAAAGTTTTGAGTTTGAAAGTGGACGGATATAGGAGTAGAGGAAGACCGAAAAAGGTATGGATGGATTGTGTGAAAAACGATATGTGTATAAAAAGTGTGAATACTGAGATGACATCTAACAGAGGAGAGTGGAAAAGGAAAACATGTTGTGCCGACCCTACTTAGGTGGGATAAGGGTAAGATGATGATGATGTTTCAAATAGGTTCATAATTAGAAGTTAAGCATTAAACAATGTATAAAAAATCTTCATGTTATTATTTTTTTATTGACAAATAACTTTTGAACAAGTTATTCGTCAACATCTTTGATATTAAAATGTGTCTGTTGATTTCATAAGGAAGTTACAAGTACATATGTGAAGCTATTATATAATTTATTTTATTTATTATGAAAGTAAAACTACTTAAAGTACTTAAAAAAAATTGAATTAAGGGCAATTTAAATTTTAGACGAAATTAAACAACTTCTTAAGCAGAATCCACTAAAGTTAGACGTCAAATAAATATACGATAGCAATGATAATATTAAGACACTATCATATATGTGGCTCCGATGAGTACAAAAAACAAATTCTTGGGTCTTCAAATTAATATAATGGATTAGAGTTTTTTTTGAGTAACGAACGGTGCATGGTTTGAACTTGTATAAAAAGTACAATATTAAAAGCATTGCAAGCATTCCCGGACCAATACAACCCACAGATCTTCAAAAAACGAGCTTACTCCTTCCTCAAAGGCCGACAACGCATCTGTGATGCCTCTCGTGTCGCAGGTGTCCATGGGCGGCGGTGATTACTTACCATCAGATAACCCGTCTGTTCATTTGCCTCCAATCGCATAAAAAAAAGCACAGCAAGTTATTTTTAAAGGGTTCTCTCATACACACAGTAAAAAATGTAAAGATAAGAAGTTAGCCATCGTACTACCACTATAACCTCCCTCATTTTGAAAATCTGTCCTTAAGAATCGACAGGCGTTTTTTTCAGCTGCACTTGAGAGTCAGTTTCTCTTTCGGTTTAGCGCATTTACAGAACTCATCATCATTTAATATCGGATGAAATCATGGTTCATATTAAAACACAAATCAAAATAAACTCTAAGCTCTATTATATAGGCGGATATCAATTAACACGTGTTAATAATATCCACGGCCACAACGCCATTAAACACAAGGTTTCATTAGCGTATAAACGAAATTATGTTTGTGTATAGCTGAAGACGGCCCTAACACACTAGCCGGCATTAACTTAGTAGCCGTCTGGTTTTGGAGACAGCACAACGTAATTGCTCAAAATCTGGCCAGGATCAACCCGTGCTGGGGTGATGAGCTGCTGTTCATCACTGCTAAGGATATCAATATAGCTATTGCACAACAAATAATATTCTATGAACTTCTTCCGGCATGGATGGGTAAGTTTTGCAATAACCTTACAAAGAGCAAAAACCCGTATCTGTTAGTCATTGGCATTTGGTCACGAAATCTGTGTAAGATACATAGAGATTATATCTATACATATAATAAAAATGAAGTGTCTGTATGTAATATCAAAATAACGACTTTTTACCGATTGGATATGAACGTATACACGATAATGATAACATAAATACAATTTTTAAAATTTTTGTCTGTCTGTCTGTATGTTCCGGGTAATCTCCGAAACGGCTGGACCGAGTTCGACAGAAACTTCACTGACGGATAATCAAAATTACAGCGCGTGACATAGGCTACTTTATTTTAGACTATCTGTCATCCGTGGCTTCGTCTGTAGTACTATCTCCAAAACGATTGAACCTATTTTCACGGGACTTTCACTGACAGACAGCTGATCTTATAAGAAGTAATTTACAATTATAAAAAAACGCATGAGAAGCTGCGGGTAACAGCTAGTGTTTGAATATATTCTACTAAAACAAATGGCAATAGAACCTCTTACTTTAATGGTTTTCATTTGTATTTGAATATATAATCAATCACCTTTTATGTACCATCTAATCATACGTTTCTGAAATACAATAATATTTACGCTTATCACCGTGATATATGCGACATGCGAATATCCCAGACAAAAGATAAAAAAATTAGTCGCATAACGTAAATAATTTATGGTAAAATTTGCTCACAGGTCGTGATAATCTTATAAGGGAACAAGTGATATCCCCATTACCAGGTTTCAGAAATATTTACAACCCTGAAATTTTGCCACAGCTTTCTTTGGAATTCCCATATATTCTGAGATGGCTGCATACGATACAAGAAGGTGCAGTTAAGTAAGTATTCAGCCTGAGTTCAGATGCAATCTACATCATATTAATTTTCATTAAATACGAACAGAATTTCAGTTTACGCTAGCTAAGCGCTTCTTTATCATCTGTGTCACCTTCTCTTTTATGCTGGTTTGAACAGGTATGATTATAAATAAAATCGTTCATGAACATCTATATTGTAAACGCAGTCTGTTTTTTTTTCATATTAATAAGAATCATTGTGTAACTGTCTCCTCGTCAACTCCAAATTTTTTCGTACGTTTTTGTATTATTTACCCTGGTCAACATCCTACCCAACAACATTTCAATTGCATGTTCAACTTTTGTTACTGCAACATAGTTAACGCAGTGTCAGATTTCACTGATGATTGACTCGACAGATATTTCAAAATCATATGATATGGAGAATAAATTTTTCTTATTCTGGAGTCATTGTAATTATTATGAAAATTAGGATGGACGTTACTTCGCAATTCCGCTAAGAATTTAATAGAAGAATTGAATTCATTATTATGAGTTGCTATAGAAATTTATAAACAATGACTTAACGACAAGCCTCCAATCAGAAACATAGAATCGGTAATCCATTCATTTGTCATGCCAAACAATAATTTTATAGCCATTATAAACAAACCTGTTTTCTTAAATTCAAATAACAAAATATTTAGTATATCTCATAAACAAAAATTCTAATAAAAAAAAATGTTTTCAGAATGTACGATAAACAAGGAATGTACGTTAGACAATATCCAATTGTGAACTTGACTCTTAGAACAGGATTCTTTGACGTAGACGATAATATTGACTATATGACCCAAGGTTCGTTTAGACAATCATGCGGTGCTGTTGACTACATAGTGGATCCAGATGTAAGTACCATTACAGCTAGTTGTAATGAATTAAAAAAATAAATTGTAAAAAGTAAAATATTTATAAATTAATGTACCAAGCTGATGTAAAGGTTTCAGATTATCTTCATATAACTAAACAAAGTTATTGAAGCTCACAATGCAAAAGTAAATTTCTAAGGAGTTAAAGGCATATTATCCAGAATTGACAATGACGTTAGATGGAACGTCATCTTATCATTAACCCTGATTGTTCTTCGCTATTCCATTATTTATGAGTTTTTAAACTGAATTTTCATTTAAACTCAATTCATTATGCCCAACTCAATCCTTTGAGGAAGAGTTTATTTTTCTCCACACTTAGTACTAAAGGAAGTTATTTCCCCATTTAGCTGGCTGAAATTGCTTTGGGGCCACATCAACGTGCTTCAGATTTGATGAGTACTGACTTAGCTAAGAACAGATATTTTGGCTTCCAACCTTACGTGAAGTACAGACAGTTCTGTTTCGGAGAAAACATTAGAACTTGGGATGATTTGATAGGAATTATTGACCCTGAGGTAAGTCTTATCAATAAGATTCTTGTTAATCAGTGACACAGATAATCATTATAAAAAAAATCCAGTAGAATTTGCAACAGATTATGCATAGATAGAATAAAATGCGTAGCAGAGTATAAGTATAACACTCACTATACTTGAACTGCTAAATCTACTTACATAAGCAAAAATTTTGTTATTATATTATTTCAGAGAATTGAACTTATGAAATCTGCTTATGAAAGTGTCGAGGATGTAGACCTTTTAGTTGGAACTTGGCTTGAAAAGCTGATTCCTGGTGGTCACGTTCCTCCAACATTCTATTGCTTGGTTGTTGAACAACTAGTCTGGAACATAAAGTCTGATAGACATTGGTATGAAAATTCCGAAAGACCGAATGCATTTACCTTAGGTAAGTTTTAAATGAACACTCTTATAACTGATTCCCTATTTTTAAAATACCTGATTGAAGTATTCAATTTTCAAAGAAATAGTTCAACTGAATAAAATAATTACCGTGCTGTGTGTAACTAAATGGTATGTAGCCAATAAATTCTAATTGTTATTATTGTACGTGAAAATTCGAATATTTTTTTGTCAAAATTTTTCATTACAGACCAACTGTATGAAATAAGGAAAGCTACTATTGCTAGAACTATGTGTGATGTCGGAGATACGGTCACAGAAATACAGCCTCAAGCATTTTTCAAAATTTCACCAGGGTAAGTTTCTTTGTATGCCTTATTTTGTGTCACATCGTGGCAATTAATCTTTTATTATCTACGGCCAATTATTTTAGGAATTGCATTTTGTATCTACATTTTGCTTTTCTCGCCATGTCACGTTTTTCCTTAAGATTTTACCAAAGCTTACGAAAGTCGATCCTATACGAAAAAGGTCTTCAGCGTGGTCCTCCAATATAATTATTCTAGTATATTAGTAAATTACTGCTACAATATGATATTTCTATTGTAAATTATTTACCGTGTATATGATGGTTGCAATCCTATTTAGGCATAAATACGAGTAATCTAACATTCTACCAGTATTAAACTGATCATTTACGAATGCAATATAATTCTAATATCAAGCTTACATTTATTTTCAACAATACCATTTCAGAAACCCATTGATAAGCTGTAGTTACATACCATCGATTGACTATCGAGCGTGGACCGACGAGAGATGTATTAATCCAGAGCTGTGGGGGAAAACTATTAACCATAAAGAAAAAGAGCAAGAAACAATAACGTTCAAATTAAAGTAAACCACATAATTAGGTTAGAGATAGGTAGATATTAGGTTAGACATGATTTGGTTTGTCGGGTATATCGCTTAATTTGAATTTAAGGAAAAGCAAGTAATAAAGTAACATTATTAACACTTCTGTTTGTGAAATAATTGCCGTGTCCAATAAATAATCATTTTATAATTTACGTATAGTTTTTTCAATCCCTTATTCCCTATTTCCTTCACATTACCACTATTAAATATACCTAACCTAGCGTATCTATAAATGAGTCCTTTTACGTTTTCAAGTATATCAGTTATTCACGACTTCAATAGTTGCTACTGCATTCGTTTCTCGGTATAGGAGCTGTCATTCATTATGATTAAAACATCAATAATGAAGATCTTTATCACCAAAATGCAATGCGACTATTATTGTTTATGAATACAAATCTACAGTTTTGTGATATTTAATTCATAGAGCTGCATAGATGGGTTGCGATTGTACTGGACCGAGATGATCCTATGAAATGCAAGTGCAGTCAGATACAATGATTTACTTAAAACTCTGTGATCTGTGTGATCTCTGTATTAGAATCGGAGACTACCGGTCACTTGCCCCTCACTAGCACTCGGACTTACTCACTTTCAGATTTGCTTTCCGGCATTAAGTGCTCTGACTAATTAGGATACCAAGGCAGCGCCACCGGTCGCGCTACCGACAAAATGTGCACGGTATATGGAGGGTAAGGATGAATCCACTACTGCCTTCTTTGCTATTTATTAAACTTGACCATGACATTGAAATTTTGCACAATAAAGCTGCTAAAAATTGTTGTTTTTTAGTTAAACCTACGAAATAAATTAATCCAAAGATGCTGACAGTACTTAATCTGCAATGATCGAATTAAAAGAGTAATAAATAAACATCTAATAATATGACCTGTTTAGTAAAAACCGGTGGCAAAATTAAATACAGTTCGAAATCTACGTGCCTTTAAAACTCCAGACCGAAGCTATAGCCACGACTATAAGCTACTTTGAATGTTAAACGGTACGAAAAAAAACATTGTTCAATGCTTAATTTATAGTGTACTAAATACAATTTATACACGTATCTTGGGCTATTCTAGTGCCTATTGAGATTCGGTGACGCTAAATTACTTAGTCAGTAAAGCTAAACGTTCTCACCTCTGGGCCGACGCACCACTCATCAATGCCACGTACTTTCTATTGACCGAATCCATCGTAAAGCGGCTCGAATCGTTGGCGATTAAGTGCTTTCTTTAAAGCTCAACCCTTTGGGGCTTCGTAGGGACATTGCGTTATTTTGCGTTTGCGTCTTTTACTAAATGTACCACGAAGTATTCCGAAGAGCTGTTTGGATTAATACCTGTAGCAAAGTTGCATTACCGAGAAATACGCCCCAAATTTAAATTCCATCCACATCGTCTTGATAGTTGGAAGTGAACTACTGATCGATTGTCGCGTGCTTTTTTTCCACATACACATCCGTGTATCCGCGTATCTTCACCGGTCGTGTGCCATGATTCCTATATCGCGAAGGTTTATTTTACATCTTTGTATATAACACATCGGTCTATTTTCTTCCGCGGGGTTGTAAAAAAGTAATAGGAAATATAAGATTATAAAGTCCAATTTTAATTCCCGCAGAGAACGTTCTGGGGCTTGCAAGTTATCCTTTTTTCAATTTAATTAAATGGTGCGTGTTCATTAATAAATACGTATTAGTCTTCATGTCTTTATGGAATATTTTCTACGTATCTCCATGACGCTATCAGTTTCAAATGACCGTGAAATACAACTATGTCAATAGAAAACCGAAACACGATGAATAATATAACAACAACGTGCTAAAATAAATAGCTCATTATAAATTATTTTCTTTTATTGCTGTATACTTTGGGTATGGTTTTATCGTATGAAAAAATAAAACTTTTGAAGATGTAGAAAAAAACCAGAAATATAAATTTATAGAAAAAAGTGTATGCCAATATTTAGCGCGGGGTGCTATAAATGCAAAAATATACTAGCGACTACCAGCGAATTTGTTTCCGTTAATTTGCATTATAACAGTTAATAAAAATATATTGCAATCCACCGTTAAGCTTCTCTATGAAAACCACTTAAGTGGGCAAAATGTCATGGTCATGATAGTTTATTGAACGGTCTGTTATATACAAGGGATAACTCCTGACGGACGCTGACGCGTCAGCAGTCTAGATTGAGTAAAGATCCAAGTCATTGTGTAGGTAAGTCAGTCTGATTCCAATCTTCACGCGCGTTGGCTGCCCAAGGATTATGTTCCTTTTTTTATAAATCCATTAAATATATCCTACAGTGATTTGTGTTTTTTTTTAAAACCAAATATCAAGGCTCTTTCTAACAGGTCGAAGAACTTACCAATCCCAGATATACTGAGATTATTTTTATACACATAATATCACATTGTCTTAGAAACTGTTGTATGTATGTACTTGTTGTTGTTTATCGTTAAGCTCAGTTAAGTCTTGGAGAAGTTATCAACTATAATAATGGTATTCCTTCAATTCTAATCTACATTAAAATTTCAATGCACCTATATATAATAGTCATAGAATAGAAGACAAATTGCATTGGAACGCTTGAAACCGTTATTAATGATTATAAAATTTCATTTTTATTATTTCATTTCTTTATATTTCTTTTCCTTTATATTCACCAGCTGACTTCAACTATATTAAAATGACACTCATATAAAATACAAATTCAACTACAGCCGCTGAACAGAGCTCGGTCAGTGAATTAAGGGATAAATAAAAGAAAATACAGTCCTCGACAATCTTTTTAGTCACTCTCGGCCATTCGAACTTCGGTATTTGCGCGTAATGCATACAAGATTTTATACAAAACTAAAGTTAAAATATTATTATAGGAATCTAATATTGATATTTACTTATCTGCCAGTTATATAAATATAATTTAACACGTACTTATATCTGAAATAGGTGGTCTGAGTATCTATATAGAAAGCGGTCAAAAAAGTTGATGAAGACTCGAAATCTATTTATTCTCAACTTTTGATACATAGCAAATGAAATTTAAATGATTACTATGTTTTCCGAACCACCAGTATGTTCACATTTTCAAATTACCCTATAAACGTTTCATCTCCAATTATCTCGAAGCAACTCTTGATGTCACTGTTAGCCGCTCATAATCTCTCTGCTAGTCACTCTACGTAGCTGTAGTGTACACAGTGGCCATACACCTGTAACCAAGTCGAGCCGTGGGCCAAACCTAGTAGACGGGTCTGTATTTCAGCTAAATTGGGTGATCTCCCAAAAGTACACAAAGCCTGCATCGGCGCGGGAGGTGGACTCCGTCGATAGGCAATTGTTTCCGGCGAACACGACGATGCAGCAAGGTGATGTGATACGCCTTATAGGGTGCCAACTTGGATCTTTTATGGTTGGCAGCCAAGCCACTAAATTTCTTCAATTACCGATTGTACCGGGTAACTGGTCCATAGGATCATGGTAGAATGGGATAAGAGACTGGGTTTGCACCAGCGCAATCGCTTACTCACTTAAAACATCTCATGCGCTGATTAATCTTTCCTGTGCGCCCTGCAAAAATTTGTTCAAAACAAATTTTGGAGAGTCATATACGGGCTCATAATCGAAAATAATAAGGTTCGCCATTGACGGGCACGTCAAGGAGTCTCACACACATACACACAATTGTCTCCAAACTATATTATATGAAGAAATTCAATGTTGAATAAGAAAATATGCGTATTTCACGATGGTAAATAAATAAGGAAGTCTGTGACTCTTGTATTTACGTATTTAGACAAAATTTGTAAATGTTTACACAGGTGTAATAACAAGCCTGTATAAAAAGGCTGATACATCGATTTCTCAACAGTTCTTCAGCAACATTTCAAGGTAGTCGTTGAAGATGTTGCTGAAAGCTATATTTGTAGTATGCCTTTTTAAGGCCATTGAGGGAGTTTACTATAACTCCTACAGTGGAGAACAAGCAACCGATGAAGACATAGAATATTACGAAACTGCTGGCAATTTGATGTAAGTTTATCTTGTTATATTTTTAATATTTAAATCCTTGTGTACTCGTATATTTAAGTTACTTGTCTTTGCTATAGAATTTAATTTAATTGGATGTTTGATGCATTTATTTTAGGGTCATCTATAATCAGGCTAGGGAATCATATCTTCTACAGTTCCTCTTTTAAATTTACCAAAACCTTCATCAAAATAATTTTAATTCAGAAACAGTTAAGTTGCGCAACGAAAAAAGTGATTTTAAACTGTAACAACTTAAATTAACTCATTTCATTGAAAATCACATTACAATATTTCAAGATAACTACAAAAATCCAGACCACGTTTTTCATGGCGTCATTAGCCCAGTGCTGGATGTGACTTCCTATAGGTGTACCATTTTAGAAAGTTTAACCTCAATACTGCCTCTGTAGGTGATAAGATGAATTAAAAAAATCCGTTCTAATACTCTTCTACGTTATATATAACATGCAATGTTTCTCATGTTTTAAGCTCCAAATTGTCTGTGCAAAGAATTTTTATGAAGGTATATCTCATTCTTTTATGCAATTAAATTTGACGAGTCAAAAGGACATGGGAAATGTGCAGAAGCACGTTTCGATATTACACATATATTTCATGATTTTTAATGAATTATCTTTAGCATATATGTAGTATCAAAGAACATCTGTTACAATTAAAGGTATTTGACAAACGCACGGTATACCTTGTCTAATCAGTTCAAAAAAAACGAAAATAATCTATTCAAATTAGAAAGGTTTAATGCACCTAATCCTATAATAATGAACGATAATGAAAACCTATACTCGCGCAATGGTGCTGACCGGCATCATATTCTTTGCCTTATTTTAATTTATCCCACAAGTCCGTGCTGGATCGTATAGTTTTTTTTTTATTCTAGAAGGACTTTAATTATTTATCGACAAGTCCTTCAAATTATTTCCGTATAATATATGTCTGTCTATAATATTCGTGATTAAGCATATTAGATATATAAATGATAAAAACATGAAAAAGGTAAATTAAAATGACATCCGCAATTATGTCCGTCTGTTTGACGATTACCATACACGAAGTGAGTAGTACATCGTATTTTGTTATCAGCCGGTATATAGCCAATAATCGAGCTGAGCAGTAGATGTTAATACACACCTTAGTTGCGACCAGCACACATATAAAAGTGACAAAGCCGTCACTGTGGTCCAATTTTATTTTGTTCCATTCGCCGATATGAAAGCGACTACTGCCGATAGTTTGTAGATTTCTTGGTGGTCGCTGTTATTTTTAAATTGACCTGATCACCATGCATATTGCCTTCATATTGCTGTGAAACAAAAAAATAATATAATTACAATAATTAATGACAATTCTAGGAACTGTACAAACGATGTCGCATTGCCCTGTGATCCAAATGAGAGAAGACGTACTGACGGTACATGCAATAATTTAAAAAAACCTACGAGAGGTGGATATCACACTCCCCTAATAAGATTGTTGCCACCTGACTACTTCTGAAGGTATACAAATGTCTATAGCATATATTTAACTTGCATAATATCTATCTTAAAGGAACGATTCATTTATGAAATTTTATTTACACCCTCTATTTTATATAATACACACTAACCGGTTATCTTCTGTCAAAGGTGGCGAAATAAAATTAAGTAAATCTGGCAAAAAACTACCGCTAGCAAGAAAGGTGTCCACAGAACTTCTACTATCCGGAACATCATACAATCCCATAATTACACTACTCAGTGTATACACGCTGATTTCACTTTTCATCGACATTGGAAGCAACCATGATTCCTGTAAGTATTTTTACATCGATTAATCCTTTAATAAATTATTAAACGTGGATTTATTTTAGAGCTGTGTGAACATAGGTATTGACGAATCATTTATCAAACTAATTGAATATGCACCGTAAATTCACACAGGCATGATCTAAAGACTAGAAACTGTGACATACTGGTCGTTCCATGTTTTAGACTCAGTAAAACCAGTAACAGTTTTTTAGGTAATAGTGTTAACTTCTATAACAAAGTCCCAAAGCATATTACCGATTTGCCAGACTATAAGTTTAAGTGCCATGTTAAGTTGGTTTTGGTGTCAAAGGGCTATTATAGAGTGGATCAATATGTGAACGATGGTGATGTCTGGAATTGACTCGTCTCTGTGCATC
Organism: Antheraea assamensis; assembly: GCA_035772565.1. Classification (NCBI taxonomy): domain Eukaryota; kingdom Metazoa; phylum Arthropoda; class Insecta; order Lepidoptera; family Saturniidae; genus Antheraea; species Antheraea assamensis. Next base: position 5,300,298 of record JAQQSE010000009.1, read on the forward strand.
CACTAAAACTGTTTTAAATATATATAATTGTGTGTTAAAAAGATAAGCCCGATCGAGTTAGTTCTTGCCGGTTCTTCTCGATGACTGGGATGTTTTCCGAACCGGTGGTAGTTTTGACGTTAATAAGCGCCTTCTTAGGGCTTAAATTGAATACAGTATTTTTGATTTGAGTAGAAAAAAAAATCATTATTGACAATAGAAGAAATCATCCAGTATATAATATAGTCTTTAGTAATATGTCATTTTTAATACTACTAACATTTACCAAATGTTTCTACGGCTTTGCTTTTGAAGTATCGTAAATTATTTTCTACTATAAGATGCATTAAGAAATGAGAAGCCCAATATGTTTTTATAATGTTGTAAATGTATTCTGTTGCTTATCAGTTAATTTCATGACTCAAACAACCTACTGTTGCAAAGAAGAAGGAAAATCTGATTACATGTGTACCCCGGAAGAGATTCCTGCTGATGACCCTGTATACCGTTATACTGGACACCGGTGCATGAACCTCACAAGACCTAAGTCATTCCAATCTTACAAATGTATCCATGATCCGCAAGATACCTTTTCGAGGGTAAGTTTATCGTTTAGACTTGGACCAAATAAAGCTTCATTAATGTTGGGACCCACGCGGTTACATGTGTATACATAACGAGATAAAGTATTTCATTTTGGTTATTGCAACTTTTTTATTACTACTTTATTCTCTATAACATTTTATCGGTTTTAAATCACCTCTAATACATTTTTGCTGTCCAGTAAACTAATATTTAGTGGTGATCGGTTAAATGCTATTGTTAATGCCCTCTCAAGCCTTTGGAGATAATGAGACTTCAGTACCGTATCACTGCAAAATCATGTGTTATATCATGCGTCTATTACTAGCCAGTCCTTTATTCATATTTTATATTTACAACTAGTGTGTGGCACACTCATTCACGCTGACACGCGTTTGACCATTTATTTCTATTGTATACATTGAATTTACAAAACATGTCTAACCTTGCATTGCAACATTTCAAAATACATTATGTAGTAAACACAGCCAATTACACAAGTTTTACTTTTTCACGCAAAATTCTCACACCAATGTTGACTATTCCGGTGAGAGAGTAACACGCTTGTTACCGAAACGTAGGAGCAGCCGATCTTTTCCACGGGGGAAATACAAAATAAGTCCCTCAAGCAAATATAATTTTGAATAAACCTGATACCTCACTTTATAGATGGAATTCGCTACTTCAACGATGGATTTATCATATATATATCACCCCGTGGAGCCAAAACAAGAAATAAGAACTTATTCAGGTGGCATGCTTAAAGTCGACATTGATGATGGTACTACTTGGCCGCCTCATGAGGGTCCTAACAGTGAAAAATGTTTGTTGAATCAAAAATCTCTTGGCGAATGGAGATGTCTTGGCATTGGTAAATAGTTTTTTAGTATAAAAAATGCACTATTAATGACAGTTAAAAGCCGTAATCTTGAAGTTTGAAAGGAAGGAGGAGGAGTATGTATTTAAATATCGAAAATTCAAAAGTACCATAGCATAGTTCTAACTTAATGATAACATAAGACTCCGATTTAATTAGATTTCAATTAGTACAGTAGATTATATTCACTATCATTGATAGAATATATAAATAAGGCGGAGCATGTACGCATGTGCATTCAACTGCATCGTTCCAATGGTCGATCTAGCCTGTAACTCCGTGCCCTGGTATAACGAAGAAACAGCCTGATATATATTAGCGTGTCTTCGTTAATAGAACTTGTGTAATGAGAGGGTAGACCGACCGAGTCTTCCTCTCAGATTTGACTATGGCACACGAAAGACGTGCGTGTATACGTGTGCCAGTCAACATCAACAAGGCTGTACGTAGGAAGACAATTAACCACCTCCACTAGTCTCTTGGCCTAGCTAAACAGGAGGGTAAGATGGATAGCTCAACTACCCTCGGCTTGCAGCGTATGGTAATACCACGGATATAGTTGACGAGCAGCCGCTTTTCACCGCTGCTGACGCCATAACATCGTTTCTCGCCATCAGATTCATCAAGGCCCACAATGCGAATATTCACCTTTTTGGCCGATCTGGCCACTGTTGCCATGTTAGCTATCTGGTTATCTTGTTTTGTTCAGCAAGCGCCAGGGATCTCAATGATCCTGGTAATGTAACGTAACCTAACGTATCGATAGTAATCGTTATGTTATTATACAGTTATGCTTATTTAATAAATGTTGTAAAGATTTTTTCTCTGTCTACAAAGGAAGCGTATGAGTTCTAATATTGGCAGTAAAATTTCCCGAGCTAAATTTTTGGTAAAAATCGTACGGTTTTGCAATATTAACTTTCTAGATATGTTCCATGAATGATTGAAATATAATTAGTATTACATATAACAATATTACACATAATTTATTAAAATAAGTTCATTCTTTTCCACAGCTGCTGCGTCTGTTCTTCCAGCCAACTTGGTTACCATCTGGGAGCATAGGGAGCACAACAACCTGGCCAGTAACTTAGCTTTGATAAACCCTTGTTGGAGTGATGACATGCTCTTTGAGACCGCAAGAGACATCAATATCGCTATGTATCTGGAAATTATTTTGGAGGAATTATTCCCGATAATCTTTGGTAATATTAGGATACAACTGTTTCAAATGTTCCATCGAAACACAAAACACTTGCATATAAAATTTTATATATTTTTTTAATTTCTTGTGACTACATTTTTATAATTAATTCATTTATCAATTTATAATTTAAGTCTTATACATTATCATTTTTTATTACTTTTAAAGGTGAAGATTTTATGTCTAAAAGTAAACTACGGCGACCAGAGGGAACATTATTTAGAGATTCTTACAACGAAGAAGTGTCACCTCAGATTTCTGTAGAATACCAAGTGATAAACAGATATATGCATCTTCTTCAACCAGGCATATTAAAGTAAGTTGATGTTTTGTCTAATTCTATCCTACGGCATTAATTAAACAATGTGAATTATATATTCAGTACGAAATTAAAGAAAAATCTTATAGGTTCCTCCAAAAAAAAAAAACTCATTCATGTAACAAATATTAATATCTCCAGTAGTGTGAAATATCAAATGTACGTTGCTCTTACGTGTTCATAAATTAACATCGAATCTATGATTAAAATTACAATAAAAGTGTCAATTATTATAATAAATAACACATAACCTTGTTCATATGTTTACTATAAAACAAAAAACCTTTCAGCTTGTATGACGAAAACAATTATTTCATCAAAAAGGAGGAGGTTTCCAACCACACATTGAGAATCGGATTTTTAGCGCAGGAAAACAACCTCGCTAACATTGCACGTGGTGGGTTCATAGACCCAGCTACTGGTATAAACCGTATTGTTCATCCGAATGTGAGTTACATATTTCGTACTGAACTAAGAGGTCCTTTTCTTAATGTAGCATGAGAATTTTACAACACCACGCCTGAGGATAATCATAGTGCAAATGCAAAAATACCGGCGACTTACTAAAATAATATATGACACTTAGTAGCTGGATATACGCTGACGATTCCGAAATGTGAGAGAGTAAAAGAGAGTCACTGTCATAGTTTTATCACCGTGCGAATGGTAGCAATTCATTCGGAAATCCTGTCATCTTAGTTGATTGTTAAAATTGCGAAATTCGAAGAGATTAGCTATGGAGGATGCTACTTATGTTGTATGGTTGTGATGAAGTTGGACACAGTTTTCATGATCCAGCAGCTTGGCTTGTTCTGAAAGTTGTTGTTAATATTTTGAATATTTACGGGAGAATGCCTACTACAACTGTATGTAGGACGTTATAATTCTAAACCTATTTTAGCTTGACGTATGGTCATTATTTGTCTACGACAATACTATTATAATACTAGACGTTTATTATACTAGATAAAGTGGATTCATTGCTGAAAGATCTAAAGGCGAACTCTGCATTCTTAGCCCTAAGTTCGTCCTTACACATATTATCAATTTTAATATAAAACAAAGTTAAAATATTTTTATAGAAATTTAATTATGGCATTTATTGAACTTCAAATTATCTCGATTTTATACATATAATATAATACGTACTTATATCTAAATTTGTATTCTGCACTGCCATATTCAGTGCACTCACAAAGTCGGGGCCCTTCGGAGGGGCAGGGTCGGGTAGAAGTATTGCAGAGCTAGATCCTGCCCACCCGGCTAAATGATGCGTGAAAAACATCGCAGGGGCTTAATCGGCACAAATCTGATATTCCCACCTATGTTGCCCAACGAGGTGTGAAATCTGAGAAGATTCCCCCGCGAGAAAAAACGGACTGTTGCTAATGAGAAATTAAAGTTTTACTTATATCCATTTTTGTTGTCACTTATACTTTACGACTCAAACCGTACAATGGTTCTAATTATGTTAAGTACTAGTAATACAATTCAATATTAAAAATTCGGTCCTTATTGAAAATTCTGTAAGCCAGATTATTAACACTAAAAAGTTTTCTATACGCCAGTAAAAGATTCGCAGATATCTTTTCTATCACTTGGAAAATTAAATCGGAGATGCAACATACACTTAAAGATGATTGTAGGTTAAGGATGAGTAACTATGGGCTATATGTAATTGCTAATTATTTGAAGTAAGTAAAATAATTTTTATTACAGTTAGCAAACAGAGGTCTTGGAGATTTGCAAGAGATTTTCGATATAATGGCAGCGGATCTTTCTAGAACTAGATCGTTTGGAGCTAATGGTTTCCTTGAATATGTAGAATATTTTACCGAATGAGACAGCAAAGACGTGGAATGTTCTGAAGAAGTACATGGATGATGAGGTAACTATCAGAACAGTATATTTTTCTCAATCACTCATCATATTAGCGATGCGATAGTACGGCCGCTGTGAGGAGAAAGCTTACAGACTACGCAGGATATCAGCCACTACAACTATTCCTTCCTAGTCAAAGATCCGTAGGCAGGCCCAAACTAAATGACAAGGGTATAGAAATAAAGGGTATGAATGAATGCATAGTGCCCGAATACGATACCATGGACAGGACGAATTGGAGAAGAAAAACAGGGAAGGCTGATCCGAGTATGAAAAAAGGAGAGATCATCATTATAGCTATAATAGAAAGAGATATCCCAAAAAAACTCTTTGTTTTCTTCATAAAACAGATACAAGGCCATGAGAAGTAAGTTTGGCTATTTTTATCCGACTTGAAAATGAGGAGGTTATGTATTAAGCCGGCGTATATGTTTGTATGTCCGCGATTTCCACAAAAACTCCTGTTCGGATTTGGGTGGGGTTTTGGGTATGGGTATATGATATACTAATTTTTAAATATATATAATACGTTAGGATCCGATGAAAATTTTCAGAGATAAAATGCTAAAACTAATATCGAATGACTCGCGATTGTTCTAATCATATATCTATGTGTTGTTTTCACTATACCGTAACATAATATCACGCCTGTATCGTTTTAGAGAGTAAACATATGTGTATAGTACATACTGTTATATTTCATTTATATTAAGTTTCTTTCATCTTTGGCCGTATTAAATTGCTGTATTTAATCGTGGGATCACATTGTAAAAGAAAAAGTATAAATAAAGTAACATTCAATTCTGGTAGAGCTACGCTGAAGCTATTACTGGTTTCAGCATGAATGGGTCGGCTCGCCCGACGCGCGGGGTAGTACCACCCGACACACAGAAACCAGACGTGAAGTAACAGTGCGCCCGCACTGTTGCGTTTCGTTCGGTCAGTGAGAGCGCCGGAGGCCCACATATTTAAAAGGCCGGCAACGCACTTGCGACTCCCCTGGTGTTGCTAGTGTCTATGGACGGCGGTGATCACTTACCATCAGGTGACCCACCTGTTCGTTTGCCCCCTATAATATAAAAAAAAACTTAATTATATATTTGTCTTAGTTTTCAACAGTTATTTAAGATCCAATAATATCATGATTGCAAAGAACATAACCATTTTGTATATTTACAACGAGCGCTTCTAAAAATGTTCTTGTACTCGGTAATAAAATAATTATTGAAAAATTGGGTTAATCTTGTATTTATATATTTATGTTATTGTATAATTAAACATTTCCTTATGTATGAAATAAATGTGTGTAAAACAGTTTCTTAAAAAAATTACTAAAAGAAAAGTTATACACGAATTTTAACTAACGTAATTTAAATAAAAAAAAAAAAACTTTTTAGAATATTGAACTGATGAAGAATGTATATGAAGATCCCTCGGACGTAGAGACATTACCCGCGATATGGCTGTCACGTTCGATAAACGGTGGCGTGTTCCCGGAAATGTTTGCCTATATAATGGAAGATCAATTTCTTCGTATTATGGAAAGTGACAGATTTTGGTACCAGCGACGAGATAGGCCGCATGCTTTCACTGAAGGTGAGTGTTCTAACTGAGACACTAATAACTTACTTGTTCAAGTGTTCAGCTATTGTTATAATTGATGTAAAGGTATATTCTACTTAACAGACCAATGTGATCAATGTACATACGAAGAAAGAAAGCTAATTTATTTTATGAACCCCACACGTGTAGGATGATGGTGTAAATGATGTTGTAATTTCACGAAATTACATCTATAATTTCACAGTATTACCAAAACAAATTATCTATTCAACACCGAAAGGAACTACAGCTTAACATACACTACGGTAGATGGCAAAGAAAGTAATTTCGAATAATTTGCAGATCAGCTACGAGCGATTAAGCAATCGAATATAGCGGCATTCATGTGTGATGTCGCTGACATCAAAAGCATTCAGCGTCAACCGTTCCTTAGAATCAGTCCTGAGTAAGTAATGATACCCATCATTTCTTATAAATTTGTAAAAACAGACCGTGTTGTTAAAGATGCACTTGCAAGACACTATTACGACATATAAATGTAGTCCCAACTTGATTCCCAAGTGAAGCAAAGTGTACCGATTCCTCTTAATTTGACATGATTATTCCGATGATAGTGTTTTAGCGTCTGATCAGAACCTCACCTCATGTGAAACGACGATGTGGCCTAAGCAGGTAAATGCGTTAAACCAAGAGGGAGACTGACTCTCAAGTGCAGCTGCCGGAACTCGCCTATAGGTGCATGGCGAAAGATTTTCAACTTTAGGGTGATATGTAGCCTGGTTGGCCTAAAAAAAGCCTTACCATCCTGCTACGGGTTCATCGCGATGTTTTCATTCACTTTAAGGTCCGGTTCTTTCGTGACCGACGCAGTGTCCCAATAAGCTAACAACTGAGCCATCACAGCTAATTTCCCTTCATTGAATTTCAGATGAAGTATTATAACATTTGTTTGTTCCCTTAATTTAAAATTAATATTTGATTCATAACTTCCATATCATTCTTAATGCTGAATGTACAAATTATGAGTTGCTATTGCTATATATACCCAAAAAAGATACACGTAAAATCATTAGATGAAGAAATTGTTGGTTTTTTTTTTAAATAAGAACTAATGACTCGTCGTCACTAGACCCGTTTTTGCTAATAATATTTCAATCATAAAACCGGTGCTGTGAATTATATACATATACACCACCACAGACCTTCTTGAATACGTTTTTCAGAAGTATAATTCTGTAGTACATTATTTTTACGTATAAAATGAGGTTTAACCAACGTAGGTAATGAAACCGCCCGAAAGCTTTTTAACACTTCATTAGTTTATGTCGACCTTTTTCTATTATATATAATATACTATACATACAAACATTCCGGTATAAATATTCTAAGCGATAGTAAAATCTCTGATGAATTCCGTTGTGTATTATAGAAAAAATAAGAAAACCCTATAGGAATAAGGAACGCAGACATGAAAAGCGACTTTATAATATCTATCGATTTGATTTATATCGAAACATTTTTTTTTCCCAGAAATCCTATAGTCAGCTGTGACGAAATTCCTAGGATAGATTTAAGCGCCTGGAAAGATCCGAGTTGCCAGTGTTCTCAAGAATAATTCTTCCATCGAAACTATAACGAAAAAAAAATGATGAGTTTCATAAATAATAAATATATGTTTTTAATAAATTCATCTTTTTATTTCACCTTTTTCTAATATGTTATCTATCACAACAGCTATTCATATTGTATGGTAAATTATGTCTTCCCTGTGCAGTTGTTGGGGTGTTCTACGTGTAATGAATTATGAAATATATTCCATTGATTCAATTCAAATATATATTTGCTTATTTATGAATTTTACACTTTTATTTCTCCTTTTGCAGTTTATCGTGGAATTTTTATTCTGATTCCATGAAAGATATCGACATTGTTCGAGATATTAATCCTTTAATACTATGTGGAGTATATGTTACAGATCTTTAAACACTATCTGATACCTGCGATTTTGCCTGTGTTGTTGTTAAGATAAAAGTAACAAATTGGTCATTCCATGTTTTAGGCTCACTAGGACCGGTAACAATTTTTTAAGTAATTTTGTTAGGTTTTATAACAAAATTCCAAAACACGTTACCGATTTGCCGGATGCTAATTTCAAGCACCATGTCAAGCAGGTTTTAATGTCTAAAAGCTATTACATGGTGGATCGATATGTCAACGATGGTGACGTTTAGAAATAACGCCCTCTCTGTGCATCCACCAAAACCGAATGTTCTATGTTAACAGCTATATTTTAAAAATATGAGTTATATATTTAATGAAAAGATAAACCGGATCGAGTCTCTCGTCGGTTTTTCTCGAAGACTGGGTTGTTTACCGAACCGGTGGTAGTAACTTTGACATTCATGAGCGCCTTTTCAGGACCTAAACTGAAAAAAGTATTTCAGATTTGAAATAATATCTTAAAAACATGAATTTAAATATATTCTTTGCTTGCAAAATTTCTCTGCAAACAATGTTATCTAAGCATTACTATTAACTGTTATTTGAGCTTAGCAAATACAATATATACATGCATGCCAAGTCATTTTACCAGTAAAGATAAACGTAATATGCATAGCGGGACTTGTAACGGCTTGGCGATGCTCGGATACATGACGATGTCACTCCTGTCCTTGACGAGTCGAGTGGTGGCAAATTCGTAGAACCGTACATCTGGTGCGCTTGTGCTGGAGAAAACAGTGCGCGGCGAGCGTCCGTCGACCAAAAATCGTCTTTCGATACTTTTACAAACGTATATGATAATGAAGTAGGGTTAGGTTTGTAGGTGGTAGAGCTACGCTGAAGCTATTACTGGTTTCAGCACGAATGGGTCGGCTCGCCCGGGGTAGTACCACCCTCAGTTCGGTCAGTGAGAGTGCCGGAAGCCCACATATTTAAAAGACCGACAACGCACTTGCGACTCCCCTGGTGTTGCTAGTGTCTATGGACGGCGGTGATCACTTACCATCAGGTGACCCACCTAATCGTTTGCACCCTATAATATAAAATAAAATTGTTGTTTAATAATTTAGATATATTAAATAGTTTAGATGTTTAATTTTATTCTCATCCACATACCATATATATAGTCGGAGTGGCCCATTGTAAACATAACAATGTTTTGCCAGCAACCGTTGTTAATGTTGAAACGATAGGCGGTAGATTAGAAAATGCCTATTTGCTATTATAGTGTATGATGGTTAAGTGCGCAGCGTATTTGAGGATTGCGTTAGTCGATGTAAATTCGAATACTTATAAATGTGCCAGAGCATATGAGAACGGAAAATATCGTCTTGAAATCATTACATAGTAGTAGGGTTTTTTTTCTTAATTCTGTCTGGCTAGCTACCACCCCCAAGTTTAGAACGTGTCACCAAGCCTCTATATGGGTGTTCTGGCAGCGCACTTTAGTGCTTGTCTATTTAGGTTTAGCCTGTTTAGCGTTGCAGTCCACGGTCTCATTTAATATAAAGTGAAACTGTAATCATACGATGGAACACATAAAAGATTTAAAAAAAAAACTTCTATACAGCGCGAAGTTCAGTGCATCGTTGGAAAGGTTAATAAAGAAAAAATATATATTAATAATATTTAAAATGAACTATGCGATTGTGCTTGATTATGCTTATTATCCTCAATCATCTTTAGGTTTTCTAATATCAATTAACTTTAGTAACTTTAACGTATCACATTTTGAATTATACCTTGACCTTCTGTCAACCTTTCGTTCTGATTACAAAGAGATTTCCTTCTGAATGTAACCAAAAAATATTTGTGTTTTTTTTTTCCTTTTTAGGTTTTGTTTTCTTTTATACATTACCCTCCTTACAAATTTAGAAAACAAATACAGCTACGTGGCAAATATATAACTTGTATTTATCAACGCGTTCCAGATGTTCGGTGTTATTATTTTTATTGGCTTTTCTTGATACGGTAAAGTCAATTCCTCGAAAGTAGTTGGTGGACTTACAACTTGCCTAGATGGACCCTTTCCTTTTAATAGCTACAGCTTTAATTTCCCACATACTGAGATTTTATTGTTTCTATTGCTTTACATTACTTAACTAAATGAAATGAATACTAATTTTCTTTTATTGTAACATCTAACATTACCTTTTAGTATTTTTTGTATGACTATTATGGAAAATAAATTTTTTCTAAATTTCTTTTGTGAATTAAATTTGTTGCCCGAATGCCCAGATCTTTTATTTGATTTACATCCCAAGGGTTATAGAGTAACAACTGTTCATAATTCACTTCACACGAATGGTAAGATTGTGAAATACAATTATACCCCTGGAAACAACATTATGAGGTTCACAAATTACCAATTGCTAAATACAAAAGCTTAATGATTCGAGTTCAAATTACGTTGTTCCATCAATAAATATGTTTTAAAGTTTATGTCCGTATGGATGAATTCATAAGTGTCTCCGTGAAAGTATCGGTTCCAAATGACCGTGAATTACAACTATGCAAATAGAAAACTTCAAACAGATGTAAAATATAACAATAACGTGCCGAAACAAATAATTCATTGTCTCCGTTATAATATATTTTTTATTATGTTGAATAAAAAAAAACAAATATAACAAACGTTTAAAGAAGTCGAAAAAAGTAGTTCGGTTAAACTGTCAATATCCGTAAGGCCAATAGCGTTAGACAGTTCGAAAATAAAAGTGGAATCGAAACAAAGGAAATATAATATTTTTTTTGTGGAAAATAAGGTAAAACCTGTATATGGGCAATTATTTTTTTCTATTTCTGATGATTATGATAACATTTAATGTTATATAACTATACATAAATGACAAAATATACTAGCCCCCGCCCGGGAATTTGTCCACATTAAATAACAATGTGACACTTAATAGCAATAAGAGGCAACACACCGCCTACATTCACTGCGAGAATCACTTACTTATACCGAATTTCATATTTCATATACCGATATCAATTTGTTATATACATAATTTCACGTTACCTTCGAAAACTCTAGATTTTTGTATTGAAGTCTTGGAGAAAGTATCAAATACATCAATAATATTCCATCATCCCTAGTATACATTACATTTTTAATGCTCAGTGTAAAAGATAAATTTCAGTGGATACATATTTGAACATCAATGAAACTTGGTAGTGAGCGACAGACTGATTTATTACAAATGTATGTGTATTCATTACCTACAATGGTTCACATATTTTATGATTTTCTGTTATATCGTAAAACCAAGTAAGTTTAAACTTTCTCCGCTTAAACGTAGTTAATTTTCAAACGCAAAGAGATGCAGCACCACCGTCTCCCTTAATCTTTACGTATTGTTCCAAAGTGTCAAGGCTCTGGCTAGCAAAATTCTCCGGAAAGTAAGACATTTATAATCAACTTTCAGGTGTATAAAATTATCAACGGTTAATCATGTTAGGACCGGCGTCCTGTTTAACCTTATCTATAGGTGATCATTTAAAATCTGATATACCATTCAGATTTGCCTTTTATTAATAACTAGCGGCCCGCTCCGGCTTCGCACGGGTATAAAATATATAGCCTATGTCATTCACTGAAAAAATGATTAAAATCGATCCAGTAGTTTTGATTTATTCCTTACTTCCCGTGTGCCCGCACTGCGTTAAATTTGGATGTATTACCTTAAAAATAACAGTATTTCTCCACTACTTAATTTATGTTATTATACATATAAACCTTCCTCTTTAATCACTCTATCTATTAAAAAAAACCGCATCAAAATCCGTTACGTAGTTTTAAAGATTTAAGCATACAAAGGGATATAGGGACAGAGAAAGCGACTTTGTTTTATACTATGTAGTGAATAGCAAAATGAATTAAAACTAAATGGTAAATGTGTTTTCCTAATCATCGATTGTGGTCTAACATTTAGTTCTAATTTTTATACCTGATCCTTATAATCAATAATAACGTCCGAAGAGTAATTTATATTGACTGATTAATTTCCAACATGTGAACATGTTGCATTAGTAAACGATGTGACAAATAAAAGGAAATTATTTGAACAAAATAAATTTGTCATGGCATGCGTCACTCTGTTAAATGGTTCGTCGCTAAGCCATATTATAGCGAAGAAATTGAATATCGAGTAAGAAGAAAATATATATTTTTTACGATGGTAAATAAATAAGGAAGTCTGTAATTCTAGTATTTACATATATTAACACAATACGTGAATGTTTGTTTAGGTGCAATAAAAATTCATATAAAAAGGCTGGTAACTCACATAGTCAACAGTTCTTCGGCAACATTTGAAGTTAGTCGTTGGAGATGTTGCTGAAAACTATATACGTAGTATGCCTTTTTAAGGCCATCGAGGGAGTTTACTATAACTCCTACAGTGGAGAGGTTGCAACAGATGCAGACTTAGAATATTACAAAAATGCTGGCAATTTGCTGTAAGTTCATATTGTAACATTTTTAGTATTTGATTCCTATTACATATTTACATTACTTCTTATGGAAAAAGTCTTTACTGTGAGAATTTAATTTATGATGTCATTATATTTTGTATTCCTTATAAGTCGTGGTGGTCCAGTGGTTTAACTGGTGGAATCAATAAATCCGATGCCCGCATGTTCGAACCCCGGCATGTACCAAAGAATTTTTCGGAATACGCGTACATTTACTAATCTTGTCTAGGTGGTAGAGCTACGCTGAAACTATTACTGGTGTCAGAATGAATGGGTCGGCTCGCCCGGGGTAGTACCACCCTCTCACAGAAAGCCGATGTGAAGTAACAGTGCTTGCGCTGTTGCGTTTCGTTCGGTCAGTGAGAGCGCCGGAGGCCCACATATATTAAAAGGCCGGCAACGAACTTGCGACTCCTCTGGTGCTGCTAGTGTCTATGGACGGCGGTGATCACTTACCATTAGGTGACCCACCTGTTCGTTTGCCCCCTATAATATAAAAAAAAAAATTACATTGGTAACGCTATCGTCTGACGGTGAAAAAAAAAAACTGTAACAACTTAAATTGTCATTTCATTAAAATCAGATTGCAATATTTCAGTATAACCATAAAAGTCCACATCACATTTTTTATAGCGTTATTAGCCCTGTGGCTGAGACAGCTTTCTGTAGATACCAGTATTTTCAAAAATTTAACCTCTGTATTGCCTCTTTAGGCAATAATATTAATTTAAAAAAAGGTTCTAATGCTCATCTACCTTATATGAAGAACTACAGTTGAAACTTACATGTTTTTCATTGTATAAAGTATTTTATTGGGTAGAAGGTATTTTTGTTTTTTTTTATGGGGTTAAATTTGAAGTATGCTTCTGTGTTGCACTAATGGACAACCCAGACCGTATAGCAAATGGTTTTTACTTCGATAATTTTAATGAAATACATTTCGCATATATATGTGTAGTGTCAAAGAACCTCTGTTATAACTAAGTCAATATGAAAAACGCGCGGTATATATTGTTTAAAATAAAATGACATTGCTGTATTCAAATTGAGAAAATTTAATGGACATAATCAATGAATGTAAAAGTGAAAAGAACTTGAAATTTAATCGCGTTTATAAAGATTTATACCTTTAGTAATTTCTTATTTAACTTCGTGAGTTGTTGTTTATAATTTCATCTGAGATCACAAGGTACCTTTCTCACGATGGTAGCATGTTAAACTGATTCACAAGTACAATTGACGGAGCATATTTAAGGTGCTTCAAGACAGTTTTTTAATATGAAAGGGAATAAAAATGTATTCCTAATATTTATTGTCGTGCCAAGCAAATATTATATGAGCAACAGTTGCCCAATAAGGCTGACGACACGCATCATATTTTTTCTTTTCTTTGAAATCAAGTCTCAAGTGCAGACTCGATCGTCCTTTTTTTTATTCTTGAAGAACTTAAATTTGTTCAATTGTTAAATTATATCAAAATTTTGCCATGTGAGCCTGTGCAAATCCAGTAATCACACTTAGTAGTAGAGATCTGTTTCCGACTGAATTGCGGTCCACATTTAGTTTGTTACGTTTGCCTACATGAAATCGACGGCTATCAATAGTTTGTAAATTTTTTGGTGGTTCCGATTATTTCTAGATTGTTTTTATCAGCAGATACAGTGTCATCATATTGCCGTGATCAAAAATTTACGAGACAATAGTAATAAACAATAATAATTCCAGGAATTGTACGAACGATGTCGCATTGCCGTGCAATCCAAAAGAGAGAAGACGCCTTGATGGTACATGCAATAATTTAAAAAAACCTTCCCGAGGTGGATACCATACTCCTCTACTGAGATTGTTACCAGCTAAATACTCTGAAGGTATTTAAATAAATATAGTATATTTTTAATTTGAGACTTTTCATATATTAATGTGTGCGTATTATGTTATTGATTACGTATGTGTTATTGTTCCTTCATGTGGCTTTCTTTCATTGTAACAGTTATAATTAAGCCTAACATTGACTACAACAATAAAGTTATACTTCTTTTGGCGCGTTAGGGAATAATGATGACAGTAAATTTTTACGAAACGCGCGCACACCGTCACGAAAAACCGACACCCTGAAGTTAGCTATAGTCAACATTTTATTTAAAAAAAAACGTATGTGTGTATTAAATACCTTTTTTCTATTGTTGGTTTCGTTTTTTTCTACAAACGTAGTATAAGGAGAAAGAGAAATTTTTTGAAAAGACTTTTATCTAGTCACGCCATAGAAGTTTAACTTCTAAAGCATGTACATAAGTACACACACACTTTTTTTTATAATTTATTCATTTTAACAACGTAAAGAGTAAGATGCAAATCTAATAAACTATATATATCTTAACAACACTTATCGGTATTAAAAGACTTATATCACTTTGACTAAACGGAGTTCTTTTTTACTTTTCACCAGTTCAATTCTCAATTAAATCAAGTGGTTGGATCATTTTTTTTTTTTCGAACTGACTACACTGTTGACTCGGTAAGGGGTCTACAGTTTCATCGGACTACTAAGGGGAACGCTTAAGGCACTCACCCGATTTATGGTTGTGTCAGAAATCTTTGAATCCATATTTAAATATTTAATAAATATATTTAGTTAAGATCAAGTGGTGGGTGCAAATTATCATATCATCAAGAGTGTAATTTCGATTGCACGACATACACATATATTAAAGGAACGTTTTGTTCATGTAAAATTTACTGTCATAAACGTTTTATTAACACCCTATATGTTAAATAATATACACTAATTGGTTATCTTCTGTTAAAGGTGGCGCAGTAAAATTAAGTAAATCTGGCAAACAACTACCGCTACCAAGAGTGGTGTCCACAGAACTTCTACTATCCGGAACATCGTATAATCCTATAATTACATTACTCAGCGTTTACACGCTGATTGCCATTTTCATCGACATTGGAACCAATCATGATTCCTGTAAGTATTTTCACCTCATTTATATTATGTGTTTTAGAATTTCTTTTAGTATGCACCGTAAAAGTAATTGTTGGCCATAGAATAAGTCATCTAGGTAATATAATCTTAACCATAAATATTTTTTTAAATACAATCCACATCTACGAAATGTTCTTTTTTTACTTTTTTTTTTTTTTTTTTTTTTTTTTTTTTTTTTATATTATAGGAGGCAAACGAACAGGTGGGTCAAATGATGGTAAGTGATCACCGCCGTCCATAGGCACTAGCAACACCAGGGGAGTCGCAAGTGCGTTGCCGACCTTTTAAATATGTGGGCCTCCGGCACTCTCACTGACCGAACGAAACGCAACAGTTTAAGCACTGTTACTTCACGTCGGTTTTCTGTGAGAGGGTGGTACTACCCCGGGCGAGCCGACCCATTCATGCTGAAACCAGTAATAGCTTCAGCGTAGCTCTACCACCTATACTTTGATTTCGAACTATTGTAAATCATCATCATCATCTTACCCTTATCCCACCTAAGTAGGGTCGACACTACATGTTTTCCTTTTCCACTCTCCTCTGTCAGATGTCTTCTCAGTATTCACACTTTTTATACACATATCATTTTTAACACAATCCATCCACATCTTTTTCGGTCTTCCTCTACTCCTATATCCGTCCTCTTTGAAACTCAAAACTTTTCTTGTTACATGACTTTCATCTCTTCTCATAATATGCCCGTACCATGCTAACCTATTACTCCTCAACTTCTCTGTCACTGATGCTATTTTCAAACTTCCTCTAATATACTCTATACTTTAGTAAATCGTTTCATAGAATAAAGCGCGTTAAGAAATTAGTACTAAACTGTGTCTTTACATGAAGAAATAGAGGTGTGTAGAAAAAAAAATTAGTTGTCTATAAAGTGTTGAAAAATTGTATAATTTTTGCCGCAATTGTGTTGTAATAATAAACAATGGCAACCTACATTCACTTTTCATTTCAATTTATAAACAGTTGACAAAACGTATAAGTTGTGTGCTGCCGTTGTCTCACTTCGCGCCTCTGTACGTTTGTTCCGCACTCTCGCTTGCACACTTGGCTCAAGCGAAACGTGATAACGAGTCAAGCTTTTTCGTGCGTGCAGCCAGCGTTCATCGATTTATAAGACGTTTATCACGTCAAAAATTTTGCAAACACATTCCATTGATTTTCAGGGAACTACATTAATCAAACATCCTATTGTTGCAAAGAGGAAGGCAAATCGGATTCCATGTGTACTCCGGAAGAGATTCCTGCTGATGACCCGGTATACCGTTTTACTGGACACCGGTGCATGAATCTTACGAAACCTAAGTCATTCCAAACATACAAATGTATCCATGACCCAGAGGATACCTTCTCGAGAGTAAGTGTAACCTTTAGCGTAGATAAAATAAAACTAATTAATGTTATGGCACATACAGTAACATGTATGTTCTTAACAAGTAAAAGTCTTTCTATTCAGATATTGCAATTTTGTCACTACTTCTCAATTCCTAAAATCTGTACCGGTTTTAAATTTTTTGTAGGTGGTAGAGCTACGCTGAAGCTATTACTGGTTTCAACATGAATGGGTCGGCTCGCCCGGGGTAGTACCACCCGCTCACAGAAAACCGACGTGATGTAACAGTGGTTGTACTGTTGCGTTTCGTTCGGTCAGTAAGAGTGCCGGAGGTCCACATATTTAAAAGGCCGTCAATGCACTTGTGACTCCCCTGGTGTCGCTAGTGTCTATGGACGGCGGTGATCACTTACCATCAGATGACCCACCTGTTCGTTTGCCCCCTATAATATGAAAAAAAATACCTTTATTAAATTGTACTAGCGAGTAAATCAATGTCTAATGGTGATCGGTTATCTATACATATAAATAAAATTGGAGTAGTCTGTTTGTAATATCAAAATAACGACTTTTTACTGATTGGATATGAATGTATACACGATACTGATAACAAAAATACTATTTTTAAAATGTTTGTCTGTCTGTCTGTATGTTCCGGGTAATCTCCGAAACGGCTAGGACCGATTTTGACATGAAATTTTACTGACGGATGTTTAAATTACAGCGGGTGACATAGGCTACTTTATTTTGGACTATTTGTCATCCATGGTTTCGTCTGTAGTACTATATCCAAAACGATTGGACCTATTTTCATGGGACTTTCACTGACAGACAGTTAACGTTATAAAAAGTAACTAAAGCTTTTTTATTTAGGACCATCTTTTACCCATGGCTTTGTTTGCAGTACTATCTCCAAAACGCTTAGGTATGCTAATTCTCTTCATCGCTCAAATCGTATTCGAGTTTAAAAATGTCATATATACTCAAACGTTTACATTACGTCATCGACGAAAGCGTTACTTTGCAGAAATCTATCATCAAGTGTTTAAATGGATACTATTTTGGATTTCCACTTGGAATTGACTTGGCATAGTAACATTTCAAAATAAATTTTATAATAATCACAGTCAATTACACGCGTTTTACTCTTTTATGCAAAATTCTCAGACCAATGTTGACTCTCCCAGTGATAGAGTAGTAGCACGTTTCATATCGATACGTAGTGGCAGCCAATCTTATCCACGGGGGAAATACAAAATAAGTCCCTCAAGCAAATATAATTTTTAATCAAAATCAAAATCAAAAATACTTTATTCAGTTTAGGCCCTGAGAAGGCGCTTATGAACGTCAAAGTTACCACCGGTTCGGAAAACAACCCAGTCATCGAGAAGAACCGGCAAGAAACTCGATCTGGTTTATCTTTTCATTGACATATTATAACTCACATTTTTAAAACATAGTTATAAATAATTACATTCGGTTTTGGTGGATGCACAGAGAGGGCGTCATTTCCAGACGTCACCGTCGTTCACATATTGATCCACCCTGTAATAGCCTTTAGATATTAAAACCTGCTTGACATGATGCTTGAAATTAGTATCCGGCAGATCGGTAACGTGTTTTGGAATTTTATTATAAAACCTAACACTATTACCTAAAAAACTGTTACCGGTCCTAGTGAGCCTAAAAGATGGAATGACCAATTTGTTCTTATTTCTTGTATTTAGATTATGTCGGTCCTTTACGAAATCTAGCTTATCTAAGTTTTTGCGGATGTACATTAGATTTTCAAGTATGTATTGGGAGAACAGAGTTAGGACACCGAACTCCTGGAACTTATCTTTTAATGATTCGCGAGGCCCCATATCATAAATTGCTCGAACTGCCCGTTTTTGTAGTAAAAATATGGTGTCTACCTCAGCTGCTGTCCCCCACAGCAAAATACCATAAGACATTAAGCTATGAAAGTAAGCGAAGTAGACCAACCTAGCAGTGGCAATATCTGTTAGTTGGCGAATCTTTCGAACTGCAAATGCAGCAGAACTTAATCTTCCTGCCAATTTTTTAATATGAGGACCCCATTGTAATTTAGAATCAATTGTGATACCCAAGAACACGGTACTGTCTACCAACCCAACTAGATTTCCTTCGATCTCTATTCTAGTATCAATACAAGAAACATTAGGTAAGGTAAACCTTATGCATTTATAAACCTGATACCTCATTTTATAGATGGAATGGGCTACTTCAACGATGGATTTGTCATTTATATATCACCCGGTGGAGCCAAAAGAAGAAGTAAGAACTTATTCAGGTGGCATGCTCAAAGTAGACATTGATGATGGCACTACTTGGCCGCCTCATGAGGGACCTTACAGTGAAAGGTGTTTGTTGAATGAAAAATCTCTTGGTGAATGGAGATGTTTCGGCCTTTGTAAGTAGTTTTTATAAAGAAAAAAAAAGTATGTGACAGTAAAAAAATATTTAACCGTGGATATGGGAAGAAGCTCAAGCTTTTAGGAACTATCGACAATATCCCAAACAAGTGTATTGAAATATCCCAAATACAAAAATACATTCATTCATAATTTAATTATAACATAGATTCCAGTTTATATTGGTTTTTGTTTTTAATATTAGGAACAAAATTGCGAAAAATTATAGTTAAAATGCCGCGTGAAAAATGATTACTCTAAAACGAGAATAATTACTTGATTTTTCTCAATATTCAGTTCCAGTGTAATGAAAATATTGTATTAATATTAGAAACTGAATGCTCCTTTTAGCAACGAGTAAACTAGTTTTATATTAAAGTAACATAACTCGAAACAAAAACCATACGCGTTATGTGTTAAGCTTGTTACTTCAAAGAAAGGCCTAAAAAGCGCTTCTCGGGCAAATACCCAATTTTTAATGATTTAAAGAAGTATGAAAAAATTTGTAAAAAATATGGAGTCTCCACTGAACAACCCTTGCCTATACAATGCCAGCTAAAGACAAAACAGCCATTATAGATTTCCCTGTTCACAAAACAAGCGTGTCATTAAATTTTTTCAAAATAAATTTCAAGAAAAAGTCGTATGATTTTACCCGTTTTGCAATGCTGGTTTTATTAGCAAGAGCTAGCAAAATAGAACTAGTGTATATGTCTTACAAGATATGCGATAGTAATGTCATTATAATTTCATTTAAGTTCCCAGCCTTTTAATATACTTGGTTGGGACTCCATAATTCGAAGTTACTGTCACAGTCACTTTATCAATTTCAATATAATATGTTATAATGCAAAAAATTTTATATTCCTTTTTATTCGAACTGATAACGCTAACGCTTTATGTAAAAATTTGCAGGTGGGCATAGTTCCTAATTTATTAAAATAACTTGATTCTTTTCCACAGCTGCTGCGTCTGTTCTCCAGCCAACCTGATGACCGTATGGGGACTAGAGAACACAACAACTTGGCCAGTAACTTAGCTTTGATAAACCCTTGTTGGAGTGATGACTTGCTCTTTGAGACCGCAAGAGACATCAATATCGCTATGTATCTGGAAATTATTGTGCAAGAGTTATTCCCGATAATCTTTGGTAATATATAAAACAGAACTGCCCAATATGTTCCATGGAATCACAAAACACTTATACATAAAATTGTATATATTTTTAAATTTCTTGTGACTCCTTCTCTATAGTAAATTTATTTATCACCTGACGAATCTGTTTCGCAATTAAATTTTCATATTTATTTTGTAGGTAAAAAATTTATGTCTAAAAGCAAACTATGGCGACCGAAGGGAACGTTATTTAGAGATTTTTATAACAAAAACGCATCACCTCAGATTTCTGTAGAATACCAAGTGATAAACCGATACATGCATCTACTTCAACCAGGCATAATGAAGTAAGTTAGTTTTTGTCTATTTCTATCCCACGGCATTCATGAAACAATGTGAATTATATATTCAGTTAGAATTTTAACAACAATTTTATAGCTTACACCAAAAAACGAAATCTCTTCAAGTGTCATCTAAAAATTATGGAATATCTTTAATAGTATGAAGTATCAAACGTACGTTGCTTAACATATTTATAAGTTGACATCAAATCTTTGATTAGAATGACAATAAAAGTATCAATTACTATATACTAGCAGCCCCGGCAGACGTTGTCCTGCCCTGATAATAAAAAAAATATGCACTTATGTGCATGAAACGCTTAAGGCGGCTTGACTTTTTCCGTTTCTTCCAACAATATTCCAAAGAATTTACAAAAAATAAACATTGACAAATTATATACCTAAACCTTCCCCGTGAATTACTCTATCTACCGGTGAAGACCACATTACAGTCTAGACCACATTACAGTCTAGACCACATTACAGTCTATTCAGTAATTTTCGAGTTTATCGCGAACATCCAGACAGACAGAAAGACGCGGTGGACGACTTTGTTTTATACTATTTATAATAATGACGCGAATGGTCTATAGTTTTTAAATTAAACAAACCTTTCAGCTTGTACGACGAAAACAACTATTTCATCAAAAAAGACGATGTCGCCAACCACACACTGAGAGTTGGATATTTAGCCCGGGAACAGAACCTCGCTAAGATTGCACGCGGTACATTCATAGACCCAGCTACTGGTATAAACCGTATTGTTCATCCGAATGTGAGTTAAAAATTCCATATTGAATTAAATGGTCATTTTGTTATTGTAGCATAACAAATTAGCAACACTATGCTTGAGGGTACCGTAGTGCAAATCCAAAAAAAAATGGCGATTATCGACAAAAATAACTGATATCACAGTGGTGCCGAACTGTAAGCCGCTTGGTCGATGAATATACACTGATGATTTCAAAATGTGACAGAGTTAATTCACCGTATCAATGCTACACAGAAATCATTTCTAGATTAAAAACTACATACATTTAGGTCTTATTTATATCTAGTAGGTATATAAATGGTAATTATTTGAAGTAAGCCGCATAATTGTTATTACAGATAGCAAATAGAGGTCTAGGAAATCTGCAAGAGATTTTCGATATAATGGCGGCGGATCTATCCAAAAACAGAATGTTTGGAACGGATGGTTTCCTTAAATATGTGGAATATTTTACAAATGAGAGTGCAAAGACGTGGAATGTTCTGAATAAGTACATGGATAAGGAGGTAACCATCCTAACAATATATTTTTATAATTTATCGTCATATTAGCAATTGTGTATAGATCCATTCACGTATTAAAATTATTTTTCTAACTGCATTCCGTAGATTATTACAATTCATAACTTAACATTTATTTAAATATTAAGTTAGAATTCAAATGACACAACAACTATAATATAAATTTCATTTACGAAATTTCCAAAACGAAAGTAATTTACCCCAAAAAAACCCATACAATCTTTTGTCTTACAAACTATACTATTAACAGATAGGATTTGATTTTTTGTTTGTCGTCATGGAAAAAGTGAAAAAATATTTAATCCGATTTCAATAAGTTACATTGACGGTACTTAATTGAAAAAATGTACATTAACGCGAACGAAGTATATGCTAGTTTTTGACAATATGAGCATTTTTATGATATTCCGACAATAAACTGGAAACAATAAATAGATTAACATTGATCCATACTATATTTTGAATGGGAACTAGGTGGTAGAACTACGCTGAAACTATTACTGGTTTCAAAATGAATGGGCCGGCTCGCCCGGGGTAGTACCACCCTCTCACAGAAAGCCGACGTGAAGTAATAGTGCTTGCACTGTTGCGTTTCGTTCGGTCAGTGAGAGCGCCGGAGGCCCACATATATTAAAAGGCCGGCAACGCACTTGCGACTCCCCTAATGTTGCTAGTGTCTATGGACGGCGGTGATCACTTACCATCAGGTGACCCACCTGATCGTTTGCCTCCTATATTATATAAAAAAAAAAAACTGATAGACGTATTATAATGAACGTACTTTCCATTAAAAAAAAATGGTTTTAGAATGTTGAATTGATGAAGAATATATATGAAGATCCCTCAGACGTAGATATGTTGTCTGCTATATGGCTGTCACGTTCGATGGACGGTGGCGTGTTCCCGGAAATGTTTGCCCATATAATGGAAGATCAATTTGTTCGTATTATGGAAAGTGACAGATTTTGGTACGAACGACAAAATAGGCCACACGCTTTTACTGAAGGTGAGTGTTCTAACCGAGACACTGATAACTTACTTGTTCTAGTATCTTCGGCCATTATTATAGTTGATGTAAAGGTATAATCTGGTTAACGGGCCAATGTGATTATTGTACCAAAAGAAAAAGGACATTTATATTATGAACCACACATACGAAATAATTTCACAGTATTACTAAAATAAATAACCTATTCAACACCAAAACAAACTTCAGCTCAACATATATTAAGGTAGACTGCAAGAAAATAATTTCGAATAATTTTACAGACCAACTACGTGCGATCAAGCAATCAAATATGGCGGCATTTATGTGTGATGTCGCTGACATTAAAAGTATTCAGCGACAAGCGTTCCTTAGAATCAGTCCCGAGTAAGTTATTATACCTATATTATTTTATAAATTTGTAAAAAAAAATAACAAAAGGGGGTATTACTAATGCACTTATACGAGTATGGTAGTATAGTTTACGTATTTATGGATGTACATAGTTCCAACTTGATCCCCAAGTACACGAAAGGCTAACAATTCATTGATATCTGACATCATGTTAATGTTTTAACGTCTGACCATATCCTAGCCTGATATGAAATGACGATGTGGTCCAAAGAGGTTAGCCCGCTTAATCAAGAATGACTGGTTCTTAATTCTAGCTGCCGGAACTTACCTATAGGTGCTCAACGACAGGCTTTCACCTTGAGTGTGGTATCTATCCTTACTACAATGCTATAACTTCGTCACGATGTTTTCCTTCACCATAAGCTTCGGCTCATTCGTAATTGACACGGTGTCCCAATGTGCTAACAACTAAGCCATCGTGGCTAATTGCCGATAAACTATATTAATTAAATTTCAGATGAAGTATATTGATTCATAAATTCAATGTTATTCAGAATACACTAAGGATGAGTTATTATTGCTATCTACACCCAAAAAAGATTTATAAAATTCTATTCTATAGTGAACTAGCGGCTCATCGCTAATCCCGTTGTCACTTGGATTTAATGTACTCCATGCGGTGTAATAAGGGTCCAAATAATTTAGATCCATTTATAATGCTTCGATGTTTGGAATTTAATTAATTAGATTTCGCGTGAGAGTTATCACAGAAATTTTTATTTTATTGCAAGAAATTGAATAAGATATTCATTGGAATGGTTTTCTATGAATGGTAATTTTTGACCAACATTAAATGCTCAACGTAACTAAATTCTTTATTTACCATAATAGCATTCCACAGAATCAATTGTTTTCTAATGATATGTAAATCTAAAAACCGTTACTGTGGTAATCCATTATCCCTAGAAGTCATATACTGCCACGGCCCTTCTTGAATGCATTTTTGCCTTGTACAATTCCGTAGTATATTAAATTATGTCTCTCATGAGGCTTAACCAGTGTATGGTAACTAATGAACACTCCTGAAAACTTCTTACAACTTCATTAGTTAAGTCGATTTTTCCTTCCAGAACAATTTCTATAACGATAGTAAAATTACTACAAAATCCGTTGTGTACTATAAAAGAAATAAGGGGACACAGCAGACAGCAGCGAACAAGTGAATAGCGACTTTATTTTACAATATCTACCAACAGATTTGATTTATATCGAAACGTTTTTTTTTTTTTCAGGAATCCTATAGTCAGCTGTGACGAGATTCCTAGAATAGATCTAAGTGCTTGGAAAGATCGTAGATGCCCGTCTTATCGAGGATAATTCTTCCATAGAGAATATAACTGCGTTACACGAAGAAAACGATTAGTTCTATAAATGATCCTTTTTCTAATTTGTTGTTAAAACTGCTGTTCATATGCAATGATAAATACCCCTATTTCTACGTACGTATACGTGTTCTACGTATAATGAATCGTGGAACATAAACTATTAATTTAATTGAAATACAGATTTGTTTATTCATGAATTTTGTTCTTTTACTTCCTTTTTTCTAGTTTATCGTAGAATTTTTACTGTCGTTCCATGAAAAACTACATAGATATATTCGAGATGTCTATCCTCTAACAATATGTGCAACATAGTATGTTACAGATATATAAACATTGATGATTTAATGTATGTTCGCAAAAACTTTGAAAAACTTGAATTCGTACAAAAAACTGGCATGATCTAAGCACTAGAAACTGTGACAAACTGGTCGTTCCATGTTTTAGACTCAGTAAAACCAGTAATAGTGTCTTAGGTAATAGTGTTAGGTTTTATAACAAAGTCCCAAAGCATGTTACCGATTTGCCAGACTATAAGTTTAAGCGCTATGTTAAGCGGGTTTAGGCGTTAAAGGGCTATTATAGAGTGGATCAATATGTAAACGATGGTGATGTCTGGAATTGACTCCTCTCTGTGCATCCACTTAAAACGATTGTAACGTGTAATTTATTTGAAATATACATCTATATATGTTAAAAAGATAAACCAGATCGAGTTTCTTGCCGGTTCTTCTCGATGACTGGGTTGTTTTCCGAACCGGTGGTAACTTTGACGTTCATAAGCGCATTCGTAGAACCTAAATTGAATAAGATATTTTATATATTGATTTATATTTTAAACACTTTTATATAAAAACTAGCTGATACCCACGACTTCATCTGCGTTTTTTATGATCTTAACAATATGTTTTATGTACACAGGACAAGATACAAAATTCTGAAAATTAAAAAATATACTCTTCTTACAAAATTTCTCTACAAGAAGTGAGAAGTGTTATCCCCTTTACTTTCTCTCTCTTGCGCATGCGCACCACATCGCTTGACCCCACTTTACGCGCTGCTCATGTAAATTTATATATTATAATTTGAATATCTTTCCGCTTCCAATATATTTTTATGCTCGTAGGTTATTGAAATAAATAAATGTATTTAAATACATTATGATTAATCATGCATACTTATAATATAATAATGTAGGTGCAGTCTGCTTGAAGATATCTTCTTTATATTTCTGTTAATATTCGCTCCAATTCTAGTATAGAACTATCATCGAACGCAGCCGTGCAATAAAGGAGAATGAAAAACTCTGTAAGGCTCAGGGTATTATTCGAACTACTACTAGTTAATATGAAATAATTATAAATGTTGTTAAGATTAAAGCAAAATTAATGTGTTTCAAGTCATTTTATTAAATTCTACAGTAAGATTCATTAGCACGTTGCCTATTTTTGCCCAAATTTAAGGATCATTCAAAGCAAATTTTATTGTAAAATAATATATAATGTTGTGTGGACATTAGGAGAATGGTAATGATAACAGCGATACCCCCTTTATGGAGCAAAAAGACTTCTATTGACTTTTGTCTTATCTATGTAGATACAGTAAAATAGGTTTTCTTTCTTAACGTTATTTCGGCTTAGTACATTAAGACCAGGCCTGACGTTTAACGGCGACATCTCCTATAAAAGTTACCTGGATATTTATATATACATCTAAGTGACATTAGCCAAATAGCCACTATCATCACCTATAAAACCTCTGGAATGTTCTAAACAATACCTGTAGAGTTAGACAGAAAAGAACAAAAAACATATTCCAATCGAGCTGCTTCCTTCTTCGATCAATAACAGTGATGTGAAAAAAATAGCTCGGTCTGCTTAAAATTCAATGTATAGGTATAAACAAGTATTCCAAAATAGTTTTTTTTTTTTTTAGATTAGCTTAGTAAAATAACTTATAGAATGTGTAGATATACAATACATAAACCACCAGTTTTATAACCACAAACATATAATTGTAATAATTTGAATACATTTATCTATGACAATTGTTTTGTTGTTATAAATAATGCACAAGCTAAATTTTTTTTTTATATATATTATAGGGGGTAAACGAACAGGTGGGCCACCTGATAGTAAGTGATCACCGCCGTCCATAGACACTAGCGACACCAGGGGAGTAGCAAGTGCGTTGCCGGCATTTTAATATATGTGGGCCTCCGGATCTCTCACTGGCCGAACGAAACGCAACAGTGCAAGCACTGTTACTTCACGTCGGTTTTCTGTGAGAGGGTGGTACTACCCCGGGCGAGCCGACCCATTCATGCTGAAACCAGTAATAGCTTCAGCGTAGCTCTACCACCTATTATCATTTATCATAGTAAATACAGCAGTAGATTCTTGTCTTGATATTCTAATTTATTTCATACTTTATATTGTAGTATTATAATTTTTCTAGACCAAAGAAAACACAGAAAAAAAATGAGAACTAGAGTATTATTTTCTTTGGCGCACATAAATTATAATAGTCCTATGATTCAGTAAAATAGATAAAGACGAATGTTTTGAAGAACATCACCCATCAAGACACCAATCGATTTTGTCTTCACCATAAATTGCAATGTTGCATTTTGAGCAAAAATACTTTGTCGTGTACCTTTTTTATTTTCCTTATTATAGTTATTAACACATACTTTTCTTTTCTTCATCTTTGGGACCTTAATTCATCCTCATTACCCATTATTTCTAACTTGATCCCATATGACGTATGCTTTTTGCTGATAGCCACTTTTGCATGAGCTTCGTAGACGTAGGAAAAAAAATGTATGCAGATGCAGTTGATGCAGTACAGATATCTCAATGGTTGCCGTGGTTTTTGTATTATATTGTACTTACACCATCAGATACATAGCCATTGCTTTGACCAACAATAATGTCTCATGAAAGATGCAACTGGAAACCACTTGATATAGCTAGTTGCCTATGCAAACTATGGTCAATTTAAATGAAGCATTTTTCTTTAATACGATAACATTATTTTTTCATCAATATGTTAAATTTTACCAACGTCATCACCATTCTTGTTTCTATCGCAAGACAGCAGTGCTCGCGCTGCTCTGGCGCTGCTCTGTTCGACTCTGAATGGCAGAATGCATTGGTACACAGGACTTAGCAACACGGTTCTTGGGAATAGCAAAACACGAGCTTTAAAGACGTAATTATATAAGTATAACAATTGGTCCGTACATCTGTTTACCATTTCATAACATGATAAATATCTGGAAATTTTCATTGTGTTATTTAAAAAAAAAATGGAATAATTAAATTTATTATACTATGTTTGCTTTATTTCTTTTATACTTTAAACAATGACATCTGTATGCGGTTATTTGTTCTGTTACAATGGCAAAGCCACTAGACGGAGTATAAAAGTAAACGACAGCAACCATTAAACTTCACTCTCTCAAGCAATATTTATCACGAAAAATTTAAAATGTTAGGGAATTTAATTATAACAGTCTTCGCATTTTATCTTCATTTATCTAATGCAATCACATACGACACATATAATGGAGTGCCTCTGACGGAAGAACGAATGAAAGAACTAACAGAAGCTGATGCACTCGAGTAAGTTTATAAATCATTTGTACAAATTTAGGGTTTTTTTTTTTAACTGAAGTGAATATACAATTAGCTCCATTGTTACTTTCTGTGGTCAGTAGAGATGCTAATAATTAATCACTATTAGTCATACAAGATCTTAGCATTATATTCTATATAAAATCGGTTGAGTGCCTTAAGCGCTCCCCTTAGTAGCCCGGTGAAACTGTAGAGGCCTTGCCGGGTCAACAGTGTAGTCAGTTCGAACAAAAAAATCTTGGCATTATCCGAGTACATTTCTAACAAAATGCTATACCATATGAATATTTCTACATCTTAAATGCATGATATTTATCGTCCTCTCTGTCTCGTTCTTATTTTTCATAGGCTTCATTAGTTGGTAATATATTAACTGAACTAGAATCTAGATTCTAGATCTAGAATCTAAAATTTACTGTTTCTAATAGTATAACTTTTAATTTGTTTAGTCCATTAATTTTTGAATAAAATACTTGCTGCAACAATTTAATTAATAATTAATTAAAATATTGTTTTTTTTTTATTTATTTAATTTAATTTGTATGTAATATATGATAGTATAATATATATATTATAAGTCTATAATCAGACCGGTCGTGTTATATGGATCCGAGTGCTGGGCTACGAAACAGACGGATGTGTGGTGTAACTAGAATGGATAAGCTCCAGAACGAGTGAATATATCAGAGGAAGTTTGAAAATAGCACCAGTGATAGAGAAGTTGAGGAGTAATAGGTTAGCACGGTACGGGCATATTATGAGAAGAACTAAAAGTCATGTAACAAGAAAAGTTTTGAGTTTTAAAATGGACAGATATAGAGGTAGAGAAAGACCGACAATGGTGTGGATGGATAGTGTGGAAAATGATATGTGTATAGAAGGTGTGAATACTGGAATGACTTTTGACAGGGAAGAGTGGAAAAGGAAAACATATTGTGCCAACCCTACTTAGGTGGGATAAGTGTAAGATGATGATGATGCATATAATACATTATAGATATTGTTTTGCTATTTTTAACTAGCTTTGATAACTCTTGTACCCTATCGATTGAGGAATTACATAATAAAATTTATAAATATCCATAGTTTCTTTTCAATTCCATCAAGCAACATTACTTTATAGTGTAATACTTTAAGCATATTACTGATTTGCCAGACTATAAGTTTAAGCGCCATGTTAAGCGGGTTTTGGTGTCAAAGGGCTATTATAGAGTGGATCAATATGTGAACGATGGTGATATCTGGAATTGACTCCTCTCTGTGCATCCACTAAAATCGATTGTAATGTATAATGAATTTTAATTATATAAGTATATGTTAAAAAGATAAGCCCGATCGAGTTTCTTGCCGGTTCTTCTCGACGACTGGGATGTTTGTCCGAACCGGTGGTAGTTTTGACTTTAATAAGCGACTTCTTAGGGCCTAAATTGAATAAAGTATTTTTGATTTTGATTTTAGTGTAACGCAGATTTCGTTTCATTTATTTACCTTTATTATTACATCGTATCGGGGAGCAATAATATATAATATTATTAATCATTATTGATTATGTTTGTTTTATTTCAGTACATGCACCATTGATATTGAGACTTGTGATGAGGACGAGGGCAGGAGACTCGACGGTTCTTGCAATAATTTGAAAAATCCTAGTCATGGATCATACTACACTCCTCAAATTAGGTTGCTCGATGCTGTTTACGATGAAAGTGAGTCTTTTAAGACCTTTATAACATGACGTTACTCTATAGCAAACACAAATATTTTGAAAAATATTAAGAAATTAATTGGTTGAATTGTCATTTTCATAAATGGCTTACTTCTTCATTAAAGAAGGCAATGATTTATATTAAAGTTTGATGTACTGTTAGATGCTAGGTAGGGTTTTCCCGAGGGGTTTTCTTTCAACAGAATTGATTAGTACTGGATTTGAAATTAAAATTATAAATGGACCGAAATCAGTCGACACACCCAGCCAAAATTAAATATTATTTGGTAGATAAAGATAAATATGAGAATATACGTCAAAAGTTGTTGATAAAAATGAAAGATATGGAAGCAAAAACAATGAATTAATGTCGGCATGAAAAAAAAAACATGTATAAAAACGTGGTAAAGGATATCTTTGGTGAAACTAAGGGAAGGGCAAAGATAGATAAAAACACTTGATGGTGAAACGAAGAGGTACAAAAGGCCTCAAAAGAGAAAAAAACACCTTTTAAGGAGTGGAATAGTATTGATGATACAGATAACACGGTTAAAGGAAATTAGAAAGAGATGTATGCAGAATGCAAGAAAAATGCAGAAAAACGATTGTTATTACTAGTGGTAAAGTACAAAATGATTTGTACCTTTGACTGAAAAGCTCGCAATTACAATAAAACAAGGGATATTACACATGTCAAATGGTAATGAAGAAAATGATGACATGGGAGAGTTAGAGCCTGTACTGTTAAATTTAGATGTTCTGCAGGAGATAAGAGAGGATGAAGTAAAAAAATCTGTGAATAGTATGAAGAACTGAAAATTAGTAGAGCCAGATGGTATACTTATTGAAGTATCGATGTTTTGTAAGGTGGATGCATGGATGTGGAGGACTTCATTTTTTAATAAGATGTTTCGATTAGAGACGTTTCCAAATGCATTTACAATAGTATAATTGTGTCTATCTTTAAAAATAAGAGTAATGTAAAGAATTATAACAACTATCGATGGATAAAGCTCATGTCACATAGTATGAAGGTTTGGGAAAGAGTGGTAATGAGAGTAAAGTGACAAGAATCAATTCAGGTTTATGCATGGACGTGCGACAGCCGATGGCATTTTCACACTTAACCAACTGTTCGAAAAATACAGAAGTGTACACAAGTACTTGCATATGGTGTTTCTTTATCTGGGAAAAGCATATAATCGAGTACTCCGAGATGTTCTGTGGTGAGCGCTGAAAAAGAAAAGATTGCCAGAGAAGTACCTACAACTTATACTTTGGATGTACAGTCAAGCCAAAATACATGTTAGGACCCAGGATGTAGTTACCGACAAATTCCATGTGGATGTGGGTTTGCATTAGGGATCAGCTTTAAGTCCTTATTTATTCGTTCTTCTCATGAATGCACTATCATTAGACATACAGAAGTAGGCACCTTGTTATGTATTGTTTTCGGATTATATTTTTTTTGTTAGAAAAATACTGCCGAGGTTTAGAAGGACCTGGAGAAACGGCGAGAGAAGTTGGAGAAAGTCGGTTAAAAATGTAGTTGACTAAAACCCAAACATTACTTCTGCGATTTCAAAGCTCTACCCAGTTTCTATCATATAATCTTAAATGGTGTATATACCCTTACCAGCCTACTCCATTTTTCAGTACCTTCGGTTCATTGCTTCAAAACAAGCATAGCCAAGGATTTGAGTAATAAAATAAATGCAGGATGGATGAAATGGCTGAAAGGTGTCTAGGGTAATTTGTAACGAATACCATTGTAACTCAAAGGGAAGGTATATATTAGAAGATCAGTCATGCTGTCTAGTGTCTGAGTACTGTGCTACTGAAAGAGATGGATGGGAGAAAACTACATCTGGTAGAGTATTGAATATAGATTTATGGTATCAATATAATCGATAAGATTAAGAATAAGTATATCAGAGGAAATTTGGAAATACCACCAGTGACAGAGAAGTTGAGTTAACATTGTACCGATATATTATGAAAAGAGATGAAATTCATGTACCTAGAAAGGTTTTGAGTATGAAGGTGCAGAGGTATATATAGGACTAGAAGAAGACTGAAAAGTGTGAAAAATGATATGTGTTGAAAAAGTGTGAATACTGAAATAACATCTGACACAGGGTAGTGTGGAAAACAAAAATCTTAGTTAGATAGGGATAAGGGTAAGTAAGTATATAGAAAGTAGAATAAGTAAAAGCATAAGTATAATAGTAGTCTATATACGTCACAAATAACACTGTTAAATCAATATTATTATAAAATCGGCATTGCTTTAAAAATGTTAACGTTAGATTTAATTTAAGATATCAAATTTGATTACAAATGTATTTTTCCATAAATAGATACTTGTTATATTAATATTTATCTCCTTTTTCAGTATTATTTTTTTATTTCATAGAAAGAACAGAATACATGTTAATGCCAAACATTTGAGTCACCGCGTTTCTTTATTATGTAGAGAAAATATGTTGTCATGAGACGATGCTATTAAATTTATATTTTTATAGATTTTGGACCAAGAAAAAGCAAAAGTGGTAAGCCTTTAATACTCCCTAGAGACCTGCGCGTGAAAACTCTACCAGGTTTTTAAATCATCGAGTTCAATATTTAATATGCTGATGGCCTATTTCGCTGAATTTATGGTAACTGATGTCGTATCCGGCCGTGATACAGGTGAGCGATTTACATAAGCCATTGTTAAAGAGATATTATAATATTACTAAATATAGTAATAAATAAGGTAATTAACCACCTTACTAATATTTTACAAGTATAAAATACGACACAAACAAAAATTATAAAAATAATACGATTTCTACAAATACAGTGAAATAAGGACAAAATAATAAGGACTTTTAAACTATTATGCTTGAAACATACCGAAGACATATGGGAAATGTCGGTAATGGTAGTTCAATCCTTAATTATTAATATTTCACCATATTTAGCAAACATATTTAACCAATATATAGTAAAAGAAATCTTCCCCAATTTAATGAAAATAAGTAAAGTGGTTGTTTTATTTAAATTTCGGTATCTTAACTCTGCCTTCCCAATACATTCTGGATAACTTAATGTATGTTCGCAAAAACTTTGATAAGCTGGAGTTCGTAAAACACAGGCATGATTTAAAAACTAGAAACTGTGACAAACTGGTCGTTCCATGTTTTAGACTCAGTAAAACCAGTAACAGTTTTTTAGGTAATAGTGTTAGGTTTTATAACAAAGTCCCAAAGCATATTACTGATTTGCCAGACTATAAGTTTAAGTGCCATGTTAAGCGGGTTTTGGTGTCAAAGGGTTATTATACAGTGGATCAATATGTGAACGATGGTGATGTCTGGAATTGACTCCTCTCTGTGCATCCACTAAAATCGATTGTAATGTATAATGAATTTTAATTATATAAGTATATGTTAAAAAGATAAACCCGATCGAGTTTCTTGCCGGTTCTTCTCGATGACTGGGATGTATTCCCAACCGGTGGTAGTCTTGACGTTCATACGCGCCTTCTTAGGGCCTAATTGAATAAAGTATTTTTGATTTTGATTTTGAAGTCAGGTTATAGGAGTAGTCTTGGATACTATAGACCAATTTCTGTACTTACGTTTTTAAGCAAGATTTTTGAGAAGATTATGCTTAAGCAATTGTTAGAATATTTTAAAGCACACGAGCTTCTGGAAGGTCGACAGTTTGGTTTCACTAAATCAAAATCAACTATTGACGCTGGTGCAATGCTATTGAGCACTATATTACAGTCCTGAGAAGGATCGCAGGATGCAATTGGTGTGATTTCTGATGTGTCTATGGTCTTTGATTGCGTTGACTATAGTACACTTAAGCTGAAATTAAAACACTATGGTTTTTGTGGCGCTTCCGTCGACCTTGTGATTTCCTGTTTAAAAGATCGCTGTCTCAAAGTTAGTACAAACGGGGTAACGTCTGCGGGATCGTCGACTCAAATTAACATTCCACAGGGTTCCATTTTAGGGCCGTTTCTGTTTTTTGTTTTTGGTATAACTAAATGATATGCCGCTAGTGGTTAATAACTGTGCTGACATGGTGCTTTTCGCGGATGACACTTAGCTTATATTCGAAATACAAAGAATAGATTCTGAGTCTAGACATCTAAATTAATACCTTAAATAAAATTTCACATTGGTTTTGCATTAAATAATTTATGGCTAAATGCAGACAAAATAAATTGCATTAAGTTTTCCTTGCCTAGTTATCTAATTTTTTATGTATTGATAGTAGTACCAAAATCGAAGGAAATCTAGCTGATTCTAGAGAAATATTCGCCAACTGACAGATATTGCCAATCCTAGGTGGATTTACTTCACTCACTTGCATAGCTTAATGTCTTATGGTATATTGCTGTGGAGGACAGCAGCTGAGACAGCAGAAGTAGACACTATATTTATACAAGGAAAACGGGCAGTTCAAGCAATTTATAAATAGGGGCCTCGCGAATAAAGTTAAAAGCCAAGTTCCAGGAGTTCGGTATCCTAATTCTGTCCCTCAATACATACTTGAAAATCTAACAGTACATCCGCAAAAACGTAGATAAACTAGATTTTGTAAAGGACCGATATAATCTAAATACAAGAAATAATAACAAATTGGTCATTCCATGTTTTAGGCTCCCTAGGACCGGTAACAGTGTTTTAGGTGATAGTATTAGGTTTTATAGCAAAATTCCAAAGCACATTACCAATTTGCCGGATACTAAGTTCAAACACCATGTCAAGCAGGTTTTAATGTCTAAAGGCTATTATTACAGGGTGGCTCAATATGTGAATGACGGTGACGTCGGAAATGACGCCCTCTCTATGCATCCACCAAAACCGAATGATATTATCTATGTTAATAACTATGTTTCAAAAATATGAGTTAAAATATGTTTGATGAAAAGAAAAACCAGATCGAGTTTCTTGCCGGTTCGTCTCGATGACTAGGTTGTTTTCCGAACCGGTGGTAACTATGACATTCATAAGCGCCTTCTCAGAGCCTAAACTGAATATAGTATTCTTGATTTTGAACTCTACTTAGTAGTTCAGGTGCATCCAAGACTCCATTCAATATACTTCAATCTTAAATAATATTTTTTAAATAAATGAATACGACGAAATTAAAGATCCTTCTTCTGCGGAGTCAGATAAGGGAAAAAGTTCACGAAGGGTGATATAGAACCTATGCCATATTCTACTGCCGAAATGTTACTACTTTATTTTTTCAAACTGTCTACACTGTTGATCTGGCTAGGCCTCTACAGTTTCACCGGACTACTAAAATGTTAATACTACTTCACTTATTTAATATTGTTCAAGCAACAACGATTGTGCTGATAGGTTCTAGTTCAAAAATAAAGTGACATGGTATAATAAATATATAGATCGATCAAACCCAATAGTCAGAAGTAGAAAGAGATGATACGTTGTATTCGCAATATAATGCACGCCGGTTTAGCTACCCAGGCATTCCTAAAAAAAGTAAGCCTGACTTCGTCGACAATCTCTTATATAATGAAATGGTATGGACATTAATACACCGTACACTCTTGCACACTATGTATAATTATGAATCTAACCGATTCTGGTGTATAAATATAGAGAAACAGAGAGGATAAGAATAGAGATGAGATGACATCTTTAGAATATAACACTTGAATGACAAAAGAATGTTATTGTGGGATATCCATAAGAGATAGATATATACCATCGCAGGAGTTTTCTGTAGAGCTTTTCAATGTATACAATACTGAGTACAATATTTTGATAAATCTCGTAGGGTTCAGCCTGCGTTTGTTGCAATGTAAGCGGAAAAAATGTTATTATTTACGACATCACATTAGAAACCTCAAAAATAACAGTATTTTTCCACTATTTAATGGATGTTCTTATACATATAAACCTTCCTCTTCAATCACTCTATATATTAAAAAAAAACCGCATCAAAATCCGTTACGTAGTTTTAAAGGTTTAAGCATACATAGGGATATATAGGGACAGAGAAAGCGACTTTGTTTTATACTATGTAGTGATAAGTGCTTTTTCACATCTGTATTTGCAGTTGTGTTTATCATAAATGCCTTTGTAGCTTGCAATTTATTATTAAAAACTTAGAGAGCTTCCGTTGACTCTAAAATAGGTCATAAACACACAAAATAAAATTATTTGAAAAATGTTGTATTTTTAACATTACCTTGAGTGGTTATTGTACCTTAACTTCTATCTTACCGACCGACTTACTTAATAGGGTAGGAAATTAAAAGTTAAAAGATTGTAATTTAGCGAAAACAAAATAGTGTAAATTAAAAATACTTGTTCACATAAACTTGTGCTAAAATGTCCTTCTATCTTATAACTTGTGAGTTTGTAGAGTTTTATTTTTGATGAATGAAAAACTTATAAAAAAGTACAATGACTTTACATGTTACTTCTCAACTAGTGGACTTTGTAATGTATGATAAAGGGGCACAAGCGAATCCTTTATTTACGCTTTAGGGGGCCCTACATTCATTTTACCATTTCATTCAATTTATTGTATATTTTTCAGTTAATTATTTATCGATAACAACTCATTGTTGCGAGGAAAGCGGATTATCCGATTACATGTGCACACCAAATGTGATCCCCAAATACGATCCCGTACACCGCTTTTCCGGCTACAAATGTATGAACCAGACGCGACCATTTTCTTTCCAAAATCAAGGATGTGCTGCCAATAACACTACCCCAGTTAGGGTTAGTACATATTTTTAATTATTGGTTTAATTGTAATTTAAATGTATTGAAGGATTAATTAAATAAGAAGGGTGGTATAGATACTAAAATAGTAGGTCATGTTATATGACATTGAAATCAAGATACGTCTAAAGAAGATGGTAAAATTAACATGAATGAGCTAGAATTGCAGTATGCGCAACGTCATGCTTTGAATTATATTAATACATTCATAAAAAATAAAAATAGTCTCTCGGTGCTACTAACAAAATGTAGTGAATAAAAGAAATATTTTTTTAAATCTAAACATCTGGATCATGGAAACAAATACACATATATGTTGTTAAACGAGGTACAAATTATAGGAATTGTAAAATTTCAGATGGACATCCCGACAGTTACGTGGGATTTAAGTAATCTTTATGAGTTCGCTGTTGATGGGATTTCATATATCAGAGAGTTCGAAGGCGGTCGTTTAAAGTCTGAGATAGTCAATGGCAGGGAGTTTACTAGTGATGGTAACAGTTCTTGCACGATACAGGATGCTATTGAAACTGGGTGCACGAGAAATGGTAAGACTTGCGTGTCTTTGTTACACTCATAATGTTGGATAAGTATTTAAGCCTATACTTATTTCAAATAGATCCCCTCTTAATAGATATTCTTATTGTTATTATGAGATATTTTATAACATCTTATAAACCTACGTTTATAATATCCGTAGACACTACAAATTATAGTCAACAAACATCATCATGCATTTAGTAAAAAATGTTTTAGAACTATATGCTTTGGTGCATTAATTCTCGACTCATAAATTACATATTCAGTTGAACTAGATCTCCTCGATGATCGAAGTGATCGATCTGCTTGATGATGAACTGTTTAGTTTATTTGTAACTTTAGGCAAATAATAGCAGTTCTTCTTCAATAGTACATTCAGTTTTCCTCAGTTGGAGTGAAATCGTCCTGCACAACTCACATTTTTCTTTTACTAACAAACGTAAAAAAAAATCAGGAAAAATTGATTATCAAACTAATACCTATAGGGATTATAAATTTCACTGTCCCGTGCTTGTAAATACCCTCTTATCGAAGTCCTATTTCAGAAAGTGATGATGGCTTAGTTGATAGCGTATTCGGGCATAACGTCGGAGGCCGCTGGTTCCAATCGTAGCAACTGAGTCGGAGCTTCTGGTGAAGGAAAATATCGTGATCAAACTATAGTATGATTTTGTGCTACCAGTGCTACCAGTGGTAGCTACCACCCTCAATTTGAAAATCTGTCGCCAAGTATCTTTTGGTGTTATTCGGGAGCTGCACTTACGAGACAGTCCGCCAGCCTCTAGGCTTAGCGTGACAACTATCAAAGACCACATACATCATCATTTGACATCAGATGAGATTGTGATCAAACACTAACCTATAAAGTATTAGAAAAAAATGTCGATAAGTTTTAGTAGTTTTTGTTTATTGTAAAGCTATAATTTTTTTAATTTATCTGTTTCAGTACCAAATGGATTTATGGGTACGAATTTATTTAGCACTTTGTATTCGAGGTTACATAATTTATGTGCTCGTGGTCTATTCGAAGTAAACCCAGATTGGACTGACGATAAACTGTTTTATACCGCCAGGGATATAGTTATTGGAATGTACGTGCAAATGACTTATTATGAATTCTGGCCATCATTATTAGGTAAGACATTTTTTTAAATTTTGAATTTAAGTATCTGGATAAAAATACATCATCATATATCATTCGGAGTGAATATTAACACTGTCTAATTTCGTATTGTGTATGGTGTTTAATAAATTACTACTACAAGATATAAGATCATTCATGATTTTTTATAACATTTTTTTTAGGACCACATAATATGCTGGAAAAGGGCATTATCCTAGAAAACCAAACTGACTACAGAGACATTTATAATGAAAGTGTTTCTCTACAATTATACGTAGAGTATCCTTTGGTCAACCGTTGGTTCCACGTCACCCAGGAGGGTACACAATAGTAAGTAATCACCGCAGCCAATAGACACCTGTGAAACGAGAGAAATCACAGATGCGTTGCCGGCCCTTGAAAAAGGAGTTGGCTCGTTTCTTGAAGGCTTGTAAGTTACACTGATACGGAAACTTTGCCTGCTGAGAGTTCATTCCAAAGAACTGACACACGTGAAAAGAACCTTACGGGAAACCCGAACAGTACACGTCTTTCAAGCATCAATATAAAATGAATACAATATCAATTTATGCAGAGTTGTTCAGTAATGCAATCTCTGCAGGAGATATCACTTCAAACAGTTCTTCTGAATACTCAGCGTGGTATATCTTGTAGAAGACGCAAAATGGCATAGTCTCTACGAAGCGCCAAAGCGTCGAGCTTTAACTTAACGGAGAACTGTTTAATATGATACCTTTTCTAAATACTTTTCTATATTTTTTTAATTACTACTCTTCATACTTTAATTTGATATCCGCGTTTGGAATCAAACACTTGTTATTATTAATTTTTTATCTATTTCGACTTATATTTCTCTGTTAATTTACTAATGAAAAACAAAAAAAAAATGTAATTATATTCGTGTCTGATATCGATATATCTGACTCGTATAACCGTGTGTCCGACGTACCAATATTTAAATGACAGTCGTTGATGCTACGATCGATACAGAGTGTACCTTGTATTGAAGCGACGTATTCCAAAACGATGAAGCAGATTTTTCTTCTTAAATGTTTATAGGTTATAGTTATACGATATGAAAGTCAAAAAAGCGAATGTGGTAAATAACGGACACCCTTATACACAATACAAAAATTGCAACAAGTTTTACAGTCTCCTTACAGGATACTTACGCTTTTTGGTGCACGTATGTTATTTTAATCAGTAATATATAGGATAAATGCAGGGTGGATGAATTGGCGAAAGGTGTCTGGGGTAGTTTGTGACTCACGAATGCCGTTGAAAATTAAGGGAAGGTATATAAGTCTATAATCAGACCAGTCGTGTTATACCGCGCAGCACACACTCGCTGAGTGTTCCGCCTGGGACGAGCCACACCGCGAGCTCGTCGCGGCCGTCGGCCCGGATCTCTCGCTCCCGACCGTCATCGTCAAGATGGTCGAGAGCGAGACCGGGTGGATCTCCGTCGCCTCTTACTACGAGGCAGTTATGCTCGCGAAAGCTGCGGTGGAGAGGGAGAGGGAGCAGACCAGACAGCTCCCCTCCCACGGTCGACGAACACGGCGGCGACCTAATGCCGCTGTAAAAAAAAAAAAAAGGGTGGATGAATTGGCGAAAGGTGTCTGGGGTAGTTTGTGACTCACGAATACCGTTGAAAATTATAAGTATATAAGTATATAAGTCTGTAGTCAGACCAGTCGTGTTATATTGATCCGAGTGCTGGGCTACGAAAGAGACGGATGAGAAAAGATTACATGTGGCAGTAATGCGAATGTTAAGATGGATGTGTGGTGTAACAAGAATGGATAAGATTAAGAATGATTATATCAGAGGGAGTTTGAAAATAGCATCAGTGACAGAGAAGTTGAGGTGTAATAGGTTACCATGTTACGGGCATATTATGAGAAGAGATGAAAATCATATAATAATAAAGGTAGTGAGTTTGAAAATGGACGGATATAGAGGTAGAGGAAGACCGTAAAAGATGTGGATGGATAGCGTGGAAAACGATATGTGTATAAAAGGTGTGAATACTAAGATGACATCTGACAGGGGAGAGTGGAAAAGAAAAACATGTTGTGCCGATCCTACTTAGGTGGGATAAGGGTAAGATGATGATGATAATGAATATATAATCTTGAGGGAGTTTTTTAATGTTGTTCCAGTTTTGTTCCTTACTTCTTTATCCTACGTCCGAAATGCGAACTTCGTGGTATCTCTGGGTACTTTTACCTAGGAAGGCGCATTTATTATCGATATTTTATATTATGTCTGTTCTTTGTTAATGCATATTAAAAGGCTAATAATCGCCTACCTATAATATTCTTCAAATTCCACCTCTGTATATT
Source organism: Antheraea assamensis (assembly GCA_035772565.1). Classification (NCBI taxonomy): domain Eukaryota; kingdom Metazoa; phylum Arthropoda; class Insecta; order Lepidoptera; family Saturniidae; genus Antheraea; species Antheraea assamensis. Next base: position 5,341,544 of record JAQQSE010000009.1, read on the forward strand.
AGCACAGAGAGACTATGTAGGAAATGGTAGTGTATGAAGACGTTTATATATCTACCGGGTCGTATATATATTATTCTGTGCATACATTTTGAAAAGTAGCAGTCTGGCTTAGGTTCCCTAGGTCTATCGTCAATTTATTTGCAGTATAAATGGAATTTAATCTTAAACTATTAATTTCCAGTAAAATCGCTCCTAATGGTACCTATGTCGGTAAAATGCAAGTTGTTGATATTAGTCTAAAAGTTGAACAGTTAGCAATTGACGATAACATTGTCAATATACTTCATGGAGCAAGTGTTCAACCTGGAGGAGATCACGATCGCACCATAGATCCTGATGTAAGTTTTTGTTACAATAAATAAGGACATTACTTAATAGAATGTAACGAGTCTGTTAGCAATTTGGGACACTAGTAAGCTTAAACTATATAAAATACTCATACGCTTTATTAGTTTCTAATGAAGATTACTTTTTAACATTTGAGCACGTAGGTAACCAATTAATTGAAAATATTGTATCTTAATGTAGACAATAAACTTTTATTCCCATGCAAGAAGAATATTTCCATATCCAATATTATAAATGCACCGATTGGTACTTACTAATACATTGCAAAAGAAGTGTAAGAAGGATCGAGTATTAAAAAAAAGAATAAGGTGCGGTATTCTTGGGTAACGGAGACCTGGTCCTAAACAAACCGTCCCACAGTAGTAGATGTTTTCTCTCTTCTAACAGCTTACGGATTAAGTTTAAAATATCGTAACATAAATACTCCTTATAGTTTTATATCTGACCATCCTTTTTTTATGCGATTGGGGGCAAACGAAGATGCGGATCACCTGATGGTAAGTGGTCATCGCCGCCCTTACACACTTGCAATAAAGTCTTCAAGAACCACGACTTCCGCGGAAGGGATCTGATGAAAAATTAAGTTAATTGCCATTTAGATGTGCTCCATAAGGCAATTGGCTTTTATATCATCGCTGTGCGACTCGTATACGTATTTCATAGACGCGCGGTTGTTCTACGTAATCTAGTCGAAGAACGAGTAGCGACAGATCCTGAGCTTCAAGCTGGACCTTGGACAGGCGACGGACGCAATATCCTCCTAAACAAACGTGCAGCACCTTGGCTCGAGGCACGAAGTGTGTTCAATATTGTAGCCATAGTATCGCAAAAATGCAATGGAATATTGACAAGAGAAATTTTTCCCACACCAGAATACGCAGGACAGCATTTTTTTTTTTATATTATAGGGGGCAAACGAACAGGTGGGTCACCTGATGGTAAGTGATCACCGCCGTCCATAGACACTAGCAACACCAGGGGAGTCGCAAGTGCGTTGCCCGCCTTTTAATATACGAGTATGTGGGCCTCCGGCGCTCTCAGTGACCGAACGAAACGCAATAGTGCAAGCACTGTTACTTCATGTCGGTTTTCTGTGAGAGGGTGGTACTACCCCGGGCGAGCCGACCCATTCATGCTGAAACCAGTAATAGCTTCGGCGTAGCTCTACCACCTAATGAGTGGGTGCGCTCAGGGGGATTCTCTTTCACTATAAGTATTGGTACCCACATGGTATAAACTCTCTTTAAAATAGACATCAAATTCTGGGAAAGGAGAAGAATGGCTTCCGGCGCTCTCACTGACTGAACCAAAAGTAACAGTACAAGTAGTGACAAGTGTGTGTTAGTAGTTACTGGATAACACACTCAAAAAAAGGAAATATTCTCCAGTCAAGTTGCCGAATGAACCCATCTCAATGTTCAATTTATTATTATTTTTTTATTAATACAATCGCTAATTTCATATGTTTATATATTCAGATAGCTGATAGAGGTCTCGGGCCACTCCAAGCAACAATAGATTTATGTACTCAAGATTTCAACAAAGACAGACTATTCGATACGGCCCCATATATTCAATATAGAGATTTATGTACGGGCTATGAAAAAAAACATGAATCATTTGAAGACTTGAATTATATAATCAGTGAAAAGGTATTTTATAAAACAATATGTTCTTTTTCGTTTACATTATCATCAATCATTTTTTTAACTCATATATTTTGATTTTTTTTTCTTATGCACTTGTTTTATTATCCCTAATTTAATGTAGGTACTATAGTCAGATCAGACGCCCGTGTCACAACTTAAGTAACATCCGGACCATATCAATGGGTACTTCGTAACGGACTTTAAAGTATGGATGGTAATCAGATGGGGTTAGTTAATAAAAGTCAACTAAGGCTCCGTGTAGGTATCGAGGACTTCATTACTATAACAGATGCAAGTAAGACTGAGAAAATCTTGCGAAGAATTCGATCGGACTTCTTATTTATAACATTTTCCTTATTTTATAAATTCTATTAAAATAATAACTTTTTAAATATTACTATATCCTCATCCAGCACCATTCGAAAATTTGAACTCGCCATACAATTCGAAGCCTTATCCATTTGTGCAAAGAATTCCATCGAAACCGGGCTTCTTTTTTAAAAAATTCTTAACTTTATCTACCTAAATCAACGCACTGGCCACGAAGTCTACTCTTCATTACAATGTATATGTAATTTCTTTCAGTACTTAAAGAGATTGATAAACGCTTATGAAGATGTACAAGATATAGGACTATTGCCAGGAATAGCGATGGAGAACCATATAGAGGGTGGACATATTCCAGATACGGCCGCATTCATTATAATGGAACAATTAAAACGAAGCATTACTATGGACAGACATTGGTATGAGAGAGCTAACAGACCAAACGCTTTTACTCCTGGTAAGACTGTCAACATAAAATTAAATATGTTTCTTATAGTGAATTGAAACATGTTTTTATAATACTTCATTGTATCCTTTGATAAAATGTGTTGAACTTGTATTTTTCATTCCATAAAAAATATTAATTATTATAGTATTTTTTACTTATTTGTTAAATATTATCGAATGGATTACAGAGTAAATAATTTAAAAAGCAAAATAACCGGTTAAATGGAGTCCGGTCATTAAGTATACTTATTAGAAACCATGAAAATAATAAGTATTTATTTTAGAGATGTCGGAACACCAAAGACATGCATATTTTACTTTCACATACATGATAATATATATATATATATCACAAAGAGGTTATTAAAAAATCATAATTTTCTTATATTTATTCCCCCTGACTAGGGTCGGCACAACTTGTTTTCTTTTTCCACTCTCCCCTGTCAGATGTCATCTCAATGTTTACACCTTTTATACACATATAAATTTTCACAGAATCTATCCATACCTTTTTAGTCTTCCTCTATTCCTATATCCGTCCAAATTCATACTTAAAACTTTTCTAGTTGCATGGCTTTCATCTCTCCTCATGACATGCCCATACTATTCTAACCTATTACTCCTCAACTTCTCTGTCACTGGTGCTATTAAAAAATAGGTAGGTAGTAATCAATAATTATAATTCAAAATATTTTTTTTCCTTTTAGTACAACTTCAAGAGATCAGAAAATCAACTCTAGCTGGACTTTTGTGCACGGTGGGAGATGAGTTTACTCATATTCAGCCTAAAGCTTTCCTAAGGATCGGCCCCGAGTAAGACAATTTCACATCTTATACTTTTAGCTAATACGAACATTTTTTTTTTTATATATTATAGGGGCAAACGAACAGGTGGGTCACCTGATGGTAAGTGATCACCGCCGTCCATAGACACTAGCAACACCAGGAAAGTCGCGAGTGCGTTGCCGGCCTTTTAATATATGTGGGCCTCCGGCGCTCTCACTGACCGAACGAAACGCAACAGCTACAAGCACTGTAACTTCACGTCGGCTTTCTGTGTCGGGTGGTACTACCCCGCGCGTCGGGCGAGCCGACCCATTCATTCTGAAACCAGTAATAGCTTCAGCGTTGCTCTACCACCTACACCTACCTACCTACATAGCTTTACATTACTTTAAATAATAAAATGCTTAGAGAATTGTTTAAACTAGTTTACCCTTTGTCTTTCAGAAACCAAGTAGTGAGTTGTGACGAAATCCCAACACTCGATATTTCCGCTTGGAAAGAAGAAGCGACCAGTGAATGATCAAGTTTGAATTATATTTCTCGACGTATCCTTCACCGTATGAACATGAAAATTCATAAAATAAATTGTACAACTTTGAAACGAATTACTATATAAGCGAAACATTTAATTTTTAAAAAGAAGAAAGCAATTTATAACAACATTGTAATTGTCTCCGATGTTTTAATAACTATTAGTTCAAATAAAAAAAAAAAAACGATATAATTTTAAAAATAATAAATTAATATCCGTATACAAAACGTGTTTTAATTTTCACAAAAAACTAATATATATAAACACAAAGTAACTGTCACAACTGCTTTTACATTTCATTACAAGGATTTTGAATTAGTAAGTACTCGTATATGTCGGCGCCTCCCCAGAACTCTCCCCAGGATCCATCGCAAAGTGATACTCTTGATGAGAAACAAATCAATCATATTTAATTTTGATATCGTTACTACTTTACAACGATCGTGCCAACTTAATTTTGCACATTTTTACAACTTTGTACTGCAAGTTTGCAACTCACCAAACCGCGACATATCTTTTTGTCAATAAAAAAATAAATATTATCTTTATCACAAACATAATTAATATTAATATTTTACAAAACAGTATAAAATCATTTTTAATGTACATTAAATGTTAACATATATTTTAATTAAAATTCTAATTAATTTAATTCGTTACCTATCATAGTAATGTGTTCGGAAAACACCGTAATAACCATAGGTACGAAAAAAATGTTGTTTGTTCTGTTGTTTTCTTCTTTTGTTGTTTAATCTGAATACATAAATGATTTAAATAAGAAAATCAACTCGGTATTACCTAACTTGCCGGATGTGAAAAACAGCCGGGCTCTATTCAGGATGCCCAGTTTTGTTAGATGTTGCGAAAATAACTCTCCCAATGTGTTCTTTGAAGTTGAGGTCGCAGCGGATATCATTTCCTAAGATACCTAGGCATGTCACACTTTGCAAGCGAGTCATTCTGAACAGTGAGACGAGGAGAAAAAAGGTTTTTTTTTTTGCAAAAAAATATGCGCACTTGTATTTTCTTAGCATTGAACTCAACCAAGTTGCTTGCTCCCCATAGAGATAAGAATTCCAAGGACCGTTTGAGTTCAGTAACAAGATAGCAGTCCTCATTCTTTCAGTTTCACCTCGACCACTCGTGGGCTTACTGCTATACCCTCCATGAACCCCGTGCTGTTATCAGCATAACAATGAATGCATCCGGAGGCTGACATATCATTATAATGCATTAGAAACAGGGTTTTATATAATATACATAGCTGCAGTAAACATTTTGGAACTAGCAACATACATTAAGAATGTTTAAAACTAATTACGACATTTTAAAATTGAATTCTTTCGCCTTTATATGCAGTTTGTTTTATTACCTTAGCACTCTTTTTTTTTTGGTGCTATTTAAAATAATCAAATTGTTTTAATTTACACAATAGACTTCTATTAAATAGACACACATAAATATCTCTCGTACTTAAATATATTTAAACAAACGCGTCAGACAAATACTCACAATTCGATGTATGTAATTATTCGTAACCAAACCATAGCTCGTTAAAAAATCAAGCAGCGCCATCTATTGGTTTTGAGAGTAACTGCAAACCTTTAAACACAAATCAATAATATTTTATTCAATTTGGGCCATAAAAAGACGCTTGTGAACTTTAAGACTAACACACCGTTTCGGAAAACAATTCAGTCATCGAGAAGAACCGACGAGAAATTTGATCTGGTTTATTTTTTTTAACGTACATGTATTGCAAATATATTAACGATACAATCGTTTTTACTGGAAGCACACAGATATGTGTCAGTCTATTTATTTATTTACAATTGTGGATAACGCAACAGTTAACAGACCAATGAATAATATAATAACAATAATGAAAGCAAGCATACTAGATAGAAAACCTAGAACTATTACAACTTAAAACTACGTTGATATAATTTGCATTATTAATAATATTGAAGAACTCAATTATGTAACACTAAATATAGATGAACACTTGATAAAAAAAATTAACAAGAATAAATGAAAAAGTGAATTAGTCTATAAAAACTAAATTAAAGTATGGAAAAGAGAACATGGCTGGTGTGAATATCGTCCGGTTCGAAAGGACGTGAAATGTTGCTAATTCTGTCTTAAGGAGCCGGATTCCTATGTTTCTTTATCACCATTAATCCGCGGTGGTTAATAAGGAGAGATGTGGACGCTATGCATGAAAAGCCGCGAGGGCAAGGGTAGGCGGACACGCTCAACCACGGGAACAAAAATATACGAGTATAAACAGTTGAGCCTTTTTTTTTATATTATAGGGGGCAAACGAACAGGTGGGTCACCTGATGGCAAGTGATCACCGCCGTCCATAGACACTATCAACACCAGGGGAGTCGCAAGTGCCTTGCCGGCCCTTTAAATATGTGGGCCTCCGGCGCTCTCACTGACCGAACGAAACGCAACAGTGCAACCACTGTTACTTCACGTCGGCTTTCTGTGAGAGAGTGGTACTACCCCGGGCGAGCCAAGCCATTCACGCTGAAACCAGTAATAGCTTCAGCGTAGCTCTACCACCTACAACTGACCTAGAAGGATAATAAAATATACACACTTACTCGGCGTTGATGTTGCGTCACATCACGGTTTCAGAGCTGCTGCGGTGGAGGATCCTCTTCTTTACTCGCGAACTCGATGCGTGGCGATGATTGAGCACACGCTAGCTCACGACGCGTACTTAACGCTAACTCGGCTGTATAATTACTAAGGGCACAGTAATTGCGTCTGTGTCCGACGGCAAAAGAAGCGACTCTCTTCGCGGTGCGGCGTTGCAACGGAAAATGTGTATATTGGGACGGATGTTAGACACAAGAGGAATAAGAGTTGCCCTCGCGGATTCTAACAAATACAATACTACCAATGGCAAATATAATCAATAACACTATATAGCTAATAAGATGTTCCTGTATAAACGAGTCGTACATACGATTGGATTGAAATAGGAAGTATTATTCTTAAAGCTCTAAGAATAAATGTGTTAGAAAATCGATATTCAAAGTTGGTGTTAAAATAAATTAAGGCTTTAGGTAAAGGTAATGCGAATTTAAGGACCCAAAATAAGGCTACCAGCGATCCGTTTATCACAGACGCGGATACGAGTACTTGCACTACGCGTAGTGGTCGAGCAGTGAAGATGCCGCGGCCGTGCGTTAAGTTTGCATAGGTATGTTATATGTACATTTATAAATAATTTAGTTGTATTGTATACAGCGTATAGTCTTATATTGTCATGTAGAATCGAGTGTTTTTACATTCCAATATTCGGAATGAAAGTACCCATAGTGTTATAGAAATATTTAATTATTACATGACTGTGTACTCGTATAATGTCTAAGCCCTAAAGCTATTTATGTGTTATATGATCGGCTGAGTAACGCTTGCTTTATTATTATTTTCTATATATATATATATAAAGTTATAAAATTGTTAGCCTTGACTGTTGCTAAGTACACATTATAACCAGAAATACAAAAATAGAAAAATACTTAACATTGGTCAAGGTTAAAATTTTATAATTGTTTTATTGTTCGCACGATTCGGTAGCACTATAAACATGTTGCGCAATTAACAGTTTCGCGTAGCGACCCCGAAAATGTGCAAGCAAGCGTTTTTACAAGTACAATGTATGTTACAGTGTTTATTATTAAAATATTGTAATTATAGGGTGACCATGAGTTTGGAACTGTATTAAAGACGTATTAAGTATTATGTAGTGTAACTATGTTTCTTTTAAAGAAAAGTGGAAGGGATGGTGTGGCGGGCTACGTCAGACTTCTGTCCGTTGTGAGGACGCAGCGATTCCATACGTGCAATGAAAAGACAAGGCTGCCGCATCCCGTCACGTACCTCGTTCAGTGTTCAGTTATGATTTCCTATATGCAATGTGTAACTCAGTGTAATAAAGGCCATTTAGTGAAGAACATATTCTTTTACTTCAACTGCCTTTACCACGTATCAACTACCCAGTAATGTGGATAGTTAATGTCTTCTGTAAACAGACTATAAAGACACAAAAAATAAATAAAATGAACATATAAATAGAATTAAATATTACAAAAAACGACGGATGCAGCCTTCTTTCTACGAGTAGTGTAAAGCAATGACGTCATTGTCCATGATTTCAGCGACATTAAATTAATAGAGCAATCGAATACATACAAGAAAGTTTTAACAAAAAATAAAACCAACTATAAAAACTTCACCATAATGTTCTTGGGCATGATTATGTGCCTACCTTGTTTTAAATTGTCATAAACTTACTAATATATCAATCAGTATTACCTATTCGATTTTGAGGAGTTGTCGGGTTTATCTTCGAAAACCAAGGTCCAAAGCTAATAAATTAGAATGGGGTACTACCCCCTTGAAAATATCCTCCTTCGAATAAAAAATAACTTTTCAAATAGGTCTGTAAATAAATTAAGCTATAATACAGTTCTGAGGGAACAAGAATTTAAAAAACGTGAAACCGAAATAAACTTTATGAATGCGGTTAAAAACTGATAGTGCCGAATTATGACTGATTTGGAATTTGATAATAAAAACTGATACATTTTTATTGTTTTCCATAGAGGTAATCATCAATTTTGGATTTATTTAAATAAACCGAAGTCAACATCAGTTTAAAAAAATATATACAAACCCTAACACTATTTATTAAAATAAAAAATAAAAACTTACCTTTGGAATTTCGTCTTCTTCTGAGAGATCTCAGCGAAAACCAAGATAAACAGCGACTACATAAAGATATGCGCGGGCATCGGAAAATAATAGTGATATTTCTATTGGGTACTAGTCTATTCAACGAAGCTGTCTATGATTAATGAGAAATTTCCTATAATAGAAGATTTTACCAATAAATGAATTTCTATCGTCCTGCGGTACGTGCTGCTTTCAACAGAAAAAACGATCTTTTTATTCTTCGCGTTTTACCTCAAAATTAAGATATTTGCAGGCGTCGGAAAAAAAATAACAACCAGTCTACTGTTGATGGATGCCAGATCTCTCGATGGTTGCCTTTGTTTTTGCATTATATCATGCTTTCATGAGACTTTGCAACTCAGTTCTCAATAAAGAAGTCGCTTAACCCCTGGAATGTTCAAAACCATTAAGATCTATAGAAACGAATGTAGACCTTATGAGGCACAACTCAGCAGACTGTTGGTAACATCATAAGCTTAAAAAAATAACTGGTTTATTACAAAAGTTTGAAAAATAACTGGATCTAAAAAAATCTAACGAGAGGTAAGTATGAATTGGTATGTATATCTATTTACCACTTCATAAATGGACAAAGATCTAGGAGTTCTGTTCATATCATGTATAAAATTTAAAATAATACATTATATAACTTTTTGTTAGCTTGAATAATAACATTTGTATGCGGTTCTTAAATTTGTTACAGTTGGATAACCAGTAGACTGGATATAAAAGTAAACGGCAACAATGATCAAACTTCAGTTTCTCAAGTAACATCAAGAAATTTTCATAATGTTAGGGAATTTAATTATAATAGTTTTAGCGTGTCATTTTCATTTATTTAATGCAATCACATACGACTCTTATTATGGTGTACCACTGACGGAAGAACGAATGGAAGAATTAATCGAAGCCGATGCACTCGAGTAAGTTTATAAATCTTTGTAAAAGTTTAAGGTATTTTAATGAAGTGAATATAAAATTTATTCCATTGTTACTTTCACTACTTACACTGTATTAGTCGGTAATATATTAATTAACTAAACTAGATCAAGAATTATGGTGATTGTCGAAAGGAGTGGCTTTTATGACAACTTCCATCGTCACATCGGTCTGAAAATATTATGACGTGACCCATTTTCTTTTAACGTGCTGAAATCCATCATGGACACGCCACCCTCGCGGTGGAGAGGGGGGGGTAGTGAGAGACTCCTATTCACTCAAACCCACGGTGTACATCCACCGCTTTTGTTGGGGCGACACGAGATCTCTTCAGCACCCATCGTGTCGCCCCAGCGGTTGTCCCAGCATCAAATAGTGGCACTGGGCCCCGTCCTTGTCAGGAGACGGCTGTGTCCACAATGAGATGATCCATAATATGACAGGGTTAACCCCATACGTGTACCGTTTACAAATGTGACATCTCGGGTAGATGATCTCTAAACTTTAATGAAACAATATGATAAAACTAAAGGTTCTGTAGTGGATGGCATGGTTCTGACAGCACCTCATAGTCAATTATTTAGAAGGAAATGATGTATTCAGTTAATAGTTTATGTGTTAACAAGACTGTGTATATCAAAATTATATATTTGTCTAACTGCTCCGGTGGCTTATTACCATTTGTTGCATTGATTATTTGAGTTGAGTTACAGTAAAACCACCTATGGAGCTGTTGCCTGTGGTTAAATATCTACGTAAAATTTTATTTTTTTAATGTTTTCCTTCACCGAAAGCTCGGACTCAGTTGCTTGGATTCGAACCTAAATCCTTCGACGCTGTGTCCGAACACACTACCAACTGAGCCATCATCGCTTCATTATTCATTTCATTCATTCAATGTGCCTGTTATTATATGGATATAACATGTCCATACCGTCAATGTAATTAAGATTTTGCGATCATCCAACATAATGAATCGTAATTTTGATACCGACACTAGATAACGTCTAGAAATATCGATATTGAAAGCAAATACTGTCCAAACCTCAGTCCAACGGCTATGTAGTTAATTTATACGCTGTAGAAGTAGGAGTGAGAGGTATACCAGCAAAATCTCTCTATAATCTGCTGAAAGACCTTGGCTTATCCAAAAGTGCAGTAGGTTCTATACTAGAACGAGTATCTAGAGCTGAGTTAGCAGGTTCATACCATATTTGGCTGGGCAGGGAGAGAAACACGAGTAGTGAAGGTGAGTGTTGACGTACGTCACAAGGGGACCCCTTAAACCTACACCCCTGTCACAAGTCTCGGGAGCTACTTGAGGTTTCTCTCTCTGCCACACGATGGACCCGGCACCCGCACGGTGCATCCATCGATGGCTAAGAAGTTCGTCTCATTGTATGACCACAAGATTCTTGCAGTATTAGTCTTGTCTTGCACAAGTCTTGCAAATGTTGGTTTTGGTCTTGGTCTTTATTAAATTGGGCAGCCTTTGTCCTGCTCTTTCTAAAATGTATGAAAATGACCATATGTCGTCATCTTCGTCTGCGTTGTTTATTGTCTTAACAATACATTTTATGCACAGAAAAGAAAATAGACGTTACACCGGTTACCTCACTTCTCCACGGCATGAAAACGAACATCGTTGAACGTGTAATTCTTATATAATATAAAATCGTTGTTGTTATAGGCTGTAATAGTGTTATATGAAATAAAGCTATAGTGATAACCTTTTTATACATAACGTCCAAATATTTAAAATGTAAAACTAAAAACGAATATCGAAATCTATGTAGTAAATTCTGCGTAATGCGCGAACAACAATAGCCCTCAGTTGTTATTTATATATAACAATATTATATGGCTATGGTTTACTGTTTCTAATAGTATCGCTTTTCATTTGTTTATATATATATAATATATTATGGGCATTGTTTTATTACTATTTACTAGTTTCGATAACTTTTGTACTCTATCAATTGAGGAATTACATAATAAAATTAATAAATTGCCATAGTTTCCATAGTTTAGTTTAGTAGTGCCATTCAATTCCATTAAAAAACATTACTTGATGTATGCCTCATCGGTAAGTATATGATAATAGTAGCTTCTAGTGTAACACAGTCTTCATTTCATTTACCATAATTATTAAATCGTGTTGAAAAGCAATAATTATCTACACAAAGTGACTATTAATAATGAGTGTGTTACATTATTTCAGTGGATGTACCATTAATATTGAGTCTTGTGATGAGGATGAGGGCAGGAGACTCGATGGCTCTTGCAATAATTTGAAAAATCCCAGTCATGGATCAGTACAACACTCCTCAAATTAGGATGCTCGATGCTGTTTACGGTGAAAGTGAGTATTTTTTAGGATCTAACAAAAACAAATATTCTGTTATTATGTTTATTACAATTTTAAAGAAATTAGTTGGTGGAATTGTTGTCATTTTCATAAATACTTTCTTTCTTCAATAAACCAAAAAGCTTTATTCAGCTTATGAACGTCAAAACTACCATCGGTTCGGAAAACAACCCATCCATCGAGAAGAACCGGCAAGAAACTCGATCGGGCTTACATTTTCATCAAAAATAATATAATATATATTTCGGAGAACATATGCACTTATAAATATAGATAATTACATTAACTTTTGATGGATGCAGAGAGAGAGGCTTTACTTCCATTCGTCACCATCGTTCACATATTGATCCACCCTATATAACAGCTTTTAGGCAATTAAAACCTCCTTAACATGGTGCTTGAACTTAATACCCGACAAATCGGTAATGTACTTTGGAATTTTGTTTCAAAACCTAATACCATTACCTAGAAATCTGATACCGGTTCTAGTAAGCCTAAAACATGGAATGACCAATTTGTTATTATTTCTTGTACTTAGATTAAGTCGGTCCATTACTTAATCTATCTTATCAAGTTTTTGCGGAAATAGATTGCATTTTAGCAAGAATTTATTGGGAGTGCAGAATTAGGATACCGAATTCCCTGGAAATTAGAATGGAAGAATATGATGTCAACCTCAGTTGCTGTTCCCCACAGCAAAATACCATAAGATATTAAGCTATGAAAGTAAGCGAAGAAGACCAACCTAGCAGAGGCAATATCTGTTAGTTGGCGAATCTTTCGAACTGCCAATGAAGCAGAACTTAATCTTTCTCCATTGATTTAATTTAATAGATATTAGATCTCAGTAACAACTCACATAATATAAGGACAAGGATGAAGTTTTGCTTAGTAAAATTTATTTACTCTTCGTATATATAGTTAAATAAGAAAGTGTGCGTATCCTTATGACCACACAATAGAAGTAAATATCTATTCTAACTATATACGCACAATGTATACTCTTGATATACTATACGGATTATATGCAGAGCAAACATAATTTTAATTTTATCTTGTTATTATAAATTAAGTGATCGTGGGTCAGTGGTGTTTGTGTTTGGATACCGCGTCGATCGAACTAAGTTCGAATCCTTGCGAATGAGTCTCAGCTTTCGGAAGCGGAGCTTTCGGAAAGAAAATACGGTGATGAAACTACAACATAGTGGTCAGGCTTTTTCAAGTTGAAAATCTGCCGATAAGCATCTATAGATTTGATTCCGGTCGCTGCTCTTAAGAGCAGCCTTCTCTAAGTTTTGCGTGCTTATCATCTAGAACTACACGAATAAATCCGATACAGCTTCAATAACTAACTCGCTCTCATTCATAATTTAATGCACGTGAAGAAGAAACCATGATAATTAAATCAGAATTGAGTTGCCGAAAAACTAAAGCAAGCCTTAATTTAAAAATCTACCGCCAAGCATCCAGCGGTGTGTTCCGATAGTTATACTTGAGAGGCAGTTCTTATTTTGGTTTTAACGTTTTAGCATATGTTAACGGTACAATTAATTGGGGATATCAAATTTTATTTATTTCTTATTTGAGTGTTGTTTATTTTTTAATATTATAGAGAGAAAGGAGCACACGTAGTGGACAGCATTTGAGCAATACCATGTTTGTTTGAAAATTATGTTGTCATGACACGATGTTATTGGTTTATATTTTTATAGATTTTGGACCAAGAAAAAGCAAAAGTGGTAAGCCGTTAATGCTCCCTCGAGACCTGCGCGTGGAAATGCTGCCAGTTGGGAAATCATCAAGTTCAATATTTAATATGTTGATGGGCTATTTTGCTGAATTTATGGTATCTGATATCGTATCTGGCCGTGATACACGTAGGTGACTTGCATAACCCATTTTCTAATAATATATTACCATATTATTGAATCTAGTAATAAGAAAATTAACGAAACACCTTACTAATATAGTGGAAGTTTGATGGTAAGTGTAGAAAAGTGGAGCAATTTATAAAAAAAGTGGAAACCTAACTGTAAACCTTCTCATCATTTAATCACAGACATTACACTTCAATTTTAAATAGTCTTTTTGAAAGACACGATCAAGACGAATCTAAAGATACCTCATGTGTAAAAATCTAGGAGGCCGTTTAGACTAATGATTGTGCAATAAAAATAGACATACATGCAGAATTATCCTTCATCTGCTCAGTCAGATATGGGAAAAAATCATGAAGTGTAGTGACAAAACCTGTGCGATATTCTACTGTCGAAATGCTACTAATACTTCACCTATTTAATATTGTTTAAGCAACAAAGATCACGCTGCTAGGTTCAAGTTCAAAAATATGATAACATAATACAATAAGAACATAGATCGATCAAACCCAATAGTCAGAAGTAGAAAGAGATTACACGTTATATTGGCTATATAATGCATGCCTTTGATTTCGCCGGCATTCTCTTGTATAATACACGGCGTAGTCTTGCACACTCTGTATGGTCAATGTACTGATAAAGAACAGAGATGATGGAAGAATAGAGATGAGGTAACATCTCTAGAATGTAACCTAACTTTTAAGCCCTATTACATAGGTTGATACGGTTTAGTAGATTCGAGCAGTCTGTTGTAATGTTCATGTCATTAAATAGGCATACCCAATGGATTTGTCGAAAGATGAATAGTGGAAGGCTCTGTATACAGTGTGATCTATACATGGTTGCCCTTATTTTTGGATTGTACTGAGCTTATTAATAGGTACAGTGTCTTCGCTTTGCTGTTTTGTAGTAATAAAAATGTCTAACCAAGATCTGTGCCCTATTTATCGAACGTTACAAGCCTTGTATCCCAAGCATGTTCTCTTGTAAACTAGTGCATTTTTTTACAGAATTGCGTTTATCAAAACTACATGTGTAAATTACAAGCATTAACTGACATTACTTGTAATGCAAGTGATTTTTTACACTTGTATTCGTAATTTTGTTTATCATAAATGCCTTTGTAACTTGCAAATTGTTGCGAGAAAGTGAGAGAGCTTCCGTTGTCTCTACAATGGGACATTAACACACAAAATGAAACTAAATGGAAAAACGTTACATTTTTCACATTAACTTGAATAGTTATTGCACCGTAATTTCTATATTACCGACATATAGTATGGTAGAAAAATCATTTTGCTATTTAGCAAATATAGAATCTTGTAAATTAAAAATACAGATTTTGTAAACTTGTACAAAATGTCCTTGTATCTTGTAATTTATAAGATTCGTAGACTTGTATTTTTGTATCGATAAACGAAGAACTTGTAAAAAAGTTCTTGTACAATGTAACTTGTGAACTAGTACAATTTGTAATATGATTGATAAACACTGTACAAGTGATCTTTTCTATGTTAGCTTTTGGATACCCTAAACCGAATCGATGACATTTTGTGTCGTATACAAGTCCCAGGACATTAAGTTCATTAGGTTTTTGTAATTTTTCAGTCAATTATATATTTATAACAACTCATTGTTGCGAGGAAAGCGGATTATCTGATTATATGTGCATACCAAACGTGATCCCCGAATACGATCCCGTACACCGATTTTCTGGTTACGAATGTATGAACCAGACGCGACCATTCTCTTTCCAAAATCAAGGATGTGCTGCCATTAACACTACTCCAGTTAGGGTTAGTACATATTTTTAATTATTGTTTTAATTGTAATTCAAATGTATTGAAGGATATATTAAGTACATAGAGTGGTATAGATACTAAAAAAGTAAGCCTTATTATATAATAGTGAAATCAAGATATGCATAGAGGAGATAAATAAGATAGTAAAACTAAAATGAATGAGCTAGTAATAAAGTCTGCGCAACATCACGCGTGGAATTATGATATCATATTCTATTAGGAATGTAAAATTGGTTTAGCTGAGACTATTACTAACAAAACGTAGTAAAACGCTAAAAATAAATATTTTTTTAATCTGAATATTGGAGCATGGAAGCAAATGAGCATATGCATTACTAAATGAGATACAGATTATTTGAATTGCAAAATTTCAGATGGACATCCCGACAGTTACATGGGATTTAAGCAATCTTTATGAGTTCCTTGTTGATGGGATTTCGTATATAAGAGAGTTCGAAGGCGGTCGTTTAAAGTCTGAAATTGTCAATGGCAGAGAGTTTGCTAGTGATGGTAACAGTTCTTGCACGATACAGGATGCTATTGAAACTGGGTGCACGAGAAAGGGTAAGACTCATATGTCTTTAATGTACTCATATTTCTGAATAAATATTTCAACATACACTTGCTTCAAATAGATACTCTCTTAATAGAGATTATGTTGTTATAAGATATTTTTTTAACATTTTATAAACCGAAGCTTACCTTATCCATATGCGCTACAAATTGTAGTCCACAAACCTCCATGCATTTAGAGATAAATGTTCTAGAAAGATAAGTTTCGACACATTAACTTTCGAACAATTAATTACATATCCAGTTACATAAGTCGTGACAGCGGCAACTGTCGATGCCAAATCAATAACAAATACCGGCATACCGAAGTTACTGAAGTATCGAAATCGTTTTAATACAGAAAAAAAAATGTTTGAATTTCTTAATTTATCTGTTTCAGTGCCAAATACATTTATGGGTACGAATTTATTTAGCACTTTGTACTTGAGATTACATAATTTATGTGCTCGTGGTCTATTCGAATTAAATCCAGATTGGAATGATGATAAACTATTTTATACCGCCAGGGATATAGTTATTGGAATGTACGTGCAAATGACTTATTATGAATTCTGGCCGTCGTTACTAGGTAAGATTTTTCTTTAAAATTTTTAATATAAATATCTGGATAAAAATACATCGATGATATCATCCTGAGTGAATACTAATACTGTCTAATCTTCGAAGTATATAGTGTTAAGTAAATAACTATAAGATCGTCCATCATTATTTCTAATATTTTTTTTAGGACCACGATAATATGCTGGAAAAGGGCATTATCCTAGAAAACCAAAATGACCACAGAGACATTTATAATGAAAGTGTTTCTCTACAATTATACGTAGAGTATACTTTAGTCAACCGTTGGTTCCACGTCACACAGGAGGGTACCCAACAGTATGTGGATTCGTATTATTTTACACATTTTTTTTTACGCGATTTGAGGCAAATGATCACGCGTGTCACCTGATGGTAATCAATCGAAATCACAGGTGCGTTGCCCGCCCTTGAAAAAGGAGTTGGCGCATTTCTTGAAGGTTTGTAAATAACATAAATCCGGAAACGCCCCAGCTGGGAGTTAATTCCAAAGAACTGACATACATGGGAAAACACACGTAAAAGCAGTACAGTAGACGTCCTTCAACCATCAAGATAAAATGGATGGAATTTTAATTTGTGCAGAGTCGTTCGGTAATGGAACTCCGCAGAAGATATCAATCCATACAGTTTTTCTGAACATTCACCGTGGTATATATATCTTGTAAACGACGCAAAATGGCCTAACGTCCCTATAAAACGCCAAAACCTTCAATGGAGCTTTAAGAGAGAACTGTTTAATAATACTTTCTTCCAAATTATTTTCTATACCTTGTTAATTATTAGGTTAACTCTTCATACTTTGAATTGATTTTCAACCTTGAAATATAACATTTTTCATTATTGTTTTTTAGTTATATGTAGTTTTACTTCCATGCTAATTTCTTAATGATATCAAATATATATATATATATATATATATATAATTATACTCATGTCTGATATATATTTCCATATGTCCGATGTATCAACATTTAAATGAAACGTTACGATGTTAAGACTGTAACTGGCGCTACGATCTATACAGAGTGTACCCTGCAACGTAGCGACGGATTACAAAACAAAGAAATGGACTTTTCTTCTTAAATATTTTTAGGCTATAATAGAACGATACCCAAGTCGAAAAAGCCAACTTGGTAAATAACGGACACCCCTTATACACAATACTAAAATTGCAACAAGTTTTACAGACTCCTTTTAATTTGCCTCCTTGCCTTGCCTTTTGATGTACGTACTCTATTTTAACCTGTAGCTTATGATCTTAAGGGAGTTTTTAATGCTGTTCCAGTTTTGTTCCTTACTTCTTTATCCTACGTCCGAAATGCTAGCTTCCTAGTATCTCTGCATACTTTTACTTAGAAAAGCATATCTATTGTCGACATTTGACATTGTATCCGTTATTTGTTAGTTCATATTAAAAGTCTAATAATCTCCTCCATATAATATTCTTCGAATTCAACCTCTGAATATTATTACCACAGAAAGACTATGCAGGAAATGGTAGTTTATGAAGGCGTTTAGAGATATCTACCAGATTTTATATGTATTATTCTGTACATAAATTGTGAAAATTAACAGTCTGGCTTCAAGAATCCTGAGACGTCAAACCGTCTTCTCCTTCCCCAGGTCCATCATAAATTTATTTGTTATATAAAGGGAACGTAATCTTGAACAATTATTTTCTAGTAAAATCGCTCCTAATGGTACCTACGTCGGTAAAATGCAAGTTGTTGATATTAGTTTAAAAATTGAACAGTTAGCAATTGACGATAACATTGTCAATATACTTCATGGAGCTAGTAAACAAGCTGGAGGAGATCACGACCGCACCATAGATCCTGATGTAAGTTTGTGTTATAATAAATAAGAACATCGTTACTAATGCCCGGTTTCTGAAGCCGTCAGTTAAACTATCAATAGCTATTGATTTAATAAAGTTATCCATAAGACAAGCGGCGTTTAACTGTCAATGCGTTTCTGAATACACAACGAGACGTCAAGTAACTATCAAACCAATAACTACTTCTTTGCTGTTCACTAGATGACTCTTTTTACAAAATGGCGTATAAAATTGATTTTATCATTTAAATTCGTCATTAATTGTTGTTCTATTGTAACAGTTTTTTTGTCAATTTAGATTCGTGGCCTTATTTTAATTTTAGTTATAAAGATTGTATGCTGATTTGTTACATAGCTGTTTCTCAAAGACTGAAAATTGACCCCTCATTCCCAAAATGACGAACATTTAAAAAAACTTTGGTTTTGTTATTGCTGGAATTGTATTATTATCATGCATAATAGTATAATTTTTGTTGATTCAGTTAGATTTTATACTCAGCAATCCTGTTGAAATCATTATTTGTATGTATTTTATAAATAGACAAAAAAATATATGTACAATAATAAAGCACGAAAACAATATTAAAATATTATATAGTTGCTAAAGAATTTGTGTCGACAAAAAATAAACATAAAATGATTTTGAAGTAAAGAGATTAGAAATTATCTACAGTATTTTTATACTGGATTACGATGAATTTTCGGATCCTTATTCATATTGTGGAACATAATAAACAATAATTTAAACAACATTTGTGCTAAAATTAATATGACGACATAAAGAAAAAAGGGTTTCAGGTTAGTTTTGGCAGATGAAACGTCAAATTCAACTCATCGAATAGATAAACGCCCAATCTTGGCCAGTTAAGTTGAACCGAGGTTAACTGACATTTCTTGTATATTTGTGTGTTCAGAAACCCAATTTGACAACTTATCGAACCGATAGCGCTATTTAACAGATAAACTACAGTTAAAAATGCTTCAGAAACCGGGCATTAATGGATTATAACCAGTTTGTAAGCAACTAGGACTAGGACATTACTAAGTTTAAACTAAATAATATACTCAGAAGCTTTATTAGCTTCTAATTAGGACTATTTTTTTATTATTAGCATTTGAACACGTAGGCTAATCCACTAATACAAAATTTTGTATCATACTATAGACAATAAACTTTTATTTCCATGCAACAAAAATATTTTCATATCAAATATTATAAATACGCCGTTTAGTATTTTCTTTATTTTCCAAAAGAAAGTGACAAGTGTCTGATAGTAGTTACTGGACGAAACACTCAAAAGCAAAAATAGTCTACCGTCAAGTTGCCGAATGAACCCGTCTCGATGTTCAATTTCTTAATTATTCTTTATATTTGAACAGTGGCTCATTACATTTATTCATATATTCAGATAGCTAATAGAGGTCTCGGGCCACTCCAAGCGACAATAGATGTATGTACTCAAGATTTAAACAAAGACAGACAATTCAATTCGGCCCCATATATTCAATATAGAGATTTACGTACGGGCTATGAAATAAAACATGAATCTTTTGAAGACTTGGAGTATATAATCAGTGGAAAGGTATTTTATAAAACAATATGTACTTTTTCGTTTATATTCTCATCAATCTTTTTTTCAAGTTACATACCCTTGTTTTTTTTCTGAATGCACCACTTGTTTTATTACCCCTATTTAAATGTAGGAACTGTAGTCAGATCAGACGCCTGAGTTATAACTTATGTAACACCAGGACCATACCAAAGAGTACTTCGTAACAGACTTTAAAGTATGGATTTTAATCAGATGTGGTCAGTTAATAAAAGTCAACTAAGGCTCGGTGTAAGTACCGAGGACTCCATTACTACAACAAGTGCAAATAAGACTGAGGAAATCTTGAAAAGAATTTGATCGGACTTTTTATTTATAAGGTTTTTCTTTTTTTATAAATTCTATTAAAACAATAACCTTTTAAATACATATAACTATGTCCTCATTCAGCACCATTCAAAAATTTGAACTCGTCATACAATTCATTATCCATTTGTGCAAAGAATTAAATCGAAACCGGACTTCTTTCTTTAAAAATTCTTAACTTTATGTAACCTAAATCAACGCACGGCCACGAAGTCTACCTTCCATTACAATGTATACGTACTTTCTTTCAGAACTTAGAGATATTGAAAAGCGTTTATGAAGATGTACAAGACATAGGACTATTGCCAGGAATAATGATGGAGAAACATATAGAGGGTGGACATATTCCCGATACGGCCGCTTTCATTATAATGGAACAATTAAAACGCAGCATTACTGCGGACAGACATTGGTATGAGAGAGCTAACAGACCAAACGCTTTTACTCCTGGTAAGACTGTCAACATAAAATTAAATATGTTTCCTATAGTGAAATGAAACATGTTTTTTTATAATATTTCATTGTATCCTTTGATAAAATGTGTTGAACTTGTATTTTTCATTCCATAAAAAATATTAATTATTATAGTATTTTTTACTTATTTGTTAAATATTATCGAATGGATTACAGAGTAAATAATTTAAAAAGCAAAATAACCGGTTAAATGGAGTCCGGTCATTAAGTATACGTATTAGAAACCATGAAAATAATAAATATTTATTTTAGAGACGTCGGAACACCAAAGACATGCATATTTTACTTTCAAATACATGATAATATATATATATCACAAAGAAGTTATTAAAAAAATCATAATTTTTTTATATTTATCCCACCTAAGTAGGGTCGGCACTACTTGTTTTCCTTTTGCACTCTCCCCTGTCAGATGTCATCTCAGTATTCACACCTTTTATACACATATAATTTTTCACAGAATCTATCCATACCTTTTTAGTCTACCTCTATTCCTATATCCGTCCAAATTCATACTTAAAACTTTTCTAGTTGCATGGCTTTCATCTCTCCTCATGACATGCCCATACTATTCTAACCTATTACTCCTCAACTTCTCTGTCACTGGTGTTATTAAAAAATAGGTAGGTAGTAATCAATAATTATAATTCAAAATATTTTTTTATTCCTTTTAGTACAACTTCAAGAAATCAGAAAATCAACTCTAGCTGGACTATTGTGCACGGTGGGAGATGAGTTTACTCATATTCAGCCTAAAGCTTTCCTAAGAATCGGCCCAGAGTAAGACAATTTCACAACTTATACTTTTAGCTAATACGAATATAGTTTTACATTACTTTAAATAATAAAATGCTTAGAGAATTGTTTAAACTAGTTTAACCTTTGTCTTTCAGAAACCAAGTAGTGAGTTGCGACGAAATTCCAACACTCGATATTACCGCTTGGAAAGAAGAAGCGACCTGTCAATGATCAAGTTTGAATTATATTTCTCACCTTATCCTCCACCGTATGAACATGAAAATTGATAAAATAAATTGTATAACTTTGAAACGAATTACTATGTAAGCAAAACATCTAATATTAAAAAAGAAGAAAGCAATGTATAACAACATTATAATTTTCTCCGGCGTCTTAATAAGTATTAGTTCATATTAAAAAAATTATATAATTTAAAAATAATAAATTAATATCTATATATAAAATACGTTTTAATTTTCACAACAAAATAATATACATAAACACAAAGTAACTGTAGCAACTGGTTTTAAATTAAATGAAAAGAATTTTGAAATAGTAAGTATGCATAATATATCATAATAATTTTGCAAATTTGGTTCAAGCAAACTGCACATACTTCACCTTGACTCTTAATGGCTTAATTGTCAGTGACCCTTGGCTTGTGAAATCTATTAATACTTCTCCAGTCGAGTGAGTGCCCATATCGAAAATCGTTTTAATGGTCGCTGATTAAGGTGCGTTTTTGTAAGTATACTAAGAGATTTACTTACATCACCTTAGAGAGCTGGTTATTTATATCGATAGACCTGCAATGAGATGGATCTAATCCATCATCCTATTCTATACTGTGTACCCATAAACTATCCTATACGAGGCGGAACACGTCTAAATTGGTGCGGAATTTCAAATAGGCGCCTTAACACAAAGTACAAATTTGGAGCGTACTTAGAAGACTTCTCCAAAATAATGTATAATATTATAGACCATTTGAAGTTAATCTTCACAAACCGCCATCATCCAATTCGTACAGTTTCGAGACCGCTGTTGCTTGTCTTTAAAAAAAAAAGACGGCACTCTTTTACACAATTATTGAACTGTATGACATCCCGGCTTAATAGGCAGGGAACTCGTCTGCTCTACGCGGTGACTTGGAGCTAAGTGAAGTTTTGATTTGGACTAGATTTAATAACGACTAAAAGTACCTATATATTTTATACAACCTGGAAACGGTTTATGCTTATACAGCGAACAATGTAAATTAACTGGGGTTGTGAATAACTGGATATTAGAATATTTATGCACAAAGAACTTGCTCTAAAAATAGCGATAGATCGATAGTCTCCTGAAGAAGACGTAATGATGTCATATTCATGTATTTTAAAAATAATTTACAAAATAAGTATGCATGTTTTCGGTGTGTGGTTATATAGCATCTATGTTAATTTTCTCTTTCGACTTCAAAAGTAAATATCAAATCGACATTTATTGTTCTGTATAAAATAAATTGACCAGATGAATAAATAGTCGTTTTCTTTTTTCAATAAAAATATGTATTCGCTGTCATTAAATACACAAAAGAAGGTAATTAATTTTGTGTACTAGTATTGTTTGATAAATTAAATATCTTATTCAATTCTCTTCCGGATGAGAAAAATACTATCTGCAATGTAGTATTTACTTAGTTCCAAGTCAAACAGTTGTATAACCACTCGGATGGGTATTAATATGGAACGACGCCGTTATCGTCATTCATTTCCGTTTATAAGTTATACGGAAAAGTAAGAAAATGTTTCGGAATTTCATTATAGTTCTACTGTTTTATTTTAATTTATCAAATGCAACAGTATACGATTCTTACTATGGAGTACCGGTGACGGAGGAACGAATGGAAGAATTAATAGCAGTTGATGCAGTGGAGTAAGTTCATAAATATTTTATAAGTGAATTACAATGTAACATTGCATAAATTGTGTATGCATTTATGACCACACGAAATAGTAAAAACTTCTTCATAAAAACTACAACAAAACGCCAACATCACGCAGTGTTCTTCCAGGCGGTCACCCATCCAAGTACTGACCGCGCCCGACATTGCTTAACTTCGGTGATCGGACGAGAACCGGTGTTTTAAACACACTACCCGATACGATACACTGTTTACGCCTTACATTTGTAGCAGAATTTCAAAGTCCTTCCATAAGAAGTTTCACTTCAAAAACCTAGAATTTTGGATCATTTGCTGCATCCTGATAAGATATTTACATGGCTATAGGCATCTATCAGATGGTATGGACATTGTACCCAAAACGATTATGAGAACACGGACTGAGAAAAAGACCTTAATTGATTCTCTTGCTGACTCTTCTCGAATACTGGGTTGTTTTTCGAAATGGTAGCAGTTTTGACGTTCCCAAGCACCTTCTCAGGGCCTAAATTGTGATAAGCTTCAAGAACCTGTAATATTTAGAACACAAAATTAATTAGAAATGTACAAATTTAATCATAAATCTTATGCGATCGAAAAATTAAAAATTATATTTTACTTATACAAAGTACAAAATAAGTTATTCAATTTATAGAAATATGTGATATATGTAATTTGCCAATTTTTAGATTGTCTATTATAGAAATTATTAGAATATTGTGATTTAGAAAATGGCTGTTGAACGCCATCTATTAGCAATAACGCATATTAATTAATTACTGAACTGCTCAGAGTATTAATTTTTGTATAAAAATCAAATATACATTTTTCTTTCGATTGGTATGTCTTATTAATGCAATATTGTAGTAATGTTAATTTCCGTTATAAATTATCCTGGGCTTTAGATGACGCTGAAGCCCATTTACTTATCAAGTTTTCTCTCGTACTTAACTCCTGTCGTCATTAAAATTATAATAACTTTGGGAATATGCTTGATGATTTTCTTGCTGCTGTTTTATCAGAAACTTAGTGCTTTACCAGTGATACCTGTTCAAACAAACAAACAGAGCGGTAGACATTTCTAAAAATGATTGGAATGTATTCTATTACTTATTCCAAGACACCTGCAACAATTTTTTTTCTTAAAAATCAAAAAATCACAGGCATGTCAGATTTACATTCTTATTATATGTATAGAAGATAATTATGTACGAAAAACATATATTAGCATTCAATTTGATATATTTATTTCAGTATGTGTACTGTCGATATTGAACCTTGTGATAAGAATGAGGGCAGTCGTATCGACGGATCTTGTAATAATTTACAAAATCCCACTGATGGAGCCTTCCACACCCCCCAGCTTAGAATACTCGATGCTGTGTACAGTGATAGTGAGTGATCCTTTACACTTTTTTTAATATATAGTTGCTTCATCATCAGAAGTACAACAACCTATACAACATCTACGGCAAGGTAACATACCTCTTCCCGAAGAGAGGTATAGGTATAATCACAACACCAGCCACTATGTATCGGTGATTTTGAATTTCGAGAAATCCACAGTTCCATATTTTCCCACATACGGTGGTACTACAAAAACCTTTTACAGGTTCTGGTTTTCTCGTGGTGTTTATTAAATTAGTAGATGTACACGAATTCCGAAAAATTCGTTGGTACACGCCAGAATTTAAACCTGCGGACATTGAATTAAAAGTCGGTCTTTATGTTTTGTTGTAACAGCGGCTCAAACACGGCGAGCAATGAGCAGAAGTTTTCAAAAGGAAAACATCGTTACGAAAACGTACCATGGTGGTATACTCGTAGCTATTGTAACGCCCTGTGGTCGAAAAGGTGATACAAAACCTCTATAGATGTGTCTCGGTAGCTGCGTTTGAGTACAAATTCTCTTTCAGACTTAACAGGTAACCATCTCAGAGTATATCTAAGAACTGCAAAATATAATTAAAAAATTGTCACTATGCTACAGATACCTCGCCTGAATGCGGTATCATTGCAAGCGTTGTACCTGATGTATTTTGGTTGCTATCTAGCCTAACGCAATTGTCGTATATTGCTACTCGGAAAACTAATGAAAGTCATATAAGAGCATGCGTGTAGTGAATCAGTCCCAGAAAGGTATTTAGACGGTACTTTGTGGCTATACAGGCGCTAATAAGATAATTAACATTCTGGAACTTTTAGACGTCGAATTTTATTGGTTTTTCATAAAAAAGCAAAATATGTTAAAAAAATAAATCTTAGAATTGACTGGATCGATTGTTTTACTTTCTTAATGTTTAGGGGGCTACTAAGAGCTTCTAGAAAAAAAAATTAAGAGCTATATAGGTTAATTAACAAATTGATTTTTTTTAAGCATGGTTTTATTTTGGTACCAATACCAATTGGTACCAAATATTTCCCAAGAACACCTTGAGTTTGTTTATTTATATTATTAACTTTTTAAGATCGGTACGCCACTGTATAAAAAAAAACAACTATTTATACAATTAATTGTAATTTAGTGACGCTTTTTATTAGTACCCCTGAAAATGGCCATCTCGGTATCTTTTGAGATATTTTTCTCGTTCAAAAGATAGCAAATTAAAAAAAATAATACGTTTTTCTTTAGTTTTTTAACATAACTATAGTTGAAATTCGATCGTTCTAATTTTTGTGACACAATGTTAAATAGTTTACTCCACGTTTTCTCCTGACTAGTAACTAAAATAATGATGTATTACCCTTTCTCCATAATGTGTTTGAACTGTAACACACTTGCTATTAGATAATGGGCAGTTATTTTGCCGAGCAAGTTAAATAAACAAGTTAAACCAATGTCTTTGGAAAACTAGTTTTACTTTCCAAATCATTTCATACATTACTGTTATCATAAACTGAAGAAGTATGCAAAAGTAAAGTGAAGCGTGTATATGTTGGAGTTCTGAATGGATTGAGCGTTTCTTTCAAGCAAGCACACGGTTAAAAATGTATAGATTTTTTAAATTATGACTATTATGAAGTTACATAAGTATCGCTAATCACTACATAGTATAAAACAAAGTCGCTTTCTCTGTCCCTATATCCCTATGTATGCTTAAAGCTTTAAAACTACGCCACGGGTTTTGATGCGGTTTTTTTCAATAGATAGAGTGATTGAAGAGGAAGGTTTATATGTATAATAACACAAATGAAATAGTGGAGAAATACTGTTATTTTTGAGGTTACTCCAAATTTAACGCGTGCGGGCCACGGGTGGTAATGAATAAATCAAAACTACTGGATCGATTTTAATCATTTTTTCAGTGAATGACATAGGCTATATATTTTATACCCGTGCGAAGAAGCCGGAGCGGGCCGCCAGTATGACATAAAACAAAATTTTAGGCTGCGGTTCAAATATTCGAATCTTTAAAAATAGTATAAATTGTGAAACAAATACATTTTGTAATAGGGAAATTAACTTACAACAATATAATTATGACATAATAGTATTTAAGTCATTCACACCCCTATCTGTTGTTTAAAAAAAAAATATCGTGACATTTCCTACATGATAGTTACAAATTGAAAATACTATTGAAAACAGTTCAAAAACGTACAATTTTGTTCAATCGAATTTACACGGGATACACGGATAACCATGCTATAACACATTCGTAGTATTAACCGATCGTGTTTGCTTTTACGCGTACTATAGAAGTAATGTATTTAAGCACTTGGTTTTCGATATTTTTAATGTAATACCGCCTGATGTCCATTGGTTGAAAGCACATGTGGGGTGAGGCGACATCATTCGAGGAACGGATAATGAGGCTCCTAAATATTCTGCTTCAGATTTTTAATCTAAACAAGTCATCGTAAGCTGAACGTTAATAACTGTTGAAATGAATATACAAAAGTACAAGTCCAAAGTTGTTTTATTATACAACTTCAACGTATTGTACGAAAAATGTACATTTAGAATATATTGTAAAGCGACTTTATTATCGTTGTGATGTTTATAGAATTTGAACCGAGAAGAAGCAAGAATGGTGAACCCTTAATGCTCCCTAGACAAATCCGTGAGGCAATCTTAAAAGTTGGTAAATCTATAAGTCCATATTTCACCATGCTCTTGGCTTATTACGCCGAATTCATTATAAACGACGTTTTAATCACCAAGGACGTAAGTAAGTATAGCTAAGTTATATTTTCTACTTTATAAATTAATCTAACTTATGACAATAATAATAATAATAACGCATAATAAAAAATCTTGACTTAGCGCGAGATGTTTGTGATTCATAAACGGGGGCAAGTTTAACATCATTTTGCAAGTGCAGAAGAAAGCACAGATAAATAAATATCTTAGAATAGAATAGCGATTATAAATATGATGTAAGCTTAATAGTATGCGGTGTACTGGTGTACAAGTATGCGGCTCAAGATTACTCAAAGGCCAAGGGAGAGAAATGTAGACTTATGTGGAAGAGTGCGAGAGACATTGCTTTTAGAATGAATAAGCAAAGTAAGGGAATACTTCTCTTATCATAAGCTACGCACCAGAAGCGGCAGCGTTTGTAAACTCATCACTAAGGCTGGCTCGATGATCTTATGAGGGTTACAGGGTAACTGCTGAGTACTAAACTATTCATCATCATTCGGAATACACGGATGAAAGAGAAACTGTTAAGAGTGGCGTCTGTGCAAACGAGGTTATACTGTAATATGGTACTGGTGAATTACCATCGTCATAACTATATAATATTGCAAAGGAGTAGAGATTATACCGCTTTGTACCGATGTGAAGGACGTCGCAGTTTACACTTATAGTCCTTATAAGTATACAAATCAATCAAGCTTAGCTCTCAGTGACAGCTTATGTGCCACGGGTCTCAGACTTCTTAACTTACTGTAGTCCTTTCTCTGTGATGGTGTGGTTGTAGGCAGATTATATTCTGAAAAAGCATTTTATTCCTATATGAATTGCTTACATGTAATCTATTTACCTTTTAGAAAAACAAATAAATTTACATTGCTTTCTGGATTTTTGTCACAATATATTAATAAGGCTTAAAATATCGAACGCCCTTAAAAGTCTAATTATCTGTTAAAATAATAATTGTATATCAAAATGACAGCTTATTATAATTAACTTATCAATTTTGAAAAAATAACCCAGTTTACCCTATAATTAAACATGGAATTGATTTGCCATATATCGTATATCCCACTACATGAATTAATTTTTTTTAGCTAACTATGTATTCAATAAAACCTACTGCTGTGAAGAACGCGGAAGAACTGACTACATGTGCACACCGAACTTCATTCCCGCAGACGATCCCGTGCACCGTTTTTCTGGTTACAGGTGCATGAATCAGACCAGGCCGATATCTTTTCAAAATCAAGGATGTGTTGACTTTAACACTATTCCAGAGAGAGTTAGTACATTTCAAATTATACTGATAGCTTAATATGATTTTGGTAAAGTGCACATAGTACATATGTGTGGAGTTATATTAATACGTTCCATTAAGAAGGAATACATATGTAAATGAGCTCATTTGGAACAGATTGCCACCAATATAGTTGATTCATATATATCAAACATAGAATACGAATTGGTACAAAAATTCAACTAACACTGACTGATCTGCGGTATTATCTTAATGCTATCTTAAATATTGTATGAAGGTTTCTTAGTTACCTTATTTATTGTGGTCTTCTTAACTACTTTATTGCTACTTCATGTCGCCCTGTCCATGGTTTTATTCGAGGAGCTGCAGAAAATGACAAAGTAAGAAATAGAAAAATGCATGAAAACGCAAACTCGCAGTAATAACTACATTGTATTAAAAAGTACAACTTTTTAATTTTTTATACGGATATTATCTCTCTTACATTTCATAAGACAACAATTTTGTTGATTCCAACATACGGATATTATTTGTAACGCAACATTAAATATTGTTTCCTATGCGTTGCACACATTCGATACCTTTAAATAGTCCAACTTTACCGATTTCAAATTAACACAAACCATTCATTCCACCGAGCTCCGTGAATTCTTCAGTTTTAGTAATCAGTAAATAGATGGAAAGATCTTCTAGATTATTAGAGATTTAATATTAAAGAATAAAGATAGATATACATATATCTCGAAAGTTCGGTACTAATTACAGAAATTACAAATTTTCAGATAGACTTCTCGACGGTTAAGTGGGATTTAAGCAACCTTTATGCCTTTGATGTTGATGTAATATCAAGCATCAGAGAGTACAAAGGTGGTCTTCTAAAGACTGAAATAGTCAATGGCCGAGAGTTTCCTAGTGATGGTAATAGTTCTTGCACGATACTCGATGCTGTTGAAACTGGATGCACAAGAACTGGTAAAGTATATTTCGTCTATGAAAATAAAATTATTCTACTATTTTTGATTCTTCTTTGTCTAAAATACTTCTAATTTAAGTAGACATTGGATTGTATGATAAGATTCTATTCAATACTTCATTGAATTGGAGCCGCACATCAAAATCTTAAGCTTTTCTTATTTAGATGGACCTGTACTACGTCTTACTGAACAACTGGCAAATATATAGTATAATGTCTGCGTCATCGCATTATCATTTGGAACTATCTTGTGCATGTCCAATAGCTAGACAACTTCATTGAGGGTATTTGTGGATAAACCGACATACCGAAGAATTGATAATCCTTATTTTACTATAAACTACTACTGTAACTGTATAAGCTGGAATGTAGATATTCTCCCCTGTTCATGTGAACGTTATTTTTTTTCAATAGAATCTAAAAACTCAGTAGAAACCTTTCTGTCGGCGATTAAGTTATTAAACTAATATCTACAGGTGTAATAAATGTCATTATCCCAAGCTGGCAAATACAAGGCCAATGAGTTGAGTTATTAAAACCCCTCGGGATGGTCGTAGAGAACGAATTTTTTTTTATAGCACATTTTAAGATATATCTTATAATTGATACATTTCAGTGCCTAATGGACTTATTGGTTCGAATATATGGACTACTATATTTTGGAGGCTACACAACTTAATCGCTCGTAAACTAGCCATATTAAACCCACATTGGGACGACAATAAACTATTTTACACCAGCAGGGATATACTCATTGGAATACATTCACATATAATGTATTATGAATTCTGGCCTTTGCTAATAGGTAAGTGTTTTTTTTTTTTTTTATAATATTAATTGGAAAATAATGAATTAATTTAAATTAATAGGTGAAACATGATGATGTATAAGTCTTCTAAGCAGGACGTTGGAAATGTTATCAGAAGATTTTACTTTAAATGTCGATTTATATGTAGTAGTGAATGTTTGCTTACTAATCATGCTTTATTTGAATAAAATAGTTAAGTATTTGATTTATGAATGCTTTACTTTGCGGAAATCTATTATAGGTGCTGCATTACTTTTTGATATTACTCTTAACTTATGCCTGAAATTCATTGTCTCATGTCCCATCTAATTGCAGTAAAAAAAGCGATTTTGATAGTAGTCATAAACGTGTAAAAAAGTTATGGAGTACAAAAAGTAAACAATAAAAAATATCTAAACAAAATAAAATAAAGTCAGAAGTAGAAAAGAACAATAATCCCTGAACAATGATATTGATAGAGAAAGCGTTAAGTTAATAGACGAACTATAGCAGCGCAGCTGGTTTATCAGTAGCGCTTTTGTAGTAGAAGACCTTTTTATATTTAATATTAGTATTATCTTAGACTATAAGTAAAAACGGAGTGGCTGAATAATGCGCACATGGTGTGTTGTTTCGTCTCCCGAAAAAAATTTTTTGGTTTGGGTTTTGAGTTTTGGACAATTACATTTACACTAACTATTTCGTGATTCGTGATGTGCTTATTGTAATTTTTATCTTGTTAAGCCAAAGAAGTATAACTTCTAACGTGTGTACGTATGTACACACACACTTTTTTCTTAGGACGAGATACTATGGTCCAGAATGGTATCATTAAAAAAAACAAAAATGGCTACAGAGATCTTTATGACGAAAACGTTCCTCTAAAGATGTACGTAGAGTACGCCATGGTGAACCGTTGGTTTCACACCACCCAGTGGGATACACAACGGTATGTTACTTTTCATTATTTGTACTTTATCATCTGATTATCTTTCAAAACCATATATTGTAATAGTTTATAAATATTTGTATCATTTCTTTGTTCTTTCAATATATGCCTGGATAAAACTGTGAAAAGTAATTTTCCATTACATGTTTTTGACATAGTTCGGACCTTTTATGTTTGCCATGGCTATTTTTTCAGGTATCAAGATTCTGGCTAAGATTATTAAAGTATAGTACCGCTTGTTATCTTCACATATATATTTATATCCATAGATAAATATCAATATAACGGGAAATATTACAAACATTACAAATATACCATTTATAATATAAGCATTGGTTAGAAATTCAGTGTTAATCTAAAAAATATATCATTAATTTTCTATTGTGTAACTTTTAGCAAAATCACTCCCAATGGTACTTATGTCGGAGATTTAAAAATTGTTGAGAATACTTTTAGAGTACAAGATTTAGCAGTTGACGATAACTTTGTTAATATAGTTCATGGAGCACTTATACAACCTGGAGGAGACCACGATTACTCCACAGACTATGATGTAAGTATTAGGATAAGTAGAACATCGTTACTCAAACTAAAAAAAATATTGGTGACAGATATTAATTTGCCGCAATGGTGCAACAGAGAGTGGGGCTCCCTGACGTTCAAACTGGTGCAGGTGCTAACCGGGCACGGGTGCTTCGGTTGGTACCTGGACTAGATAGCATGCAGGGAGCCGATCGCCGTACGCCATGAGTGTGGTGCTGATACAGACACTGCGCAGTATATACTCTTTCTGAGTGTGCTGCGTGGGAGTCTCAGCGTCGTACTCTGGCTACTGTGGTGGAGAACGATTTGTCGCTGCGGAGCGGGGTTATGGCCATGCTCGAGGAGGTCATCTCGTAGAAGGAGGCGGCGGAGAGGGTTCGCGAAGGGAATCCTCTGAGTGACCCTCTCCACCAACGCTGAGTCAGTGGGAGGGGGCGGCGTTTTATCCATCTCCTTCCATCTCCGTAGCCGAACCTAGCAAGGTGGGCCCGGAGGCCCATCTCCCCATTACACAGGTTCGGCTGACGAGGAGGGGGTGGCTGGTGTGTACCCAGCTTGCCCTCCATTATTGAGATGACGCCGAGCGGACACCTTTCGCTGGGGTGGCATGGTGATAGCACTACACGGTCCCATGTCGCCCCAACCAAAGGGGTGGCAGGTACAACGTGGGGTTTTAGTGAGTAAGAATCTCACACTATCCACTCTCTCCCCCGATGATGAGTCCATGATGGATTTCTCCACCTAAAAAAGGGTTCTATTATATTGTCATTTAAGTAGACAACTATATCTTTTGAAAAATTTTGTATGTAAAAATTTTACTTTTGGTGAATATTTAGAATTAGAACACTGAATGACGTTAATTGATTTTTTGTCCAATAATATAAATACACAGACTAGTATTGTCAGTTGTATTTAAAAAATAAATGTTTTAAATATGCAATGGTAGTACTTGTCTCTATCCAGTTTTAATGCTAATTTGATAGTCATACAAGACAATATCCCTACTTTACTAAATTCTTAACGTTTCATTAATATAATAAGCAATCCAAATAATCATATTGCTTTTTTTTTTTTTTTTTTTTTATTAACGTGGGGAGATCCCTAACGGATACCCATCCTCCCGGGGGAGAGAATGGGTTATGTCCGATTCGCACGGACTAAAACCCCACGGTGCACCGGCCACCGCTTTAAGTTGGAGCGGCATGGGACCGTACTAGGCTAACACCATGCCGCTCCCAGCGGTCAGCCCGGCGGCAGATGGCTGCCAGGCTCCATCCTTATAGGGAGGTAGTTGTGTACACGATCAGCTACCTCCCCTCGTCAGCCGAACCTACCTGTGCAAAGAGGAAATGGGCCCCCCGGCCCATCCCCTCAGGTTCGGCTACGGAGGTGGAAGGAGGCGGGCAAATCGCCGCCTCCTTCCACCGACCCTCCTTTGGCGGACACGGCCGCTGAGAGGATCCGCCTCTCGGGCCCTCTCCGCCGCCTCCTTCTGCGAGATGACCTCCTCGCAGAAGGAGGCCATCGCCGTCCATGCGTTTTCGCTGCCGAGCATGGCCGTAACCACGCTCGGCAGCGAAAGATCTCCTCCTACCGCCACAGCCAGAGTGCGGCGCTGCACCTCCCACGCAGCACACTCGGACAGAGTGTGCTGCGCGGTATCCTCCTCAGCGCCGCACTCGTGACATGTGGCGGTTGGCTCCCTGCGAGCGATCTGGTGCAAGTACCAGCCAAAACAGCCATGGCCGGTTAGTACCTGCACCAGTCGAAACGTCAGGGAGCCCCACTTCCTCTCCAACCACTGCGGCAGGACCGGGCGGACGGCGTCCACCGTATATCGTCCATACCACGCGTCCGCCAAGTCCTGTCGCCACCGCTCTATAGCGGCCCCCCTCCCCTCTTTTCTCCTACTCTCTATCTCCTTGGGAGCTGGAGGCACCCCCAAACGTTTCCTTGCCGCCGTGAATTCGTACACGGCGGCAAGAACCCCCGCCTCCAGCTCCCAAGGCAGGGAGCCGGCGAGCGTGAAGGCCGCCGCCGAGGACACGGTGCGGTATCCCCGAATCGCCCTCAGCGCCACAACACGCTGCGCAGCCCGCAGTGCGCGCACGTTGGTGGCACCAAGGGCGTCGGCCCACACCGGGGCCCCGTATACGGCCATCGCCCGCAAATAATCATATTGCTAATTTAAGCGATTTTAAATTGCCCCATTATAGTTTAACGTATATCACATCCTTGACCCTTTTCTTGATTGCTTGCGTGTTTTTCCATTGTCGATTAAAAAATAATGTCGAAGTGCACTTGATCGATAGTTATTACAGCTATCTATAATAGAGTAATTAATATACGCGCTCATAATCCAAAATATTAATGTTTGCCATTGACGGACACGTCGAGGAGGCTCAAGTCCAATAGTGTAATAAGTGTGCGCTATTGCTTAAATAAGAATAATATAACCAATAAAATTACATTGTTATTAAATTTAAAATTTATTAAATGTGTATATGCACGACATGGACTAATAACGTTTATTTATATTTTCAGATTGCTAACAGAGCTCTCGGGCCACTCCAATCAACAATAGACTTAAACTCTCAAGATATAAATAAAGACAAATACTTCTTAATGGCTCCGTATATTCAATACAGAGATAAATGTATGGGCTACAAGAAAATACATAAAACGTTTTCAGATATGGAGTATATCATTCGTAAGCCGGTATGATATGGAATAATGTTGTCTATTCCGTTGAGATTCTTATAAATAATTTTTCCAAGTCATAATTTTACACAGGCGAATTATGTTTTAACAGTCACCAATGTTGAACAAAAACCATGGTAGTACAAAATAATACCAAAGAGTGTAGATGCCAGGCAGGCGGCCGATCGTAAAAATTAAGCCAACTCATATATGACATGACAAACATGTTGTGTCTACCTTACTTAGGTGGGATTAAAGACTAGGTTAAAAAAATATGATAATATTTTTACTAACAACCGTAAACCTAAAGATATCTTGTAACAACTTGTAGCTAGTTAATTCAATGTATTTAGATGCTTTGATGGTATTGAGAACGTTAAAGCTACCGCACCACTACCATTGCAAAGATCGTATGGGGCGATATATTTTTTGTTTT
Organism: Antheraea assamensis; assembly: GCA_035772565.1. Lineage (NCBI taxonomy): Eukaryota > Metazoa > Arthropoda > Insecta > Lepidoptera > Saturniidae > Antheraea > Antheraea assamensis. The sequence goes on from JAQQSE010000009.1 coordinate 5,377,204, forward strand.
ACTAATATACACAAAAGAAACAATATTGTTAATATTTTAATTTCTATATAATTACAATATATATATATATAGGTAAGTTGAAATATCTTTTAAATGATGTATCAGCATTTGCAGATATCTCACATGTTTTATCATCAAAAATTGAAGCTTATTGTGATATTCAAAGACTGTATGATCACATAAAGTTTCTCGCCATTCCACTGCCACACCCTTTACACGAACTATGCATTACTTTCCTCCATCAAAATCAGAGTCAGTTCATTTTCTGTAGATCTTACTACCTTTATTAGAAATCTATGAATAAATTTTTAGAAAATTTTACTTTCCCACTGATTACGTTGTACATATTACTTTCCAGAATTTGGAGCTTTTGCAAACTGTTTGTAAATATCCGGAAGACATACAGCTGTTGCCAGGTATAATGATGGAGAATCATATAAAAGGCGGGCACATTCCAGATACAGCCGCTTACGTTATAATGAAGCAATTAAAACGAAGCGTTGAGAATGACAGACATTGGTATGAGAGACCTAACAGACCCAACGCTTTTACTCCTGGTAAGAAAATTAGAAACTTTTACAGTTATACTCGTATTATTGTATCACATTACGTTACTGTCCCTATTTAAAAATATCTACAGTACATTTTTCCAGTTGAAGCCGTACCAGTTCTATAATTGTTCACAAGGGAACTATTATTTATTATAGCAATTTTTAATATTTGTTCAATGTTATTCATTGGATCAGAGTTCGAATTACTTTAAAATTCGTAATAACCGATCAGAAATAGTTTTAACTTTATTTCCTATATAATAATTCTCATTTATTTCATTGTAATAAATTAATTAAATAGATTGGCATAATTAAATAATAATAACAATTAATAACTAGTGGCATAGACAGAGACGTGAAGAATAGATAAGTGCAGGATGGATGAATTGGCGAAAGGTGTCTGGGGTAGCTTGTGACCCACGAATGCCGTTGAAACTTAAGAGGAAGGTGTATAAGTCTATAATCAGACCTAGCCGTTTTATATGGATCCGAGTGCTGGGCTACGAAAGATACGGATGAGAAAGGATTACATGTGGCAGGAAGTGCGAATGTTAAGATGGATGTGTGGTGTAACAAGAATGGATAAGATTAAGAATGAGTATATCAGAGGAAGTTTGAAAATAACAGCAGTGATAGAGAAGTTGAGGAGTAATAGGTTAGCATGGTACGGGCATATTATAAGAAGAGATGAAAGTCATATAACAAGAAAAGTTTTGAGTTTGAAAGTGGACGGATATAAAGGTAGAGGAAGACCGAAAAGGTGTGGATGGATTGTGTGGAAAATGATATGTGTATAAAAGGTGTGAATACTGAGATGACTTTTCACAGGGGAGAGTGGAAAAGGAAAGCATGTTGTGCCGACCCTACTTAGGTTGGATAGGGGTAAGATGATGATGGCCATGAGAATAATTAGTGTTCAATTTTCGAATTATCAGAATACCATTTTCTTAACCTTATTAATTTTTACCACTGACCTCCCGGCTGATATCAACCCTCCTTGGGGTATTTTGTAGTACCATGGTTTTTATTCAACGTTAGTAACTGTTTTAACATAATTGGCTTACGCGCCATCAGGATTTTGTGTCACGTAAATCAATGTATATAGATATATTGACTTCAATTAATAAAGTTGGTACCTTTGGGAGTATTTATTATCAGAATACTATATACGGGCATAAATACGTGAACCTCTTTTCTAAGTCGATATAACAATATCACGTTAGGCATGGATGCAAAGTAAATTAAAGAGCTTTAAAAAAAAACCTCTAATATAAAATAATATTGAGCCGTTGGTAACTACTAAAGTCCAGTATTTAATCCAGTACTCTAGTAATTACACTATTAAAAAAAAAAAAGCATGTGTCAGAATATACCCACATATATATGTGTATACATAAATAAATATTAATTATTTCCCTTTCAACGTTTTAAATGATCTTAAGTTAGTAATAAGTGTAGTTAAGTTCCTTTTTATTATAACTTGTAATTTATAAATATCAGCTTTTTAGGTATAATTTTAAGATTTTTTTATTGACCTAGTAAATTTAATAATAAATATTGTCAACCTAGATAAAGTATATGTCTGTTGTCAAATGTTTTACTTATTCCTTAATAGAAAAAAATTATAATCCAAAATAAATAATATTTGTTTCCTTCTAGCACAACTTTATGAAATCAAAAAATCAACTCTAGCTTCCGTTTTGTGTGCGGTGGGTGATGAAGTTACTTCTATACAGCCTAATGCTTTCCGACGAATCACACCAGAGTAAGAACTTTATAATATAGTTTTATAGAAATAGAATAACCATTAAGAATAATAACGTACATAGTTCCATTATTATATTATACAACTGGCAAAAAATCAAATAAGAAGTAAAAAAAATGTCGTGCTATATATTTTATGAAAAAATCTTTATAAAAATTTTTCAACTTTTTTTTTTCAGAAACAAGGTAGTGAGTTGTGACAACATTCCGAAAATCGATTTTTCCGCCTGGAAAGAAGAAACCTGTTAATGATATCATTTTTATTCCATCATTCACCTTCAACTTTTCTATTTTTTTTTTGCGATGAAAACTCTTGAAATAATGTTAAAATTTTTGAAAATAATAAATAAATATTCATGTGCTTATACAAAACGTGTTTTAATTTTTCTCGAAAAAAATATAGTTATCTTGAACAACTTGAAGGAATATGTTGTATAAAAGTATAGATAAAAATCGGCGCAGTATCTTTCAGTTTTCTACTTTGGTTATCTCTATTTTTATCTGCTACCTGCTTTAAATGAAAGACATGGACCAATGCAATACATAAAGGATGGATTAACAGTTCAACTACCAATGTTATTGACTTGTAAATTTTTCATCTATTACTACCCTGTACATCATTACTCTTACAAGTTTCTATTATTTTTCGTTTTTATTTTTACAAATATTATTGAAAATATTAAAAAATTGCAATCACAAATATAGGCACAGAGTAATCTGTAAAAGTTTACGAATCTTTACGAAGTTCGATAACTTTATGATTCTAGGAAATTTATTTTTTTATATTTTATTCTGTTTAAAGAAAATATTCATAATTATTTTATGTTCGTGTGACATTTTTCTTTAAATTCCAATGTTCTTTAATTTGAACACAAAATTGTTAAATCTACCTGTTAATATATCTAACCCAGAGGTATTTTCAAAATTTCATGGCTTAGTTCAAGACATTTTGTTAATAAAACTGTGGAAAAGTCGTGTGGTAAATATATTTCATGTGCTGTAGACCCGTTAAATTTTAAATCTTTACGTGGAAAAAAGGATCCTAAAACAGGCTGGCTTCGATAATTTCTTTATCATATATAACAAATTTTGAGATGTTTTAAAGAAGTAAATTATAAAGTTGTTAACGTTTTTCTTACTTAGCACCGCTTTTATTTTTTCTTAGTCTAATTTAGGCTGGGTAGCCTTATAGATATCGTACCTGGAGGACAGAGAGGTTGCCTATGTGGACGGCGACGGGCGAATGGTCCGGCGAGAGACGGGGTGTGGAGTTCCACAGGGGTCGGCCTTGGGCCCACTCTTGTGGAACCTGGGCTACGACTGGGTGCTCCGCGGCGCGCTCCCATGGGAGCGCGCATTATATGCTACGCGGATGACACCCTAGTCGTAGCCCGGGGAAGGAATGGGATAGTTTGGTGCTCCTGGCCACGGCAGCCACAACTGTCGTGGTCGGGCGCATCCGGAGGTTGGGCCTCAGGGTGGCCCTCAATAAAACCGAGGCCCTATTATTTCATGGGCCTCAGCGGGGGCCACCACCTGGGGCCCATTTGATTGTGGATGGCGCCCGTATCGAGGTGAGGACCCGGATGAAATATCTGGGCCTCACCCTGGACGGGCGTTGGCGGTTCGAGCCCCATTTCGAGGGGCTCGGGCCGCGTATAGCGGAGGCGGCGGCGGCGCTCGGCTGGCTGGAGGAGGAGGAGGATGGGTATCCATAAGGGATTTCCCCACGTAAAACAAAGAAAAATAAAACCTTATAGATACCTGGGCAATAGACCACGACCGCCTGAAGGCCCTAGCTGAAAAGCAGGTCGACACCATCTTGGATGTTGCCCTAACTTCCCGCAACCTCAAGGGGGGTTATCTTAAGTAGCTCAAAGCTGCGGCTCACTCCCTGCAGGATGTGGTCGAAACTCTGACGACGCGAACGGAGTCAGAGGAGACCGAGAAGCTTAGGCGTGAACCCGTAACTTCCATCGCCAGGTAGAGGAATTGAAGGCGGAGGTCCTCGCCTGGCGGCGGCAGTCTAGCGAGAAGAAAGCCATGCCTCCTTCTCGTCGTCCTCCTCCTCCTCCTACACTCCCAACTGCGCAACAACAACCGCAAAAGTGGGAAGATGCCTTGACAGCGGCCGTCAGCAGGCTTAAGCACTCTCTGCAAACATCATTCGGGAGAATGTTTAATGCAAGATTGGAAGGGTTGGAGGATCGTCTCCTCCCCAAGATGATAATCAGACCGCCGCTAGCGGCTAATCGACGACAGAGGGCTCCCAGACCCGCGGCAACAAAAATTGCTGCAGGAACCAAAAAGATGCCCCCCACCGAAACAGTAGCTTCAGTCCCTTGCCCTACTTCTGACCTTCTTCCGTTCTGACTCCTGTGGAGCCGGAGGAGCGAGAATGATCCATTGTGGTGCGACGGGGGAAAATAAAGAAAAAGACGCCCCCACGGTATCTCTTACGCCAACCCATGTGGTGGTAACGGTGACGGCCACGAGCAAGAACGCCGGCTCCAATCTCCCTGGGGCTAAACGGAAAAAAAGGGAGAGAAGAAGAGGAAAAAGCAAAGGCTCGCTTTCCCTCTCACGGCTGCTGTAGCGGTGACACTGCGGCGGGAAGCAATCTAGAGGGGAGTAAGCTATAGGGACGTCGCCCTAAAAGCAAGGTTGGAGGTGTCATCTCCAGCCTCCGAGTGCGATCGAGTGCCACGGGGACCAAGGTCATCGAGGTCCTTGGCTCATTGGCCGCGGAGTAGGCAGACCGGCTTAAGGGTGGTGTTAGAGGACCTGGCCACGGTCATGCGGCCTGTTAGAAGGGCGGATATCCGGGACGTCGGAATCGACGACTCTGTGTCGTGGGAGGAGGCCGTGTTTGAAATGGCCGGGTACGAGCTGACCCAGATGAGGGTGGGTCAGCTCCGTACTTGGCCGGGGGGCTCTAGCTCGATGTTCGTGTCCCTCCCACTCGACGCCACATGGAAGTTGGTAGGTGTTGGCCGTCTCCTAATCGGCTGTAGTGTGGCCCGAGTCCAGTTGCTGGATGGTAGACCCTTGAGGTGCTACCGATGCATGGGCTTGGGCCACACACTACCGATGTACACGTTGACAGTTGCAGACTGCCCCTCGGGATCGTTGATGTAACGTTTACCACCCCGTCAGTCGGGCGCCGTGTCCGGGGGTGGAGGATTGAAGAGGAGGTGGAAGCCTTATCGGCCCATCGACATATCAGGTTCGTGGTCTCCACCTCCCATAATGAGCTAATAACCCTCCTCCAGGTTAATCCTAATAGGTTCGTATAAATAATACAACAACTAAGATAAGTGACATAGGCAGTTAAATTAATGAATATTTTATTGCACTCTTTTAGTTTGTACACTGGCGAATTTTATGCCACAAGGCAATTTTTTGGTAGTTAACTGTGGAAAAATAAAAATTCAAAGATTTTCTAAAATACTGAATATGAAAAAGAATTCGTACTATCACAAACCTTTTAGTTTAATACTTTCAGGAAATTAAAAATACCTAGGAAAATATTGTGACTTGTAAAAAAAAGGTTTATCAGAATCCAAATAGTAAATTGTGGTAAAAATCGGAAAATCGACATTTCAGCCTGGAAAGGTGAAACTTGTGGATAATAACGTTTTAAATACTTGTTTTACTTTCATTTTTTTTTATATACTAGTTCGGCAAAATTAGTGCATAAGACCTGGTGGAAAGTACGGTACAGTTCTAAATTTGCAACGACCGTCGGTGTTAAATACTTACGGCACTCGTCGCCATCATGCCGACCTGCAAAAGTGCCTCTTGACGCCTCGTATGCAAGACACTGGTTCCTAGCCTCCTGGTTATGCCATATCAACTCTTCAGAACACTCTCCATGATGCAGACGATAAAACACGCTCATTGAGGCAATGTTTGTTCGTAACTGAAACGGTTCAAGGTTGTTAGTAATGTCTCTATCATTTACAATGTGTACAGCCCGTAGCTGCAACCTGTCTAGGGCTGTCAAGGAGGTATTGGGTGAAACCATCCCAGAGATACAAACTGATCATTGCATTCTGAGGTAATTGCTGACTGTCCGTATTAAATTTTAATGAAAATTAACCTCTTTGGATGTGTCAGGCATATCAACGCACGATTTACAATTGATAGTTGGTTCAGTAGTCATCGTGCTTCAAAATCTGGATCAACCACAACTATCCAATGGAACACGTTGTTGACATAAAAACTTATGACAAATGTGATTCACGCGTTGATACTCAATAGGAAATTAAAAGGTGAAGAAGTTCTCATGCCGAGGATTCCGATGATCCCAACCGATATACTGTTCAAGTATAAAATAATTAAATTTTCAATTCATCCTGCATTCGCCGTGACGATTAACAAGTCACAAGGTTAATCTTTGAGTATTTGTAATGTAAATTTAGAAAATGAAAGTTTTGTCGCATGGCCAATTGTACACGTACACGTACAATTGACCATGCCACGTCTGTTCACGTGTTGGCAAACGAACGCCTTTATTTGCTCTTACGCCTGAGAACAAAACCAAAAATGTCATATCACAAGGTGATTCACCGAAGACAATAAACCTGAAAGTGACCAAAATATACAACGTGCAGCAAAATATACAACATCAACAAAGCATATGTCTTGCTGATATGCTATTGAAAAACTTGGTTTAGTAATTTTATTACATTTTGGTACACTTTTAGTAATCCTTTTATTACGTTAATGAAATCAAATCAAATCAAAAATACTTAATTCAATTTAGGCCCTAAGAAGGCACTTATGAAGGTCAAAACTACCACCGGTTCAGAATACATCCCAGTCATCGAGAAGAACCGGCAAGAAACTCTATCGGGTTTATCTTTTTAACATATTCTTGTGTATTTAAAATTCATTATACATTACAATCGATTCTAGTGGATGCACAGAGAGGAGTCAATTCCACATATTCATCCACACTATAATTGTCCATGTTGAAAATCGTTTTAATGGTCGCTGATTAAGGTGCGTTTATATAAGTATACTAAAAGTTTTACATACATCACAGGCTCCATCACCTTAGAGAGCCGATTGTTTATATCGATACGAACCTGCAATGAGATGGATCTGATCCATCATTCTATTCTATACTGGGTACACATAAACTATCCCATACGAGGTAGAACACGTCTAAATTGGTGCGGAATTTCAAATAGGCGCCTTAACACAAAGTAAAAATCTGGAACGTACCTAGAAGACTTCTTCAAAATAATGTTTAATATTATAAACCATTTGAAGCTCATCTTCACGAACTGCCATCAACCAATTCGTACAGTTTCTAAAGGGGGCTGCGGTTTGTCTTTAAGAAAAACACAGCACCCTTTTACACGGGTAATATTAATGTTCTACAGTTAATTATTGAACTGTGGGACTTCCCCGTTTAGTAGGCAGGGAACTCTTCTGCGCTGTGCGGTGGGTGACTTGAAACTAACTGAAGTTTTGATTTCAAATAGATTTAATAATGACTACTAAAAGTGCTTAGAAGCTATGGAATGGTTTGTGTTTATATAGCGACTAGTATAAATTAGCTAGGGTTGTGAATAACTCCGCAGCACACTCTGAGTGTGCTGCATGGGAGGTGCAGCGCCGCACTCTGGCTGCGGCGGTGGGAGGAGATCTTTCGCTGCCGAGCGTGGTTGCGCCTCGCAGAAGGAGGCGTCGGAGAGGGCCCGAGAGGCAGACCCTCTCAGCGGCCGTCTCCACCAAAGGAGGACCGGTGGAAGGAGGCGGCGATTTGTCCGCCTCCTTCCACCTCCGTAGCTAGACCTGAGGAGATGGGCCGGGGGGCCCATCTCTTCATTGCACAGGTTCGGCGGACGATGGGAGGTAGCTGGACGTGTACCCAGTATACCTCTCTATAAGGACGGAGCCCGGCGGCCATTTTTCGCTGGGTTGACCGCTGGGGGCGGCATGGTGATAGTTCAGTACGGTCCCATGCCGTCCCAACTTGAAGCGGTGGCCGGTACACCGTGGGGTTTTAGTCCGTGCGAGTCGGACATAACCCATTCTCTCCCTCGGGAGGATGGGTATCCATAAGGGTTTCCCCACGTTAATAAAAAAAAATAAATAAAAAAAAAGTGTTGTGAATAACTGGATACTAAAATATTTATGCACAAAGAACTTGCTCCCAAAATAACGATCGATATTCTCCTGAAGAAGACATAATGACATCACATTCATGTATTTTATAAACAATTTACAGAATAAGTATGTTGTTTTCGGTGTGTGGTTATATCTATTATTATATAGCATGTACGTTAATTTTCTCTTTCGACTTCAAAAGTAAGTATCAAATAGATATTTATTGTTCTATATAAAAGAATTTGGCCAGTTGAATAAATAGTCGTTTTCTTTTTTGAATAAAAATATGTATTTCTGTCAATAAATACACAAAAAAAGATAATTAATTTTTTGTACTTGTATTGTCTGACAAATTAAATATCTCATGCAATTCTCTTCCGGATGAGAACAATACTTACAGTCTGCAATATAGTATTTACTTAGTTCCAAGTCAAACAGTTCTATACCCACTCAGATGGGTATAAAAATAGAATGACGCCGTTATCATCTTTCATTTCCGTAAATAAGTTTTACGGAAAAGTAAGAAAATGTTTCGGAATTTCATTATAGTTTTAGTTTTTTATTTTAATTTATCAAATGCAACAGTATACGATTCTTACCATGGAGTACCGGTGACGAAAAAACGAATGGAAGAATTAATAGCAGTTGATGCAGTGGAGTAAGTTTATAAATATTTTATGAGTGAATTACAATGTATAATATTGATAAATTGTGTATGTACTTATGACCACACGAAAGAAGTGAAAACTTCTTTATAAAAATTACAACAAAACGCCAACGTCACGCAGTGTTCTCCCAGGCGGTCACCCATCCAAGTGCTGACCGCGTCCGACATTGCTAAAACTTCGGTGATCGGACGAGAACCAGTGTTTTGAACACACTACCCGACACACTGTTTACGCCTTACATTTGTAGCAGAATATCAAAGTCCTCCCATAAGAAGTTTCACTTCAAAAACCTAGAAGTTTGGATCATTTGCTGCATCCTGATAAGATATTTACATGGCTATAGGCATCTATCAGATAGTATGTACATTGTGCACAAAACGATTATGAGAACAAAGACTTAGAAAAAACCTTAATCGATTCTCTTGCTGACTCTTCTCGAATACTGGGTCGTTTTTGGAAGTGGTAGTAAAGTTTTGACGTTCACAAGCACCTTCTCAGGGCCTAAATTGTATAAAGTATTTATGAACAAGCTGTGCTCGCGACTATGTCCGCGTGGAACAAAATGCAAAAAAAAAAAACAAAACTGTCATTGTTACAACAATCTGAATGTATATTCTGTTTATCTTGTATATTTGTAATCCGACTCTCGAGATACTCGTACGTGTGGTACTCAAAACAACAGTTAGCCGTGCTTCAGACACCTGCTTATATTTATATGATCGACATGCAGGCTCTCGAAACTATGAACTGAAACTTATAAATGAGCCGTTTGCTGTAAAACACAGAAATAATCTCATTGTTATCTATACTCTTCATTGCAATAATATTCTAAATGACAGTAAACCAATTAAATGATAAATTTAGAGACATCTTTTAAGAAAAAATGTAGTCTGTAATTGCTTCTAAGGACGATTTTTTATAAGCATTGATGTCCAATGAACAATTTTAGTCTCTTTATTTTTTTATTATAAAAATAAGGATATATAGGTATAATTGTCCTAAAATGTGATAAGATTCATTAACATAGAAACACAAAATTAATTAGAAATGTACAAATTTAATCATAAACCTTATGTAATTAAAAAATTAAAATCATATTTTACTTATACAAAGTACAAAGTAAGTTATTCAATTAATAGAAATATGTAATATATGTAATTTGCCAATTTTTAGATTATATATCATAGTAGTAATAGAAAGAATGATTAAGAATGAGTATATCAGAGGAAGTTTGAAAATAGCACCAGTGACAGAGAAGTTGAGGAGTAATAGGTTAGCATGGTACGGGCATATTATGAGAAGAGATGAAAGTCATGTAACAAGAAAAGTTTTGAGTTTGAAAGTGGACGGATATAGGGTTAGAGGAAGACCGAGAAAGATGTGGATGGATTGTGTGAAAAATGGTATGTGTATAAAAAGTGTGAATACTGAGATGACATCTGACAGGGGAGAGTGGAAAAGGAAAACATGTTGTGCCGACCCTACTTAGGTGGGATAAGGGTAAGATGATGATGATGATGAGTAGTAATAAATTTAGAAGATGACTGTTGAATGCCATCTATTGGTAATAATGCATATTAATTAATTATTGATCTTTTCAGAGTATTAATTTTTGTATAAAAATCAAATATTAAACATTTTTCTTTCGATTAGTATGTCTTAGCAATGCAATATTGTAGTAATGTTTATTTCCGTTATAAATTATCCTGGGCTTTAGATGACGCTGAAGCCCATTTACTTATCTATTTTTCTCTCGTACTTAACTCCCGTCGTCATTAAAATTACAATAACTTTCGATGGAGTTAATCAATTATAATGAAACAAAGACGTAACTGTTGCTTGGGAATATGCTTGATGATTTTCTTGCTGCTGTTTTATCAGAAACTTAGTGCTTTACCAGTGATACCTGTTCAAACAAACAAACAGAGCGGTAGACATTTCGAAAAATGATTGGAATGTAATCTATTACTCATTCCAAGACACCTGCAACAATTTTTTTTCTCAAAAATCAAAAAGTACCTACAGACACGTCAGATTTACATTCTTATTATATGTATAAAAGATAATTATGTACGAAAAACGTATATTGGCATTCAATTTGATATATTTATTTCAGTATGTGTACTGTGGATATTGAACCTTGTGATAAGAATGAGGGCAGTCGTATCGACGGATCTTGTAATAATTTACAACATCCCACGGATGGAGCCTTCCACACCCCCCAGCTTAGAATACTCGATGCTGTGTACGATAAAAGTGAGTGATCTTTTACACTTTTTATAGTTGCCTCATTATCGTCATTACATCAAGCTATAAAATACCCATGGCAAGGTCACATGCCTCTTCCCGATGAGATGTATGAGCATAATCACAACACCAGCCGCGATGTATTGGTGATTTTGAATTTCGAGAAATCCACAGTTCTATATTTTTCCACCTACGGTGGTACTACAAAAATCATTTTACAGGTTCTGATTTTCACATGTTGCTTATTAAATTAGTAAATGTACACGAATTCCGAAACATTCGTTGGTTGAGGCCAGAATTCGAACCAGTAGACATCGAATTAAGCGTCAGTCAAACCACAATGATTTCACGTTTTGCAATTGCTTTATGTTTTATTGTAACAGTGGTTCGAACATGGCGTGCAATTATCAGATGTTTTCAAAAGGAAAACATCGTTATGAAACTGTAACACGGTGGTATGGCTATTGTAAAGCCCTCTAGTTAAAAATGTGATACAAAACCTCTATAGATGCGTCTCGGTAGCTGCGTTTGAGAACAAGTTCTCTTCTAGACTTAGAGTATATCAGGTGAGATGGTAATCAAATGCTGTAAACTGCAAAATATCAATAAATATCGTCACTATGATGTCATACCATCTGTTATGTACAAGTGATAATATCCAAGTCAGGTACAGATACCTCGCCTGAATGCGGCATCATTGCAAGCGTTGTACCTGATGTATTTTGGTTGCTATCTAGCCTAACGCAATTGTCGTATATTGCTACCCGGAAAATTAATAAAGGCCATAAGGGCGGCATACGTGTAGTGAATCAGCCCCAAACAGATCTTTAAACGGTACTTAGGGGCTATACAGGCACTAATAATATAATAAGAAGTTTTAGACACATAATTTAATTCGTTTTCGTGAAAAAGAAAAATATTTAAAAAATAATTCTTAGAATTGACTGGATCGATTGTTTTACATTCTTAATATATTTAGGGGGCTACTAATGGCTTCTAGAAAAAAAAATTAAGAGATGTATAGCTTTATAAATAAATTGTTTTTCTTTTTACCATTAACCATGATGCTATTTTAGTACCAATAGCAATTGGTACCAATTGTTTTCCAAATCTTATATATTTCCCAAGAACACCATGAGTATTTAACTTTTTAAGATTGGTACGCCACTGTATAGAAGAAGAAAAACCAACTTTTTATGTAATTAATTAATTTGCATCCACGCCAAATCCTCAATTTTATGACACTTTTTATTAGTACCCCTGCAAATGGCCATCCTGGTAAGTTTTGAGTTTTTTTTCACGTTCAAAAGACAGCCAAGTATAAAAAATTCATATATATATTCATATTTTTTAACATAACTATAGTTCAAATTTGATCGTTCTTTTTTTGTCGCACAATGTTAAATAGTTTACTCCACAGTTTCTCCTTTTTACTAATAACTAAAATAATGATTGAATAACCTTTATAAATCATGTTTTTGAACAGTAACATAATATTAACCAATCATGTTTGCTTATACACGTACCAAAGAAGTAATGTAGAATTACTGTAAAACGACCTTATTATTGTTGTGATGCTTATAGATTTTGAACCAAGAAGAAGCAAGAATGGTGAACCTTTAATGATTCCCAGAAAAATCCGTACGACAATCTTAAAACTTGGTAAATCAATAAGTCCATATTTTACCATGCTCTTGGGTTATTACGCCGAATTCATTGTAAATGACGTTTTACTCGCTAAGGATATAAGTAAGTATTGCCAGGTTATATTTTCTACTTCATAAATCAATATGATTTGTGATAATAATAATAACACATAATAGAAAATATTGGCCAAGCGTGAGATGTTTGTGATTCATAAACGGAGGCAAATTTAACATCATTTTGCAAGTGCAGAAGAAAGCACAGATAAATATCTTAGAATAGAATAGTGAGCGTAAGCTTAATACTATGCGGTGTTCAAGAAGGCTCAAGATTATTCCAAGGGAAATGGAGAGAAATGTGCAGAGAAACCAAAGAATTGGTAGACTTATGTGGAAGAGTGCGAGACACACTGTTTTCAGAATGAATTAGTAACGGAAGCGAATAGTTCTCTTATCACAACAATGCACCAGAAGCGGCAGCGTTTGTAGGCTCATCGCAAGGTGATTCGCCGATCTTGTGAGGGTTACAGGAAACTGCCGAGTCCTAATCTATTCATCGTCTTTTTAAGAGACAAATATCTAGTAGGTGAAGCCACTTCGCTGAATCACTTCTGAAAAAATAAACCAGTTCACCCCATAACTAAATATGGAATTGATTTGCCATATATTTATCAAACCACATGAATTAATATTTTTTAGGTGACTATGTATTTAATACAACCTACTGCTGTGAGGAACGCGGAAAAACTGACTACATGTGCACACCGAACATCATTCCCGAAGATGATCCCGTGCACCGTTTTACTGGTTACAGGTGTATGAATCAGACGAGACCGATATCTTTTCAAAATCAAGGATGTGTTGACTTTAATACTACTCCCGAAAGAGTTAGTACATTTCAAATTATAATTGTCGTTTAATCTGATTTTGATAAAGTGCATATAGTATATATGTGTGGAGTTATATTAGTAAGTTCCATTAAAAAGGAATACATATGTAAATGAGCTCATTCGGAACAGATTGCCACCAATATAGTTGATTCATATATATCAAACATAGAATACGAATTGGTACAAAAATTCAACTATCACTGACTGATCTGCGGTCTTATCTTAATGCTATCTTAAATATTGTATGAAGGTTTCTTAATCACCTTGCTTATTGTGTTCTTCTTAATTACTTTATTGCTACTTCATGTCGCCCTGTCCATTGTTTTATTCGAGGAGCTGCACAAATTGACAAAGTAAGAAATAGAAAAATGCATGAAAACGCAAACTCGCAGTCATAGCTACATTGTATTTAAAAGTACAACTTTTTAATTTTTTATACGGATATTATCTCTCTTACATTTCATAAGACAACAATATTGTTGATTCCAACATACGGATATTATTTGTAACAGAATATTAAATATTGTTTCCTACGCGTTGCACACATTCAATGCATATAAATAGTCCAATTTTACCGATTTCAAATCGACTCAAACAGGAATATTGCAGCGAGATTCGTAAATTCTTCAATTTTAGTAATCAGTACAAAGATGGAAAGTAGTTTAAGGTTTTATTAATCTTAATATTAAAGAATAAAAATAGATATACATAAAGAATGCAAGTTCAGTACTTATTATGGATATTTTGCAAACACTAAAACATCGGCGCAGGGTCGCTTGTCTTACGGTATTCTATCGGTTACACTTTGGAGAATGTGCACAAGATCTGCACCAGCTAGTTCCACCGTCTCCATTTCATCTTAGGGCTACTAGACGCCGTACAGGGTTATATCCATTCGTAGTCGATTTACCATTCATACGCACTAAGCGCTTTGCATCGTCATTTATTATGCGAGCCGCGAAGAATTGGAACGCGCTACCTGCGTCTGTTTTTCCCGAAACATATAATATTACGGTCTTCAAAAGAAGAGTGAATGCGGTATTACTGAGCAAACGCGCCATATCCTAGGCTTCGTCTTCACTTTATATCAGGTGTGACCGAGGTCAAGCTTCGCTCAGTACAATGTAAAAAAAAAAAAATGCAAATTTTCAGATAGACTTCTCGACAGTCCCGTTTGATTTAAGCAATATTTATGCTTTTGACGTTGATGTAATATCAACCATCAGAGAGTACAAAGGTGGTCTTTTAAAGTCTGAAATAGTCAATGGACGAGAGTTTCCTAGTGATGGTAATAGTTTTTGCACGATACTCGATGCTGTCGAAACCGGATGCACAAGAAAAGGTAAAGTATATTATGTGTATGAAACTAAATTAATCTACTTTGCATAAAACAGTATTAATTTAACTAGACATTGGATTTTATGATACGATTCTATTGAATGCTTCATTGAATTGGAACCAAACATCAAAATCTTAAATTTTTCTTATTAAGATGAACCTGTGCTGAGTCTTACTGAAAAACTAGCCAATATGTAGTATAACGTCAGCGTCATCGTATTATCATTTGGGACTATCTTGTGCATGTCCAATAGCTAGACAACTTCATGAGGGTATTTGTGGATAAACCGACATACCGAAGAATTGATAATCCTTATTTTACTATAAGCTGCAACTGTAACTGTATAAGCTGGATTGTAGATATTCTTCCCTGTTCATATTAACGTTACTTTCATTAGAATCAAAAAATTCAGTAGAAAACTTTCTGTCGGCGATTAGGTTATTAAACTAATGTATACTACAGGTGTAATAAATGTCATTATCGCAAGCTGGCAAATACAGGCCAGTGAGTTGAGTTAATAAAAACCCCTCAGGATGGTCATAAATAATTAATACATTTCAGTGCCTAATGGACTTATTGGTTCGAATATATGGACTACTATATTTTGGAGGCTACACAACTTAATCGCTCGTAAACTAGCCATGTTAAACCCACATTGGGACGACAATAAACTATTTTACACCAGCAGGGATATACTCATTGCAATACATGTGGATATAATGTATTATGAATTCTGGCCTTTGCTAATAGGTAAGTGTTTTTTTTTTATAACATCAATTGAAAATTAATGGATTAATGTAAATTAAAAGGTGAAACATGATGATGTATAAGTCTTCTAAGCAGGACGTTGTAAATGTTATCAGAAGATTTTACTTTAAATGTCGATTTATATGTAGTAGTGAATGTTTGCTTACTAATCATGCTTTATTTGAATAAAATAGTTAAGTATTTGATTTATGAATGGTTTACTTTGCAGAAATCTATTATAGGTGCTGCATTACTTTTTGATATTACTTTTAACTTACGCCTGAAATTCATTGCCTCGTGTTCTGTCTAATTGCAGTAAAACGTGTAAAATAGTTATGGAGTACAAAAAGTAAACAGTAAATATTTAAACAAAATATTTAAACAAAATAGTAATAATAGAATTTCTATATAATAAAATAAAAGTCAGAAGTAGAGAAGAACGATAATCCCTGAACAATGATATTGATAGAGAAAGCGTTAAGTTAATAGACGAACTATAGCAGCGCAGCTGGTTTATCAGTAGCGCTTTTGTAGTAGAAGACCTTTTTATATTTAATATTAGTATTATCTTAGACTATAAGTAAAAACGGAGTGGCTGAATAATGCGCACATGATGTGTTGTTTCGTCTCCCGAAAAAAATTTTTTGGTTTGGGTTTTGAGTTTTGGACAATTACATTTACACTAACTATTTCGTGATTCGTGATGTGCTTATTGTAATTTTTATCTTGTTAAGCCAAAGAAGTATAACTTCTAACGTGTGTACGTATGTACACACACACTTTTTTCTTAGGACGAGATACTATGGTCCAGAATGGTATCATTAAAAAAAACAAAAATGGCTACAGAGATATTTATAATGAAAACGTTCCTCTAAAGATGTACGTAGATTACGCCATGGTGAACCGTTGGTTTCACACCACCCAGTGGGATACACAACGGTATGTTACTTTTCATTATTTGTACTTTATCATCTGATTACCTTTTAAAACCATATTAGTGTAATAGTTTATATATATTTGTATTATTTCTTTGTTCTTTTAATATGGTAAAACTGGGTAAAATAATGTTCCACTACATGTTTTTGACATAGTTCAGAACTTTTATGTTTGCCGTGCATATTTTTTGAGGTATCAAAGATTCTGAGTAAAAGATTATTAACGTATATTCTATATTGAAAATACGGTGAAATTTAATAACGGTTCAATTCAAACTGAAGGAATATCCAATTTAGGCAGTATTACTAGGGAGTAGTAGTTTATTTCTCATTGTTCTCTGATGTTTATGTGTTATTCTATCATGTTTTGAATTTGTATATCTCCAAAGATCTGCAAGAACCACTTAGGATCAATTGTAATAATGTGCCGTTTGTTTTCTTTTCATATATACATATTTATATCTATATATAAATAATTATATAAAGGGAAATATTACAAACATACTTGCTATTTACAATATGGGCATTGGTTAGAAATTCAGTGTTAATCTAAAAAGTACATAATTAATTTTCTATTGTGTAATTTTCAGCAAAATCACTCCCAATGGTACTTATGTCGGAGATATGAAAATTGTTGAGAATACTTTAAGAGTACAAGATTTAGCAGTTGACGATAACATTGTTAATATAGTTCATGGAGCACTTATACAACCTGGAGGAAACCACGATTACTCCACAGACTATGATGTAAGTATTAGAATAAGTAGAACGTCGTTACTTAAAACTTTGTAGGTGGTAGAGCTACGCTGAAACTATTACTAGTTTCAGAATGAATGGGTCGGCTCGCCCGACGCGCGGGCTAGTACCACCCTCTCACAGAAAACCGACGTGAAGTAACAGTGCGCCCGCACTGTTGCGTTTCGTTCGGCCAGTGAGCGCGACGGAGGCCCACATATATTAAAAGGCTCCCCTAGTGTTGCTAGTATCTATGGACGGCGGTAATCACTTACCATCAGGTGACCCACCTGTTCGTTTGCCCCCTATAATATAAAAAGAAATTAGTATCCGCTAAGCTCCTTTGACGCATGCAAAAACCATTTGTCCAGCTAATTCTTTGTTCCACTGATCAAACCGCTCCACCACCATGACTTCTATCATGTTGCATCTATTACCACGCAAGCTATAATTCGTAATGTTTGACAATAATATCTCCTTACATTCGTTTATTACGACCATAGACAAAACTTCGTAGTGATAGCGAGAACCGACACATCGTTCTTCTTCTTTATTTTTTGGCTCCGTCACGGTTTGTGCACTAGCCAGCGTCAAGTAACAAGATTTTGCCAAGTAAGTGTCTTGTGATAAATAAAAAAAAAAAAAAAAAAATATATTGTTGACACATGTCAAAGGTTCTATTATATTGTCTTTAGTGTTCAGAACACTGAATGACGTTAATTCCTTTTGTGTCCAATCTTCTATACATATAATAAGAATGTAAGTCCAACGTGTCTGTACTTTTTTGATTTTTGAGAAAAAAGTTGTTGCAGGTGTCTAGGAATAAGTAATAGAATCCATTTCGATCATTTTTAGAAATGTCTGTCTGTCTGTTTGTTTGAACAGGCATCACTGTTAAGCTACTAGGTTTAAATTTAAATAATCAAGCATATTCCCGAGCAACATAATTTGTTTGTTTCATTAAAATCAGTTCACTCTATCAAAAGTTATTGTAAATTTAATGACGACGGAAATTAAGTACGAGAGAAAAATAGATAAGCAAATTGACTTTAGCCTCATCTAAAGGCCAGGGTATTTTATAACATAAATAAACATTACCACAGTATTACATTACTAAGACATAGAACGAAAGAAAAATGGTTAATATTTTATATTCACATAAATAAATATTAATAACCTAAGAAGTTCAGTAATTAGTTAATATGCATTATTACAAATAGATGGCGTTCAACCGACATTTTCTAAATCTATTACTACTATAATATACAATCTAAAAATTGGCCAATTACATATATTACATATTTCTATAAATTGAATAACTTACTTTGTACTTTGTATAAGTAAAATATGATTTTTATTTTTCGATCGCATAAGGTTTATGATTATATTTATAAATTTCTAAGTAGTTTTGTTTTGTAAATATTACAAGTTATTGAACCTTACCACATTTTAGGACAATTTTTTATTATAATAAAATAATAAAGAGACCAAAATTCTTCATCACTACATAGTATAAAACAAAGTCGCTTTCTCTGTCCCTATATCCCTATGTATGCTTAAATCTTTAAAACTACACAACGGATTTTGATGTGGATTTCTTTAATAGATAGAGTGATTTAAGAGGAAGGTTTATATGTATAATAACATAAATTAAATAGTGGCGAAATACTATTATTTTTGAGGTTATTCCAAATTTAACGCGTGCGGGCCACGGGCAGTAATGAATAAATCAAAAGTACTGGATCGATTTAAATCATTTTTTCAGTGAATAACATAAGATATATATTTTATACCCGTGCGAAGCCGGAGTGGGCCGCTAGTTGAACATAAATGTAAGAAAAAATCATCTTTAGAAGCAAAAACAGACTACATTGTTGACGACAACAGATGGCGCTAAACTTATAATGTTATTGATTTACTGTCGTAAGATTATTATTGTAAGGAAGAGTACGGATAACAATGAGATAATTTCTATGTGTTTTAGGTTTATTTCGAATTATAGTTTTCATAAATTCACCTTGATTCTAGTGTTTTAATTACACTTTGAATTAATGAATACTTTTTGGTTTATGCACTAGGGAGCTTACATTTTCTTCCAACGATACCGTGGAGAAAAAAACTTCAGGCAGTGCAAATAAAAGAAAGGATAACATAAAAATAATAACAAGAATGAGCTATGTGAAGCACATATGAATGAATACTATAAGTCCTCGGCTGACTTTTTAAGACTCAGATCTCAAAATGGCAGATTATGTTTTCAATTATTTTTTAATTTCACTGCATCGTACATTGTAAACTACATGGTTCTGTAAAAAAAGTTCGTACAAATGAAAAAATAATTTAATAATACATTTTACATGAAAATTATTATTTTACAATTCATCATTTGTTATTTTTCAAAGCTTTGTAATAAATCAGGTATTTTTTAAGCGTATGCTGCCAACAGTCTATTGACCTATGCCTCATGAGATCTACATTAGTTTGTACAGAACTTAAATATTTATGGTTTTGGACAGTCCAGGGGTTAATATTGTTTTTACAGTTGTTAGATTAGAATATTAGTGTTATGTTACTCCTATACCTGCGTGTATCGTCACGTAGTTTTGTCCATATTCGCAATAACTTTAGGTGTGGGCACACATTACCGTCGTGTATTACGAACTGTCTGACTGTATGACGATAGATGCAGCACGATAACATGTCCCACAGTTTTTACACACATCAAAGTAACTTGATAGCCCTAATTTTGAGTTATAGTTAAAGTGACAAAGGGGTGTGACCATTATTAATTTTTACATTACAAATATACAAGACATACAGATTTAAATTCAGATCGTTTCATTAATCACTGTGTTTTGTATTCCGTTCGACGCGGACGAAGTCGGGGGCACATATAGTAACATAAATACACAGACTAGTATTGTCAGATGTATTTCAAAAATAAAGGTTATAAATGCGCAAGTACTACACTTGTCTCTATCCAGTTTGAATGCTAATTCGGTAGTAATACAAGAGAAGATGCCTCTTTTGCTAAATTCTTAACGTTTAATTTAAATAATAAACAATCAAAATATTCCTATTGCTAACTTAAGCGATTTGAAATTGCCTTATTATAGTTAAACGTATTCATCCTTGAGCCTTTTCTTGATTGTTTGCGTGTTTTTCCATTGTAGATTAACAAAGAATGTAGAAGTCAACTAGATCGATAGTTGTTAAAACTATCTATAATAGAGTAGTTAATATACATGCTTATAATCTATATAAAAATGAATTGCTGTTCGTTTGTCTCGCTAAAACTCGAGAATTATTGGACCGATTTGGCTAATTCTCATCTTGAAATGTCTACGGAAGTTTAGGAAAGCTTTAAACCGTGAGAAACATAAATAATAAGCAAAGGAAAATACTATAAAAGACAATTTAAATTTTCAAATAGAAAATGTTCCCACCTATGATACATTTGATATCTTTTGTCATTTTAGAAATAAAAAAATTGTCATTCGTTTGTCAAATATCTCGACATACAATATTTACATTGATTAAGTGCATAACAATGTGGCATTTATGATGTAAATAACAATTTTTTTATTAAGTTTTGACCACATTTTACACAGATATATGCAATTGATACGAAATTCACCGGCTCATCTAGTCCAAAATAGTAAGTAGTAGTTGTGAGACACGTCAAGGAGGCTCAAGTCCAATAGTGTAATACGTGTGCGCAGGTGCTTAATCATGAATAATTAAACCAATAAAATTACATTATTATTAAATTACCGAAGGTAACTGGTTCGATATGTGTATGCACGAAAGGGACTAATAACGTTTATTTATATTTTCAGATTGCTAACAGAGGTATTGGGTCACTCCAATCAACAATAGACTTAAACTCTCAAGATATAAATAAAGACAAATTCTTCTTAATGGCTCCGTATATTCAATACAGAGATAAATGTATGGGCTACAAGAAAATACATAAAACGTTTTCAGATATGGAGTATATCATTTGTAAAGAGGTATGATATTAAAGAATATGGTATATTTCGTTGATGTTCTTATAAATAATTTTTTCACGACATAATTTTACGATGGACGTGACACAAAATCTTGGAGCCGCGCAGGAGAATTATGTTTAAACAGTCACCAATGTTGAACAAAAAGCATGGTAGTACAAAATAATACCAAAGAGTGTAGATGCCAGGCAGGCGGCCGATCGTAAAAATTAAGCCAACTCATATATGACAACATGACAAACATGTTGTGCCTACCTTACTTAGGTGGGATTAAAGACTGGCTATAAATATAATAATATTTTTACTAATAATCGTAAAACAAAAGATATCTTGTAACAACTTGTAGCTAGCTAATTCAATGTATTTAGATGTATTGAGAACGTTTAAGCTATCGCACCACTACCATTGCAAAGATCGTATGGGGCGATATTTTTTTTGTTTTATTAATATACACAAAAGAAACGATATTGTTAATATTTTAATTTCTATTTAATTACAAAATATATTTTAGTGTGGTAGAGCTACGCTGAAGCTATTACTGGTCTCACAGAAAGCCGACGTGAAGTAACAGTGCTTGCACTGTTGCGTTTCGTTCGGTCAGTGAGAGCGCCGGAGGCCCACTTATTTAAAAGGCCGGCAACGCACTTGCGACTCCCCTGGTGTTGCTAGTGTCTATGGACGGCGGTGATCACTTACCATCAGGTGACCCACCTGTTCGGTTGCCCCCTATAACATAAAAAAAACCAGCATTTGCAGATATCTCACATGTTTTATCATCAAAAATTGAAGCTTATTGTGATATTGAAAGACAGTATGATCACGTAAAGTTTCTTGCCATTCCACTACTACAACCTTTACACGAACTTTGCATTACTTTCCTCCATCAAAAGATCAGATTCAGTTCATTTTCTGTAGTTCTTACTACCTTTATTAGAACTCTATGAATCAATTTTTAGAAAATTTTACTTTCCAACTGATTACGTTGTATATACTTACTTTCCAGAATTTGGAGCTTTTGCAAACTGTTTGTAAATATCCGGAAGACATACAGCTGTTGCCAGGTATAATGATGGAGAATCATATAAAAGGCGGGCACATTCCAGATACAGCCGCTTACGTTATAATGAAGCAATTAAAACGAAGCGTTGAGAATGACAGACATTGGTATGAGAGACCTAACAGACCCAACGCTTTTACTCCTGGTAAGAAAATGACATGTGCTGTACAATTTTATCATTGTATCTAGCATACACCGTTACAGTCCCTATTTAAAAGTATCTACATAACATTTTTCCAGGTGTTCTATAATTGTTCATAAGGGAAATATTATTTACTATAGCAATTTGTATATTTATTTATTCGATGTTATTCATTGGATCAAAGTTTGAATTACTTTAAAATTCGTAGTGGCTGATGTGAAATAGTTTTAGCTTTTTTTCATTTATAATAATTCTCATTTATTTCATAATCGGGCATACATTTTAATTATAGATTGGCCATGAGTATAATTGGTGTTCAATTTTCAAAATATCAGAATACCGTCTTCTTAAAAGGTTAAGAATCCTACCCAAATAGGGTCCGATATGTTGTGTGACGTATGATTTGACTTAATTTTTACCATTGACCACCTGCCTGACATTAACTCTCCTTGGGCTTATTTTGTTGTACCATTGGTTATTATTCAACGTTGGCGACCGTTTTAACATAATTCGCTTAACGCGCCTTCAGGACTTTGTGTCACGTAAATCAGTTTATATTGATGATATATTGACGTCAATTAATAAAGTTGGTACCTTTGGGAGTATTTATTATCAGAATACTCTATACGGGCATAAACACGTAAACCTCGTTTCTAAGTCGATATAACGATATCACGTTAGGCATAGATGCAAAGTAAGTTAAAGAGCTTTAAAAAAAAATCTTTAAAATAAAATAATATTGAGTCGTTGGTAATTACTAAAATTCAGTACTTAATCCAGTACTATAGTAATTACACTATTAAAAGAAAAAAAAACATGTGTCAGAATATACCCACACATATATGTGTACACATATATAAATAATAATTATTTCCCTTTCAACGTTTTAAATGATCTTAAGTTAGTAATAAGTGTAGTTAAGTTCCTTTTTATTATAACTTGTAATTCAGTTTTAATACTTGTAATTTATAAATATCAGCTTTTTAGGTATAATTTTAAGATTTTTTTATTAACCTAGCAAATTTAATAGCAAATATTGTCAACCTAGATAAAGTATATCTATTGTAGTCTAAGTATGTCTATTGTCAAATGCTTTACTTATTCCTTAATAGAAAAAAATTATAATCCAAAATAAATAATATTTGTTTCCTTCCAGCACAACTTTATGAAATCAAAAAATCAACTCTAGCTTCCGTTTTGTGTGCGGTGGGAGATGAAGTTACTTCTATACAGCCTAATGCTTTCCGAAGAATCTCACCACAGTAAGAACTTTATAACATTGTTTTATAGAGATAGAATAATCATTGAGAATAATAACGTAAATAGTTTCATTATTATAATATACAATTGACAAAAAATTGAATAACAAGTAAAAAAAAAATGTCGTGCTATGAACTTTATGAAAAAATCCTTATTAAAATTTTTCAACTTTTTTTTTCAGAAACAAGGTAGTGAGTTGTGACAACATTCCGAAAATCGATTTTTCCGCCTGGAAAGAAGAAACCTGTTAATGACATCATTTTTATTCCATCATTCACCTTCAACTTTTCTATTATTTTTTTTGCGATGAAAATTCTTGAAATAATGTTAAAATTTTTGAAAATAATAAATTAATATTCGTGTGCTTATACAAAACGTGTTTTAATTTTTCTCGAAAAAAATATAGTTATCTTGAACAACTTGAAGGAATATGTGTTATAAAGGTATAGCAGTATCTTTCAGTTTTCTACTTTGGTTATCTATATTTTTATCTGCTACCGGCTTTAAACGAAAGACATGGACCAATGCAATAGATACAGGATGAATTAACAGTTCAACTAACAATGTTATTGCCTTGTAAATTTTTCATCGATTACTACCCTTTATTCCTCTTGCAAGTTTCTATTATTTTTCGTTTATAATGCTACAAGTATTATTATTAAAACTATAAATGTAGGCGCAGAGTAATCTGTATTAAAAAAGTTTACGAAAACTTTATGAAGTTCGATATCTTTATGATTCTAGGAAATTTACTTTTTTATATTGTAGTTTGTTTAAAGAAAACATTCATAATTATTTAATGTTCGTGGGGCCTTTTTTCTTCAAATTCCAGTTTACCTTCTACCTGTTAATATATCCAAGCCAGGGAGGGGTGTTTTCAAAATTTCATGGCTTAGTTAATAGTCGACTAAAAAATTTCTCACTTAAACAGAGATGCAAGATATTTTGTTAATAAAAAAACCGTGGATAAAAGTGTGAACGTCGTGTCGTTGTAGACCCGTTAAATCATACGAGTATATCATAACGTGGAAAAAAGTATTCTAAAACAGACCGGATTTGACAATTTTTTTATCATCTATATTTTTAAAAACAAGTACATTATTAAGTTGTTATCGTTTTCCTTACTCGGCACGGCTTTTATTTTTTCTTAGTATAACTTATACTGGGTAACCTTCTCCTTCTTTATTTTTTTGGCTCCGTCACAGTTTGTGCACTAGCCAGCGTCAAGTAACAAGATTTTGCCAAGTAAGTGTCTTGCGATAATTATAATGTTCTAACAAGATGGTGGTTTCCTTGTTAGAACTTTCCATGGAGTTTTGGTGGCATCTCAGAATGCACGCTCCGTGGTATTATTTCCCATCCACTTCACTTGTGCATAATAACCGAACTATATTACGTAAAACACCACCAATATTACAAAATATAGAGTCCAATAACACAAGATTATGAATAAAATATAAAAGCCACTACATGACAGACTAAGATCCCGCCAAAAACTCCTGGGTAGCCTTATAGATAAAACAAAATTGCTTTTGGAATATAACATTTTCTCGAGTATAGAAAGGCGTAGAGAAACGCATTCGTCTCACGGAGTTCAAATAATAAAATACCAGAATTGGTTTTTTTTTCTATATTTTTTTTATAGTTCATTTATAATCTATATTATACTTACGTTGTTAGTTGTTTTTCTCTATAATACTAATTTATTTTTAATTCGGTGGATTTAATTTTTTGAGAACGTGCTCTAAAGACATATCTGTATACCTCTATTAGTAATCAAGTATACTATATATTATTGAGATATTTATAATATATTTTCAACGTTTTTTTACATCCGATAATAAATCATATTGTTTATGAATAAACTCTATGGGAAACGCCCGGATAATTTCAAAACAATACAATTTAGTATTTACTAATCAATATAAAAACGATTAATACATTAATTATTCTGATCATAAATATATGGCTACTGAACGAAGCGTAATTTAATACAATTTTAAGTTAACTTACTTAACGTTAACTAACTAAGTTAATTAACTTTACGTAAAGTTACTTATTGTAATTAATTGTAATTAGTGGGAGCAACTGCGAATCGTAAAACGACAAAATTTTAAAATTAATAACAATTACAAAAATTGCATTAACAGGCTCACGATGTTTACTCTACGATGACGGTGATGACTAGTCTAATGATGATGACATTTGCAATGATATCACTACCATAGTATAAAACGAAGGCGCTTTCTCTGTCCCTATATCCCTATGTACGCTTAAAGCTTTAAAACTACGCAACGGATTTTGATGCAGTTTGTTTAATCGATAGAGTGATTAAAGAGGAAGGTTTATATATATAAAAACATAAATTAAATAGTGGAGAAATACTGTTATTTTTGAGGTTACTCCAAATTTAACGCGTGCGGGCCACGGGCAGTAATGAATAAATCAAAACTACTGGATCGATTTTAATCATTTTTTCAGTGAATGACATAGGCTATATATTTTTTACCCGTGCGAAGCCGGAGCGGGCCGCTAGTTAATAAGCTTAGTCAACGTAAAGCCTGTGTTACAAAGACTCACATCACCGCCTCAAGAAGAAGGAACAACTACATCAATCATAATTACTGACTTACAAAGTTACTGGTTATTTATGATTTCCTTTTGTATTTTTTCACACTTTTGATTCATTTGTTTCCCATTGTGAATATTCTGTTTTCTGTTTGTTTTAGTATAATTTCAAATGTTGAATGTTTTACAATGCAAGTAGTGTAAACTATGTCAATACATTGTTCCTTCCTTCTTTCCTTTTCAACTTATGTCTCTCACTTTTTCCATTTTGAACCGACTTCAAAAAAGGAGGAGGTTACTATGTTCGTCTATATCTATTTTTATTATGTATGTCAATCGCTATCTTCGTCAATTATGAACAGATTTTAATTGTTCTTTTTTTTTTAATTGGCTATACTTAGGAGTGGTCCAAGTATACATTTTGAAGAAAATATTCAAACGTTAAGTCGGTGAAATACCACTTATTTGTTTTTCATTCGATTCTCGTTTACATATTTTCATGGACGTTAAATCGATTTCGATTTTTTTTTATTTCCTTCAAATTTGAAAAAAAAAGCATGTAACCTTTTAAAGATGTGAAATAAAGATATAAACACTGCTTATACGAATTATACTTATTTTCCGACAGATAATTTAATGAATATCTCAATCAAATTTGAAAAAAAAAAAACTTAACATCAAGCAGAAAAAACAATGAAATAAACAGCGCTTATATGAACTTCAACCATTTCCTGTCAGATAATTTTAATAAAATTGTAACAGAACCTGTAGTTGCAATAAAAATAAAATATAGAGTGAAGGCAATATAATGGAACATCTTGTGTTTGGGCTTACATGACTCGTTTTAACCAGGACAACATTTGGGGTTCTGACTATTATAAAAAAAACGTGCAGCTTTGAACAGTGCTAAAGTAGTAGCGTGGCGAGGCAGAAGGAAGAATACATATGCTAAGACCACCATGTTACTTATTTTGTACCCAATAGAAATTTTTATGAGCAGAAACCTTCTTGTATATTTTAAAAATAGAATTAGAAATTATTCCAAATATTATTTTACGTCACCAGATAAATCAGTTTTCACTCAAAATAAAATGTGTTTTTTTTTTGGCGACGAGAGATTTACTGCAAAATTTTCAACACCGGAAAATTTTCTCCAGGTAAAGGTTGCACTTACACCTAACGTTGCGAATATATATGAGGTGGTTGTAAATCAGCTCTATCCGCAACCTTTATAATGCGTTCTATTTATATAATACAAGTTGTATAGTACATAATATTGTTGTGACTCTTCGCTCGTGGAGTCTTTGTCCATAGATTTTACTACGGTTTGTTGTCGCCGTATATTTCTTATCTTAATCCACCACCCTCTCGAACTATCCCTCTCTATATGGCGTGTCTGTTCTGATCAGTCGCTATCCTGTCACTGCGCTATTACCCGTTTCTACTCCCTATTTAAATACCTCGTAGCTGGAATCCGCCACTGAGCGCACTCCGTGTATGTCTCCCCACGTTGCATCTCTACATCGGCCCGACGAGACTCCCAGAGGAGTGCCGTCAGAATACGTTTAATGAATGGCCCTAATGCTCGCTTGTATCCATGTCGTTTTCTACGTATGACACCATTTCCTATAACATGCACGGTATATTTATTATATCCTGCGCAACAAAACTTATCTCTTATAAAATATGTGTTAAGTCTATTAAACCATCGTCAATATTCTTAGATATATAAATTTATAACGAACACATTGTAAGTTTCTAAGTACTCGGCAATAACGTAAAACTTACCCACAGTATATTACAAATGTCTGACAAGTCTTAAAACTATCAAATCGCACTAAATTTTCTGCACATGGCTCGCTGTCCGCGAAATCTGTATTAAACTTTTAGACTTATATCGAGTTAAAAAGACAAGGTATAGAGCCTTAACAGAGTTTTAGAACTACATTTGAGAGACATCCGAATCCATGAAGCAATATGCTAACGGACTCATAAGCTTAAGTCATGATTGTGTCTATAAAGCATACCGTTAGAACGACAATTACGCGAACGTTTTGCTACAGGTTTAAATCACCTACAGCTTGAGACAAACCCTTAATTGGAAATGGCCTGACCTACAGAAAACTGAGGAAAGGAAAATAAAAGAAGTTACCTTTCTACATATTTTTAAGTTCGCACAGTCTCGTAAACAATCTCAACATGATACGTGGTATCTAAATATTGATAGAAATTAGAAATGTAACAAGAAGATTGTATCAAACAATAGAAATAAATCATGTAAACTACCTTCTATTGGATATTTAAGATACGGTAAGAGAATGAAAAATAAAATTTTTGAATGTTCAGCCAAGTAACACACTTGTAAAGAATGTAACACAAATTAAAAACTTTATTAAAACTCATTTGGTTATACACAATAGTTCGATAGTAAATTAGGTAAAGTAGTCGACATTCACGTTAAACCAGGAGCAAAATCATTATATCTACCAGCCAGATCAGTTAAATTCAGTTTTAAATTAAATAATGAAATAGAATTGGATGGTTTTATTACAAAGGGAATCATTAAAAAAATAGTTCTAAATATTACACCTGTAGAATAGGCTAGACCCGCTCTTAATTTACTAAAACAAATAGGTGACAGTAAAGTTAGTGACTACAGTACCACAATAAACCCTGTATTGACTAAACATTTACACCCATTTTCATTTTCATAAGGATGAAAATTATGAACGGTTGTTCTTTCGCTTTAAAAAAACTTTAAAAAAACTTCACTCAGCTGAAAACAAGTACTCTGTTATACACCGTGAACATTTCTAAAGAAAACGTTTCGAATTATCGATTGAAAACAAAATAATCAACCCGAAAGACTTCGAAGATCAGTTGTTACATATCTTCACAGAGGAAATCTCGAAATATCCGCTATGAAAGCTCTTTTACGTTTTTATGTTTGGCTGCTTTCTCTTGATGGGGATAATGACGCATTTGTCAAGAAATATATAAAATGCCAAGAGTATGTATGTAATGTAACTAAGAGCTCCCAATTTTTTCTTGGTCTATACCAGAAGAAGCGTGAGAGAGATTTTTTGTTTTACTTTACAGATTAGCCTTTGTGGTCAACAATCACATCTGATGTTGAATGGCGATATGGTCTAAGATAGTATTCACGTTAAACCTAGAGGGAGACTGGCTCTCAAGTGCAAACTGCGGGAAGACACCAACAGGCTTAATTTCACAGATATTTATTTCGCAGGGTGTCTTAAACGATACTTACTTGCTTATTTTATGCAATACATTATACAAGTAGATAGAAGTACGACTTGGGAAAAATATAATATCTAGGAGTCTTTGCTATACATTAGACAAAATCTTTTGGACTTTTGGATTACCTTGAATAGTTTTCTCAGTCCACAATTCACATATTATGAATATAAATAATACTGTATGAGTCAAGGTAATGTAACAACGATTGTTTATTCTTGCGTGGACCAGTGTTTGAAACAAATGCAAAAAATATCGAAGTCTGGAAAAATGGATTCTTGAAGTATGTCGTTTGCCCACATGTGCTCATATTTAAATTTTTTGATAAGTCAACTTGGAAGGGCTGGAAATGGCATTCAAATCTACTTCCTTTGCCCACCTTTTGCTTTTTCGAAAAATTACTCCTAAAGGCTGAAAATGGGGGAGAGTGGAAATATTGAGGGATAACATTCATTGCGTAATTAAATGCACTTCATGTATTTATATTTATCCACAATGCTTATCATCATCATCATCTTACCCTTATCCCACCTAAGTAGGGTCGGCACAACATGTTTTCCTTTTCCACTCTCCTCTGTCAGATGTCATCTCAGTATTCACACGTTTTATACACATATCGTTTTTCACACAATCCATCCATACCTTTTTCGGTCTTCCTCTACTCCTATATCCGTCCACAATGCTTATACTTTATTAATAAATCACTAAGAAATGATGTGGAAATGAAACAAAATCAAAGAAGAAATTGTCAAGTAAATCAAGTCATATCACTAAGAGTATATATCACCAAGCTGTGAATTACTTGAACATTTTAATTTCAAATTATTCTATAATAATATATAAAAAGAGTGGGAACCAAGGAGAGAGTCTGGGGAATTTAGATTATGTTATTATGTATAATGTCAAACACCAATAATACAAAAGAAGACACTAGGGTCAAAGGGAAATAAGAGCGATTAACATCTATACTTGGCCAGCCCAAGAAAAAGTTCTTCCGATATCTTATAATATGATTTCCATTGACTACTCTTAGTTATGGAGATTTAAAAATTTATATATGACCATACCACACCCTAGATATAATCGGGTATAATTTGTCTGCCTCAGGACTAATTTTCAAATACGGAGACATGATAAGGATCATTCTTATTTTTATACGACAGGACATCCTTTCAATGGCCCATAATTTTTCTTCGTTTGCTTACCCTTAGTTATAGAGATATTTTAATAAGCATATGATATTCTACACTCTAGCAATAACCATATATACTTTGCCTACCCCGCGACTAATTTTAGAAAATGAGGATTTAGTAAGGATATTTTTTATACAGAAATACATCCTTTCAATTGCTTATCATTTTTTTTCAATTGCCCAACCTTAGTTACAGAGATATTTTAATAACAATATCAGGTTCTATATTCTAACCATATTCGAGTGTACTTTGCCTGCTACTGGACTAATTTTGGAATGCAGAATTCTAAAATTCTCGTTCCCCCATTTTCACCCCCCACATCCATCTCTCAGGAGTTGACTTTCATAAAAGTACAATATGGACAAATGTAGGCGGATGACAAACTTCAACCTTGACATTTTCGATTTTTTATTTTTTGTTTCCGACGCTGGCCCACGCAATGTAATCTTTCATAACTTTTTTATGGAGGTGAGCAATTTTTTTTAATTATAACTAAAAATGGGTGACCGATGCGGAAACTTACTACGAATTTCCAAATCCTTAGGCGAAAAGTGGGGACCAATTCCTGGAGCTCCAACGAAGCAGTTAGTTAGTCTATTTATATAATAAAAATATTGTCATTTTAACTATTTTCCTGTAGAAAACTAATTGATTATTTTTAGATAATTTGTGTTTTGTGCGATCGCAATATATAAATAAATTAATTTAAGAATTATTTTTAAGGAAAACAAACACAAATAACAAAAAATCTTAACATATATGATTAGTGATTGAAGCGTGATCGAAAAGTTACACATGCAATTGTGACTAACGATCAAAGTGTGATCGAATAGTAACAAATAAAACATACTATAAATGTCGTAACCTCCAATCAAACTGAGGTCGTACAGTTACTCCTATCGACACTGAATCAATGTATGGCGAATCTGATTGAGATTCGGCATATAGAAGTTACAAGCTCAAATTCCTTAAGACATCACCGATCGCTATTGGCAATCCTCATTATTCTACTACAGTAAATACTAATCAGTTACTACAGCTACAGTTTAATAAATGTTTGATTCTGACATTATCGGAGTATCAAATAAAAATAAATAAATGTATTTTTCATATTTAATTGTGACACTAAGATTATTTAACTAATTTAATATTAAGACTCTTCAGTTCTCTTAGAATAGTGAGTAGTATCAAAAACCACCTGGAGTTTATCTTCTTTAACTATCATCATTCGATTGAATATATTTTTGGCACAAAACTCTGGTAAAAACAGAGAAGACGTAATAAACAATAGTTTATTCAGGTGTGATAAAAATCACCTTGACAACTGACAACCTGTTA
Source organism: Antheraea assamensis (assembly GCA_035772565.1). NCBI lineage: Eukaryota > Metazoa > Arthropoda > Insecta > Lepidoptera > Saturniidae > Antheraea > Antheraea assamensis. Next base: position 5,409,672 of record JAQQSE010000009.1, read on the forward strand.
TTGACAACTTCTGACAAAACGATGTCCTTGTATTTTATTATTTGTAGAATCTTGTACAATTCTGTTTTTTTGTTTTCATTGTTTGTGTGATATCATCGTTAAAATTTGCTCCCTCGTTTCAGTAAATACTACATTAACAATTAATTTATAATTTACATGTCTCACTTGAATAAATACTCGCTTTGTTATATAGTTCTATGGTTGTCTACTGGTTACTTGATATGCATTTATTTTTTCTCATGCTCATGCTCCTTTTCGGTTATTACACTCTGGGATAAGTTAGAATATAACCACCTATCGGGAAGGCTCACAGCTTTTTTTTTCTCGAACTGACCACACTGTTGACCTGGTAGGGCCTCTACAGTTTCACCGGACTACTAAGGGGAGCGCTTAAGGCACCCGCCCGATTTTATATAGGTAATCAGCACAAGGGCGCACGGTGCGCCTCAGCTTGGGCTGTCACCAAATATCCCGAGTCTAGCTAAGCTAAGCTCAACAAAGCTATTATATCATACAGATATAAATTCGTGAAACATATACGTGTACCGAGCATGTATGTTTCACGAACTCATACATGTATCTTGAATCTAACTACTTTTTTTTTTTTTTTTTATTAACGTGGGGAAATCCCTTATAGATACCCATCCTCCCGGGGGAGAGAATGGGTTATGTCCGACTCGCACGGTCTAAAACTCCACGGTGTACCGTCTGCCGCGCTATGGAGTGGCACGGGATCGTGCAGCATCACCATGCCGCCCCGGCGACAAGGCCCAGCGCGAAAGATGGCGCCGGGCTGACCGTCCTTATAGACGACAGCCCGGTACAAGCTACCTACTCGTCTACCGAACCAATGTGCAATGGAAAGTCAGGTCCCCAGCCCCTTCCCTCCTTGATCCGGCTTGGCAGTCAAGCGGTCACCCCCTCCAACCATCACCACCTGTAACTTTTTTACGTGGTTTTCTACCACGGTGACTTTTTAACGAGGTTTTCTCCCTCTATTAAGTTAATCCCTCCGTTCCCGAAGGCCACCCCTCTGTCACTTTTTAATGTGGTTTCCTCCCACAGGAACTTTTTAATGAGGTTTTTCTCCCTCTTCCTCCGCCCGAAGGCCTCCCCTCTGTCACTTTTTAACGTGGTTTCCTCCCACGGTAACTTTTTCTTGAGGTTTTCTCTCTCTCCCTCCGCCCAAAGGCGGCCCCTCTGTCACTTTGATGTGCTACAATAAAAAAATCTTGGACTACGTGTTTTAAAACACAATACGTACAAAATGTAATACATAACTTCGTAAATTATGGATTGTATATAGGCAGTACTGGGTTGCATATTACAGCATGCATATATCTGTATTAAGTTGAAATTGTAGTGTAAATTCTTTCGTATGTTTGTGTACTCGTATAGAACAGGTCTTGTCTGAAAATCAGCGCTGCGACGCGTGTAATTGCAAATCTGCAACCTTATGATGAGACCAATACCTTTTTAACTTCATGCAATACTTATCTCACATGAAATATTTTATACATATATTTGTGAATAAATTTGTGTTGTAAGTGTCGAATAAATTTATATTTCTCTGACTTACAGAGAATGCAAAAAGCGGGTAAGAAATTAGCTCCTTAAACTAAACTATGAGGAAACTGAAAAAGTTATCAAAAGCTAGAAGATTTTCATCTGGATAGTATTCACTGACTTTCATCGTGTCTAATAAATATTTTCCCTTTGTTATCCTGTCAAATATGAATATTAAAAAGCAAACAGCACACACAAATTCACACACACACACAACACACCTAACACTACTAACATTTAACCCTTTCTTCACTTCACACAAATTTTCATAGACGTTTACTTTTTTATTTTCTTGACGAACGTAATATGTCGCTCTGGAGGTGGGCGCTATTGGCTGCGACACAGTTTCACTAATGTAGCTGATAACGGTCGTTTTTCTATATTCTAGAAGTTGTTTTCTGATTCCAATAAAAAAAATAATAAATAAATGTCTTTCTTTCTAGCTGTACACGATTTGATATATCATAAATAGTCAATCTATGCTTAATTAAACGATCGAACCTCTGATAACTGTCACGTTCCTCAAGTTTTTTTTTTTATAATATGTAATTTTTTTTTATTAATGTTAGACTCCGAACTAAGTTCAAATATACAGACACCGCAATGATTTTTTTTTTCAGTCGCAAAACAGGAATATTTGCACTATTGTGTTCCTCTGTGATTGATATGCTTGGTAAAACATATTGGCATACGATACGTTTTAAACTATTTCAGAGGGACAGTAAAAAACTGGCTTCAAAATTACAGCCCTAGTGAGTTTATTATAGCTTATAAATACCAATCGATCTATATACCTGTTTACTATTACAACACAAAACAAAGATATGGAAATTTTCATTTCATTGTATTCTATATAAAATAAGGAACAATCAATTGTATTATTTAATATTTTTCTCTGATTAAACAGTGACGTCTGTATTCGGTTATTTATTTTGTTCCAAATCAAACAGTTGCACAACCCCTCGACTGGGTATAAAAGCGACCAACGGCATGAACAGAATTCACTTTCGCAAGTAACATCTGATGAGAAAGTTTACAAGATGTTAGGGAATTTAATTATAGCGGTTTTATCGCTTCATTTGCATTTATCCAATGCGATCATATACGATCCTTACACTGGAGTACCCTTGACGGAGGAACGAAGGGAAGAACTAACATCAGCTGGTGTATTCGAGTAAGTTTAGAAAAGACATTTGTTTTTTTTTTTTTGGGTCTTTTGTTCAGATTAATATATAGGCGCCGTTATTATTTATTATGTCCAATACCAATAGCGTTTCTGATAATATATCACTATTAGGTCATTAAATATATTGGTATTAGAATCTAGGTTCATTTCTTAATTACTAACCACATGGCTACATATATCGAGCACATCAGACGATAAGTACAATACGTTTTACAAATTACAGCGATCGTCGGAAAAAATAGGATTTAGCTACAATGGCCGTCGTCATGTCAACGTGAGAACATTATAGTATGACTCTCAACAGAAATGGGTTAATTTCATACGTGTAGATCTTTAACCTGTAACAGAACAGTAGAATATTAACTAAAAATTTTCCTATATATATATATATATATATATATATATCTATATGTGTTATATTTGTGTAACTATACCGGCGGTTTGTTATTTATTTGTGGCCATAAATGTTTTCAATTGGGTCATAGAAAACCGTTGTGCGAAAATGTTGCCTTTGATTAAACATAATATTTAATATATTGTTGGTATATGCAGTGATTATTTTCAACTGTATATTTTATTGTGCATATTAAAATATAAAATTGGTTTATTGCTTTTAAAATTACTTTTAATTGATATAACCCATCAGTTACGAAATAGCATAACACCCGAAATGTTAATTTCATTTTAAATTATTTTAATTTATAATATAATTTATTAGTGACATTACTATACAATAAAAATGTATATTTTTGACAAATTTTATATCTTATCAATAGAATATTGACGTAAGCCTCCTGCCTATAAAATTACTTAAATGTGCGCTAAATCGTTTTTTAATTAAATTTGAACATACAGACAAAGAGACAACATTTTATTGTGACAAATGATCTTCAAAATAGCTATTACATTTTAAAACCAAAATTAACATCTGGATAGCAATACATTTTTTTGAATAGAAGAATAATACAATGGTCGAAATTATACCATAATTATATTTATTTTTACCTTATGAAGGTCCATTTTTCAGAAAGTTTAGTATAATATGTATATATATATATATATATATATATATTTGACTAAATGACATGAGCCACAAATGTTTTTTATACAAATATTTTGTTATCCACTGATTTTCAATTAATTAAAAAAACTTACTGTAATAATTCTTTGGTGATAATTTGTACTCAAAGCGATTCTTTCACCAAAGAATAATAATACCTCGTTGGCATTCTATATGAACGTGACTCATGAATATTTTTGTATATTTATTTTAAATATTTTTGTAACTTAACGTTTTATATTTTTGTTTTATCTTACTTCACTCCTTTTCCATAGGCGCTATAGTTATACCAAATTACATACATGTAAGCATGTAAACGTCCTTAAAAATATGTTTTCCTTTTCTTCGCGTACAATAAAAATTTAGTAAATTATTTACAGAATCAAATCAAAAATACTTTATTCAGTTTAGGCCCTGAGAAAACGCTTATGAACGTCAAAGTTACCACCGGTTCGGAAAACAACACAGTCATCGAGAAGAACCGGCAAGAAACTCGATCTGGTTTATCTTTTCATTAAACATATTATAACTCATATTTTAAGACATAGTTTAAGCATAGATGTCTACATTAGGTTTTGGTGGATGCACAGAGAGTGCGTCATATCCGGACGTTAAAAGAAAAAGTAACACGTCTTTTACTCTGACGATTACATTTTTATTTAAATAATATAAATAAAAACTATAAAAAATTTATATATAATTTGCATCTGTGCCGATGATAAGGATAAAAGTCACATTTGAGTATTAATTGTAAAAATTTATTTGAATTTTTTTTTCTGATGTGAATTTCGTAATGCATTTTTTTTTCTCAGCTACGAATATCAAATAAATAAGGGCCAATAAATAGAATAAGATTAAATTGAATATGTTGTATGTAATAATTAATGTATATCTGTATGTTTTATAATGTAAAGTATTAATAAAATCGTAATTAACGTATTGTGGGTAGGTAATTAATTATTTTAGAAAATTGACTGTTCACTTCGCCTAATGCGGAAATATATAAGTTCATACAGTTTCATTCCAACTTCATCAACCAACACTACTTATTTATCATCAATGCATAATAGTTTCTCTAGTTTAATATAGATAGATAGATTTATTTTCATTTTCCCTTTAATGTTACGTCGAATAGAAATTATGTAGATAGAATGTCTATTACAATTGTGTGTATTATGTGTATTTCAGTAAATGCACTCTTGATATTGAACCTTGTGATGAGAGTGAGGGAAGTAGAATTGATGGATCCTGCAATAATTTGAAAAATCCCACTCATGGATCGTTCCACACCCCTCAAGTTAGACTGCTTCCTGCTGTTTACGATGAATGTGAGTTTTCTTTTACGACCTTCTAATATTTAATTAGTCTATAATAATAATATATGTTTAATTATAAGAAATATTAAGGAATTAGTTAGTTGAACTACTTTTTATAAAGATCGCAACTATTTTTTTATGTATTGCTCTATATTAGATCCCTATGACACTCGATGGAATGTATTGAAGAGGTCAACCGTAAATGATTGTACGCCCGTTAGAATAAATATCTATTCTCAAGGATCCTCAAGGATACAACGATTCTGTTCAGTAAAAATTTTTGATTCTTCGTTTGTATAGTTATGAAAAAGACGGTGCGTGCTCATGACGACACGATAGAAGTGAAAACGTATTATGTACCAATTGTATACGCACAATATATACACTTGGAATACTACAACGATTATAAATAAAACATATATATAAAATTATAATATGTGACAATGAATCGAGTATATAGGATTCAGTGCTCCATCGACTCCATCGCTTGATGTTGAGAGGACCCGAGCAAACCCGATTTAGCGTAACCGATAACTTACTTTCGTTCTCTATTGACCTTGCCTAAAGAAATTTTCACTTCACAAACCAGGGAAAACTACCAACCCCAATTTGAAAATCTGTCTCCAAGCATTCATAGTTGTTGTTTATGTTCCGGCAGCTGCAGGTTGAAATCAGTTCTACTATAGTTTTAGCGTGTCAGCATCTAAGGTTACGTCGCCAATTTTTATCAATTATAAATGCCGTCAAAACCTATAATAGTAAAGTATAAAAAAAATATTTAATCTCGCCTACATACTATATACGAAAATAAATGGTTAATAATAGTTCCTATCTTTAAGAATAAGAGTGATGTACAGGACTGTAATAACTATCGAGGGATAAAGCTTATGTCACATGGTAAGAAAATTTGGGAAAGAGTGATAGCGAGACATGTAAGAGATGAAACTGGAGTAACTAACAATCAATTTGGGTTTATGCCTGGACGTGCGACAACAGATGCGTAAAATACAGACGTGCACATATAAACTTGCATATGGTGTTTGTTGATTTGCAAAGGCGAACGATCGAGTACCACGGGATGTTATGTGGTGGGGCGTTGAAAAAGAAAAGAGTTGTGACTAGTTTATCAATTTTTATAGATTTCGAACCCAGGAAAAGCAAAAGTGGTAAACCTATGAAACTCCCAAGAGACCAGCGCGAGGCTCTTATGCCAGTTGGTAAAACAACAAGTCCTGTATTTAATATGTTGATGATAAACTTCGCCGAATACACAGTTATTGACGTCGTATCCCCCCTTGATATATGTGAGTAATTTATAAAACCCATTTTCAAACACGATATTAACATACTACTAAATTTAGATAAAAAATAATTTAATTAACAAGCTTACTAACATTTTGCTTTGTACAGATTGAAAACAAGTAGAGTTGTTAATAAAAGAAAACAAAAACCTAACTGCCAGTCCTCTCGTTATTTATTGACTTTATGTCAGGAGTAGTATCAGTAACCGATAGATGGTCACGACTTGACGAGTGCCAATTGATTCGTATCATGACATTTTTATAATTAACATATTATCCAAACATTAAGGCTGAGTTGCACCAAAATCGTGGTTATTGTAATTGTTAAAGTTAAATTTAACAATGACAAGACTTGCTAACAGTTACATTTGCCAAAACGAGTTGCACCATCAAACATTTTGTAATTGTTAAAGTTATTAGGGTTGCTACTTCAATAAGCCAATTAGTCCCTAAAATCGAAAGGGGTAATATATTTTACTTGGCAGGACTTTGTTATAAGTGTCACCAAGTGTCACTATTGTTATTCTGTGACTGTCAACAGATTTTTGATGACAGATTTCAGATGTCAACGACAAAACGTTAGCGTTTGTCGTCCTGTGGACATTTTCCAATTCTAGGAAGATAAACTTTTTTCTTTCTAAGACGCAAATTATATTCAAATATATTGATTTCGTCATCGGAAGAACTATTTTCAGTTTCCCACAGGATTTCTCTTAGCAACGACATGATATTATAAAGTTTTTTCTAGTGAACATGACAACCGATACAAAAATTGACATTAACAATAACGGTAACCGGCCAACATGGAGCGGTAATAGTTAACGTTAAATCGTGACGTCATTTTAACCATTGTCAATTGGTGCAACCTATTTTTTGCCTAACAATAACTTTAACCGAATTTTTAACTTTAACATTAACTGGTGCAACCGAGCCTAAGTTTATTAGAACGCGGGAAACTTTGACGCCATTCATTTTTAAATACGTAAAACCAATTTGAAGTTCTATCGAAATTATGTATTACTGTCTCTACAAAGCAGTTACGCACAAACCATCCTCTATAATTGCTGCTCACCGTTTCTACTAATTGCGTACGTACGTATATTAGCCATTCCTTCAACAGTATGAGCGAAGTTGGTGATTTTCATCTCTTTACTACTATCGTAAATAAGACCAAAACATTTTTTAAGTAGGAAGTTATTTAATCATAGCGGCTGCAAACCACACTATATTAATATTTTTGTATTTATTATTACTGGGTCCACTTAGTACCAAATAAATAAGAATACTCGAGAATTTAACATTAAGCTAACTTTTAAATCCTATAAATGGGAACGTAGACTATCTATTGTAGTGTTCATGATATGAAAATGGCATTCCCGATTTATTTCGCAAAAGACTACTAGTCGAAGAAACTTTATACTCTGTAATCAATCCGCGGTCGCCGTTGTTTCTGAATTGTATACTTTGCTTATTATAAGATACAGTGCTTTATCATCTTACAATAACAAAAGTAATTAACCAAGATCAGGTGAGTCTTTCATATAAACGTTAGGGAGCCCTACATCCAAAGGAGCATATATGTTATATCGTATACAAGAGGCATAAAATTAAGTTATTGTATATTTTTCAGTGAATTATGTATTTGAAACAACTCATTGTTGCGAGGAAGAGGGATTATCTGATTATATGTGTACACCCGTCGAAATACCCGAATATGATCACGTACACCGTTTTTCTGGTCACAGGTGTATGAACCAGACGCGACCATATTCTTTCCAAAATCAAGGATGTGTTGCTTTTAACACTGTTCCAGATAGGGTTAGTACATACTTTAAATTTTTGGTTTAATTGTAAATGATGTGTACTAAGGATCTATTAATAATAAAGGGTAGTATAGGTGCCAACAAAATAGGTATTTTTATATCGCACCGAATTCAGGATAGCCTTAAAGAAGCTGAGCAAGATAGTAAATATTCACTAAAAATGTAGTCTGCCCGGTTCACGTGTGGAGTTCTTTTAACAAATTCTAAATATTACGAATGAAAAGATGACTGGTCGAGCTGAAAGTGTATCTAACAAAATGTAGTATATATTAATCTGACTAATCAGAGAGGAAACAAATGAAGTTATTAGATGCGATACAGATAAAAGAATTACAAAATTTCAGATGGATTACCCAACAGTTACATGGGATTTAAATAATCTTTATAACTACGAAGATGGTGCATATGCACATATCAGAGAGTACGAAGGCGGTCGTTTAAAGACTGAAGTAGTCAACGGTAGAGTGTTTCCTAGTGATGGTAACAGTTCTTGCAAGATACAAGATGTTATTGAAACTGGGTGCACAAGAATTGGTAAGACTCTTCTCTTTGATTTACTCATATTTCTAGATAAATATACTTATAAATACCCTTACTTTAATGAAATAGATCCTTCGTTCTATACAGACATTAAGATATTATAAGGTGTTTGATAACATGTTAAAAATCCAAATTTATTTCTCTGTATGCAGTATAATTTCTAGTCTAATATACGAACACCAAGCATTTAGTGAAAAAAGTTCTATAACGAAAAGCTTCAATGCATTAATACTCAACCTAATCACAAGTTACGCATCCAATGGAACTAGATTACACTATATAAGAACTAGATAACAGGACATATACATTTTTTTCTTCTACACACAGGCATTAAGAAAACATAAAAACAAGAGTATGAAATTAACAACTACAGACGTAATAAGCCTCACTGTTTCACGCTTGCATATGAAAGTCCTTGCAATATGGAAAAGTCTCGAAAATCATTAGTAGAAAAATTCTTTTGTCATAGCAAATCTATAATTTCTGATTAACCCCTTGCAGTTCCTAATGGATTTATCGGTACGAACATGTGTAGCACTTTGCTGTGGAGGCTGCATAATCTATGTGCCCGTGAAATATCCGAGCAAAATCCAGGCTGGAGCGACGATAAAATATTCTTTACCTGCAGAGATATCGTTATCGCATTTTACGTGCAAATAATGTATTATGAATTGTGGCCATTGTTATTAGGTAAGTAATTTCTTTAAAATTGTAAATATAAAATAATGGATAAATACATGTTTAAAATATAACTGTGAGTGTATTATAATATTTAAAACTGTTTAACTTTGTGAGGTGTTTAATAATGTACTAAGTGACAATTAATGATTGAAGCATATATTTTTTAGGAAAAGATAACATGCTAGAAAAGGGCATTATTCTAGAAGACCAAAGCAACTTCAGAGACATTTATGACGAAAACGTTCCTGTACAATTATACACAGAGTTTCCCTTCGTGATGCGTTGGTTCCATAACGCTCAGAATAGTGAACAATTGTACGTTACTTCTTATTATATTTAAAATCAGAATCAAAAATACTTTATTTAATGTAGGTCCTGAAAAGGCGCTTATAAATATCAAATCTCCCATCGATTTGGATAAAACAATCCAATTGTGACGAACAATTGGGAAAAAAAAACTAGATCTGTGAATCTTTCAGAAACATTTTTTATAAATGTAAATACATGTTTTTTACAATGTACAAGCAGAGGGGTTATTTACAGACATCATAGTTGTTCACATATTTATGCAACTTATAATAGCTACTGGACATCAAAACCTGTTTGATATGACGCTTGAAATTACTATTTGGCAAATCGACAACGTGTTTTGGGACTTTGTTTTAAAAATTAACTTTATCTAAAAAACTGTTACTGGTCTTACTAAGTTACAATCATGAAATTGCCAATTTGTTACTGTTTGTAAAACTTAAATCAGGTCGGCCTGTTACTAAGTCCAGATCTTCTAAGTTTTTATGGACTTCCATTAAGATTATTAAGAAAATATTGTAGGGCAGAATACCGAACTCCTGAAATTTAGGCGTTAATGGCTCGCGTGGTCCCATATTACAAATTATGGAATATGGAATTAGGTACCTCAGCTACTATCCCCATAGGTATGCTAGTAAGCGAGGGAGACTAAATTAGAAGTCACATTATCTGTTAGTGGATGTATATCGTGAACCCATAAACACATTATAGCTTGGAAGCTCTGTAAAATTATATTCTCTTTAATATTTACTTTTTTTTGTTATCTAATTTCTTAATACCTTGCAAATAATAAAGTTCATATAAATTTGTATGTTGAACATATATATCGGTACGTCTCCATATAATATAGAAATAGCTGGCACTTATCCTACTTACCTCAGTTAACGTGCCTTGAGGGCTTCCTTACTGTTTATAAACCTTAGCTTACTAATCAAGAATATAATCGTTTTTGTCATATTTGCATATTTATTGTGGTGCATTATGTTAAAACTTGGTTTATTGCATCCTCTGTTGTTTTAGCTCTAAATCATGATTTGAATTTCATGCAGGAGTGAATACAATGAATTCGAATATTGAGATTAATAGAGATGCCTTTTGAGCAGGATATTTTTTTCGGTATCTTGAAGAATCACTTCAAGGTATTCCGGTGTAGACATTGTAGTTATGATGGAATTTTTTCATTACTTCTTTGCCTTACTCCCAAAATGTTAGCTGCCTGTTATATCTGTTCAATAAAGACATATCTTCTCTGGCGTCGACACGCATTATATCCGGTCATTATTAGCGCATACTCCAATTCAAATATTACATTTTAATTATAATATTCTTCTAATTATATGTCTATATATTGTATTAGAAATAATTTGGTAGGGATGGTGGTATAAGAAAGCGCCTAGGTATCTATGAGTATTTATGATTTTCTATACAATGATTACTCTAAATAACCGTCTGGTTTCACCTCTACTGAGATGTTAGTAAGTGTAGTAGAAAGTGTTCTGTCCTTGTCTATCACCATCGTAAATTGAATTTAAACTATTAATTTTCAGTAAAATCGCTCCCAACGGTACTGTTGTCGGCTCTATGCAAGTCGTTGACAACAGTGTATTCGTAGAACAGTTAGCAATCGATGACAACATTGTCACTTTACTTCATGGAGCAGTTCAGCAACCTGGAGGAGATCACAATCGCATTATAGATCCTGATGTAAGTATTACAATAGAAAAAGTACATCACTATTCAATGGAGCGTGAAAAGTTCGTGAAAAAACCAGACGCTATTGATTTTATAATCTATACATATAAATAAAATTGGATTGTCTGTTTGTAATATCAAAATAACGACATTTTACTGATTGGATATACACGATACTGATAACAAAAATACAATTTAAAATTTTTTTGTCTATCTATCTGTCTATCTGTATGTTCCCAGTAATCTCCGTAACGGCTGGTCCGATTTTGACAGAAGCTTCACTGGCGGATAGCTAAAATTACAGCGGGTGACATAGGCTACTTAATTTTCGACTAGCTGTCATCTGTGGCTTCGTCTGTAGTACTATCTCCAAAACGATTGTACCTATTTTCATGGAATTTTCACTGATAGATAGCCAACATTATAAAAAGTAATTTACAATTATAAAAAAAACGCATGTGGAGCTGCGGGCAACAGCTAGTAAGCAAAAAAAGTCAACACGCGACTCCAGTTCCTTGAGAAGACTATTTTAAAATATTTGAATACTTGGGTATAAACAATTACTGTAAAATCTTATATGCCGTCTCCGAAATCTACTTTATAGAAATAATATTGTTAGGAGCCCTCAAGACATGGGTTCTATCATAACAAGGAAATTGAAAATCTAATTATATTAAAGAAATATTTTAATATAATAAGCCTATACATCGATTAGTATTTACTCGCATAACCTATAATACTTTGTTTACAATAGACAATTATGGTAATTCTAAGTAATTCCAATATGATTCTGAACTAATCCTCTTAGAGTAGTAGGTGCTTCTTCTCTTCATACAGCATAATTGTTTATTTAAAAAACAATCATGATATATTTGGCCATCGTCTTGTTTCGTTCTATATTTTTGCTTTACTGAAGAACTGAGAATGCTGAAATTTACCAGATCAATAGGTATTACTATTTTTTTAAACACACTGACGAGTGTGTAGGTAATGGGCAAAGACAACCTCGAAAAGCTATATCATCCTATGTTTACGCACGTAGTGGGTATTTCAATTTACTAATGTTTTCAGATGGCTGATAGAACTCTTGGGCCACTCCAGGCAACAATAGATACGTGCACTCTAGATATAAATAAAGGCGGACTTTTAGGAATGGCCCCGTATATTCGATATAGGGACGTATGTACGGGTTATACAAAAACACATGAAACATTTGATGACTTGAATTATATAATGGAGCCACAGGTATATATAAAATAACATGTTGTTTTTCTTTTAGATACATATTCTTGACTTTTTAACTAAATTGTTTTTTTTTATTACTTCAAATTTAACATCTGTGGTACAGACAATCTGAGGCCCGTGTCATAATTTCTGTAATAATCCAAGTACACGAAACAATACCTTATAACAGAATTTCAAACTAGATACAAAATCAAAATCTAATTCAACTTATGTTCCGTGAAGATTCGGGATACTGTAAGGTTAATCAGCATGGAAATGATTGAAAAAAAATGATGGTAAGTTTGGCCGTGCGTACAGTATTGTAGCCATCTTTCGTACGGACCCTCCAAATATCAATTGGCCGTGCTGGATATTATTGATCGCTGCAGTCGAAGATTCATTGGTGATGAATTAATGACAAAAGCAAAAATGCAAATGCTAGAACATCGGTGAAATCTCATTGAGGTGTTCTATTGTCTGCACTTTGGGATACACAAAGTGTGCACAAGTTAACCCACGGGCTGTTGCTGTGTGACTTGCTATTTCATACTCGAATTCGCTCTGAATGCCTAATAAAAGAAGAATACATCAGGTTTACTGAGTGAACGTGTTAAATCTTCGGCCTCGTTGTTATTTTACATTATCTATGAATAATATACAGAAAATCATCGTAACACCTATGGCTGTACCACGATAGTGTTCAATAGTACTTTCAGTACATAAAGTACACTCTGTCCCTTACGTTCATTAACCTAAATGAATTTCACTCGGCCTCAAAGTTTACTTTCCATTGTATATAGGATAAATGTATTATTTCAGAACTTAGAGATAACGCGAGAGGTGTTCGAAGACCCAGAAGACATAGGTCTAATGGCAGGTATAGTTATGGAAAAGCATATAGAGGGTGGACACGTTCCAGACACAGCCGCTTATATTGTAATGGAACAATTATATCGAAGTATTTGTTTTGACAGACATTGGTATGAGAGACCTAACAGACCTAACGCTTATACTCCTGGTAAGATGCCAACATAAGCTACCTTTGTTTTTTATAATGCAATTAAGCTCGTTTTTTTTCATTTTAATCTATTGGTATAACAGAGTCCGTAATTAGTTATTTGTTAAATGTTATCACATGGATCAGACTGTGAATTATTTATAAATGGATAGAGACTATTAACATAGAGTATGAACTTTAACAATACTTATTACAGAACAGTTGTAATTATTTTTTCTTGACATTTTTTTTTCTAGCACAACTTCTTGAAGTCAGAAAATCAACTATGGCTGCACTTTTGTGCTTGGTTGGAGATGAATTTACTCATGTACAGCCTGAAGCTTTCTTAAGAATCGGTCCAGGGTATGAATATTAATTAAACTTTTAATTAACTACGATTATGTTTCGATCAGCTTTAGTTAAATTAATGTTAAGTAGAAATTTTGAAAACTAATATGAGCTTTGTCTTTCAGAAACGAGGTAGTGAGTTGCGATGAAATCCCAAAAATCGACTTTTCAGCCTGGAAAGAAGAATCCTGTAATTGATGTGATCCTGTGTTTTAAAATCGTAATTATCGCCTTAAAATTAATAATAAAAGTCTTATAATAAATCCTGTAACTTTGAAAATGAATTCTCTATATGCGATTGAATTACGAAAGTTTATTATTTAGAAGCAAGAAATCAGTTAATGAAAACAACAAAAAAAAAAAACAATTTTAATCATGACTTTGTAAACAGATTATACGATAATAATTTCTTTAAAAAGATGATCTAATATTGAAAATAATAAAGTAGTGTTCATGTGTGTACATACAATGTGTTTTAATTCTCTCAACAAACTTATTAATTCGTACTATTTATGTATTTTTAGTTAATTTAAATATTGTTCCAGCTGGTTAGCTGGAAGAAAACACCTTGTGCCATTAAGCTTACCTATATATAAAGTATACAAAAGATAATCTTTGTATAACATTCTGACTTAAACGATCTAATCTACTTTTGGATATTAATCTAGCGGTTTTTTTTTACAATCAACTCTAGGCTTATCATAATCTATTTTAACAAGTAGTCCTTTATGATCATTTCAATCATCAATTCATCAATTAATGAACATTGGTGCTCCTTAGCGCAATCACTTCAAGATGTAGCCCAGCAGGTAGTAGGTAAACCAGTGAAGAAAAACCAAGACTGGTTTGACGACTCCGATGTTGAGATCATGACGCTCGTGCAAGAGTCAAGACAGTTAATGAAGTTCTCCACAACAGATTACCGGCGAAAAGCGATTCAACGTCAGCTACAGTATAAGATTCGGGTTCTTAAAGACCGTTGGTGGATGATGAAAGCATTAGAGTTAGAACATCTTGCTAACATTAAACAAACTGGTCTCTTTTTTCAGTCTCTTAAGACGATTTTTGGTCCACAATTTAAGAAAACTTCACCCATCTACTCGCGCGATAAACTGCAACGATTAACTGATCGCAGTGATGTGCTAAATCGCTGGTCTGAGCATTTCAGTGAGGTACTGAACCCAATTGGTCATGAAGCGGATCTCGCATACATTAGGAGTCTTCCAACTATGACTACATCTCATGAGCTTGATAATGCTCCATCTTTTGGAGAGTTTTTAGCTGCGATAAATCGTTTAAAGAATGGTAAATCTGCAGGCTCAGATTGTCTACCAGCGGAACTATATAAATATGGTGGATCGAGTGTTCAAAATAGACTGTTTGAATTGATATTGCGAATTTGGGATAGTGGTGAAATGCCTCAAGCCTGGAAGGACGCGACTATTTGCAAACTGTACAAGGGAAGGGGTGATGCCTCTGATTGTGGGTCATACAGAGGCATCTCTTTGCTTAGTGCAGCTGGTAAAGTTCTGGCTCATATTATAAACCATAGACTGGGGGAGTTGGCTGAATCTGTGTTGCCTGAAGGCCAGTGTGGGTTCCGTAGGGGCAGAGGGACCGTCGATGCTATCTTTATCGTCAAACAATTACAAGAAAAGAGTCTGGAACAACATCGACCACTCAATATATGCTTTGTCGATTTGGAGAAAGCTTTCGACCGGGTGCCGAGATCTGCCCTCTGGATTATTCTTACTAAAGCTGGTTGTTTTGAGAAGTTCGTTAATTTAGTACGCCAATTTCATGATGGCATGATGGCCAGGGTACAAGATGAGAACGATTTCACAGACCAGTTTTCGGTAACTAACGGTGTTAAGCAAGGCTGTGTAATGGCGCCGTCTCTCTTTGCCCTTTCTTTGCATTTGTACTGAAGAATGCTTATAGTGACGACACTGGGCAGATAATTCTTAGTGTGCGAACAGATAAAGGCGTTTTTGACGTAGGTCGATTTAGAGCGAAAAGATCGGTACACGAACTCTCTATCATGGACGTTCTTTATGCTGATGACATTTGTTTGATGGCCAGTGATGTCAACAACTTGCAATGTTTCTTGAACCGCCTTAATGAATCATGTCAACGATTCGGCTTGATCATTAGTTTATCTAAAACTCAAGTGCTTAAACAACCTGCACGCGGTGTGACACCAGATCTAACATCTTTGTCATTGAATAATAATACATTGGAGGAAGTAAAATCTTTTCGGTATCTTGGTAGTTTTCTCCGTAATGATAACCGCCTTGAAACTGAAATTTCCTCGCGTCTTGCCAAGGCTGCGACATCTTTCGGAAAATTACGAAAAAGAATTTGGGATTCGCACGATTTAAGATTGCACACTAAAATCGCTGTGTATAAGGCAATAATTATACCCATCTTGTTATATGCCACTGAGGCTTGGTGTCTTTATAAGAGTGATATAAAGCGCCTTGACTGTTTTCATATGCGGTGCTTAAGATCAATACTTCGTATAAGATGGCAGGACCGAGTTCCAAATTCAGAAGTATTGAGAAGGACGCAGCTGTGTGGCATAGAATCATTGCTTATAAAAGGTCAATTAAGATGGTGCGGACATCTTGTTCGCATGGATAATTCAAGGCTGCCTAAAGCTATTTTCTACTCACAGCTGAAGGAAGGAAAACGCACTCCCGGAGGTCAGCTATTGCGTTACAAGGATGTCTTAAAGCGCCATCTAACAGCATGCAATATTTCGTGTGAGGGTTGGGAAGAGCTCGCACAACAGAGACATGTGTGGCGCAGCTCTGTTCACAAGGCGGTTACTAATTTTGAAGAAAAGCGATTACAAGACCTAGACGCGAAACGCCTTGCAATTAAAACCCGTCCGAAGCCTTCCTACACCTATACATACAATACTGATGGTCAATTGTACTGTGCGCCCTGCAAAAGGATCTTCAAAACAAAATTTGGATTCGCGAGTCATATACGTGCTCATAATCGAGAATAGTAAGGTTCGCCATTGACGGATACGTCAAGGAGGCTCGTATACATATGATCAAACCGCATTCCAATAACAGTACCACCACCGATGGATTAATAGTAATGATTTAATAGTAGCGATAATGTCTGTGCAAAATATAACCCGTGACGTGACTCTAGTTGGCTCATTAAAGAGAGGATACAAGTCAAATAACCTAAATAATTATGTGAACACAATTACTTCTGGCGACGTAATTAAATATCTATTTTACAGTCACCAAACACATAAAATAATTAATTCATCCATCTTTCCACAAGCAATACATATATACATAAGCAGTATTCACTTACTATACGAACACACTTTGATCGGTGATTACATCCTTATAGTTCGAAAGCAGACAATAGGCGGAAATTAAATTTTATTTAATCGTCTTTATTGTCTATGTATTTTTACATCTATATTTGAGTCTTACTAAACAAATCATTAAAGCCACTGGGTACACGAATAATAAGGTTAAAACAATTTCGTAACCTATCGTGTTCACTTATACACGTGCCATAGAAGAAATGTAGGGACTTGAAAAGCGACTTAATTATTGTTGTAATATTTATAAATTTTCAACCAAGAAAAGGCAAGAATGGTGGACCTTTTATCATCCCTATAAAAATCCATGAGACAATCTTAAAAGTTGGTAAATCCATAAATCCATTCTTTGGGTTATTACACCGAATTCATTGTAAATGACGTCATACTCCCCAAGGACATAAGTAACGTGTTTACAAAAGTAACTGTTTGCGTTTTTTGAGGTTTAAAATAGAAATAAAATATGTGCGTCGTCTGATATGATGCGTATAATTCGATATTTACAAAGTGACTGTTAAAGGACGATTTCGCTTTGTCGCTGATTTTGAGCGTGAACATACTCCCCGCCTTGAAAGATGTTGCTTTCAACCTTCGTTGCTGTAGACTTCACCGGAAGATGTCGCGGTTCTCATCAATTGTTCGTCGTTTATCGGAAGCGGGTAAATCTTCGAAAATGCTCGGCGTATAACGCTACCCGGCGTTCTAATGTCAGCTACTCTAGAGACACCATCTTTCACTGGAAATACTTTAAAAATACGAACTAGTTTCCATTTTCAAGGAGATTGGTTCTCATCTTTAATAAGGACGAGAGTATTTTCTTTAAATTCTTCCATGCTTTTTACTTGCTATTTGGTTCTCGCTTGAAGCTCGGTGATATACACTTTGGACCACCGGTCCCAGAGACGTTGACGTATTTGCTCCACTCGTTGATATCGTGTAAGTCTGGATAAGTTTGTGGTGTTTAAATAAGCGCACATGGGTGCTGTTAGTGGACGGCCAATTAGGAATTGTCCTGGACTAAGTGGAAGAAAATACTGTGGATCTGAGGACATTGGTGTTAGAGGTCGGGAATTTAAGACGGCGTCGACTTTGGCCAACACCGTGCTAAATTCCTCAAACGTTAAGTGTGTGTTACCTACTATACATTTCAGATGATGCTTAGTATTTTTTACCCCAGCCTCCCACAAGCCTCCAAAATGACTGGCATAAGGTGGAATAAATTTAAAATTAATGCCCTGAGAAACTGCGTATTCCTTGATTTCTTCAGAACAGTTATGTAAGAAAACTTTGAAGTCATTCATTAATCCAACGAAATTCTTTCCGTTATCAGATAATATTTCCAATGGCTTACCTCGGCGAGAAATAAAACGTTTAAGTATGGGTAAATATGCATTTGATGATAAATCGCTGACAAGTTCTAAATAGATAGTGTGTTGTAAGACAGACAAACCATCCAATATATGCTGTAGTTAGTTTTGCCCCCCGACCGCGACGGATTTATAACAAGTACTGGACCGGCATAGTCAACACCGCAATGTACGAATGGATATCCCGCATCAAGTCTCTCTCGTGGTAAATTACCCATAATTGGTGTAAAAGTTTTAGCACGTAGTCGCGTGCAAGTGACGCAGTTATGGCACGTACTTCTTGCCATATTTCTTCCACCGACTGGTCACCGAGATTCCCTAATTGAATATAGTAAAAGTTGTGGTGCGGCATGCATTAACTGTTGATGCTTGTACCGAAATAATAACGTTGCAAAATTATGTTTACATGGAGGTAACTTTTTATTATAATTAAATTCTGAGGCATACTCAATACGACCGCCTACTCGGATCAATTTGTTTTTATCAAAAAATTAATTTAATTTTCATAAGTCAGCGGGTGCAGTCTTTATATAACCGTTTTTTTTTTAATGAGTCATTCATACCTCTAAAGGCTTCCTGTTGTGATAACCTAGCTAGAGTTAAAATAGATTCATTAAGTTATTCTGTCATTATGTCAATTCCCTACATTTCTTCTATGGTGCATGTATAAGTAATCACGATTGGTTAATACTACATAATTGTTTTAACCTTATTATCCGTGTATCCCGTGGCTTTAATGAGATGTTTAGTAAGACTCACATATAGATGTAAATACATAGATAATAAAAGCGATTTAAAAAAATCTAATTTCTGTCTGTTGCCTGCTTTTGAACTATTTTTGATAGCATTTTGGCTATCATATACGAACTATAAGAGCATGTTTTTTTTAAATAACAGAAACCGGTGAAATGGTCTTAATAACACTGTTTTCTTTTACTTATTTTGTTATAAATTTATGTCTGTATTATAAAAAGTATTTGATTTACAATTTATACTATTTTTAATGATTAAAATATATGAACCACAGGCTAATTTTGTTTTATAATATTAACGACACTTATGTAACTAAATAACAATAATTATTTTAAAAATCTATACATTTTTAACCGTGTTCTATTGAAGAAAAACACTCGATCCATTCAGAACACCAACATATACACGCTTCCCTTTACTTTTGCATACTTCATTAATTTACGATTACAATAATTTATGAAATTATTTGGAAAGTAAAACTATTTGTAAAAAACACAGTGGTTTAACTTGTTTATACTAACTCGGCAAAGTATCTAACAGCAAGTATGTTACAGTTCAAAAACATCATTTAGAAAATTAAAAAAATCATATTTTAATTAATATTAAAAAGGAGAAACTGTTAAGTAAACTATTTAACAATGTGCCACATCAAAAAGGAACGATTAAATTTGAACTATAGTTATGTCTAAAGTTACGTCCAAAAGAAACTAAAAAAGAAAAAGCATTTTATAATTTGCTATCTTTTGAAAATGCAAAAATCTCTAAACTTACCTGGATAACCATTTTCGGGGGGTACTAATAAAAAAGTATCACAAAATTGGGGAAATATAAAACAAAAATTGTTCAAACCGTCCAATTTGGCGTGGATGGCTCCTTAAGCAAATTGATTAATTGCGTAAAAATTGATTTGATTTTCTTTTTTATACAATGGTGTACCAATTAAAAAAATTTAAATACTCATGCTGTTCTAGAGAAATATTTAGGTTTGGAAAATATTAGTTTCATATTGATACCATAATAACATCATGGTTAATAACAGAATAATAAAGTAAACAAACAATTTGTTTATAAAGCTGTCTGTATAGCTCTTAATTTTTTTTCTAGAAGCTATTAGTAGCATATTGAACATATTAAGAATATAAATCAAACGGTTCAGTTAATCTTAAGATATTTTTTTGTTTTTTTTTTTTACCTATTTTGCTATTCCTCACAAACCAATTTACATTAGATGCCTAACACTTCCAGGATATTCTTATGTTATTAGCGCCTGTATACCCCCTAAGTATCGCTTATAAATCTTTCTGGGACTGATTCACAATGTGTGCTACACCCCTATAACGTTTATTACATGACAATTTCATCAGATTAGATAGCAACCAAAATACATAAGGTACTACGCTTGCAATGATGCCGCATTCAGGCGGACTATTTGTACCCGACTGGGGTATTAACACCTATACCTAAAAATCAACAGTAAAGAATAGTGACAACCAAAATACATAAGGTACTACGCTTGCAATGATGCCGCATATAGGCGGGCTATTTGTACCCGATTAGGGTATTAACACCTATACCTACAAATCAACATTAAAGAATAGCGACAACCAAAATAGATAAGGTACTTACTACGCTTGCAATGATGTCGCATTCAGGGGGGCTATTTGTACCCGACTGGGGTATTAACACCTATATAATACCTAAAAATCAACCTTAAAGAATAGTAACAAACAAAATACATAAGGTACTACGCTTGCAATGATGCCGCATTCAGGCGGACTATTTGTACCCGACTGGGGTATTAACACCTATACCTAAAAATCAACAGTAAAGAATAGTGACAACCAAAATACATAAGGTACTACGCTTGCAATGATGCCGCATTCAGGCGGGCTATTTGTACCCGATTAGGGTATTAACACGTATACCTAAAAATCAATATTAAAAAATAGTGAGAATTTTTGTTATTCTGCAGTTTTTACCGTTTGATTACCATCTCATCTGATATACTCTAAGGTATGCTAAGTCTAGAAGAGAACTGGTGCTCAATTGCATCTACCCAAACATATCTATAGGGGTTTTGTATTACATCTTTAACTAGAGGGCGTTTCAAAAGCTATACCACCATGCTATGGTTTCATAACGATGCTTTCCTTTCGAAAGCTTCTGCTTTTGGCACGCCATGTTCGAAACGCTATTACAATAAAACATAAAGCAACTGCAAAAAGTGAAATAATTGTGGTTTGACTGACTTTTAATTCGATGTCCGCAGGTTCGAATTCTGGCGTGTACCAACGAGTTATTAAGAATTCGTGTACATTTACTAATTTAATAAACACCATGAGAAAACCAGAACCTGTAAAATGTTTTTGTAGTACCATCGTTTGTGGGACAATATAGAACTGTGGATTTCTCGAAATTCAAAATCACCAATACATCGTGGCTGGTGTTGTGATTATGCCCATACCTCTCTTCGGGAAGAGGCATGTGACCTTTCCATAGGTATTTTATAGGTCGATGTAATTATGATGATGAAGCAACTATATATTATAAAAAGCGTAAAAGATCACTCCCTTTCACCGTAATCAGCATCGAGTATTCTAATTTGGGGAGTGTGGAAGGCTCCATCAGTGGGATGTTGTAAATTATTACAAAATCCGTCGATACGACTGCCTTCATTCTTATCACAAGGTTTAATATCAACAATACACATACTGAAATAAATATATCACATTGAATGCTAATATATACGAGGTGTGTTCAAAAAGTATCGCGAATTTTGAATTTTCGCGGGTTACGTATATTCGAATTTCGAATTTTTTGTGGCGTTATGTTGGTACTCATGTCTCTCACTTATGCCGACAAGTTCGGCCATTTTGAATGTTCATTTAATTGTTGACAGCTGCTTTGCTTGCACGTGTTTTGGATCGTCTTCGATTTTTACCTATTCAAAAAAATGGATCAAAGAACCTGTATCAAATTTTGTGTGAAAAACGAAATTAAGTGCGCGGATGCATTCCGAATGTTGACTGTGGCATACGGAGAAGCTACCTTGGACCGAAGCAACGTTTATCGGTGGTACAAAATGTTCTCAGAAGGCCGAGAAGATGTGAACGACGAAGAGCGTGCCGGACGCCCGAGCACTTCAACAACAGACGAAAAAATTAATGAAGTGGAGAAAATGGTATTGGCCAATCGTCGAATCACCGTTAGAGAAGTTGCTGAGGACCTAAACATATCGATTGGCTCGTGCCATTCGGGCATTTGGGCATGAGACGGGTCGCCGCGAAATTCATCGTTGCTTGTGCGCGACTTTTTGGCCAAAAACAACACACTAATGATGCCGCAGCCACCGTATTCCCCAGATCTGGCCCCCTGTGACTTTTTCTTGTTCCCTAAACTGAAGAGGCCCATGAAAGGTCGACGTTACGCTTCTCTTGACGAGATAAAGACGGCATCGAAGGAGGAGCTGAACAAGATAAAAAAAAATGATTTTTTGAAGTGCTTCGAAGATTGGAAAAACCGTTGGCACAAGTGTATAATATCTCATGGGGATTACTTTGAAGGGGACAAAATAGATATTCATGAATAAATAAATAATTTTTGAGAAAACACAAAATTCGCGATACTTTTTGAACACACGACGTATCTTTCGTACATAATTATTCAAAAATACTTTATTCTATTTAGGCCCTGGAAAGGTGCTTATCAAAGTCTAAACTTTACTACCACTTCGAAAAACAAACCAGTATACGAGGAGAGTCAGCAAGAAAATCGATTAAGGTTTTTTTCTGAGGCGTTCTCATAATCGTTTTGGGTACAATGTGCATACTACCTGATAGATGCCTATAGCCATGTAAATATCTTATCAGAAAACAAATGATCCAAAATTCTAGGTTTTTGAAGTAAAACTTCGTATCGGCGGACTTTGAAATTCTGGTGAAAATGTAAGGTGTAAACAGTGTGTCGTGTAATATGTTCAAAACACCAGTTCTCGTCCGATCACCGAAGTTAAGCGATGTTAGGCGCGTTCAGTACTTGAATGTGTGGCCGCCTTTTTTTTTTTTTTTTTTTTATTATTTACGTGGGGAAATCCATCATGGACACGCCACCCTCTCGGGGGAGAGAGTGGGTAGTGTGAGACTCTTACTCACTAAAACCCCACGGTGTACCGGCCGCCGCTTTGGTTGGGGTGACATGGGATCGTACAGTGCTATCACCATGTCACCCCAGCGGCTAGCCCAGCGGAAGGTGTCCGCCGGGCGTCGTCCACATAATGGGAGGCAAGCTGGGTACACACCAGCCACCCCCTACTCTTCAGCCAAACCTGTGCAATGGGGAGATGGCCCCCCGACCCATCCCCCCAGGTTTGGCTACGGAGGTGGGAGAAGACGGATAACACGCCGCCCCCTCCCACCGACTCTGTGTTGGCGGAGAGGGTCACTCAGAGGATTCTCCTCGCGAACCCTCTCCGCCGCCTCCTTCTGCGAGATGACCTCCTCGCAGAAGGAGGCCACTGCATTCCATCTTGTTTCGCTGCGGAGCATGGCCGTGACCACGCTCGGCAGCGACAAATCATTCCCCAGCGCCGCAGCCAGAGTACGACGCTGAGACTCCCACGCAGCACACTCAGAAAGAGTATGCTGCGCAGTGTCCATATCAGCGCCACACTCATGGCATGCGGCGGTCGGCTCCCTGCGTGCTATTCGGTGCAGGTACCAACCAAAGCACCCGTGCCCGGTCAGCACCTGCACCAGTCTGAACGTCAGGGAGCCCCACTCCCTGTTGCACCATTCCGGCAAGACCGGGCGGACGGCATCGATAGTATATCTACCGTAACGCGCGTCCGCCAGGTCCTGCTGCCACCTCTCCATCATGTCCCTCCGGACCCTTCCTCTCATTTTCTCAATTTCCCTGGGAGCCGGAGGCTCCCCGCGGCGTTTCTTAGCCGCCGCATAAAAGTATACGGCGGAAAGAACCTCCGCCTCCAGCTCCCAGGGAAGGGAGCCGGCAAGCACGAAGGCCGCCGCCGAAGACACCGTCCTGTACCCTCGTATCGCCCTCTGCGCCACAATACGCTGCGCACCCCGCAACGCTCGAACATTTGCGGCGCAGAGGGCGTCCGCCCACTATGTGTGGCCGCCTGGGAGAACACTACGTAACGTTGGCGTTTTGTCGTACTTTTTATAAAGAAGTTTTCACTTCTTTCGTGTGGCCATAAGTACATACCCATTTCTTCAGTATTACATAGTAATTCACTCATAAAATATTTATAAACTTCACTGCATCAACTGCAGCTGCATCAATTAATTCTTCCATTCGTTTTTCCATCACCGGCACTCCATGGTAAGAATCGTATAGTGTTACATTTGATATACTAAAATAAAACAGTAAAACTATAATTAAATTCCGAAACATTTTCTTACTTTTCCGTATAACTTATTAACGGAAATGAATGATGATAACGGCGTCGTTCTATTATAATACCCATCTGTGTGGTTATACAATTGTTTGACTTGGAACTAAGTAAATACTATATTGCAGACAGTATTGTTCTCATCCGGAAGAGAATTGAATGAGACAATTTATTAAACAATACAAGTACACAGAATTAATTACTTTTTTTGTGTATTAAATGACAGGAATACATGTTTTTATTCAAAAAAGAAAGCGACTATTTATTCAACTGGTCTACTTATTATATATAGCACAATATATGTCTATTTGATACTTACTTTTTTAGTCTAAAGAAAAATTAACGTAGATGTCACTGAACTTCAGGAATCTATTTTCGTTTTTTTGTATGCGACACTGGGTCACGCAATGTAATTCTTTCATAACTTTTGTTATAGAGATGGGCAAACATTGTTTAATCATAAGTAAAAATGGCCGATCGATGGGCAAACCCACTACGAATTTTCAAATTCTTATGCGAAAAGTGGGGACCAATTCCTGGAGCTCCTTACAAAGCAGGCAGTTAGTCTATTTATATAATTACAATATTGTTATTTTAACTATTTACATGTAGAAGTCTAATTTATTATTTTTATATAAATTGTGTTTAGTGCGATCGCAATATATAAATAACATAATTTAAAAATCATATTTGTTGAAAATAAACACAAATTACAAAAAAATTTAATACGAGTATATCATATATAGTCATCATCTAGTGATTGAAGCGTGATCAAAAAGTTACACATGCAATTGTGACTAACGATCAAAGTGTGATCGAATAGTAACAAATAAAACCTACCCTAAAAAACGTAACCTCCAATTAAACTAAGGTCGTATAGTCATCGACATCGACTATCGACACTGAATAAATGTATGGCGAATCTGATTGAGATTCGACATATAGAAGTTCTCATAGTGATGACAAGCTCAAATTCCTTAAGACATCACCGATCGCTATTGGCAATCCTCATTATTCTACTACAGTAAAGACTAATCATGCTACAGTTTAATAAATGTTTGATTCTGACATTATCGGAGTATCAAATAAAAAGAAATAAATGTATTTTTCATATTCAATGTAACACCAAGATTATTTAAGTAAATTAATATTGAGACTAAAATTAAGACTCTTCGGTTCTCTTAGAATAGTGACTAGTATCAAAAACCACTTGGAGTGTATCTTCTTTAACTATCATCATTCGATTGAATCGGAATAATAGTAAAATTTTAGATAATTTTCTAGGTGGTAGAGCTACACTGAAGCTATTACTGGTTTCAGCATGAATGGGTCGGCTCGCCCGGGGTAGTACCAGCCTCTCACAGAAAACCGACGTGAAGTAACAGTGCTTGCACTGTTGCGTTTCGTTCAGTCAGTGAGAGTGCCGGAGGCCCACATATTTAAAAGACCGGCAACGCCCTTGCGACTCCCCTGGTGTCGCTAGTGTCTTAGTGTCTATGGACGGCGGTGATCACTTACCATCAGGTGACCCACCTGTTCGTTTGCCCCCTATAATATAAAAAAAAAAGAAAAAAAAATAGCCCGAGACTGGGTTGAAAATGTTTTTGAGACAGAACTATGGTAAAAGCACCAGTTTATTCAGGTGTGATATTCCACCTTGGCAACTGAAAAAATTATGTCCTTGTATTTTATTATTTGAACTAGTGTTGTCCAAAACCGGTCTTAGTGTTGCAGTCTTGGTCTTGTTCTTGCATTTTTGTAAGACCAAGATCGCCAAATTCCGGCTAGACCGAGAATAAGACCGACCGTCGCAAGACTATTGCAAGACCAGACTGAGCCTGCAAGACTCTTGCGGTATTGCAAATTAAATTATATTGAGATTTGGACAGTATTTACAGTCCATATCGATATTTATAGACGTGGTCTAGTGTCGGTATCAAAATTAACATGTATACAAACAAATGTACACTTATGTCTCGATGAGAATAGTTTGTTTATAAATGTTTAAAACAATGGGAATAATTTATGTAATGCGATACTATGATTCACAATCGGTTTGTCGGCGGTTATGATTGCTTATTTGATAATTTACTAACAAATACGCCGTTTTATTGAATTACTGTGCTAGAAGTGTATCGCACTATTAACAAGGCTGTTTGATCGCGGCCACTCTCACGTAAAACTTCATGAATGCAACGTTCTAAAGAATAAAATAAGTTTCCAGCTGCTGAAAACGTATACGAATATAAATTATATTGTCTCTGATGATGAACCTCTGATGACTGTCCCTTGCCTCAAGTTTCTTTTCTTGATATGTATTTTTTTTTATTAGTGTTAGAGTCCGAACAAGGTTCAAATGTACAAGCATCACTGTGATTTTTCTTTCTGTCGCAAAACATGAATATTTGCACTGCTGTATTTCTCTGTGATCGCTATGTTTGGCAAAACGAATTTGCATACGATAATTTCTAATCCATTTCACAGAGACAGTAAAAAACTGGCTTCAGAATTACAGCCCTAGTGAGCTTGTTTTGGCTTATTAATACCAATTGATCTATATACCTATTGAAATACAGAACAATTAATTGTATTATTCAATATTTCAATTCTTTATTCTCACTTTAAATAATAGCATCTGTATGCGGTTATTTATTTTGTTCCAAATTAAACAACTGCACAATCCATCGACTAGGTATAAAAGTAAGCTACAGCAATGATAAAATTCACTTTCGGAAGTAGCATCTACTGAGAAAGTTTCAAAATGTTAGGGAATTTAATTACAGTAGTTTTATTGTTTCATTTTCATTTATCTAATGCAGTCCTCTACGATCCTTACTATGGAGTACCCTTGACGGAAGAACGTAAGGACGAACTAACAGCAGCTGGTACACTAGAGTAAGTTTACAAATAATTTGTACATTTGTAGGGCCTTTAAATTGAATATGTTGTATGTAATAATTAATGTGTATCTGTAGGTTTTATAATACACCATCAAGTATAAATAAAATCGTAATTAACGTTTTGTGGGTAGGTAATTAATTATTTTAGAAAATTAACTGATCACTTCGCCTAATGCGAAAATATATAAGTTCCCACAGTTTCATAACAACTCCATCAATTAACACGTTTCTGGTTTAATATAGATTTATTTTCATTTACCTATAATGTTACGTCGAAGCGCAAAAGCGATGAGTATTATGTGTATTTCAGTAAATGCACTCTTGATATTGAACCTTGTGATGAGAGTGAGGGAAGAAGAATCGATGGATCCTGCAATAATTTGAAAAATCCCACTCATGGATCGTTCCACACCCCTCAAGTTAGACTGCTTCCTCCTGTTTACGATGAATGTGAGTTTTTTTCTTTTACGAACTCCTTATAAATATAAGAAATAATTGGTATATAATAATAATATATGTTTAATTATAAGGAATAGTCGGGAATTCGTTGATTGAAGTACTGTTTATAAAGAAAACAATTTTTTTTTTTTATGTATTGCTCGATGTTTGACCTCATTAACACCTGATGGAATCAACCTTTTACGATTTTACGTTCGTTATAATAATATCTATTGTCAAGGATACAACAATTATGTTCCGTAAACAATTTTTAATTCTTCGTATGAATAGTTATAAAAAAGACAGTGTATACTCATGACGACGCGATGGAAGTGAAAACTTATTATGTACGAATTGTATGCGCACAATATATACACTTGAAATACTACAACGATTATAAATAAAACATATATAATATTATAATATGTAACAATCAAAATATGATAATTGGAAGAATACATACATTGTTGGATACAGTAGACGTGGTTGATAAGCACTGGAGTCGAGGAGTCGAGTATACACTATTCAATGTTCAATCGACCACACCGCTTGATGTTGAGAGGACCCAAGCAGACCCGATTTAGTTATGTAGTTCACTGTTTAACTTGTCTAAAGAAATTTTCACTTCAAAAACTACGGGAAACTGCCAACCCCAATTTGAAACTCTGTTTCCGAGCATCTATAGTTGTTATTTATGTTCCGGCAGCTACACGTTGAAATCAGTTCTACTGTAGTTTTATCGTATCAGCATCTAGGTCGCCAATTTCTATCAATTATAATTACCGGCAAAACCTGTAATAGTAAAGTGTAATTAAGTATAAAAAAATATATATTTGAAAGTCGCCCACATATTATGTACGGAATAATAAATGGTAAATGGGAAAATAAATAATAAACGGTAATAATAAATGGATACCGCTTTAAAAAAATAACTCTACATTTATGTATTTTATAATATGTAATTTGAATACAAAAAAGATTCGAGGTTAACAGGCGAAAATTTGATTCTATTCATGTACTAGCTGACATGGCGAACTTTGTATCGCCCGTAATGTCGTGTTACTTTTTAGCTAAACTTAGTTTAGGATTTTATTAACGTACTAAAACGATTACTAAAAGTTTACTAAAATTAAATAGCTTATTACGACAATATATATATATAAAGTAAAGAAAAATAAAAAAAGATTACAAAACCAAGTATTTCAATAGCATATAAATATAACATATGCTTTGTTGATGTTGTATATTTTACTGCATGTTGTATATTTTGGTCACTTTCGGGTTTATTATCTTCAGTGAATCACCTCGTGATATATGACATTTTTCGTTTTGTTATCAGGCACAAAAGCAAATAAAGGCGTTCCTTTGCCAACACGTGAACAGACGTGGCATGGTCAATTGTAAGTGTACGTGTACAATTGGCCATGCGACAAAACTTTCATTTTCTAAATTTACATTACAAATACTCAAAGATTAACCTTGTGATTTGTTAATCGTCACGGCGAATGCAGGACGAATTGAACATTGAAATAATTTGTATTTGAGTAGCATCTCAGTTGAGTTAATCATGGGACCGTCGGAATCCTTGGAATGCGAACTTCTTCACTTTTGAATTTTCTTTTGAGTGTCAACGCGTGAATCTCATTTATCATTAGTTTTCATGTCAACAAGTGTGCTCGATTGGATAGTTCTGGTTGTTCCAGATTTTGAAGCGTTATGACTACTGAACCAACCATTAATTGTAAATTGCCCGTTGATATGCCAGACACATCCAAAGAGTTATAAAATTCGTTAAAAATTCAATACAGATAGTCGGCAATTACTCAGAAAAATCTTTATCAGATGGATCGTTCAGTAATACAATACTCATTACTGTAAGCTGTAGTTTCTTTAAGCCCCACAGATTTGATGAATGAAGCAAGCGCTTATTTCATCGAAAACAGTCGATCCTGGAATGCCTTGATTTGGTTTTAGATAGCAATATCATTGCAGCTTCAAAACATCTCTAATCATTGTGCAGATCTATTAATGTTCAGTTAACTCCTTCCAATGACGTTTTATGCGCCAATGTGCATTCATCCGAGGTGATGATTTTGGGTGTAACTACAACTTTGGCCGTCCCAAAGCCTTACATGATCGTTTTTTTGTAGTTTGAAGGTTCAACTGGTAAATATTAATGCTGAATGAGCCGTTCTATTCCAGAAGAAGCAATTGCATTACGGCTTCAATGTGCAAATATTAAATTGTCTTGGTCTTAGCATTGTTAATAATTATACTTGCACAATAAGATATCTTGATAACACTCGCACAAAACAAACAAATCAGTTGATAACCTTTCAATGGTTTTTACATGGCTAATTATCCCCCACGTTGTCTCGTAACTATTAACCTAATTCACTTTAAAAAAAAAGTAGGCCTCGATTGTAAGAACATATATTCGTGTCGATTGAATGAGGTTAACGTTGGTTAATTTTTTTCTCTATTTTGGTCACCATTAAAACCATAAGCTTGCCTGAAATAATATGCTGTCAATTGTTAAAGAAATTCGAATTTTTTTTCAGTTATTTTGCTAAAGACAAATCCAAAAAGTAAAAAATAATGAATATCGGTCCAATCGTTCTAGACTTATAAATGGTGTAACTAAATCGTCTTTGTTATATATCATCATCATCATCATCATCTTACCCTTATCCCACTTAATTAGGGTCGGCGCACCATGTTTTCCTTTTCTACTCTCCCCTATCAGATGTCATCTCAGTATTCACATCTTCTATACACATATAATTTTTTTACACAATCCATCCACACTTTGTTCGGTCTTCCTCTACCCTTATTTTCGTTCACTTTCAAACTCAAAACTTTTCTTGTTACATAACTTTCATCTATTCTCATAATATACCTGCACCATGCTAACCTGTTACTCCACAATTTTTACTCATACTCATTCTTAATCTTATCCATTCTTGTTACATCACACATCCATTTTAACATTCGCATTTCTGCCACGTGTAACTTTTTTCTCATCCGTCTCTTTCGTAGCCCAGCACTCGGATCCATATAATACGACTGGTCTGATTATAGTTTTATACACCTTCCCTTTGAGTTTCAACGGCATTCGTGAGTCATAAACTATCCCAGACATATCACAAGAACTGAATGGGCCTCCGAAGTCGCAGAACAAATTTTCAGTTTTTATCCTACTAATCCCTATACCAATATTATCCAGTTTTTTTCGCCATTTCTCTAGCCTACTCTGTACCTCGGCAGCATTTTCTCCAACAAAGAACAATATCATCAGCGAAAAGCATACACCAAGGTGCCTCCTCCTGTATGTCTGATGTTATTGTATCCATGACAAGAAGGAATTATATAAGGACTTAAAGCTGATCCCTGATGTAAGCCTACAGCTACATATAAACTATGAGTAACTCCAGCCTCAGGCGTAACATATGTTTTCGCTTGATTATACATACAACAGATAAGTTCTAAGTATTTCCCAGGCACTCTTTTCTTTTTCAACGCCCACCGCATAACATCCCGAGGTACTCGATCATATGCCTTTTCCAGATGAACAAACACCATATGCAAGTTTTTATGTACACGTCTGTATTTTTCGCACAGTTGACGAAGCGCGAAAATGGCATCTGTTGTCGCGCATCCAGGCATAAACCCAAATTGATTCTCAGTCACTCCAGTTTCATTTCTTATTCGTCTCGCTATCAGTCTTTCGCAAACTTTCATACTATGTGACATTAGTTTTATCCCTCAATAGTTATTATAGTCCTGTCCATCACCATTATTCCTAAAGATAAGAATTATTATACTACTGTATCATTCATTTGGGATCGTCTCCTCTTGCAACATCTTATTACAAAATAAAGTCAACCACATCCATCCATCTACGTTTAAAAACTTCCATACTTCAATAGGTATACCATCTGGCCCTACTGTTTTTCCGTTCTTCATACCATTCACAGCTTTTCTTACTTCGTATTCGCTTGTCTCCTGCAAATGCCTAAATTTAACGGTAGAGCCTCTAACACTTTGGTCCAATCATTTTCTTCATTTATCAGTTTTTCAAAATACCCCTTCCAACGACTCTTTATGTCTATATCATTTGTCAACATTTTTCCTTCGCCACTTTTTATACATTTAACATGTATAATAATACCCCTTGTATTCTTTTCTCTTGCTTTTGCAAATCGATACAAATACTTTTGTATTTGTGAGCTCTCCAGTGATTAGTACAGATCATTTTGCACTTTAGCTCTAGCAATAGCAACCGCTTTTTTTGCATTTCTCTTACATTCTGCATACATCCTTCTCTTATTTTCTTTACTCGTGCTATCTCTGTCATCGGTACTTTTCCATTCTTTAAAAGTTGTTTTATTTTCTTTCAATGCCTTTTGTACCTCTTCAGTTCACAACCAATATTACCAATTAATTACCAACAATTTCCATGTAGCCGTAGGTTCGCATCAGGATCAGCTTTAAGTTCTTATTTATTCCTTCTTGTCATGGATGCAATAACATCGGACATACAGGAGGAAGCACCTTGGTGTATGCTATTCGCTGATAATATTGTTCTTTGTTGCTGAAAATGCTGCCGAGGTCCAGAGTAGGCTGGAGAAATGGCGAGAGAAGCTGGAGAATGTTGGTTTAAGGATTAGTGCGATGAAAACTGAACATTTGTTCTGTGACTTCGGAGGTCCATCCAGTTTTGGCCATATTAGCCTTAAACGGTGTATTTTTACAAGCCTGCTCCTATTTTCGGTACCTCAGCTCATTAATTCAAAACGATGGTGGAATAGACAAGGACGTGAGGAATAGGATAAATGCAGGGTGGATGTATTGGTGACAGGTATCTGGTGTGGTTTGTGATTCACGAATGCCGTTGAAACTCAAGGGGAAGGTGTATAAAACTTTAATAAGACCAGCCGTGTTATATGGATCCGAGTGCTGGGCTACGAAAGAGACGGATGAGAAAAGACTGCATGTGGCAGAAATGCGAATGTTAGGACGGATGTGTGGTGTAACAAGAATGGATAAGGTTAAGAATAAGTATATCAGAGGAAGTTTTAAAATAGCACTAGTGACAGAGAAGTTGAGGAGTAATAGGTTAGCATGGTACGGGCATATTATGAGAAGAGATGAAAGTCATGTAACAAGAAAAGTTTTGAGTTTGAAAGTGGACGGATATAGGAGTAGAAGAAGACCGCACAAAGTGTGAATAGATTGTGTGAATATTGAGATGACATCTGACAGGAGAGAGTGGAAAAGGTAAACATGTTATGCCGACCCTACATAGGTGGGGTAAGGGTAAGATGATGATGATATTTATTTCGAAATATTTATTTAAATACATTCTTTAATTTGAGGGGAGACTTTACCGTATCGACGCCATAAACATTAAATGTTTGACGGTTACGAAACCCATGAATATTTTGTATGGGAAAATGTTTTTTCTTTTCTTTTTCGTGTATTTCCCAATGTTTTTAATTTAATAGTCATTCTGCTATTCGAGGTGAAGACAAATTCAAATGATCAAAGATAATGAAAATCGGTACATCCATTCTTCAGTGATAAGTATTCGGAGAAACCCGACTTTGTTTTATCTATATAGATATCATAGAAAACATACACTAAAGTATAACATTTGAGTAAGCATGTTTAGTTATACCATAGAAAATATATTTTGCAACAACTCGCTGTTACTAGTTCATCCATTTTTACAGATTTCGAACCCAGAAAAAGCAAAAGTGGTAAGCCTATGAAAATCCCCAGAGACCAGCGCGAGGCTCTAATGCCAGTTGGTATAACAACAAGTCCTATATTCAATATGCTGATGACCAATTTCGCCGAATACTCCGTACTTGACGTCTTATCCGGCCTTGATATACGTAAGTTGTGTATAAAACCAATGTTCTAACACGATATTAACATACTACTCAATCTACGTAACAAGCTTATTAACATTTTGCTAGTACAGATTACGCCACAGACAAAAATTATATACTATAATACTTATTAAAAATATAATGTGCCAAGTGAAAACAAGAGGAGTTATTATTAAAAGAAAACAAAAACCTAACTGCCAACCCTCTCATTATTTATTGACTTTATGTCAAAAGTAGTATCAGCAACCGATAGATAGTCATGACTTGATGCATGCCAATTGATTCGTATCATAATATTTTTGAAATTAAAATACGCTCCACACATTAATTTTATTAGAACGCGGGAAATTTTTATGCCCTTAATTTTGAAATGAGTAAGACTAACTTGAATTTCTATCGAAATTATGTATTACTGCCTCGACAAAGCACTTACGCACAAAGCATCCTCTATAATTGCTGCTCACCGTTTCTACTAATTGGGAACGTACATATATTATTAGCCATTCCTTCAACAGTATGAGCGAGGTTGGTGATTTTCATCTCTTTATTACTATCGTAAAGAAGATCAAAACATTTTTAAGCAGGCAGTTATTTAATGATAGCGGCCTGCAAACCACACTATATTAATATTTTTGTATTTATTATTACTGAGGCCACTTAGTACCCAATAAATAAGAATACTCTAGAATTTAACATTAAGCTAACTTTTAAATCCTATCAAATGGATTGATAAGGTTCAGCAAACTTAGACCATCTATTGTGGTGCTCATGACTTTAAAATGGCATTCCCAATTTATTTCGCAAAATAGTACTAGTGGAAGAAAGTGTATACGTTGTTTCTGAATTGTATACTTTGCTTATTATAAGGTACAGTGACTTCATTTGACCATTTTACAATAAAAAAACGAATTAACCAAGTTCAGGTTATATTGTATACAAGTGACAAAAAATTAAGTTACTGTACATTTTTCAGTGAATTATTTATTTGAAACAACTCATTGTTGCAAGGCAGAGGGATTATCTGATTATATGTGCACACCTCTCGAGGTCCCCGAATACGATCCCGTACACCGTTTTTCTGGTCACAGATGTATGAACCAGACGCGACCATATTCTTTCCAAAATCGAGGATGTGTTGCCTTTAACACTACTCCAGATAGGGTTAGTACATATTTTTAATTATAGGTTTAATTGTAAATTATGTGTACTGAGGCTCCATTAAGAATTAAGGGTAGTACAAGTGCCAACAAAATAGGTCTTTCTATGTCACAGTGACATCAGGATAGCCTTAGAGAAGTTAGCAGGATAGTAAAAATTTGCTAAAAATGTAGTCTGCCCGATTTACGCGTGGAACTCTGTTAGCGATTCAACATATTACGAATGAAAAGATGACTGTTCCAGCAGAGAGTTTATCTAACAAAATGTAGTATATATTAATCTGATTATTCAGAAAGGAAACGAATGAAGTTATTAGATGCGGAACAGATTATAAGATTTACAAAATTTCAGATGGACTACGCAACAGTTACATGGGATTTAAATAATCTTTATAATTACCAAGATGGTGTATATGAGCATATCAGAGAGTACGAGGGCGGTCGTTTAAAGACTGAAGTAGTCAACGGTAGAGTGTTTCCTAGTGATGGTAACAGTTTTGCATGATACAAGATGTAATTGAAACTGGGTGCACAAGAAATGGTAAGACTCTTCTCTTTGATTTACTCATATTTCTAGATAAATATTTTAACCCTTACTTTTATGAAATAGATCCCTTCTATAAATACATTAAAGTATTATAAGAAGTTTGATAACATCTCAAAAATCCAAATTTGCCTTCTCTGTATGCAGTATAATTTCTAGTCTAATATACGAACACCAAGCATTTATTGGAAAAGGTTCTATAACGAAAAGCTTCAATGCATTCATACTCAGCCTAATCACAAGTTACGAATCCAAAGGAACTAGATTACACTACATAAGAACTAGATAACAGGACATATACATTTTGTTACCCAAACACATATTTAAAAAAAAAAACAGAAAAGCAAATGTATCAAATTAACAACTACAGATGTAATAAGCATCACTGTTTCAAGCTTGCACATGAAAGTTGTTAAATTCAGGTTCTTATGTGGTCTGTCGACTAGACAATATACAAGTATATAATAAAATAATATATTTGCAGATTTTCCATAGGTTTTAATTCGGCCCTTTTTCCAAAACTGTGACATAGAATATGTCCTATTTAAAATAAACGTTTTAAAATACAAAAACACAAATAAGTTTTCAACGGAACATATAAGAAGATTTTTAAAAAAAGTCCTTGAAATATGGAAAAGTCTTTGAAAACCTTTAGTAGAGAAATTATTTTGTCGTAGAAAATCAATAGTTTCTAATTAATCCCTTGCAGTTCCTAATGGATTTATCGGTACGAACCTAGTAAGCATTTTGCTGTGGAGGCTGCATAATGTATGTGCCCGTAAAATGGCCGAACAAAATCCAGGCTGGAGCGACGATAAAATATTTTTTACCTGCAGAGATATCATTATCGCATCTTACGTGCAAATAGTTTATTATGAATTGTGGCCACTTTTATTAGGTAAGGTTTTTTTTAAATTGTAAATGTAAAATAATGGATAAATATAAGTTGAAAATATAATTGTGAGTGAATTATAA
Organism: Antheraea assamensis; assembly: GCA_035772565.1. Lineage (NCBI taxonomy): Eukaryota > Metazoa > Arthropoda > Insecta > Lepidoptera > Saturniidae > Antheraea > Antheraea assamensis. The sequence continues at coordinate 5,446,514 of JAQQSE010000009.1, forward strand.
TGTTTAAAACTGTCTACCTTTGTGAGGTGTTTAATCATTTACTAAATGACAATTAACGATTTAAGCATATCTTTTTTAGGAAGAGATAATATGTTAGAAAAGGGCATTATTCTAGAAGACCAAAGCAACTACAGAGACATCTATGACCAAAACGTTCCTGTACAATTATACATAGAGTTTCCTTTCGTGATGCGTTGGTTCCACAACGTCCAGAATAGTAAACAATAGTACGTTACTTATTATTATATTTAAAATCAGAATCAAAAATACTTTATTTAATTTAGGCCCTGAAAACTCCCATCGGTTTGGATAAAACAATCCAATGGTGACGAAGAACTGGCAAAACAACTAGATCTCTGAATGTTTCATAAACATTTTTTTTAATGTAAATACATGTTCGTTACATCCACTTTTGCAGGATGTACAAACAGAGGGGTTATTTACAGACATCATGACTGTTCACATATTGATGCAACTTACTGAACACTGAACATCAATACCTGCTTAATATGGCGCTTGAAATTACTATCCGGCAAATCGGTAATGTGTTCTGGGACTTTGTTTTAAAACGCAACTTTATATAAAAAACTGTTACTGGTCTTACTGAGTCTTAAACAGGGAATTACCAATTTGTTACTGTTTGTAGTTCTTAAATCCTGTCGACCTGTTACTAAGTCCAGATCTTCTAAGTTTTTATGGACTTGCATTAGATTATTAAGAAAATATTGTAGGGCAGAATACCGAACTCCTGAAATTTAGGCGTTAATGGCTCGTGTGGTCCCATATTACAAATTATAGAATATGGAATTAGGTAGCTCAGCTACTATCCCCATAGGTATGGCAGTAAGCGAAGGAGACTAAATTAGAAGTGACATTGTCTGTTAGTGGATTTATATCGTGAACCCATATACACATTATACCTTGGAAGCTCTGTAAAATTATATTCTCCATAATATTTACTTTTTTTTTTGTTTTTTTTTCTTATTTCATTTCTTAATACCTTGCAAAAGATAAAGTTTATATAAATTTGTATGTTGAACATATATTTCGGTACGTCCTCATATCATATAGAAATAGCTGGCACTGATCCTACCTACCTCGGTTAATGTGCCTTGATGGCTTCCTAACTTTCTATAAACTTTAGCTTACTAATCAAGAATATAATAGTTTTCGTCACATTTGCATATTTATTGTGTTGCATTATGTTAAAACTTGGTGTATAGCGTCCTCTGTTGCTTTAGCTCTAAACCATGATTTGAATTTCATGCACGAGTTAATAATCATAATAACATCATGAATTAGGCTATATCGAAGGTCTCTTTAATGAAGAAAATATAGATTTAGTAAAAACGCCAACGAGATGAGAAAATATGAAATTTATTTAATAATTTGCTTTTCATAAAAACTATATAATACCTGACCATTTTTTCAATATGGTTTAATAGAGATGCCTTTTGAGCAGGATATTTTTTTCGGTATCTTGAAGAATCACTTCAAGGTATTCCGGTGCATACATTGTAGTTATGATGGAATTTTTTCATTGCTTCTTTGACGGTCTGATTATGTATCGGGTGTCAGTGTTTAAACAGAAAGTCCTTAATATGTTTTAATATTTATAATTATATTAATAGTAGTATTTCAATAAGTACAATTTAAATATATATAATTGAGCGGGCGAGCGCGTCCCGGACCGGTCAGACTAACACTAACTGTGGCCGTGCAAGGCGCACCGACGACAGCTCTCCGAAAACTATGTCAGCAATATTGTCGTTACACTTCTTTGTCTTACTCCCGAAATGTTAGCTGCCTGTTATATCTCTTTTCAATAAAGACACATCTTCGCTGGCGTCGACACGCATTAAATCCGTTCGTTATTAGCGTATACTCCAATTTAAATATTACATCGTTAATTATAATGTTCTACTCGTATATATTATATTAGAAATAATTTGGTAGGGATGGTGGTATAAGAAAGCGTCTAGGTATCTATCAATATTTATGATTATCTATACACTGATTACGCTAAATAACCGTCTGGTTTCACCACTACTGAGATGTTAAAGAAAGCGTTCTGTCCTTGTCTATCACCATCGTAAATTGAATTTAAACTATTAATTTTCAGTAAAATCGCTCCCAACGGTACTGTTGTCGGCTCTATGCAAGTCGTTGACAACAGTGTATTCGTAGAACAGTTAGCAATGGATGACAACATCGTCACTGTACTTCATGGAGCAGTTCAGCAACCTGGAGGAGATCACAATCGCATTATAGATCCTGATGTAAGTATTACAATAGAAGAAAAGTACATCACTATTCAATGGAGCGTAAAGAGTTCGTAAAAACATCAGACGCTATTGATTTATATCAAACAAAAAAAAGTCAGCGCGCGACTCCAGTTTCTTGCGAAGACTATTCTAGTAAAAAACATTTGAATACTTGGGTATAAACAATTACTTTACAATCTTATGTGCCGTCTCCGAAATCTACGTTATAGAAATAATATTGTTAGGAGCCCTCAAGACATGGGTTCTATCATAACAAGGAAATTGAAATATTTTAATACAATGAACCTATACATCGATTAGTATTTACTCGCATACTTTGTTTACAATAGACAAGTATGGTAATCCTAAGTAATTCCAAAATGATTCTGAACTAATTCTCATAGAGTAGTAGGCGCTTCTTCTCTTCATACGGCATAATTGTTTATTTAAAAAGCGATCATGATATATTTGACCATCGTCTTGTTTCGTTCTATATTTTTGCTTTACTGAATAACTGAGAATGCTGAAATTCACCAGATCAATAGCTGTTACTATTTTTTTAAACACACTGACGAGTGTGTAGGTAAAGACAACCTCGAAAAGCTATATCATCCTATGTTTACGCACGTAGTGGGTATTTCAATTTACTTATGTTCTCAGATGGCTGATAGAACTCTTGGGTCACTCCAGACAACAATAGATGTGTGTTCGTTAGATATAAGTAAAGGCGGACTTTTAGGAATGGCCCCGTATATTCGATATAGGGACGTATGTACGGGTTATACAAAAACACATGAAACATTTGATGACTTGAAGTATATAATGGAGCCAGAGGTATATATAAAATAACATGTTCTTTTTCTTTTAGATACATATTCTTGACTTATTAACTAAATTAGTTTTTTTTATTATTTCAAATTTAACGTCTGTGGTACAGTCCAATCAGAGGCCCGTGTCATAACTTCTGTAACAATCCAAGTACACCGAATAGTAACTTATAACATACTTTCAAACTAGGTACAAGATCAAAATCTAACACAATTTATGTTCCGTGACGATTCCGGATACTCTAACAGCATGGAAAATATTAAAAAAATTGATGGTAACCATGGCCGTGTGTATAGCATTGCTGCCATCTTTCGTATGGACCCGCCAAATATCAATTGGCCATGCTAGATACTATTGATTGCTGAGCTCGAAGATTCATTATGACAAAAGCAAAAACGCAAATGCTATAACATCGGGGTGGAGTCTCATTCGAGCAGCGGTCAGGTGCACACGTGCGCTCTTTCGCCGCTCTGACGGTCCCTTCGGTTCGGTTCGCCGCGCTCGGATATCTCCGTTCATTTCCGGCTCGCCACGCTCGCCTACCTCCGCTGCCTGCGCACCAGAAGTTCGCATTCCAACGATTTCGCCGCCGCCCTACCCGCATTGTTTCCGAGTGATTCATCGCCCGGTGCTTTTGAGTTCGAGCGTTTGAAATTCTAAGAAAGAAAACATCTGTTGCGAAGTAACACTTATAGTGTATTCGTTCGAATATTGTCAATCGACACGCTCTTTTCAAAGCGACGATACACCTCTACCAGTGTACCATTTAAGCCGCACTTTTCGGTGCGAAGCCGTACACACTGTGTGTAGTACGTCGAGTCACCGTGCAACACATCGTTGTTCGTGCCGTGCCGTGTATGCAGATACAAAGAGAGAAGATATCGGGTCTCCCTTTGGCCCGGACACGGATTGTCTGTTAAATTTTAATTAGGCGCACCCCTGTCCCTCAGGCAGGGAGGTTAGCCGTGTCCACCCCCGCGGCTCCTCAGGCCCTAGACGATGTTAATTAAATCGAAGATCTTATTCTTTTTCATATGTTCGTGTGTCAGGAAAACCCGTTGTTAGTCTCCGAGTTTGATAGACTTAAACGCGAATTAGGCGGATGTACAGTCCCGCATTGTTTTCGAGAAAACCGTTAGCGATTCTGTCCGACCGCGACTGCGGCGATGATTCCGAGGGCTCTGATTCCGACATGGACGTCGACACCATACCCGCGGCTGCGCCCGCAACCACATCCGCCGATAACGACGTTTTCACAACCGTCACATGCCATGGTAAACACAAACGCGCCGCGAATCCGTCCGACAGCGATGCGGCTGTGGGACGTTCCGTCCTAAAGCAGTCCAATGTAGGTGGTGCTCGGGTGCGCCGAGCCTCTGCTTCGACTTCAGCTATAGCTCCAGCCGCGGAATCCGCGGTCGCGGCTAAGAAGCTACGCCCCCTGCCTTCCATCACCTTCCGTAACAAAGCTCGTTGGGTGGAAATCTCGAAAGACATTACGGCCAAACAGACTCACTACACGTCCGCCGTTAATACCGTTGCCGGCATTTTTATTAGAGTCTCGACCGCCGATGAGCATCACCAACTCACGAAATATTTCCGGGAGCGAAAACTTCCTTTCTTCACCCGCGCTCTCGAGGATGAGCACGTCCTCCGTATCATCCTTCGCGGTGTTCCCTCAGAGCTCGCTACCAACGATGTCCTAATTTACCTAGAAAAAAAGGATCTCCCAGTCCGTAGAGTACATCGTATGTACCACCCCCGTACGAAGGCTCCCTACAACCTAGTTCTGGTCACTCTGGACCGGGATAGGTTTGGCAAGGACATCTTCCAGATCAGATCCGTGTGCGGTCCCTCCCGCATCATAGTTGAACCTCTTCGTAAGACCTATGTACCCTCGCAGTGTCACAACTACCAGGTGTACGGTCACTCCGCCCGGCACTGCCACTTGCGTCCCAGGTGTGTCAAGTGTCTCGGGGACTACTCCACACTCAAGAGTCCACCGAGCCTCTCAGCTGCGTCCTCTGCGAGCAACCGGGTCACAGCTTGAACTATCGCGGGTGTCTCCGCGCACTCCGCTCGAACCTTCCCCGCCACGGCAGACGTGTGTTTCCCGTCCAGAGCGCATGTCCCGCCGTCCCGGATGAAACCGCCTCCTCTTCCGTCCATGCAAAGCCAGAAGGCTTTCCCTGTCCTGCCGGGCACCCTCAATGCAACGGCAGCACCTACACCCGCGCTGTTCTCCAGCTGTTCACCAGTTCACCCGGCTCCTAAAGCCAAATCCCAGCCTCAGAAGGCTCGGGCCACTCCTGCACCACCTACCGCGTCTTCAGTATCAACCACAGGTATCAATTGGATAGCTCAACTTCTTTTAATACACGATGTACGATGTATCTTAACTCTGCCTTCCCAATACATTCTGGATAACTTAATGTATGTTCGCAAAAACTTTGATAAGCTGGAGTTCGTAAAACACAGGCATGATTTAAAAACTAGAAACTGTGACAAACTGGTCGTTCCATGTTTTAGACTCAGTAAAACCAGTAACAGTTTTTTAGGTAATAGTGTTAGGTTTTATAACAAAGTCCCAAAGCATATTACTGATTTGCCAGACTATAAGTTTAAGTGCCATGTTAAGCGGGTTTTGGTGTCAAAGGGTTATTATGGAGTGGATCAATATGTGAACGATGGTGATGTCTGGAATTGACTCCTCTCTGTGCATCCACTAAAATCGATTGTAATGTATAATGAATTTTAATTATATAAGTATATGTTAAAAAGATAAACCCGATCGAGTTTCTTGCCGGTTCTTCTCGATGACTGGGATGTATTCCGAACCGGTGGTAGTTTTGACGTTCATAAGCGCCTTCTTAGGGCCTAAATTGAATAAAGTATTTTTGATTTCATTTGATTTGTACAAGAAATACTCGCTTTCAACGCGCTCGTCTATAGTACGTCTGAGCTCGAGCTTTTAAGCGCGATCTCAGCTTTCCGGGCCGTTGCGACTACGTTACAACGTCTAACCCGTCTAACCCGCGCCGCGCATAAATAAATTCGCGATAATCATAATATCAGTTCGAACCCGCGGGTTCATATACATTAGATCGATACATTAAGAACTCGTACGTAATTGTATAGTTAAGTTGGCAGCGCGCCCATTGTTCTTTATCTTTCGTTCTATGTCCTCTTAAAAGATGCGTGTTTACGCCCACGCCCGCGTCTCTCTCTGCTCACGCCACCGTGAGCGGGGGCTGAAGATACGATCCCGCACACTCGTCGCGTTTTTTCTTGAAACGACTCGAGCCTAGGCATGTCCCTTGGTGTGGAGCCCTTGAATACTTGAATATTCGCGCAAACACAGTGACTCACACTAGTTTTTCATTTACACAGATCACCTCACACACGTGCACATCTAGATACACATAGTGGTGGGCTGTTTTTTTGCCCTTTTCGGAATTATACAGGTCACACAACATAGTAGTCAGATGCAAAATACACATATACATTCGTGAAACGTGCATGGTTACACATGCATATTTCACGAATTCATATGTTTATTAAATGGATAGATAGCTTAGCGTAGTCAGATCGGGAATGTCGACGACAGTTCAAGCCGAGGCGCACCGAGTGCCCTTGGGCTGATCGTCTAAACAAAGTCGGGTGACTGCCCTAAGCACTCCCCTTAGTAGTCCGGCGAAACTGTAGAGGCCTGACAAAGGAAACAATGTAGGTCAGTTCGACAAAAAAAAAAAGGTAGAACATCGGTGAAATCTCATTGAGGTGTTCTATTGTCTGCACTTTGGGATACACAAAGTGTGCACAAGTTAACCCACGGCCGTGTGACTTGCCATTCATACTCGGATTCGCTCTGAATGCGTAATAAAAGAAGAATACATCAGGTTTACTGAGTGAACGTGTTAAATCTTCGGTCTCATCGTTATTTTACATTATGTATAAATAATATACAAGAAATCATCGTAACGCCTATGGCTGTACCACGATAATGTTCTGTAGTACTTTCAGTACATAGAGTACACCCTCTCCCTTACGTTCATCAACCTAAATGAATTTCACTCGGCCTCAAAGTTTACTTTCCATTGTATATAGGATAAATGTATTATTTCAGAGCTTAGAGATATTGCGAGAGGTTTTCGAAGACCCAGAAGACATAGGTCTAATGGCAGGTATAGTTATGGAAAAGCATATAGAGGGTGGACACGTTCCAGACACAGCCGCTTATGTTATAATGGAACAATTATATCAAAGTATTGTTTTCGACAGACATTGGTATGAGAGATCTAACAGACCTAACGCTTATACTCCTGGTAAGATGCCAACATTAAGCTACCTTTATTTTTTATCATGCAATTCAGCTCGTTTTCTTTCATTTTACTTAACCAATAGGTATAACAGAGTCCGTGATTAGTTATTTGTTAAATGTTATCATCACATGGATCAGACTGTGAATTATTTATAAATGCATAGAGACTATTAACATAGGGTGTGAACTTTAACAATATGTTTACAAACTCACTAAATATCGTATACTTATCAACACATAGCACTCGGGTAAGGGGCAGACAAAGAAAGCACTGTTTTGCTCGTGGCTCGTGGCTCGCAACTCGCAACTCGGAACTCTAAACTCTCTGTATTTATTATTAAAAACACCTATATCAAAAGTACAAAACAAAACGATGTCTAGTTTAAAATCGTGACAACGCCATCTCTTAACGTAAAGAAAAACTAACGACACTGAACACAATACTTATTACAGAATAGTTGTAATTATTTTTTCTTGACATTTTTTTTTCTAGTACAACTTCTTGAAGTCAGAAAATCAACTATGGCTGCACTTTTGTGCTTGGTTGGAGATGAATTTACTCATGTACAGCCTGAAGCTTTCTTAAGAGTCGGTCCAGGGTATGAATATCAATTAAACTTTTAATTAACTACGAATATGTTTCGGTCAGCTTTAGTTAAATTAATGTTAAGTAGAAATTTTGTAAACTAATATGAGCTTTATCTTTCAGAAACGAGGTAGTGAGTTGCGACGAAATCCCAAAAATCGACTTTTCAGCCTGGAAAGAAGAATCCTGTAATTGATCTGATCCTGTGTTTTAAAATCGTAATTCTCGCCTTAAAATTAATAATAATAGGCTTATAATAAATCCTGTAGCTTTGAAAATGAATTCTTTATATGCGATTGAATTACGAAAGTTTATTTTTTAGAAGCAAGAAATCAGTTAATAAAAATAACAAAAAAAAAAAACAATTTTATTCATGACTTTGTAAACAGATTATACGATAATAATTTCTGTAAAAAGATGATATATTATCGAAAATAATAAAGTAGTATTCATGTGTGTACATACAATGTGTTTTAATTCTCTCAAGGAACTTATTAACTAACAATATTTATATATTTTAGTTAATTTCAATTTATTAGTATATTTTTTAGTTTATTCATTTTCTTTTGATTTTTTGTATTTGCACTACCTATAATAACTTTTATTCTTGATAACAATACCGCTGGTTAGTTGGAAGAAAATACCTTGTGCTATTAAGCTCGTCTGTATACAAACTAAAAAGTGCAATAAAGTATTTTTTTTTTTTTTATAAGTTCGGCAGAAATGACTGTACAATACCTGATGGTAAGTACGGTACAGTCCAAAAACAACGGCGACTGTCGGCGTTAAATACCAACGGCAGTCGTCGTCATCATGCCGACCTGCAAAAGTGCCTCTTCACGCCTCGTTTGAAGGACCCCATATCATAAGAGGGAGGGAACACACTAGTCGGGAGGCGATTCCACATCTTCACAGTACGACAAAGATAAGAATTTTCGAACTTCTTCGTTCTTGCCGAGAAGGTTTCTACTGTGAATCTGTAGAGCCGCGTACCCGCCCGAGTGGTTCCGAAGTGGAAAGGAGAAGATGGGATGAGGTTGAATAATTCTTCAGAACACTCGCCATGATACAGCCGATAAAACACGCTCAATGAGGCGATGTCTCTTCGTAACTGTAGCGGTTCAAGGTTGTTAGTGATGTCTGTATCATTCACAATGCGGACAGCACGCCGCTGCAACCTTTCTAGGGCATCGAGGAGGTATTGGGCGGAACCATCCCAGAGATGCGAACAGTATTCCATACACGGCCTAACTTGTGCCTTGTAAAGAAGGTTTAGCTGGCCGGGCGTGAAAAACCGTCGCACTCTGTTTAGGATGCCCAATCTCTTAGACGTTGCGGAGATAACACTTACAACATGGTTCCCTGAGGTTAAGGTCACAGCAGATATCGATCCCTAAGATACTTAAGCTGTCACTCTTTGCAAGCGAGTCATTCTAATATATTCAACTTATACACATAAACACAAAATTATTACCGATTATATATAATTACAAGAGTTTTCCATGTGTGCCTTTGCAATTGTGGTTACAGTAGTAAGCGTATAATTATATATTCCATTATAGTACAATAATAAGGAAGTTTGTGAAAATGGATAAACGCTTGTTATTCTTGCACGCAATAACTTATGAATGGATTTATACGAAACTTTAGAGTAATCAATACAGCTTATATATTAGAATAGCACAGAGACTAAAATTGTATAAAGACATTATTTATATTGTCTGAAATATAGTTAGGATATTATTATAAATATGTTCGCAGTCCAAGCAATACTCACCCCACAAACTTGGATGAGGCAACATACCCTGGCCACCCGCACCTTAAGCACTACTTTTCACACGCCTACACGCGGTACACACTTTCACTCGGATTGGTCAATACATATATTAATGGAACAAATGCAAATTTAAATCCAATCAAAAATTATTTATTCACCCCAGACCCTAAGGCAAACGTTTTTGGACGTCGAAACTAACACCGGTTAGGAAAAAAGGCCCAGTCATCGAGAGAATCGCCAAGAAATTCGAACTGGTTCTGGTTCGGGCAGATTTTTATTTATGCGATTGGAGGTAAACGAATAGAATGGTTACCTGATGGTAAGTAATCACCGCCGCCCATAGACATCTGTGACACGAGAGGCATCTCAAATGCGTTGCCGGCCTTCGAGGTAGGAGTAGTCTCGTTTCTTGAAGGTCTGTGGGTTGTATTGGTCCGGAAAGGCTGCCGCTGGGAGTTATTTCCAGAGGGTCGACATACGTGGAGAAAAACACACGTGAGAACCGCTCAGTAGACGATTTCCAACCATCAAAATGACACTGATGGAATTTCATTTTATGGCGAGTCGTTCGGTAATGGAACCCAGCAACAGATATCAATCCGAACAGCTCTTCAGAACACTCTCCGTGGTAGATTTTGTAAAGGGCGCAAAGTGACGCAACATCCCTACGAAGCTCCAAAGTGTCGAGTCCTAAGGAAAGCATCCGGTCGTCGATGATTCGAATCGCTCTCCGTTGGATTCGGTCGAAAGGAAGTAGATCGCATTGGGGCACTCCGGCCTAGAGATGAGAACAGTATTCCATATGTGGACGGACTTGCACTTTATACAGCTGAAGGCGTTGAACCAATGTGAATTACCGTCCTGCTCTGTTAAGGACACGTAATATTTTTGAAGCCAGTTTTGCTCTACATTCCAAATAACCCTCAAACTGAATGTCGCTAGATATGTCGATATCGAGGATACTGGAATTAGGCTCCGTAACTAGGGGAACTCCTTGAAAATTTGGGATTACGTCAAAAGGGGTTTTTTTGGTGGTGAAGGCACATACCTGTGTTTTTGTGGGGCTAAATTCGACTAGATTTTGTTCTCCCCCAATCCGAGACACGCTCCAATGAGGTCTCTATCTAAATGTTTTAGGTAGCAGATAATTGTTATAAATATATATAATTCCGATATATCCGCCTTGGAAACCAAGCATCAGTTATTAACAAGTTATAATAAAGCTATCTGCTTGTATTATTCATATAGTAAATATATGTTTTTTCAGTGTGCTCTTAGACGTCTTCATTGAATTTCATTTACAGTTTTTAGACGTTCTTTATTATTCGAATCATATTACTAGAATAAATAGTCGCTTCTGTACACAACTTTTTACTGCCAACTCGCAACTTCGTGTCTTTAATATATATATATAAGTTATAGTAAATAGTGAGAAGACGTAGATTTACAGAAATGGTCTTCCAACAACTTTTGTAGGTATGTCACATACGCCATCTACCGCAATATGTAACGTGTACATCAAGTATGTAAATACTAATAGTGTGTTGGATGGTATTTGACATCAACACCATATTTGGAACATCAACCCACTATACAACTCCATCGGTGTTTAATTACACTATATAAGAAACTGATGCAAATTTCAAGCTATAAAATGGATATCTCTTAAAAATATTATTATGTAGATATTGTGAAAGTAATAAGGTTTTTGCGATCATATAAAAACAATCGCTTCTCGGTTTCGCAAGGAATTATATTATGAGACTCTTAAGTTAATACGTGTCTACTAAGACTACTAAGGTCTAAAAAGACCTCTTCTATCTTCAAAATTTCTTAGTTGATAATTATTTTTCTAACTGAAAATAAAAGAGTCGAAGTCTTAAAATTTTGCATTACTTAATCTAAATCAAGATATGAATCTCTACATCTATGTGTAAGCAGTTTTTAATATTTACCAGTTTAAATAGTGCTCATTTAACTCAATGTAATATTCTCAGACGTTGTTATGGTTACTGATTTATGTAGTAGACATGAGAGCGGTAAATAAGACAAACTTGCCGCCGAATTGACCAAACAAACAAATTAATCAAATTACATACATATATACAAATATGTATATGAATTTCAATTATATTAAATCTTGGAGTCCAGCACAGGGCACTCCTTACGCATAGATTTACAGTGAAGAACATATTTTTGCTAAATTTCACGAAAGAGAAGGGCGACAGCTAGTCTAAAATGAAATAGCCCAAGTTAGTTCTTATAACTACTGTTACGAATATATGTGAGGTGGTTGTAAATCAGCTCTATCCGTAACATTAAATTATTTCTCGTTCTATTTGTATAATACAAGGTGTATTGTACAAATGTTGATGTGGCTCGTTGACTCGTCGCTCGTAGAGTCGTTTGCCGTAGGTATTGTTGTGGTTTGTTATCGCCGCGTATCTCTAATCTTGAACCTTTCGAACTATTTATCACAATTTCGCTTGTCTGTACTGATCAGACGCCATACAATCTCTGTCCGTCCTGATCAGACGCTATACAGTCTCTGTCCGTTCTGATCAGACGCTATACAATCTCTGCCTTGTTTCCCATTCGTATTCCTTATTTAAATGCCTCGCAGCTGATCCGCTAGCGAGCGCACTCCGCGCGTGTGGCCGCCTTCCGTAATTTTTTCTCAGCCCGACGCGCGACGACACCCCGTAGGGAGGGCTCGTAGGAATATTTTTAGTGAATGGACCCAATGAGTCCATTGTCCATTTTCTATTTATGACACCATTCTGTGCCCTGTATATATAACTTCCTGTCTGACAAAACTTATCCCTAATAAATTACGTGGTGTATTGTTCTTACAATCAATCAATATGTTCAGAGTTCTTACTCACAAAAAACTTATTACTAACACATTGTGACTTTCTACGTACTCCGTAATAACAAAAACCTTAACCGTAATAAATTATGTCCGATATTTCGTAAAACTAGCACATAAAACTAATTGTCCCGCACATGGCTCGCTGTCCGTAACAGTTCTCCCCCCGGCGTAGCTTGCGTAGCCTCTATTTCCAGGACGGCGAGTTTTGATGTCGGGTGCTGGAACACGCTGCTCCGTGTCTGCACGTCAGCACTCCGCACTCCTCCGTCTGGTCCGGTGTATGCCCGTACAATTAGTCCGCGCGGCCATGTGTTCCATGGTAGCGAGGCGTCAACGACTACGACAAGGTCCCCGACGCTCAGAGGCCGTCGTCGGTCGGCTGCTTTCTTCACTGACCCCGCTAGCCACTCCCATGCGCCACCATGATTAGGCGTGTAGAGCGGAACGTAACGCCACTCCATTCGGCGTCGTAATCTCTCTACTCGTAGAATGAGTGTCCACTCGTCGTAGGCGGTGCGTAGTTCATTTTCCGCCCCGCGAAAGTTCGTAGCGTTATCGCTATACATAATAGCTGGCCAACCTCTTTTCGCCGCCATTCGTCGTAGCGCCATGATCGTTGAATCAGTTGAAAGTGATGCCGCGATCTCTAAATGGATCGCCCTTGTAGTTAAACATGCAAATAGGGCGACCCATCGCTTCTCTCTTCGCCGATCAATGGTGACTTGTAGCGGACCGAAGTAGTCGACTCCGCAATTTGTAAACGGTCGGTGGAACGCGTCGAGTCTGACTGCCGGTAAATCTTCTGTTATCGGCGTGCGAGGCGTCGCTCTACGTATTTTGCACCTCGCACATTCCCGCTCCACTGTACGTACTGCGGGTCGTAGCTTCCAGATCCGATATCGTTGTCGCGAGTCGTTTATTACTCTCTCGCGGTTGCTGCGACCCTCATCGCGTTGTTGTTCAACGATGAGTTTCTGTACCGTCGAGTGTTTGGCGTCTAATATAAGCGATTGTTTGCCGCTTGATGATACGTTCGCGGCTCCGACCCGTCCGCGCATACGTAGCATATCGTCTTGGTTTATCTCCGTATCCAGCTTGTAGAGGCGGCTTGTTCGCGGTATTACTTTGCCTCGCGTTAATCGCTCTATATCGTCGGCGAAACTCTCAATTTGTGTCTGTCGTAACACATTTTCAGCGCGTTCATGTCGTTTCTCGATATGTTTTGCTCTGCGCCGACATATGTCTGCGAATGCTAACATCGTAGCGACAGTTCTCACCAGTCGTTCGTACGAGGAGAATCGCACTGCGTCTGGTAATATTGCATCATTCGATTCGATCGCGTAGGTCACTACGATTTCCTCGACGTCTTCTTGTGGTGCCGTGTGTTCGGTAGGCAACTCGCATTCCGCGCGAGTAAGGAAGCACGGTCCCGTGAACCACCGGTCGTTGTTGTTGATCGTTATGTTCGACGATCGCGTTGCACTATCTGCGACGTTTAGTTGGGTCGGTAACCATCGCCACTGTTCCTTTTCGGTAAGTTCGGATATTTCTCCGAGGCGATGTACAACATTCGGCGTGTATTTGCGTTTGTCGTTTCGTATGCAATGTACCACGGTAGTTGAATCTGTCCAGTATACTGTGCGAGCAATTTCTAAACGGTGTTCGTGGCGAATAGCGTCGCTCAAACACGCTCCGATAACGGCGGCTTGTAGTTCTAGCCGCGGAATCGTTTGTGTGCGTCTAGGTGTGACTTTCGCCTTTGCTGCCTTTAACACGACGTGTACGCGACCGTCTTTGTATGTCATGCACCAATACGCTGCTGTTGCATAAGCCTGTTCACTCGCGTCGCACAGTATGTGTAGTTCAACCTGCTTCATCATTATCAGATTGTAATAACGCGACAAGCGCTGTCTTGTTACATTCTCGAGTTGATACAGCCAATCAACGAACGTTTCGGTATCTAAATGTAGTCTCCGTACGTTTTCTTGTTTGTAGTTGCCGAGCTTTATGTATAACTCGATCGATCGTGTGTGTAGCTCGGCCGGTACGTGGTCGCATCGCTGGATAGTCCCGCCTAACATCTGTTTCACATGATTATCAGTGTTGTCTGATCTCGTTAAACGCGCCCCGCCGAGTGCGTTTATTCTAAAGTGACTTTTGACAAGTTTGTCAAACACTTGTGCTACGCTGCTGTCCCCGCGTCCCGGTATGTAAACATGTAACAAGTAGTCGTTGCTTTGATTGATCGTGTGCGGTACCGTTCCGTGTACCACCCAGCCCAGTTGAGTTTTACTCGCAGCCGGCTGGTTCGCTTTACCGATGCGTAACTTCCTGGACACGATCATTTCCCAGTGATCCGTGCCTATTAATATGCGTGGACGTGCCTTTTCGTAGCACACTTGTTTCACCGCTAGGTTTCTCAGGTGCGCGTGTTTTAGTATACTTTTCGGTATCGTTTGTTCGCGCAACCGAAGTCCCTTTATTGTACGCGCTCGAAGGTCGTGTGCGTTATCACTGTCTCGTTCACACAGCTTTAATTGTATAAGCTGGCTTTGTGCGTATTCTCTCCCCATGTTAACACCATTTATTTGCAGCGGATATATCGGTCCGTGCGCGCCAATAGTATTCGCTAAGTCTTCATCTATTAGTGAAACGGTCGATCCCTCGTCTAACAGCGCATACGTATCTACCGCACCTTTAGGTCCCGATATAGTTACCGGACAGACCTTAAGCATAATTTCTGTCGGTTCGGAGATAGTAGCGACGGACATTACTGTCTCACTTGTGACTGACTTCTCAATCTCGCTCGGCTCGTTTAAATGAAGCGAAGCGTGATGTGGGCGACGGCAGGAATCAACGCCGCACGGTTTTTCTTTACAGTTCGCTCGACGGTGGTTCTTGTCAATACACTTGAAACAGACGCTTTTGCTTTTCACTAAATCCCAACGCTGCTCGACGTTCAGTGCCTTGTACTGCGGGCACCGAGACAACGAATGGGGCTTCTTACAACACGGACACCGACGTTCGGTTTCGGTGTCTGTTGTAGTGAAAACGCTCTGCTTCTTTTTCAATACGAACTGCGGTGCGGCCGGTTTGATGTCTCGCCTAGAAGGCGCCGTAGTATAAGCGGCCGCGTATGTATGTTTTATTGCGCGGCTCGCTTCGCGCATTAGAAATTGTGACAACACGACGATCTCTGGATCTGTAGTACCGTCGTTCTCTTCTGCATAGTCGCACCATCGAGCTTTCAGATGCGGACTGAGCTTTTCTAATACTTCTCGTGCTAACATGGGGTTGTGCAAATAATTTCGTTTATCTAAATTTTGTAGAATACACACTATATTCTGTAGTTTCACTGCGAATGTGTTCAATTCACTTGCGGTCGTTCCAGGTCGTGGTAACCTTCTCATATCTTCGAATGCTTTATCAATGATGACTTCCGGTCTGCCGAAACATTGCTCTAGTGTGCGCATGATGTCATCAGGGTTTGCCGCAGTATGTAATAATGCCGACACCGCGTCGCGGGCGTCTCCTCGCAAGCTGTTACGTAGTCGCGCTATATTTTCAACCGGCGTAAGTCGATACAGTTGTGTAGAGTCACGCATCGCCGCTTTAAATGGTAGCCACTCATTGATGGCTCCGGCAAACGTCGGTAGGTCGATGGCTTGTCGTGGTGTGGGCTGTGTACGCGTCATTTTCTCTAGTACTGCGGCAAGTTGTTTAATGTCGCTACTCTGCGACGGTGAACGCGAACGGGCGCGTCGTTCTGGCCTGCATTCGCCTTGTGGCACATCGATACGTTTGCACGGTGCTTGCTCCCCCCGTGCTACATCGGATTGCGAGCGAAGCCAGTCATCCACACGGTGAATTCGTTCTTCTGACTCCTCGTTCCGTTGCTCGCGTTCATCCTCTGTTTCATTGCGTATCGATGTCAGCTTTACGGCGAGTCGTCTTCTAATCAACTTAGCCTCTATGCTTAGTTGTTCTCGCCGTATATTTGCTAGTTTTTCTTCCGCCTCTAGCTCGGCGAGGCGTGATCGCATCGTCACGCTCATTGTCGATCGTTGTGAGCGTGACGGTGAAACACGTCCTGTTCTTGTTGTGATTGTTCGAGTTGCTGGTGCGAGGGGCGCGTCTTGCGGTCGTGACACTCCCTCCATTCCCTGCTCGTCTAGAGATAACGGTGATTCGTCTAAAACTCTTATCGTCGTCTCCTGTGCCTCCATTGCGTTGCTCTGATTTCTTGTAATAACCATTTTGAGTACGCCGATCGTGGATGCTCACAGAATTCTTGACGTTTTTGTGTTTTCTTCGAATCGCTGTTTCTTTTCTTCAATCCGGTTCGCGGTAGACCAAGCAATGGTCACTTATTGAAGTAAAGCTTTCTGTATTCGGTTCGCAAAGGACCAAACAATGGTCTTTTCTTGAAGCGAAGCTTTCAATATCCGACTATGAAGGACCAAGAAATGTCCTTTCTCGTTGAAACGAAGCTTTCAATATCCGGCTCTGAAGGACCAAGCAATGTTGCGAATATATGTGAGGTGGTTGTAAATCAGCTCTATCCGTAACATTAAATTATTTCTCGTTCTATTTGTATAATACAAGGTGTATTGTACAAATGTTGATGTGGCTCGTTGACTCGTCGCTCGTAGAGTCGTTTGCCGTAGGTATTGTTGTGGTTTGTTATCGCCGCGTATCTCTAATCTTGAACCTTTCGAACTATTTATCACAATTTCGCTTGTCTGTACTGATCAGACGCCATACAATCTCTGTCCGTCCTGATCAGACGCTATACAGTCTCTGTCCGTTCTGATCAGACGCTATACAATCTCTGCCTTGTTTCCCATTCGTATTCCTTATTTAAATGCCTCGCAGCTGATCCGCTAGCGAGCGCACTCCGCGCGTGTGGCCGCCTTCCGTAATTTTTTCTCAGCCCGACGCGCGACGACACCCCGTAGGGAGGGCTCGTAGGAATATTTTTAGTGAATGGACCCAATGAGTCCATTGTCCATTTTCTATTTATGACACCATTCTGTGCCCTGTATATATAACTTCCTGTCTGACAAAACTTATCCCTAATAAATTACGTGGTGTATTGTTCTTACAATCAATCAATATGTTCAGAGTTCTTACTCACAAAAAACTTATTACTAACACATTGTGACTTTCTACGTACTCCGTAATAACAAAAACCTTAACCGTAATAAATTATGTCCGATATTTCGTAAAACTAGCACATAAAACTAATTGTCCCGCACATGGCTCGCTGTCCGTAACAACTACAGTTATTTACTAGTGAAAGACAAGTGAAAATCAGTCCAATCGTTATAGCTACTCCACGCGGATGAAATCGCGAGTAACAGCTACTTGAGAATAAAATAGCTCAAATTAGTTCTCATTATTTTAGTTATATGCCAGTGAAAGTCTCCTTAAAATTGATCCAGTTGTTTTGAAGATTCCACGTTGGACAACGTCGCGGGGAACAGCTGGTCTAAAAGTAAGTATTTTCTTATAAGATCAGCTATCGCGAATAAAATTGCAGATAGCAGCAAATTACTTCTTAAGGGACCAGCTATCTAGCAGTGAAAGTCCCGTAACAATCAGTATATCAGCCGTTTCAGGTATTCCTTTGTGGACAATATCAAGGGTGATAGCTAGTCTAAAATAAAATAATCTAATTTACTTCTCATAAGATCAGGTATGTGTTTGTAAAAGTTTTGTGAGAATTGGTTCAACTGTTTCAGATTTTCCACTGTCATTCATTCGTTCACTCATTCCATTTTGCTTAGGAGTGTATGGGCCAGTGAGCTGTCGGTTGATACCAGATTCCATACAGAATTTATTAAAAGCTTCATTCATATTCTTCTTATCATTATCAGACTGTAAAGTATATTTCTGATATTTTCATGATTTTCGATCAATTATTTAAATGTTTTAAAACTCTCAAGAAGTTCTCATTTACAATGCATAAAGTGAACAAAGATCTTCCTAGAATAATCGTCTATTAATGTGACAAAGTATCTGGCATCGCCGAGTGACTTTTTTTCCATTGGGCCGCATACATCAGAATGTATTACCTTTACAAGACTAGAAGTTATTGTGCCAGTTTGCTTAAACCAGTATGATTGTTTAAACGGTTCTCTTGTCTGTTTCCCTTTTAAACAGGTATTGCAAACTACATATTTCTTTATGTTAAAATCTAAATCAACTCCTTCAACAGACTCATGAAGTTTTTGAAGAGTATGATAACTTTAATGTGCCATTCTTTTATGCCAAGGATGGACCGAGGATAAGAAACCAAATATTTCATTATGCATATTATTCATCACTACATATAAAGAATTCTGTGCATAACCAGTCGTGATGAGTTTTAAATCTTGATATATTTTACAGCAGTCTTCTTCTTCTTCTTCTTCTTAATTTTTTGGCTCCGTCACGGTTTGTGCACTAGCCAGCGTCAAGTAACAAGATTATAATGTTATTATTATAATGTTCTAACAAGATGGTGGTTTCCTTATTAGAACTTTCCATGGAGTTTTGGCGGCATCTCAGAATGCACGCTCCGTGGTATTATTTCCCATCCACTTCACTTGTGCATAATAACCGAACTATATTACG
This sequence comes from Antheraea assamensis, assembly GCA_035772565.1. Classification (NCBI taxonomy): domain Eukaryota; kingdom Metazoa; phylum Arthropoda; class Insecta; order Lepidoptera; family Saturniidae; genus Antheraea; species Antheraea assamensis. The sequence goes on from JAQQSE010000009.1 coordinate 5,465,780, forward strand.
TAAAACGCCACCAATATTACAAAATATAGAGTCTAATAACACAAGATTATGAATAAAATATGAAAACCACTACATGACAGACTAAGATCCCGCCAAAAAACTCTTTACAGCAGTCTTTAACAAAGTTTATTTTACAATTATTCTATGTCATCTTATGTATTGATAATCAATTTACAACTGGTTCGAGAACATATAGTATATTTTTTACTTATATCCTGCTAAGTAGATTGTTGGTGTCTCTATCATAGCTTTCTGTACTTACTTTGCCACAGCCCTTCACTATTAATGTCTTGTTGTCTGCTGCCTTAGTACTAGCAACTGAAGCAGGTTAGAAATCGTATAAGACATTTCTGTTATTTGTTATATGCATTGCCGCTCCAAAATCAATATACCAACAGCCATTCTCCAGTTCTGGTGACACTGGAAAGGCGCCCACAAAGCTGGAAGGATTGTAAGGTTTTGTATTATCTGTGGTTTTATTAAACACACCTATCTTTGATTTGAGTTTTGATTTATATGACAATATTTATTACATTTAAAGCAACGGGACCTTTAGCCCATGGTTTACAGTGCTTACTTTTACTTGGATTGCTTGGACTCCGAACATATTTATTATACAAATCCTAATTATATTTTAGCCAATTTAAATAATGTATTTATAAAATTTTAGTCTCTGTGCTATTCTAATATATAAGTTGTATTGATTACTCCAAAGTTTCGTATAAATCCATTCATAAGTTATTGCGTGCAAGAATAACAAGCGTTTATCCATTTTCACAAACTTCCTTATTATTGTGCTATAATGGAATATATAATTATACGCTTACTACTGTAACTACAATTGCAAAGGCACACATGGAAAACTCTTGTAATTATATGTAATCGGTAATCATTTTGTTTATGTGTATAAGTTGCATATATACTCTATTGCACTTTTTAGTTTGTATACAGACGAGCTTAATGGCACAAGGTATTTTCTTCCAGCTAATCAGCGGTATTGTTATCAAAAATAAAAGTTATTATAGGTAGTGTAAATACAAAAAAGGAAAAGGAAATGAATAAACTAAAAATATACTAATAAATTGAAATTAACGAAAATATATAAATATTGTTAGTTAATAAGTTTGTTGAGAGAATTAAAACACATTGTATGTACACACATGAATACTACTTTATTATTTTCAATATTAGATCATCTTTTTAAAGAAATTATTATCGTATAATCTGTTTTCAAAGTCATGATTAAAATTGTTTTTTTTTTTTTGTTTTTATTAACTGATTTCTTGCTTCTAAAAAATAAACTTTCGTAATTCAATCGCATATAGAGTAATCATTTTCAAAGCTACTGGATTTATTATAAGACTATTATTATTAATTTTAAGGCGAGAATTACGATTTTAAAACACAGGATCACATCAATGACAGGACTGTTCTTTCCAGGCTGAAAAGTCGATTTTTGGGATTTCGTCACAATTCACTACCTCGTTTCTGCAACACAAAGCATATATTAGTTTTCGAAATTTCTATTAAACATTAATTTTACTAAAGCTGACCGAAACATAGTCGTAATTAATTAAAAGTTTAATTGATATTCATACCCTGGACCGATTCTTAAGAAAGCTTCAGGCTGTACATGAGTAAATTCATCTCCAACCAAGCACAAAAGTGCAGCCATAGTTGATTTTCTGACTTCAAGAAGTTGTGCTAGAAAAAAAAATGTCAAGCAAAAATAATAACAACTGTTCTGTAATAAGTATTGTTAAAGTTTATACTCTATGTTAATAGTCTCTACGCATTTGTAAATAATTCACAGCCTGATCCATGTGATAACATTTAACAAATAACTAATCACAGACTTTATTATACCAATAGATTAGAATGAAAAAACCGAGCTTAATTGCATTATCAAAAACAAAGGTAGCTTATATTGGCATCTTACCAGGAGTATAAGCGTTAGGTCTGTTAGGTCTCTCATACCAATGTCTGTCAAAACGAATACTTTGATATAATTGTTCCATTACAATATAAGCAGCTGTGTCTGGAATGTGTCCACCCTTTATATGCTTTTCCATAACTATACCTGCCATTAGACCTATGTCTTCTGGGTCTTCGAAAACCTGTTGCAATATCTCTAAGCTCTGAAAAAATACATTTATCCTATATACAATGGAAAGTAAACTTTGAGGCCCAGTGAAATTCATTTAGGTTGACAAACGTAAAGGAGACAGAAGACTATCGTGGTACAGCCATAGGCGTTACGATGATTTCCTATATATTATTCATAGATAATGTAAAATAACAACGAGGCCGAAGATTTAACACGTTCACTCAGTAAACCTGATGTATTCTTCTTTTATTAGGCATTCAGAGCGAATTCGAGTATGAAATAGCAAGTCACACAGCAACAGCCCGTGGGTTAACTTGTGCACACTTTGTGTATCCCAAAGTGCAGACAATAGAACACCTCAATGAGATTTCACCGATGTTCTAGCATTTGCATTTTTGCTTTTGTCATTAATTCATCACCAATGAATCTTTGAGCTCAGCGATCAATAATATCCAGCATGGCCAATTGATATTTGGAGGGTCCGTACGAAAGATGGCAGCAATACTGTACGCACGGCCAAACTTACCATAATTTTTTTTCAATCTTTTCCATGCTGATTAACCTTACAGTATCCCGAATCTTCACGGAACATAAGTTGAATTAGATTTTGATATTGTATCTAGTTTGAAATTCTATCATAAGGTATTGTTTGGTGTACTTGGATTGTTACCGAAGTTATGACACGGGCCTCAGATTGGACTGTACCACAGACGTTAAAATTGAAATAATTAAAAAAAAAAACTAATTTTGTTAAAAAATCAAGAATATGTATCTAAAAGAAAAAGAATAGGTTATTTTATATGTACCTCTGGCTCCATTATATACTTCAAGTCATCAAATGTTTCATGTGTTTTTGTATAACCCGTACATTACGTCCCTATATCGAATATACGGGGACCATTCCTAAATAATCGCCTTTATTTATATCTAGAGATGACACGTATCTATTGTTGCCTGGAGTGGTCCAAGAGTTCTATCAGCCATCTGAGAACATAAGTAAGTTAAAATACCCACTACGTGCGTAAACATAGGATGATCTAGCTTTTCGAGGTTATCTTTGCCCATTACCTACACACTCGTCAGTGTTTAAAAAAATAGTAATAGCTATTGATCTGGTGAATTTCAGCATTCTCAGTTATTCAGTAAAGCAAAAATATGGAACGAAACAAGACGATGGTCAAATATATCATGACTGTTTTTTAAATAAGCAATTATGCTGTATGAAGAGAAGAAGCACCTACTACTCTAAGAGGATTAGTTCAGAATCATATTGGAATTACTTAGGATTACCGTAATTGTCTATTGTAAACAAAGTATGTGAGTAAATACTAATCGATGTATAGGTTCATTATATTAAAATATTTGAATTTTCTTGTTATGATAGAACCCATGTCTTGAGGGCTTCTAACAATATTATTTCTATAACGTAGATTTCGGAGACGGCACATAAGATTGTACAGTAATTGTTTATACCCAAGTATTCAAATGTTTTTTACTAGAATAGTCTTCGCAAGAAACTGGAGTCGCGCGCTGACTTTTTTTTGTTTGATATAAATCAATAGCGTCTGATGTTTATACGAACTCTTCACGCTCCATTGAATAGTGATGTACTTTTTCTATTGCAATACTTACATCAGGATCTATAATGCGATTGTGATCTCCTCCAGGTTGCTGAACTGCTCCATGAAGTACAGTGACGATGTTGTCATCCATTGCTAACTGTTCTACGAATATACTGTTGTCAACGACTTGTATAGAGCCGACCACAGTGCCGTTGGGAGCGATTTTACTGAAAATTAATAGTTTAAATTCAATTTACGATGGTGATAGACAAGGACAGAACACTTTCTTTAACATCTCAGTAGAGGTGAAACCAGACGGTTATTTAGAGTAATCAGTGTATAGAAAATCATAAATATTGATAGATACCTAGGCGCTTTCCTATACCACTATCCCTACCAAATTATTTCTAATATAATATATAGACATATAATTAGAAGAATATTATAATTAAAATGTAATATTTGAATTGGAGTATGCGCTAATAACGACCGGATATAATGCGTGTCGACGCCAGCGGAGATGTGTCTTTATTGAACAGATATAACAGGCAGCTAACATTTTGGGAGTAAGGCAAAGAAGTAATGAAAAAATTCCATCATAACTATAATGTCTACACGGGAATACTTTGAAGTGATTCTTCAGGATACCGCAAAAAATATCCTGCTCAAAAGGCATCTCTATTAATCTCAATATGAAAAGGGGTCTTGTCGCGATTTACTATGTAAAAAAAAATGAAATCTTTTTTGAACTTTTATAATTTTGTAATTTGTAAACGGCTTATCCGATTCGTACGGGCAGAATATACTCTTGCAGGGAATAAGACGCTCTACAAAAAATTTAATATTTTGATGTATCTACTCCTTCAGAAGTCTTTCAAGGTTTAAGTTTAACTTACCAGAGAATTTTATCTTTTTCTGGTGAATTTATTAAATTCATTGCCAAGTTTTGGACTAAGTATTTTTTTTATATCTTGTTTAAGTACTGAGAGTATCAAGATGTTTTAACTGGTACTTCTACACAAGAACATAGTTTTAGATGCTGTACATTGATAGTAGCATTTTAAATATTAATGTTTTTCTTTCAAACATCATATTTGTAAAGTAGAATTATTTTAATAAAAATCTTATTTAAAATTAAGAAAATGTTATCGATTGAAATTAAGTGAGCTTTAATAATACTTTGTTGGTTTTATTCATTTCAAAATATGGTCCAGTTATCAGGGAAGTTAAGAAAAGTATATAACGAAAACATATTGAAAAAATGGTCAGATATTATATAGTTATTATGAAAAGAAAATTATTGAATAAATTTCATATTTTCACATCTCGTTGGCGTTTTTACTAAATCTATATTTTCTTTATTAAAGCGACCTCCGATATAGCCGAATTCATTGTATTATGATTAATTAGCTCCTGCTTGAAATTCAAATCATGGTTTAGAGCTAAACCAACAGAGGACGCAATACATCAAGTTTTAACATAACGCACCACAATAAATATGCAAATCTGATGAAAACTATTATATTCTTGATTAGTAAACTAAGGTTTATAAACAGTAAGGAAGCCATCAAGGCACATTAACCGAGGTAGGTAGGATCAGAGCCAGATATATCTATATGATATGAGGACGTACCGAAATATACGTTCAACATACAAATGTACATATACTTATTTATCTTTAGTAAGGTATTAAGAAATTAGCATAAAAAATTAAAAATATTTTGGTCCAAAAATAATAACAATTGTGCTATTTCAAGCATGAGTATTAATTTAAAAAATAAAGGGTTACTATGACAACAAAAAAATATATATATCAAGGAGAATACAATTTTACAGGGCTGTCAAGGTATAATGTGTATATGGGTTCATGATATATATCCGCTAACAGACAATGTCATTTCTAATTAAGTCTCCTTCGCTTACTGCCATACCTATGGTGATAGTAGCTGAGCTACCGAATTCAATATTCTATAATTGTAATATGACACTACACGAGTCATTAACGCCTAAATTTCAGGAGTCCGATATTGTGCCCTCTCAATACGTTCTTGATATTCTAATGCAAATCCATAAAAACTTAGAAGATCTGGACTTAGTAATAAGCCGACATGATTTAAATACTACAAATAGTAACAAATTGGTAATTCCCTGTTTGAGACTCAGTAAGACCAGTAACAGTTTTTTTATATAAAGTTGCGTTTTAAAACAAAGTCCCAGAACACATTACCGATTTGCCGGATAGTAATTTTAAGCGCCATATTAAGCAGGTTTTGATGTTCAGTAACTAGTTCAAGTTGCATCAATATGTGAACAGTCATGATGTCTGTAAATAACCCCTCTGTTTGTACATCCTTCAAAAGAGGATGTAACGAACATGTATTTACATTAAAAAAATGTTTATGAAACATTCAGAGATCTAGTTGTTTTGCCAGTTCTTCGTCACCATTGGATTTGTAGCGACACACATACCTACATCAAACGTGGCATGTGTGTACTACAACAACTTAGGGGAAAAACCAGCGGCAATATAATATTCCAAGCCTAGTCGGCTTAACAGGGCGATTATTAAAGACTCGCCGCCCAGGTGGCGACCACATGCTACCTGGGTGCAATTATAATCTCGCTGACAAATCCTATTTACAATGCAGCGCACAATTACTGTTTAGCATTATTTTATTATTTAAATTATCTTCATTTTTGCTTTATTCTACTGTATTGTTAATTTATTGTTTTACTTTTTAAGACTGTAATATTATTTGTATTGTCGGTTTACTTCTATCCTGTTGATTTGCACGTGTTCTATTTTGTACCATATAAATATAACCTGCTCAGCTCAATAAAAGGGAGATTCGTAATCCAGCTGCCAAAGCGATTACAAGTCTGCACATTGGAGTCAGATATTTCATTTATTCATTCCAACCTTCTGATATTAGCATAGTGGTAATCACACTACCACTTCTGCTAAAGTGGTGACGCGACGCCGCTCCCGCGTCCTACAGATTGTTTTATCCATACCGATGGAAGTTTTGATATTTATAAGAGCCCTTTCAGGGCCTAAATTAAATAAAGTATTTTTGATTCTGATTTTTAAATACAATAATAAGTAACGTACTATTGCTTACTCTTCTGGACGGCGTGGAACCAACGCAGCACGAAAGGAAACTCTATGTATAATTTTACAGGAACGTTTTTGTCGTAAATGTCTCTGTACTTCCTTTGGTCTTCTAGAATAATGCCCCTTTTTAGCATATTATGTCTTCCTAAAATATTTATGATTAAATTATTAATTGTCACTTAGTAAATTATTAAACACCTCACAAAGTTAAACAGTTTTAAATATTATAATACACTCACAATTATATTTTAAACTTGTATTTATCCATTATTTTATATTTACAATTTTAAAGAAATTACTTACCTAATAACAATGGCCACAATTCATAATACATTATTTGCACGTAAGATGCGATAATGATATCTCTGCAGGTAAAGAATATTTTATCGTCGCTCCAGCCTGGATTTTGTTCGAACCATTTTACGGGCACATACATTATGCAGCCTCCACAGCAAAATGTGTATTAGGTTCGTACCGATAAATCCATTAGGAACTGCAAGGGATTAATTAGAAACTATAGATTTTCTACGACAAAATAATTTCTCTACTAAAGGTTTTCAAAGACTTCTCCATATTGCAAGGACTTTCATATGCAAGAGTGAAATAGTGAGGCTTATTACATCTGTAGTTGTTAATTTCATACTCTTGTTTTTCTGTTTTTTTTTAATGTCTGTTTATAGAAGAAAAAATGTATATGTGCTGTTATCTAGTTCTTATGTAGTGTAATCTAGATCCATTGGATTCGTAACTTGCGATTAGGCTGAGTATGAATGCATTGAAGCATTTCGTTGTAGAACTTTTTTAACTAAATGCTTGGTGTTCGTATATTAGACTAGAAATTATACTGCATACAGAGAAGGCAAATTTGGATTTTTGAGATGTCATCAAACATCTTATAATACTTTAATGTCTGTATAGAAGGGATCTATTTCATAAAAGTAAGGGTTAAAATATTTATCAAGAAATATGAGTAAATCAAATACAAGAGTCTTACCATTTCTTGTGCACCCAGTTTCAATTACATCTTGTATCGTGCAAGAACAGTTACCATCACTAGGAAACTACTCTACCGTTGACTATTTCAGTCTTTAAACGACCGCCCTCGTACTCTCTGATTTGTGCATATGCACCATCTTGGAAATTATAAAGATTATTTAAATCCCATGTAACTGTTGGGTAGTCCATCTGAAATTTTGTAATTCTTATAATCTGTATCGCATCTAGTAACTTTATTTCTTTCCTTTCTGAATAATCAGATTAATATATACTACATTTTGTTAGATACACTCTCAGCTGGACCAGCCATCTTTTCATTCGTAATATCTCCTAACAGAACTCCACGCGTGAATCGGGTAGACTACAATTTTAGTGAATTTTTACTATATTGCTCAGCTTCTTTAAGGCTATCCTGATATCACTGTGACATAGAAAGACCTATTTTGTTGGCACTTGTACTACCCTTCATTCTTAATGGAGCCTCAGTACACATTATTTACAATTAAACCAATAATTAAAAATATGTACTAACCCTATCTGGAGTAGTGTTAAAGGCAACACATCCTTGATTTTGGAAAGAATATGGTCGCGTCTGGTTCATACATCTGTGACCAGAAAAACGGTGTACGGGATCGTATTCGGGGACCTCGACAGGTGTGCACATATAATCAGATAATCCCTCTTCCTCGCAACAATGAGTTGTTTCATATACATAATTCACTGAAAAATATACAATAACTCAATTTTATGTCACTTGTCTATACGTATAATAAGAATCTAAATCCAACGTGTCTGTACTTTTTTGATTTTTGAGAAAAAAATTGTTATAGATATCTAGGAATAAGTAATAGAATCCATTTCGATCATTTTTAGAAATGTGTATCTGTTTGTTTGAACAGGAATCATCGGTAAAGTACTAGGTTTCTGATAAAACACCAGCAAGAAAATAATTAAGCATATTCCGGAGCAACATATTTTTTTGTTTCATTAAAATCGGTTTACTATATCAAAAGCTATTGTAATTTTAATGACGACGGGAGTTAAGTACGAGAGAAAAATAGATAAGTAAATGGACTTTATCTTCATCCAAAACCCAGGGTATTTTTAACATAAATAAACATTACCACAGTATTACATTACTAAAACATAGAATGAAAGAAAAATGGTTAAAATTTTATTAGCACATGTATAAATATTAATAACCTAAGAAGTTCAGTAATTAATTAATATGCATTATTGCAAATAGATGGCGCTCAACCGGCCATTTTCTAAATCTAGTACCTATAACATAGAATCTAAAAAATTAGCCAATTACAAATATTACATATTTCTATAAATTGAATAACTTACTTCGTACTTCGTATAAGTAAAATATGATTTTTATTTTTAAATCGCATAAGGTTTATGATTAGATTTGGTAACATTGTAATTAATTTTGTGTTGTAAATATTACAAGTTATTAAGCCATATCACATTTTAGAACATTTTTTTATAATAAAAAAAGAGACTAAAATTGTTAATTGAACATAAATGTAAGAAAAAATTATCTTTAGAAGCAATAACAGACTACATTTTTGACGACAACAGATGGCGCTAAACTTATAATTTTGTTGGTTTACTGTCGTATGAATTTTATTGCAAGGAAGAGTATACAAATAACAATGATATTATTTTTGCGTTTGTTAGGTTTATTTCGAATTATAATTTTCATAAATTAACCTTGATTCTAATGTCTTAATTACGCTTTGAATTAATGAATACTTTTTGGTTTATGCATTAAGGAGCTTGCATTTTCTTCCAGCGGTACCGTGGAGAAAACTATGTGAAATATATATGAATGAATATTATAAGCCCTCGGCTGATTTTTTAAGACTCAGATCTCAAAATGGCAGATTATGTTTTCAATTAATTTTTAATTTTAAATTTCATGGCTTAGTAAAAAAAGTTCGTACAAATAAAAAATTATTTAATGATACATTTTATATGAAAATTATTATTTTAAAATTCATCATTTGTTATTTTTGAAAGCTTTGTAATAAATCAGGTATTTTTTGAGCGTATGTTGCCAACAGTCTATTTATCTATGCCTCAGATCTAAATTCGTTTGTGTAGAACTTAAATATTTTTGGTTTTGGACAGTCCAAGGGTTAATATTGTTTTTAGAGTTGTTAAATTACAATATTAGTGTTATGTTACTCCTATACCTGCGTGTATCGTCACGTTGTTTTGTCCATGTTCGCAATAACTTTAGGTGTGGGAACACATTACCGTCGTGTGTTACGAACTATTTGACTGTATGACGATAGATGCAGCATGATAGCATGGCCTACAGTTTTTACATACATCAAAGTAACTTGGAAGCCCTAATTTTTAGTTCTTATTGTAGTGACAAAGGGGTGTGACCATTATTAGTTTTTCGCCTGACACTTTACATTACAAATATACAGATATAAATTCATACTGTTTCATCAATCACTATGCTTTGAATTCCGTTCCACGCGGACGAAGTCGCGGGCACGGCTAGTATACAAAATAACCTGATCTTGGTTAATTCGTTTTGTTATTATAAAATGGCAAAATGGAAACTCTGTACCTTATAATAAGCAAAGTATACAATTCAGAAACAACGGCGACCGCGGATCGATTATAGAGTTATTATACACTTTCTTCCAATAGTATTTTTTTGCGAAATAAATTGAGAATGCCATTGTAAAGGTCATGAGCACCACAATAGACGGTCTAAGTTTGCTGAACCTTATCAATCCATTTGATAGGATTTAAAAGTTAGCTTAATGTTAAATTCTAGAGTAGTATTCTTATTTATTTGGTACTAAGTGGACCCAGTAATAATAAATACAAAAATATTAATATAGTGTGGTTTGCAGCCGCTATCATTAAATAACTGCCTGCTTAAAAACGTTTCGGTCTTGTTTACGATAGTATTAAAGAGATGAAAATCACCAACCTCGCAACCTCATACTGTTGAAGGAATGGCTGATATACGTACGTACGCAATTCGTAGAAACGGTGAGCAGCAATTACAGAGGATGGTTTGTGCGTAACTGCTTTGTCGAGACAGTAATACATAATTTCGATAGAACTTCAAGTTAGTTTTACGTATTCCAAAATTAATGCAATCAAAATTTTCTCGCGTTTTAATAAAATTAATGTGTGGAGCATATTTTAATTATTATAAAAATGTCATGACACGAATCAATTGGCATGCATCAAGTCATGACCATCTATCGGTTACTGATACTACTTCCGACATAAAGTCAATAAATAATGAGAGGACTGGTAGATAGGTTTTTGTTTTCTTTTATTAATAACTCCACTTGTTTTCACTTGCCATTATATAATTTTAATAAGCATTATAGTATATCACTTTTGTCTGTGGCGTATTCTGTACAAGCAAAATGTTAATAAGCTTGTTACCTTTTTTTTTTTCTTTTTTTTTATACAGGGGAAAATCCTACATAGGATACCCTCACACTGCCAGGGGGACAGCATAAGGGTTATGTCAGACTCTTAGTGACTAAAAACCCCTGTGCCGCTTTGCGCGTATGTGGACCGATGTTGAGGGTTCACGTCAAGTATGCTCCTCTAAATAAGCTTGTTACCTAGATTAAGTAGTATGTCAATGTCGTGTTAGAACATGAGTTTTATAAACAACTTACGTATATCAAGAGGGGATACGACGTCAAGAACTGTGAATTCGGCGAAGTTTATCATCAGCATATTAAATATAAGACTTGTTGTTATGCCAACTGGCATTAGAGCCTGGCGCTGGTCTCTAGGTATCATCATGGGTTTACCACTTTTGCTTTTTCTGGGTTCGAAATCTGTAAACATGGAATGAACTAGTAACAGCGAGTCATTGCAAAATATATTTTCTATGGTATAAATAAACATGCTTACTCAATTGTTTTTACTTTAGTGTATGTTTTCTATTGTTTCTATGGTATCTATATATATATAAAATAAAGTCGGGTTTGTTCGAACACTTATAATTGCAGAACAGCTGTACCGATTTTCGTTATCTATGATTATTTGTAATTGTCTGCACCACGAATAGCAGAATAACTATTAAACACATTGGAAGATTGACGAAAAATAAAAATAAAAGAAGAAACACTTTCCCATACAAAATGTTCATGGGTTTCGTAACTGTGAAAATCCTAAACTAAGTTTAGCTAAAAAGTGACACGACATTACGGGCGATACAAAGTTCGCCATGTCAGCTAGTACATGAATAGAATCAAATTTTCGCCTGTTAACCTCGAATCTTTTTTGTATTCAAATTAGATATTATAAAATACATAAATGTAGAGTTATTTTTTTAAAGCGGTATCCATTTATTATTACCGTTTATTATTTATTTTCCCATTTATTATTCCGTACATAATATGTGGGCGACTTTAAATATGTTTTTTTATACTTAATTACACTTTACTATTACAGGTTTTGCCGGTAATTATAATTGATAGAAATTGGCGACCTAGATGCTAACACGATAAAACTATAGTTGAACTGCTTTCAACGTGTAGCTGCCGGAACATAAACAACAACTATAGATGCTCGGAGACAGAGTTTCAAATTGGGGTTAGCAGTTTCCCGTAGTTTTTGAAGTGAAAATTTCTTTAGACAAGTTAAACAGTGAACTAAATAACTAAATCGGGTCTGCTTGGGTCCTCTCAACATCAGGCGGTGTGGTCGATTGAACATTGAATAGTGTATACTCGACTCCTCGACTCCAGTGCTTATCAACCACGTCCACTGTATCCAACAATGTATATATTCTTCCAATTATCATATTTTTATTGTTACATATTATAATATTATATATGTTTTATTTGTAATCGTTGTTGTATTAGTACATAAAACGTTTTCACTTCTATCGCGTCGTCATGAGTATACACTGTCTTTTTTATAACTATTCATACGAAGAATTAAAAATTGTTTAAGGAACATAATTGTTGTATCCTTGCGAATAGATATTTATTATAACGAACGTACAATCATAAAAGGTTGATTCCATCTGGTGTTAATGAGGTAAACATCGAGTTTCAACCAATGAATTGTCTAATATTCCGTATAATTAAACATTGTATATTATTATTATATACTATTTGAATATTAGAAGTTCGTAAAAGAATACTCACATTCATCGTAAACAGCAGGAAGCAGTCTAACTTGAGGGGTGTGGAACGATCCATGAGTGGGATTTTTCAAATTATTGCAGGATCCATCGATTCTACTTCCCTCACTCTCATCACAAGGTTCAATATCAAGAGTGCATTTACTGAAATACACATAATACACACATTTGTAAGAGACATTCTATCTACATCATTTCTATTCGACGTAACATTAAAGGCAAATGAAAATAAATCTATCTATCTATATTAAAGTAGAGAAACTATTATGTATTGATGATAAATAAGTAGTGTTGGTCGATGAAGTTGGAATGAAACTGTATGAACTTATATATTTTCGCAATAGACAAAGTGAACAGACAATTTTCTAAAATAATTAATTATCTACTCACAATACGTTAATTACGATTTTATTAATACTTGATGGCGTATTATAAAACCTATAGTTTCAATTTAATTATTTATTACATACAACCTATTCAATTTAAAGGCCCTAAAAATGTGCAAATGATTTGTAAGCTTACTCGAGTGTACCAGCTGCTGTTAGTTCGTCCCTACGTTCTTCCGTCAAGGGTACTCCATAGTAAGGATCGTAAAGGACTGCATTAGATAAATGAAAAAAAAACGCTAAGACTACTGTAAATAAATTCCCTAACATTTTGAAACTTTCTCAGTAGATGCTACTTCCGAAAGTCAATTTTATCATTGCTGTAGCTTACTTTTATACCTAGTCGATGGGTTGTGCAATTATTTAATTTGGAACAAAATAAATAACCGCATACAGATGCTATTATTTAAAGTGAGAAAAAGGAATTGAAATATTGAATAATACAATTAATTGTTCTGTATTTAAATAGGTATATAGATCAATTGGTACTAATAAGCCGGAACCAAGCTCACTAGGGCTGTAATTCTGAAGCCAGTTTTTTACAGTCTCTGTGAAATGGATTAGAAATTATCGTATGCAAATTCGTTTTGCCAAATAAACCAATCACAGAGTGTATACAGTAGTGCAAATATTCCTGTTTTACAAAAGAAAGAAAAATCATAGTGATGCTTGTGCATTTGAACCTTGTTCGGACTCTAACACTAATAAAAAAAAATTACATATTAAGAAAAGAAACTTGAGGAAAGGGATAGTCATCAGAGGTTCATATATCATAGGTTCAAGCATAGATTGACTATCTATGACTAAGTACAAATGGTTTACAGTTAGAAAGAAAGAAAGATTCATTTATTCGACACTTACAGCACAAATTTATTTATAAGCAATAAAGCTCTTAGTCTCATCATAAGCGCTGATTTTCAGACAAGACCTGTTGTATGCACAAACATACGAACGAACTTACACTACAAGTTCAACTTAGTATAGATATATTCATGCTATAATATGCAATCAAGTACTGCCTATATACAATCCATAATTTACGAAGTTATGTATTACATTTCGTACGTATTATGTTTTAAAAGACGTAGTCCAAGATTTTTTTATTGTAGCACATCAAGGTAAAAGCGCGGTAGTAATGGTAATTATAGTGCAATGGTAAAACAACGGAGATCATGGAGAAATCTGTAATCTATTAACAGTTATTACGAACTGTGAGCCTTTTTAACACAGATCACCCCACACACGTGCACATACACACATGTATGTACACATAGTGGTTGGATTTGTTGTATACCTCCCTATAATGACGGAGCCCGGCAGCCATCATTCGCCAGGATGACCGATGGGGGCGGCATGGTGATAGCTCAGCACGGTCCCATGCCGCTCCAACTGAAAGCGCTGGCCGGTACACCGTGGGGTTTTAGTCCGTGCGAGTCGGACATAACCCATTCTCTCCCCCGGGAGGATGGGTATCCATAATGGATTTCCCCACGTTAATAAAAAAAAAAGTAGTCAGATTCAAGATACATGTATAAGTTCGTGAAACATACATGCTCGCTACACGTGTATGTTTCACGAATTTATATATGTATGAAATAATAGTCAGCTTAGTTAGACTCGGGACATTTGGTGACAGTCCAAGCTGAGGCGCGCCGTGCGCCGTTGTGCTGTTTGCCTATATAAGATCGGGTTACTGCCTTAAGCGCTCCCCTTATTAGTCCGGTGAAGGTTAGGTCAACAGTGTAGTCAGTGTGAGAAAAAAAAGCTGTGAGCATTTAAAATAAATGCATATCAAGTCGCTGGTAGACAACCATAATACTATATGACAAAGGGAGTATTTATTCAAGTGACATATGCAAATTGTACATTAATTGTTAATGTAGTATTTACTGAAACGAGGGAGCAAATTTCTACGATGATATCACACAAACATTGGAAACAAAAAACATAATTCTATAATATTGTCCAAATTAGTGTTGCCCAAATGCAAGACCGAGACAAGACTTGTCTTGTTTTTGGTCTTGGTCTTGTTCTTGCAGCAAGAGTCTTGCAGGTAACGGTGTTCCGGTGGTTCCACAGGCGAAGCTTTAGCCGAAGTTGGAACAGAGGGCACGAGAGAGGCTCGGGGCATCCGAACGCCACCTATATTAGACTACTTTGGGACGGATAGTCCTGCAGCCGAGTCGCTGTCGGACGGATTCGCGGCGCGTGACGTTTGTACACCCGTCGTTTTCGGCGGACGCGGACGCCGCCACGGGAACGGTGTCGAGGTCTATATCAGAGCCCTCTGATTCGTCGTCGGAGTCGGGATCGGAGAGAATCTCGAATGGATTCGCTAAAAAACGAGGCGGGACCTTACGACCGCAATTAGCACGCGCGAAGTCTGTTAAACTCGGAGACTAATAATGGGTTCTCCTGAGACGCGAACATATGAAAACGAATAAGGTCTTCGATTTGACTAACATCGTCGAAGGCCTGAGGGGCCCGAAGGGGCCGCAGGAAGCGGGGGTGGACATGACTAACCTCCCTGCCTGAGGTGCCTGACGGTGCGCCTATATAAAATTTAACGGACAATCCGTGTCCGGGCCAAAGGGAGCTATGGTTTCTTCTCTCTTCGTATCTACGCACGGCGCGGCACTAAAAATGACGAGTTGCACGGCACACTATGCGCTACACGCCTCACGAGCCGCAACACGAAGCACAATGTACTGCACAGCGACTCAGTGTGCTCGGCTCGCACCGAAAAGTGCGGCTTAATTGGTGCACTGTGGCTTTGAAAAGAGCGTGTCGATTGACAATAGCCGAACGAACACACAATACTACCGAACACTGACGGAAATATCCGATAACTGCGCACTAGTTATCGAACGAAGGGACCGTCAGAGCTGCGAGAAAGCAAATGTGCACTAGACCACGGCTCGGATGAGACTCAAAAAAATAACACAGAGTTTACGCGTGACTTAATTTGCCTTTATGTACATTTGACCTATCTCTCGAGAATAATACTTTTTACTTTGATAAAAGGTATCCTGTGTTCTTTTGTGTATTCCTTATACCGTATTTACAAAATTCATCATGATTAGTTAAGTAGTTAAGGCGCAAAAGCACAACAAATATAGAGTCTCATATTTGCATTTAGAAATTGTGATTAGCACAATAAATTACTATAATATCTATTTATCCTTACAACTACAATATTTTTTGTGAGGACAATATAATTTGTATTCGTATCCGTTTTCAGCAGCTGGAAACTTAATTATTCTTTAGGACGTTGCATTTATGAAATTTTACGTGAGAGTGGCCGCTATCAAACAGCATTGTTAATAGTGCGATACACTTCTAGCACTGTATTTCAATAAAACGGCGTCTCTGTCAGTAAATTATCAAATAAGCAATCATAACCGCCGACAAACCGATTGTGAATCATAGTATTGCATTACATAAATTATTCCCATTGATTTAAACTTTTATAAACAAACTATTCTCATCGAGACATAAGTGTACATTTGTTTGTATACATGTTAATTTTGATACCGACACTAGATAACGTCTATAAATATCTATATTGAAACTACATACTGTCCAAATCTTAGTATAATTTAATTTATAAAACCGCAAGAGTCTTGCAGGCTCAGTCTGGTCTTGCAAAAGTCTTGCCAATGTCGGTCTTCGTATTGATCTTGCAAAAATGCAAGAACAAGACCAAGACCGATTTGGGCTACACTAGTTCATATAATAAAATACAAGGATATAATTTTGTCAGAAGTTGTCAATAACAGGCGGTCAATTGTCAAGGTGGAATATCCCATCTGAATAAACTGGTGTTTATTACGACTTCTCTGTTTATACCAGAGTTTTGTCTCATAAATATTTTCAACTACGTCTCGGGTTATCTAAAACTTTACTATTATTCCGATTCAATCGTATGATGATAATTAAAGAAGATAAACTCCAAGTGGTTTTGAAAGTACTCACCATTAAAATTATGAAAAATACATTTATTTATTTTTATTTGATACTCCGACAATGTCAGAATCAAACATTATTAAACTGTAGCATGATTAGTCTTTACTGTAGTAGAATAATGAGGATAGCCAATAGCCATCGGTGATATATTAAGGAATTTGAGATTGTCATCACTATGAGAACTTCTATATGGTGAATCTCATTCAGATTCACCATACATTTATTCAGTGTCGATAGGAGTAACTATACGACCGCAGTTTGATTGGACATAACCGACTTTTAGGGTAGGTTTTACTTGTTACTATTCGATCACACTTTGATCGTTAGTCACAATTGCACATGTAACTTTTCGATCACGCTTCAATCACTAATCATATATGTTAAGATTTTTTGGAATTTGTGTTTACTTTCCTTAAATATTATTTTTAAATTGTTATTTATATATTGCGATCGCACTAAACACAATTTATATAAAAAGAATAAATGAGACTTCTACATGAAAATAGTTAAAACGACAATATTGTAATTATATAAATAGACTAACTGTCTGCTTCGTTTGAGCTTCAGGAATTGGTACCCAATTTTCGCATAAGAATTTGGAAATTTGTAGCGGGTTTGCCCATCGATCGGACATTTTTACTTATAATTAAAAAATGTTTGCCTACCTTCATAACAAAAGTTATGAAAGATTTACATTGAGTGGGACAACGTCGCATACAACAAATAAAATATCGAAAATGTCAAGTGAAGCTGAAGTTTGTCGTCCGCCTACGTTTGTCCATAGTCCATATTGTACTTTTTTGAAAGTCAACTCCTGAGGGATGGGAAGGTGGGTGGGACAAAATTGAGGGATCGAGAACTCTAAAATTCTGCATTCCAAAATTAATCTCGTAGCAGGCAAAGTACACTCGATTATGGTTAGAATATAGAACCTGATATTGTTATTAAATAACTCAGGTTGGGCAATCGAAGAAAAATTATAAGCAATTGAAAGGATGTGTTTCTGTATAAGAATTATCCTTACTAAATCCTTATTTTCTAAAATTAGTCCCGGGGTAGGCAAAGTATACACGGTTATTACTAGAGTGTAGAATATCATATGCTTATTAAAATATCTCTACAACTAAGGGTGGGTAATCGAAGAAAAATTATGTGCCATCGAAAAGATGTCCTGTCGTATAAAAATAAGAATGATATCCTTATCATGTCTCCGTATTTCAAAATTAGTCCCGGGGCAGGCAAATTATGCTCGATTTTCGCAAAGGTGTGGTATGGTCATATAATTATTTTTAAATCTCCGTAACTAAGAGTAGGCAATCGAAATCATATTTTAAGTTATCGAAAGAACTTTTTCTTGGGCAGGCCAAGTATAGATGTTAATCGCTCTTATTTATCTTTGGGCCGAGTGTCTTCTTTTGTATAATTGCTGTTTGATATTATATATAACTAGCTGTGCCCGCGACTTCGTCCGCGTGGAACAGTATACAAAGCAGTCACTGGACTACTGTTGTAGCATATGCATTATTTTTGGCTCCATACTTTATTGATTATCTACTAACTGATACCCGAGACAGTACACGCAGGAAATAACATAAACTCGATACCACTTGCCTCACTTCACGACAAGAAAACACATCGCTCAAAGCGCAGTGTTTAGAAATATCATAGTTTCTTAATCAAAATCTACATAAAAAATGCTTTGTTTAATTTAGGCTCCAAGGAGGCGCTTATGAACGTCAAAATTACCACCTGTTCGGAAAGCAACCCAGTCATCGAAAAGAACCAGCAAGAAACTCAATCAGGTTTATCTTTTTAACATATATAGATTTATATTTAAAATATATTTCACGTTGCAATCATTTTTAGTGAATGAACAGAAAGGAGCCAATTTCAGACATCACCATCATTCGCATATTGATCCACTCTATAATAGCCTTTGACATTAAAACCTGCTTGATATGGCGCTCAAAATTACAGTCCGACAAATCGGTAATACTTTGTTATAACGCTGTCATTAGAACTAATTTAGAGTCGGATATATGGGACAACCAGTTTATCATAGTTTATAGTCTTCAGATCATGTCGATCTTTTACGAAATCTAGCTTTTTAAATTTTTTGCGAACATACATGAAATGATCAAGAATGTATTGAGAGGGTAGAGTTAAGACACCGAATTCTTGAAACTTAGTATTTAATGATTCGCGAGGTTTTTAATTGTATATTGCTCGAAATGCCCGTTTTTGTAATCTAAATAGGGTGTCTACTTCACCTGATGTCTGAAATGCGGTACCCAAGAGTACAGTATTGTCAACTAAGTCTACTAAATTCCCTTCGCTCTTGATTACTATCAACCCGTGGAACATCAGGCAACGTAAATCTTATACATTTCGTTTTATCTGTATTTAGCAGCTGGTTGTTTAACGCAAACCAACGATAAATTTCATTTATCTTATTATTCAGATGCCCAACCTCTGAGTCTATCCTTTTCATTTTAAATGTAAGTGAAGTGTCGCCCTCAAAAGCACCATGTCAGCACAGCTATTAAGCATTAGCGGCAGATCATTTACATATATCAAGAACAAAAACGGCCCTATAGTAGAACCCTCGTGGATGCAATTCGCACAAACGATCCCGCAGAAGTTATCCCTTGTATGATAACTTTTTGATAGAGATCTCTTAAATAAGAAACTAGAAGGTCGAGAGAAGATCCACAAACACTGTAATATTTTAATTTAAGAGTAAGCATACTATGGTCAACGCAAAAATGTAGTAACTTTTATATTAAACAAAGCTGTTGAGAAATTACTTTTAGACTAAGTACCTAAAAAATTAAAATTAAAATTTTTAAGTCCGTCTGGCTAGCTACCACCCTCAAGTTAAAAATCTGTCGCCAAGCACTTATTGGTGTGTTCCGGCAGCTGCACTTGAGAGCCAGTCTTCTCTAGGGTTAGCGTGACTACCATCTTAGACCACATCGTCATTTAACATCAGATGAGATTGTGATCAAACGCTTACCTATAAAGCATAAAAAAAAATAATAATAATAAATTATAAAATATCGAATAAATTAATTTTTACGTGATGCGCGCTTTCAGAGACCTCTGTCATTATTTACATAAAATAATAAAATTTTATTCTCTTTTATATATTGTATCTAAGAGTACCTATTACTTTTAATTTATTTAGTCCATCATCTGTTCACATTAAATGTTCTTATTGGCAAGACTTTTTGGGCCGTTAGGTTATATATTAACTTTACGGTAATGCGAAGTTTTGCGAATGGAAAACATTTTGAATCTGAAGTTGGCTTAGTCATCAAGAAGCGCTTGTTTACATTGGAGTCTTCTTGAGGTAGTCAGTTTTTAGGTATGAACAACAACACTATGCTGTATGTAGATTGCGATAATTCTATTATTTGAGGTTTTATACGTCCGGATACAACGGTAAAGGTTATACTTTTTGACAAAAAAATACTTAATAACGTTCAAAGTTTAAAATTAAATCAATTATCGTCGACTTTCGACCACAGGGCCACCACTATCTCTATGTGAATGTTAAATTCCATCAGTTGTGCTCCAACGGCTGCTTGGTTTCTAAATATCAATATAAAAGTGGATTATTTCGTGGAAACGGTTATTTTTATTAAATAAATACGAGAAGCAAATCAGTCTGATATTCTTTATTAATGTAATTAAAAAACGTTGTAATGAATATTGCATGTAATACTGGAATTATATTTTATCATATTAGCTTGATGTACTGTCGCAAGATGAATCTGCCCACTTCGAGTAATCTATCTGAGGGATGTCGTCACAACTGACGATTTCGTTGCTGAAATTGAAAAATAAACATTTATACATATCATATTAACTCAGTTCCTTATAATAGTATGAGAAGAAAGGTAAACTAACTATTATATTTAAATTTTTCCCAAAAGAAAAGTAACAATTTATTTAAGTTTGCTATATACATCGGCTCGGATAAATTCTGACTTGTCTTTTGATGAATGGCAGAGTTCTCTTATAAGTTCCAAATTTTGGTTTTTGTTAAATGGCGCAAATCTCTTATTAATTGTTGGTCAGAGCCGTTGCTCATGCGTTGACTAGATATTCGTCGAAAATAAAAAAAAAAAAAAAGTGATCCATAATTAGGATATTTCAATATTCAGTTTAAGTTACAGACAAGTGATCAATCAAGCATCTGAAGTAATATAGGATTAATTAAACGTTCAAGTTATTATAGCAAACATGGAAGCGGTTTAGATTGTGGTTGCGATTTATTTAAACTTGTATAAGTTTAAAACGTCGTATATTTGTATTCGATTTCATTTTTGTGCGTCGTAAAGAAAGACTTATGACTCGTAGATGTAAATTTTATTATCCACTAGCGGCCCGCTCCGGCTTCGCACGGGTATAAAATATTTAGCCTATAGGTATCATTCACTGAAAAAACGATTAAAATCGATCCCGTAGTTTTGATTTACTCATTACCACCCGTGGCCCGCATGCGTTAAATTTGGAGTAATCTCAAAAATAACAGTATTTCTCCACTATTTAATTTATGTTATTATACATATAAACCTTCCTCATCAATCACTCTATCTATTAAAAAAAAACACATCAAAATCTGTTGCGTAGTTTTAAAGATTTAAGCATACATAGGGATATAGGGACAGAGAAAGCTACTTTGTTTTATACTATGTAGTGATACGCCTAAAAATCATTATTATAATGTAAAATTTAATATTTTATTTTAGTTACTATATATTAGAATTATAATGTATAATACATAACAAACGAGCCATACATTGGAGCTTCCTTGTGCATACTATAATTTAAAAAAATCTCTCTTTCAACATGAATCGATAAACTTACTCAGTTCCAGGTAATACAAAAGCTCTCGGTTGTACATCAGTGATCCCATCTCCGACATCACAGAAAAATCGTGCTGCCGTCATTTTCCTGATCTCCGTTAATTGATCTGTTAGCCAAAACAACAACGGTAAAAGTGGTTTGACTACGAGTATTAAGTTATATTTCTATATCAATAATCAGATATACATTTGAGGAAACTATTGAAACATAGTGTTATTTAATTATGATTAATTATTATTCGTTCTTAGTAAAGGATAACTTAATCTTTAAAATTATTAGTATGGACGTTACTTTATACAAGATGCCACGTGTAACGACAACAATCGATTGCACGTACTAAATTCCCGGCAAAAATGCAAAGTAATGTTGTAATAGTCTGCCCCTCAAATAGAAAAACCCGAACATTCGATTCTATTTTCATAATGAAGTTGTAGAACTGTTAATTATTTAAATTTAATTTGCGCTGTCCTTTGTATAATATGTATTATTTTCTTTTCAAGATGATTTTTTTTTTCCGACCGATTTCGGCCATGACGACCACTTTGTACCCCTAGTCTGAGAAATGGCGCTGGTGCGCGCGAATATGGCTCATCTAGCCTATCTTCGCGGCAAAACTCCGTGCACGCTGAGGGCACGTCAGTACGCCGTTGTCATAATGATACGGAACGCGAAAACGACCACGGCGTGTACTCACGCCCCCCGGGACTGCCTGTGTGCAGGTATCAGACAAAGTCTAGCTTGCATCAGGCTAGACCTCTCTACCTTTACCTATCGCCACAAGACTTTTGCGTACTCGGAGTCCAGTAATGGAAGCGGTCAGATGAGCAGGATATATTAAGGTGCACAAGTGTACGCGCAAGACACAGGTTCACATACTCATCCTTGTTCTTCTAAACCCAGTGGAACGGGAATCGTTACGACCGGAGAAGCACTCAGATAGATGGTATAGTATCACGATGAGAAGGTTACAAGGGGTCAGTACTATGTCACACTCCCTTAATCGCCTTTAACGATACCCACGGGAAGATATGGGGTGGTGCTATTCTTCTCTACCGGCACCACACAGCTAAATATATAAGATTCATAGATATGTATAATATAATCGATTATCTATAACGTAAAAATTTTTGGGATGAGAAGAGATCAGAAAGTAAAAATGAATCGGTCACTGATGTTTGCCGAAGGAAGAAAAATTATAAGGAACGATTGCCTTTCCTTAGACAGAAACGATGAAGAATAGAGATTAAATCGTAGATAATTTCTCCTTATAGTGAATTAAATTTATTAATTCTTTTTTTTTTACTTATTGAAACTTAATGCATAGAAAATTAGTAAAGTTTATTAATCACCTTCAGTAAATGCGTTGGGTCGATCACCTCTCTCGTACCAATGCCTATCAGACTGCATGTTATGAAGTAACTGTTTTACTATCAAACAGTATAAAGTTGGAGGTATATATCCGCCTTCCATTGGTAACTCTAACCACAAACCGACGACCAAATCAATATTACTCACATTAGTGTAAAGGCCCTGTGCAATTCCTTTCAACTGAAAAGTTTAAGCATGGTTATAAATTACACAGGAACTTGCACGTCTTGACAGCTTCTCTAGGAATAGTATATATTAGAAAAACAAACATTGAACCGTATACTGTATATCTATATCTATCATATGTATTATTTCTTAGAAATATACTAGAGGTATCTAGATATGATAATCTGTTATGTCTGCTTGTAATATCAAAATAACGACTTTTTATTGATTGGATATGAACGTATACACGGTACTGATAACAAAAATACAATTTTTTAAATTTTTGTCTGTCTGTCTGTCTGTATGTTCCGGGTAATCTCCGAAACGGCTGGGCCGATTTTGACAGAAATTTCAATGACGGATAGTTTAAATTACTGCGGGTGACATAGGCTACTTTATTTTAAACTAGCTGTCATCCGTGGCTTTGTTTGTAATACTATCTCTAAAACGATTGAACCATTTTTCACGAAACTCTCACTAACAGATAGCTGATCTTATAAGAAGTAATTCACACTTATAAAAAAAAAAAACGCATAGTCCAAAATAAAAAAGCTTTAATTACTTTTTATAACGTCAGCTATTTATCAGTGAAAGTCCCATGAAAATAGGTCTAATAGTTTTGGAAATAGTACTACAGACGTAGCCACGGATGATAGCTAGTCTAAAATAAAGTAGCCTATGTCACCCGCTGTAATTTTAACTATCCATCAGTGAGATTTCTGTCAAAATCGGTAACAGCCGTTTCGGAGATTACCCGGAACATACAGACAGACAGACAGACAAAAATTTAAAAAATTGTAATTTTGTTACAATGATACATATAGACACTTCATTTTTATTATATGTATGGATATTAATTTGCTGGCACTCTGAACTCTTGTTAGATAGCTCTGTGACGAATTTTTCAATAGCTATATGAATTGTATAATAAAAATATGCAAATAATTAATTTACTATAGTAATATAAATAATATTTAATTTAAAGTTTGTTACTCAGAAGTTAAAAAAAGGAAACATTTTTCTAAATGCACTAAATTAGAAAGTGCTAAATCAAAATTGAAAACATTTCTTACCTCAGGGTATATAATACCATCCAAATCATCGAAACACGTTATATTGTCTCCAAAACAGAGATTTCTGTAATTAATATAGGACTGCAGACCAGAGTACCTACACTTGGCTACATCATTGGTCATTATGTCCATAGCTTTTTGTAAACCTCCGAGACCCATATTTAATATCTGTAGAAATAAAACTAGTTACTACATTTTTATTAGACACATGATACCTTTTATCACTCGGGAATATTTATAAGGTTACCTATATATTTATATATAACTTATATTAAAATTGCACTATTTTGGACTAATGTAAAAATGTAGAATTCTTCACGACAGCATGATGAAAATTCAATCGAGGAAGATAAACTTACTGCCCACGAATCCATTCACAAGACATGCACGCACTGAAATTACTTGTCATTATGAATATTGTAAATTGACAAACAATTTTTAACTCATACGAATGGAGAAACAATACAAAAGATATGAATGTGCGAAACCTAAGAATTAAACAAAATCAGCACGAAATAATAAAAGGTGTAATTTACTTGAGGGAAACAATAAGGATTTGCAAGTGTAGAGAAAAAGTTCTGACCTACTTTACTACTGTACTAGATATCTTCTTATTTTCTATTTTATACCATACTAGCGGCCCGCTCCGGCTTCACACGGGTATAAAATATATAGCCTATGTCATTCACTGAAAAAATGATTAAAATCGATCCAGTAGTTTTGATTTATTCATTACCGCTCGTGGGCCGCACGCGTTAAATTTGGAGTAACCTCAAAAATAACAGTATTTCTCCAGTATTTAATGTATGTTACTATACACATAAACATTCCTTTTCAATCACTCTATCTATTTAAAAAAACCGCATCAAAATCCCTTGCGTAATTTTAAAGATTTATGCATGCATAGGGATATAGGGACAAAGAAAGCGACTTTGTTTTATACTATGTATGTAGTGATCATGTAAATCCAAAACATATCTACGAAGAAATGCGCAAGAGACAAACTTAGTGTTATGTTCTTATTAACTACAGTCTCACCGCTGTCGCTGACAACGAGAATAAAGATAGTGATACTAAATGATTCAGCAGATGTTTTCTTAAAAGCAGTTTGTGTACAGTCCCCGTTAATATTTTTGACCGCTCTGAACGTAGCAGTAAGTTAGGACATGCGTGTGATATAGTCAAGAATTTAACACGAAACAGAGTTAAAATATTATTAAATGAATTTGAAATTGACATTTATTTATCCTTAAATTGTCTCCATGAAATACATAAAATATCACACTTATATATAACAAAATTTGTATCTTGCACAACTAGCAGAGCTACACTATTCAGAGCGGATAAAAAGTTTGACGAAAACTGTAATAGATCTATAGATGCTTAATGATATATGTTTAACATGTAGCTAAATACGACTTATAGCTTGCTTACTGTAAAATACGCGAAATATACTACAGATTCCACTTCATATAACAGAATAGTTTAGGGATAACGAGAAAAAACTTTTATTGACTCCATGATTGGGGATTATAAATTGTGTATGCTTATAAATACTCACGTAAGGATCTGCAACATTGTCATTGAATTTACCGCAGGGTTGCTTGATGCATGATAGACTCACATAGTCCATTACTCCATTTTGCTTAATATACGAAAGGTTTGTTGTCAGATTTACTAACGGGAACGTTTTGTTTAAGAACGTACCATCCGAATCGTAGAATCTGGAATAAAGTTTATTTCAACTAACTTTCAAAGAAAGGCAGGAGTTGCAACACCAAATATGCATTCAGAATATACTTTAGGAAGTTACAACTATTTATATTATTTGCGACGTCGACCACGACTTGAATGATGCGACAATAGCCGCAATTACTACCATCTGCCAATTAGGGACGAGAATTTATTAAGGCCACCTTTTCTAGTCCCCTCCCCAGTGGAGCTGGAAAAGCAATGCCTCCCTAAACAGGGCTGCTTTGTAATCCCCAGTGCTGTCGAGCCCGCGCTGTCGACCCAAATGTGCAGTGCTGAAACGACCACAGCGTTACTCACACCCCAATTCGCCTATGTGCAAGTATAACACAAAGTCTAGTTTGCATCCGGCTAGAATTCTCGGCTAGAAGAAGCTTTACCTATCGCCACAAGACTTATGCATACTAGGAGTCCAATAATGAAAGTGGTCATATGTGCAGAATAAATTAAGGTGCACAAGTGTACGTGCAAGACACAAGTGCACATACTCATTCTTGTTCTTCTCGACTCAGTGGAACGGGAACCGTTAGGACCGGAGAAGGACTCAGGCAGATGGTACGGTATTACGGTTTGAAAGTTATAAAGAATCAGTACTATCTCACACTCCCTTAATCGCCTTTTACGATACCCACGGGAAGATATGGGGTGTTGCTATTCTACTCTGCCGGCACCACACGCCACACCCACCAATTGTAACTTTATAATTATTTATTATCATTAGTTATAGTTTAACTTAAATTCTGATTTCCTGAAATTGAAGGAGTGTCATGGATCATCTCTACTAAAATATTAATGTGTGTTCTTTGTTCATAAAATTTATTTGAACAAAAAAAAAATACTGCTCAGAGCTAAAAACTTGAACTAACTTTAATCTGCCCTCTTGCACTTTGTGGAAATAACGATAGGCCATAATTGAATCTGTCGCCACTTCAGGGGTAAGACTACTATTGTAGGGGTCTCTGAAACCCGTTGAATTACAAATAAGGCCATCGGCAGTAAGATTATCAGTACCTGAAAGATTAACAAGGATGTGTAGATATTCTACTTATTAATGGCACGTTCAACAAATTTATGGAATCATTTTTTGGCAAAACTGTAATTAATATGATGTAAGCTTTCAATAAAACTGTTGGTACTACACGAGTTTTTCTTTCTTTCTTGCTTGCTACATTTATGGTTAATACTCATTTTACTTAGATGGCATATATATTGTAAGGCATTGTATCTTTATAATCTATATTTGTTACGAAATTACATACATAATCACATTGCCTCACAGACTATGATAAAACAGATATGAAATCGATGATAGAACACACATACTTTATAGGTAAACGTTTTGACCACAATCTCATCTAATATTAAGTGATGATATAGTTTAAGATGGTAAGTCACGCTTAACCTAGAGGGAGACTGGCTCTGAAGTACAGCTGCCGGGACACATCAACAGGTGCTTGGCGACAGATTTTCAACTTGAGGGTGGTAGCTAGCCAGACGGAATTAGAAAAAGCCCTACATCACGATGTTTTCCTTCACCGAAAGCTCCGAGTCAGTTAACACGCTTCCAACTGAGCCATCATCGCTTCATAGTCAATTGTTCTTTGCAAAATTTAATTTCGCATGTTAAATATCAATTGCACTTTTATTCATCTTTAATATTAAGTTACTATAATATGATCCTGAATCGCGGGTTCGTTTACTGTAAAAATCTGTAATTGGTTATTTGGGAACATTACAATATTTTTACGACGCGTTACAATGAAAATTATTTACTTTTAAATAACAGCAATATTTTCAAAAATAAATACCATACAACTAGCCCCTGGCATCAAAGATTAAGATAGAGAAAGAGAAAGACTGGAAATTTTGTTAAATATAAATATTTCTTGTATCAATTCTATTTATTTTAATTATATAATTTTAATAATATTTGGCACTAGATTTATTGTTTTATAAATTTCCCCTTTGTAGTTCTATTATTTATTTTGGTGCATGCAGAAAATGTAACAAAGAGTATTTTTTAACTGGCAATTCCAACCTAGGGAAATGAGATTTCGTCTTTAGAGAACGCACTAATGAAATCCAAACGTTGTTGAATTTTCTAAGGCTTGTTTTACTGATACACTTTCCTACGTACTTAATAAGATTTAGTGCTTGACCATAATCTCATCTAATGTTAAATGATAATCTGATCCAAAACGTTACACACTAAATCTAGACGAAAACTGCCTATCAAGTGCAAGTGCCAGAACATACCTATAGACGCAGATCTTTAACTTGAGGGTGGTGGTAGCTAGCCAGATGTTCTTAAATGTAGCACCGTCACACCATTCTAAGACTTTATCGAGATGTTTTCCTTTAACAATAGCTCCAGATTATTTGCAAAGCTTTGAACTTACTTACGTCGATGGTCGCTGTTTCTGAACACGCTAACCACCAAGTTTTAGACACCGCATTTATGAGATAGTATTATATATTATAACATACTTTATTGTGAAAAATTGAAATACGATATTTGATTGCATTGTTTCTGTAATTTTAATAGGAAAAAAAGAATGCTTACCCATTAATTCGGGCATGAGTTCGTAGTAAGTTATGTGGCACCCACATGCGATTGTGATTTCTCTGGCGACACTAAACGTCTTGTTATCTGACCAACATGGATTTACCTCGATCAGGTTATTGGCAACAACATTATGGAACCTCCACCAGAAGGTTAGCGGTATGTAGTTGACACCCAACAACAGGCCAGTAACTAAAAATGAATTGAATATGTTTGATATAAATACAAAACAATGTAACATTATTTGCAAAACCCAGTTTCGCTATTCTGTCCTGCAAACCTAATCCACCAGCTGATCACAAAATATGTCAAATTAAGTATAATGATCACTATTCCATGAATAGTTGGATATAAACTCCCATATACTGGTTAATCATTAAATAAGTCCATTGAATAAATTTCATTAGAAATTATGAAATTATAAATAGCTATCTGCACCTGAGACTCTGTTCGCGTAAAATTTTTAATGTAAGGAAATTGTAATTAAAGAATTCACGAATGTATAAGTGTATTGAAGTTCTCATTAGAATCTACAATGTCGTGAGCTACGAATATGTTATTCATAATATATAGTCAGTTCAATGTTTTCCAAAAATTATATACTTACTATTGCTCGCAGGGAACGATCTACCGTCGACTGTTTCTGTTGCCAATGTACCATTAACGTAACTCCTTCTAGCTGGTTCTACGGCGTTACCGTAAATGGGAGACATGTCCAATGAAGGTGTTGCATCGATGATCTGTAAACAAAATATATTACTTTTTCACTTATTCTTTAGTTTATTACTTATTGGGTTCAATATTACGTTAGTGCCTTCCAGGTAAGTCATGGTGGCCGAGAGGTTTGACTAATTAAATGGCGATATTCGAACCTTGACATACCAATGAATATCTTAGAATTCACATACATTTACTAATTTAAATTGATAACGTTATCGGCTAACGGCGAAAGAAAACCTCATGGGAAACGTTTTTCTAGAACCACCGTATGTGGGAAATTATGCAGCTGTGAAATCTCTCTTGTGAGCTCTTTGAAATCGCCAATAAGTTGTAGGCTGGCGTGGTCATTACACCCAAACCTTCTTTCGAGAAAAGGCCTGCGGCCCTGCAATAGATTCTTTACAAGCTGACGTAGTGATTATCCCAGAAGGACTAAATTTGCACAGGCTTCTAAGAAGCGATAGATGACTAACAAGTAATAAGGGTGCAGTGCCTTCCGAAACTACGTCAATCAAAGCATATCCTTTAGTAAGCCTTCGATGAAAGATAACCATATGAAGTTGGCAGGCCTTTTTCTAAAGCCCGTCTGGTGAGCCACAACGTTCAAGTTGAATATCTGTCGCCATGTATTTATAGCCAGACATCGCTTTGAAGCGATGATGGCTCAGTTGGTAGTGTGTTTGGACACAGCGTCGAAGGACTTAGTTTGAATCCAAGCAACTGAGTGGGAGCTTTGGGTGAAGGAAAACATCGTGATGAAACCATAGTATGGTGGTAGTGCTTTTTCTAAGTCCGTCTAGCTAGCTACCACCCTCAAGTTGAGAATCTATCGCCAAGCACCTGTTGGTGTGTTCCGGCAGCTGCACTTGGGAGTCAGTCTACCTCTAAGTTAAACGTGAATTACCATCTTAGACCACATCATCATTTAATATCAAATGAGATTGTGGTCAAAACGTTTACCTATAAAGTATAAAAAAAAAGATTTACCGTCTTTTGTGTTGGGCAACATCGCCACCTAACATCAGATGAGATGGCGGTAAACACTAAAACCTATATAAAAATTATGACCTAAAAATAAATGGGGAAATTCCGAATTTTGTAAGTAGTTATAGTTCCGGAGATTTTATTATTTGATTTTTTTAACCTATTTTAAACTATAAGAGTAAAATGAGTGAAGTCCGTCTGATTAATCATATGCAAGAACAGTATAGTCTTATCACGGGGGAATTCATCGCCAATCCAAGACAGACGTATTCGTATCTAAATATCACGGCGAATAGAATCAGTAGCTGAATTTACACAGGCAAATAACTTTTTTTTTTCGAACTGACTACACTGTTGACCTGGCAAGACCTCTACAGTTTCACCGGACTACTAAACGGAGCGCTTAAGGCACTCACCTGATTTCATATAGGCAACTAGCACGCAGGCGCACGGCGCGCCTCGGTTTGAACCGTCATCAAATATCCCGAGTCTAACTAAGCTAAGCTAATTATTATTTCATACATATATAAATTCGTGAAACATACACGTGTACCAAGCATGTATGTTTCACGAACTTATACATGTATCTTGAATCTGACTACTAAATTAATCTAAGCTAACTCCGTTCGAAAAAGGGATTAAAAAAAAAACGAACCCAACCACTATGTGTGTGTATGTGCACGTGTGTGGGGTGATCGGTGTTGGAGGGGTAATCTGTGTTGCAGGCAAATAACGAAACACTAAGGTCTATACGCTACCAATATAAGAATGATTTATACTATATGTGGTATATACAATCCAGTAATAATTAGAAGCAAATAGTACATGCTTCGTAAATGTACATATACTTTACTGTTAGGCTGTTCTCTCAGAGGACTTTGTCCAGTGATGACCCATTTATAAGTTTTAGTATTCAAATAATTATTACAATACATTTAAGTTCATAGGCTCTTTATTATTTATATTTATTTATGATATTAAGAAATCGAATAATATATTTTTCAGAGCTAATTATATTGTATACTAGCTGTTGCCCGCAGCTCCGCGTGCGTTTTTTTTATAATTGTAAATTACTTCTTATAAGATCAGATATCTGTTAGTGAAAGTTCCGTGAAAAATGGTTCAAACGTTTTGGAGATAGTATTGCAAACAAAGCCATGGGTAAAAGTTAGTCTAAAATAAAGTAGCCTATTACACCCTTTTTTTTTTTTTTTTTTTAATGTGGGAAGAGGTTCCGAGGTACAAGTATCTCATCCCCACTTGACCCCAGCCTATTACACCCGCTGTAATGTTAACTATCCGTCAGTGAATTTTCTGTCAAAATCTCTCCAGCCGTTTCGGAGATTACCCGGAACAAACAGACAGACAGACAAAAATTTTAAAAGTTGTATTTATGTTATCAGTATCGTGTATAGATATCCAATCAGTAAAAAGTCGTTATTTTGATATTACAAACAGACACTTCATTTTTATTATACGTATAGATTTTATAAGGCTAAGCAGCACATACCGTTTTAACTGAATACTTAGTCTGAAAAGAACGATTAAAGAAAAGTTTTTACCCTCGTCGGTTCCGTGGTGTTTGGAAGACAGCCCGAAGTTTGGAATGTCAAAGGTCTGGTCATATTAAGGCATTTAATGCCGGAAAACCGATGAACGTAATCATCCTCTGGTATCAGATTCGGGGCACACATAAAATCAGATTTTCCTGCATCGTCACAGCAGTGTGGCCTCCACGTTACATAGTTCGCTAAAATATTAAATCCAAATTTAAAAAGCTATATACTTATATACTCAAGTTTGTAACGATTATCTTATAAGCACTGTACCTATACAGTACAGTACATATATACCTATATATAAACGAGTAAGGTTAGACAAGCATCACAATGAGTACAATTACAAGTATTTCGCTCTTTCCCAATTGTTACAATTTCATTTTAAAATATGGCAGTGGCCAATGAATTCCAAACAGAAGTAACGTCCACTCAAATACTTACTGATAGATTTACAGAAAGTAACGCTTTTTAAGTGATACTTATGAATACATACGAATAAATTAAACTATGTATTTTTATTTTTACTCATACTTACTCGTATCTTTAGTATTCGTCATGTCAGTAACGATAAGTACTAAGAAATGCGTCATGGCAACAGTGAAAACACTGTCCTCGGCTACGCCATCAGCGATTAAGTTATCACGGATCAATCTTGCTATTGGTAAAGGTTCACCGGATTCACTAAGCTTAGGATCGAACACTGGAATACAATTTTGGAATTAAAATTAAATGGTAATTTATTAAAGTTTATACTTTATCATTACAATTCTCTATTACAAACGGGTCTGAAAATATATCTTGTTCATCTCAAATCTAGCAATCAATAACGACGCTATGAAATAGGTAGCATGCAATACAGATAACAGTTCAACTTTTCTCATTCATATCAATTTAAATTATTAGATATTTTGTAATATTAGGAAACTTAATACATATTAGCTTTGGTTCTAGAATGTACCAATTAATTAGCAATAGAAATGTAATTGCAAAATAAATTGGTCCGTAACAGAGTAAAGGAATATAAAGATTATTTTGTCAAAAACCACGTACCTGTAGTTTTAGTTTTATTAAAAACTTTAGGAAGATAAGTGACTTGAGGCGTACGGGTAGCGCCTCTCACAGGATAGTTTAAATTATTGCAACTTCCATCTAATCGTCTTGCTTCACTAGAATTGCAAGCTGCGATCAAATTTGTACAATTCCTAGAAATATAATTATTGTTGAGTTTTACTTCTTGCCATATTAACTTGTCAAATTGTGGTCAATCATTTAAATGCAAGGAATATTGAATTTATACCTAATGGCATGCACTATATTTATTAAAAGGTTTTTTTTTTTATCTTGCAATGTTTAGGTCAAATCTTGCGAGCCGAATTAATCTGTTTAGTCCTGATGACTATATACGAAAATCCAGTAAAACAAAATGGCGAATTTCAAAATGGCCGCCATTCACATTGAAATAAAAACGATTCAGTTTATTAACCCGTTTATATAAATGCTTATTTTTTTAAATATTAACTTATTTATTATTGGCCTAGACTGATTAATTTGATTTTACATATTGAAGCCATCAGGATGATGATGTTAATAGTGATGGAATACATACGAAGGAATTAAGCAATAGATATCCAATAATTGGTCTCAAGAGAAAAAATAATTATTTAATATTAATTTATTGTTGTTTGTAGTCGTGTTGCTGGGTGGTAGGACATGATAATTTTGTGTGCCTGGATTGCGGTGCCTATAAACGTATCTTGTATTCCAAGTAGCAAATGGTGTATGTAACCGTGGAGGTAATTGATATATGCATACTAATTAATTCATCACACTCTCTCTTTTGATTTGCCATTTTTCGAATTCAGGTAGGGTATATCCGACGACCGGCGTTGGATCATACGACTCTCTTTCATAATCAATTTTTTTTTTGGTCTGCACTTTTTGGGCAAAGACCTTAACAAGAGGTGAAATAACCTGAGATATCTTTAAGATATATTTATGCAACAACCTATATTGCCAAAACGATAACAATATGTAATTAGCCGAGGGAATACAAAAACTCGGAAACATTGACAAGCCATTAAAATCTGAATTACCATAGCATTTAAACTTATTTATAAACACATTATACATATATAAAAAAAAAAAAAAACTTACGCCAATGTGCCATTGCTTGTATATGTCGTAACGTCGCTACTGCTCAGTACTGTACCATAAAACGAAGAATAATATGTATCACTTGTCACTTCCCAAACGGAGACAATCAAACATAAGACCACGGCCACCAGAAACTTTCTCACTTCCTGCATTTTGAGAGTGTGGTTCTGGTACTCTATGCCATCTCTTTTATATGAGTCTGTTGTTGAAACAGTTGCACGTTTCGTCAATTCTCTCTCATTGTTCTCTGTGTCATATTATACTTTACAGCAAAATAATACATAAAGGAAGTATAGACAATTCGGTTTGGTTTTTGTTTGTTACTGCTTTGTATAGCACTAGCAAACACCCGCGACTTGGTTTATGTACCGTAGATTATTTTTGCGTAACTCTTAACGATATGTGGTAGCGTACGACGAGATAAATCTCAGTCAGACAGACTTTTCCGAACATATTTGACTCTTCTATTCTGCCAAACTTAATCAATATATCTGTGTTTTTTTTATGTACACGCTATATTACTGTAAAGTTGAATCAAAATTCTCGTTGAGTGGTTATTGCGTGAAAAAGTAACAGACGGGTGTTTGTTACACCCGATGACTGCTCAATCGCAAGCTCTGACCGAATCAATTTTTAAGAGATGTTATTTTGATAGCATTATATCTAGGACCTGCGTAAAAAGCATCGAATTAAAGCAAGTAATTTCATTAATGTAATAGTTTAGTTATTTTTTTATTTTTAGTGCCTTCTTAGTTTCCTTAATGTTTTTTGATATTCAAGTCGGTTTTTTTTTTGTAAAAGTAATATTATATAATCACTATAGAAGCGCAATCAAGTATCAACGTGTCACTAATAGGCTTTGTCAAAGTAAATGTCTTGATGCATCCTCTGAAAACCTTCAATTTCAGTAGCATTTAAATCGTTATCAGAAATTTTATACAAAAAAATCACAAAAATGACATAAATTAAAACATTTCAGAGACGCTTTGGGGCTAGGTAGTAAATTAAAAGGTAAAATTTTGAAATCTAGACAATTAAAATATTTTTCTCAACAATTACAAGGTAAAAACTTATTAAATAAAAAAAATAATTTATTCAATTTAGGCTCTAAGAAGGTGTTTATGTCCGTCAAAACTACCACTGGTTCGGAAAACAACTCATTCATCAAAGAAGACCCGGTTAGAAACTCAATCGGGTTTATCATTTTAACATACATATTTTTATAATACAAGTTAAAATCGGTTTTAGTTGTTGCACAGAGAGAGGTGTCAGTTCCAGACATCACCATCGTTCATATATTGATTCAACTTAACGTTTTGACACGCAGATGAACTCATGTTTGTATCGAGAAAAAAGTCTGCTTATTCAATAGGTGGCATGATAACAATAGTGTTTACGAGACATTGAAATTTAAGTATCGTTCTACAATTTGGAACAGAGTAAATATAAAAACAGTTGAGTATCCATACTCTTCACAACATATATTGCTTTCACCTTATGTAAATAATTAAAATATCTTCGTTATTAGAGAGACAATCTCGGAATATCCTTGATGACCAGTACTACGAGGGAAATATTAGTGACATAAAATAATTTAGTGAAATCGTCAGCACGTATGATATTTTTTTTTTAATGTTATAGGGGGCACACGAACAGGTGGTTCACCTGATGGTAAGTGATCGCCACCGTCCATAGACACTAGCAACACCAGGGGAGTCGCAAGTGCGTTGCTGGCTTTTTAAATATGTGGGCCTCCGGCGCTCTCACTGGCCGAACGAAACGCAACAGTGCAAGCACTGTTACTTCACGTCGGCTTTCTGTGTGTCGGGTGGTAGTACCCCGCGCGTCGGGCGAGCCGACAAATTCATGCTGAAACCAGTAATAGCTTCAGCGTAGCTCTACCACCTACATGTATTGTATTCGAATTTTTATTTGTAGTCCGTTGAAATGTTATAATTTAAGAACCTAATATTGCATTTTTTAGAGGACGCAATTTTATCTTTGGAACATGTGCAGGGGGTTAATAGAAGCTTAACTCCAAGTTTGTGGCATTGCTGGCCTTTGTCTCCCGGCCACCATCTTGGAAAACGTGTTGCTAACTGAAGTTGTTACTTGTTGAACATATTCACTTCTATATATTGTATTAATATTGTTATCATCGTATTTATTTTTTCTGATAAATAGTTGTCTATTATTATGTATATAAAAACAGATTCTAACTTTTTCTTTATAATTTGAAAAAAGGTCATGTAAATCCGGACAGTTGTTATCAAGCTATAGATAGGTACATTAAAAGAGGGACAGACTGATTTTCTACTTTATAATAAAAACTAGCGGCCCGCCCCGGCTTCGCACGGGTATAAAATATACAGCCCATGTCATTCACTGAAAAAATGATTAAAATCGATCCAGTAATTTTGACTTATTCATTACTGCCCGTGGCCCGCACGCGTTAAATTTGGAGTAACTTCAAAAATAATAGTATTTATCCACTATTTAATTTATGTTATTATACATATAAACCTTCCTCTTCAATCACTCTATCTATTAAAACAAAACCGCATCAAAATCCGTTGCGTAGTTGTAAAGATTTAAGCATACATAGGGATATAGGGACAGAGAAAGCGACTTTGTTTTATATTATGTAGTGATGTAAGGACGTAACTAATACTTTCAGTTAAAATAACACGTATTTAATTTACTGTATAAATGAAATCAAAATTATTTTTAAATCCCTTAGTATAATGATCGTATAAACTGGTGAAGATAAAAAAAAGGAAAAAAAAAACACTAGGCAAACACTAATATAAATACAATTATAGAGGTATCGAATAAAACTACTGGATAGGTATCGATTCCTTTCTTTTGATTTTATTGCTTAGACATTTGACCCATATCTAACAAATAAATTATAAACTAATATTTTAAATGAATACCAAGTCATCAAAGTTTCTAGAAGCTACGACGTTTCTAGCATGGAGAAGTGGAGCAAACGATGTGGTGCGCATGCGCAGAACAACGCAGATAAAATCACAGGTACCAACTAGTACTTATATAAATGATTTTATCCCATTAAACGAGGTTATGAATCAAATTTGTTGCTCTTTCTCGCAGAAGCCTATTGAACGGAGCTTGATAAAGTTTTCTAGTAATATGGTTTTAGTACCCTAGTAATGAATAACACATGAGCCTTAATTCATAAACGTATTGTTGAAATTTGTCAAAATATAACGCGATAAATGACAATAAAGTCGGCGAAAGATCTGCTCTCTGAGTAACATTACAACGTGAACTGGTTTATCAACAGTTACGCGACGACAACGTAGTATGGCAATATATAAAAGCAAAGGAAGTCGCGGGTGGATTGGTAGTATGTTCCCGGTATAGTAAAAAATATAAAATACCATACTACGTTCAAGTAAGTGTCATAGACATACAATCATTAATTTGAAACATATATTTCACCCTAAAGTTTTCGCCAATTACGCTAACTTAACACGTTTGATTAGGTTATGCCATAAGATATAAGCGGATAGGTCATTATGTCCTGTTGCGTTTATAGCTTATTGCCTCCTTTCCATGCAAATATTTGGTGATAAAAATTAAAGTTGATACAGATGACTGGGTAACCCAAGAAATATGTCAACGTAGAGAGAGGTGAGCTGATGTAGCGCCTTTTGGTGTACGAGCGTGAAACTATGAGGCGAGAATAAAAGCTTCAAATACACCTCTCTTGGTTTCAGCGAGATGCCGATGTGGTCCTTAAGGGGCCGTGGGTGTGCAATATTGCACTAAGAGGTGGAGGTCTTCCCAAAGTGAAGGTTAAGGTGGATGAATTAAAGGCGGCTTCTTTTTGAAACGGTGATTCCGAGGCAACATATGGCACTGTTGTTACTGTGATATTTACATATGTATTTGCATAAAAGAAATAAAAATAATACACATCAGTGATTACCAAAAAACAACGCAACCCTGATTCACATTCAAATTTATAATATTAGTAAAAAGTAAGGATTATCATAAATGCGCGAATTTGCCCACATTATGTTCCAATAAAACACTTAAGAACAATAAAATACAGTTTAACACCATGTAATGGATAGTTGAAGTAAAACAGATAACATAAAAACAATTCCTGAAAAACCACTCAAGTTGTCAACTTTCATAGAAACCAATCAAACGCATTTAATCGATTTCAGACATACTAATTTCCATATAAATTACGTTTTTCCATAAGAATTTGTCCACTAAAGACAAATTTTACTAAATATGCAATTGTTTACACAGGATACGGGCATTTATAGAATGATAAACAGTAACGCTTGAGGGCGCCACGTGTAATGACACCATATTTATCCCTCTTTAAAATCTTTCAATATAAATTCGCTATCGCCTGTGATTTAGACACGTTCAGCGTGAGCTTAACGAGCAACACGTGTCCGAGCGGAGTGCTTAGTTATCGTAATTAACTGTAACACGTCGACTGCAGTTCATGTGTGCTGCGGACAGCGATACAGGGTGTGCCCAACAGCTCTAAGTAACCATTGTGTTATGGCATTAGTCTTTGTACAACGTATAAATATAAGTTTAGTATTTTTATATGTTTTGGAGGTATTTTTGTTTAAACACTGACATCTGCTCGCGGCTTTGCACGCGTTGTTTAGACTGAAATTATTTTCGTTTTGATATATCACTTAATTTTGAAAGCAATATTAGTGGATTTCTAAAATTTTTATATATCATTAATTTAGAACTTTCACTAAACACTCAATTTATCGACATAGAGGATAATACTTTCATCACATATGCTGTTTATCTTTTCTCGATTGTCAACTTTTTTTTCTGAAAATATTACATAATGTATTTTTAAATACATTTGTCGCTCAATGTTATACAATGTTATATATCAATTACAATCGCTCTATGTTAATTGTACTGTGATTATAACCTTCGAGCGAATACAAGCGATATGTTGACAAAGTTTTATCACAATTGGATAAACGGTATGATAGCGCATAAACTGATATATATATATTTTTTTTTTATACTTTATAGGTAAACCTTTTGACCACAATCTCATCTGATATTAAATGATATTGTGGTCTAAGATGGTAAGTCACACTTAACCTAGAGGGAGACGTGCTCTCAAGTGCAGCTGCCGGAACACACCAACAGGTGCTTGGCGACAGATTTTCAACTTGCGGGTGGTAGCTAGCCAGACGGACTTATAGAAAGCCCTACCACCATGCTATGGTTTCATCACGATGTTTTCCTTCACCGAAAGCTCCGACTCAGTTGCTTGTATTCGAACCTACGTCCTTCGGCACTGTGTCCGAACACACTACCAACTGAGCCATCACCGTTTGATATATTATTAAGATGTATTCTCCATATTATACATAAAGTATAAAAAGAATATGTTACGATTCCCAGATGGTTCGTCCACCTGTTTGCTGCTCTTTGACATAAAAAACGCTATCGGACCTGATTTTTTTTTCGCACTGTCTACACACTGTTGACTAGGCAAGGTCTCTACAATTTCCCCGGACGACATCGAACCTGATGGGCAGAGATTATTCACAGCCATTGAATTACATAATTATTGAGAGATGCTAGGGATGCTAAAAATTTGGGTTTGTGTGTGTTTATATGTAAGAAATCCATAAAGAATATCTAAAAAAAACTCAGCATGAAAATATGTCAAGCCGTTTAGGAAAATGGTATTACAGACACATATACATCAGAATTGTATATACAATGGGGCAAATGAAAAAATATTTACTACATATAGTTTATTGGAACACGATTTCGAAAATTATAGCTTATGAGAAAATTCAATTAAAATACTGATAGTATTTATCTAATTTATTTTATTATAAACTGTACCAAAAAAGATTAATCTGTAATATAAAATTACCAGAACTAAACACACAATATAAAAATAGGAAAAACGAGAAACATCTTTCTTTTGGAGCCTAAAAATAGCAATCGTTTGCGTAATTCGATACAAAAGCAAACTAAACATTAACAAGGCTGAAGAAAAATAAAAATGTCATCGAACAATTCTTCCCCTTGGAATACTAACAGAATTGTATTACTAAACAACCGAGGGTCGAAAATTGTTTATGCTTCGTTACCAAATATAGCTCTATGAACATTGTTTAGGAATATCTGCTTTATTTCTATTTATACAAGTACTAAAACAAATGCGCTGATAAAATTGTTTTTCTTTACTATTTTTCCGAATTACGTGGTGGGGTAGGTCGGACTACCGTTGCCATGGTTACAGCACGAAAATGCTAAAGGCAAGGTATAAGCGGTCTTTAGCATGACGTAATATGTGAACTAGACAAAGCTATTGAATGTCTTTTTTTATATTAATATAAAATGGCACAA
This sequence comes from Antheraea assamensis, assembly GCA_035772565.1. Taxonomy (NCBI): domain Eukaryota; kingdom Metazoa; phylum Arthropoda; class Insecta; order Lepidoptera; family Saturniidae; genus Antheraea; species Antheraea assamensis. Next base: position 5,506,679 of record JAQQSE010000009.1, read on the forward strand.
AACTCTAAGCTATTGTTTTTCTTGTACAGAGCCTGATGTTATTCTCATGTCTTTTAGGTGGTAGAGCTACGCTGAAGCTATTACTAGTTTCAGCATGAATGGGTCGGCTCGTCCGGGGTAGTACCACCCTCTCACAGAAAACCGACGTGAAGTAACAGTGCTTGCACTGTTGCGTTTCGTTCGGTCAGTGAGAGCGCCGGAGGCCCACATATTTAAAAGGCCGGCAACGCACTTGCGACTCCCCTGGTGTTGCTAGTGTCTATGGACGGCGGTGATCACTTACCATCAGGTGACCCACCTGTTCGTTTGCCCGCTATAATATAAAAAAAAAAAAAAAAAATGTCTATACTTATGACATCATTAACGCATACGTAGTGTAGAATGCTCTTCTACAAGGCATGCATGGTGGTAGGACCTTTTCTAAGTTCGTCCAGCTAGCTACCACCCTCAAGTTGAAAATCTGTCGCCAAGCACCTGTTGGTATGTTTCGGCAGCTGCACTTGAGAGCCAGTCTCCCTCTAGGTTAAACGTGACTTACCATCTTAGACCGCATCATCATTTAATATCAGATGAGATTGTGGTGAAAACGTTTACCTATAAAGTATTAAAAAAAGGTCAGAACAGTGACCTCACCATGGTCTCTACAAATGATTCGATACGAAGAACCAAATATACGTGTGAGTATTAGTGTTTGAGGGACATCCTTTTCCAATATCCGTAGACTGTCTGCGTATGATATACTACGGCATACAAATATAAGTTCTTGTATACATATTTAGGTATTACTGGAGCTTGAACCTTCATACAAGGCTATGATTTTTTCTTGATACAATATCACCAACACTTTTAATAGGATAGCGTTTAACCACAGTCTCAAACTGATATTACTACGGTGTCTTACAAGGATCACACGCGGGATTTAAAAAAACACAATCTGTACAATTTCCAGAAGATTCTGATATTATGCTTGTGGGAAATAACTAACAAAGAGAGCACTGGAATATCCTTCACATAACGGCTTTGGCATAACATTTTACTTTATCAAAAATATAATTTGGAAGAACAGAGTCCAGTAATGTTGTAATCATTCAGTACTATATGTAAATTAAACATATTTCATTACTACTTAGACGACATGTTCAACCGTTCATTTATATTCTAGGATCTAATTTTACGGTACATATATATATTGTTAGTATGTATCTCCTTTTACCATTATGTCCATTAACAAAAATCTAACAATAAAATTTTACGAAAACATTGTATGGAAATTACTGCTGAAATGGAACACTGACACTACCAAATGCTTCTGCGAAGTCAATACAAGATAAATAATCTGCTCTCGTAATCGCAAAAACCGAATGAACTAAATAATTTTGTAAATCATAAATCATATAACTGGGTATTAAAATAAATGTAATGTGAGTATTTCCATATATATGTTCTAATATTGCAATTTAATTCAAGAAAAGGGGTTTTGAAAGTGTCTCGAAGCTGTTCAAGTTTTTGAATGCAAACCGATAGCAAGCCACATAACTTTTCCTGTAAGAGAACATCAGTTTTAGAGCTTTGCTTTCCCGTTTAAATATACTCTATGCTATGAAACATGCTTAATCCTTAATATAATAATATAAGATGTAACACGGTCTGTAGTTTTACTTTATATAAATTATATGACCAATTAAGGTTAGATAAATTCATATTTGCTGCAAATTCATTACTTAAATGTATTGTTTACAAGAGTTATAGTTATCATCATCATTAGATCCACTGCAGGGCCATAGACCTCTTCCCGAAGGAAGGTATGGGCATAATCACAACGTCAGCCCAAGACGTATTGGCAATTTCAAACTCTGAGAAATTTACTGTTTTTATATTTTCCCATATATGTGGTACTACAAGAAACATTTCTCAGGTTCAGGTTTCCTCACGATATTCACCTTCACCGTCAGCCGTTAGTGTTACCAATTTAAATTAGTAAATGTACGCGAATTCCGAAAAACTCGTTGGTACATGCCGGGGTTCGAACCTGCGGACATCGGATCGATATTCCACTGGTCAAACCGCTAGACTACCACAACTTTATAATAGAATTATAGTAATGTTTGTGAATGTAACCTTTTGAATGATCAACGAAACCTTTATCAACTTTAATTAAATACCAGGAGGTATAACCCTTGTCCACCATCATTTCAGACACATAGGACAGGGCTAGTTAAAAACTATTTAGTAATGGTAGAACACCTGAAACTATTGGAAATAGTTTAGAAATCTTATAACCATATAATTTCACTTAGGGATTTCGACCCATGTAACATTTCTTGATAAGGGACGTTCAATATACTGGCTTTTGAAACATTCCCTTGTAAGTTTTAACATAATTCTCATCAAATGAAACGATATTTGCGGTTATAATTATACTGTTTCTATATTATTTTGCATACAGTATACTTGTGACTATATAACAATAATTTTCTACATGCTATTATTCCTAAATAAGAGTGGCTCAATACTCTGATTTCTTTTCCATTCTCCTTTGACAGCTGTCATCTCGCTATTCACACCTTTTATACACGTATAATTCTTCACCCACTCCAGACATACGATCATTGTTTTTTTCTACTCCTACTTTTACTTCGTATTTAACACTTTCCGTGTTATATGATTTTTATTTCCCCTCAAACGATTACTACTCAACGTCTACGTCACTGCTACTATTTTTAAGTGTTCTTCTCTGATACACTTATTCCTAATGTTATCCATACAGCATAACGTTGAATATACCTTGCCCTTGAATTTTAAGAACATTCGTGGGCTAGAAGTGGCACATATACGACAAATCAATGAAGTTTTCATAACTAAATGACAGTAATTAATACACCGACACACATTAAAAAATACTTAGTTTTTGGGATTTACATCCACTAGTGACATTTGATTTTAAGCCGACCTATATGCACAGTAAATTTAGAATTATATGTCAAAACAGAAAAACAGCTTCCGAGAATGACATCCACGTGGTATATATTTGTCAGTATTATTACAAGATGAAGGAGAACTAAGTGTTTCCAAGAATTTAACATGAATCACTTAAACTGGCTACACACATCATTTTGCGCTTTACGTGCACGGTATATTAATATTTGTAACTGTGTTATTTAAATTTATCTCATACTTTGGTGTGACAATTTATTTATGGTGATGGACTTTATTTTATATTTTATTTAGCTATACCCGCAGTTTTGCTCTTGTTAATTACAAAGCTAATATCATTTTTTGGTTATATTAAACATATATCGACGGAACTTTAAAAAATCCTACAACTGAGTCATCATCGATGAGGGAATCTATTTTAAGTTCATCTTTACTCGTATCTCGGACTATATATTTACTAATTTAAGCAATCGTTCGACTGTAATGTATGTCCACATAAACTTAGGTAAGGTAGATTTAGTAAAACACCGACATTATCTAAATACAAGAAACAAAAACAAATTGGTTAAATCATGTTTTAGGCTCATTAACACTGGTAACCGTTTTTTAGATAATAGTTATAGGTTTTATAACAAAATTCTAAAGTACATTACCGATTCGCCGGATACTAAGTTCAAGCGCCATGTCAAACACTTTTTAATGTCTGAAGGCTATCATAGGGTGGATCAATACGTGAACGATGGTGACGTCTCTGTGCATCCACCAACAACGAATGTAGTTATGTATATCTATAACTTTATATGTTCTTAAAAATATGTTATATTATATTTGATGGAAAGATAAACCAGATCGAATTTCTTGCCGGTTCTTCTCGATGACTAGGTTGTTTTCCACACCGGTGGTAAATTTGACGTTGAAAAGCGATTTCTTAGGGACTAAACTGAATAAAGTGTTTTTGATTTGATTTGAACTTTTATATATATGAAAAAAAAACGTTAAAACCTCTGCAACAATTTTAATAACGGAATCGGAAATGTAATGAACAAGTTAAGTATTGAGTTGCATTAAAAATTTATTACATCTTTCATGGAACCCCTTGTTTTTACAAGGAAATTGCCGAAGCTATGATCCCCTTGGAAAAACACGCGAACGCATTACGCAAACTTTTCTACTATTAAGGTGGTCTTCCAGTGGAGTGGTAATACATTACATTCGGTGGAATATTTTTTTTTTATTAAAACTTTGTATATCAAATGAGATAATAGTACTGGACTAGGACTAGGACTAAGACTGGACAGGAGTTTTACTGTCAATAACAGTAATTTAACTTATGATAAATTGTAAATGTGTAGTAAAGTCTGCTGAGTTGCTTTTTGTTGAACACCAAATTGCTTAATCGTATCCTGGCTACCGTGATACAGGCTCCGTATAGTTTGAAAAGCATTACAAAACCAACCATCACAAATATTTTTTTTTGTTTTTAATTCACTAACCCGTCGTATTTCACCCTATATTGATTGGCATCTTTCGTAGTTAAACTTGATTACTATGCTTAAATGATGAAGTGTACTGGAAATATTACTACTGAACATGAATTATGAGATGTCATAAAAACTTCCCAGGAAGTTATAATAAAAGGATCACAACCGTGATAGAAGAATAATGCCATTAAACGACAAGATATTGTTAAATAGAATAATTATGCATTTGGTAATGCCATTAACAATGTCGAATATAAAGGGTTAGTTGCTAAAGTTGGAAGAAGAAGGAATGGTTTACGTCCACACGTATTTAAAGACAAATGTATTTTGTAAGACTCCGAGTATGCCTTTGCTAACGCTAAATACGGAATTAATTTTTGGAACGTTATAGTAACCGCGCACCGCACTTGTGTATATTTAAAACGTTCACAGAGAGCAATGGAACGTGCCCCTTACTCTGTTACTGTAATAAAAAGATGTATTATTAAATTCAAGACGTTTGATGTATCAAAATAAACATCGTGTTATCGGAGACAGAAATGTGTTTTCGATGTTTCCATATGGTAATAAAAAGGATATTAATAAATCATAAGCCATTGGAAGAGAATATTGTGTTATACTTCTCCTATATTTATGTGACGAAATTTTAACTACGTGTCTGCTAAAATTAACATCAAATTAAGACTCTATTTCATAAGGGAGTAAATTAAAAGTTTCTATGCGTGATCATTGTAGGTGGTAGAGCTACGCTGAAGCTATTACTGGTTTCAGCATGAATGGGTCGGCTCCCTCGGGGTAGTACCACCCTCCCACAGAAAACCGACGCGAAGTAACAGTGCTTGCACTGTTGCGTTTCGTTCGGTCAGTGAGAGTGCCGGAGGCCCACATGTTTAAAAGGCCGGCAAGGCATTGCGACTTCCCTGATGTTGCTAGTGTCTATGGACAGCTGTGATCATTTACCATCAGGTGACCCACCTGTTCGTTTGCCCCTATAATATAAGAAAAAAAAAACGAAATTAGTATCCGCTAAGCTCCTTTGACGCATGCAAGAACCACTCGTCCAGCTAATTCTTTGTTCCGCTGATCAAACCGCTCCATCACACGACTTCTATTATATTGCATCTATTACCACGCAATCTATAATTCGTAATATTTACAACAATATCTCCTAACATTTGTGTTTATTGCGACCATACACAAAACTTAGTGCTGATAGCGAGAATTAATACATCGTTTAAGAGAAATGTCTAAAAACTTAACCATATACGGCCTTATTACGAAAAATAAAAATGAATACGTATTTAACATGAGTTTAAGTAATCAGTGTCTAAGATGTTAAGCCTTGATGAAAGCGTGACTAAGAGGTCTGTAGTTAAAAAATATCTGGTGTAAGTTTTTTGTATGCAAGTAACACTGAATAGCTGAATGCTATGCAATTCAATGTCATGATTCAAAAACGTTCCAATGTATACAGATAGTTTGTAAACAATTTGTTTTCATGCATAAAACTTTTGTTCAGTTCTTCATTAATAAAAAAAATATTTATTTTAAGAAAAATTGGTTATCGTTATATTGTCATTTTGGACAGTAGCGGATATGATTTTGTTTAATTTACATACACCTTCCAAATTAATTATACCCAGGAAATCCATAAATTACTACGAAACGTCTTTTGCCGGTAAATAGAAATATAATAAATCACAACAATAAAATACGAACTGTCAACTTAGATAATTTTTAATTTTAATTAGTGCCTTTCTTTAAGCAAGTGTTCAACGCATATTTAACTTTCTTGCGATAAATGTTTATTTCTGTGCATATTTAAACGATCGAATCTCGATACTCGAATATCAAAGTACATTATTTTTATACATAAAAATAATACATACAGACACCTGATTTTCAATGGTTACTTCAGCCCATAGCTATAAATAGCCAGCTTCTATATAGGACTGCAGTTTTGAGACCAGTCACAACTGATTGCTTTATCAGAGGATAAATACTAAATATCTCGTATGTTAATATTGGTTACCAAAAAGCATTCTTCGAACTGGACCACAATAGCTCGGGCACATTTCCTTTGTAGTTAAAATAGAAGTACATATAGGCAGTACATCTCCTGCATTTAAACCCGCGCAAATACAATTAACCCTTAATTCTAGAAAATAAGACAATTAAATACAAGTACTTCGCGATATTGTTACTTCGTTTAATGCCGTCGAGTTGAAAATCTTTCGCTTATGTGATGGATATGTTCCAGCAACACATTTTAAAAGCCAATCCGCATCTATTCTCAACATATTTTTACCATTTCTGTCTAGGTTATACCGTGAGAGCCTTTGAGATTAGTCAATCGTAAACTATATCCTTTAAGAATGTCATAAATAGACACATTTATCGAGGTTCGAAATTTTCAATAATAGAGACACTACAAACAGAAAATAAAGTAAATGAATATAATACGAGTAATGAAGAACCTATCTTTAAAATATTCTCAAAATAATGTTTATGATGGACATACAATTAGTTGAGCTATCTTCGACATAGACTTAGTAGACTAGAAGAGCAGTTGAAAACAATAAATAATTATATTATACTACTGATTCAATGTAGGCAGTGATACTCGCTCTAATAAAATTGTATTAAAGACTAAGAGAGTTAGATATATTAAGAATCAAAAGACATAAAGTATAGACTATGATTTTGCTTACTATAAATAGTAATTTTCAATAAAATTATGGAATCAGATTCTTATTTACCTAACTTAAAGGAAAAAATCATTACGTCAAGTTACATAAAATATGGAACATTATATGACTTATTTTTCGAACTGACTACACTGTTGACCTGGCAAGGCCGCTACAGTTTCATCGGACTACTAAGGGAAGCGTTTAAGGCACTCACCCGATTTTATATAGGCGACCAGCACAGGGACGCACGGTGCGCCTTGGCTTGAACTGTCGCTGATTATCCCGAGTCTAACTAAGTTAAGCTAATTATTATTTGATACATATTTTAATTCTTGAAGCATACACGTGTACCAAGCGTGTATGTTTCACGAACTTATACATGTATATTGAAATCTGACTACTAATTTAATCTAGACTAATGCAGTTCGAAAGGGTAAAAAAACAATACCCAACCACTATATTATGACTGTATTAGGAAATATTAACTAAATATTAGTGTAGACGTTACTTCGCACTGCCGCCTATAATTGATTGGCCGCTGTCACGTCTCACTGCAACGTTTGTGAAATAACAAAAAGTAATTAAAACGAGTCGTTAGTTGTCGATGGAACCCGATGTAGCGTTCGTGGATTTACACTGTTGGCATATAATTGTACAAAAAAAAAAAGTTGAAAAGAAAAACTGAAAGTAGAAAATAATATAATTATAGACGGAAACATATAACGACAACAAACAATTACACTTGTTTCATTGTCTGTTGAAGTGAGATGTGACAGCGGCCAATCAATTCTAGACGAAAGTAAAAACGTCCACCATAATATTTAATTATGGAGTTTCGCAAAGTAACGCCTTCAGCAATCAAATCCTTACTATTTTTATTATAGAATAGCGCTTCCAGTATAAAATAGATTTCGTTGCTCGTAGATGTATAAATTATTGACTGCCATTAACCCGACGTCTCGGATGGATACGGTACTCGAAGTTCAAGAGTTTAAAGTAGCCACTAGAACATAACATGTACCTCGTAAAATATATTTTAGTAGTTTATTTTTAATACTGTTATCTTTTCCATACAATAATACAAACATACGTCTCGGTTTCATTTTTAACGTCGCAGTCGTGTATTTTTTTTATATTATAGGGGGCAAACGAACAGGTGGGTCACCTGATGGTAAGTGATCACCGCCGTCCATAGACACTAGCAACACCAGGGGAGTCGCAAGTACGTTGCCGGCCTTTTAATATGTGGGCCTCCGGCGCTCTCACTGACCGAACGAAACGCAACAGTGCAAATCTTAAATCGATATGAACCAATAATAAAGAGTAACATTAACCCTTAAGAATTCTTCTTTGGGAACTCTGGTACAAAGCTACTCAGTAGTGAAAAGAACATACATATAAATTTCTGGGCATTTGTAATGGCCCCTATTTTAACGCAGTGGCGTGGTTATTAATAAATATAAACTCGAGGATAGCAAATCAAAATAAAAATCATGCACCGTTGCGTTTAGTTCGATATATTTGATTGATAGCGGTATATTTATAGATGTTGACATAGATTCATTTAAAATTAATAAAAGCATAATTTAGAAGTTAAGCAGAAAAACAAAAAAAATATAATAAAAAAAACACCTACCTATAATTACTCATTTAGATAAAACATGTAGATACTTAGTGAAATTTTCTTAAATTCTCCACGTAAAATTGCATACCTACATATTCTAGCAACCGCTAACGATTTTACAAGCAAAACGTTATAAAAATAAAATATAACTTAATGACATACTAGTACCAGACCAGTTGATATTTTATATTCTATAAAAAAAATCAATGAGCTCACTCTCACGGTAATTAGTGCAACCGTATTGCAGTTTATCGATTTTAAATATACAAAAAAAAAAAAAACAATTTTAATAAAACTCAGTAAAATATACAAACATATATAAATAAACATTTAAATTGTACGTCAGAAACGAAGACAAGTCAAGTCTAAACGACACTAAAACGATATAAACAAAGCACTTCACACTGTCGCATTGCATTGCGTGACCGTTAGCATCCGGCAATCATACGCTTTCAATCGCGTTCGCTTTTATAGCAGTTATCCGTAAGGTTTAATTTCAAAGACTATACTTTATTTAATTTTACACTGTAAACAACATCTCAATGTCTCTGCGATTAGATTATGCGGAGGCAATGGAGATAAGTTCAACTTTTTTTCTATTACCATAACATGCGAGCGACAGTTTAATATTTGTGCTTAAGCTGCGTGCGAAAAGCTAACTTAGTATAAAGAATAATTATTCGATTTAAATAATCGTTTCATGCTATCATTAAACATTCCTTTAATATATACAACTAGCCTAAATAATCTGTGTCTAACGGTTTTACATTCCCGCCCTCGGCCCCCGACACCCCCGCTCAGCGTACGTTCTCACGTCCATTTTGTATTATTGTTTCTTGGTTCCTAAGGAACGTAGCATGATGTTAGTTATTCTATACTATTTATCAATAAACAAACTATTAAATTCAAAAATATTTATCTAATAAGACTTCGCTTGCGTTAATATAGATTTTATGTATCCCTCAGGAACTGTATTTTTTGTAGATGGAAGGTACCCTATTTCCTTATTATTGACTCCTAAAATGTGTGCCTAAAATTGCATGATGAAATGATGAGTGTAATCACCATGCCAACCCACGACTTACTGGCAATTGCATACCCCGAGAAATCCACAGTTCTATATTTTCCCACATATAGTGGTACCACAAGAACATTTCTCAGGGTCACGATATTTTCCTTTACCGTCAGCCAATAATGCCACTAATATCAATTAATAAATACACTCGAATTCCGAAAAAATCGTTTGTACATGCCGAGGTCCGAACCAGAAGACAATGGATTCATATTCTACCAGTCAAACCACTCAATCACCATAACGAAAAGTTTAACTGAAATTGCATACGAAAATGCGGGTAAATCTATTGTTTGTTCTGAATTGCTCGGGACGTGTATTGTCAAATTTCAATGCTATCGCATTTCACTCGACTGGTCTTCAAATTCTCTCAGATTGATATTATAAGGGTCTGAGTAATTAAAGTTTGAAATGCAATGAAATGAAATGAGTAGATGTGACTGCAAAATATGAAATAGTACATATCGTTATCCCTTTCATGCAAGTAACACGGCAATACGTCGACACTGTTCTTACTGTAAAGAAAGAAAAGTTACAGTAGTAAATTAACACATTCTGAAATTAAATTATGAATCCATTTTCATACAAATATCACATTAGTAAAGTCTCTACTCAAGATAATCATAATCATTCAATCGCAGTTCAGTATGTCCGTTTGATCGTTGAGTGGAAATATCAATTTAAATTGTTAGCTTTAAACCAAATATCACAAGAGTGCGCAGGAGTGGCAGGAATATCTGTTGCCAATTAAGAGGGCCGAATGACAAATGCGGATGACACTCTCTGGAGTGTAATGTCGCGTACAAAATTAATATATTTTTAAATTTATTTATTCACTCACTGACAATAGAGAGAGAGAGTAAAGCCACATCTTAAATCTGGTCCAAAGACTTTTGATTATGAATTGGCCACACGTGTCACAATCTCGTCTTAAATGAAAGGACGATGTATCATACGCTACAAGTAGCGACATAAGCACTATACCTAGGGAGAATAAAACTCTAAAAGTGTAGCTCCTAGAAAACACCTAGAAATATTTGGCTTGCAGCTTGTAGTTTATAATTATCCAGGTGGGTATTAGAAAAAGCCCTACCACCATGCTTTGATGTACGTGGATAGACGCTATGCCAGTATACCAGTATACCAGTTGAGCACTCTATGAGTTCTGCTATAAGGTTTTGGTAAAAACTGTACAATATTTTTAATGGTTGGTCTATAATCAAGTTGAACATCTACTATTAAATATCTATTGGGGTACCTTATAAAAAGCTGAAGAGCAATTCCTATTCTTTAGTCACTGTTTTAACAAATTCACTTGTCTTATAACTTGCATAAGCTGTGGTCAAATTGAAATATAATTTAAAAGTACTTATATATATAAGAGGAATACCTAATAATCTACAGAATAAGCAAAAATGAAGCGTTCATTTTTTGTCTGGGCACAAAAAACACCCTAATCTTTGATTGCCTAAGTTCAACACCGAAAGTGACTTGATTAATTATCTAGGCTAGACACTGTCATAGGTTTCTTGTAACACCTAAGCAGTTTTGATAAAATTGAATACAGGAAAAGTAAAATCAGTAAAATGATTGTAGAATTTAAGAAATAAGATAATTTTAAATTTAAAAATGTAAAAGATAGCTCATCATCATCATCTTACCCTTATCCCACCTAAGTAGGGTCGGCACAACATGTTTTCCTTTTCCACTCTCCCCTGTCAAAAGTCATCTCAGTATTCACACTTTTTATACACATATCATTTTTCACACAATCCGTCCACACCTTTTTCGGTTCTCTTTCCTTCCCAGTCATTGTCTCGACATTCCAACTTGCAAATCTCAATCTTACATATCGAATTCGTTTCTTACTTAGCGCCCTATCCTGAGGTAGCCCTAGTCCACTTTTCATACTTATCATGATGTGAAGTATGCTTTAAAAATGATAAAATATATAATTTCTATGAAACAAGAAAACCATTTATAAAAAAAAAAACTATCGTACAACAAAGATATATACAGTCGATATGCCTGCAGTCTCTATATAAAGTCATCAAATGTTAAAAGGTACTTTCATGTCGTTTTTTCGACAATCAATCATTTCAATCAATCAATCATTTCGACATCAAACATTTTTGCGCTCGATTATACAGGGCTGGCGCACACGCCGTTTAGTTTGACTAATATCCGAGCGCTGAACGCCATTCTGTTCGTACGCTCCGCAAGACATATAAACAGACACGCGACATTTGCGTTTAATTTAACACATTGACTTTACATGATGAGTAACGCTTTGATATTTTGTTTGGACATTTTTAAATGATTATGGACTCTTAAATTGCCCGCTATATCTCTCTCTACCTGTTATAGTGAATGAAGATATTCATTAGGTAAGTCGTGGAAGAACGACTTAAACTAGAGTAAACTCTGTTTCCAATATATTCTGATCGATACATAGCTTCGATCATAATTTTTGTAATATGACGTTTGGTAGATAACGCTGTATCTACAATTTCACCTGAAGTAAAATGTCAATCTAAAATACTAAGCACGCTAAACTTAAAGAAAGACTAGGTCTTAAGTACACAGCTGAAAAGCACCTATAGGTGTTAGGTGTTTTTTTATATATAGGGGGCAAACGAACAGGTGGGTCACCTGATGGTAAGTGGTCACCACCGTCCATAGACACTAGCACCACCAGGGGAGTCGCAAGTGCGTTGCCTGCCCTTTAATATATGTGGGCCCTCCGGCGCTCTCACTGACCGAACGAAACGCAACAGTGCAAGCACTGTTACTTCACGTCGGCTTTCTGTGAGAGGGTGGTACTACCCCGGGCGAGCCGACCCATTCATGCTGAAACCACTAACAGCTTCAGCGTAGCTCTACCACCTACAATAAACAGTGTGTGACAGATTTTCAACTTAAAAGCGGTGGTTAACCAGGCGGTCTTAGAAGATGACCTACCGTCTTGGTATAATTCCATGAATGAATAAATAATCTATCGTACCTACTGTTTAGTTTGTATACTGCTGTCTTAAGCTTAATATCACAAGGCATTTTCTTTCAGCTACCGAGTGGTGTGGTATTGTATAGAAAAAAATATTGTAGTATTGAGTGGAGGAGTTCTACGGTGACGTTCTCAAGATCATTTCTGCCTCGAACTTCGACCTTGTGGAATCGACTTCTAGCGGCGGTGTTTCCAAACCATTACAAGTTACAAACATTTAAGAAACGGGCGTACAGTTAATTAAAAGGCTGGCAACGCATTTGCGACTCCCTTGGTGTTGCTAGTGTCTATAGATGGCGGTGATCCATTACCATAAGGAGACCCGCCTGTTTGTTTGCCCAAAAAAAGAAACAAAAAGGTAATGAAAATGTAAAATTAAACTAAAATATATAAAGCCTACACTGTATCGAAAATGAAAATGATAGCGGACATAAAATGGAAATCATTAAACTATAATGAAACAATAATGGTATATTTGTGATGTAGTCCGGTGAAACTGTAGCGGCAGTAACAACGGCGGTAACAGTGTAGTCAGTTCGAAAAAAAAAAGGTATATTTGTGATCGTGTAAAAAGTTTTTGTTATGTCAATTTTATAGTAACTCACCTCTACACAGCACCAAGTTCTATATTAATTTATTATAATTAAGATTTATGTTGTAATACATACAAAAAGATAAATACAACGCGCATGAAATCTAATCCTATTATACGAGGAACCAAAAAAATATCAGTAAAATATTCTCAGTTCATTTATTTCGAGAACAAGATCGTGGAAGTATAATTTGAGATTATAAATCAATGTAATGCTTATATATTATACTAGATTTTACTCGAGTCAATATAGATTTTGAAAATAAAATACAGATCATGATACTCGCTGATACTGTAGCTTTCTATGGGTGAAAGAATTTTTAAAATCGATTAAGTATTTTTTGAGTTTGTCCATTACAAAGAAAAAATCGAATCGTTTGTCTCTGTAAGTTTATATGAGACAAAAAAATGATATAACGATTAAATATATATCGACACATATTATAAAAGAAAGTCGTCCGCCGCGTCTGTCTGTCTGAATGCTCGCGATAAACTCAAAAACTGCTGACCAAAGTGTAATGCAGTATTCACCAGTAGATAGAGTAATTCACGGGAAAGGTCTAGATATATAATTTGTCAAGGTTTTTATGGAAATTGGTTGAAATATAATGATAATTGTTGAAAAAATCGGAAATAGTCAAGCCACCTTAAGCGTTTCATGCACATAAGTATATATTTTTTTATCATCAGGGCAGGACGACGTCCGTCCGGCCTGCTAATTCGATATAATATATTGATTCGCATGACCATAAATCCAACAAGTTCACATGATCTTGGGACATATGTATTTGTCTCCGTATTAGAAATTATAAATCACTAGCGACTGCCTGTGATTTTGTCTACATTTGTATTCTAATAAATGATAACACTGTAGATTATCTTCGAGTCATTCTGACGGATTACGCAGCGCACACCTAAGTAGCTTTCTATGGACGGATTTTTGCCACTTACTCGACACTGTATATTCTCTATATCTGTGACCAGATTAAATAATATATTATTAAATTATAGCGTCTGTGTTATTTTGAATTTATAAGCTATATCACTGTAAAGTTGCGATAAAGAGAGTAACCTTTTTCGTTTATAATATTATTAGGAATAAGATTTTATATTAATTATATTCAAGTATTGTCGTAATTATTTATGTACTTGATTCTTTATTACTGGCAAATATCGAAAGTCCTCTTGTCAATTCCAAATAATAAAGCAACTTTTCAAAAGCAAAAGCCGATCTCAGACGGGAGAGCAAACATCTGCGCAGTAGGTACGCCAGTTCAAAGAATAGAAGAGTGGCAGTCTGCTATATAATTCTATAACAACAGTTAAGTACATAGAGATCGTTTGCGAACGTTTCATCCATAGGCAAACGTTTATTAGTATCTCAATTCTATATATATTTATTTTTTTTTTATAGCAGTACGATACAGTGACTGCACTGTGACTGGTGATAAGAATGGTCAATCAAGAACAACGGTATCCAACTAGACATAAATCGGTCGTCGTTTTCATGCCGGCCTGCAAGATACCCTTGTATAGTGTAAATGCTATACACATTTCTTAAAATAATTTTACACTTTTACTATTTTTGTTTTTTTTCCGAACTAACCTACACTGTTGGCTTCGTCAGGCCTCTACAGTTCCACCGGACTACTCCTTTTACTATAATATCGTTTGCTTCTTACATATTATATTGGTAATACAAACAAACTTATATAAATCACACAGAAAAGATAACACACCCTCTGTATTATTCTAAATACCGAGTTCGACGACGGAAAAATAAAGTTTGCTTTTCAGTTCGTGCCGTTCCTATAGTAACCATTGGAGGCCGGTAGTACTCTCTATTGGCGTTCATTGTATTTTACCTATTATTTACAAGATAATAAAGTCCAAATTCGCTTTAAAGTTTTAGTGTGAGAATTTAATAAAAATGGTTATTTTTCTGCAACCGAATTTTGTTTAGTTAGAAATCTATAACTTCTCTTTGTTATTGGTCAACTTTGTATTTACAGACATAAATCGAACGGACATTGAATTTCTGTTGACTAAAATATAATAAAGGGTACGAAATTATTTTCTTGTTTAAACATACCTACTAATAATTGGAAATATTACTCAGATAAAAAAGATATTTTCGAATTTTAAAGCCTATTTATTGAGAATAATAAATCTAATGTTAAATACGACCTATTAAAGTGTTGCAATTACCATACAGTGTGTAGGTCAAAAAGTACACTAACAGAGAGCGAAGTAATAATGCGGTAGAGGCGAGTGCCGGGGTGCGGGGTATTGGGGGCTGAGGGCAGATTCGCCTCCTGATCAGAACGGAGCATTACTGAAAAGAGCCAAATGCTTTTGCAGACATACAATATTTAAAAAATTAAACGTTACTTGAACTTTGTAGCACTTATAGCTGTAATAATAAAGTACAGTTGTTTTAGTTATTTATCTAATTGTAAGTCGAAATAATTTCTTTGAATTTACCAGACAATTAGAAGATAAATATTTGACTGGCGTTACTTTGCACTTCCGCCTGAAATTGATTATCCACTGCCACGTCTCACTGCAACAGAAGACATCACAGCGACAAATCAATTATAGGCGGAAGTGCAAAGTAACGTCCAATATAATCATTCAATTATTGATTTCCGACAAGTAACACCTTTATCAATTAAATATAAGAAAACGATAGCTACAAAAATTATTATTACATTACATTACACTTTCATTACATCGTCCTATACTAATAAAATTTCGAATAATAAAGTTCTTCAGTTGTATATATACATAGAAGTAATGCATCATTTGTTTTATATAGTTTCTAAAACATACTTCATTGTAACAAATAGACGTCCATAAACAATTTTTGGTGTATTCTATGGTAATGAAAATTAAAGGATTAAATGTTATAACACCGGGTAAAAAAAATCTGCATCAATCCAACGCTTTACATTTTTTCAGTAAAGTAACGGCACTATCCATAATACGAGTAGTTAGCAGAGTGAATTCTTAACCTAACGGTGACAATCTAGAGATTTACAATCCTTGGCAGTCGTCGCTTACATACTGATGACCTGCAAGTCTCTCGGCATCTAAATATAAACGAGTAAATCAAAGCACACCCAAGGGTGCAGTTATGGCGGTTTTGATTTTTTTTTAGCGTTTGATCACAATCCCATCTGATGTTAAGTGGCGATGTAGTCGAAGATGTTAAGCACGCAACATCAAGAGAGGGGTTGACTGTCAAGTGTAGCCACCGAAAACTATTAACAGTTGCTTGGTGATAATACATTTTCAACTTGTAGAGGTAGCCATACAGAAGAACTTAGAAATAGGCAACACAACAGGTGCTTGGCAACAGATTTTCAACTCGAGGGTGGTAGCTAGCTAGACAGACTTAGAAAAAACCCTACCACCATGCTATGGTTTGCCTTCACCGAAAATTCTGACCCAGTAGCAAGGATACGAACCTACATCGGTCAACACTGTGGCCTAATACGATATCAACTGAGCCATCATGACTTTACATACAACCCTGTAATATGGTGGTCTGATGTAATTGTTATATCCTACTCATATGCTTCATAGTTTTAAATTAAAACTCACGATTCAATTTCACCAATGAATAAAAATAAAAATGGATACGCCAACAAAATAGATCAGCGCTGGATAATAAATTGTGTATGCAAAATAAAATTTTATTTTCATACTTTCTGTATTACGAGAATAAATCACGGGTCGAGACAAGAGACTGAATGTGCTCGTCCCTGTAGACGAGTTAAAGGCCTCGTACACGTATCGAGGCATGTGAATGTAAATTAACTTATATTTTATTCAGTGATTGTATCAAACGTTAGGCATTATAAAAACAGTTTTAAGCACCGAATGAATATAGTCATAAATATATGATATATTAGCTTCTCTTTCCATGGGGAAATCCCTACTGGATACCCACCTTGCCGGGCAGCAAAGGTGGGTTATGTCCGAGTCGCACGGACTAAAACTCCATTATGCCTTCGAATAAGGGTGGCATGGTTGCTTTGCGACCAAACCCTTTACAAAAAAAAATAAGGCAATATTCGATCTCGTGTCGCCACCTCGATAATTCTGCATTCACCTTAACATTGAAATATCTGCACTTGATATTTTCTCTCGTGTCCCCGTTATCTCGTAGTGCACAATAAATCCTTCAGACTGCGAATACATCCCGCCCGTGTGTTCGTATGATTGCAAGCTTGAGAAGTTAACAATAAAAGTATTCACCACGGACGGACATGGAATTTATTAAACGTAGTGACAGTTCAACGGATTCGAAGAGATTTCTTTTGTGTGAAATATAAAATCCGTTTACGACGTGATGTTTCGCTTCTTCTTTTATTGCAAAAAGCAGATTTCGCTCCCGGCGTCGCTTGTATCAAGCTATTTGTTTTGAGAATAAGCCTGGTATATTACGTTGAAATTCAGCTTATTTTTAACTACTGTATTAATACAGGCATCTAACACCTTTAGCAGATGATTTAAGTAGCATCCCTTGTTATTAACATTTGTCCAACACTAGCATTCGTGGCTAAAGAAGCAGATCCAAGAGAAGACCCTTCGGCCACATTTACAACAGATATATGTGTCCCCAGATGGACCTGACTTGGTAGCCTTTTCATGAGTTTTATAATTGAAACAAGGTGTCACGTCGTCAATTGCTGTACTATGTTATTGTCGCGATTTGTATTACAACACAATTTGATGGCCCTACGACGTTAATATATTCTTTTACATAAGCAAATTGTAAACAGAATTTGTCTTAAATTAATTTGGAACATATTTTTATAAAATAATTTTACTCAGATGTAAACGAGATAGATTACTAAAGCATCTGTGTACTTTCGTTTATTATAATAAAAAATAATTTAAGAAAATACAATATAAGCCAATAATATCATAATGGCGAGTTATAAAGTTATGAAGGAGATTGTTATTCAATATTGTTTTATAGTTAACTAGCGGCCCGCTCCGGCTTCGCACGGGTATAAAATATATAGCCTATGTCATTCACTGAAAAAATGATTAAAATCGATCCAGTAGTTTTGATTTATTCATTACTGCCCGTGGCCCGCACGCGTTAAATTTGGGGTGACCTCAAAAATAACAGTATTTCTCCACTATTTAATTTATGTTATTATACATATAAACTTTTCTCTTCAACCACTCTATCCATTAAAAAAAAACCGCATCAAAATCCGTTGCGTAGTTTTAAAGATTTAAGCATACATAGGGATATAGGGACAGAGAAAGCGGCTTTGTTTTATACTATGTAGTGATTTAATTTTAGCGTTCATATTGTCATAACATCAAGTAGCTCTGTAGTTACGTGCGTGTTACGCCATCGTAATACACCAGAAGTGCTGACCAATAGTGACGTCCGACGGTAGTACTCCAGGTGCACGAGGCATCGAGTCAACAATATCAGTGGAAACGTTCGGCAACCTGGTTCCTCCGTTCCCACATTGCTTTGGTATAAATTATTAAGCCAAATTGTAATTTGTCAGTGTTAACCTAACATCGGTAGCACTCATATCTTATTACTTTTATTTTGTACTTTAAATTAAGTTAAAGTAATTTGTTTTTTTTTTTTTTTTGGATCCTCCAGCTCTGACCTTCGTAATTCACGTATACTTTATACTGACTTATATAGTACTGGAACGACAATTCTAGTGCAATGTTAATTCATTGCCAAATAATCCCGCATAATTCCTACGTGAAAGTGCACTGGTCGTAATGCGGGATCAGCGGAGATTCGCCGGCGTCGCGCTGCATCAATTAACGGATTACCGATCATGTACCAGATTATTCTATAAACATTTCATTCGTTCCGATAATCGGAAATATACATACGTGTATAATTTGTATTCATATTAAAAAAAAATGATCAATCTCCTCCACGTTCGTACGAGGGCGTAGAGATTATGCTACTTCCAGGAACTGATGATGTCATTCAGAAAAAAAATTAGGGTGGACGTTGTTACTTCATCAATCGAATATCATCCAGGTTAATTCAGTGTCATTATGTTTGTTTATTATTATTGTATCGTTATTAAACGAGAATTCGTTTACGTGAAAATGGTTTTAATATTCCTTGGAATTACATGTATTATATACATACATTTTGGACTGTAAATTTAATAGTGTTTTATTAACTTCAGTTTTATAAACTTTCAAGTGCAGTTTCCGAAATACACCCATAAGTGTCTGACGACAGATTTTCAACTTGAACGTGGAGCCTGAACAAATCGGGTGAGTGCCTTAAACGCTCCTCTTAGTAGTCTGGTGAAACTGTAGAGGCCCTGCCAAGCCAAAAGTGTAGGTCAGTTCGAAAAAAAAAAACTTTAACGTGGTTGCAGGCCAGGCGAGTTTTAAAATCACCATGCTACCTTTTCATCACGAAGTTTTCCTTCGCCGAAAGGAGGACCTCATTCACTAGGACTCGAACCTACGTTTAACAACGCGGTGTCCGAACATACTAATCACTAACCATTTCTTTTGACAAAACAACAATTTATTTAAAACTAGCAGCCCGCTCCGGCTTCGCACGAGTATAAAATATATAGCCTATGTCATTCACTGAGAAAATGATTAAAATGGATCCAGTAGTTATGATTTATTCATTACTGCCCGTGGCCCGCACGCGTTAAATATGGAGTAACCTCAAAAATAACAGTATTTCTCCACTATTTCATTTATGTTATTACACATATAAACCTTCCTCTTCAATCACTCTATCTATTAAAAAAACACCGCATCAAAATCCGTTGCGTAGTTTTAAAGTTTTAAGAATACGTAGGGATATAGGGACAGAGAAAGCGACTTTGTTTTATACTATGTAGTGATTCAATAATTTATTACAATCGAAGACGCTACTCTAAAAATATATCCGCAGTAAATACATAATAATATTGCTGTCACGTTGCTTTCAGCACGCAGACAAGCACGTGAGTAAACATTGATATTTGTACAAATGTTTTATAACAACACAGTTGTCAACGTGTCCGCGTGAAATAACAGCGTGTCGCAAGCAAAGTGCACGAATGCCTCCAGTAGTAAAACGTCTAGGAGCAATCAATTTTTATTATGCTGCGACTAAGGTACGGGGCCATAAAACTGACGAATCTAAAAATAAAGTACAAAATATAATAGAATCGTGTCGAATGGGCGTGTTCCTGGTTTTAGTTTCATATATTATAGGGGGCAAACGAACAGGTGGGTCACCTGATGGTAAGTGATCACCGCCGTCCATAGACACTAGCAACACCAGGGGAGTCGAAAATGCGATGCCAGCCTTTTAAATATGTGGGTCTTCGGCGCTCTCACTGACCGAACGAAACGCAACAGTGCAAGCACTGTTACTTCACGTCGGCTTTCTGTGAGAGGGTGGTACTACCCCGGGTGAGCCGACCCATTCATGCTGAAACCAGTAATAGCTTCAGCGTAGCTCTACCACCTACAAAAATATATATTGACTTCTAAATATCTATAGGCTGAATTATGACAGCCGTTTATTGTACCTCGATGTCTACGGTTTTTCTTGGATTGTTCTTTACTATACCATTAAATGAAGAGCAGTCATTACGTCTACTTTGATTAAACGTATTTGAAGATGATGTCTCTCCCTACTTTTGTGAAAGTCTCGTCCGATGTGCGTTAAGCTTCGATATCCCTAACGTTATCCAATGCGGTCTTAACTTCACGAATTACGTCAGATACAACGAATTGCCATGTGCAGCATATTCTGCTGATCGTTACAT
Organism: Antheraea assamensis; assembly: GCA_035772565.1. NCBI lineage: Eukaryota > Metazoa > Arthropoda > Insecta > Lepidoptera > Saturniidae > Antheraea > Antheraea assamensis. Next base: position 5,527,872 of record JAQQSE010000009.1, read on the forward strand.
GGATATTGGCTTCGGTCCGTATATTCATTTTCGAAGCCATGGACATACTGTAGAGTCGGTTTATTTGTATTTTGAATGATGCTGATTTATTAAATACATCAAGCCGCTTCAACTGTATCATCTTGCTGTCCGTCTTCTGATGCATTCATCGCAGTGAATGTTTTGAAGTACTACTGTACCTTATTCGCTTCTCTTCCTTCATTCCGAGAACCACAGCCGTTAACCCGAGTAGACAAAAATAACTTGCATATCACACCTTTTTTGTCGTAAAGTAAAGTTTTTACTACGTCCTTTATATAGAATTCTGTTTTTCAAGCGGAACGTGAAAAGAAATTTACGATAAAAACGGAATACTTCTCATAAATATCTCAGTGGTAACCTATTCTTTATTATACTGTGGCAACTATAAAGCAAACTAATGTCACTTTAATATGATCTATAAAGGAAATCTAATATAATAATGCATTACTATATTAGAAGAGTTTTCGTCTACTTCATCTATTTTATATTTATAGTTAAAGTATTTGTATTTGATTTTAAATATATAAAGAACAGTAAGCAGCATATTTAATGGCCCAACATTTTCCAGTGAGAGGGTAAACGTTAATTAGTGAGTCTACAATTTGCAAGCCTCAAATTGGCTGCGTCGTTTCTCAGCTTAGCTCGAGGCTTCACACCGTGTTTACAAATTTTCTGATCTATTTCATTGCAAATAACTAAATGAAGTATGATATTTTTTTTTTAATATATTATAGGGGGCAAACGAACAGGTGTGTCACTTGATGGTAAGTGATCACCACCGTCCATAGACACTAGCAACACCAGGGGAGTCACAAGTGCGTTGTTATTTTTAATATATGTGGGCCTCCAGCGCTCTCACTGACCGAACGAAACGCAACAGTGCAAGCACTGTTACTTCACGTCGGTTTTCTGTGAGAGGGTGGTACTCCCCGGGCGAGCCGACCCATTCATGCTGAAACCAGTAATAGCTTCAGCATATATCTAACTACCGTGTATTTTAATTTCTATTTAATCACTATTAATTACTCTGAACATGCCATAGTGACGAGTATTGTGGGTTCTTGTACATAATATAATTATTTGAGTAAGATTCCCAAATTATTGTTCCGAGTCGGAGCGTACTTTCTGTTCGCGAACTCAGTGGCTGTAAAGTTCCACACGACACAGAATTTGTTAACTAGTAAGGAAGTTTCTAGTCTTATAAATAAATTAAAAAAAATAGAGTAAAAAAATACTGGATAGATTTCGACCAATTTTTTTTTAATTTTATTTAAAAAAAAAATATATCACGATAGCTACATTTAATGTAACGTTATTGGAGTTTTAAGTAACTACGATTTTAATAAGAACTATACGTAAAACAATGTGTGAAGTGGGACAAGCTGTGTGATGTGCATGCGCAGGAGAGGGGAAATAAACAGATACCCAGAACAAACAGTCAGACAGACAGACAGACATAAATTTTAAAAATTGTGTTTTTGTCATCAATATCGTGTGTACGTTCATATCCAATCAGTAAAAAGTCGTTATTTTGATATTACATATAGACACTTCATTTTTATTATATGTATAGATATAGCTCACCCCGTATCAGATGCGATCCTCTAATATATCACATACTCGTAGATTTAAATTGGTTATTATAAGAGTACACAAAATTATAAAATTTTCTTGTCAAGTGGCGGGAAACTTTCATCAAATATGTGTCCTTTTTTATCCTTACCTTCTTATAATGATTCCTATACCAGACGAAAACGTGTAAGCAAGTGACATCTATCGGTGTCGTACCGTAACCGGTAATCATTACAAGTTACTACAAATATATCTCATAAAACTAGTTCCACGTCGATACCGATACATCTTTATTTGTAAATATCGCATAATATATCGAACGTTGCAATTTCACTTGTGAATATCACCCCACTTACAGATTCGAGAGACCAGCTACATCACTCTACAAGAAAAATATCTGGCTAGATAAAAGTTAAAACGTTTTTTTTTTTTTTAAATACCAACCAAGGTAAATCAAAATTTGTACACATAATTTTAAAAATAGTAATCTATATACAAATATATACTAAACAAGTAAAATACGGAGACGAAAGCGATTAGTACAAAAAAAAAGAAAATTGGTACTTATGGACTGCTCTCCGCGTTAAATCGAAGAACGGTTTGAAAAAAAAATGTAGTTTCCTCTATTTTCTTAAACATTTTAATACCCCTCAATATATCCCTCCTGATAAATTTTCAATTTTTTTTTTACTATTTAATCAAAATATAACGAATTTCGAATGATTTTTATTTTACTTTCGGATGTAACTTTCTTAGTTTCGATGGAGTCTTTATAGAAAAAATATATGAAAAATACCACATATTTTTATAAAGATTTTTGAATTTTAAGATTTCAATCGAGTTTGAAAAGAATTATGGAAATCCTTGTGAATTGGTGGAAAAGCAAACCTAAATATAGCCGTTTAGCAGACACTGCTTGCTAATAGAATCGCTTGACGTTTCAGTCTATCAAGTAAGCAATAAAAACTATCCTTATGGAAAAAAATACAGCTAAGTTATAAGCTTTTATACATCAATTACCGTTTGATACTAATAATTATGTATTGAATTTGATTAAATCTCATCTCACTTCACTATACCGCACCATGCCACAACCGTGACTGTATCTAAACAAAGAAGATTATTCTTTGCAAAGTTTTAAATAGCACAAGGCTCACTAGACCGTTTTATCATCGATCAACACTGAAACGTGACAAGACCGTACCGATAACATACGATACTATACTATAGTGTCTATTGTCATTTTCTCCTATGTGACACGTTCATAATTTCGCCCAGAGTCATTAGCCGATATCTACAGCCTAAACTATTTTTTTTTTGTTTACTGTTTGCATTTGCGGCTTATACGAGTACTATACATTATAGGTAGGACCTGGCTCTCAAGTATTGTTGCCGGAACACAGCTATATGTGCTTGGTCACAGATCTTCAAGTTAATGATGATAAGCAGATAACTGAGTTTAGAATAAAACCTGGCGCCGTGTTAAACCAGCTGCGTTCTCTAAATTGCGTCAACGCTTCGTTGAAGCGTTCGGGGTGTGAGCGGAAATGCATACAAATTTAGTGTTTACTGTCTGCACCCTGATGGATCTTCACATCTTTGTGAATGGGAGAGTGCCGTGCGTTTTTAAATCGACAATTTACATTAAAGCACTTTTACGTTTATGCTTTTTTACAGCGAAGGTTTTCTTTTATATTAACGATTTATGTCATACTAGTTGTCGTCCAATGGTAGAAATTTGCATTAGCATATAATTTAGGCGCGCCTTTTGTCGGTAACATCCTCCATACACGTGATTAGAGATCAAATATCCAATAGTAGCCCAAACACATTCCTTTACAACTTTAACATTACTCAACCAATAATATTAACCTTATTTTAGAATTTGACGAATACTTAGAATTTAAGAAAATATCAGAATATTATTGATTTATTATTATTGTGACAATGGTTAAGAAAACACTTATGATTAGAATGAAATAGATTTATTAATTAGAATAGTTATATCATATCATCATATATTCGGATTTCTACAATGAGCTGGAATTTCAGGTCAAGCCAAAAACATCGTGTTAATTTTTTTTTTCGAACTGACCTATACACTGTTAGCCTGGCAAGGCCGCTACAGTTCCACCGGACTACTAAGGGAAGCGCTTAAGGCACTCACCCGATTTGTTTAGGCGAACAGCGCAAGGGCATTCGGTGCGCCTCGGCTTGAACTGTCGCCGAATTTACCGATCTGACTAAGCTAAGCTAAGCTATCTATCCATTTCATACAGATATGAGTTCGTAAAAAGTGCATGTGTGACCACATTTCACGAATGTATATGTGTATTTTGCATCTGACTACTATGTTGTGTGACCTATTTCAGTCCGAAAAGGGCAAAAAAACAGCCCACCACTATGTGTACCTAGGTGTGTACGTGTGTGGGGTGATCTGGGTAAATGAAAAACAAGCGTGAGTCACTGTATTCGCGCGAGTAACATGCTCGAGGGCTCCACACCGTTGGACAAACCTAGGCTCAAGTTGTTACAAGAAAAATCGCGACGAGCGTGCTGGATCGTATCTTCACCCCCCCGCTCATGGCGGCATCGTGTTAAGACCAGCAAGCTGTATAGATAATAGATCGTCTTTGGAGTCATCGGTAACATGAGACTCCTTTTAAAGGGGACTAAGTCCTGTATCACTGTTGGTGAGATCTACTGTAATCTCTCCACACTAAAAATCACCGCTTAGTACTATAACAATTATATACAGCAAGAATCTTTAAACGAGATCCTTTTGTACCTTTTCCTAGATCAGTAAAACCTTTCTCAGAATCTGATTGCATTTAGGCTTTAATAGAGTGTACGCTAGAGGTGTTTTGGAGTCTCATCCGCACTCTCACAAAGTCCTCAATCTGTTCTACTCCGAACATCCATCTTATATAAATGTTTGTTAAGACAGCATTGCCCAATGAGAGCTGTAATTAAAACCCGTAGCTGATTTCTATTAAGCATCAGAGCCAGTCTAGCATTAATATGATTAAACGGCCCAATTTGCCCTCTCGAATATTTTGGATCCGGTAAATAATACCAAGAATTATCTTGGTTATAATGATTCTCTAAAATCAGTCGAGATAGGATTTTGGGTATTACACCGAATAGTTCAGAACCTATACATATACCAGCAATACCAGTAACGAAATTATAATAAATGATGTACTGTAATAAATTAAAATACAAAACATAAGTTTTGGGCAAAATTACATTTGAGTGTGAATAGATAAACAACAATTCAATTCTATTTTCAGTTCGAATTTCCTTTACTACTGACCCTAACAACGGTTGATGCTGCAAACGTATTATAACCCAGGAAATATCCTTAAATAAACAAAGACCCACCTCCCCCAAACGAGACAGTTTCAGTAAACAATTGAAAATCAAATCCGTCACTTCACTACGAATGTAAAACTTGGGAAACTTTCCTACACCCCTAAGAAACCTACCCGCACTAACCACGAACCATAAACACACTCAAAAATAGCCCTTAAAGTTGACACAATAAAGTGCATATCAATTGCAAAATATTTTGTAACTGCACAAATTTATAAATGCGGTCTGTTAAATTTATTTGCCTTTGCAAATCAACTAATGTTGCTGTTCAGGAACGGTAGAATATTATAGTACGTCATTCGACCCTCGGTGCATTGTTTGAGGAGACATTTTTGGAAGAATGTCCCCAACGATTTCGGATGTGTCAGTAGCGGGCGTGCTGTCACGTCACGGTACAGAGCTGGGGAACGTACAGCCACGAAAACAGCGATTAGATTATGTGAAGAAACTTAAAAAATATTTATTACTTTGAATATAAACAACATATTTGCTTGGGATACGTAATATTCTGGCATATTTTTATCACTTTGTATAGTTTAAGACAACAAAAATATAAGTAATTTCAAGCTGTACTAATATTATGCAACTTAATATAATATAATGTTTTTTTTTTATTTTTATTTACAATCAGATCTGAAAAGTTATTTTTGCATTCTTATAGCCTGTTTATTGAGAAAAGTAATAAGTAATAAGGACCTTTAGGAGCAGAGTAATTACTATACAAATTGTAACTCAGAAAGTATGACAAGCTAAATCGAACGCCTAGTGGAGATAGGTTGTATGTCGGGGGCCGAGTGTGCAAATAATTAAACAAGAGTGAAAACACAGTTCACAGCATGTATATGATGGATGGTATATGATGAATTGACCAATCAATATGTATACTTATGCTATACCCGTTCTAAAATTTGGCACTGTATTAGTAGGGAGAACAACAAACAAGAGACATATCATTACTGTTTCAATTAGCATATTAGTATTTTTTACTTTTTATTTAACATGCCTCATCTGAATATTTTGCTAATGTAATATTAAATTACAATGATTTACTTGAAACTTCTGAAGGAATTTTCAACAGCCTGTGACATATAATTAATATAAAACTAACCTAATACTACGTTTTCTATGCTGTCAAGTTAGATATATAATTGCTACCCGGATTAGGAGGCAAAAGTATTTACAACCAGTTGACGCCCGCGTCTTCGTCGGTGCTTGTTTATTACCTTAACAAAATATTTTATATACAGGGGAAAAAAAACATAAAAAATTGAAAGGAAGATAATTGCTTAGAAGACTTTTTAAATTTTTTGTATTCCTGACAAAAATCGTAGATTTTTTAAAAACTTTCTATTCAATGAAGATATCGCGACAATGTTTTCGATGAAGGCCAATTCTCTAAGAAATAAAATTAAAAAATATATCGCCGCCGTTTTCGGATTATACTGTGATTACCATCAGGCATAGTGCAGTCACTTTGTCGTGCGATAATAAAAAAAAGAAAAAAACGCACGCCACTATCATTTAATTTATTTTATTTACATATACACATATATAAGATAAAAGTTATTAATTGCCATTCGGAGCGGTTCAGTGGCCCGCCATCCCTCCGCGTCCGTACCATCAAGTGATTGCTTAAAGCACGGGGCCAGATTGAATAACGTTTTGTTTATTTTTACTCCCGTCCTTACCTCGTAAACAATGGCCGACAGTCTCGGAGATTATGGAATATAAGCCGGCTTTGTGATGCTATGATTAAGTCCTCGCTTTGCCTAATTAGTTTATTTTCTTATTTTAGTGTCTCTGATAGCAGCATGAGAGCTCGAAGACATTTATTACTTTATTAACTGGTGGCCATTATTTCATTTACATGAAAATTGTATCTGTTTCATGGGAATTTTAGCTGCATGAATACTAGCTTGTCTTTTATTTTTTTGAACGAAATTCCTTAACGCGGGTTGTTGCGTTAGTTGACTTGTTAAAATCGCTACGTTTGAAATGCAATATTAAAACAATACTAGCCAGACATTACAGATAGAAGAGATACACAGAGATTAGGGATACATTACAGAGAGAAACTAATGGGACTAAAATTATAAGTATATAAAGTTTAAATCCCCCGTATCGAATAACATTCGGAGTTAAAGAAAAAGCATAAAAAACTTCACTCCTGGCGCGGGTCCTCCTACCGCACACGTTTTTATTATAATTCTGTCATTAATATGAAAATTCCTCTATCTACTAGTACCAGTAATGCATTTTTGATAATAATTTGAATGAATCGAATGACAGGTAAAAGATCGTGATGGCTGAAGATAACTAATTCATATATATTTTTTTATTATTTATTTATTTTGAGAAATATCAACAGCTGTTAATATATAATTCAAAATACAATATACAACTTAAAGCTAATTAGAGATATTCACTTATAGACGATAGAGTACTTATAAGAAGAAATTAAGTGCTACATGAGTAATAATAAGACAGAGTGAAGAGTTATATGCGAATTGTTCTCTAAATACTTTAAATCAGTTTATGAACCTTGTCTTAAATCAACGAATACACCTGAATACACAATAAATAATTCGACCCTGAGCGAATTATATATTTCACGTGAAGAAATAATAAATTCCATAAAAAACCTTGATCCCAACAAAGGTGCTGGCCCTGATAATATACCTTCATATTTCCTTAAGGCATGTTGTTTTGAAATAAGTGAGCCACTAGAAATTATATTTAACAAGTCTCTAATTTCTGGTGTTTTTCCTGCTTACTGGAAAAATGCATTCATAATTCCTATATTTAAATCCGGTGATAAAACCAAATGCGATAATTATAGACCTGTGAGTATTCTATCTTGCATGGCTAAGGTATTCGAATCTCTCATCTACTCTCATATATATAATCACGTCAAACAACATATTTCTCTCTCCCAGCATGGTTTTGTTAGTGGTCGTTCAACAGTTAGCAATCTGCTTGTATATAAAAGTTATATCTGTAATTCCTTTAATAATCGTTGCCAAGTGGACTCCATTTACATGGACTTTTCTAAAGCTTTTGATAAAGTAAATCATGCTCTTCTAATTCATAAACTTTGTGCATATGGAATCCACGGAAATCTACTTCGTTGGGTGGAATCTTACATATCTCGTCGTAGTCAAGTGGTTGCTATCAAAGGGTACTTGTCATGCCCCATTTTTATTACTTCAGGGGTACCCCAAGGTTCGCATTTGGGACCTTTACTGTTTATATTATTTATAAACGATTTAGTTAAGTACGTCCACAGTGATTGCTTGTTATACGCTGATGATTTAAAAGTTTTTCGAACGATACGTAATATTAATGATTGTTTTCTATTGCAAAATGATATTGACAGTATCAACAAGTGGTGTACCTTAAATTATATGTGCCTGAATATTAAAAAGTGTTTTTTGATATCTTTTACAACGACAACTCCTAAGTATCAGTATAATTATAAAATTAATAACCACTCTATTGAACGTAAGGATGTCGCCAGGGATCTTGGTATTATATTTGATAGTAAATTATCCTTCCGTCCACACTACGAGCAAATTACTAATAAAAGTAACCAGCTCCTTGGCTTTCTATTTCGTTTAACCAAACGATTTCAGAGGCCCATGTCTATGTTCTACCTTTATAAAACTCTAGTAAGGCCTATACTCGAATACGCCTCTGTAGTCTGGTCCCCCTATTACTTGGTTCATACAGAAACTATTGAGCGAATACAGAAACACTGTTTAAAGATGCTTTGCCTTAGACACGGGATGAAAAGAAAATTTCCTAATCACCTTCGACGTGCCGAATATTTTCAAATCTCATCTTTGTCTAGTAGAAGGAAAGCAAGCGAATTAATTTATCTATATAAAATAGTTAATAATATTATAGACTGCCCACAATTACTATACATGTTTAATTTTAATACTAATATTCGTGGTCGCAGTAAAAGTCTATTTCATATTTCTTTCTATAAAAATAACATTTCTTTTAACAATCCGATTGCTAACATGTGCCGCTCATATAATAATATCACACATTGTGTCACTTGCAGTACCGATATTGACATAGACATCTTTCACCTAAGTCTGAGTCAATTTCGAAGCGTAGTATATAAATGCAAATTATCATTCTAATATTGTATAATTGAAAATAGGATACTTGTATATGTTTGTATTTTATTTAGCATAGATGTGCATGCATATAAATTTGGATAATATAGCAGACTAAAAAAAAAAAAAAAACTATTAATAATAACTGTAAACATGTATACTTATTATCTGTAATGTGTGCCTTATAAAATAAATAAATAAAATAAATAAATAAATTAGGCAATCTTATCAAAAAATGACTTGATGTTGGTTTGTCTCGCTGTATTCATTGGAGTAATAAAAAGATCTAGACTGAATTGTTTACTGAGTTTATTATAATTACAGTAGGTGGTAGAGCTACGCTGAAACTATTACTGGTTTCAGAATGAATGGGTCGGCTCGCCCGGAGTAGTACCACCCTCTCACAGAAAGCCGACGTGAAGTAACAGTGCTTGCACTGTTGCGTTTCGTTCGGCCAGTGAGAACGCCGGAGGCCCACATATATTAAAAGGCCGGCAACGCACTTGCGACTCCTCTGGTGTTGCTAGTGTCTATGGACGGCGGTGATCACTTACCATCAGGTGACCCACCGGTTCGTTTGCCCCCTATAATATAAAAAAAGCTAGTTCGCACAATGTAACTATTACTTCTATAGTTGGTAGCTGTGTGTAATAACTGACGTCACCAACGTCAGAGCTAAAAAAGTTTATTAAGGTATGCACGTTCTTCAAATCTTGGATGTTTTGTTGAGGTGTGGGAAATTTGACAGCCGCTGTCATTTTCGTTTCCATTTGGCGAGTCATCAAAAAATTGTCTCCTCGATTCTACCTAACACATCTTTCGAAGACTGTCAAAAACTTTAGTTATATCTATGACAATGGCATAGATACTGTAAATTAATTTTATTGTAGCCACTAATTATAACGTATGTTATTACTGAGGGGAGTTAAAAGTTATATTTTATTGCCCTCGCGTATACTCGTTGTGATAATGAAATGGCAGACCACCCGCCGTGATCCGGAAATTTGAACTCCACCTATAGGAAAAATATTATTCTGCAGTGCAACGCTAATAATATTACATACAAAATCGTTTATAAGGATAGATAGATACTTGTTACTCGTTCACCCAAAAAATACTGAACGGATTTTTATATAAAGGTAACAAGGAAAACTAAATCACGGGCGACTGCTAGTACTAGTATAATTGTGGCGAATAGAAAATCATTAAGCAAGAGTTGCCCATAAGTCACAAAAAATAATCCTTTTTTTATTTTTTGAATAGGTAGATCAGCCCCATCATACACTTGTTTCTAACAAACTATGTAATCCAAAAGAAATCCCTGTTTTGAAGAGAATACTATATGGTTTAACTTCAACTAACTATATGGTGAATCACATCGACCCACGATCCACGCACCAAAATAAGTATAACTTCAAGAAAGTAATAAATAAATATTAAAACATGTTAAAGAAGGCACAATACGAGAGTTTATATATAAAAGGGGAAAATATCGACCCCGACCTCTAGACATAACAATTATATAGGCTGTAAATAATGTAATTTTAAAACAGTTTATGAATTATTTGCAACGTTTGATTTAACTCCCGTCAGTCATGCGTCGACAGTATTCTGTTTGGCTACACTTTTGTTAGTAGGGTCGTGTAGGATACATAAACTCCGAACTTTTGCCGCAAAAAGCAGTACCGTGTCCAATTTTTTTTTTACTTTACTGAATACACTTATTTTGTTGTATATTACTAAGTCACCTAAGTGTAATTTACATACCCCGTACTTATTATTAGATATCATTTTTCATAAAGTCCTGTCCTCTAAAAAAAAACTAAAGTCAATGACCACTCACTCTCATTACAATAGTTTACGTAACCTCTACAAGTGGCGTAAATTACTAGTTTTCCTCGAAAAGAATGCTCCGTTCAGCAGTAGGGCATTTAAAAATTGATATTGGTATGTAATGCTGCGTTTGATATACATGTTAGTATGCAGGGATACAAAGTACCCACAAACTGTATGTCACCCAAGAAACTATGAAGAGAACGATGTTAATGGTTATTCTTAGTGACTGTAGCCGAAATACGGAAACAAACCGGGCTTGTCAATATTGATATGGTCAAGGAAATAGAAAACAGACGAGGTAAAGTCGTTGGAGCAGAGACCCAGAGTGGTAGACGTGAAAAAAGTGCCGACAACGTCTGTTGACGATCTAATAGCGTAAATAGCTCTGGAGGGCTATCTTAGAAAGAGGAAGCAACGTGCAGACAAGAGGCCTATATTTATGATTGATTGGATTACACGCTGGATGGATCAGAAAAAGACCTTTCAGGCTTGATTATAGGGTGGACTGATCACATATATATACGACTCCAATGAAGCTTCGAGTTTATTTTTTGAGATTAGCTATACTCTCGGCTTCGCACACGTTTATTAAATATATATTATGGTCGTCCCATATTGTATATGTATATACATTTATCATAGGCTGTTCAATATGACGACATAAATTGCTTGAGAATAAATAGACATAATATATCTTGATATTATTGCGGTTTCTAAGAGTATTATTGATAATTGTTATACCCATTTAATTGCAGAATAGCATATATTTAAATTAAAATTGTTCAAGCAGCGTTTAAATTAAATATTGATATACCAACATCATGAAAAGGAGACACTACTTTTTATATCATATTTGTGATCAATGTCATTTATAAAGCCTAACTAACAGAATATTGTATAATCATAGAAAGAAAATTGAAGTCCTTCCTTCTGTGTAAATCTCGTTACTATGATAAAGGTAAACACACATTTAGACCAGCGCCATCTCTCGACGTCTTTTCGAGTGTTGTTACAAGATACTGCAATCACTACATAGTATAAAACAATGTCACTTTCTCTGTCCCTATATCCCTATGTGTGCTTAAATCTTTAAAACTACGCAAACGGATTTTGATGCGGTTTCTTTTAATAGATAGAGTGATTGAAGAGGAAGGTTTATATGTATAATAACATAAATTAAATAGTGTAGAAATACTGTTATTTTTGAGGTTACTCCTAATTTAACGCGTGCGGGCCACGGGCAGTAATGAATAAATCAAAACAACTGGCTCGATTTTAATCATTTTTTCAGTGAATGACTTAGGCTATATATTTTATACCCGTGCGAAGCCGGAGCGGGCCACTAGTAAATTATAAATTAAGAATAAAGAAGTCCCAAGTTCACAGTTTATTTCTCTTCCCGCCCGTACGTATAGCCGAGTCGGGGTAAATTGGTAAATTACCCGCAGAGCGCACCCCACTGTTTACCTGGCTGTCCCTTGCCCTTTTCATTCGAAACGCTAGCTTGCACTTCTGACTCTACAAGTATCACTTATTAATTCGAATCATTAAACATTCATCTTGAACCCCATACATATAAATACCAGTGAATATATGCAGTAACTTATTAGATCTAATGATTTTAAATACTAATTTTTGATCACCTATGCCCCAAGTTACCGTTGCATCATATATAAGTAGCTATACTCCTAGCATAAATGAATAGGAACTAATATCGTATGGAGTATGAAAAAACAAACGCTTGATGTTTTTTTTTATTTCTTTGAACGCTTTAATCTCTGAAACTACCAGTCACATTCAGGTTGCAGTTATTGTTTATTTATCCCAAATAGCTTAAGGGTAACATAATGTTGCGATGTCGTCCAAAGTGTAAATCAGAAAGTACGCTAAGCGAGATCTAAGCAATAGCGTGAGCAGGCCATGTCCCCAGTTCGAGATATCGCGGGCCAAGAGGACGTTAACCAGCCAACGAAACGAAGTGTTACCTAGCCGAACTGTGAATGCTTATGTGGATAGGGCACATTTCCAAAACAATCGTGTTTACACAGAATCGGTTTAAACATTTTTAACTTCGTTGTCAGTAATTCAAAATCTTTTTTTAATAAATTTAATTTTATAAGTTCAAAATATGTCACACTAGCTGTTGCGTATTTTTTTATAATTCTGAATTACTTCTTATAAGATCAGCTATCTCTTAGTGAAAGTTCCGTGAAAAATGATTCAAGCGTTTTGGAGATAGTACTGCAAACAAAGCCATAAATAAATAAATATATAAGAACTATAGATTTCTCGGAGTAATAAAAGGGATAATACGTCATGGGCTGGCGGGGTCGTTATGCCCATAACTTCCTTCGAGAAGAGGCCTATGTTCCAGCAATAGGATTCTCTTACGGCTAATTATGATGACTCCGAGACGTATATTTAGGAAACCTGAACCTGAGGAGTGTTCTTGTGGTACCATCGTATGTGGAAAAATATATAAGAACTATGGATTTTTCGGAGTATGAAATGGCTAATACGTCGTGGGCTGGCGGGGGCATTATTTCCATAACTTCTTTCGAGAAGAGGCCTATATTCCAGCAATAGGACTCTCTTACGGCTAATTATGATGGCTCCAAGACGTATATTTATTTCGATAAAGGAAAGCTCATGTCAATATCATTATCGTCGCTCGTATAACATCACGCCCTTATTTCGCTCGTGAAATTTTAATTACAAACGATATGTTAAAATAACAAACGATGTAAGTTAAACGCTTACTCACGTACACTAATAGCAGAACTCGGTAAAGTGCTACAATTTATTTTAATTAGAGGCCCTTTTAAACAAATCTACTAACTTTGGTCTAATTTTGCTTCGGCACCATTTGTATAACGACTTTCTCCGTAATACGTTTTTGAAAGGCATTTTCATTTTTTATTTATTCAAATATTGGCCTTCTCTTACCTTATATTTAGGTTACCTGACAAATTATAAAAGAAATATTTAAATTTATATTCTGTAGTAGCTGTTGCTCGCAGCTCCGCATGCGTTTTTTTTTATAACTGTAAATTACTTCTTCTAAGATCAGCTATCTGTTAGTGAAAGTTCCGTGACAAATGGTTCAAACGTTTTGGAGATAGTACTGCAAACGAAACCATGGGTAAAAGCTAGTCTAAAATAAAATAGCCTATGTCACCCGCTGCAGTTTTAACTATCTGTTAGTCAAATTTCTGTCAAAATCTGTCCAGCCGTTTCGGAGATTACCCAGAACAAAGGTACAGACAAAAATTTTAAAAGTTGTATTTTTGTTATCAGTATCGTGTATACATTCATATCCAATCAGTAAAAAGTCGTTATTTTGTTATTACATACAGACACTTCATTTTTATTATATGTATAGAGAAGAATATATATTTTTTATTATATAACTTCTGTCTCCACAGGCAATTTTGTCAATGTTTTACTAAAAGATGAATTTCTAAAGTTAAAGCAATCTTTGGCAGTTGACACCCAAAAATTATATATTCTTATGTCTACACTTTATGACATAAACTATTACTAGCGATTGTCAATGGTCGCGCCGGAGGATAAAAAAAAAAAAACAAATTACTCTAAATTAATTTATTTTAAACTACAAAATAAAATTAAAACTAATAAGGTATGAGTGCTACCGATGTTAGGTTAACACTGACAAATTACAATGTGGTTTAATAATTCATACCAAAGCAATATGGGAACGGAGGAACCAGGTTGCCGAACGTTTCCACTGAAATGGTGGACACAATTAAAACACTGTGGGAACTGAGAAATCGGGGTGTCGAACGTTTCCACTGAAATTGCTGATTCGATGCCTCGTGCACCTGGCGTACCGTGGAACGTTACTCTTGGTCAGCACTTCTGGTGTGTTGCGATGGCGTAACACGCATATAAATAATTATATAAACAAATAGTTGAATATGCATGATGCGATTCTGTAGTTACACAGAAGGTGTTACTTATCTACAAAATAGCTACTTATGTATATCTTGTACTTAGTTATAATGCATCTGTTATAGATGGCGTATAAATTAAGGTACTGTAACTTAGTTACGAAAATAGAAAAAGCCATATAGATTAGTCTGTGCTTTACTTAGCAATATAATTATCTTTACCACAGTAAAATTATTCATAAAGAAAAAAAAGTGTGTGTATACTTATGTACACACACACGTTAGAAGTTATACTTCTTTGGCGTAACAAGATAAAAGTCTTTTCAAAATTTTTATCTTTCGCCTTATTCTAAGTTTGTAGAAAAAACGACACTAACAATAGAAATAAGGTATTTAAAAAGATCTGTATCCCTACTAATAAAGTTAATATAGAGAAGTTGTGTAGATAGAAATAATTCGTGTATAATATGTCGCGTGCCAAATGCAAAAAGGGCGATTATGTCAAACATCGAATAACGTTTTGTTGACGTTGGACTTTTTTTCTTATAACTTTTTTTAAATAAAATGTTGACTATAGCTAACTTCAAGGTGTCGGTTTTTCGTGACGGTGTGCGCGCGCATCGTAAAAATTTACTCTCGTCATTTTTCCCTAATGCGCCAAAAGAAGTATAACTTCAGAAAACCGCAAAAGCTCTTAAACCAAACACACGAGTAGTTCATATGTGATAGTGGTGACTTTCTTTTAATGCCTCTGGTGAGTCCATAAAGTCGTTTAACTGTATGACTTATTCGTTACTTAATATATGTCAATCCGAAACATTTTGCATTAAAGTTTTCAAGTTATAGTAACCTAAATCATTCATGTAATCATCACATGAATTTATAAATAGATAGAATAATTGACTATCGAAAGGGCAAATAATATGTAGACATTTATATAACAACAGCTACAATATAGACGGTAAGCAGAAATGAGTGTGACCACAGATTCCTTGTAGCTCGTGAAGAGAGACGTAAAACTGATTTATGATGCGGAAGCCAAACGATTCGCAAAACGCTACTCTGACTGTCAGTCATAGAATATTAATTTCTTGCAGATGTGTTAAACAATATTTTCTTTAAACATTGTTATATATTATAACAAGCAATGTTCTCAACGCTCTCTGTCTGTATCCGTTTATTGCATTTTTTTTACATCATAGGTGTATTTTCTGCTCAAGTTTTAATATATGTTTCACATACTTCGAGTCAATGTTAGCTTAGTTGATAGCGTGTTCGAACAACGAGTCAATGGACGTAAGTTCGAATACTAACAATTGAGTCGAGAGTTTTCTCGGTGAAAGAAATATCGTGATGAAACCATAGCATGGTAATAGGGCATTTTTTAACCAGGGTAAGCTACCACCCTTAAGTACAAAATCTGTCACCAAACACATCTTGATGTGTACGACGGTACACCGGCTGCGGAGCTGCAATCGAGAGCCATTTCCCTTTAGGTTTAGCGTATAGTCAAATGCTAAAGGTACTTATGAGGTATTAAAAAACAAATATAGAGGTATGAAGTTGAATATAAATTAAGTAGGTGCCAAATAACTTTCAACGCGCGCGTCGGGAGGCCTGGAATGGGGTGCGTGTGCGTGGCGACTACGGGGCGCGGGAGCATGCACTGACTACTCTGCCGCGTGATCGCGCGTATGTAAACAAAGGCGCTTGGGGTTGAATAGGATTTATGTATTTCTCTAGATAATTAGGTCAAATATTAAGCACCTATTTTTTTAATTAATTTGGAACGAGAATCGAGTACTGAATACCCTCTATCAATATTGCGAGTGTTCAACCAGTCATCCAGTATATCTAAGAAGGGCGCCACCATTGTGTTCGAGCGCTAAAACTCATCCAAAATGATTGTCTCTAAAATATGAAGACAAGAAGACATGAAGACAAATTGCCTTGATTCTGTGTTACTGAATTTTCACCTATTCACACATCTGTAGATTGATTCTATAAAAAACAACAGAGATAACCCACAACAAAAACGTTTAAGCACCACTATAGTCAGAAGTGGAAATGACTTTCATACAATGTTGCTTTCTATCAGTCTTGAGATGTTTTATGGCAACTAAAGTACTGGATTGTGTGTCGTTCAGATGACATATACAATGGTGCCGTCAGCGGTCGAGACAATATACGTATACGGCTGGCAATTGTTTATTTTACTACTCCGTATAAGAGTGTTAACTGCATTTAGAACTAGCTGACCCGGCGAACTTCGTACCGCCTAACACTCGATTCTTTAATATATATTTTTTAATACTTATTCTGCTATTCGGGGCGCTATATAATGTTAAATGTTACCATCGTATAAATATTGACATTAATATTTATACGATACTAACGTCACTCAATTGTTTTACCTTCCCGGAACACCTCTCCACTAACACTTAAACTTTATAGTATGGTATTAAAGTTAAAATTGACTTTTAAGTATTATTACAAATCGGTTGTATGGGAGCATTATAGAAAAGTGTTGTTTTTAGAGTTTTTCAGGCATTTCTTTTTTAATTTTTCTCTTCGTAGGAACCATCCTCGTACTTCAAGGAATATTATAAAAAAAGAATTAGCGAAATCGGTTCGGCTGCTCTCGAGATTTGCGCTGAGCAACACATTCAGCGATTCATTTTTATGTTATAGAGTTCGGGGCGCTGTCCGTTGGGAGGTTTCGCGTACCTAATGAGAAAAGTGGAATCTCCCTACTGCCATGTATGTGGGACGTCTGGTGATATGTATTATTTGATGACGGAGTGTGACGAAAACAGCATCAAAAGAGAGTGGTCGATAAGTAGTAAGAGTGTAAGTTGTCAAACCATCGGTGTTTGCTATCAGCATCTTGGTAGAACCCTGTTCGGATAAGGCCAAGATGTTCTATGAACGGGTAATGATATCTAATCAGTGATTCTCCTGATGAGAACCTATGAAGAGTAAGAAGCAATAGGACTGATGTTATATGGAAATCAAACCTGCGACCATTCTGAACTGTACCAAAATTGTTCCATTGTACCAAGCTGATCATGGAATACATCGTACTAAATCAAATAACAAATATGATAACTCTAATATCATAAGGATTTATTTTTTTATATTATAGGGGACAAACGCACAGGTGGGTCACCTGATGATGAGTGATCACCGCCGTCCATAGACACTAGCAACACAAGGGGAGTCGCAAGTGCGTTGCCGGCCTTTTAGTATATGTGGGCCTCCGGCGCTCTCACTGACCGAACGAAACGCAACAGTGCAACCACTGTTACTTCACGTCGGCTTTCTGTGAGAGGGTGGTACTACCCCGGGCGAGCCGACCCATTCATGCTGAAACCAGTAATAGCTTCAACGTAGCTCTACCACCTACACGCGTCTCACTCGATAACTCGTCTCAGTTTAAAAATATCCTTTTTAATTTAATACGTACAGAGAGTATTAAATAAAATAAAAAAAACATTTAAGACAAGGAAATAAGATTTTGCGCAGAGTTTGTTAGATTTCATTAACCGAGGAAGAGTTTCTCGGCTAACACCACGCGATAAACAACGACAAGCTGCCTACTCCTGGACTTACAATAAAATCACTAATTTTTCCTTTCTAAAGCCACTTATCCACTGAAAGTTAAGCGATTAATACTGTAATTCTTCTTCTTTATTTTTGGCTCCGTCACGGTTTGTGCACTAGCCAGTGTCAAGTAACAAGATTTTGCCAAGTAAGTGTCTTGTGATAATTATAATGTTCTAACAAGATGGTGGTTTCCTTGTTAGAACTTTCCATGGAGTTTTTGCGGCATCTCAGAATGCATGTTCCGTGGTATTATTTCCCATCCACTTCACTTGTGCATAATAACCGAACTATATTACGTAAAACACCACTAATAGTTCAAAATATAGAGTCTAATAACACAAGATTATGAATATAAAATATAAAAACCACTACATGACAGACTAACATCCCGCCAAAAACTCCTAATACTGTAATTAATCAAAGCTATAATAATTTACACCACAGCGTAGCGATAAAAATCATATAATAAAGTATAACTTTTAAAACAACTTAGAAAAGACAATGTAGGTGCGGCTCTCCTCCAATCGTCGCCTATTCTTAATTGCTATCTTCACATGAGTAAAAATGAATGGTATTTAATGAATCTCGTATGAGTTTCAACGTGGATGGATCTCCTCCAACCGACGACCCGGCGCATTATATTATAGCTATCTTCAAACTTAACTAGATATACATCATATAAGCACTGATTATTGTAGACAGTAGTACCAACACCACCGTCACACAAGATGAAGCCACATAAGTTTGAATAGATTTTTGAACTCTATCAAGCTTTTCTGTTTCTTTACTTCCTTTTGTGGGCTGAAATTTATATTATATGGTGAAGAATCACTACGAGCATATATATGGTGATAAATCCAGCACCATTACTCACTATTAGTTTGTCATGTTTCGGGATTAATCAGTGTATATCTTAAGAAACATGTAGGTATAACTATGGTAACTGAAGATGGATTATGAATTCTCCTTAGTTACTGTTGTTTTTATATTATACTGTTCTTACTGTTAGATAAAACGTAGACAGTTTATTGTACTTTATGAAAATAATCTAGTAGCGCGCGTAATGTAAGTGTGTAGAAATGATAATGGCCATAGAGTTACTATACGCTTTTATGAAATGTTTATCTGTTTTTGTGTTGCACGACAACGAACAAAACTAAAAACACTGTGTGTGGTCGACTGTTGAGAGACCTGCAACCCATTGGCAATCGTTTGCATCTGGCTTAGTCGGAAATGTAACAAACAAAAGAAAATCACTGCGACAGGATTATCGCTAAACGCAAATGACAAATCCCTACCATCCCGCAAACTATAACATAGTATAGCGTAGCTGAAGTGCAGGTAGCTAGCTTAATCGCTCGTAGATGTCTCGAAACAGGAAATTAACTTTCGTCCCGCCGCGTGACAAGTTTATTAACATCACTTTTTCTTTATTTATTTATCTTCTTATTTCACTTAACAGTAGAAACACTTGTATCTTGACACGCATATTTTTCTCTAACACTAGTAGTTTTCTCATTGTTATTACTGTATTACTTGAGATACTTCCTATACTCTTTAAAATTGCTTTATGATTCTTAATAATTTGCAGTTCTATTGTTTTCGATAACTTCTATGTACTCGTCATCTTTTTAACCTTATCCCGCTTAAATAGGGTCTGCGTAACATGTTTTTCTCTTCTCTCTCCCCTGTCAGATGTCATGTCAGTACTATTTCTTTAAAATTGTTTTAATATTTTTTCATGATTCATCATTCAGTAATCATCAAAATAAACAAGTACCATTCTTTTGGTTCAACGGAAATACTAACAGACACTTTTATTTGGGATACTTTCGACGAACACTTCATCATATACAGAAAAGCTTCAGAAATATTGTACAAACGCTTCTCTTATATGCTGTATTGGTTTTAACTGATATTTAGGGTTTATAGATGATACTCATTTCATATTTTGTGTTACTTGTCGCCCGCTGATGTTATCAGCCAACACTTCTAGACTTCTTAGTCGACGTAATAAAAACAATAAATATTGTAGTCATCATTTAAATAGAAATTTAAACTCACCCTAGAAAATCCTGCTTCTGTACGATTTAAAAATAGGGAATATTAACAGTTGTAATCTTACATGGATTAGGTATGCTATAAAAATACAAATATTTTGCTTTTCCATAACAAAATAGAAGCAAATTGCCATGTAATTTACGACAATGAAAGCAAATTGTAAATTCTTAATAATCATCCTCAGATTTCAACAACATAATGACAGAATTTCTATATGAAATTTAGTAAAGCATGCGCAATTATTTGCAATGGGGATACTTAAAGGATTTGGAATCAGTACACCATTGTGGTTAGACTTAGGGAGCTTGATTAAAGGATATGGAGGTATGTATTTCGTTTTGTCAGATTTCTGTAGACTGGAATTAGAATAACAAGCATGCGCCAAATGTATCCCTGATAAAAATTCAATAGCAAATTACGAGGGCAATTCCTTTTCTAGTAAATATTTTCCCTTACTGTTTTCGTATCCGATTTTGACAGAAACTTCACTGACCGGTAGTAAAAATTACAGCGGGTGACAGTAGGCTACTTTATTTTAGACTAGCTGTCATCCGTGGCTTTGTTTGCAATACTATCTCCAAAACCGTTTGAACCATTTTTCACGGAACCTTCACTAACAGATAGCTGATCTTATAAGAAGTAATTTACAATTATAAAAAAAAACGCATGCGGAGCTGCGGGCAACAGCTAGATATAATCCGTTTGTACTAAAGAAATGTTTACGTAATTTATCTATTTCTTTAATTCCTGTAGAATTTGTAAGGACGTTTTCCTGTAGTAATAATAACCACAATATTTGCCCATACTGACCTGTTAAAAAAAACCACCCATACATTATGAAAATAATTGGTTTGAAATAATAAAATCGGTTTACAACAACGACGTCACAAAACAAATTTCCTGTCGACCGACGAAAGGAGAACCTCAGTATTGTTTTGTGGGACAACCCAGTCACAATTCGGTTTAACGCCATATTGCAAACGGCTAGTGACGTAATTTCCTACACAGACAATACATCCGAGCTTTCAGCAGTCTAATGAACGTACAGACATATGATACACAGATTCTCTTCCTAAATCTATATACATAAATTACTATAGATATCTAAAATTACCTTTTTTTTATCGTTAATTTTTCTCGATGTTATTCTTATAATATAATAAGTAGTTATGCCTAATTTTTTGTTCCAGCTATACACAGACTTCTAAAAGGTGTAATCGTATTTGACACTTGTTTTCTTGTATTCATGGAGTTACCCGAATGACTAATGCCCATAGTTGGATGCGGAAAGTGTCGGTGTTATCGAGATTTCGAATGTTGATTCCCGCCGTTTTTTTTTTGGTTTCTAAGCATATCTTAATATTTTTTAATTCAATGTTTTTATTAACATTCCTGATTAGTTAAGATCTCTGGCAGATTTACCTACTGGGTCGGTTAAAATTTCTCAATTTGCTACTTAAAAAATAATATTATTGTTAGAACATGTAGCGTTTAATATAAATTCGGTAATATATACGAAAAATATGTATAACTAGCTATTGCCCGCAGCTCTGCATTCGTTTTTTTTTTATAATTATAAATTACTTCTTATAAGATCAGCTATGTGTTAATGAAAGTTCCGTGAAAAATGGTTCAAACGTTTTGGAGATAGATAGTACTCCAAACGAAGCCATGAGTAAAAGCTAGTCCAAAATAAAATAGCCTATGTGACCCGCTGTAATTTTAACTATCCGTCAGTGAAATGATGTCCGTCTAGATTGAGGCCACCACACACCCGACGTGACCGTGTGGTTTTTTTTCCAAACTGACTACACTGTTGGCTTGTTAGTGCCGCTACAGTTTCACCGGACTACGTGACCGTATGACACTAGCATACTTAGGATTGTGTGTTCTAGCATCAGACGGTGTATAATCCAATGAGCAAGCAGGTAACAAAAATCTGTACCCTATTTGGTTGTAACCATTAGATTCATAATAATAAACTAGTCACAGTGACCATTTTTTAGTCATTCGCGTTTTATGGTCAACTAGTGTAATTAGTCTACGACCGGCAAGGAGAAGCTTGCAAGCAGACATGACATCACCAACTGGCGATTGACAGACTATTTATTTTTCGACGTTATGTTTTCTTCTTTGGGTCATACTGTACTTATTATCCTTATTAGTCCTTGGTAATGTTATAAAAGACACAGTTTACATTTTGCATGTACGTTGTCAGGGGTACAGAAAAAGATGGGGGGTATCTTTTTCATCTGGAAAAAGTACTGTTCCCGAGACATGTTAAATTTACATTAGCATTCTCGAAACTACGAGTAAAAGCTAGTAAATATATTATCGTCACTACGTCGTGACACTGTATTAAAAATAATCAAGATAATTACTTAGAAAATTGGTTAAAGGTCTGTTGTATATAAACTGTACGTTCACTAAATTCGGCAGCAAGCTTTTCATGCATGAAATGGAGTCTAATTAACGAGTTGCAGATCATTAGCCGTTATTATGACGTATACACACATTTGCGAACGATACGAGGCCGCGACGCGTCATGTCGAATTCAAACGTGACGCTGTTGAAGTGTTATTCTCTGTGGGACATTGAGCATTGAATGCAACGGCCGTAGCGCGATTATCGCTTTGCGTCCGGTGTTTTATTGACATTTTAAAATTATTTATTAACTATAGTTTCACTTGTAATTGATGTTATTGATATTATTGTATTGTGAATTTATGGGTAGAATGGTTTCGGCAAAAAAAAAAAATTATAGTTGTTCGTTTTGAATTTTTTTTTCTAAATTTAACTAACTACACATACATAGCCGAAGTTGTCGAATATGAAATAAGGTTAATTAGTTAGTTTACTAATAAAAAAAATCATTCTTTGAAAATGAAAATTGACGACTTCAAAATCGATTTTAAAATTGGTATATATCGATCCTGAGGGACACCTCAATTGTGATTGTCATCGACAGATAACGACTATTATAGGTTCCGAAATTCGCGTCTGTACGGGTGTTGGCAATAATCTTCACAAAATAAAAGCCTTTACCGTCAACAGTATAATTTGAAGATATATAACATGTATACAAACAAGTAGAAGAAGAAACGTAGATAGACAAAAACGAATAGAAAAACCTACGTTACGATTAAAAACGTAATCAATTAGTGGTGGCGGGGGAGAGAGCGACGTGCGTTTCGTGTCTCAGTGGTACCCGAATGAGAGGGTGGTGGTGCCGGCCGCGCTGCTGCGCCGACGCAAAGGGCTGCGCATGCGCAGGTGGGGTCCGTGTCCCGCAACCCGCACACTCCCCCATACACAGCGAGCTGCTCGTTCTTTGCAATTTCATTACACACAACACAATATTTTTACAGTATTATAAATAATATATGTTCCGCTACACGACGAAAAAAGTTCTATAAGATGCAAATAGGGGTAAACGATAGCGGACCACATTTATACAGATCGTGGGTTTAATTTCGGCTTTCCGTGAATGGAACAGCTCATTTACATACACTATCTACTTAAATAATACTTCAGTTTAGTATAAAAACCTACCTAGATAGATACCAGAATGAATGTTAAAACAATCTATTCAAAACATATTTCAAGTTGATTTATTTAAGAAAGAATCAATAAAAGTAAGCAATCTATAAACGAAAAATATGGCCAGTGGTCTATGAAATAAAAACGTTTGAGGGCTTCTGGAAAAACGAATGGTTGCTTATATGAAAGTGTCGATAATTTTAACGTTAGAAACTAGATAACTCATTGACTCATTGATTTGTAGGTGGTAGTGCTACGCTGAAGGTATTACTGGTTTCAGAATGAATGGGTCGGCTCGCCCGGGGTACTACCACCCTCTCACAGAAAGCCGACGTGAAGTAACAGCGGTTGCACTGTTGCGTTTCGTTCGGTCAGCGAGAGCGCCGGAGGCCCACATATTTAAAAGGCCGGCAACGCACTTGCGACTCCCTCGGTGTTGCTAGTGTCTATGGACGGCGGTGATCACTTACCATCTGGTAACCCACTTGTTCGTTTGCCCCCTATAATATTAAAAAAAACGATTCAGATACACTAGTATTTTAGCTTTTCTAGTAAATAAAACTATGTTTATGAATAGGAAAAATGTAACATAATTATTTCAATGATTTTAAATAATTTGTATCGAAGAAAATATTATAATACACTATAATAATTATTATAATGTCAGACAGACGGCAACGGTATTGTTGTTAGATTGAAATATGCGTACGGAAACCTCAGATACAGGATTCAAGCCGTAGGACCGCACAACCCGAGAAACAGTCGCGTATCGCATTCCCGCATGCCTGTCGCTGCCGGACGACGTGGTATCGCGTCAACCGACGGATGTCTACGAATCGGACGTTACGAGATGCAAAACCGATAAGATCGCGCTTTTCGTGTTAATACTTTGTTTTATTTATTATGCGTGGTCGACCACCAACTCTATAGTCTGATGATAAAACTCGAAGAGATAGAAAGCGTTAGATATAAACGTATAGATAAAGTTTTGAATTTTCCATTCAATCACAAAACCTCACAAACGCTATGAATTTTAATGACATTATTTAAAAATATATTTAATGAATAAAATATCGTAGTGTATCGAACTATTTCGGTAAGATATTTATTTTCCTCATCCATTAAATACATTTTTATTTTCGAACTGACTACACTGTTGGCTTGTTAAGGCCGCTACAGTTTCACCGGACTACACCATTCAAGATATCGTTTAGCTCCAACAATACTAAACTATTACCGTTTTACTTCTTCGTTTTATAAAACATATATTGGCATGATTTGATTTTCCCAACAACTGTTGGTCCACACGAAATTTGAGATACTAGTGATCTCTCAATGGTGGAAATTCGACGATAACACATAAATTTTTCTGATAATAATAAAATTCCTTGGTGTTACAGCAACAAAAAAAAAGTGCGTGTACACACATTAGAACTTATAGTTCTTTGGCGTAACAAGATAAAAATGTTTTCAAAAATTTTATCTTTCACCTTATTCTACGTTTGTAGAAAAACGCCACTAACAATATAAAAAAAGGTATTTAATATATACATACTTTTTTAAAATAAAATGTTGACTATAGCTAACTTCAGGGTGTCGGCTTTTCGTGACGGTGTGCTGTGCATCGTAAAAATTTACTCTCATCATTTTTCCCTAACGCGCCAAAAGAAGTATAACTTCAAAAGAAAATTGGTTTATAAACAGCGGAGGAAAATGTGCTATCTGTAACTCTTTTATCTCTGACTTAATTAGGTCTTATATTGTTAATATTAGTGCATATCCTTCTTTACCTTTCAGTAGGAGTGTGTATTTGATATTTGGTCTCGACGAATAAAACTTTTCGTAAATAAGTGAGTTTCGGAGTTTTTGGCGGGATCTTGGTCTGTCATGTAGTGGCTTTTATATTTTATTCATAATCTTGTGTTATATGAGACTCTATATTTTGTAATATTGGTGGTGTTTTACGTAATATAGTTCGGTTATTATGCACAACTGAAGTGGATGGGAAATGATACCACGGAGCATGCATTCTGAGATGCCACCAAAACTCCATGGAAATTTCTAACAAGGAAACCACCATCTTGTTAAAACATTATAATTATCACAAGACACTTACTTGGAACTTCTTACGTTTTAATATACTTATATTATTTGTAAACATTCTGCTATAATCCCTCTTGAAACAAAACATTGACACTAGCAAATGCTTCTGCGGTGACAAAACAAGAAGAATAAGAAGTGAGTTTCATATACATATGTTTATAGGTAATTTTCCTTCATCTTAAAATAAATTGTGTTCGTATTTAAATACTAGAATATAACGTAATTAAGCACAATATTTGCATTCAGTAGCATTATAACCTCAATATGTTTGAAAAAAAATTCGATAGACGTGAAACTTCAGTAAATCGACAAAAGAATGAGATGAATATATATAACAAGGGTAGGATAATTACAAAGTTAATTTGTTTAAAAATGAAAGTATTTTGATTAATTTTAAAATATATTTTATTTAACATATGTTACCTAATTTATTGCTCAAGTTCCATATTTTCAGTTTCAACAAACAAGATATAAAAATACTCATAAACACTGTTTAATAATAACACTATTTCACTTCAAAAATAGTATGTATATTTCTGTCTCATTCTCTGCCGGCTTCATCCTACGCATTTTTGTATTTGTGTCTCTTACCTGTCGTTTTTTCCGTTGCATCCGGTTTGAAATCACAACGATTCTAAAGAAGTTTCACTTCAAAAAAAACGATTCTTTTCGGTGCTTCCTTTTTCTGTATTGGCCGTTGAACATCCAACATTAACTCAAAAATTATAAATTACTTAGCAAGATAAATATGAAATGAAGTTGCCTAATATATTAAATTTTATAGTCTCTTTCTTCCTAAGAAAGCGTGATTTTAACAGTCCACATTTCGAATTTCGCAGCGAGATCAGTTGTACTGCTATCGACCGTCTCCAGAACATTCTGCACATTACAGCTTCTGGATAGTTCAGTTATGTCTGAAATACCCTTCCTATTTAATTTCATCCTTAAATGTACTATACACAATGTCGAAAATTCAAGGACACTGATGGATTAGTATGAATACATTTTATACAATTTGCTATTCTATATTAAACCTAAGAGTTTTTTTTTAATATTTTATACGTTAGCGTTTGATCACAATCTCATCTGACTTTAAATGATGATGTGGTCTAAGACGGTTGTCACGCTAAACCTAGAGGGCGGCTGGCTCTCAAGTGCAGCTGCCGGAACACACCAACGGGTGCTTGGCGACAGATTTTCGACTTGAGGGTGGTACTACCACCATGCTATGGTTTCATCACAATGTTTTCCTTCACCGAAAGCTCTGACTCAGTTGCTAGATTTCGAATACCTACGTCCTTCGACGCTGTGTCTGAACACAATACCAACTGAGCCACCATCGCTTCAAAGTACCTTGTTATTGACATCAGAAGATGGGAAATGTGACATATGTACATGAGAATCGTGAATAGAATGGAATGTTACAGTGCAATGCAATTTATTTATTCTAGACTAGAGTTCTGTATCGTTGTAAAAAGGACAATAATAAATATCAGAGTTAATGTAAATGCGTGGTGTTTATCGGAATAATTGGCAAACATAAATATTATTGTTATTTCCAAACGCTAAACGATTCACCTACATCATTCCAATCCTTTCAAAAACTGTTTCACAAACGCAGTGTTCGCGGGAGGAAATTCCCCTGAATTCCCCTTCGATGGTAGAAAGTAGCTTTGGCGTCACAATGGATGAACCTTGGAATATAATCCATTGTACAAACGATAGCATTCAGAAGGCGACAGGCTCTTTTTGAAAGGCAAAAAATGGTGCTTGTCAAACAAGTTCACATAAGCTAGTACCCAAGTGCTCCTGGCAAAAGATGTCATCAGTACTTCTTATGGGTTAAAACTTATTATTTGAAGAACTGAACTCTTTGTTCATTTGCCACGGGATGCCGTTCGGTACACCTTGTCTTCTAAGTAACTTGAAAGAGAACATCGTTACAGACCTTTCCATTCGAAGTATAATTATAATCAAACTGTCAAGCATTTAACCATTATAATGAAGGTGGAAAGGCTAACTGACTAGCGTGCAATCGTTGACTAACTTCGCTTATTATTCAATTAATCATCCCACCGTCGATATGATATCTGTACGAGATAAAGATTTATTCCTCACGAGCATAACATGGTGTCTGAGTAAACATTAGAATTCATTTCGAATTCCCGATATAACGTAATAGATTCAGAAGCGGACAGAACAATTAACGTAATGAATATGCGGACGGGCGGCGCGGTGGTGGGCACCCCGCAAACATAGTCGGAGTGTGTGTTCGGAAGTAGTTATGTACTATGGCCCTACTAATGAAACTCTATTTCGAGACGTATTTGTAACGTAACAGCAGGCGAATAAAATAAATTCTGTGCGTCTCGTGACGTCCGACAGATGTGATAACTTAAACTGCCTACCGCCGCCTTATGCGTGAGAGAAAGGGAAGCCTGACAGACCGGCGCTGTAACGCGTTACGTAACGAAGCGGGTTACCCTCCCATAAGAAGTTATCACTTCTAAAATAAACTATACAGAAGGTTCTTAATTATTGCAAGTGTCATGTTGGTGATCGTGATAGGGTCAAATAATTTAGGTATATTTTAGCATATAATAAACACACCTTATTCCGTTAGACTCTTTTAATACATCTCTAATACATGCTTATATATTTTAACAACAGGAATAAAATCAAAATTACTTTATTCAGTTTAGGCCCTGAGAAGGCGCTTATGAACGTCAAAGTTACCATATATATATAAATAATAAATAAAAGTCACGTTTAGGCATGTCACTTTCCGAAATCCTGCAAGCTGATATGACATATCGATGGATTGTACATAACTTAGTGGCCACCGTTATGTTTGTATTGCAATGTGCTTATTCAAGTACGATGACGTCAATTTGTCGTGCTAAAATAACAACAATCACTTCGTGTTGATAATACCTTCACGAAAATTGCAAAAATCTGTTCGCACAGCTACTGTTTCGAACAATAATATGAAATTTGCAAAATTTTTCTCGATATATTAAAACATTTGTCAGTGAGAATACACGTTGTCGCAAATATTATTTTCGACGTTACCATAGTAGGAGCCGCACAACCTGTTATTAATAGGAGTCTGTCTTGAATCATGAATTACTTGTGATTAGTAGACGATGTTGTAATAGGAGAATAGACGTTTGCACAACTCTGCAGTGTAATTTAATATTCAGCCTTTCTTGATACGTTTCAAGCGATGAAAGCGCTTCGAAAAGATTGCTCCTTTTAACGTCAGACAGTGTACATATCGCCGTCGCGCCTACCAAATCTATGACGTAATAAATATATCTTTTCATATAAAAAAAAAAAGAAATTAGTGAACAGGACAATCGTACTATTGACCGAATGTTAGTATTGTTGACTTTGATGCTCTTAAAAGGCAACTGAAGACTAGAACGGAGAATTCACATCTCTATAGAAATTACTGTTGTACTCTATAGTTGTTGTGCATATTTTCGCTTTTGTAATTTACTTTCTTTTCGCTATTTCCTCAGCTTGTGTTTTGTTATATTCAAAAATTAATAATTGTCTATGTTTTTCTCTAGATCCTAGGGTACCTCTATATCATGTGAAATTGCAATTACCGGTAAGGTTTTTTGAGCTCTAGTAACAAATAAACAGAGTTCGTTTTGAATTTATACTATTGACATTTCATTTGTTTTTTTTTTCATCGAACAATTAATGACAATGACGTCTTCGACACATATACAATGGGTTTTTAAGTATAAATTATAAATCGTTTGCGAACAAACATTTTATTTTTTTATTAAAAGTTTTTTTTAAACAAGGACAAAGACTAGATGTAATAAGCCAATATGGTAAGGATGGTATTGCCTAGAATAATTCAAAACGTCTGAATAAATATATACTAATTGTTGAAAACAGTAAAGGTGTTTTATTTTTCTAGATTTAACCAGAAGTTAACACTCTTCATTTCAAGCCATGATGGCTTCATCGTCATCATTAGCCTGTAAGAGACCCGCTGTAGGGCCGTAGGCCTCTTCTCCGAACGAAGGTATAACATAATCACCACGCCAGCTCACAACGTATTAGCGCTTTCGAACTCTGAGAAATCCATAGTTCATAATTTTCCCACATACGGTGGTACTACAAGGTTTAGGTTCAGGTTTCTTCACGATGTTTCCATTGACCGTCAGCCGTTAGTTTTATCAACTTAAATTAGTAAATGTACGGGCATTTCGATAAATTCATTGGTACATACCGGGGTTCGAACTTGCAAACATTGGATCGATATTCCACTAGTCCAAATACTAGACTACCAGGACAGGAATGGCTTAGAAGGCCCACATATTTAAAAGGCCGGTAACGCACTTGCGACTCCCCTAGTGTTGCTAGTGTCTATGGACGGCGGTGATCACTTACCATCAGAGGACCCACCTGTTCGTTTGCCCCCTATAACAAAAAAAAAAGAGTACGACAATCACACAGCGTCGATCGACACAGGTTTAAGCTTAGTGGTGAAGCTTTCGGTAAATGAAAACATCGGAATAAAGGCATATACCAGAGTGGTAGGACTTTTTCTTAAATTAATAAGTCTACATGGGTGATTTTGTAGGCGCAATAAATGTGCGGCAGGCTCTTAAGTAATATCTCGAGGTGGTCATAATAATATCAAAGCAAATAACAAACCGTTTCCTTTGGAATTAAATTACTTCAGCGGAGTCCGTTGACCTTCCTGTTCTAACTAATCAATCAATTAACCAATTATACGGAACCGTACAATGCGGTGGCGGTGCTGCATACGGACACACATCATCATATTGATTTATTGGACAATTACTGAACTGAATGCATTGTGTAATGTCTGAAACGTTATAATGTGAGACAAACATATAGTAGAGCAGTATGGATGTACTATGCAGCTTTGTTCGATTACTTTAAACCAGTGGCCCCAGACTTTTTTTCTCATAGAAAACTTCTTAACCCATTTTAAAAATTGTTTCACCTATATATAGTATACTATATTATTAGTGAATGGCGTGGACTGTATTTTATTCCCAAAATTGATGTTAATGCGAGTGAATGCGTGAGAAATGCTATAGTTTAAAAGTGAAGTAAATGTTCCGAGTCAAGTGACACGACAAAGAGTCTATACTGTACTTGACGATGAGGACAGTGACAATCAATGGTAACCATTAATAGATCTATAATATAACGACAGTCATACACACTGACTGATCTCGAAAGACGGCAGACTAAAAAAGATTTACCGTGATCTTCTTCTTCTTCTTGTTTTGGCACCGCAGAACCACTTGCCAGTGTCAATGTTTTGTTTCAAGAGGGATTATAGCAGAATGTTTACAAATAATATAAGTTTATTAAAACGTAGGAAGTTCCAAGTAAGTGTCTTGTGATAATTATAATGTTCTAAAAAGATGGCAGTTTCCTTGTTAGAACTTTCCATGGAGTTTTGGTGGCATCTCAGAATGCACGCTCCGTGGTATTATTTCCCATCCACTTCACTTGTGCATAATAACGGAATTATATTACGTAAAACACCACCAATATTACAAAATATAGAGTCTAATAACACAAGATTATGGATAAAATATAAAAGCCACTACATGACAGACCAAGATCCCGCCAAAAACTCCAAATCAGTAATCTACCGTGATCCTCATCATTTAACCTTGGTAGCTAAAAAGTGATACTACAAAAAATTATGTCCGAAGACAAAGCAGGAGATAGACTTGAAATACACTATAAAGAAGTCCTAAACCATTGCTAAGTTCATTATAAAATACACTATCAATAATCAAATATAAGTTAGAATATAAGTCAAAGTTATTCAGTAAATATTTAATAAGCTAAAGTATCAGACAATATATATTTATTTAAACAAAAAAAAACAATATTAAGTTATAACAATAGGTAATAATGTAAATGAAATATCTGATTTGTGTCTGAGGATAATGAGAAAAACCTACCCGACTTATCTAGATTAGGCAGTTACTGTATTACTGAATATAAAATATCTAATTTTTTTTTTTTTTTTTTTTTTTATGCTAAAGGGCAGCAAACAGGCAGACGGCCCATCTGATGTGAAATGGTTACCGTCGCCTATGAACAACTGCAACACCAGGGGCATCGCTATTGTGTTGCCGACCTTGAAGAACGTGTTTCAATCCTTTTTTGAAGAAACCCATGTCATAACTCTGGGGAAACACCGTGGCTGGTAACCCATTCCACAACCTTAGCGTGCGCATAAGGAAACTTCTAGAGAATCTTACGGTTGTCGCCATTCTACTAGGCTTTAGGGTATGTGGATGAGCAGCCAGCCAACGGCGGGTGGTGCGACTTTGAAACGGTGATGAGGGCACCATACCAAAAAGTTCATCAGAGCACTCTCCGTTATACATGCGGTAAAGCACACATAAGGACCCAATGTCTCTGCGATATTCTAGTGACTCTAGATCGTATGTCAATTCGGGATCGTCAACAATGCGAATAGCTCGCCTTTGCAGAGAGTCCAAAGGAGAAAGCTGGTAGGCAGGAGCACCGGCCCAGATGTGTGAGCAGTACTCCATATGTGGACGTACTTGTGCTTTATAGAGCACAAGACGTTGCTTTGGGGTGAAGTACTGCTTTGACCGGTTGAGGATACCCAGCTTTTTAGCTGCCAATTTGGCCTTGCTTTCCAGATGAGATCGAAATTGCACATCGCTGGAAATGTTGACACCAAGGATCCCGATATCGCTAGAAACATCCAGAGAAATGCCCTGAAACTTAGGTGCTTTGACAAATGGGGTTTTTTTCGTGGAAAACGCACAGACTTGTGTTTTTGAGGGATTGAATTGGACAAGGTTTGCCTCTCCCCAATCGGAGGCCCTGTCCAACGACATTTCAATTTCAGACACAAGTTTGGTTCGGTTTTGCTCCACGAGTACTCGAGACATGTTTGCATTGCCCGTGTATACCGCATCACCCGTACTGTCGTCCGCATAGCAATGAACATTAGGGATATCCAAAAGTTCATTGATATGTAGAAGGAATAGCGTAGGTGATAGCACAGAGCCTTGTGGGACACCGGCATTTATTACCATGGCATCAGAGGTACAGCCATCGACTACAACTCTTATGCTCCGCTCGGACAAAAAGCTCGATACCCACATGCAAAGATCCTCGGGGACACCGTAGGACCTCAGTTTGGAGAGGACAGCTTTATGCCAGACCCTGTCGAAAGCTTTTGCGATATCAAGACCAACTGCCAGTGCTTCTCCCTTACTCTCTATAGCTTCAGCCCATCGTTGTGTGAGATATACCAGAAGGTCACCAGCCGAACGACCGCGGCGGAAACCATACTGGCGGTCGCTGACCAACTGGTGCTCCTCGAGGTACCTCAACAACTGTATATTGATGGCTCGCTCCATCACCTTAGAAAGAAGGGAGGTAATCGCAATCGGCCTGTAATTATTGGGGTCCGTCAGATCACCTTTCTTGGGTATAGGATGTATGTTGGCTGTCTTCCAAGATTTCGGAACCTGACCAGAAGTGTAGCAAATCCTGAACAAACGTACGAGAACAGGAGTCAACTCAGGAGCACACGTTTTTAAAACTATTGCGGGAATTCCGTCTGGCCCACTCGACTTATTGATGTCAAGGGAAAAAAGAATGCGCCGTATCGCTGTTTGCGTGAAGATTATGTTGGGCATTGAGTAGGCACACCGTGAGATGTTGGGCGGTGGTGCATTCCCTTCATCTAAAGTCGAGTTAGATGCGAAGAGGTTGCAAAAAAGATCTGCTTTTTCTTTTGCAGTATGAGCCAGCGAATTATCGGGTTTACGTAAAGGTGGAAAAGACGACTGGCAGAAATTCCCATTAATAGCCTTGGCAAGCGACCAATAAGCTCGACTTCCAGAAGGATACCTAGCTAGGCGCTCACCTATCCTTCCAACGAAATTAAATTTCGCCGCAGCAATTGTCCTCTTCGCCTTTCTGGAGACCGCATTGAATTTTTTCCTCAAGTGTGGAGTGTTTGGATCATTACGTGCTCGTGCCAAAGTCCACTCCCTGAAGACGGCTTCCTTGTGGTTTGTAGCTTCAGAGCAAGGCTTATTGAACCACGGCTGGCTCTTACCACCAACTGGTACTACCGAGGATGGGATGTAGCAATCCATTCCCTGCAGCACGACCTCAGTAATAGAGTCAGCACAAGCACTTGCATCGTCAGATGAAAAACAAAGCTGTGACCAAGGGTAGGATGCAAAAAATTCACGCAGTCCGTCCCAGTCTGCTGAACTGTAGTGCCATATTTTCCGGGTCCCGACAGCATGGCGTCTGTTAGGGCTCAGTAATGGCACTATGGAACGCACCAGGCAATGGTCAGATGTTCCCAAAGGCGCATCGACGGAGACCTGCTAGCCCTCCGGATGAGTTGTCAGCAGAAGATCCAAAAGAGAAGATTCGTGGCCCTCGATATCAGGTAATCTTGTAGATTCCTGTACTAATTGTGACAGACCATATGCCAGAGCAAATTCTCGAACCGTATTCCCGGCATAATCGGTTTTATTAGATCCCAGCCATTCTTTATGATGTGCATTAAAATCGCCGAGAATCATCAGCTTAGCATCAGGGTACTGTTCAAGAATGCTGTCAGTCGCTATTTGGACGTGTTGAAAAAGTTGTGTTGTCTCCTCGTTTCCACGATGAGACCTGTACAGGCACATGTAGACCAAAGTGTGGCCACCATAGTCAACCCGTGCACATAGTAAGGACAGATCCCTGTCTTCGAGATTGTTAAGACGACGAACACAAATATCCTCCCGTGCATACATGCATACCCCAGCTCGGCGTAGAAAAGAGTGCTCAAGCTTATAACCAGGATAATGCAAGTATGAAGAGTCGTTCGGACAGGATATCTGCGTCTCGGTAAGAAAGAGCAACGCCGGTTTTGCTGTTTCAAGATGGTGGTGTACAGCGTTGATGTTTGAATGAAGACCCCTTATGTTGCAGAAGTCCACAGAAAATGTGGAAATGGAGTCCGCTGGGTTAACGTTTCTCTTTTTCTTGGTCATCTTCATATATTGGGATTTGGTAAAAAAACACATA
Source organism: Antheraea assamensis (assembly GCA_035772565.1). Lineage (NCBI taxonomy): Eukaryota > Metazoa > Arthropoda > Insecta > Lepidoptera > Saturniidae > Antheraea > Antheraea assamensis. The sequence continues at coordinate 5,563,123 of JAQQSE010000009.1, forward strand.
GAGGGTAAGTATTGCGATCCGCGCTGTCACTCGTGTCGAAAGGCTTAGTATACAGCCACTGAACGGTCGAGCCACACGAAGAGCCGCCACGGGGCACGGAAGGGCCCCCGGTCCCCCCCGAGAGCAGCTGCCGGGTTCCACTCCGGTCTCCTCATCCGGCACGACAGTCACTCCACGGGATTTTTCGCCAGTTGGCGGGACAGCCTCCCGAGTCGGAGTTTAAAAGTAATACTCGGGTTCGGGTCCCCTACTGACTGGCGGGCGGTCAGCGGACAACCGTTTCACCGGGTCTCCCTGATTCCCGTGGCAAAACTCGTCGCTGTTTCAACAGTTTCAGCAACTTTAACTAAAGCGGACCCAAGACAACTTCGCGGATAGCAACACTTTTCAAAGGGCTGGTTCTCGTTCACTATGCCGGAACACAAAGATCCATAAAAAACCTTTATTTTGCGACATTCTAAACCCGAGGGTGGTTGCTAACCAGTCGGGTTATAACCCTACCACCACGCTAAAATGGATCCAGGATTACATGGTATACCATCATGACCAAAACCACAGTTGGAACCAATGATCGCCAGAGCCTCGTTGGTTAGTCGGCAGGGTGCACCACGTGCAGGTGAGGTTGGCTTGGATATCTAAGAAGATGTGCGATACCCCTTACACCCTGGAACGCGACATCCCTAAGCATCATCTTACCCTTATCCCACCTAAGTAAGTAGGGTCGGCACAACATGTTTTCCTTTTCCACTCTCCTCCGTCAGATGTCATCTCAGTATTCACACCTTTTATACACATATCATTTTTCACACAATCCATCCACACCTTTTCCTGTCTTCCTCTACTCCTATATCCGTCCACTTTCAAACTCAAAATTTTCCTCGTTACATGACTTTCATCTCTTCTCATAATATGCCCGTACCATGCTAACCTACTACTCCTCAACTTCTCTGTCACTGGTGCTATTTTCAAACTTCCTCTGATATACTCATTCTTAATCTTATCCATTCTTGTTACACCACACATCCATCTTAACATTCGCATTTCTGCCACATGCAATCTTTTCTCATCCGTCTCTTTCGTAGCCCAGCACTCGGATCCATATATCACGGCTGGTCTTATTATAGTTTTATACACCTTCCCCTTGAGTTTCCCTAAGCGTGCTACTATTACAGAAGTTACAATTCATATAAATCGACAAAGTAATCATATATCTGTGTCTTGGTTTCATGGTTACATGGAATATATGCTCAGAAGTGGAAGATTCACATGGCAGTATTATTAGAACAGACGTGCCAATCAACAGAACAATTATCTTTTCAAGTTAATAAAAAAAAGACGAATGTAAAACGATACATCTCGTGTCATAACCAACATTAGAATAAATGTATATCGGAGTCACATTTTAAAATAAAACTCTACTGGATTGTCTCGCCGGTCTAGTCGACATCTGTGATTCCACGAAACGATATGAGTAATCTTTGCGAAATAACTACACTGACTCAAGTTTATTAAAAACTAGCTGTTGCCCACAGCTCCGCATGCGTTTTTTTTTTTTATAATTCTAAATTACTTTTTATAATGTTAGCTATCTGTTAGTGAATGTTCCGTGAAAAATGGTTCAAACTTTTTGGAGATAGTACTGCAAACGAAGCCATGGGTAAAAGCTAATCCAAAATAAAAAAAGCTTTAATTACTTATTATAACCTTTTAGCTATATGTCTGTTAAAGTCCCATTAATATAGGTCCAATCGTTTTGGAGATAGTACTACAGACGAAGCCACGGATGACAGCTAGTCTAAAAAAAGTAACCTATATCACCTGCTGTTATTTTAACTATCCGTTAGTGAAATCTCTGTCTAAATCGGTCCAGCCATTTCGGAGATTACCCGGAACAAACAGACAGACAGACAGACAAACATTTTAAAACTTGTATTTTTGTTATCAGTATCGTGTATACGTTCATATCCAATCAGTAAAAAGTCATTATTTTGATATTACATACAGACACTTCATTTTTATTATATGTATAGATAAAAAAAAAGATTAAAGAGACGTATTGCTAAAATGTACAAATCAATATTTTTCTATTAATTTGGATATGGTTATCATACTAAAGTAATGTTATTATTATAAACGGTGTTTGTTCTTGTTGGTACTTTGTTACCGCATAACTACCAAGGAACGAGTTATTGAAGTGAAACTTCTTATGGAAGGGCTTTGAAATTCTTATCCAAAACAATTTTGTATAACGAAAAGCGGTATGGTTAAACACAGTGTCAGTTCAAGTGTTGAAAACACCGGTTCTCGTCCTATCACCGAAGTTAAGCAAAGACCAATGTGGTCAGTACTTGGATGGGTGACCACTTGAGAACACCGCGTGACCCTGGCGTTTTGTATTTTTTTTTTATCACAAGGAGCAAACGAACAGGTGGGTCTCCTGATGGTAAGTGATTACCGCCATCCATAGACACTAGCAATACCAGGGGAGTCGCAAGTGTCGGCTTTCTGTGAGAGGGTGGTTCTACCCCGGGCGAGCCGACCCATTCATTCTGAAACCAGTAATAGTTTCACCGTAGCTCTACCACCTACACAAAGTAATCTAAATTTTGTTGTACTTTTTACCGAGAAGTTTTCACTTCTTTCGTGTGTCCCTATAAGCGCACACACGCTTTTTTACATTATAAGTTGTCTAACAAACACTCGATAATCTCTGTTAAATGTTATAATTTTATATTTTAATTTGTTTACATAATAAATTAACAATAAATAGGATAAAAGGGTTTCTCATGATGCCACTAGCATTGCAAGGCTCAACCAACACTTAAGAAAGTGTTGTTGACAAACCATTTGGAAAGGTGGATTTTGTTAAGATGCACCGCTGACTGCAAAAAAATTTACGAATAGATCAAAACTGGAGTCTATTGCTGTCGCACTCTACCTGAACTATCCAATAGAGCGCGAGAGACACAGCTGCATTTCAGATTAATTATACCTATACAAAATTATACTTTCATATTCCACTGCTTCCTCCTTCAAAATATTAAATGCTTTTAATTATTTTTTGAAACTGAAAACAAAAAAGAATTTAACTTAGTCTGTATATTTTTATTTTATTTATTATAATACTATATATCTGTTTATTGAAGGCATGAAAAGAGCGAAAAGTTGGTCAATTTTAGTACTTTTAGAAGGCTCTTAGATTCGTAACTTTAATTTACGGCAAAAACCAAAATGAAAATATTTTCTCTAGTTCCATGATTATGGGATAAAGCAGGGGAGTAGAACCAACGATACCTGAATTTCCTCTTAATGCGACGCGCCATATTACTAGATACCTCAAAAACATTTTGTTCGCACGTACAAACTATACGTGACCGCACAAGACGCAAGTACTCGCTTTCTTATCACCCATAATATTGCCCCATCCGTTTATGTCGTTGAACTATCGAGCAATACTTCATTAATGGCCGACCACCCAATAAAACTCGAGTTACATACGTTTTAAGTGCTTAATTACTTCCCAAAGCCTTTTAAACTTTGATAACGGGCGCTCGTTTATTTTACACTATACGATAAAAAAAATGTAAATACATAGTTTTCAAGACAGAATTTTGCACATCCAATCTTTCTTACAATGTAATAAATAGAATTAATAATAATAATAATAAAACTGCAAAGACAGCAAAATACACCTTAGTTACATTAATACCTAAAGACCTTATTATTTGAATATTTGTAGGTAAAAAGTTTAATTTTATTCTTCCTTTATATTCCATTTACAAATTTCATATTTAATTATTGTATAGCGCATTTCATTTGTATTATTAAAATAAACCTAATTATTGAGTATGGTTTTTGACGTGATAACGTCTTATAAATTGAGGTATACCGGCTGCACACACGGATAAGCATGACTCATTGTGACGTTCCGCCTGAACCGAGCGTGCAAGCGAGAGCACGGAACAAGCGATAGAGATGAGCGATCGGCCTAAGTGTTCGGCTTGTGATGCATAATTTTTCATCAATGTTTTCTTATAACGTTATCGCGTAAAATAGTCGCCTGAAAACCGACTTCAAAGACAGCCATATTTGTTTCTTTTTTTCGCAAAAAAATATGCAGAAATAATAAGACAATGACTTTCAATGTCTACTCAAGTCTTGTCAAGAGAATTTAATAGACAATAAATTTATAGAGTCTGTATTACTAGAATAGCGTATTAAAAACAGTATTGTCGGGTTTTTGGGGGGATCTTGGTCTGTCATGTAGTGGCTTTTATATTTTATTCATAATCTTGTGTTATTAGACTCTACATTTTGTAATATTGGTGGTGTTCTACGTAATATAGTTCGGTTATTATGCACAAGTGAAGTGGATGGGAAATAATACCACGGAGCGTGCATTCTGAGATGCCACCAAAACTCCATGGAAAGTTCTAACAAGGAAACCACCATCTTGTTAGAACATTACAGTTATCGCAAGACTTACTTACTTGGGACTTCCTACGTTTTAATAAACTTACATCATTTTTAAACATTTTGCTATAATCCCTCTTGAAACAAAACATTGACACTGGCAAATGCTTCTGCGGTGCCAAAACAAGAAGAAGAAGAAAACACTACTGTCTCACATTTGAATAGTTACAATTTTTTTTATTACCTTATCTATGTCACATGCCAACTATGTGATAAAGTACATTGCATTCAACTCAACATCTAGTCGCGTAAAGGTAATAAGCACACAAATTTACTTTCGAATTTACAATATAATAGTTTGAACTCAAAATACGAACTACAGTCTTCTTCAATCTATTAGGTCGCTCTCGATATGGCAGTAAGTTTGTGTTTGCGCATATTATAGTCAAAAATCAAATACAAAAGGAAGTTAAAATACTATTATAGGAATCCAAAATTGGCGTACATTTAACTAAAATTATCTTGGTGTTATATATACACTAATAAAAAAATTGTGGCATATATAAAAAAAAAGTAATGTGTTCTTATGTACACGCGTTAGAAGTAATACTTCTTTGGAGTAACAAGATAAAAGAAATTCAAAAATTTTACCTTTCGCCTTATTCTACGTTTGTAGAAAAAACGACACTAGCAATAGAAAAAAGGTATTTAATACATACATACTTTTTTTAAATAAAATGTTGACAATGCTAATTTCAGGGTGTCGGTTTTTCGTGACGGTGTGCGCGCGCACGTCGTATAAATTTACTCTCATCATTTTTCCCTAACGCGCCAAAAGAAGTATAACTTCAAAAATACAAATTGTAGGGTGATTTTCAACGACCTATCGGCAGTAAATGACCGCCACGTAATTTTTGTGTCTAGTTTAATATAATATATATTTATACTCAAATTTATGTTCTGCGCTACTGTATGAGTTTGACAAGGACTATAGACCAAATTTCAAATATCAAGTTTTTCGAAATAACGATATTTTAAAATATATCGTAACGATAAATCGTGTAGTGCGCTATAAACGAAATAAGCTCTCAGTAACAAATCGAAGTGTTATTTTTGTACTAGGCCATTAGTCAAAGCGGTAAGGGTAGTAAGTTCAAAAGTTCTCTGTTTAACACCCACATTCATCACATGAGTACATCATATTGTGAAAAGGGGTTACAATGACTTTGGAATGAAGATGTCTATTTTTATATTTATGTAGTTTTCAGGAAGATTTATTTGAATTTGATTACTAAGATATTCAGCGGTCAGTAAGCCTGAACGTTCACGAGTTATAACATTTTTTAAGCATTTGGAATATTTATTGGGGAATAATGATTTATAATATTGTATTAGTTATTTGGGGTAAATTGGCTACCACTCCTGACGATATATATATAATATATTATATTATAGGGGGCAAACGAACAGGTAGGTCACCTGATGGTAAGTGACCACCGCCGTCCATAGACACTAACAACACCAGGGGAGTCGCAAGTGCGTTGCCGGCCTTTTAATACATGTGGGCCTCCGGCGCTCTCACTGACCGTACGAAACGCAACAGTGCGGGCGCACTGTTACTTCACGTCGGCTTTCTGTGAGAGGGTGGTACTAACCCGGGCGAGCCGACCCATTCATTCTGAAACCAGTAATAGTTTCAGCGTAGCTCTACCACCTACAAAATATATATATATTTATAGATTTATAACATACAAATAGCCGCGATTTAGTTCGCTATAAATAACGATATAAAACTTAATAACAGTAAAATAAAGCCTAGCATGATCTAGTGACAGGTAATAGTAAAAAAAAAACAAGCAATATACACAATTTTACTCTATATAATCGTATATGTTATATTATGGCCATTGCTTCTTAAACAGAAAAAAAATAAAAAAATGTTTTTGGTACACCTGACGGTTTCATGAATTTTGAAAGACGAGCTTAGGTTTTAATTTCACCTAAATTGTTAGACTGAGATAGGTATTTAAGTATAGAAGGTTTGAGAATCAAAAAGGGAGAAGGAATTCAAATTAGTTTTTTATATAGAAAAAGTGAGCACCTCATTTGTGTTAATGTAATTAAAAGACAAGGAAGTTTAAAAACTGGATGTGATAGAAGAACGATATGAGTTTAATACTAGAAAAAAACACACACAATATCACTCAAAGTATTTTTAGGTAATAGTTTCAGGTACTATAACTAAAGTCCCAAAGCATATTACCGATTTGCCAGATAGTAAGATGTACAAGCACTGTTAAATATATTTTAATAGGGAAAGGCTATTTATAGGGTGTCTAACGATAGTGATGTCTGGAAATGACGTACATCCATTAAAAACTATTGTATGAAATACCTTGTTATAAAAATATATACAATAAACAGATGCCCTGATCGAGTTTCTCACCGATTCTTCTCTATGACTGGGTTGTTTTCTCACTCGGTGATAGAGTTTTAACGTTCGTAGATTCCTTCTCAGTAAGTACCTAAATTAGGTAAATTATTTTTATTGATGTTGGTGCAGTTTCGTTTTTGAATTGAAATTCCTTAACGCGGATTACGGTGGGAGGAGACGACGCTTTGTGCGCTTTGGCCGTCTCCTTCCACCTCCGTAGCCGAGCCTGGGGCGATGGGTCCATCTCCCCATTGCACAGGTTCGGTTGAAGAGGGGGGCGCGGCTGGTGTGTACCCAGCTTGCCCCCCTTATTAGGACGACGCCCGGCGAACACCTTCCACCAGGCTGGCCGTTGGGGAGGCATGGTGATAGCACTGCACGATCCCATGTCGCCCCAACCAAGCGCCGGCCAGTACACCGTGGGGTTTTAGTAAGAGTCTCACACTACCCACTCTCCCCCCGAGAGGGTGGTGTGTTCATGATGGATTTCCCCACGTTAATAAAAACAAAAAAGGAGTTGACTAATAAAAATCATCACGTAAGGAAAAAATGTTATACCCCCATGTGACTTTTTCATCTCTATTCTTTCCATTGTGCACAAGTAATAGTGTGCGTGAGTATTGAAATTCAAGTACACGAGTATTTTACGCTGCCCGTCGTATAACCTCAATACTTGACGTATCGTGGAATTTTTACTAACATCTGTTGTAAGTCAAGTAGATCCGAATACTAGCAGACAGCGTAGCATTGGCACTTGCGTTCCATCAATTGCATTTAGACCAAAGACGAAATAGATTGATGTGTTTTTATTTCTTCAGCATTTCCTTGATCAATCTCTGGCTATTGCGCGTTTTTTTTTACTTATATCATTGTTATTATCTTTTAATTATTTTGATATGTATTGTATTTTGTTAAACTACAGAACAGTATAACGAGAAATAAACATTTTCTAATCTGCCGCCTAACGTTGAAATGTTCAAAAAGTATCGCGAATTTTGAATTTTTGCGGGTTACGTATATTCGAATTTCGAATTTTTTGTTGCGTTATGTTGGTACTCATGTCTCTCACTTATGCCGACAAGCTCGGCCATTTTGAATGTTCATTTAATTGTTGACAGCTGCTTTGCTTGCACGTGTTTTGGATCGTCTTCGATTTTTACCTATTCAAAAAAATGGATCAAAGAACCTGTATCAAATTTTGTGTGAAAAACGAAATTAAGTGCGCGGATGCATTCCGAATGTTGACTGTGGCATACGGAGAAGCTAGCTTGGACCGAAGCAACGTTTATCGGTGGTACAAAATGTTCTCAGAAGGCCGAGAAGATGTGAACGACGAAGAGCGTGCCGGACGCCCGAGCACTTCAACAACAGACGAAAAAATTAATGAAGTGGAGAAAATGGTATTGGCCAATCGTCGAATCACCGTTAGAGAAGTTGCTGAGGACCCAAACATATCGATTGGCTCGTGCCATTCGATTTTTATCAATGATTTGGGCATGAGACGGGTCGCCGCGAAATTCGCTTGTGCTTGTGCGCGACTTTTTGGCCAAAAACAACACACTAATGATGCCGCAGCCACCGTATTCCCCAGATCTGGCCCCCTGTGACTTTTTCTTGTTCCCTAAACTGAAGAGGCCCATGAAAGGACGACGTTACGCTTCTCTTGACGAGATAAAGACGGCATCGAAGGAGGAGCTGAACAAGATAAAAAAAAATGATTTTTTGAAGTGCTTCGAAGATTGGAAAAATCGTTGGCACAAGTGTATAAAATCTCATGGGGATTACTTTGAAGGGGACAAAATAGATATTCATGAATAAATAAATAATTTTTGAAAAAACACAAAATTCGCGATACTTTTTGAACACACGACGTATATTGAATTTCGTGCTTGTTTTTAAAAATGTCTGATTCGATTCCTTCCTTACTCTACGTTAATTAATTTCATACCCGACGGGAATCCACTAACTGCACATGTTTTTTTTCCCTATTAATATTACTGTTTGTTTTCAATTTCATATATAGTTCGTACGAGTGTGTTTAATCAAACTCAGTGTCATATCAAACACACTCGTTTTTTAGCATATCTATATATATAATGTACGAGCATGTGTTTTATTGTTATCGTTTTCCTTCTAAACGGCTTCACCGTTTTTGATTTTTTCTCTTATGGAGTTATAGTTGTTACTGGGCTATAATTAAGCCCGGTAGTTGATACTGCAGTCTAAATATATATTTTTTATTATTCTACCAATTATTATTAAGTGTAGTTTTTTGTTTCCCACACAAACAAATATAATGTAAAATTTTTAACTTCCCAATACTTTCATTGTTTTTTTTTTTTAATATTCGTAACACGTTCCGTGCCATGTGTACCACCGGTGGTACATGTAGCCTAATGCTATTCCCATACCTGCGCGATGAAGCTTCGGTCACTTGTGCCGCTAAAAAGTAACCTCAAAATTAATTTCGATAAATGCGTAGAATAACGTTTGCACACCATTGTCATTTCAATAATAACTCGAAATTATCGTCTCCAAGTTCCAGTTCCTTTGAAGTGTGTAGAAACCGCGGCCCCCGTCGAATAAATTCCTTTGATGTGTCTAGAAACCGCCGGCCCAGTTATCGTGGTGCGTGTATCGTCACGCAATCCGATAGTTCGTAACGCATAACGATAATATCTTCCCACATCTGCATTTCGTCTGACCATAGACAAATCTACGTGCCGATACACGTAGGTATGGGAGTACCATGAAGATGCAACTTTAACGTGTACCACCGGTGGTGCACATGGCACGGAATATGTTAAGGGCTGTGGTAAAATAACATGTGCCTAAAATTAAATTGTACAACTTTATAAATGGAAAAAATAGAAAAAAAAACAAGAAATCAAATTGTTACATTTTATTTAATATCACAGATTTAAATACAGGTATTAAGCTAAGTTAGTACAATAATAAGACAAGTACTATAAAAAAAAACACATACTTTTCAATAAATACATATACAAAGTCAGTTATAGTAACTTATATAAAAACATACATTATAATTACACAAGTACAAGTTAGGATCCTTTAGTGTAAATGACAATAACGAACATATGAATATAAATTACGCTGTTTGTTACAAACTGTTATTAGTTATTCTGCTGTTGGATAGTTTACTATTTTGTATTGTGTTGTATTTTGTATGTTACGTGCATAATCAAATTCCTCAGTCGTGATCGGGTTTGAGTGACATGAAAATCTATCTCTTTCGCACAACCTGTCTGCTTCTAATATTAGTTATTATGCGTGTTAGACAACGGATATCGGATAACCAACAGCGGGATAACGATCTGTTCCATAATTCGTTATTTATTTCGTAGAAATATTACATTACAATATTGTTATAATAATGACTCTTTAGTTATTGTCAAAATAAATATTTGTCATTAGGCCATATAATACCACAAAATTAGAATTTCAGATACTTAATAATCATAATAAACAACGATTGTCAACCAATATAAACGATTTTTTTTAAATAAAAGTAGTAGACAATTAATGAATACGTGATAATTTAGGGTTAAAAAGCAAAGACAACAATCTCCACTTTTATAAAAAGTTACTGTTAATACTTATTTTTGTGAAATGAATACTTATTTCCACTTTTATAAACAAAAGTTTGCCGAAAATATATATATTTCGTGTTTGCCATATCTATATATCATAAAGAATGATGTATTTTATATTACGCCATTAAATTAAAACCTAATTAAAATAAATAGAGTAATGCAAAACATATAAAAAAAGAATAAGTTCTCCTACGCATTGAACATCGGTTAATTTCTCGACATTGCGCTGTCCGAGTACAGCACATAAGAGCTCGCTCTCTCTCAGCCATTCGCGCGGCCGTTCGACTCTTACATTAATTATGAATGACCATTTAAAAGGAGTTTTTGGCGGGATCTTAGTCTGTCATGTAGTTGTTTTTATATTTTATTCACAATCATGTGTTATTAGACTCTATATTTTGTAATATTGGTGTTGTTTTACGTAATATAGTTCGGTTATTATGCACAAGTGAAGTGGATGGGGAATAATACCACGGAGCATGCATTCTGAGATGCCGCCAAAACTCCCTGGAAAGTTCTAACAAGGAAACAATCATCTTGTTAGAACATTATAATTATCACAAGACACTTACTTGGAACTTCCTACGTTTTAATAAACATTATTTTTAAACATTCTGGTATAATCCCTCTTGAAACAAAACATTGACATTGGCAAATGCTTCTGCGGTGCCAAAACAAGAAGAAGAAGAAGACCATTTAAAATAATATTACAATTTACTTCAAGTAAGTCTTCAAACGAAGAGGTTTGTTTTATACTTTCCCTGGTACTCCGGTATAATTATAAAAAACTTACTAGATATTTTTGCGAACCAGCGTCGTGTTGTAAACTCGTGCCTTCTCTAGTGAAGTACATTTTATATCCATTAGCAACAATGTGATAATTTAAAGCTTATCATATTCCTATCAACGCAATATGCATTCAACGAAATTAATATATCAATTGTAAGTAAAGATACAACAACATCGGATGTATTTCAACAAACAAGTCCGGTCTTAGAAATCAATTTGAAATAAATATTAAAATATTTCATTAAAGACGAACATAAGTATAAATAGGTTTGATACAAGGGCTCTTTGTTAATTATCATTATATTTCTTAAAGACAATGTATACAAAACATATAACATTTTCTATTTCTAGTCGTACTCAGGCAACATTTAGGGCGTGTTTTTTAACGTGTTTTGCCAATGAGGACTCTGTTATAGGTAATTGCAGCGTCTCGATGCAGGGCCGGGCCCGAGGCGATGCGGGCGGGCATCCGATACTGTAGTGGGGGGTGACGGCACAGAAACGATGTCTATAATATTTAATAAAAAAAAACGCCATCTCATTGAATTTGTTCTGTTATTAGCGCTTCAGGTTAGCACCGAAGAGATCGTCTAATTCAATTACTACACAATGATTACACATTAGAAGTGTAAAAATAAAATGTTGCTTTATTTCAGATACTTTATACTCCAGTCCTTACATTAATATATTGACATATTCAGATATATTCTAGCGTTAAGCTAGCTAGTTATTAAATTGAATTGAACATATATAACTACTAACTAATCAGTGTACTTCACAAGTTTGAGAACATTTGCGAAATTCAACCTTTGACCAACATAACGTTCAATTCGAATTTTCAAAATTAAAAACATGGCACATGAAGCCACTTATAGCTTGTGTCACTTATGTTACACGAACTCCATAATAAGCAATTAACTTTACGCATGACATACAATATTTTAACAATCGTCAAAAATAAATTAAAATAAACGAAGACAACCAACGAATCCACCGGTTCTCAACCAAAACACCGATGCCCCTTCATAAAAACTAAAATGTTATGGGACGACGTAAGTTTTTCATATATTTTATTTTATAAGAGTACACGGTTTGTATTTATGAGTATTTGAGTCGGTGTCATTTTAGGGAAAAATGTATTACAATCGTCTGAAACACACATACATGTTGATTTCTATATATAGACATATAAATAAACTAGTTTTAATATTATTTTACAATAGTCAGGCATATTTTATCTCTATAACTCGTATCAACGTGTCCTGTTGGTAATGTCACGGCGACATCAACTTTCGACAGGGGCGGACAGAGATCTGTCGTTTGTGATGATGAACACTCGCTCGATCTTGAGGTCATCGTTCGAGCTGTAATTAACGAGTCGAAATATGGTTATTTTAAAGTCAAAATAATCGATAAGATTTCCTTTCAACAGTTTCTTTGCTTTATTATAAAAAAAACAAAATTTCGAAAGAACACTAAGACTGTTTTTGGTTTAAGAGCATAAGGTAAAATATTGATCTGACAAATCCAATTCCTTTCTTTAAGCATTGCTTCATGTTAACATACCAAAAGTTTATTACGAGAAAATAAAGACGCGATATATAATTGCTTCGATATTAATATTCAATAAAATACAAAGATGGTGGTCAAACAGAAACTATAACTTCAAAATCTTCGAAACAATAGACCGTACGATCTAAGAATTTGATTTCAGGAAATATTAGAAGTGTAATTGCAAAATCTTAACTAATACTTACTGGAGCAAGGAGACAAAATTGAACAACGCTTCTCTTTTCTAGAAACTTCTTTGAGTTTTTTTTACGATTTACCTCACAACAGTTATACATATTTTGCCAATTGGACCCATGCAATCTAATATTTGTACACGATTTAATTAGATAAATGAGAGTTGTATAAACACTTGCATATACATACAGTTTGTATAGCAACTAGAAGCAGACTCGACTGATGGACTGTACGGTTTCATCTCGTAATGGCTGCTGGCGGCCGACGAGTGCTGTCTGCTCCGGTTCCCGAACGGGGATGAGTAGCTACGGGGGAGTCGAAATATATGAGCCCATTAACAAATGGATGCGTCCCTTTTTCTAAATAAATATAGAATGTTCAATGGAAATAGCTTTATTATAAACAGGAGCAGTTTTGACATGATGAATGCTTTTATGACTCCCTAACTCGCATTTACATGCAGATCGGCTCGCTTTGAACGTTTCTTGAATGTGTTTTTGTATAAATATAAACCGACAACGAGTAGCCCTTTTTCTTTTCACGCAAGTGTATCATTTATAAAGCCCGTAAAATTAGGAAACTTATGCTATTATTTGACAAAAACAATAAACCAGATCTTTACTTATTTCTAATCCATAAACGATATTGATGATTTTATTCATTTTCTTTTTCTTAGATCTATGTCATATTATTTATTGAAAAAGACTTGAATTACAGTTAGAAACGATTTTTTTTTAAAGTACATATTGTTAAATTGTGTTAGGCAGGAAATATAAAGTAGTTCATTCATCAGGAAGCAAACTAGATAATATGTATTTTTTAAATCTGTGATATTAGAAGCATAATGTAAATAAGAATTAACACACTATAGAGAGACACTAGGCAACATATTTCTGAAGCGATGATGACTATAATTATCATATTCGGACACCGCTTCGACAAGCGTAGGCACAAATCCTGGAATTAGAGCTTCTGGTGATGGAAAAGATTGTGATGACACCATAGCATGATGGTCTATTTGGTCATTTTCTAAACTAGGATGTCTAGCTATCACCACCAAATTGAAAATCAGTTGCCAAGCACCTGAGTTTAACATGTTTCCTGCCTTAAACAACATCACCATTTAATATCAGGTGAGATTGTATTCAAACACTACTATCTATATAGTATATAAGAAACAACGTACCAATTATAATATAATCATATTGGATATTAAATGCTGAATATAAATGTCACTGTAAGGTAAAGGATGAACGTTTGCCAAAATTACCACTGAAATAATATAAGGTATAGCTGATAGTCCGTATAAAACGCTTCTATGTATATATTACTCTGAGCTGATGTAGAATACCTTAAGTCAGAAGTATTATTCGTTACCAATCAGATGTTATGGGAATGTAAAATATATTTGCAGTCCGCGTCAAACTTTTTGACCGCTCTGAATATAGCTGCGTGGGACGTAAATTTCAGTATAAATACATATTATATTATATATATATAATATAAAAACAGCTTAAGAATAAATAAATGCCAATTTTAGATTCCTATAATAATAATATAATAATACCTTTGTTTTGTATAAAATTCTTAATTATTTTATACGCAAGCTTACTTAAAGCTATTTTAAAAGCGGCCAAAACGATTCACGGGGACTGTACTAATATTACCTGTCTCTGACATGAGGCATATCATAATGATTGCCAGGACTTTGCATCCAGTATTCGTTACAAGTCCTCGTTAGATCAGGAGCTGCGTTACTTTTGTCACGTGTCGGATGTGTTTTAGGTGTACCTAAGAACATGATCATATATTATGTTATATCAGCAGCATGCTGTGATGGCCATTTGGACGTTTGTCCGCTAATGAAGTTTAGTACAAATTGATAATAACGTTTGAAGGAGCAAATTGCTGTTCTTTATTTTTATAAGTGACTTGCAATTAGTACAACATTTATTGAATTTTAGAACACAAAATTAATTTCGTACACTGATTTCTAAACTTATTTATATGTATAACTATTTACTATATATCTAACTTTATAATATAGTCATATGAAAATATCTTTTCACCTTTTTTAGTAACAAAGTCCCCTTCGACAGAGTCCTTAATTGGTTATAATTTTTAGTGTATTTGTTTACTACACAGTTCGACATTCATATATATATATATAAGATCGCTGGCCAGCACATCTATCAACTTTGGCAAACTCGCGTCAATGCTTAATGGAAAACAAAGCAGTATGTGATTATATTTTTGTAGAAACTAAATCGACATTTCACGTCACTATTGTAATGTGTCAAAACGGCCATCATAACGTCTGCTACTATTATAACATAACATTAACTACTTGTCAGGGTTGGCAGAGTTATTAAGTTATTACGACTGGCGTTATACTCGCCTTATACAAAACATTATTATTTACCTTTTTCAAAGGTTTTCAATTGCTTTAATAAAAAATAATTAACTTATATACTATAAAACTTCTGTAAGCATTTATTGCTTTATTTGCACGC
This sequence comes from Antheraea assamensis, assembly GCA_035772565.1. Classification (NCBI taxonomy): domain Eukaryota; kingdom Metazoa; phylum Arthropoda; class Insecta; order Lepidoptera; family Saturniidae; genus Antheraea; species Antheraea assamensis. Next base: position 5,578,632 of record JAQQSE010000009.1, read on the forward strand.
TCTAAGTGTATTGTGAAAATAACGTCTCCATGTAGTAAAAATTCTGTTACAAATTGTTTTTACATTACATTATCAGTATTCCCTGGTTAGGGCTTAAAACTTAAATAGATTTCATATTAGTCGATTTAACTAAATGATTCTTACCTGTCCTCGCCGCAGTATATCCCGGTCTGGTGCTTCTATACCTACACCAAACGTACATTATAGCTGCACCAGCAGCCATCATTGCTACTGTTATTCCAACACCAACGTACAATGTCACGTCATTATTGTATAAGCCTGCTGTAACGAAACCTCTTATTGATCTTAAGTAACATAACATTTTAAAATTATATCATTCAAAGATAGGTTTATTAAATTTATGACCAGAGATAAATAATTTCTAATTAAGAAACGCTGTACAATAAGTACTGGTCTAGGTATGATCTCTATCCGGCAAAAAAGATGGATTAAAAACATAACTATAGTATTAAATAGTTATTCACATAACTTTAATGAAATCGATACTATGCTTTTATAACTAATCTAATAATGAAAGCGCATAAAAAATTGCATTAAATTTGGATCTAACAAATATTTCGAAAATAATTCGTGATTGCTTTGAAGTAACTAACTATACGTTTTCAATTGTCCGTTATAGACAATCATATTTTAGAAATATTCATATAAAACTCACTTCCACTAGTACAAAGCCCGTCAACGCAAGAAGCGTGCTGTAAAGTGGATCCAGAACATTCCCCATTGCATTGTCGTCTGCGTACTCTGACGCAGTCTCCACTACATGAAGACCAGCCACTCCATGCTGACCAGGTGCCCACTAATATAAATTATATAAGATGTTATACCATTATATATATTATTAAAGATTATACATCGGTAAGTTTTTTTGTATCACTTGAGTCTAGAAAGTTCCAATCGAATATAGTTAAGAAAAAAACACGTAGAAAACATGTAACTTTTTTTTTTTAAGTAAATTAACGTATCTTATATGGGTTAAATATTTTAATGCAAAACTAAGAAAACGTCTCGCTTTGAAATTGCTACATCTTAGTACTTATAGACCATAATACTAGTTAATTTGTTTTTATAAATTGAAATTTGAATCGTGAAACGGTTTACGTACCGTTCTGACATCTCAAACATTCATCATCGCTTTGTGCAGATTGTCCCCTACAAGGGGCGCCGCCATTGGCGGGCGCCGGTTGCGAGCAAGTACGGCTGCGTCGGCGCCCGCTAGTTTGAGAACCGCAGCGGCACGGCAACCACGGCGACCAGTCTGACCAGCCGCCGTTCACTACAGCCAACCCCACGTTATGATTATCACTTACAACCAACAAACACTTGCAGATCGTCGCGTCGTTTCAGATATAAAAAAAGTAATGTTTGCCTTAACTGTTCCCCTTAGTCCTACTCTCATACCTGCATTTCAATTACTCATAACTGAAGAAAGACGTTTCCTAAACTTTAGGGTTACTTGCAACACAATGTTCATGAAACTATCCAGCCCAGAAGTTTCCAAGTTCCAAAGCATTAATAAATCTACAGTTCTCTACGTTCCCATAACACGTTGATACTCGGTGAACTTGATCAGGCATTTAGAATTTGAACATGAATTCTGGTTAGGATATTGTGTTTACATGTTCGAACCAGTGTATCGTTGATGGATACACCTTCTTTTATTGTTTAAATTCCTATACTGTCGCTTGTCAAAGAATGAGAGAACTAAGAAGTTGTCGAATTCATCGTACAGCAAACATTATTTTAGTACACAGTAATAAAATCACCAAAATTTGGTAAACTAACACTTAGACCTTCTAGATCATTCTTTTAAAACGGGTATGCGAGCCGACCGCATATTGACCAAATAGTTCTGAACCGCATGTGAACTTCGAAGTGTCCGTCCAAAAAATTAATGAAATATACCTAACACACAAAATACGGAGTTACCCATGAGCTTAACTAGAATTGGATATCGATTATAATCGATTAAGCTTTCATATCGATATATCGATATCGATCGATTTATCGATATAAATCACTTTACTACTTTAATTAGAACAATAGACTTTGATTACAAAACATACCATAGACAGACAACACAGCGACGTCCGATTCTCGGCGTCCGGCGATGTTCTCAGCTATACACGTGTAGTTGGCTATATCCTATGAGATGTTATATATGTGTTATTCAAACAAGCCAGCTCTATTGATATAACTGTAGTTAAAACATCCTCTTAATATTATTAACGACAAAGTATGTGAGGATGGGTGGTTGTTTCTTACTCTTTCACACAAAATTTACTGAAAGAATTCGATAGAACTCTACAGTAATATGCCATAGACATCACAATAAAAATGTGCCATTTGAGGTTTGTCTGGGAAGGCGCTGCATAAATTGTTGGGAGATACATTAATCGTTGGGAGTAAAGTAAATATTATAATAATACATCGTTAATATTATAACACATTGCTTAGACCGATAATGTTGCACATGAGAGACAAAATCATTTAAAATATAATATTCCACTAAGCCGACAAAGAAGCATACGATGGCATGATAAGCTTTCACCACGGCCTATAGTCATTTTGACATCAGCACTGTCACATACCTATTGCCGACCCTTCAAAAATCTTTTTTCTAGCACCTTCAAGAACTCGATACTGTACTGTCTTGGAAAAAAAGTTTTCTACGAAATATCTCTTGCGACGAGACATGTCATATTACGCGAGTTATCATATATCAATTATTTAGATTCTCCTTTGTATTTCTAATCTCCCCTTGGACAGTCAAGCGTGAAATAAAAAAGAGACACAAATATTTGCGAAATTAATTTCATTAGTTCTCTTAAAAATGTTTTTCAAAAAGGCCCTTATAGAAGTGCTCTTCCGACAGTTGCGAACGATATACTTGAAGCAATAATAAGTGCTAGACCGCAATGGCGTGTTCTAAGCGAGTGTATGTCAACTTGGAGCGTCTACGCACAATTTCTCCCTCGGAATGTTTAGACTATGTCGGTGACTCATTAGTAATAATTATCTAATTGATAATTATGGGGTTAATCTACCTGCAATCCGACCCTGGGCAGAACGAGGTTCTCATCGGTGGCCTCTATGGGGAGTCCGTTCCTGGTCCACTTGAGTGCTGGCGGTGGCGCAGCGGGTGGCGGAATGCATCTGAATGTCACGCTCCGTCCAGACTCGACTGTTACGGATTGCGGCTGCTGCGTAAACTGCTTCTTGATATCTTAATAAAAAAAAAAAAAAAAGAATTCAGGCACTCGGCGTACAATACTGCGGATGTGAAATAATCAAATACACGAATGTAATATGAAATATATATCACTACTAGATTTGCTTGCGGTTCCGAATGTTCTATGCCGCAGGCGGTAATTAATGTCTTTGAAGCGATGATGACTCAGTTGGTAGTATGTTCTGACACAGCGTCGAAGGACGTAGGTTCGAATCCAAGCAACTGAGCCGGAGCTTTCGGTGAAGGAAAACATCGTGACGAAACCATAGCATGGTGGTTAGGGCTTTTTCTAAGTCCGCGTGGCTAGTTACCACCCTCAAGTTGAAATTCTGTCTCCAAGCACCTGTTGGTGTGGTCCGGCACCTGCACTTGAGAGCCAGTCTCCCTCTAGGTTAAGCGTGACTTACCATCTTAGACCACATCATCATTTAACATCAGACGAGATTGTGGTCAACCGTTAACCTATAAAGAAATAAAAAAAAATGTTAACTTATAATTGTATTGTCACTTAAATTTGACGATTTCTAAAAGTATTATAGATAAATTTTGTAATCACTTAATTTCTGCTAGACATATACATCCCACAAAGTTACAAAATTTCACAAAAAACAAAAACATTGTTGATGTATAATTTTATTACGATCTGGAAAAGCATATTTCGAAGCCTATCCACTGGAAAATTATAAATAGATTTAAAAATATAAATCGCATAATCTGAGCCGTTTGTTGATATTGCATAATATAAAAAATAATAACCAACCGAAAAAGTGTAACAATGACAACTTAGGCTACGTTACGTTGACGACATGCGATATAAAATAGCCCACCAGCAACAACTTTGGAGCTAAATATGGGTCAATAAGGTGTTTGAATTAACATATTTATGAGGTAATGATAATTATTTATAGCAGTCTATCGAAGACAATATATAATATAATGTGTTATATTATAAAACTGCATTTTATTTTTCGTAATTTTAGCGACCTCAGTAAATGCCTATCTTTAAATGAAGAATTTTTTACGGCTTTGAAGCTCAACGCTACAATTACTAATACCTTTAGATATTTCTAATTAAGAGGTAATATTAAAAAGAAGAGACAATTCGAATGACTACTCCATCACGCCCTTAAAACATAAATGGGCGTAGTGAGCATTCGTCAAAGCGCAAAGTGCTCAAGTTAACGAGCGGAAGTGACGCTTCCTGCACATAATGGTTCCGCCTGTAACAACCCCGCGACGGGGATGGAAAGAATTCTCGTTAAAAATTACGATTCGCCTCTATCAATTATTTAGACATAGTTTAGTACTTTTTATTTGTTATTTAAAATACTTGAAAAAAAAACAATACCATTCAGTAATTTAGTTAAACATTCAAATGATTTTTTACATAATTATGTGTTTAATTTTATAGAATAACTAGCTGATGCCCGCAGCTCCGCATGCGTTTTTTTTTTTATAATTGTAAATTACTTCTTATAAGATCGGACTTAATGAAAGTTCTGTGAAAAATGGTTCAAACGTTTTGGAGATAATACTACAGACGAAGTCACGAATGACAGCGTATATGAACGTATACACGATATTGATAACATAAATACAATTTTTTAAATTTTTGTCTTGCTTTCTGTATGTTTCGGGTAATCTCCGATACGGCTGGAACGATTTTGACAGAAACTTCACTAACGGATACTTAAAATTACAGCAGGTGACATAGGCTACTTTATTTTGGACTAGCTGTCATCCGTGGCTTCGCCTGTAGTACTATCTCCAAAACGATTGGACCTATTTGCATGGGACTTTCACTGACAGATAGCTAACGTTATAAAAAGTAATTAAAGCTTTTTTATTTTGGACTAGCTTTTACCCGTGGCTTTGTTTGCAGTACTATCTTCAAATATTTGAACTATTTTTCACGGAACTTTCACTAACAGAAAGCTGATCTTATAAGAAGTAATTTACAATTAGTTAGTAATAATTTTCAAAATCCTATAAGATATATTATACTCACATGCATACTCTATGAAAACCGCTTGACTTCGTATTCTTCCCTTACTGTTCCACGCGTAGCAAACACAACTATACTTCCCACCGAAATACTCGTCTATTTCATTCCTCGTCACGTTCAGTTCCGCTTCTACCACCCTCACTCCGTTCTGAGGATCGACGTGTTCAAGCTGAACGGTCTTCTCTGTCCTCGCGTCATTGCAGTTGAAAAAGACTTGAAGAGCATTCGCCGCTCTGCAAAGAATGCTAGCCGGTTTCGTCCTCAAGACGTAGGAATTTTTTGGCTCTAGAAGGAATATTGGCAGACCGTCAATGGTCTCGTCGTTTTCTGGTAGAGGGATGTAGTCGTCTTCTGGTTCTGGTTTGATGTCGGAGAGATAAGGGTCGAAGGTAAGAAGGCCGTCCGGGTGGATGTATTCGGGTCTAGTTTCCTTTTTAGACTGATCCACGTCTGTAACAATGAAGGTACATATTACGTATTGTTCCCATAATCAAACGTCTCTGCCACACTTATTTTGTTGTCGTCCACAACATATGCACACGTAAGTGATGTGTTCGAATTTAGTTCTCAAGAGTAAGCACCCTATTACAATTGACCTCAGGAATACTACCATTTTGTTATTGTTTAGACATAATTGTAGTCTTCAATTACCACTTAACTTTAAGTGAAGTGTAAGCTTATTTACTATTTTTCTTATTATTTTCTGAAAGAAATAATTAATTTATAGCAAAGTGAAAATTCCCTCCCTGTTGAAATATCCAACACATACCAATTTTCATGGCGTTCTGTTCAACAGTATATATAGAGATCGATGGCGCTCCAGCTCCATCTAGTGGCCTGTTACAGATAACTTTCACGGTGAACGGTAAACCGGTGTTAAGAGTTTATCAGTCCGCGAAAAATATAACAACGACCATTAATTATTATACTCTATTGGCCGAAATGTAGCCATTATAAGGGCCCAACATTTTCTTCACGTGCGATTATCTGTAATTCTTTTTATTTTGGTTTTGTTCTAATTGGTTAAAACTATATTGACTACTAGTGTTTGGCCGTGTCTTCGCTCGCTCTAAATCTAACCTAACCCTCGGGAAGACTACTTTTTTTCAGGATGGATGTTACCCTAAGTCTTTTTTCATAATCCTGACAACGTACACTCAACATTTCTTGATGATATGTTGAGTAGTTAAGATGCGTAAACGTAACAAACAAACTCAAACACCCATTAATAATATCAAGGATTAGGGATTGTACAAATGTTTAAGTTTGTATACATGAGAGGCATGGAGTATGATGAATGGAGACCTTCAAATAGAGGCGTCGACTCGACAATCATCATCAACATCAGCCTGTAAGAGACCCACTGCAGGGTCATAGGCCTCTTCTCAAAGGAAGGTATAGGGCATAATCACCACGCCAACCCACAACGTATTGGCGATTTCAAACTATGAGAAATCCACGGTTCTATATGTTTCCCACATACGGTGGTACTAAAAGAATATTTCTCAGGTTCATGTTTCCTCATCATATTTTCCTTCACCGTCAGCCGATAGTGTTACCAATGGAGATTAGTAAATGTATACGCGAATTCCGAAAAATTCGTTGGTACACGCCGGGGTTCGAACCTGCGGACATCGGATTAATTGATTCCACCGGTCAAACCACTGGACCACCACGACAATGCTTTTGGTAAACAAACTACATGCAATGTTTATATATTAATTTTGTATTTTTTGTAGGTGGTAGAGCTACGCTGAAGCTATTACGGGTTTCAGCATGAATGAGTCGGCTCCCCGAGGTAGTACCACCCTCTCACAGAAAACCAACGTGAAGTAACAGTGCTTGCACTGTTGCGTTTCGTTCGGTCAGTGAGAGCGCCGGAGACCCACATATTTATAAGGTCGGCAACGCACTTGCGACTCCCCCGGTGTTGCTAGTGTCTATGGACGGCGGTGATCACTTACTATCAGGTGACCCACCTGTTCGTTTGCCCCCTATAATATAAATAAATAATAATAACACTAAAGACCATTAATTACTACTAAATAAAAATATACAAGATAGTTTGATACAGTAGACAAAAATGTACAGAACTGTTTTATCTTCTTCCATTTATATATACATAATAATGACATTACTTTTGTTCACAATTAATTTAATTCTTTAATTTAACGTATAAACACCGTAAAATTATTCAATTGCATGATTGAGAAGTTAAACTCAACTTTTTTTTTTTCTCATTCGGCGAAACAAGTCGACGCGTAGGTAATAAATGTTGTGGAACCGGATCGAAAATAAAAACTCGGATTATTATATTAAGCCCGTTTTTAAAACCGAATGGTCATCACGATCCCTGCATCGTTGTTTTTACTAAAATTATGATTTTTCTTCAAAATACCGTGTGTATTTCAAAACCTTAATATAGTCATCATTTTATAATCCACTAGCGGCCGCCCACGGCTTCGTCTGCGTTCTTTATTATCCTATAACAATATATATTATGTACAAAGGATAAAACATAAAAAAATTTAAAAGCAGTCCGGTGGAACTGTAGAGGCCTAACGAAACCAACAGTGTAGGTCATTTCGAAAAAAAAAAAAATTTAAAACACAAATATACTTTGCTGACAAACTTTCATTCATCTTTTTAACGCTTACGCAAATTGATTGATACAATTGAAGCGATGATGGCTTAGTTAATAGCGTCTTCGGACACACCGTTGAAGCTTTCGGACAGCTTTCGGTGAAGAAAAACATCGTAATGACACCATAGCATGGTGGTAAGGCTTTTTATAAATCCGCCCGGCTAGCTACCACCCTCATGTTGAAAATATGTCGCCAAGCACCGGTTGGTGTTTTCCGGCAGCTGCACTTGAGAGCACGTCTCCCTCTAGGTTAAGCGTGACTTACCATCTTGGACCACATCATCATTTAACATCAGATGAGATTGTAGTCAAACGGTAACCTATAAATTATAAAAAAAAAATCCTGGTCTCGTTAAAACTTTCATAACCTTATATTAAAACAAAATATTGTAATTTTTTTAGATAAACACCATGTCTACGAAGTAAATATCAGTTTTTTTTTATCATTAGCCTTTTATTTTGAATTTACATAATAGGTACATGACTACCCATGACGTAAACTTGCTAATAAAGTTTATCTATTTTAAATACCAGAAGCTATTATTACAATTTTCTTAAAAAATAATTTAACACTACAACATATGAATTGTTAATAAATCCATTTTAAATGTATTTTTACGATTCATTAATGTACCCATTATGGCCTAGCTACCACACAAAAGGAAAATATATGCTGTCGAGGAAGGACTCTTTTAGAACTCTCTATGAGAAACACTTCCACAATACAATATCTTCGTGTAACTCTTAACGGTTAATGCAGCGCACACTGATATAGCTCTCAGGTGGCAAGACTCCTGCACCTTATATTTTGGTAAATTTAAACAAAATGTTAATAACTTATAGAGCTTAAGTGTTCTACTTATGTACAATCTATGTATCTACAAAGTTCCGTCAATATCCATGCAGTAGCTTCGGCGTGAACGAGTAATTTTTTTTTATACTTTATAGGTAAACGTTTTGACCACAATCTCATCTGATATTAAATGATGATGTGGTCTAAGATGGTAAGTCACGTCTAACCTAGAGGGAGACTGGCTCTCGAGTGCAGCTACCGGAACACACCAACAGGTGCTTGGCGACAGATTTTCAACTTGAGGGTGGTAGCTAACCAGACGGACTTAGAAAAAGCCCTACCACCATGCAAAACTATATCTATTGTAATATTAATAGGTATTGTTATGTTTGAATACCGATTTAGTAGAAAGACAATATTAGTATTAACAATTTTGGTGAACGAATAAGTACACAAATTAAAGATAACACCAATTAGTATGAAGCTTGCGATTCTAAGAAACTAGCCGAGTCAAAATTTTGCCAAAAATACACGAAGGCGTGAAGTATTCACAGAAATTATTCAACGACCCATCTAACCCTCCTTTTTATAGTGTCACAACATAGTGACATAGTTCTAATGGTAAGAATAGTACATTCCAGAAACAACGGCGACCAACGAACGATCTGAAATATACCACCCGATAACTGAATGTACTTAGTTGATTTCAAACGCGTGAATTAAAAGAGAGGCACTGAGACGTATCACTAGAAGGAGTCACTATGTATATGGTGATAACGATCCACCCAGTTACATTTGTTGTATTCTAACAATAGTTAAGTTTGTTGAAATTGCTGCGAGAAGACAACAATCTGCATTAAAAACCCTACAATTTAAAGCGTCTCACATAGCTGAGAATATAATGGGACCAGTACCAATTAGCCACCGAGTCTTTGTAAACGGGATATCCCGGTTCTTGTGGAACTATTGACAACCCTAACCTGACCGTCTTATAATTGCAACAGCGTACAAAGTATATGGGAGTTTTTTCTTAAATTATCGCCGCTGAAGTATTTACCAGTGTCAGATTTATACGTATATATTTTCTATCCGTGTATATAAAAAGAGGGGACACGTCGCGGCTTCGTATGGATGCAGTGTACTATGTGGCGCCATTTAGATCGATTTCGTGCCGCTCTGATATTTATAATTCATCCGTCTTAGAAGCTATGTAAGAATCTTCATATAAACAATTTTCTTTGTTGTTTTTTAAATCTATAACATATACTAAGATATTAATTGAAATGGTTAGGTGTAAAGGGCAGTTTTGACCTACATTTAATGACTAGTGTGAAGTATTCAAATGGATAAAGATTGTAAAAGATGTAAATTATTATAAAGGAAAAGATACTAAAATAAAAGAAGTAAAGTATTGTATGTAAAAATTAAAACAGTTCTCCATAGATGATAACCATGTACCGAAGCAAACGTTTTTTGTATGCATTGTTGAAATGTAGATAATTATGTAATACATTTATATAGCACACCATTTTTCTCTATTCTATATAAATATAATATAGTAATTATGTACATAGCCTTTCGGGAGGTAATTCTATGAATGATAATAAAAAGCGTCTGAGAATTCATTGCGTTGTTTAGAAAAAGTAGAGTTACACACAAACAGACACGAAAAACTACTTTATATGTTGTATATATATTTCTATTCTTTCTATTCTTTATATGAATGTTGGTGCAAACTTTATATATCAAAACCAACACTACTTGACCGACCGCCATTATCATGTTTCCATTGGAACAGATTTCCCATTATCTATTTTATTATACTTCACCGTCAGGTAGCACTGCGTAGCTATTATAATACGGAGAATATTTAAATAATATCAAATTTACTACAACTTTTTATACTTAACGAAAAAACAACAAAACGTGTGCAGAGCCACCAACGCATCTATTATTTGTTTATAAGCTGTAGTACGATATTTACGTTCAATTGGAAGTTATTTATATTTCGTAGCTCTTATAAGAATTGACATAAAACACTAATATTAAAACTAGAAGTTCATATATCGCGTTATTCTGTCAAATTCACTTCATCGCGAGAGATATTCTAGAAAAAATCCATATTCAGGTTGATATATAACGGATTTATTATGGTAAAATCACTACCATTAAAGTTCCCGTCACAGACACAACATTGCACTGAGACACGTAACAAACACAGATACCATAATCTTTGATAAAAATTACATAATCCAATGCAGTTTATTGGTACTGTAATCCTACATCAATCATTGTGAGTGTTGTAAGTCTTGACGGTCGAATGGTTTAAACCATCAAAATACCTATCCAATATCTATTCGTAAGTGCGATATTAATGAGTTAATTCTTCAGATTTCACATACACGTACTTATTTGAATTCAAAAACTGTACTGTTTATCTAATAATGAAGTCGAACGACTTTAGAGTACGTGAACCTTTAAGTACTCTCGTAAATCGCAGAATTCTCGGTTCCTCGGTGTTCACAATATTAAGACTTTTCCCTCGGAAAAAGCTCCGATTGTTGGAGAAATATAATAAAACTAGCGGCCCGCTCCGGCTTCGCACGGGTATAAAACATATAGCCTGTGTCATTCACTGAAAAAATGATTAAAATCGATTCAGTAGTTTTGATTTATTCATTACTGCCCGTGGCCCGCACGCGTTATACTATGTAGTGATAGGACAAATAATTTATTGCATTCTATGTACTTACCTCCATTTTTAACTCTTCCGAAACACATGACAATCAAAACGGCGATCACAAACAAATTCTTCAAGAACATCACTGCCGTTGACAAAACATTTGAATTTCAAACAGCACACAGATAACAACAATTCTCTTTTTCTGTTTATTCCGATCACGTGTGAACGAATGAGTGAACGGAACACGTGCAAGCGACGCGAAGCCTCGCGATGAACTAAACTAAACAGCAGTTTGATCATGATGCCACCCTATGCATATTTCATGTATTTTTTTTTTCTTGACTTAGAATCATATATGAGATAAGTTACATGCGCGTGGAAGGTTGTTCGCCCCCACAGTGAATCCGATGATATTTTTGTCGAATAAATAAAAATTCAAATAATAAATAAACATATATTTGGTATATTTCACTGCATCTGCACTCGCATTTTTTTTTATTTTTGTGCATCCCATCAAGAATCCACGTTATATAATTGATCAGAAGCGATCATGGCTCATATTAGTGTGTTGGGACATCATGTCGATAGATGTAGATTCGAATCCTGTAAAGAGCTGTGATCGTACGCTAATATCTATAAATATATGTCAACCTTATTATTTATTTATTATTATTATAAATAAAATTGGAGTGTCTGTTTGTAATATCAAAATAACAACTTTCTACTGATTGGATATGAACCTATACACGATACTGATAACAAAAATACAATTTTTAATATTTTTGTCTGTCTGTCTGCCTGTCTGTATGTTCCGGGTAATCTCCGAAACGGCTGGACCGATTTTGACAGAAACTTCACTGACGGATAGTTAAAATTACAGCGGGTGACATAGGCTACCTTACTTTAGACTAGCTGTCATCCGAGGCTTTGCTTGCAGTACTATCTCTAAAACGTTTGAATCATTTTCCACGGAACTTTCACTAACAGATAGCTGATCTTATAAGAAGTAATTTACAATTATAAAAAAAAACGCATACATAGCTGCGGTCAACAGCTAGTGTATCATAAATTGAAACTATCGTTGAAATATAAATTGCATATAATAGGTTTTAATAACGGTTTTGTATGTGTGCCATTAGTAAAACTGCTATCAATTAATTTCATCGCAATTGCAAAATACAATATTTGTATCCTAAACGTCAAAACTAGCTGAACTCTTCCCGTTAATACTCCTTAAGATTCTTCCCTTCAAAAATGATTTACGTAAATACATTATAATCGATTTTTTTAAAACCCCACAGAGTAAGTGTCTTAATTAGATTTAAAGAAAATCCTGTTCTATTATTTCGTCTTAACCCAATCGATACCATCTATTAAAAAAAAGTTTGTCTCCATATGCCACTGATTTTTATGATGAATTATTGGTGAAAATATATCACTGAATCTGTTGTACGAAAATATTTAAATAAATTTAATTAATAAGTACGAAAAAAAAAACAGGAAACTCATATGGTGCGTGGATGGTACGTGTTGTAAACATTTTTCGATAGCTTCGAGAACACACGTATCGAGGATAGTTTTATGCATAACTTCAAATGCAGTATACCAAGTAGTTTTACCAATTTCATATACTTTAAGTAAATATAAATATACACAGACTAGAACGAAACTTACTTCGATATACACTTGCATGGTGGTAGGGCTTTTGCATGGTGGTAGGACTTTTTCTAAGTCCATTAAATAAAACAAAAAACAAATAAGGAAAATGTACGTATGTATAGCAAAATATAGTATAGTATATATAAAATTATACTATTATACAAAAACTATACAAAATATAGTATATATAAAATTTATTTTGCATATTTATATTTTATTTATAATATGGGCATAATTTACAGTATTTTTTTTATCAAATGTCTAATAAATAAATAATAGTTACATAAATGTAACCTAAGATTAAGAATTTATTATTTTTATTAATGCTACATAATATAAAAAGTAAAGTCTCTCTGTGTGTATGTTACTGTATCTACTTAGAAATTGAAAACCATTGAATCGATTGACGCGATTGTAAACGGTACACCTACACAGTTAGTAATAGAAGTACGTTACTTAAGTTAACTTACGATAGATAGCACAAAATAATTGGAAGGATAACCAAAAATATAACAAATAGAAATATCCTCAACTCGGCATATAGGTATAAGAGGGAAATAACTGGACAATCATATTTTAGGCAAGTATTATCATATAATATGCTTTGTTACAGGTATATGCGTGCTTTCATTACATTCAATTCATGAAATACTAATATTTGTCTCAATATATAATATCATATATATATACTTGCCCATAAAACTCTCATTATAAACAGACTTTTGATAGTTCCCAAATACAACAAAAAGTATATACTGTATTGCCTATTATAAATCCTTAAGTGTTTTCAATAAAGGACTTTGTACAGTATATTTAATTGAAAGAAACATTGCAATTTGTTTGCAACTACGAAAACCTGATTTTAATAAACAATTTATGTAAGCTACATTTGATAATAAAAACTTGTCTACTAAGATTCTGACTCCATCTATCGGTAAAGTTAAAACAAATTTGGTTCTTATTAAGCATTTATAAACCCAATGAAGCTTATAGAGTATCTCATTACTCATGCTTCTCAAGGCTCAATAAAGCTTAGGAAGTATTTAGTTACTAGTATATATCATAGATGGCGCTTATTTATTTATTGTCATCTGTTTAGACTGCCATCTATTATAGCACAATACAACTAAGTATCAAATTAACACGTTATTCCATAAACATATAGAAATGTATGTTATGGTACTCATAGATGACAAATAATCAGATTAGGAGTCTTCTAAAATTAGATAACAATGAATAATCATCTTAATATTGAATAAAATGGCGGAAGAAATTAATGAAATCAGTCACAATTTAGAACTCAGTATTGCGTATAGGCAGCACTGTTGTCGCTTTACCAAACCTTAATTATTATTGTTAATTCATAATCGGATTTATACCTTTTAAAGTCACTAGTTTGCCATTTTACTATTTGCTTTCTGTCATGCAATACTTAATTAAGGACTGACATAGTTTTGTTGATAAAATAAAAGAATATCTCTAACTATGTACGTGTTTTTAAGTACTTTTATGTCACGATTCCTTTTCTGTTCACTACTTGGAACATTTATTGGATATGTAAAAAGCATAATTATTATGAATATTAACATTGTACAATTAGTCTTACAGTTAATAGGGATTACTGTGCATAGAAATGTATCTTCTATGCGTATCTATAAAAATGGATTTTTGTCTGTTTGGATGGGATAAACTGAAACTCAAACTTACCACAATTATTTTTGTCCCGGGTAAGGTCTTTTAAAGCTATACATTTCACTAGAAAGCGATACTAGATGGCGCTACAATGTATTTTTGTCATTAACTTTTATACTGAAACTAAGTTCTGCACGCGACTTCATTTGCGTTAATGTACATTTGACATATTCTCAGCAACGGTAATATTCTGTAGTGTGTTGTGATACTTCATATCCTTTTATGTACTTCTGACGTGTGTGCAAAATTTTATTGAAACGTAAGAACCTAACAAATAAACAAAAAAATTCACATTCCATTTTATAATATTAGTTAGGATTTAACGTGACGAAATCTCGCATGGTTATTTGTATTTGTCAAATTAGTAAGAAGCGGTAAAGTACGTTTCCGGCAAAATTTACCGTATCTAAGTATACGCAAGTTATAATAACCGGTAATTTTTATTATCTGGATTCTGATATTCAAAGCTTCTCGTTAACACTGATAATGGCATGACTCTATCATTACCAGTTTTATAATGTAATAGAACCTCGGTAAACCAAATATCGACAAGTCGAAAACATCTATAACTCGAAAGATACCAGAGTGTCCTAAAGTTGGAATTGCTATACGTGGTGTTCACTTATTACTTAAAATTTAGGCATAACATTCCCCTGTAACTATCAATGGATTGACATCAAGAAGGAACTGATACACAAGCAAACACCAGATAGACATGACAACACTGCTAGAGTTCTTAAATAAAAATTAAAATGAAAAATTGGTTGCCTGTAATAAAGTCGGTTTACGAACAGCAATAATTTTACGCGATAACGTCATAAGAAAATATTGATGAAAAATTATGCATCTCAAGCCAAATGCTTAGGCTGATCGCGCCTCTTTATCGCTTGTTCCGTGCTTTCGGTTCAGGCGGAACGTGACAATGAGTCATGTTTTTTCATGCGTACAGTTCATCGATTTATAAGACGTTATCACCTTAAAAAAATGAAAAAGTTTTAAAAGTTCTTCAAGTCTAATATTTAAATACACAAGCTTTTCTATATACGTCAAAACCATAAATCTATATAGTCCATTTTTTTCGCATAAACCTAGAATGTCGCCTTACCGAGGTTGCTCTGTGTTAATTTATTATACCCGTCTATGAATACCCTATACCCGAACTAGTATCAAACGCTTGGGCCTTATATGGAATAGCGTTCGTACGAGTAGGACAGATTTTTGAAGCGATGATGGCTCAGTTGGTAGTGTGTTCCGACACAGCGTCGAAGGACGTCGCTTCGAATTCAAGCAACTGAGTCGGAGCTTTCGGTGAAGGATAACATCGTGATGAAACCATAACATGTTGGTAGGGCTTTTCTAAGTCCGTCTGGCTAGCTACCACCCTCAAGTTGAAAATCTGTCGCCAAGCACCTGTTGGTGTGTTCTGGCAGCTGTACTTGAGAGCCAGTCTCCCTCTAGGTTAAGCGTGACTTACCATCTTAGACCACATCATCATTTAATATCAGATGAGATTGTGGTCAAAACGTTTACCTATAAAGTATAAGAAAAAAGATTCGTTAAATACCTCGTTGATGCCTTAAATAACTCACAGAGACGGCTGTGATGAATATATTCGTAATAATATTAAAGTTCGTGAAGATATTGTCTCGTCGAGAATATTTTAAAGTCTGTATCATGGCAAGTGTCCAGAAGATTATAAAGGAAATTATGATACATGTTGGCTCAAGTTACCTGTGAAACCCCACATGAAAATTTGTTAAGTATTCTTGGGTTCACACAAACTAGAATGATAATTTTCAACAAATATAAAAGACAGGACCGATGTATTTTTTTTTCGAACTGACCTACACTGTTGCCTTCGTAAGGCCTCTACAGTTCGACCGGACTACTAAGGGGAGCGCTTAAGGCACTCACCCGATTTATTCAGGCGATCAGCGCAAGGGCACTCGGTGAGCCTCGGCTTGGACTGTCACCGGGTTTCCTGATCTGACTAAGCTATTCTAGCTAAGTTACATGACTGATGTATAATTTGTAATATAGTATACCTTTAACGAAGACAAAGTCATGGCTGGTTGCTAGTATCATATAAATTTTATGATAGACTTTGATTATATTTCTACTGTTCGTTGCTTCAGGAATTAATTTCTCAGTGGTGGTCGTAATTTTCCCATTTCCCTTTCACGATCGAACCACACACTACAGCTTCGGAACTACAAGTTTCACTGTAGTCTATATATATCTCTACACGAAATATTTTTTTTATAAAATTGTGGCCAACAAAACGTGAAGAGTTTGTCAAGCTATAATAGAGAATGAAAAACTTAATAACAAATCATAATAAGGTTTTGTAGGTGGTAGAGCTACGCTGAAGCTATTACTGGTTTCAACATGAATGGGTCGGCTCGCCCGGAGTAGTACCACCCTCTCACAGAAAACCGACGTGAAGTAACAGTGGTTGCACTGTTGCGTTTCGTTCGGCCAGTGAGAGCGCCGGAGGCCCACATATTTAAAAGGCCGGCAACGCACTTGCGACTCCCCTGGTGTTGCTAGTGTCTATGGACGGCGGTGATCACTTACCATCAGGTGACCCACCTGTTCGTTTGCCCCCTATAATATAAAAAAAGGTCCCTTTCGTTTTGTATCTCTTTGGATTTGTTAATGAAGAAATGAAAAAAAATAACAGTATGTCGAAGAGGTCATTAGTACGGGAACATACTTTGACAACGCGGCGCAAGCGTTGCGACGGCAGCGCTTCGACAGAGTCTGGGCTGAAGTTCGCGCGGGCCGATGAAAGGACTGCTGAGCGTCCAGAGCGCATTCCTCTGCTGACCGCCGCGCGGACAACTAGTCTAGAAACTGCCTTACGACTCGTTACATTTGTTTGTTACTCGTACTGAATATGTCCTCCGACGAAAACGCCCACTCGGATCGTTCTATTATGTCGACAAGTAGATAAGTGAAAAATTAATTATAGTCATTATAAATTTGTGAAATATAACAAAACAAATCAAGATCAATTAGATTCACATGTCACGTTGGCAAGATTTAGAGAATATACTGTATGTAGGTATGTGAAATATTATATAGTCTACATTGGTTCCAAAGCATTTGAATATTTCAAATTCAGATTGATTGATTCCGAACTCAAACAGCGCTCTCTACCGCCGCTAACATCGAATATTGATTGCACAAAAGGCGTTCGACCGAGCGTATTCTCAATTCAAAATTATTCTCGAACACTCCTTTTGATCGTGTAAAATATGTAAGTAGCCGATTTCGAGTCACATTTTTATTCAGACCAACATTTCTCGTCTCTCACGCACACGTAGCGATCTCGTATCCCCCGTCCTTGTCGTAATTTACGTTACGGAAATTCAAATTTGACGGGTTCGCTCGCCTTTCCGCTACGGCATTTTCAAAGTATAATGAGCCTTTAAAGATGGAGTAATCGGTAAAAACATCAAAAAGTGTTTCACGTGTTATTTTTTTTTTTGCTTGGGTAAATTTGAATATCATTAAATTTATGACGGGATCGTATGACTGTTCAAGCGAACATGCTCTAAGATAATAGAACCACCAATGAACAACTAAATGACTTAGGTGTTTAACAAAAAATATTGTATATATGTGAAATCATTGTTCATGTGACTCTATAATTATACTACCTGTACTACGCGGTTCTGCTCGTGTTTCGTCGACATATTACCTACGTCGTGCACATTAATAACAGGCTATTATATGCAACACTACGAATTTATAAAAAATACAAACTTACATGACAACAACATATATACCTAAAGCGAATATGGCATATTTAGTTAACTTGGCAAATAAAACTCATCAGTTTCTGAAGTATAACTTCTCTAAGCCTGATATAGCTGTGAATAATAACTGTCAAATTTAGTCTTTTTTTTTTTTTAATACAGCCCTAATGAGCTTAAAAACCTGTCTACACACTAAAGAAGTTTCGCGTCTTACGCGTGTACCTACTCACTAAAACAGGCAACCGTCTTTTTAGAATTCACTTTTGTAAAATAAACGTATAAATAGTAAAAACTTTGGCAAGTAAAGGAGTCTTCACGTTGAACGGCTAAAGACTGCGGACTATTGTTACAGACACTCGAGTTACGTGAGATTGTTCTGCGAGAGCCGGATTTGAGTGGACAAAAGACATTTACAATATACGACAAATAAAGATATTAAATTGCCGTATGAAATAATATTTGATATATCTAAATATTGACCAGAATAGGCGAATGATGTTATAACAGTCGGCAACGTTGAACAAAAAAACAATGGTACTAGAAAATAATCCCCAGGAGGGTTGACGTCAGGCGCGCGGCCATTCGTAAAAATTAAGCCAAATCGTGCCTCACAAACATGACAAATATGTTGTGCCGACCCTACTTTGGTAGGATAAGGGTAAGGAGATGACGATCTAAATACTGACCTCCGAGTACTATATTTTCTATATTAATTATTATATATTAATAACTCATGGATGGATATAAACTGTATAGTAATGAGAGTGACAGAAACGAATACATTCTCTAAGATAAAACATAATGTTACCACGCCATACACGTCACAATTTGCTAGGCGGCTTTTTTTGTCAATGCATATTAACTAATAACCGCCTTGCAATCGTATAGAAAGCGCAATCGGCTATAGACGTCATTAAAAGTTATACCTAACCAAGTATTCTATCGCGACTACTCTCATCTCATCTGATTTCGCCGCACATATCTATTTCTACTAGAACGCGCGATCCCGGTACAAATATCGGCCTCTATGAATGTCAAGATAAAAAATCTATTTGTACAAAACAAACAAATGTATAGTTATAGCAAAATTAATTTGAAATCTTTTATTTTTTTATCAATATGTACTTAATTGATATTTTAGATAATTTTGATAGTTTACACTTCAATTATTTTACTTATTTAATCTAATCCTAAGATTATTATTATATATCTTGTGAAGATGGATGAATATTCTCTTACTATTTCACGAAAAAACTACGTACCGGGTTTTGGCAACATGTTATAGTAGTATAGCTCATACATCAAAATAATACACGGTATACTATATAAAGATATTGTTTCAATTTTCCAAAATATAACGATAAGTATCAAGCAATTTGGAAAAAAATTCTGACACCTGAAACGTATTTCGGCGTGCACTGTATAAACCGTTAAAGTTACATGAATATTATCTACGTTGTCATAATTTATATAAATACAAATTGCAACTGAAGTTGCGGGCGACTGATAGTATTTATTATACTAAAACTTTTCCATAACTATTATCATAGTAAAAAATAAAAACTCTTTTTTTTCGAACTGACTACAATGTTAGCTGGTTAGGGCCGCTACAGTGTCACCCGACTATTAAGGGGAGCGATTAGGGTGCTCACCCGATTTTATAGCCAACTAGCACAAGGGCTCACGATGCGCCTCCGCTTGAACTGTCGCCGTACGAGTATATCCCGATCTAACTAAACTAAGTTAAGCTATGTATCTCATACATATATGAATTCGTGATAAATATATGTGTAGACATGTATATTTTACGAATTCATAGATGTATTTTGTATCTGACTACGAAGTTGTGTGAACTAATTCAGTTCGAAAAGGGGTGAAAAATAACCCAACCACTGTGTACCTACTCTGTGCACAAGTGTGTGGGGTGATCTGTGTATATGTAAAATAAAAACAGGCAATCTAAGTTCTTAATTATATGCAGGCGTAAAAAATGTATACGTTGCATCGCATCCGATTTATCGTTCCCGTGTCGTATAAACGCCCTCGCAAGCCCGCCGTTGACAGTCCCGTCACGCGCCGCAAACGATTGCACCGCGCGACCGAATCTCCGCCAATTGTTCGAATCTTGGGGGCTTAACCGCATCTCGGGTCCGTTGCCGGGCGATAAAACCGATTAACGAGCACAACCGCTTTTATTTTAAGAGTGATTAGGGACGGCTTGTGAAAATAGATTTTGCGTGTTTGATATTATCATTAGAGGAGTCCTTTTATTGAATAAGCGGGTATTTATTGTGATAAATAATTAAGTTTAAATAAGTATTCATTATATAGTCCAATATATTAGTTCTACTGAAACTTACTTATGTCTATTTAATTTACAAGATACTAACATACAATAACTACAACTTATAGATAAATATACTCTAAACTTACTTAGAAAACTGAATCTCAAATTAAGCCTTAAAAATGCCCTATAGTTTTTTTTCTATTGCCAAAAACTGACGCCTTATTACGTTAATGCTAACGGGCGTGTTCGAACGTACAAATCCAAACAAGTATGATAAATATGTATTTACAAGTATATGCAGCTGCAAATAAACCCACGGCTTGTTGTAATACACCGCGATGTCAAGCAATAATATAAAACAAAATAAGCACTTATAGTCTTTTCAATCTTTTCGTCTACTCTGAATATAACTGAAGTTCGGGCCTGCGCATTATATAGTCGAAGAGTTGAATACATTGACAAAGTTAAAATATTATGATAGGAATATAAAATTGGCATTTATTTAGCCTTAAGTTGTCTCTATTGTCTACATAGATATAATAGAATGAGTGTTTGTGTTCTATGCAGCTATGTTCAAAGCAATCATAAAGTTTGGCGAGGACTATAATTAAATTATTCTCTGTCAATTGTCATCAATCCATCCTCAAACTATTATTAATTTGCAAGTGTCAGAGTTCCCATCACGGACGATATATTTATTGAATATATATACATATATATTTTTAATTAAACAAAAAGTTTATCTGATTATCTCTCACCGTTTTCGTTTCGAATAAAAATGTATTTATTATTTTATTTCGCCACTTAATCCGATGAAGTTTCACGCTGCTTCGGATCTGTTGTTACTGCGTATAGATTTTTTTCTATATTACACTAGCTCTGCCCGCTGTTCCAAATATGTGTTTTTTTATTTCTTGTAATTACTGTTTGTTAGAATAAACAGTTCAGACATATCAAAATGGAATTAGACGGTATTTAAAGAAGTAGACGGTCTGTTGCTGCATCTAAGGGTAATATTCTCTGTGCCCAAATATCTATATGTACCATTTTTCATGAGGATTGTATAAACAGTAGAGAAAAAAATACTGCAATACCACTTAATATTGGACTAAAAACCCTTCCCATTAATAAACACTCGGGTAATAAACACTCAGGCTTTTCTATTTAAAAGGCCGGCAACGCACTTGCGAGTCCCCTGGCGTTGCTAGTGTCTATGGACGGTGGTGATCACTTACCATCAGGTGTCCCACCTGTTCGTTTGCCCCCTGTAACATAAAAAATGTGTATTAATTTTCATAATATCGTTCAAATAGTGTGAGAGTTTATCCATCTCGGAGTCGGATATACCAACAGAATGTTTTATATATAGATTCATAAAACGCTGGTATATTTTTTCGTGTGATTTTCACAGCTGGGCGTCAACGATATATCCTCCTGTACAATTGTTATAATTTGATTCAATATTAGTTTCAACCGCAGCGGGCTTTGTTGTAAAGAATCAAAATATCCGACGAGTACGAACGAGATTTACATCTGATATAGATTTATATCATAATCATTCTCTGCTAACAATCAGATTAAAACTAATAAGGAGAGTGAAATAATAAATTTATCATGTGGATTCTTACGTATAATTTCGACAGAACTTTAGAATTCTCTTTTATTTATGTTACCATGGAGTCGATTGAATTTATGGTGTCTGAAGGACACCACACCTACAAATAATATGTTCTAACTAACATTCGATTTCTTATTTTGAAGTTTGACAGAAACCCAGATATATTCCGCTGACGAAAACCACTTGGAACATGTTAGTAGTGCCCTTACGCCAATCAGCAAAGTACATATCCCAATAACTGATTAGTATTGGCATTGTTTCAGCTCCAATTGTTCATAAAAAATCGTTAATTATAGTATAAGCAAAATTTCTTTCTAATACGTATCATATATTATATACTAGCTGTACCCGCGACTACGTCCGCGTGGAATTTCAATTCTAAACACACTGTTTAATAAAATCATAGATAAAGAGACGTACCAAAACTCGAAATCGACGATTTAAATGGTCTCACCCTTTGTTCTTCGATGTGTGGCGTGGCATTACAATGTCTAATCGTTGCTGGTACTGTGAATGTATAATTCTGACTTTCGATACACGGTGTGGCACTCAAAACAACAGTCAGCAATGACAAAATCTGTCCAGAACCTTTTGTGTGAATTCCTTCTCTTTTTTACTTTCTTATAAGTAAGATAAACATATATACGAATGTGATATGTATATATAATATGACCTATAAGTTATACCGGTGTACAATTTACCAAATACCACCATACCGAATTTAATCAAAATCCATTTAGTAGATTTTGCATAAATTACTTTTCTTTTGTGTTTTTCAAAATTCGTCTAGAATTTTTTTGCGTGATGCGCGTACAAGCGACAGACAGATAGACAACAATTCTAAAAACAATAGAAATGCGTTCTGCCATTGTTTCTCAGACCTGTCAGAGTATTTTATCTTAAATATATTTAAATGTATAGATGTTAATGTAATTATTAAAACAATGTTTATGGTTAATACTAATGACTTACTATTGACTAACTACTATGGAGCCGTACTAAATGTTTATTGGCTTTAATGGATAGCCAATGCTAATGTACTTAATTACTATTGGCTGTTTACTCGACGCTTTAAAATGGCGCACGACGACTAAGTAGGATATTCTCGTTTCGGATTATCGACCTCTTTACACTATCTGAAGATATTCCATGATTATGTATAGGCTTTTGTAATTTTATATAAGCTATTTAAGTGTTTACTTTTGTTATTTATATCTGTATTCTTAGTTCGCGAAGCCTTTAAAATAATAAAAACGTTTTTAATCATTGACAGTATACCAGTTAAGATGAATTAGTACTAGAGTTGTTGAAATAAAGTTCAAAATTCAAGTTGCGTCGTAAAATTTATGACATATATACATCTCGAACGTAACTTGAAGCACATTAGGAAACGATGATAGACAAACTGAACGAACCGAGGCTATAAATAAATAGGGTTGAAGGTGAGATGCGACAGCATGAAAAATTTTATCAATTATATTGGATACATTACAATCAAGCCACAGCATTTACAATACAAAATAATGAAGGTGAGATAATTGTACAAATATTATAAGAAGAGAATAGAATTAACTTTGTGTAATATTTTCTTATGGTCTTCTTACAAACTGAATCAGTCTTTTGGGATAATAATTTTGCATCACTTTACTGACTCTCGTTTTTTTTGAGCTCGTAGTACCTATAGCTGATTTTTTTAATGGTAATTGTATTCTACATCTGTATAGGCAATCTCAATAGGACCTTATTTAGAATATAAAGTATAATAGTCCAATGAAGATGAGAAGGCTCGTCAGGTCAATAGCGTAGTCAGTTTAATCACCAAAAATACTGTCTGAACGTAGAACGATTAATATAGGTACGTTATATTAGTTTTTTGTTAGTTGTTGAATTATTCTCTACAAGAAATTTTAATTCTGAATATAATAATGGTGTATGACGCTTAAGTTTGAATAAGGTAAGTTTGAAAAAGTTTCAATAAAATCCAATATTCTAAGGTCGGTAATCCAATACAGAATAGTGCGCAGCGGCAGGCGTAGCATCGTACAGTTCGAGCCGCGAGCTACTGTGTTAATCCGAGAACATTCGTCTACCCCTTAACCAATACGTGACCACTGATATAATATAGCACGATGTGTTAAACCGTGGATACGACATATTGTTTATTATTGATTCATATTTATATTATTAATGAGAAAATAATTGTGAGAATGTATGAGTTTTATCACGCAAAAATTAGGGAAATTCATTATGACGAAACTTTACAGTAATATAGCTTATACATTAGAATACCGTATAATTTATTAAAATTCTATCAATAAAACTCATCAGTTTAAACAAATTTTGTAGTAGCCTTTGCTACCAAGTCATAATTTTACAACAAGAGACTCGTTAAACAAGAGAGATGCTCTTTTTTTTTTTTTTTATATATTATAGGGGCAAACGAACAGATGGGTCACCTGATGATAAGTGATCACCGCCGTCCATAGACACTAGCAACACCAGGGGAGTCGCAAGTGCGGTGCCGGCCTTTTAATATATGTGTGCCTCCAGTGCTCTCACTGACCGAAAGAAACGCAACAGTGCAAGCACTGTTACTTCACGTCGGTGTTCTGTGAGAGGGTGGTACTACCCCGGGCGAGCCGACCCATTCATGCTGAAACAATTAATAGCTTCAGCGTAGCTCTACCACCTACTTATTTTACTATTATACTTGATTTTTTATCTCTTTTATAATTCCTAAAAACACAATGCCGTATCCGATTTTTTTTAAATCATCCCAACGACCCCGGCAGGCTTGTCTCGTGTCTCCCGCAATCGGCTCAGAGTCCATCGTGCCGTAAAATTGTGTTTGACGCGCGCTCGGACGAGGCGGGACGTGACGGGGTACTGCCGGGGTGGTGGGGGGCGAGTGAAATTAACGCGGCTTAAGACAAAATCTCCGTGTTATGATATTGCGGTGTCGAGCGCGACCGCGCCGCTTGCGATGATCGCTTTAAGTATGTTACGGGATTTATGTTCGTTGGGGATTTTCGTTAACAGTTGCTTATCGTTTTTCTTTTTTTTTTACATTATATAATTTTTGCCAGGAAATTTACCAAACAGGTATATTAGCCTGTCGTTAATGGAAATATGTGGTCGCGAATAGTAGGGATCTGTACACTGTAACGACCCCACCCTCTCTAAATCATCATATAATTATGACGTTAGCCGCTACTACACACCTCCTCTCACTATCTGCCATATATTAGCTAACCAGAGATATAATTATCCTGTTTAAAGCTTTATATGTATATATTATTTATTACCATGATCATCTAGAAATTAGGACCCTTCTACGTTGTGAATTAAAACAAAGTTATAGTAAACAGATTCTTTTAATCTGGTACTCAGAAAACATTACATAGAATAAATCTAGTATAATTAGAACTTTAGGAAACTCGTGACAACAAGTTTAAAATGCAATAGTTTCAAAATCAAATAAAGAATTCAAAGTTTATGTCTATATATAATACTTAATACATAATATTCATGTTCAATTTCAATTATACATCCTAATTATATTTCTAACAAATATATACATATATAGATATAAGTGTGATTACATCATGTGCATGTTAGATATGTTTAGTGTACCTAGGTTTCCCCAGAAGGGGGAGAGGCCCCATTTCCGTCCCAAGTCCCGCCTCTTAACAAGCACTATAACTTTAATAGTGAAACCCAACAATCAACTACCACCAGCATTGCTAGGGAGTGTAAGGGTAAAAGGCAGGATAAAGGGATTCTGGACACCAGCTCCTTTAATGAAGAAATGTAATGTTTCAATCTAATGAGTGATTATAGCTAGTCAAGTATAAGACGTACTATGTTCCTCACCGAAGTAGCGAACGTTCCAAGGTGACAAAGTCAATCAAGGAGAGTATAAGTAACTTGCTTCAATCCAGACCTCCCCGCACAGGAAGAAACTAAAATTGACACTGGGATATGTAGGAGAGAGACTAAGCTCAATCTCCAATCCACTCGTCTAGCCTCTAACACTGTGTGGATCGACAGACATAGATATAGGGAAGACAAGAAACACCCTAACAAATATTGAGATAGTTTGGAGGAATCATAGCAGCCTTTATAATGATTTTGCTAACACACCCATCGGATTAATACTGCCTTTTAAATGGTAGACATAACCAGTAATTGAATATTAAAATCACACCAGTTCCAGAAGGATAGTGGATAGGTTTTGGTAGCGTTATGTGCAGAACTAAATCGGCACTAGCATTTATACTACAAAATGATATTGTAGATATTAATTGATATTGGTAGTTGAACATCTGATTGGTTCCAGTCACCATTACTTTATAATGTACTAACCGACTCCCATACAGACTATTCATATTACCAAGGTTGTTAGTATATAACAAACAATTAATTAAATAATGCAGTGCTGACTCTGTTCAATACACATTTTAGCAAGTAGTGATAGTAGTTGATTGTATAGGCATAAGGGCTATATTTGTCCCTTTAGCAAATCAAAAGTGTAATGTGATGTGTAATGTAGTGTGGGGTGATGTAGTGTATATTCATATGACAAAATAACCTAACCTAACACTAACCTAAGTAAACACTTTTCTTATTCATATATAAAAACCCTAAAGTACTACATAATTGTAAAGAACCTAAACCTACTTATATTCCTCATTGAAATTATAGTAACACTAACCTACGTAAACACTTCTCTTATTCATATATAAAACCCTAAAGTACTACATAATTGTAAAGAGCCTAAACCTACTTATATTCCTCATTGAAATTATAGTATATATAACAATCTGATTCTATAGATTTGTTTGAAATATATGCAACCATTTAATATATACAATATATGACTTGTTGTAATCCTACTACTATCAGATAAATAATTAAACCTAAAAATATTCACATCTTAGAGAAATAGAATTTATATACGTTTTATAGAATTCAATACGTTTTATAGAATTCAAACATTCATAACCAATAGTTTAGGCTTTACACACTTTACAACTAAATAAATTGAGTGATACATGTAATATTTATTGAAAGTAGATGTTATGTCTGTATTAGAGTTAAGTGTGAGGTTGTGACATTTCTAAAGAGGTTCATCATAACTTTCAATGTATTCCAGTACACATTCTTTTGTATTATAAACACAAGAGGATGTCGAATGTGAGTTACGTCAAGGCTAGGGCCGACTAACACCAGGCTAAAGATCCACAAAGGCAGATGATGTCGGATAATGACGGCTACCGGTTCGTACTTTGGTAAAGAAGAGCCATGCTTCTAAGACCAAACCATTCCCCGGGTCAAGGCTAACGTATCACCGACAACTACCCCGTTACTCTCTAGGCATACAGGAATCTCTTCGCTATCCAGCAAAATATGTTTACTAGACATCGAGAGAGAGAATTCAAGAGCGACAGAGCCGCTATATGCATTAGGTGCCAACTCAATTCAACGCCTACTGGGACTTCCTATAATAAAACACTGATGAGTAAAAGCATGTGTGCTGGAATCACGTCAGTTTAGGGAAATGTGTGGTTCTAAATTTATAAAATTGTCAGAACTACAAACCATTGGCTCATGTAAAGTAGTGTCATGTTCATAAGTCTTTGTTTAAATTCTAAGAATAAATGTTGTTTGAATTCTATAAATAGATGTTGTTTGAAGTCTATAAATAGATGTTGTTCGAAGTCTATAAATAGATATCGCTTGAATTCTATAAATACAGCTTACTGTTTGAATTAGATAAATCGCTTAAAACTTACTACGTATATAATATAATTTACTTACAGTCTTGTAGATTTCACAATTACACGTTTTAAACACAAATAACGGATTACTATGCTTAACACAACAATACCTGCTTTATTTTTACATTGCCGCACTTAACAGCTAATAATGCTTGCACTATGAGAACGGAACACTCAGTCACTGTAACGCGGTTCCCTAAACCATACTGCATAATTCGAGACACTTTCCTAGGGTTTCCCGTACTCTCAACTCAATTCCATGCGGAATTTACGGATACCGTTCGTTAACACTGCGGAATATTTTCAAGAGGACGCCTATCAGGAATTTCACAACCGCAGCTGGCCAACCGCACTGGCAGCATTTCGATTCCTTTGTTCTAAAACATTCATTACGACCACGTTACATCGCCTATATACCTATCACGACTGCACTGGAGGACTCGTTTCGACCGCTAAAGCACTCCTATTCCTCCAGATTATCATTACGACCGGTAAAGCACTTACTGTTACTGACTAACATTACGACCGCTAAAGAACTATATAACTTTTTCCCGACTGATCATTACGACCGCTAAAGCACACTTATTCTTCCTGACTAATCCCGACTCCTTTGTTGTAATCCCTTTTATACATTTGCCCAACTCCACCTAGTTACTCGAAAACCACTCGAACCCCAGTCTTTTCTCCTATTTTCCGGTTTATTCCAGTTTTATGCCACTATTTATATCTCTATCTCCCTCAGTTCTTCTTCTATCTCAACCATCATAATCAAAAATCTCCTGCAATTCCCTCTGGTGTTTAATCAAGGAACTGATTTTCATTCATCATTTCTAAAACGATTTTTGACTTAACTTCTTATTGGCCAATTATTCTATAGTCAACATTCCTTATTGGTCAGTTACTTTAAATGAAATACAGATAAAAGAAAATCTCCACTTTTGTCTATGAGTTTACAAATGTTTAAAATTTACATTAAGATTTTTTCCTTTCTATAATTGTTATTTAATGTACAATTACTGTTAATAACGAGCATAAGATTTATTACACCTAGTATGATACTCATTCACCCTGATTTCTCCTATTTAACAGGTTTTACAAAGATTTTCAAAGTTGGCGCTAACTACGATATCTTACTATTATTACGTCTGTCAAAATTTTCGATTCATTCAAAAATTTACCAATAAGCGAGAAATTATGACGGTTCTAACTAGATGGAACTCATATCAATTTATTTTATTTTATTTTCGTACTGTACCACCTACTTAGATCCGTTACAGTCGCCCCCTTGATTATTATGAAGTTTACCGAAAGAATAATCATTCATATAACACAGATGCAGATTTCGTAACCCTGAATTATTCAAACGAGTTGTCTAAATCCATAGTAACCATGCCTACCTCTTTACATACATACAACTCCATACACTCTATCCTCATATGCCTACATATATACATACTTATCAATAGTAGTAAAATTATACATATTTATGTATATATATATACATACATAGTATATATATTAATAAAAAAAACCCCGGAGCAACTATTTCTTCTTTCTTACTTGTAATTATACCTATTATTTCCTATTTGCTTTCTCTTCAATTTGTTAAATCACTTGGTATTACTGTTCGTTGACACACAAATTATTTCAATTTAATATATTCTCCGCTATTCGTAACTTCTTAAAAAGTAAAGTCTTATTTTCATCAATATATTTTATACAGGTATACAATACATCCTACAACGTAATGAATGTAAAAACCATTTTATATATATACCATATTATATATATGCATATATACATACACATATACATACATACACACACATATATACTCATATACATACATATATATACATATACATACCCACCTATACCTATATATATAAGAACAATAAAGATTAAATAAATAACTACATAAATAACCTACAACAAAGAACCTTAAAACTTAAGTAGTACCACATTAACCAAATTAAAACCATATCCCAAAACATCACCCCGTATTTACTGTGAAATTGTAATGCCGAATCTAATAATTAAATATAAAATAACCATATAAAACTGAAAGCCCTAAATGTAAATTACAAAATTAACTTTAAAAAATAAATTTAACATAATTTACTATAAACCCTTAATTCCCTTAATACAATACTATCATATATAAAAAATACATACTCTAATAAATACCTAAAAACAAAAAATCTAAGTTCAAAATGTGTCAAATTTAGGGAAAAAAAAATTAGAGTTTAAAACTTACACATTATTATCATATATAAAAAGATTTATGATATCAATATAAATTCGGATAACTAACAAAAAATTTGGATAACTAAAAAAAAATTTTGGATACCTAAAAAAATTTTGGATATCTAAAAAAAAAATTTGGATACCTAAAAAAAAAAGTTTGGATTCCTAAAAAAATTTGCTAAGTTCAAAAATTTATTTGTATTTGCTATAAAATTAAATTTTCTAACAACCTACCAAGATTCCTAACTGGGTCCATTAATTATTGTAAGATTTTAATTTACCAATAACCTATATAGAAATAGTATATAAAATTAATGGTCTAAATAAAAAGCAATTTAAAAATTTAATCGTACCGCCAATATTAAATAAATTTAAAACAGATCTCAAATTAGTGTTAAAGATGCTCCCTAATTACTATAAAACTTTCATCTCTAATCCAGTAATAATATATCAATTGAAACATGTGATATAAAACAAATGCCATAAATTTAACCAACTAAATGTTTAATTTAAATTTTAACTTTATCTTACTTTAAAACAAATCTCAAAGTATTTTAAAATGTGCCCCAAAGTAGTGTAACACTGCACTTTATAACCAATTATAACATATCTATAAAATATCTTGGATGTTCTGAACTATCGCAATTTATGCCAATGTAATTTATGTTAGTAGTAACAACTATATTCTACGCCCCCTAATTACCCTAAAATTTTAATCTTGAATCTAATAATTACATTTATTTTACGCCCCCTAGAACCGAAATGCCCTAAATGTAAGCTACTAAATTAATTTAAAATTTAACTTTAAAACAGAAACCTCAAATAATGTTCAACTACTTCCCCCAAAGTATTATAGCAATGTATATTGCATAGTTGTTATATCTACACATAGAGATAGGCATAATATGCCTTAGTACACCTACACATTCGAATACTTATTCTAAAATGAAGGTTCCGATTTACTGCAAGTTAAGACAATTTGAATTTACTTAATTCTGAATTTATTTTATTCGTTTATTCAAAACACTTAAAATTATGCCAACCAGTAATTCTATAAACTCTACGCCCCCTACTAATTTTAAAACTTCAATTGTGTAACAGATTACTGATAATAACTACATAAATATCCTAATAACAAATACATAGATACAAAAAATATATAACCATATATTTACAATGTATAGAAATATATAAGTATTAGTAATATATAGGCATATGAATAACAACGTCAAACCATTCAAAGTTCAAAATATACATCGCTTGCATCACCGCAACTAAACAATAGCTATACCTCTACATATATAATATTTACTTATTTAGATACCTACAACCGAACAAATATGTCTACCATACGAAAGTAAATTGTGTATATACATAATCGAACCTTTGCCCATATGATTCCACAAGACTACCACTACGCCACAGTGTCTCGCTATACACACAGTACTCTCACATATGTATTCATCTAAATATCAATGTTTCAATGAATCCTATTATGTTTTTTCTTTAGTAAACGAAAATTATAAAGAAATATTATTTCCTCAATTACTAAGACTAATCGTAATATTTGATTTTCGTACTCCGGCAACACTGAATAAGAGTAACACAATCAGATGTTGGGGTAATAGATCCCATAAATCGATCGATACGTATCGATTATTAAGTAGGAAATTATTGCATTCATTACTTTGATTAAATGATAACTTGCTAGCACCCCTGACCCTATTGAACAATTTAAAATATATTTATATTAGTTATTATGATTTTGTAATGGTAGTAATCCTATCAATTCATAATTAATTTAATAAACGTTATTATATCGATATATCATATCCATATTGATTTATAATGTCAACTTGTATACCTCATTCCTATTTCAAAATTTGTAAACAAAACATTTGTATGCACTCGATCTATTGTCACTGAAAATTAAAAGTATACTTTTTAATTTTTATACGCGTAAATTTCGACTAAATTCCGAGTGTTTCTCATCTCAAAATTCACACAGTTCCGGTACTTTATTATATTTTAATTACTTACGATATATGCAAAACTATATACGAAATGTTTTAGGTTAACTAATTTCGAATGTATTATTTTCAGATAAAATGTATAATTGGAATGCCCCGATAATATAGAATGATGTTTGAACCAATCCTATTAATAATATGTGGGAATTATATAACACGAAGAGGTATTGTTGTGTTAGAAGCATGAACAACATTTCTGAAGACGGTATTGTTGTGTTAAAAGCATGAACAAAATTTCTTAACCTAAATGATTTAGTTTCACTTACCTTTAACACTATAATCCTAGACAAAACATAAGCATACACAAAACACAAACAAAATACAAACAAGTAATAAAAGTGCACACATAAAAATAAAAAATACAAATTCAAATTACAAATACAAGGTCAGTGTTCCCATAAGTTCTAACATGTTTTCTGAGTTTGAATGACCAGAATCCTGGTCACGGCACCAAATTGTAACGACCCCACCCTCTCTAAATCATCATATAATTATGACGTTAGCCGCTACTACACACCTCCTCTCACTATCTGCCATATATTAGCTAACCAGAGATATAATTATCCTGTTTAAAGCTTTATATGTATATATTATTTATTACCATGATCATCTAGAAATTAGGACCCTTCTACGTTGTGAATTAAAACAAAGTTATAGTAAACAGATTCTTTTAATCTGGTACTCAGAAAACATTACATAGAATAAATCTAGTATAATTAGAACTTTAGGAAACTCGTGACAACAAGTTTAAAATGCAATAGTTTCAAAATCAAATAAAGAATTCAAAGTTTATGTCTATATATAATACTTAATACATAATATTCATGTTCAATTTCAATTATACATCCTAATTATATTTCTAACAAATATATACATATATAGATATAAGTGTGATTACATCATGTGCATGTTAGATATGTTTAGTGTACCTAGGTTTCCCCAGAAGGGGGAGAGGCCCCATTTCCGTCCCAAGTCCCGCCTCTTAACAAGCACTATAACTTTAATAGTGAAACCCAACAATCAACTACCACCAGCATTGCTAGGGAGTGTAAGGGTAAAAGGCAGGATAAAGGGATTCTGGACACCAGCTCCTTTAATGAAGAAATGTAATGTTTCAATCTAATGAGTGATTATAGCTAGTCAAGTATAAGACGTACTATGTTCCTCACCGAAGTAGCGAACGTTCCAAGGTGACAAAGTCAATCAAGGAGAGTATAAGTAACTTGCTTCAATCCAGACCTCCCCGCACAGGAAGAAACTAAAATTGACACTGGGATATGTAGGAGAGAGACTAAGCTCAATCTCCAATCCACTCGTCTAGCCTCTAACACTGTGTGGATCGACAGACATAGATATAGGGAAGACAAGAAACACCCTAACAAATATTGAGATAGTTTGGAGGAATCATAGCAGCCTTTATAATGATTTTGCTAACACACCCATCGGATTAATACTGCCTTTTAAATGGTAGACATAACCAGTAATTGAATATTAAAATCACACCAGTTCCAGAAGGATAGTGGATAGGTTTTGGTAGCGTTATGTGCAGAACTAAATCGGCACTAGCATTTATACTACAAAATGATATTGTAGATATTAATTGATATTGGTAGTTGAACATCTGATTGGTTCCAGTCACCATTACTTTATAATGTACTAACCGACTCCCATACAGACTATTCATATTACCAAGGTTGTTAGTATATAACAAACAATTAATTAAATAATGCAGTGCTGACTCTGTTCAATACACATTTTAGCAAGTAGTGATAGTAGTTGATTGTATAGGCATAAGGGCTATATTTGTCCCTTTAGCAAATCAAAAGTGTAATGTGATGTGTAATGTAGTGTGGGGTGATGTAGTGTATATTCATATGACAAAATAACCTAACCTAACACTAACCTAAGTAAACACTTTTCTTATTCATATATAAAAACCCTAAAGTACTACATAATTGTAAAGAACCTAAACCTACTTATATTCCTCATTGAAATTATAGTAACACTAACCTACGTAAACACTTCTCTTATTCATATATAAAACCCTAAAGTACTACATAATTGTAAAGAGCCTAAACCTACTTATATTCCTCATTGAAATTATAGTATATATAACAATCTGATTCTATAGATTTGTTTGAAATATATGCAACCATTTAATATATACAATATATGACTTGTTGTAATCCTACTACTATCAGATAAATAATTAAACCTAAAAATATTCACATCTTAGAGAAATAGAATTTATATACGTTTTATAGAATTCAATACGTTTTATAGAATTCAAACATTCATAACCAATAGTTTAGGCTTTACACACTTTACAACTAAATAAATTGAGTGATACATGTAATATTTATTGAAAGTAGATGTTATGTCTGTATTAGAGTTAAGTGTGAGGTTGTGACATTTCTAAAGAGGTTCATCATAACTTTCAATGTATTCCAGTACACATTCTTTGTATTATAAACACAAGAGGATGTCGAATGTGAGTTACGTCAAGGCTAGGGCCGACTAACACCAGGCTAAAGATCCACAAAGGCAGATGATGTCGGATAATGACGGCTACCGGTTCGTACTTTGGTAAAGAAGAGCCATGCTTCTAAGACCAAACCATTCCCCGGGTCAAGGCTAACGTATCACCGACAACTACCCCGTTACTCTCTAGGCATACAGGAATCTCTTCGCTATCCAGCAAAATATGTTTACTAGACATCGAGAGAGAGAATTCAAGAGCGACAGAGCCGCTATATGCATTAGGTGCCAACTCAATTCAACGCCTACTGGGACTTCCTATAATAAAACACTGATGAGTAAAAGCATGTGTGCTGGAATCACGTCAGTTTAGGGAAATGTGTGGTTCTAAATTTATAAAATTGTCAGAACTACAAACCATTGGCTCATGTAAGTAGTGTCATGTTCATAAGTCTTTGTTTAAATTCTAAGAATAAATGTTGTTTGAATTCTATAAATAGATGTTGTTTGAAGTCTATAAATAGATGTTGTTCGAAGTCTATAAATAGATATCGCTTGAATTCTATAAATACAGCTTACTGTTTGAATTAGATAAATCGCTTAAAACTTACTACGTATATAATATAATTTACTTACAGTCTTGTAGATTTCACAATTACACGTTTTAAACACAAATAACGGATTACTATGCTTAACACAACAATACCTGCTTTATTTTTACATTGCCGCACTTAACAGCTAATAATGCTTGCACTATGAGAACGGAACACTCAGTCACTGTAACGCGGTTCCCTAAACCATACTGCATAATTCGAGACACTTTTCCTAGGGTTTCCCGTAC
Source organism: Antheraea assamensis (assembly GCA_035772565.1). Lineage (NCBI taxonomy): Eukaryota > Metazoa > Arthropoda > Insecta > Lepidoptera > Saturniidae > Antheraea > Antheraea assamensis. The sequence continues at coordinate 5,614,403 of JAQQSE010000009.1, forward strand.
TCTCAACTCAATTCCATGCGGAATTTACGGATACCGTTCGTTAACACTGCGGAATATTTTCAAGAGGACGCCTATCAGGAATTTCACAACCGCAGCTGGCCAACCGCACTGGCAGCATTTCGATTCCTTTGTTCTAAAACATTCATTACGACCACGTTACATCGCCTATATACCTATCACGACTGCACTGGAGGACTCGTTTCGACCGCTAAAGCACTCCTATTCCTCCAGATTATCATTACGACCGGTAAAGCACTTACTGTTACTGACTAACATTACGACCGCTAAAGAACTATATAACTTTTTCCCGACTGATCATTACGACCGCTAAAGCACACTTATTCTTCCTGACTAATCCCGACTCCTTTGTTGTAATCCCTTTTATACATTTGCCCAACTCCACCTAGTTACTCGAAAACCACTCGAACCCCAGTCTTTTCTCCTATTTTCCGGTTTATTCCAGTTTTATGCCACTATTTATATCTCTATCTCCCTCAGTTCTTCTTCTATCTCAACCATCATAATCAAAAATCTCCTGCAATTCCCTCTGGTGTTTAATCAAGGAACTGATTTTCATTCATCATTTCTAAAACGATTTTTGACTTAACTTCTTATTGGCCAATTATTCTATAGTCAACATTCCTTATTGGTCAGTTACTTTAAATGAAATACAGATAAAAGAAAATCTCCACTTTTGTCTATGAGTTTACAAATGTTTAAAATTTACATTAAGATTTTTTCCTTTCTATAATTGTTATTTAATGTACAATTACTGTTAATAACGAGCATAAGATTTATTACACCTAGTATGATACTCATTCACCCTGATTTCTCCTATTTAACAGGTTTTACAAAGATTTTCAAAGTTGGCGCTAACTACGATATCTTACTATTATTACGTCTGTCAAAATTTTCGATTCATTCAAAAATTTACCAATAAGCGAGAAATTATGACGGTTCTAACTAGATGGAACTCATATCAATTTATTTTATTTTATTTTCGTACTGTACCACCTACTTAGATCCGTTACAGTCGCCCCCTTGATTATTATGAAGTTTACCGAAAGAATAATCATTCATATAACACAGATGCAGATTTCGTAACCCTGAATTATTCAAACGAGTTGTCTAAATCCATAGTAACCATGCCTACCTCTTTACATACATACAACTCCATACACTCTATCCTCATATGCCTACATATATACATACTTATCAATAGTAGTAAAATTATACATATTTATGTATATATATATACATACATAGTATATATATTAATAAAAAAAACCCCGGAGCAACTATTTCTTCTTTCTTACTTGTAATTATACCTATTATTTCCTATTTGCTTTCTCTTCAATTTGTTAAATCACTTGGTATTACTGTTCGTTGACACACAAATTATTTCAATTTAATATATTCTCCGCTATTCGTAACTTCTTAAAAAGTAAAGTCTTATTTTCATCAATATATTTTATACAGGTATACAATACATCCTACAACGTAATGAATGTAAAAACCATTTTATATATATACCATATTATATATATGCATATATACATACACATATACATACATACACACACATATATACTCATATACATACATATATATACATATACATACCCACCTATACCTATATATATAAGAACAATAAAGATTAAATAAATAACTACATAAATAACCTACAACAAAGAACCTTAAAACTTAAGTAGTACCACATTAACCAAATTAAAACCATATCCCAAAACATCACCCCGTATTTACTGTGAAATTGTAATGCCGAATCTAATAATTAAATATAAAATAACCATATAAAACTGAAAGCCCTAAATGTAAATTACAAAATTAACTTTAAAAAATAAATTTAACATAATTTACTATAAACCCTTAATTCCCTTAATACAATACTATCATATATAAAAAATACATACTCTAATAAATACCTAAAAACAAAAAATCTAAGTTCAAAATGTGTCAAATTTAGGGAAAAAAAAATTAGAGTTTAAAACTTACACATTATTATCATATATAAAAAGATTTATGATATCAATATAAATTCGGATAACTAACAAAAAATTTGGATAACTAAAAAAAAATTTTGGATACCTAAAAAAATTTTGGATATCTAAAAAAAAAATTTGGATACCTAAAAAAAAAAGTTTGGATTCCTAAAAAAATTTGCTAAGTTCAAAAATTTATTTGTATTTGCTATAAAATTAAATTTTCTAACAACCTACCAAGATTCCTAACTGGGTCCATTAATTATTGTAAGATTTTAATTTACCAATAACCTATATAGAAATAGTATATAAAATTAATGGTCTAAATAAAAAGCAATTTAAAAATTTAATCGTACCGCCAATATTAAATAAATTTAAAACAGATCTCAAATTAGTGTTAAAGATGCTCCCTAATTACTATAAAACTTTCATCTCTAATCCAGTAATAATATATCAATTGAAACATGTGATATAAAACAAATGCCATAAATTTAACCAACTAAATGTTTAATTTAAATTTTAACTTTATCTTACTTTAAAACAAATCTCAAAGTATTTTAAAATGTGCCCCAAAGTAGTGTAACACTGCACTTTATAACCAATTATAACATATCTATAAAATATCTTGGATGTTCTGAACTATCGCAATTTATGCCAATGTAAATTTATGTTAGTAGTAACAACTATATTCTACGCCCCCTAATTACCCTAAAATTTTAATCTTGAATCTAATAATTACATTTATTTTACGCCCCCTAGAACCGAAATGCCCTAAATGTAAGCTACTAAATTAATTTAAAATTTAACTTTAAAACAGAAACCTCAAATAATGTTCAACTACTTCCCCCAAAGTATTATAGCAATGTATATTGCATAGTTGTTATATCTACACATAGAGATAGGCATAATATGCCTTAGTACACCTACACATTCGAATACTTATTCTAAAATGAAGGTTCCGATTTACTGCAAGTTAAGACAATTTGAATTTACTTAATTCTGAATTTATTTTATTCGTTTATTCAAAACACTTAAAATTATGCCAACCAGTAATTCTATAAACTCTACGCCCCCTACTAATTTTAAAACTTCAATTGTGTAACAGATTACTGATAATAACTACATAAATATCCTAATAACAAATACATAGATACAAAAAATATATAACCATATATTTACAATGTATAGAAATATATAAGTATTAGTAATATATAGGCATATGAATAACAACGTCAAACCATTCAAAGTTCAAAATATACATCGCTTGCATCACCGCAACTAAACAATAGCTATACCTCTACATATATAATATTTACTTATTTAGATACCTACAACCGAACAAATATGTCTACCATACGAAAGTAAATTGTGTATATACATAATCGAACCTTTGCCCATATGATTCCACAAGACTACCACTACGCCACAGTGTCTCGCTATACACACAGTACTCTCACATATGTATTCATCTAAATATCAATGTTTCAATGAATCCTATTATGTTTTTTCTTTAGTAAACGAAAATTATAAAGAAATATTATTTCCTCAATTACTAAGACTAATCGTAATATTTGATTTTCGTACTCCGGCAACACTGAATAAGAGTAACACAATCAGATGTTGGGGTAATAGATCCCATAAATCGATCGATACGTATCGATTATTAAGTAGGAAATTATTGCATTCATTACTTTGATTAAATGATAACTTGCTAGCACCCCTGACCCTATTGAACAATTTAAAATATATTTATATTAGTTATTATGATTTTGTAATGGTAGTAATCCTATCAATTCATAATTAATTTAATAAACGTTATTATATCGATATATCATATCCATATTGATTTATAATGTCAACTTGTATACCTCATTCCTATTTCAAAATTTGTAAACAAAACATTTGTATGCACTCGATCTATTGTCACTGAAAATTAAAAGTATACTTTTTAATTTTTATACGCGTAAATTTCGACTAAATTCCGAGTGTTTCTCATCTCAAAATTCACACAGTTCCGGTACTTTATTATATTTTAATTACTTACGATATATGCAAAACTATATACGAAATGTTTTAGGTTAACTAATTTCGAATGTATTATTTTCAGATAAAATGTATAATTGGAATGCCCCGATAATATAGAATGATGTTTGAACCAATCCTATTAATAATATGTGGGAATTATATAACACGAAGAGGTATTGTTGTGTTAGAAGCATGAACAACATTTCTGAAGACGGTATTGTTGTGTTAAAAGCATGAACAAAATTTCTTAACCTAAATGATTTAGTTTCACTTACCTTTAACACTATAATCCTAGACAAAACATAAGCATACACAAAACACAAACAAAATACAAACAAGTAATAAAAGTGCACACATAAAAATAAAAAATACAAATTCAAATTACAAATACAAGGTCAGTGTTCCCATAAGTTCTAACATGTTTTCTGAGTTTGAATGACCAGAATCCTGGTCACGGCACCAAATTGTAACGACCCCACCCTCTCTAAATCATCATATAATTATGACGTTAGCCGCTACTACACACCTCCTCTCACTATCTGCCATATATTAGCTAACCAGAGATATAATTATCCTGTTTAAAGCTTTATATGTATATATTATTTATTACCATGATCATCTAGAAATTAGGACCCTTCTACGTTGTGAATTAAAACAAAGTTATAGTAAACAGATTCTTTTAATCTGGTACTCAGAAAACATTACATAGAATAAATCTAGTATAATTAGAACTTTAGGAAACTCGTGACAACAAGTTTAAAATGCAATAGTTTCAAAATCAAATAAAGAATTCAAAGTTTATGTCTATATATAATACTTAATACATAATATTCATGTTCAATTTCAATTATACATCCTAATTATATTTCTAACAAATATATACATATATAGATATAAGTGTGATTACATCATGTGCATGTTAGATATGTTTAGTGTACCTAGGTTTCCCCAGAAGGGGGAGAGGCCCCATTTCCGTCCCAAGTCCCGCCTCTTAACAAGCACTATAACTTTAATAGTGAAACCCAACAATCAACTACCACCAGCATTGCTAGGGAGTGTAAGGGTAAAAGGCAGGATAAAGGGATTCTGGACACCAGCTCCTTTAATGAAGAAATGTAATGTTTCAATCTAATGAGTGATTATAGCTAGTCAAGTATAAGACGTACTATGTTCCTCACCGAAGTAGCGAACGTTCCAAGGTGACAAAGTCAATCAAGGAGAGTATAAGTAACTTGCTTCAATCCAGACCTCCCCGCACAGGAAGAAACTAAAATTGACACTGGGATATGTAGGAGAGAGACTAAGCTCAATCTCCAATCCACTCGTCTAGCCTCTAACACTGTGTGGATCGACAGACATAGATATAGGGAAGACAAGAAACACCCTAACAAATATTGAGATAGTTTGGAGGAATCATAGCAGCCTTTATAATGATTTTGCTAACACACCCATCGGATTAATACTGCCTTTTAAATGGTAGACATAACCAGTAATTGAATATTAAAATCACACCAGTTCCAGAAGGATAGTGGATAGGTTTTGGTAGCGTTATGTGCAGAACTAAATCGGCACTAGCATTTATACTACAAAATGATATTGTAGATATTAATTGATATTGGTAGTTGAACATCTGATTGGTTCCAGTCACCATTACTTTATAATGTACTAACCGACTCCCATACAGACTATTCATATTACCAAGGTTGTTAGTATATAACAAACAATTAATTAAATAATGCAGTGCTGACTCTGTTCAATACACATTTTAGCAAGTAGTGATAGTAGTTGATTGTATAGGCATAAGGGCTATATTTGTCCCTTTAGCAAATCAAAAGTGTAATGTGATGTGTAATGTAGTGTGGGGTGATGTAGTGTATATTCATATGACAAAATAACCTAACCTAACACTAACCTAAGTAAACACTTTTCTTATTCATATATAAAAACCCTAAAGTACTACATAATTGTAAAGAACCTAAACCTACTTATATTCCTCATTGAAATTATAGTAACACTAACCTACGTAAACACTTCTCTTATTCATATATAAAACCCTAAAGTACTACATAATTGTAAAGAGCCTAAACCTACTTATATTCCTCATTGAAATTATAGTATATATAACAATCTGATTCTATAGATTTGTTTGAAATATATGCAACCATTTAATATATACAATATATGACTTGTTGTAATCCTACTACTATCAGATAAATAATTAAACCTAAAAATATTCACATCTTAGAGAAATAGAATTTATATACGTTTTATAGAATTCAATACGTTTTATAGAATTCAAACATTCATAACCAATAGTTTAGGCTTTACACACTTTACAACTAAATAAATTGAGTGATACATGTAATATTTATTGAAAGTAGATGTTATGTCTGTATTAGAGTTAAGTGTGAGGTTGTGACATTTCTAAAGAGGTTCATCATAACTTTCAATGTATTCCAGTACACATTCTTTTGTATTATAAACACAAGAGGATGTCGAATGTGAGTTACGTCAAGGCTAGGGCCGACTAACACCAGGCTAAAGATCCACAAAGGCAGATGATGTCGGATAATGACGGCTACCGGTTCGTACTTTGGTAAAGAAGAGCCATGCTTCTAAGACCAAACCATTCCCCGGGTCAAGGCTAACGTATCACCGACAACTACCCCGTTACTCTCTAGGCATACAGGAATCTCTTCGCTATCCAGCAAAATATGTTTACTAGACATCGAGAGAGAGAATTCAAGAGCGACAGAGCCGCTATATGCATTAGGTGCCAACTCAATTCAACGCCTACTGGGACTTCCTATAATAAAACACTGATGAGTAAAAGCATGTGTGCTGGAATCACGTCAGTTTAGGGAAATGTGTGGTTCTAAATTTATAAAATTGTCAGAACTACAAACCATTGGCTCATGTAAAGTAGTGTCATGTTCATAAGTCTTTGTTTAAATTCTAAGAATAAATGTTGTTTGAATTCTATAAATAGATGTTGTTTGAAGTCTATAAATAGATGTTGTTCGAAGTCTATAAATAGATATCGCTTGAATTCTATAAATACAGCTTACTGTTTGAATTAGATAAATCGCTTAAAACTTACTACGTATATAATATAATTTACTTACAGTCTTGTAGATTTCACAATTACACGTTTTAAACACAAATAACGGATTACTATGCTTAACACAACAATACCTGCTTTATTTTTACATTGCCGCACTTAACAGCTAATAATGCTTGCACTATGAGAACGGAACACTCAGTCACTGTAACGCGGTTCCCTAAACCATACTGCATAATTCGAGACACTTTTCCTAGGGTTTCCCGTACTCTCAACTCAATTCCATGCGGAATTTACGGATACCGTTCGTTAACACTGCGGAATATTTTCAAGAGGACGCCTATCAGGAATTTCACAACCGCAGCTGGCCAACCGCACTGGCAGCATTTCGATTCCTTTGTTCTAAAACATTCATTACGACCACGTTACATCGCCTATATACCTATCACGACTGCACTGGAGGACTCGTTTCGACCGCTAAAGCACTCCTATTCCTCCAGATTATCATTACGACCGGTAAAGCACTTACTGTTACTGACTAACATTACGACCGCTAAAGAACTATATAACTTTTTCCCGACTGATCATTACGACCGCTAAAGCACACTTATTCTTCCTGACTAATCCCGACTCCTTTGTTGTAATCCCTTTTATACATTTGCCCAACTCCACCTAGTTACTCGAAAACCACTCGAACCCCAGTCTTTTCTCCTATTTTCCGGTTTATTCCAGTTTTATGCCACTATTTATATCTCTATCTCCCTCAGTTCTTCTTCTATCTCAACCATCATAATCAAAAATCTCCTGCAATTCCCTCTGGTGTTTAATCAAGGAACTGATTTTCATTCATCATTTCTAAAACGATTTTTGACTTAACTTCTTATTGGCCAATTATTCTATAGTCAACATTCCTTATTGGTCAGTTACTTTAAATGAAATACAGATAAAAGAAAATCTCCACTTTTGTCTATGAGTTTACAAATGTTTAAAATTTACATTAAGATTTTTTCCTTTCTATAATTGTTATTTAATGTACAATTACTGTTAATAACGAGCATAAGATTTATTACACCTAGTATGATACTCATTCACCCTGATTTCTCCTATTTAACAGGTTTTACAAAGATTTTCAAAGTTGGCGCTAACTACGATATCTTACTATTATTACGTCTGTCAAAATTTTCGATTCATTCAAAAATTTACCAATAAGCGAGAAATTATGACGGTTCTAACTAGATGGAACTCATATCAATTTATTTTATTTTATTTTCGTACTGTACCACCTACTTAGATCCGTTACAACACGACTGAACATCGCAATGACGCTTTTAGTGTATTGCGTTTCTGCATCAGACAGTGTCTACCCGGCAAGAAGCCAGCATGACATTGAAGATTGAGGTTGTTTTTAGATTGTGCTATGCTTATCATTAGTGAAATTGTGGAAAGATTAATACATTCTAAGGGAAGCAGAGTAAAATAGAAAAATGGATCCTGATGTAAACCATAGTAAAATTTAGTAAAATAAAAAATCGAAACGAAGTACTGGTGGTCGAGTGGTTTGACTAGTGTAATATTAATCCGACGTCCGCAGGTTCGAAGCGCGGCATGTACCAACGATCTTTTGGGAATTCGTATACATGTATCGGCTGACGGTGAAGGAAAACATCTTCAGGTAACCTGAACCTGAGAAATGTTTTTGTAGTAAATGTAAGTAGGAAAATAAAGAACTGTGAATTTCTCGGAGTTTGAAATCGCCACTACATCGGTGATTATGCCCATACTTTACTTAGAAAAGAGGTTTATGGCCTTGCAATGGGTCTCTTCCAGGCTGATGGTGAAAATAAAAAATAATGGTGAAACGAATAACTATTTATTACCTAGTCCTTTTCGATGTTGTAATTTGAGGTCGGTATAACACCAACTCTGTTCGAATAAATTATCGACGCTATATGCGGCGTTCCGTGGTAGTAGAAAATTTTTAGTTCATAGTCAAAGCATTAAGGCATCGAGCACCTTCGCAATCATACGTCTAACCATTTATGTATGTATAGCTATATTTTTCTATACAAAATTAATGAATAATACATATTTATTAATTTATATAGTAATAAAACCCTTCCATATTCCCCTTAGCTGGCACAGTCTGCGGCGGTACCCGCGGGGATAAAAAAAGTGGCGTTAAAACGTCTCTCATCCGACGCGAGAGAAAATCATATTCTGTTAAATTCGTTATGTGCCCACGCCTTATAGCGCTGACCTGGCATACGATGGAATATTATGGACATTCCTTTATTTTATTTGAATTTAATTAAAATACCCCCATATATACATATATTATATATAACTAATAAATAACATCAAAATGCATGCACAAAGTACATCACATTAATATTAATAATAACATAAGCGAAATATATTATAATCACTTACCAATGGATTACTTGTATCGTGAGATTGCATGCACATTCTACCGTGGCGACCCCGACAGAGAGGTAAAAAGCAGTAGAAAATAGAAAAATACATTCTAGACTGAAATGTAAATTTACATACGGGTTGAGCAGTAAGAAAATATTTTTGGAAATTCGTACCCCTAAGATGATGAAAAAGGGGATTCAAGTTTGTATGAACATTTTTCATTTTTCTGTCACAACCTTACATAAACCATCGCGCATGCCGTCATAACTCTTAATAATTATATTTACCTAAACGTTTATCTCCATTTTTATTACTTTTATGACTTCTATAACTACGTTTAGTTGATATTGTGTAATTATTGTATATGAATGGTATATTTTGTGTAAATTTAATACTGTAAAGTGTATATCTGGGGTAAATCTTCTGTTTTTGCTAGTGCTGCTGTTCATTCGGTGTTTTAAGCCAATGCTTAGACCTTTTACGGTTTTTTTTCAGGATACCGACGCTTTCGAGGTTGATTATAAATAATTATATTCTACAGTGTCAAGGTGTCAAGATTATTCAGGGAAATTATCTTTTTGTTATATCTTGAATGCTATTAAATGTAACGTCTTTCTGTGCGTTGCAATAAAATCCATGTACATGATTATTTCTTTAACTTATAGATCTTTTCTCTGGCCAGATTTTAGGATATGTTTTGCTACATTAAGTCCTATATAGAAAAAACTTGGTATTAGCGTAATTCTATCTTTGTACAGAAATCACAATGGTAGTCACTGAATTTACGTGACAAAGCAATCTAAACACGTAAATAAAAACAATCTTACATTAGATATGTCAGCTAATATTATAAAAGTGAAAATAAGTTTATTTGTTTTCTTTTTTGGTAAGCTTTCACATGTTAACTACTCAACTGATCTTTATGAAATTACTTACACATTGCCAGTGGTACAAAAGACTTCGGATCGGCCGTCTCCGCCAACAGAGGACCGGTGGGAGGAGGGGGCGTTTTGCTCGTCTCTTTTCACCGTCTTAGCCGGACTTGGGGGGGGGTCTTTGTACTCATCTTCCCATTGCATAGATCCGGTGGACGAAGGAGACGACCGGTCGTCTTCTGGTAAGGTTAGGGCCCGGTGGTGCTCTTTGACACCAGGCCAATCACTGGGGCGGCACGATGAATGCTCTAGAGATCTCGTGCCGCCCCAACCCCATAGCGGTGGATGTATACCGTGGGGTTTTCGTGAGTAGGAGTGTCACAGTGCCCACCTTCTCCCCCAGGAGGGTGGCGTGCCATGAAGGATTTCCCCATGAAAAAAAGGGTACAAAATAGAACAAGGATAACTTTTATCCGGAAAAAAGGCTTATTTTAAAGGGATAGGCCAAATCTACATTTACGTGAGCAAAGCCACGAACGAAAGCTACTTTACATATCAAATAAAACACGCGTTGCTTAAATAGCTTAAAAACAACTTTATAACAAAATTCTAGTTGAGATAAACGGAGACGAATAATATAAACATGATTAAAAAAATAATAAAGTCGTGTCCATATTATACAAACAAGTGTAGTTCGCTGTGAAAGCAATACTGTATTGAGTTTTTAGCGGTCGTAATACTCAACTGTCGGACGATAGTATAAAATATTGAGTTCCAAACCTTTTCACTGATGCCAAATGTCGGCAATTGATTCCTCGTATACTATTAGGGATTTTCATTTCATTACATTACCACCCATTATTTCACTTTGATATCCGATGACGATATTTCGAACACGGTGGCAAAGGCTTATATTAAACAGTACCTATACCAAAGGTGGTGTTAGTATACGACAACTGACTCCGATGGGTTGAAGTCATCACAGGATAAATGTAAATCTCACGATATTATGTTTACGAATACAAACGTGGTTTGTTTCGTTCCGTTTCGGAATCCTTAGCGAAAACCTGTATATATTGTTATTTATTTATGAATTCAAACCATGATTACACAAAGTTTGACAATTATATATACATATTGCAATTTTTATGTTAAAGCAATAAAAGGTACACTATATATTTATTCTTTTATTTTATATACACTTCAGTGTTTGATTATAAACTCACCTGATGTTAAATAATGATGTAGTCTACTAAGGTACCACGCTAATCTTATAGGATATTATAGCTTTCAATTAAAACTGCCGAAACACGTCTATCATAGATGTTGTGGACATATGGCTTCAGCACGATGTTTACCTCCAAACCTTCCAATCATTACAAGGATCGAATTTAGGTCGATCGACGCGGTGTCCAAGCATGATACCATTGAGCTGTCATTGCTTTTCGTTCAATCACAACCCTTTAAAGATATGTCTATGGACGCTGGAAGCTTTTGAGGTTGATTATAAATAGTTATATATCGCAGTTATATGTATATATTAATTAGTGAACGAACTCTCTTCGTTAGATGTTTTAATGTTATAAAAGATCTTTCTAGTCTTTCTGTTTGTTCGCTTGTTAGTTAGTTAGTATGTGAGTTTTTGGCGGGATCTTAGTATGTCATGTAGTGGTTTTTATGTTTTATTCATAATCTTGTGTTATTAGACTATATATTTTGTAATATTGGTGGTATTTTACGTAATATAGTTCGGTTATTATGCACAAGTGAAGTGGATGGGAAATAATACCACTGAGCATGCATTCTGAGATGCCACCAAAACTCCATGGAAAGTTCTAACAAGGAAACCACCATCTTGTTAGAACATTATAATTATCACAAGACACTTACTTGGCAAAATCTTGTTACTTGACGCTGGCTAGTGCACAAACCGTGGCGGAGCCAAAAAATAAAAAAAGAAGAAGAAGAAGTTAGTATGTTTGTAACTCGAAACACATTGAATTTATATACATAATTATTAGTTTAAATTATAAATGGATTTCCTTGCAAAATTTTACTATACGTAGCTGTTGCCCGCAGCTCCACTAGTCGTTTTTTAATAATTGTAAATTACTTCATATAAGATCAGCTATCTGTTAGTGAAAGTTCCGTGGAAAATAGGTCCAATCGTTTTGGAGATAGTACTGCAAACAAAGCCATGGGTAAAAGCTAGTCCAAAATAAAAAAGTTTTAATTACTTTTTATAACGTCAGCTATCTGCCAGTGAAATTCCCATGAAAATAGGTCCAATCGTTTTGGAGATAGTACTACAGACGAAGCCACGAATGTCGGCTAGTCTAAAATAAAATAGCCTATGTCACTCGGTGTAATTTTAACTATCCGTCAGTGAAATTTTAGTCAAATTCGGACCAGCCGTTTCGGAGATTACCCGGAACAAACAGACAGACAGACAGACAAAAATTTTTAAAATTGTATTTTTGTTATCAGTATCATGTATACGTTCATATATAATCAGTAAAAAGTCGTTATTTTGATATTACATACAGACACTTCATTTTTATTATATGTATAGATTAGGTGCTATATGTACAAGTTAAGAGGTTTTAAAGTGAAAAAGTGAATTTACTTATACATATTATGAATTAATTATGTTGCAGACGATTATACAGAATTGAATTCACAATAGTCTGTAGTTACAGTGAACGTATTCATTTGATAAAACAAACCAAAAATGATACAGGATAAGGCCCTATAATACATTTTTAGATATAAAATAAGGCATAATGTTTAAAAACACTTTAGTAAAACAACATTATAAAAATATTTCTTTATTTACACCATACAATAAATAACTTCAAAAAAAAATTAACTTTTATCTATGTTATACGAACAAGTATAGTACACTGTGAATGGAATATATTGAGTATTTTGTTTTCGAACGATAGTATAAAATGTTGAATTCCAAACCTTTTCACTGATATCAAATGTTGGCAACTGAGCTCTCGTGTATTATTAACAATTTCTATTTTTTTCTTATGTTATAGGGGCAAACGAACTGGTGGGTCACCTGTAGCGGGTGTAAGCGATCACCGCCGTCCGTAGACACTAGCAACACCAGGGGAGTCGCAAGTGCGTTGCCGGCCTTTTAATATATGTGGGCCTCCGGCGCTCTCACTGACCGAACGAAACGCAACAGTGCAAGCACTGTTACTTCACGTCGGCTTTCTGTGAGAGGGTGGTACTACCCCGGGCGAACCGACCCATTCATGCTGAAACCACAAATAGCTTCAGCATAGCTCTACAACCTATTTAATTCCGTTGCCAACTCCGATATGACCCTGGCATTAAGTGACGACGGAGGGTCAAAGGAGTGACGAAAGCTGCACGAAACAGTATATCAAAGTTGGGTAATAGGCCACATCATTCATGATAGATTGGATTTTTTTTTTATAATTTACGGGTAAACGTTTTGACCACAATCTCATCTGATATTAAATGATGATGTGGTCTAAGATGATAAGTCACGCTTAACCTAGAGGGAGACTGGCTCTCAAGTGCAGCTGCCGGAACACATCAACAGGTGCTTGGCGACAGATTTTCAACTTGAGGGTGGTAGCTAGCCAGACGGACTATGCTATGGTTTCATCGCGATGTTTTCCTTCACCGAAACCTCCGACTCAGTTGCTTAGATTCGAACCTACGTCCTTCGACGCTGTGTCCGAACATACTACCAACTGAGCCAAATAGTGGCATATCAAGGCGTGAACCTTACGTATGGTAGTAGTACCTGAGACAATAACTCTCTTTTAGTATGTTACTTTCCGATATCACTCAGTTTATTATACAGTGCTACAAAAAGACTTACCGGTGGCCATGACTGTATGTCGATTGTACGTTTCTCGGCAGTTGCAGTTTTTTTTTTGGGATTGCGCTCTACTTACCAGCAGTTATAAAGTAGTCAGTATGATGTGCCCGAATTGAAGAAAAAATGAAAACTGTTAACAGTTCAAGGTAAATGGATATTTTAAACTGGTTGAGACCCATGATTTTGTCTGTGTCGACACTACATAGTATAAAACAAAGTCGCTTTCTCTGTCCCAATATCCCTATGTATGCTTAAATCTTTAAAACTACGTAACGGATTTTGATACGGTTTCTTTTAACAGATAGAGTAATTGAAGAGGAAGGTTTATATGTATAATAACATAAATTAAATAATGGAGAAATACTGTTATTTTTGAAGTTACTCCAAATGTAACGCGTGCGGGCCACGGGCAGTAATGAATAAATCAAAACTACTGGATGGATTGTAATCATTTTTTCAGTGAATGACATAGGCTATATATTTTATACCCGTGCGAAGCCGGAGCGGGCCGCTAGTTTATTATTTTTTTAAATATATTTTATGCATAGTGGAAACTACAAGATTATTTTCATGAGTACGAGAATTCGCGGGCACCAATTATTTTACAAATCAAAAATAAAGCAACAATATCTTCGTGACTATTTGTATACATACATTATGATATACTCTAGCTTTCTATAGCATTCATAAGGTTTCATTTATTGTAATTATATCGGGCATTCAAACAAGATTAACTACAAATTTCTTTTGTGACCTTACAGTTTCTTTACTTTGTTTGTAAATTTTAAATTGATAACACTAATTAACAAAGTGACAACTTTAACAGAGACAACAGAAAGTATAAAAAGGATTAACATTACAATTGAAACGAGTTTGAGTTCTAAATAGTCAGACCAGGAGATGTTGGCGGTCGCGCTGCGGAGGTGTCGCGCGCCGCGTCGCAGTGCGTGCTCCGTCCACCACACGGCGCGCTGTAGGGGCGCCTGGATCTGGTCGTTCATCAGCTCGCGTAGCTTCACCACATTCTGACGGTAGCTACACGTACAAAAAAAAAATAATCCCTTATTTATGTGAAAACCTCCAATAGCACGGTCGGGGATAGAATCAAATATACGTACCAGTATCTATCTATTTGGCCGATTTTAAACATAGCATTACGTTTGGCCTTGAGTGTAATACATCAAGAATTCCATGCAAATCAAAGTTAAAGTATTACTATAGCAATCTAAAATTGGTACTTATTTATCCTTTACTTGTCTCGATGTTATATATATATAATGAGTAATTTTACCTCAATTTGTGTCATGATATTATCAGAGCGACCAAAAAGTTTGGCGCCGAGTGTACTATTATGAAACAACATGCATCCACTTATTCTTAATGTATTTCCTATTATCAGCAAATTTTTCTTTAATGCCATCTTAATTCTAATTTTGGGAAAATGTTACAACTTAAGAATTCGCAATATTAACATAATCGGCGTGCTCAGGCTTCTTCAAATGATAGGCATCATGGAGAAGGAAATGCGACACTCCATTACACTTATGTAAATATTCTGGTGTTAGTCCTTTACACGTATCTTATAAACCAAAATTGTCTTTGTAATCGAACTTAATTTAGGATTTATCATTGTAGTTACCATTTTAAATTATTAATCTGACGTCTACTACTCACTGTTATGATTTCGCAGGACTTGTCCCATTTGAGACTTAAGTTAACTCAATCGATTTGTCATCATTCAACATCAAGTAAAACTGTCGCAATCTTAATATTAACATTTTTTTTTATAATTATTAAATTAAAGAACAATGATTTACGTGGCTTCTTTAAATATTTACCGTCACTGCACTGCCTATGGGCCACAGTAAAATACTTACCTAGCAATTGGCGAATAATTATACTTTGGCAAAAATTTGATGAGCTTTACTTTCACTCTATTAAACTAATTCCGAACACTATTCTTACCCGTTCATTTGATAAACATACCAGTTTGTGATAAAGCAAATGATTACTTCAATCTCTATTGCAACCGCAACTTAAGAAACCAAACAGAACTTCATTTATTTACTGATCCCAAAGATTCCATGAAATCACCAATGAAGTGATGATGGCTCAGTTGGTAGTGTGTTCGGACACAGCGTCGAAGGACGTAGGTTCGAATCCAAGGAACTGAGTCAGAGTTTTCGGTGAAGGAAAACATCGCAATGAAACCATAGCATGGTCCGTCTGGCTAGCTACCACCCTCAAGTTGAAAATCTGTCGCCAAATAACTGTTGGTGTGTTCCGACAGCTGCACTTGAGGGCCAGTCTCTCTCTAGGCTAAGCGTGGCTTACCATCTTAGACCACTTCATCATTTAACATCAGATGAGATTGTGGTGAAAATACCTATAAAGTATAAAACAAAAAAACTTCACAATAGTTTTCCTTTTTCTTAGGTTCAATCTCTTATACCACAAATAAAATCATCAACGTACCTTCCATCGTTTACAATAGCTTTTATCGCTCCCATAAAACTTTCTTCAGTTACAGTATCCAAGTCAAGTCTTATTCCGATTTTATGGTACACATATTTCTCAACATTATACCACTGATCTCCGAGCATCGGTATTCCTATAAGCGGTACACCAGCTGTAATAGCTTCATCAGTGGACTGTAAGCCTCCTTGTGTAATGAACAGCTTTATTTTAGGATGTCCTAAAATGGAAGCACGTTAAGAAAATACAATTGATATAATAATGCGAATAACTTATCTTAAAACTACGATTTATTTATGCCGAATACCCAAGTATTTATAAACATTTTTTATAAGGCTGCATAACATTAATTGTTTATAATCTACACTACATGAAAATGTAATAATCTCTCATTATTGTAAGGCTGGAATTTTCCAAGAAAATATTACAAATATTAGGAAACCACATGCAGTCCATACACTTGTACAAGTAAGAAAACCAAAAATATTATAAAATGCGTTATCGTCACACTTCGATTATTACAAAATTAGAATTGCTTTTCTTATTAATTCCTAAGTAATAAATATTTTATAGCGGTATTAAAAAAAACAACTTTTTGACTAAGCACCGGGTGGGTATTTATAAACGTCAAAATGCTACTACCCTTTCAGAAAATATCCTGGTCATTGGGAAAAGATTTGTTCGCGTTTATCATCGGAACTTTCTGTTTTCAGTGCACACATATTGTTAATTATTTCTTTACATGCTTTCCCTTAATTGCTTTTAGATGGTATTTCCATTATTGATGGTACATCGGTAATTTCTTTTGGAATTTTGTTTTAGATCTTAAAGCACTTAACTATGTCACTATTATTCAATTTATGCGTAATTTTTGTTTGTTCCTAATTTTAAAGTAATCAGTTTTTTTTTCAATCCCAGACTATAGTTCTAAATTTTTCAAACTGCCTATTTTTTTAATAATTACTCACTTTCAACTGGAAACTTACTTAAAAGATCTGACTGAGGAAACCACTTCGATATTCGAATATTTTTACTACGTCCAGGCAGTTCGTCCTTATCCCATTTCCATAAAATATCGTAAGGTAATTGAGATAACACTGAAACCAATATACGTATCTTCTCCAACGGCAGCAGAGATGGTTGCACATTCGTACCAAAACTGACATAAATGACACCTTCTTTTGATGAATCCAAATAAGTTTTCAGATCCTGAAATAAATGGAAATTATGTATTTCTTTTTTTTATGGTAATGCTTCGTTATATGACAGTTGATTTTAAATAAAATGCAACAGTTTTTATCCCGCTAATGTTATTTGTCTCGATTTAAGCCTGAACGTTTATTAACTCATATTTGCTATAAGAAAAAATCATCTACTAAAGTCCATTTCATTAAAATGTAATTATTGTATTTTAAGCGTATTTATAATTATCCAATCTGCGTTACATTTCCGAACATAAATGAAAATTAATAACAAATAGTATTATTATAATCATATTATGTAAATTGATAAATTTACAGGTAACGAACAATAAGCTAACAACTAAGAAAAAGAGTGAGGAAGATGAAAAAATTGGAACGTCTGGTAGCGACATTAAAAAAATCAAAAAAAGGCAAAACTGTCATCAATCTCAATACAATTCGTAACAGCAGTTATTGAAGTTATTATTACAAGATATATTAATAACTATTACTGCACCTGTGGTAACTCTTTTTCAGGCTTTAGATGCATTCCGCCCATGTAGATCACACTTGGAGGCACGGGATGGTTTCCCTGCCACAATGGATGTACGTTTAAAAATAACATATCCACATTATTTTTAAGTTCACTCAATGATGGAAAATCGACACCAAAATGTGTCTTCAGCATTTGGTTTTCCTCCTCTTCAAACTTAGAGTAGAAACTAGACATAGAGTAATGCATATACAGCTCTGTTATCTTCTCCCACATTGTCAGATTGTATATCCTTTTACGCAATACTGATGGATAGAGAATAGGATGTGTCGGTGCTCCAACGGTCTCTTCATTCCCGAATATACTGCCAAAAGAACTAATAAGTATAACGGGTGCTTTGTAAAAATGTGAAAACGACAGAGCCGGCCTGAAACATGCTTCTATAAACAATAAGTCGAAAGTTTTCGTTTTGTCCTGCAACAGTTTCTTTACTTCATCATTCTGTATTTGCTTACTGAATATGACAGATAACATTTTAATAATATCTTTAAATTGGTTATACGAGCCATCGCCGGATGCTTTCTTTTTATTCAAGAATTGTTCTCTCCATATATCATAAGACACGTCATGAAGGTCTATTTCTGTTAGATTTTTTGGTGTAGCGCCTTTCGGATACACAGGGTCAGTCGTAATGACTACAACCTCGTGACCGCGTTTTGCCAATTCGTGTACTAACGGTCGAAATACTACTTGATGGCTAATCGACGGCATTGGAAGAACAGCCAATATTCTAGCCGCTTCCACATTACATATGAACGTGAATCCTAATAGTACGAAATTCTGATAAAACCGCGACATTATCATTGTAACTATAACTGTAACTAAATCGGTCATATATAATCAGACTTATATATCAAGTGTATGTGGTACAGTTAGCAAAATCAATAATTATGAACTATAAACAAATAAACAATTTAATAATGTTTTATGCAATTTAATTTTTTCAACGCTCATCAAGGACTAGATACACGACTGCGGCAACAAGCCGGCGACAAAGTGGGCCGATGGTCTTATGAAAGTTACAAAAACCAGCTGGATCCAAGTAAGTGAAAGACAGGTCGTTATGGTGACCTTTAGAAACTCATCTCCAGCTGAGGACATCTTTTAGGTTAATAAATAAATGGAGGGAAACGGCTACTGTTCGCAAATACTGCAATTTACATCAAATTGCCTCTGTTATATAGTATATTTCTATATTAGTTTGATGATATCCATGTAGAAGATATACATTATAATTAATAAGTAAAGCTAAATTTCTTCAGAATCCTTGAGATGTGACCATCTATCAGAGGAGTGATTAAAAACCAGTCATAATACATACTTCGTAGAGAATGTTACGATTTATGTGCTGACATTTGTAATCGTATTTGTCATCAGAATCCAATCATTTTACTAAGAATGATTCATTGACACAGGTACTGACAATTAGCAAAATAATTATTACAGACCAACTACTTGCTTTTTCATCATAGGATATATTGTCAATATCTATCGAACATACTAAGTTTAGAGCTTGAAAGTGGACGGATATAGGAATAGAGGAAGACCGAAAAAGGTGTTGATGGATTGTGTGAAAAATGATATATGCATAAAATATGTGAATACCGAGATGCCATCGAACAGAGGACAGTGGAAGAGGAAAGATGTTGTGCCTAATCTAACCTAACCTAAATAGGTGGGATAAGAACATGGTACAAACTTTCATTGAGGAATACCGGTAGAGATATTGTAAAAGTGGGGAAACTAACACAGATACTGTAAAGTTCAAAAAAGTGTTGTTAAAAAATATTTTGTTTGAT
Organism: Antheraea assamensis; assembly: GCA_035772565.1. NCBI lineage: Eukaryota > Metazoa > Arthropoda > Insecta > Lepidoptera > Saturniidae > Antheraea > Antheraea assamensis. The sequence goes on from JAQQSE010000009.1 coordinate 5,634,652, forward strand.
TTTGCTGGCTCTACCAAGTGCGTGTTCAGATACCGACATTACCAAGTTTACTGGTACATTTTTATTTTGCGTTGTCACGATCCGTATCCTTGAGATTAAATAATATTATCGTGTTGCGTTTTGTACTACTATGTTACCTACGTAACCTGTATTTTTTACAATAATTATTTCTACGGAAAAACTGCTGTCGAAGATAATTCTAGACGAAGTTCCTAATTATGTGTAGTTATTGTAGCCGTATTATTTATGCACGTTTCTTATGCTAGAGAGGAAAATTATGTTTCATTTAATATGTTCTAACAAATTATCTTTTTCTTAAGATGTCGAATAGTTACACAGTTTTTGCATAAGTGTTCCCTGTCTCCGATCCCATCTGGAGGCGAAGTTATTTACATATTATGTTTTTATTGTTGTTAATGTACTTCTAGGTGTACAGCTCGAGAAACTGAGCATCGAATAGGAAGTTGGAAATACAAAGCGACTGAAATCAAAATAATTAATTTAAAAAAAAGCATATATTGCTATGCGTTTGTCAATGCTCCCCTCATTAACATACGCCTGTCAAACTTGGAAATTTACCAGGAAAGTAAAACATAAAATTACATCCTGCCAAAGGAGTCTGGAAAGAAGCATCCTGAAAATTAAGAACATCCAAAAGATCCGCCATACTGCTATGAGAAAAAAAACTAAAACCATTGACGCTCTTAGCTACTCACAATAAATAAAATAGCGATGGGCTGGACATGTAGCGAGGCTCAGCGATGACCGCTGGACCGCAATGACAACATCATGGGTAGGTCCACCAGGACAGAGAAAAAGAGGAATACCCAACGAGCGCTGGGTAGATGATGTCACAAGAGTAGCAGGCACTTAATGGCCGCGAGCGGCAAGAAATAGGGAATACTGGTCATCTCTGGAGGAGGCCTTTACCTTTCATTGAGAGGGTTCTTGCTTCTATTATATTTTAACCATATTATTTTTATTGATCTTTTTAAGAAACTATATAACTAGTAAATAAATTTAAAATGTAAATATTCTTTTTTTTTTGTAAGCACATTGTTTTTGAATTTTTGTATATGAAGCAAGAAATAAAAGGCTTTTTTATTTTTATTTATTTATTATGTCAATGCAATCTTTCGTTGTCTCGACGCAATAAAACATAAAATAAAAAACCTAAAAATTATCATTTAAAGACACATACGTTTTTTTATATTAAATGTAAAATTTTATCGGCAGCATCTTGCTTGCAAAACATTGTCTCATTTAGTTATTGCTTTTATGGTATGGTGGTAAATACGTCACAGCAACTGTTTACTTTTTAGTCGTTTTCAGAATCCGTCGATGTATCTAGAAACTGGGAAGCTTCCAAGGCGGTATAACATTACCAATCAACGATGGATTATGGTAGTCATTGTGCTTGGATAGCAATGTGATAAGTGATTACCATCGGGTACAGTACCGTCACTATGTCGGACTGCTATAAAAAGAAGCATGACATTTTGGATCGGAGGCCTTGAATGAAAAAAGTTTCTCGAAAGTTGTTTCCATTAGCATTTAGGATTGTTAACTCTAATTAATATTACAAATGCGAGTGTGAGTTGGTTTATTTGTTACGTTTCCACGCCTCAACAACTCAACCGACCGACAAGAAATTTTGTATATACATTGTCAAGACTCCAGAATACGGTAAGGCGAGCGAAGCCGATAGTAAAAACCTATTAACAATATTTAATATACAAGAGTCTAATTTTACTCAAAATGATCAGTTCTTCTGGATTACAACCTTAGCTGTATTCGGTGTTAAAATTATGTGTCTACTAGCTTTTGCTTGCGGTTTTGCTCGCGTTATTGTAGATTTAACATATCCTTTCGATACAGTACGTTTTCCTGGCCTGGCCTTATGCCTTTTTTGTACCCCTGGTAACGTGTCTGCAATTTTTTACTTTTTTTTACATTTTATAGGTAAAAGTTTTGACCACAATCTCATCTGATATTAAATGATGATGTGGTCTAAGATGGTAAGTCACGCTTAACCTAGAGGGAGACTGGGTCTCGAGTACAGCTGCCAGAACACACCAACAGGTGCTTGGCGACAGATTTTCAACTTGAGGGTGCTAGCTAGCCAGACGGACTTAGAAAAAGCCCTACCACCATGCTATGGTTTCATCACGATGTTTTCCTTCACCGAAAGCTCCGACTCAGTTGCTTGAATTCGAACCTACGTCCTTCGAAGCTGGGTGCGAATACACTACCAACTGAATGTCGAAATCGTAACAAAAGAAATTCACATTCACATTATTTAGGATTTGATGTAATCACCGTATAATGGAATGGTCTAGAAAAATTCTAAAATAAACATAATATTCTCACAGGAAAACGTACGCGACGGTCACTGAACACTCGAATTAACAGCAGGGGCGAAATTATATAATAATAAAATATAACCACAGCGAAACAATGAAAAATTATTCTACAAAATTCAGTGGACCGTTATCTCTTACGATTAACTAGTGCTTTTTCATTCATTTTATTTTGATCGCTCGTACGTCAAGTGCGTATCGCGTTGCCGGCGTGAAATTCTACCGAATTGTCGCTTATTATCATAAAAACTGTAATAAGCCTTAATACTATTGTTATAAGGTCTCGTTTAATTTAGACGAATCGTGTAAATAATTTTGTATGGAAGTTTAAGTGGTTATCGGAAAATAGCTTCCACAATAAAGTGAGGTATGAGAACCCTTGAAATATTGCTGTAGTGGTTTTCGAGTCAAGACATCGGTGCTTTGTCAATTAATTATTATTAATATATTGTGGGAACTCGTTTGTGATACGAATTTATATTTTTCTTTATTTTAATTCTTTAATAATGTACTTTGAGTTATTTTAAAATATGAAGTATAAATTGTTTTATATTTTTATACATAAATATTTAATTCGTGGTTTTTTTCTATACTCTATTTGTTACTTAGGAATCAGACCAAACTGAATACCGAAGCGGATTAATAGTTCAATAACTCAAAATTAAAATCAAAAATACTTTATTCAGTTCAGGCCTTGAGAATGCGCTTATGAACGTCGAAGTTACTACCGGTTCGGAAAATATTACCCAGTCATCGAGAAGAACCGACAAAAAACTCGATCTGTCAAGTCGAACATCGAACTCGAACTAGTAGCTGTCCATGACTTAGTTATATGCAATGTACTAATGTGGCGTTATAAGTGTTTAAGCGATTTTGCCCCTTTGATATTTGCGGATAATCAAAGCTATAGGAGCTTCGTAAAAATCTTCACACAAATAACTTAATTGTTAAGTTAAAAAATTGGCAGGAAGATTAAGTTCTGCTGCATTTGCAGTTCGAAAGATTCGCCAACTAACAGATATTGCCACTGCTAGGTTGGTCTACTTCGCTTACTTTCATAGCTTAATGTCTTATGGTATTTTGCTGTGGGGGACAGCAGCTGAGGTGGACACCATATTTTTACTACAAAAACGGGCAGTTCGAGCAATTTATGATATGGGACATCGCGAATCATTAAAAGATAAGTTCCAGGAGTTCGGTATCCTAACTCTACCCTCCCAATACATACTTGAAAATCTAATGTACGTCCGCAAAAACTTAGATAAGCTAGATTTCGTAAAGGACCGACATAATCTAAATACAAGAAATAAGAACAAATTGGTCATTCCATGTTTTAGGCTCACTAGGACCGGTAACAGTTTTTTTGGTAATAGTGTTAGGTTTTACAATAAAATTTCAAAGCACGTTACCGATCTGCCGGATACTAATTTTAAGCACCATGTCAAGCAGGTTTTAATATCTAAAGGCTATTACAGGGTGGATCAATATGTGAACGACGGTGACGTCTGGAAATGACGCCCTCTCTATGCATCCACCAAAACCGAATGTAATTATTTATAACTATGTTTTAAAAATGTGAGTTATAATATGTTTAATGAAAAGATAAACCAGATCGAGTTTCTCGCCGGTTCTTCTCGATGACTGGGTAATGTTTTCCGAACCGGTGGTAACTTTGACGTTCATAAGCGCCTTCTCAGGGCCTAAACTGAATAAAGTATTTTTGATTTTTTGAATGTGACGTTATAAGTGTTTAAGCGATTTTTCCAACTTGATATTTGCGGATAATCAAAGCTATAGACGCTCCGTAAAAATCTTCACACAAATAACTTAACTTTTATTGAGCGCAATTTTCAATCTGTGATATGTTGTTGTGAAATCGGAGCAAGAATACTCTCAAATGTACATACATTAATATTAATATATATATTAATAATGTACAATCTCATACAATTAATTAATGATTATCATGTTGCGTTTCACATTTTTGTTTGGTTTGACTTTTTTTTTGTTTTTTACAATTTCAACATAAAATACAATTATTCGTTTTGTGTCTGCTCTACTTACTCTTTGTCTCATAACTTATTTTATTATATCGCCTAATCAATAAAAATATACTAAAACCTGACCAGAAAAGTGACACACAGGCGCGACTTATAAAAATAATCATGTAAATCTGTTCACTAGTTTTATAGTTACAAACACACGTACGGGCAGAAATTTCTTCTATAATTTACAAAGATAATAATTTATATAACAAATATGTCTATAGTTAGTTCATACAATCAGAATAAAAGTCTATATGAAATTCGATTCAATATTTCAGGACGCCATGTTGTCCGCCATTTTCATGAACGTGGAAGATTTTCTCGCTATCTACAGCGACCGTGGTTTGACCGACATATTCTTAGCGTTGCCTTACGATCCTCAACTCTTGAACAAAAAATGCGTGGAGTATTAGGTATTTTAATTCATACAAACTAATTTCACTACATTGTGCAAGAGGAATGTCACCTATGTTTCTTGAGTGTATATATTTAGGTAAATATGGTATATATATTGTGTATAATAAATTGTAATAATATAATGTTGTAGGTGGTAGAGCTACGCTGAAGCTATTACTGGTTTCAGCATGAATGGTTCGGCTCGCGCGGGGTAGTACCACCCTCTCACAGAAAACCGACGTGAAGTAACAGTGCTCGCACTGTTGCGTTTCGTCCGGCCAGTGAGAGCGCCGGAGGCCCACATATTTAAAAGGCCGGCAACGCACTTGCGACTCCCCTGGTGTTGCTAGTGTCTATGGACGGCGGTGATCACTTACCATCAGGTGACCCACCTGTTCGTTTGCCCCCTGTAATATAAAAAGTATATATATATATATAGTATTCAAGTTCACGAATCATGTCGTTGTTAGAAACTATAATACATATATTTAATAAAAATATATTTACTCAACAAATCACTATCAACTAAAAGTATTAAGACCTTACTCAACTATTTCCTAGTAATTTTTCTTTTAATTTATATGCCACAAATAATTACTTATAATATTACCTACTTAAAATCTTGTTAATAACTACTCGGATTGTCTTATTAACATTAAAAACTTTATATATACTATATAGCTCTGTGCCTTTTCTATTTCAATAAACGAATATATTTTTACGACTCTCGCGCCATCTCACACAATCCGATGAGTTACTGTCGTGGAGCGCGGGCGACGTATGCTGTTCTATATTCAAATTGAAGGCGCTTCGAACGCGACCGCCGCCATTTTGTCGTCGTCACGCACCTAGAGAAAATGGCGGACCGTAAGCCGCTTACCGCGGGAAATGTGCTCGCCTTGTTATTTTCCTTTGGTTGAAATATGTTTAAAATACGTTTCACGGTAATTTAACGCGAGACTATAATTTATGCGATTATTTACCGCTTATCAGATTTGCATTTTCTTATATTTCAATGTTGGGGCTTGCAGTAGTTCTACCAATGTTTATTGGGGATTAGACAATTTCATAATGTTACCATCACATCCATAGAAATAGTTATAAGGTGACAACAAGCGATGACTTTTCTGGAATAAGATGAAGATTGACCAAAAATCGTTTGACTGATCGCCATGAAAATTGGTACGAGTAGTAATTTGAATACATAGAATATTATAATAACATCCATTTTGATGTAACTCAACTATTTACAACAACACACATAACCAACGCGTGTTGAGCCACGGGCAGAGTTAGCATATAGTATAATATTATTCTATATTCATTAAACACCTTGAAATAATCCTATAAACGTCCTAATCTATACATATAAATAAAACTGATGTAGTTTTTGTTTTTCCGTGTTAATCTCAGAAATTACTGAATCAATTTTGTTAACGCTCTTACTAGGAAATAGAAAAATTTTCAAAGTATACTCCCATTACACTTTTTTAACAGGGACTCATCAGTAATGATAACATTATCAAAGATAACTTAAAATCTGTTATAACATTACGAGGGTTAAATCATAATGACAACAATACAATAATTTCGCTACAAAAAATTGTAAAAAAAAATAATGTCACCGAAGTCGCGAGCAACGGTTAGCCGTGTGTAATAAAATTTAAAAATGTACATGTAACAAAAATGAAACAGTTGTACAATGCTTATTGTATAATATTAACATTAGGAACGCTCGATTTGTCGGTTAACCCGAGATTTACAAATATCGATACCTATATAAACTTTAATTCGATTTTGTATCGATATGACGTCGACATTTGTTCAGCTCCAATAGTCACCGCTTGAATAGTTATTAAATTATTGACTTTTATAATATATTTTGTGCGATTATTTTTGATAGTTTTTGATGCTTATATAAAAAGGGACGATGTGTCAGTAATCGTGTGTTTTATTAATCGGTTGAAATTTCTAGAATTTATGTAGCTAGCTGTCAGCCTCAAGTTTTATACGTATTAGCATGGACTTGTTGATGTGTATTGGCTGCTACCCTTAAGAATGAGACTCCTTTCTGTGCCTTATGTTACCTAATCAACAGATTTAGTTTTGATTAGTTTTTCTAGATTATATAATTATATTTTCATAAAACTAATTGACAGCAAAACTGTACGTTATTGGAAGAGTTCTAAACTGAAGATGGTATTCTTTGATTGTCATTGTTACCAATATGTAAGGCTGTAATATAATACTTAAAAATCGATGAAAAAATTATTTTGGTTAATAAAAGGTGTTAAAATATCTATTTAATATTATTAATTAAGATTCTAATGTACCTTTACATCGATATCCGGATTATAAAGGGCTTCGACCGTCAGGTGTGAAAGGACATGTGGCTCCCACTGTCTTTGGGTTTACATAATCTGCCGCTACGCTGCCGGACTGCTCGTCTTTGTATTAATACAGGGTGTTTTTATTTTATTCGTGTACTTTTTACGTCACATCCAATAACTTTAGATTTAATAGCTATATCTAAATAGACAGAGACGGAACAGTTAAGAAAATCTTCCTCCTCTGTTTCTCATCTGATCGTTTTTTCTGTCATTTTTATTTTGTAAATATTTCACGAAGCTTTATTGAGATCAATAAAATATTGGAAGTAGTTTGGTTCTTTTCTTAATACAGAAACTTGAAAAATCAATTAATTATGGTCAAATTTTGTCACCTAGACGGTGACTAGTACCTATATATATACCTATATACCTGTCTCCATACGACAAAATATTAACATTTGTTATAACAAAAATAATCGGTATCGTTATTATTATTATCCAAACAAATAAATTAAATCATTATTCCGATTTAATTTTTACGACCATGAAAAATAATTGGTTACATGCTAATGTCGGTGTTGTTTTTTTCACATCCATAGAAATCAAAACATAGCGTTTTGTAGTGATACAATATCTACAGTAAAGTTGACAAATTCATGGCATAAAGCACAACATACAAAAAAAAAATGCCAACGAACTTAATTATCGAATCTTTCACATGATATCCTTTTATCATTGACTAGCTGTTGCCAGCAGCTCCGCATGCGTTTTTTTAAAATTGTAAATTACTTCTTATAAGATCAGCTATCTGTTAGTGAAAGTTCCATAAAAAATAGTTCAAACGTTTTGGAGATAGTACTGCAAACGAAACTATGGGTATAAGCTAGTCCAAAATAAAAAAAACTTAAATTACTTTTTATAACGTTAGCTATCTGCCCGTAAAAGTCCTATGAAAATAGGTCCAGTCGTTTAGGAGATAGTACTACAGACAAAGCCACAGACGACAGCTAGTCTAAAATAAAGTAGTCTATGTTACCCGCTGTAATTTTTATTACTCGTCAGTGAAATTTCTGTCAAAATCGGCACAGCCGTTTCGAAGATTACCCGGAACAAACAGACAGACAAAAATTTAAAAAATTGTATTTTTGTTATCAGTATCGTGTATACGTTCATATCAGTAAAAAGACGTTATTTTGATATTATATACAGACACTTCATTTTTATTATATGCATAGATGACAAAAGTTTTATTGTGTCGCGGTCGCAGAATAATGCAAAGGAAACTAAAATATTTTTAGAGCAGCCTGTATACACTGCGAAACTATCTAAGCTCACGCTTGACACGATATTATAACCAATCTGAGATTAGCAATTTGAATATAACACCGACATTAGTTAGTGGGAGCGGCACGGATGCTGCGAAATGGAATTTAATCTGTACATTGTGGGGCGATAGGACACTATTGCCCGACTTACTCTACCATCATACACATGGAGTAATCTCATAACGGTAGCTCACTGTGGCGGATTACATTTCGAAATTAACCAGTATGTATATAGGATACCTTATGATTTGCCTATACACAGTAAATAATGATTTGTGTTTTGTATATGCTTCTTGTAACTCAGCATAATTTTGTTGGCCTGAAAATTCTTTACAGCGAAATTGCAACTAAGTCAAAGGTGCTAAGGTACTAGAGTAGATAAAACTCGGTTTACCTTGCGTGCAAATATCCAAAATGTGAACCTATTTAAGAGAACTAATGTAAAGTATTATAGTGGACGGTACTTTGCACTTCCGCCTGGAATTGACTGGCCACTACCACGTCTCACTGTAACCAAGGACACATTTTTTTTTTGTTTCAATTCACAAATATTTCGCTCTTTCTACTAGTAGGTTAAGATTTAATTTGCACAGGCTTTTCAGTTTTTTTTATAAATAAAATCAAACATTATTTGTTACAATGTTACAATGACATGTGGCGGCGGCCAATCGATTCCAGGAAGCTGCAAAATAGCATCCACTTTAATATTCCATTAGGGATTTCCGCAACATAACGCATTCATGACTCAAATTATACGTATACGTGGTGTACCTATATATGCGTACAGACATTTAGTTATTGACCGATATTATCAACTAAGTCGACCTAGGGAAAAAAGGAACTAAAAAGTCTATTATAGAGCCTACTGTGTCGGTATGCAAGTATGAGGTGCAGTGTGACGTAATGCATTGCATCAGTGAAGTGAACAGTGAAGAGGGCAGACTCACTGAAACCAGTGACAATTGTTTAGGTAACAGTATATTTTATAACAAACTCACAAAGCACATTATCGATTTGTTGGATAGTGAGTTGAAGCATCATTTTTTTTTATATTATAGGGGGCAAACGAACAGGTAGGTCACCTGATGGCAAGTGATCACTGCCGTCCATAGACACTAGCAACACCAGGGGAGTCGCAAGTGCGTTGCCGGCCTTTTAAATATGTGGGCCTCCGGCGCTCTCACTGGCTGAACGAAACGCACCAGTGCAAGCACTGTTACTTCACGTCGGTTTTCTGTGAGAGGGTGGTACTACCCCGGGCGAGCCGACCCATTAATTCTGAAACCATAGTTTGAGCGTAGCTCTACCACCTAAATTTCCAACAAGCTTTAATATGTCAAGTCTATTATAGGGTGGGTCGATATGTGGATGATGGTGATATCTGGAAATAACACCTCTCTCTGTGCATCCACCAAAAACGAATAGGGAACTATCTAAGTTTGTAACAAAATGTATAGTGAAAAGATAGACAACATCGAGCTTCTTGCTCATTTTTCTCGATGACTGGGTGTTTTCCGAACCGGTGGTAGTTTTGATGTTCATAAACGTCTTCTCAAGATCTAAAATGAATAAAAAATTGTGTATTGATTTGGTATGAGCTGAATGCCCAAACGGCATTCTTGAAGGATTTCATTCCCGAGAGTAGGATTTATTATTGGATTACATTTTTTTAAAGTTTAAAGCGTTGACAGCGTTGTGACCCTTTCATCGATATCACGTCGATTCCTGTGGATTGAAAGGCTACAATGAGCCTGGAATTCAGTTCATTAAATTAGAATCGTCGAAGAGGGCAAATTATAACGCTAGTGTAGCTTTACATATTAAAATCTAATGACAAGTACATATCGATCTATCCCAACATTTGCATTTTGGAGTTAGTGCGTACTTAATATAAGAGAACAGACCGAACTGAAGAACACACAGTGTGACTTTAAGTCTTCCTATAGCTGGTTGGTAAGACAAGACAGTTGTGTTCGACTGGTTCTCAACCACCAGACATAAAGAGTAACATTGGCCATAGTGACACGCTTAGACATATCGTGTTATAAACAAAACTGTTTTTGTGGTAGTCACAGTTGTTTAGAGCAAAAATTCACAAAGTTCAGAAATCACTTACTTACTTAATCACTTACCTTATATTATATAAAAATTAATAAATCCACATCTTCCTCGACCCGTACGTCCGCAATAAATTACTTGAGTCCACATTAATCCCGCACTTTTGCGGACGTCCAACACTATCTGTTCACCGCACACTGCAACCTTCCGCGGATCGCGCCGAATACGCCGCGAACCGACCTTACTAAAGTAGAGACACCAAAAACAATAATAAATTATTGTGAATAAGAAAAAATCAATGAAATTAGAAAAAAAAGCCAGGAAGTAGTACATCAGAGCCGTAAGCGACCTGTACAATATAAACAAGCAAGAAGAGATATCTTGCAAATAACCATGAATCTTTTGTGTGCGCGTTAAATTATAGGTTGTTGTGTTGCATGCCATGGTTTAATAAATCTATATATAGATCAAAAACTAAAACCTATAAAATAAAAAAAGTTTTTGTATGCTTATTAATGAACACATGATAGAAGTGAAACCGTGTGGTTTATAACGACTGGAGTTGAGTATACGCAATTCAGTGCATGACGTTTTTTTTTCGAATTGACTAAACGCTGTTGGCCTAACGGGCCTTTACAGCTTCACCGGGCTTTTAGGGCGAGAGCTTAGGGCACTTAGCCGAAAGGCGACAAGCTCAAGGGTGCCAGAGTGGCCGAACCTCGGCTTGGGCATTTGCCTTGGGATGAACGCGAATCGAACTAAAATAACTATTTAAGCTAAGCTAACCATACATGTACACTTTAGTGAGACACATATGCATACCTTCATATGCATACGCATATGACACATCACCGACCCGAGCACACTTGATGTTGAGTGGCCCCGAGTAAACCCGATTCAGCATCACTAACCCCAATATGACAAGTCACTTTTGTTCCCTATTTGATGCATCTAAAGAAGTTTTCATTTTTTTAAATATTTTCTGCCTATGATTACCACGCTACAAGCACTGCTAAATTTGTTCCTTCATTGTTGAATTTAGTCTTTTTCAAGTTCTCTGTGAACTTATTTGAAACATTTGCTGACGTTACTTTCAATTCGTCGGCAGCCCCATTAATCACGGTTTATCGAGCGCTAATCCTTGTTTGAATAGATAACTATTTGAGCCGGCCATTGTCACGGTTCGCGCTCAAACAGGGTTGTCCGCTGAATTGTGTGACTTATGATTTATTAATCCACACAAGTGTTTAAATTCGTTCGTATCTGTTCAGTTTTAAGCTGTATTCGGTTTTAAGACTTTCAAATTATGAACTATGCATAATGGAGGGCTGTGACACGAAGCCGAATATACAATTATTTAATTTAGAAATTTCTCAAGAACGAACCGATAGTGGAGATGATTAATTATCAAATTCCTTTATCATATACTTCTTTTATCTTCTTTATTATATACTTCACTACTCCTAGAAAGATTATAGCTATACGTTAAAAAAAAATAACACAGTCTATGTTTTACTAAATTCTATTTATGATGTAAATTCTAAAATAAATATATTACTAATCATTCACTATACAGAGTGTTATTTTCATAAATCATACTAATTGTGTACCGCAAAGTCGCTCCCATATAAATTTTTCTACACCTCTGACTCCGATAGTTCGCGTTACGACCTACCAATCGCCCACAGTATTATTACTACAATCTCGCTTAATACACTTTCTGGGTTGGTTTTTTTGTTTAGAAATTGACCTGCTCTTAGATCTAGTAAGCTTTCTTCATGTATAAGCTATAAGATTTATAGGTTTTTCTCAATCTGATTGATAGTTTCAGAGACTAGCGCGTTGAAAGAAACAAAAAGTTTGAGCTACAAAATATTACTTTAGTTTACGCGAAGCTTACTTATTTCAAATAACATCATCATCTCTGTCAAAATCATAATTTCAACGCTCAAATTAGTGTAAAAGAGAAAACATATTTTGAGAAGAAATATTTTGTTTCAAAATATTGTTATACGTTGAAATCTATTAAACCGTTTGTTTAGACTATAGAGTATAGCAATAATATACATTTGAAAATCATTTCCCATCTATACGCATTTGGGACAAAATTTCCCCGAAATCAGTGTAATAATATTTGTTTGTACACTGTGGAATATACTTTGAAGATAAACATTATAACAAAAACCGTTCAACCCATAGATGAAGGTATGATCAATCTGAAGGAAGCGAAAAATCGTGCTCCATACTTTCTGCTTACCTGAATTAGGATGTGGCGTCATGATAAATGAATTGATGGAATAATGATATTAAAATTTAAAGCAAGCACGACCCTAACTCACGTGTTAATATGAAGAGCCTTTACAAAAACACTTATGCGTTGACATTCCAGTTAAGGTAATTGAAGTAAACCCTTAATTTTTTAAGGTGATTATATTATATGTTATTCATCACCACTACACACTACAAAAATAGATATGTGGTCAAAGATGGTAACTGAGTAAGCGATTAATAAGGAGAACCTTTTATGTGCTATTGCTGGACTCAAGGGTGGCAGGTAATAAAGCAAGCGCTAGGAAAAACCCTCTCAAGAAACTATGTTTTATACATTTAGCGTTTTAATATAATCTAACCTTATGTTAGGCCTATATGGGATTCTGGCTACCAGGTGTTGCTGCATAAATATGCCTACAGACGCTTGGCGATAGATTTCCAACTTAATAATGATAAATAACCAGACGAGTATTAGAAAATGCCTTGCCAGAGAGTTATTATTTCATCAAAATGTGGAAATTCAGACTCATTTTTCAGAATTGAAGCTAGGGCGATGTATGTATAAATGTGTCATCACTATTTTGCTTATAAATTTACATTTATATAGTAATATTTATACATAATTGGTTATTTATGTTAAACATGTTGTTCAAATAGAACAAAAAGTCATAAGATTCGTTTGTTTCATGACCTTTTAATATATACCCAAATACGTAAAATGCTTTATAAGCACTATTTTATATAAACTTGACAGTTTTTCTACATTTTAAGTGTTGACAAAAATATTCTAGGGCAGAAACCGCCACCAAAAATGAAGGAATTTCAATAGTGGACGTTATTACGGCAGCCTATATACAACTAATACTGTGACGGCCACAAGTAACTAGACATGTACTGTGTCATGTAGCCTACTCCAAAATGGAACGTCGCTTAGTGAATCATAATGATGATCATAGATTTTCACACTATCTGTGGTAGTCTACAATCGGTCCAGCATTTTCAACCATGTTAAGAAATATGCATATTATTATTTGTCTATTTTTCACCTAAGAAATATTTGAAGCGGTGATGGTTCAGTTGGTAGTGTGTTCGGACACAGCGTCGAAGGACGTAGGTTCGCATCCAAGCGACTGAGTTGGAGCTTTCGGTGAAGGAAAACATCGTTATGAAACTATAGCATGGTGATAGGGCTTTTTCTAAGTCCGTCTGGCTAGCTACCACCCTCAAGTTGAAAATCTGTCACCAAGCACCTATTGGTGTGTTCCGGCAGCTGCACTTGAGAGCCAGTCTCTCTCTAGGTTAAGCGTAACCATCTTAGACCACATCGTCATTTAAAATCAAATGAGATTGTGGTCAAATGCTTACCTATAAAATATATATTTTTTAAAAGGATTAAAATTATCTCTAGCTAATTTTAATTTACGCCTCTCTCTTTGTTGAATATTCTGCTCACTTTTCTAAGAAGCGTCTAACGCGACTGCTTTTATGAGAGATCGAGGGTTAGAGAAAGGGGGCACAGATCGTCAATCCCCCTAGCTTTGGTGTTTATTCAGCTAATAAATACGGCTACTATTTCATATTGTGTTGAAGATTATTACCTTTTGTGGCTAATTGAATATATCTTAAACTGTACTCAACGTATTTCTTTACCCTGACAATGTTAAATTAAGTATCAAATCAATTATTTTTAGTTTTAAGGTCTCTTTAGAATTTATAACCATTGATTTAGTTATTACTAAACTTTTTAAACATTACCTTGTTTATTTCATATCTAAACTAAAAACCGCCTGCGACTTCATTTGCGTATAATTACTATATAAAACTTAAGGACAATAAAATTCTTCCTGGCGTCATCTTGCAGCGAGTCATACGTCATAGCAAACCATCTGATAGAACAATATCTATAATGTCAAGAATTTAGGTAAAGCGATATAAAAGCTTTCGAGTTATAAGCAAACTTATAGACAGACAGACAGAAGCTGCCTTCTATATAATAAGTAAAGATGTAAGAAACGATTTATTACAATCATAATTAAAAACTTAATACATTGAAATACTGTTTGCCAATATATCAGATTAAAAAAAAACTACAAACAAAAGTCATGATACATTCCACGGAGCCAATGCAGAATTCTTAAATTAGCATTATTAAAAAAAAAAACAACCTAAAACTGTACTAAAATTATACGATGAGCTTGTAGATAATAAATAAACTCAACGCGTCACAACATAACTCAAATAAAACCTTTTTCATTTCAAATGTATCGTCAAAATAATATATAAAGCCTAATAAATCATAATTAAAAAAAAAAACCGAACCTATCGCGCGTTCGAAATGGCGCATGCCACTAAGCGCGATCAAATCTCGAAAAACATAAATTTAAATTTAGAATCGTGTACCCTTTAGAACCCTTTGTACATTTCGAAAATCATCGAGCATTGCAATCACTCTCTTCGAACGATTATCGACCTTATGACTTATAGAATAAGATCGTCTATGATGTTGGCAATTTTGGGAAGCTATTTACAAAAAAGAGTTTAATAGAATTCGGCGTATCTCACTAATGGGACCGGTGGCGTAATGAAATAAGGTGTTTCTGCCCGTAATAGCAGCGATTGTTCTCGCTTCGATTTATTGGTTTTTCCGTCTATTTTTTGTACAATATGCACATATCGACATTTTACGTTTTCATATTTGTCTTGTAAATTATTTATTAATAATTTGAATACCCGCTTGATCTATATAGAGAATATTTGAAACAGTGTAATGCTTTGTAAATCTATTTACAGTATTTACATACTAGCAACCGCCCCTGACTTCAACCACTTTGTATAATGTAAATTTTAATTTTTGAATAATGAAACTAGTAATAGAAATAACGAAATATTTGTAAGTGAAACAAATTAAAAATTATGTGTGTGAAAAGAAAAAGAAATCGTGACCGCAGTCGACTGAAATAATTGAGGGACTTACAAAAAACACCTCGACCGTATTATCTTAATCCGACTCCATATACCAACTGTCAAGGATGAGAAAAAGTAGAAAAAAACGGTCAAGAGTCACAACGGTCTGCTGTTGGGTTCTGTATTTATTTTTACACAATAACGGAGACCGTAGGTAAAAGGTTTTACCTAAAGCTATTAAAACAATAATATAGTACTATAATTTTTGTATCACACACTGCTAATATTACACACAAAAGTACTTCCCTTAAAATTCAACAGATAGCCGTTTTACGTAGTTTGTAATATTTGGTAATAAATTATAATATTTTTGCTCAGTGAACGATTTGGATAAAAATAATAGTAGACATCAAATTAAGGACTTAAAATATATCTATAATATACTTTATCTCTTAGGTTGACAATTAGCAACTGCGCCTTTACGATTTTTCTTACCTGTCTATAGTCGTAATGTTTTTATTAGACCTGATAGTATAGTAAACTGATAGACGAGATTGTATAAAAAAGGTTTTATATGAAATACCTACGGAACCCTAATAAGGAATCCCCACCGCTTATCGGTGATCTCCCGTTGAACAAAGGGGGAAAGATATTTAGCATAATGAGTGACGTCGCCGCAACGTTTAGCGCGAAAGGGACGCGTATTCGAAACATAACCATGTTAGAGCGAGACGGGGAAGATTTACAGAGAACAATATCGCAATCTTGTTTCTAGGCCATTTCCTTTAATTAGCGGTAGAGGACAGCGGGCGATTTATTCAAAGCATCATGCCGAGATAGACACTTAAATGTGTCGGCTTGAACGATAACTTTCGTTGTAAAGGGTATAAGTGTGTTGATACAAATATTAGCTTAATTTTAAGCTGTAATAGGGTTGTCTAGCAAAGTTTCGACACACAATAAAACCTTCTAAAAATATGACTAAAATCGCGAACTTAACCGACCCTTTATATTTATTTGCTAATACACTAAATAAAGTCAGTAAAAAAATTGTTATTTCATAGCCCAATTAATAGCCTATTGAGGAAGGTTATAGGATGTCCAACATCGCACTACGACCCCTCGGAGCAGACTAATTGTCATAAAAAGTTTAGGTTAAAAGTACGCTAAACGAAAATCAAATAATAGTAAGGGCTAGTTGGCCGCCACGCGACAAAAACCGAACCTTATGTAGAAGGACCGAACTATGAATGCCTATGTCAGCGAAGTGACAAGCCGCGCTCCTCTGTAACAAATGAATTTTAGTGGCATATTTTTATTCAATTAATATTATTATAAATATTACCTTTGCTTGCGACTTTGCATGAGTGATATACGAAGTTACTGTTATTTTATTTTTTTTATAAAGTTACATAACAATGCATGCTTTATTTTTATATTTGTATATTTACTGGTGGACTTTTTTACACAAATGTTGTTATAAAAACCGATGGTATTAAACACTATAAAGGTCTATTTATTTACTGTAGGATTTTTACGCATTTACACAAATGTTGTTATCAAAACCAATGGTACACTATAAGGGTATATTTTATTTAATTATTCTAAACGTATGTCATGCTTAACATTTTGCTGTCTCTTGAACACGTAAAATTTGACCGTGACATAAATATAAAACTTGAATTAATAGTAGGTACTGTCGATTTGTCTTAGTGATTTTTTTTTCTAACCAATCAATCTCTTATTATATTTAACATTTAATAGTTTATGTATCGTAAAATGTATACGAAATCATTTCATTTCTACTTAATTTTCTTTTAACGTTATATATTACCTAATCTAACAAATCACATATTAAAATCAGGCCAGAGAATATACCTATGAACTAAAATTACAATCAGATAGACAGACAGACTGCGTTTGATACGTCAAATAAGTGTACAAGTAATGTTTCTAGACAATTGTATTAAAATCATGGAATCACAGAATTTGAGAAATCGTCAACAGCAAGGGTTAGCCGAACTAACAGAATCTTTCCATTGAATTAACCCTTCGAAACCGGCAGTGGGTAATAAAGGCCGACACGGTTGTAACATTAAATTGAGACATTTAACATGAAGCGCTCAGCTAATGGTCTGCTCGGATCAAAATGACACCGTGTTTAATTAAAATTCGTAACGGTTGTCTAGTTCACTATTGACGATTTATTCAGTTAAGGTTATACGCTCTTATAATTTTACTAGGGATTTTCGTCGGCTTCATACGGGTTCAGTATCATAGGTGTCAAAATAATTTACATTTTTTTTATATATTATAGAGGCCAAACGAACAGGTGGGTCACCTGATGGTAAGTGATCACCGCCGTCCATAGACACTAGCAACACCAGGGAAGTCGCAAGTGCGTTGCCGGCCTTTTAAATATGTGGGCCTCCGGCGCTCTCATTGGCCGAACGAAACGCAACAGTGCAAGTACTGTTACTTCACGTCGGCTTTCTGTGAGAGGGTGGTACTACCCCGCGCGTCGGGCGAGCCGACCTATTCATGCTGAAACCAGTAATAGCCTCAGCGTAGCTCTACCACCTACAAAAATATACTATTCACTCCATGTTTTAGAGCTGTGAATATCACACACTTCGTAAAAGGCTACGAAATTTCGACAATTTCGCGTCCTACAAACATTTTTTGTTTGTTGTATTACTTCCAAAAAAGTCTGAGATATTTCCTCGAATAAGATTAATACTGAATACCGTATTGATCAAAATAACTTCGCAGAAAACTTTGCTTTTTATTAATAAAAAAAAACATAAATGGTGATTATGAGTTTTCCTTAGGAGATAAAAATATATCGCCGCAAAGTTTTCTGTAAAACTTTTTAAGATATATAATTCCGCCGTCCGTTATGTCAATACCATTTCATCTCAGTTGCGTCAAAAAATATTTTTTACAACTCTTCACAACCATACATATATCATTTATTAGATTTAGATTTATTTCTTAACATCACTCTTTTTTGTATTTTCCATTATCATTAAGATTTTATCAATGTTTTCTTAAATATTATGAAGACAGAAGTAGACTAATTTCTTTCAACGTTTTTCGCATTCGAATTAACCTATCTAATATCTTTTTGTAAATTTAGAAATATTATATCGATACATCGTAAATAACTGAAAACAAAACATGTTTCCATTTGTAGTACACCTCCATATTGGAGATTTTTAGTCCTGTTCCTGGACTAAAACTAAATATGGGAGGTTAAATCCAAAAATCTGGCAAAGGAAATCAACTCACAGCCAAGAAACTAACATTAATTAGTTTCTATATACCAATATGCTTACGAGTGTAACACGTTTGGCAGACAGCTTAAAGAATCTTCTCCGTGGCGATGTTCCGAGGGAAATCAACAAAAAATTGTTCATAAATCAAACCGGGCCAGACGGGCCGACCCGCTGGCTTCTGAATGCGTAATGGGACCACATTCATTTGAGGGTTCCTGTTTTATATTATTTCGTATGGATTTTCTCTTGCGTAATCCATAAATGAGATCTATCGGCCGCTTTGTTGGAAGTTTTCTACGATTTTTATGAAAGAAAAATATGTGCCTTCATTTACGTCCAGTCATGTTCGAAGTATTAGGGAATGTTTGGCGTACAAATTGATACATGCTTAGGTAACTTGGAAATTTATATTTACTATTAGCTGATGCCCGCGATTTTGCTAGTAAAAATGGTGTTTTTGTTAACTGACTTCGAAAAAGAAGGAGGTTACTATGTCCGGTTGTATGTATTTTTTTTAATTTTATGTATGTTAGTCGATATCTTCGTTAATTGTGAAACGATTTTAATTATTCTTTTTTTATTTGAATTGGCTATATTTAGGAGTGGTCCCGTATAAATTTGAAGAAAATATTCAACCGCTAAAGGTGTGAAATACCATTAATTGATTTTCATTCACTTCGCGTCTACATATTTTCGTCGACGTTAAACCTTCTCCATTTACGCTAGGTATTTTATCTGATTCCTATTAATATTATAAATGGGAATGTTTGTAAAGATGGATTCATGTCTGTTACTTTTTCACTAGATTTTTATGAAACTTTTCAGTAATATAGCTTTATATATCAGAATAACTCATAGGTTATACTTTACATATACATCGTTTTAATTTGTCAATATATACTGATAAGCATTGAGATATTTTTAAGTTGTAATAAGTCATATGGTCTGCAAGATATTTTTTGGTGTAAAATCGAACTGTATTTGAATATACTTTCTAAAACTAGTGAAATGCTTTCAAGTGATATGTTTTAATTCAGAAAATTAAAATCAAATATTCATGCAACGAATCGTATGAAAATAATTTGATGTGGTACATTAAATTAATAAAACTAAAACTGAAATATTTCCCAAAATTGTAGTAATTCACCTTTAAGGAAAGCCAAGGGAATAACAATATATTCTGTAAAAACAAACTTGAATATTAAGCAGGTAAATGAACAGTTTTTTAATTATATTTCCAACAAAAGAAAAGTCGCCTCTCTCGTGGCGATGGGAGACACTTATTCACGCGGTACTTCCTGCCTCGTGCTTTGTCGGCTTTGTCATTTTTTTTTATTGTCTTCACCGCGAACTTTTTCTGTTCATTTGTTTTCGTCGCTCTTTTTCCCGCTACCAGTTCAGGATTTCTTGAAGCCGTATTTCACATTCATATTGTCCGCAATTTGCGTTTCAAATGGTATTTTTACCTTTCACAGTAATTAATGTGGACTTTATATTTTATTTTCTGTAGTGTTCTGTACTTTTTTCTTATGAAGTTAGATAGTAACATTTTGCTTTTTGACGAACGAAATACTGACCAAGAATTCTAGTAACTGTCGACTATGTATATAATTTTTAATACACAATTGATGGCTTTGATGTTCATAATCGCCTTTCAAATCAAATCAAAAATACTTTATTCAATTTAGGCCCTGAGAAGGCGCTTATGAACGTCATAACTACCACCGGTTCGGAAAACATTCCAGTCATCGAGAAGAACCGACAAGAAACTCGATCGGGTTTATCTTTTTAACATACAATTATATATTTAAAATACGTTATACGTTACAATCGTTTTAGTGGATGCACAGAGAGGAGTCGATTCCAGACATCACCATCGTTCACATATTGATCCACTCTAGAAATAGCCATTTGACACCAAAACCCCCTTAACACAGCGCTTAAACTTATAGTCTTTGCAATTTTAATAAAATTAAATTTTGACTTTACTTGAGAATCTGATGGTGAAAGCCTTTTTAATTCGTATACTAACAAGATTGATCTTGCAAAGCGTTTATCTTTTAGCTAACTAGTGGTAGTATAGAGGAAATGTGTTATTGTAGGTAATGCAAATATTAATTCAAAAATGAGCCAATACCAAAGTACAACTGAAATATGAACACCTAAATAATGAACTAAATAGAGAAAATAAATGTACAGCCCAATATAAAAATGTACACAATTAGTAATAATAATAACTGAATACATAAGAATGTTTTAAATACAAGTGATAAAAATCCTGATCTATCTTCTGTTTCTTGGTCAAATATTTGTGTAATTGTGACTCAAAGTTGGTTGTAGTTACAGCGTTTTAAAGATAACGCGGCAACACATTCCAATGTTACTGTAGCAGTTTTTGTGAAGGAGTTTGAATAGGGTGTAGATTAGACAGGTTGTTAATTTTTTTTTCCGATACTCCCAAAAATGCTTTCATTTTGGTAGCAAAACGTGAGATATAATTTTTCTTTATCTGTTTAAAACACCGTGTGCTCCAAGACGATCTAAGTTCGTTTTTTCATTAGTCATGTTTCCTTTTAAAGTATCGGCAAATCGTGTTACTTAATTTTATGTGGTTTCTTTATCTTGTATCCTTTTAAAAGAAACGTCACGAAAATCGTGGTAACGATTCAAGTCACAATAATTTATCACATCTAGTGGTGCTTCAGCAAGCTGCACTTTACTCGTACTTTAATTAGTCGTGTGCTTTAACCGTGAACAAATTAGGCCGCTTTAGTAGGTAACACGGAGGACCTCCCATATCCCGGCATACAAAATTATACTTTAATACTTTAGTTTTAATGCTTATTCTATATATCGTTGTTATCAGCATTGTTATCTATTCTTCTTATGCCTTCGCCTACGTCATTTACTTACATTATAGACTTTTATAAAGTACGGTAACATTACCATACTTTAGAAGATTTGTCATATCTATTATTTTAGTTCAAATTTGTACTCGGCCTGCAACGCAACTTCACAAAGCAACGGGTCCCTAAACTCTGCACCACATATGTCTAAGTGGGATATCGTAATTAAAAGCCGGGGCTCGACTTAGGGTAACTTAATGCAATTACAGTAGAATTTTTCGCGACATATGGCCGATGAAGCGACCGAACTACAGGTTTTTTGCGGTCGATATTAAGCGCAGTTTTTAGTTAGCTTTAAACTCGGCTTCTCTCATATTCCAATGGAATGTTATAATAGGATATTTTATTACTAATTCCTTAATTTCTGATATAAAATCATTGAATATGATAGAATATATCAGATTAAATGTTTTGTTTATTATAGCGTTTGCATTTAAATGGTAATATTGCCTTATTCAATTTTAAGGAAAATTAACAATCAATTACAATTCCAAATGACAGACATAAAATATTAGAAAACGACCCATACATAATCAGAATCAAGACAATATTTATATTTACGACAGAAGAATATAATAAACTACAAAATAGAATAAAATCCTTAACGTTGTTTTTAACTAATATCAGATCTTTTAGACTTCGAATAACAGTTGTAAAAGCCAATGTATGTTCCTGTGGCAAATTTACAGTTGTATGAAATTTTAGAGAAAATGATTAAACGACTATTTTCGAAGACAATTTTATACTGGAAAGATAATTTAAAATTGAAGTTCATTATTTGTTTTAGCAACTTCTCGCGGCTATAACTTTATGTTCTTATTATCTGTGTCAAAATTCATTGCGAACGTTTTAAGGATTTACTCTGGACAAAGTAATAAACAGAATTACTTTAGCTTTTATAATATTAACTGTGAACACTTAAAAGGATATATCTATACTCTATAAAAAAAACAGACAATATTTTCAGAATTGGCTCGCACCAATTGCATACTCAAATAATGAGAAATACTCGATGCAAGCGTCCCTGAGCGCTATGTTCATTACCGAGGGGCTGCCCCCCAAGAGACCGCTGAACCCAGAGGTGCATATGGCGTATAAATGTCCGTCGTATTGCACCAGCCCTTTTACAAGTGCCGTTGACGGTTTCAAAGTACCAACGTATTTGATTACGAATGCATTTTTTGTACCATCAATCTAGTTCGAGATATCATTTATAAATGCAAGGATATCGGACTGCGTTAAATTTAATCATTTATTTCCAATTATAATTACAATTGTAAATATTCTATTATACAGGTATGTTCTATTATGTATCAACCCGTTAATTTTATGAACTAAAACGGCTTGAGTGGTTTTCATTTGAACCGAAGTAATAAAACATAATATATATCTATACAATTTAGACCTTGAGAAGGTGCTTATAAATGTCAAAGTACTGCAATCAATTCGAGAAATAACACCGTCATTGAGAAAACCTGACAAGAAAAACGATATATATATTTATTGTTTATATACAATATGGGACCTCACGAATCATGAAAGACTAAGTTTCAAGAATTCGGTATTTTGACTTTAACATCCCAATACATTCTTGATAATTTGATGAATGTTCGCAAAAACCTTGAAAAGCTTGAGTTCGTAAAAGACCGGCATTATTTAAATACTAGAAACGGTGAGAAAACTGGTCGTCCCATGTTTCTTTCCTAGGTAATAGTGTCAGATTTTATAACAAAGTCCCAAAGCATGTTACCGATTTGCCGGACTATAAATTTAAGCGCCATGTTAATCGGGTTTTGGTGTCAAAGGGCTATTATAGAGTGGATCGATATGTGAACAATGGTGATGTCTGGAATTGACAGTTCCCTGTGCAGCCACTAATAACGATTGTAACGTGTAATTTATTTGAAATATGCATTTATTTATGTTAAAAGATAAACCCGATCGAGTTTCTTGCCGGTTCTTCTCGATGACTGGGTAATGTTTTCCGAACCGGTGTGGTAATGTTGACGTTCATAAGCGCCTTCTTAGGGCCTAAACTGAATAAAGTATATTTTGATTTTTTTTTTAATTACAAAAATTTCCATTTTTACAATTGCTTTTAGCGAATGTAGAGTTAGGGTCGTCTTTGTATCGTTTTCAGACATCACCATGGCATTGTCTATCGTAGAAATATACATAGCACATTTGCCATTCGACAGTAAATAATAATTCTTGCTGTATTATCATGTAATAAAAAAAAACAGTTTGCCAACAAGTCCATTTGGACAAGTGACCATTATTTTCATCATATTATCCTTTCATATTAGGAAATTATTGAAAACTGAAAGACTAGAATGAGCCTATGTACAGTATAAATAGTTTTTGATGTACGTACTAAAGTAGAGCTATCTGATTACGTACTCGATAATGGCATGTCTGTAGGGAGCGAACCATTGTAGTTATTGTGATCAGATGGCAAGTCGCCGCTAGCGCATATGTTGTCTGATTATTGTGTATTATGGGATCTACTAATTTTGATACATTTAAAAGATATACATAACGTATTTTAGATGAAATTCTCATTTTTAAAGGAGTCCTTTATTTGATTGAAAATATACTTACTATTATTCTATAATTTATTGGTCTATCAGTATTTAGAAGATGACAATGAAGCTTATATACAGTTTTCGGTTTTTGTCATGCCAGGAAGAAAACTGGGATAGCCTGCTAAGTTTGATTTCATATAGTATACTCTTTGTATATCACAGTCATTGCGCTGTACGATAGAGATAACTCTCTACACAACATTAGCCGGACGTCTAGTTCTTTTCCCCAATAAACCAAATCAAATGCCAGGTACTGTACATTTAGTGTTACAACTTTATTAATTGGCATATACCAAAGATACTTTTAAATATATTCTTTCTGGTGCGTGTAACTTCATTCTCGTGAAAAGGTTTTGTTGTTTTATGGCAACTTCTTGTTTGAGCTGAACGAATTATAGGTTGTCTTTAATTTGTCCTTACCTCTTAATCTTAAGACCTATTTTAACGAATTCAAGTAACCTCTTCTAAATTTTATAATTACTATTAAGCCCCTGTAGCGTAATAAAAGCGTAATGATATGATTACTTATTAAGTCACGAAACAATGAAACCATGTGTCAGTAGGAATCTCTTGAAAATCGGTTCAAACGCTTCGAAGATTAACCCAGAAGAAAAAATCAATATCTCAATTTAATATATACGTATATACAATTTCTGAACAACACCCAGAGGCTCATTTCTGAATTGTGCTTGCTAATTATGGAAAAAATCAATCATTAAAGTATCAAAATTGTTGTACAAAAGTATTGTCACACCATACAATATTCATTATTGGCTGGCATTGTGCAAGACTCACATGTATTTGCGCAAGCGTAGAACGATGAATGAAAACATTTCATCCCGACAAGTGGGTATTAACGGTTTGCTAATAAATAACATTGTAATTGATAAGTACTACCACATTTGTGAATATATGAGTTTTAGAAACTTTTAACCTAATTAAGTATATACATAAGTATTACGTTAAAACGTAGTAAGCATAAAGCCAATTAAATTGAGTAATTATAGGTAGGTTTTTTTTATGCTTTATAGGTAAACGTTTTGATATTAAATGACGCTTGACCTAGAGGGAGACTGGCTCTCAAGTGCAGCTGCCGGAACACACCAACAGGTGCTCGGCGACAGATTTTCAACTTGAAGGTGGTAGCTAGCCAGACGGACTTAGAAAAAGCCCTACCACCGTGCTATGGTTTCATCATGATGTTTTCCTTCACCGAAAGCTCCGACTCAGTTGCTTGGATTCGAATCTACGTCCTTCGACGCTGTGTCCGAACACACTACCAACTGAGCCATCATCGCTTCAAATTATGATCTTATAGATTAATGAAGTACCTACGGGATATTGTAAGGAATTTGGAAAAGAAAGAAAGGTGTGTCCAGACCACAAATTCATATAATAGACATCTACTGTATTTGAGAAAATATACAAATATTCGAATAATAGTCAATATAAACATTTAATACCAAATAGCTAAAATAATAACTTTCCCTTTAACAAGGTCAAAATACCCAATACGAATCTCTTAAAAAACTATTTAACGCATCGCATATGTTAAGGGCACCACTGGCCGACCATGGGGGTGCATTGTCCTATTCGGCTTTTACACCATATGTTACGAAAATTCATAAAAACAAGTGTTCAGCAAATCCTACTTTAATGCATTGTGATTATTCTCTACAATCGACTCGCTTATGAATCCGAAGAACATTTTGAACCTTATGTAGGCAACTTTAAAGATAAAATTGATCCCAAAAAAATAGAATGGTAAATTTAAAATTTCAGATGCAAGTATAAAAATCAACTTTAATTGTTCAGAGTTTGAGTCTAGAATTAGTAAAATAACTGCAATAGCAAAAATAAGTATAGTTGTAACTCAAATAGGCGGTAGAACAATAATATACCAAAATAATACTACAGATGATTTATAACTTAAACTCAAAGATAATAAGATTGATATTGGATCAGTGTATGTTCCAAAATAAAATTCAAAGAATAATCATAGGGTGAACGATATAAAATAAAGAACTATTGATAATATAAAGGGGATGATTACAGCTCTACCCGCTATGCATTATTCACTATTGTTAGAGATCGAAGGACCATATGGTAACCCGGTATTAGTACTCTTCTGAACTGTGGGATTATGCTAAACATATTTTAATAAAGAGCACAGGTGAATTGACCATTTATGTGTTTCATTTAATTTCAAATAGTAGTATAAAATAACTAATTTTTGACTCTTTAATTTAAGTGTGAAATAACTTTAGATTTTAGTAGTCGACTGTCTTATGCCCGGTTTCTGAAGCCGTCAGTTAAACTATCAATAGCTATTGATTCAATAACATTAACATAAGACAAGAGGCTTTTAACTGTCAATACGTTTCTGAACACAGAATGAGACGTAGACTGATATTTCTCGTGTCATTGTGTGTTCAGAAACCCAATTTGACAAGTTATCGAACCGATAGCGCTATTAAACAGATAAACTACAGTTAGAAATGCTTCAGAAACCGGGCATAAAACAAAAGTGTAATATTAGATATTAAAAATCTACTACCCAACTTAAAGTGTAATTGTATACAGATATGCTTTTAAAATTTCTATGCTACCATACACCATATATAAACATTAATAGAGCAATAAAATACAAACGGTATGTGCAATTATTACCTTATAACATTTTTCCTCATCATCTGCTTTGTCAATTTTGAATGTAAATCTAACATTTACGAGATTTACCATTACTAGAGTTACTCCAATTCTTTTATTCAGTAATTTGGAGCTTGAGTAACAATTCACTTAATTTTATTTTACTATCTCATGGGTCTTTGACTGTATCTCTGTTATGCATTCATACTAAGCATAAAATAGCGTTCAGGTTACCAAGGGTCGGTGCCAGAATACACAGACAGACAACAAATTTAAGTCCTAGTAAAGTAGATCATGCAAAGTAAACGTAAAGTGTAAAATGACGAAAATATATATTTAGAAATATAAAGACCTTTAGATGATGCATACAATCTGCTTCTAAATGATCAGAAAGAAATTGCACTGCAGCAATATTTATGCAAAATAAAAATGCTTTATATAATTTAGGCCCTCAGTAGGCGCTGGTAAATGTTAAAACTCTAACACTGGTTCAGAAAATAACTCAGTCACCGAGAAAAGCCGGCATGAAACTCGATCTGGTTTACCTTTCTATTACTCAGGTATATTTGTATTAGAAGTCGCTGTAGTCATAGTTCTAACAGTCAGTCTTCAAAGAGTGGTGTCATATCCAGACAGCACTATCGTTCACGTAATGCTTCACCATATCACATAGTGTTCGTACATTAAAACCTGCTTGGCGTGGTGCTTGAACTCGTTATCCGACAAATATAATATGCTTTGAGACCTTATTATAGTACCGAACAATATTACCTAAAAAACTTTTACTGGTCTTACTGGGTGTAAGACAATCGATGATTAATTTATGGTTATGTCTCTTATTGACAAAATCTAGCTTACGTCATCGACCTAGTCATGTTTGGCAATTAATGTTACTTCGTTAAAGGTAAGAAAGGATCATATTCTGACATTCCCCAAAACCAATAAAACTTTTGATTTATACATTGTTGTATAAGTAAGTGATAAACGTGGGCAAAAGGTCACATCTGCGACTTTGATTGAACAAGACTCCCGAGGATCGAAGAGGCGAATCGAATGTCGTCTCGTACGACAGATTAGTTGCCGATCTTGTTGACGTTGTTTCGATTGTTTCTTGCTTAGACACGTCCCGGAGGAGCGGCTTCTTGATTGAGATTGGAAGTAAATCGACAATGATTTATACGTTCGAAATTATCTTTGTAGCTAGTATTTTGTTCAGAATGATGTAATATTTGCCTTTACTCTATCAAAATTGTATTTACGCCAATCAAATAACCTTATATTTGTCCCAAATCATGAAAATTATTAATAACCTTATCGAGACATTTAGATAAAGATTGGTATTCAACTAAATACCCGCTAATTTATTACAAAACAGGATTATATTACCCCAATCCCGGCACGAGATAGGACCCTCCGTCAACACTTTACCCGGTGCGCGTGTGTTGGTCGCGTGCCTTCTATTACTTATCAGGTTGCTGGCAAACCGATGGATTTGTACACAATCATTTTGACTTATTGGATAATTTGCTATCAATTGATGTTTGATCCTTTTTCTCTTCATTGAGCTTTACGTATTGGTCAGTTTTTTTATTTCCATTGAACTAATAATTCCAATTCTTTTTAAGAAGATACTTATTCAAGTTTTGAGTTCGGTGTATCCATTATAAAAAATTAGTTGCTTCTTAGATTAACTAAGGACATTTATCTTAAAGTTTACATTCTCTTGTAATTACTCAACTCGTGCTCAATAAATAAATATATAAGACTATAGGATAAGAAGAAGACGTATAAGATATTATCAAATTTAGAGAATAAAGAATATATAAAAATATAAAATTTAAAACAAAAGAACCGTATCATCAATCAAGTTCCTGCTAAAAAATTATTCCATTTCTATAATATTGCATATTAGTAATGATAACGCTCGATTCTCATGGCCACCAGTAAAGATTTAATCTGGTATTAACACTTTTAGCTAATAAATAGAAGCGGTTCTAATATACCGTTGTCGAAATATTGTTGTGCTCGGTGACTCATTTTACTAAAGGGGTAATTCTCTTAAGACAAGTTCATTAGTACGATATTTTTTACTGAAATGTTATATTAATAACACAAGCATGTTAATGACCCAATATAAACAAGTCGTCTGTCTGAAAAAAAAAACTGAGGAATTATTACCCTAACTCAGGATTCATTACCCAATTTCAGTACAATGATATAGGTACGAGTTTATATTTTCTTGCAATATTTTTCTTATCGCCTTCAATCAAGTCTTTCAAATGAAGTTCAAATTAATAAATGCATCCCAGGTGGAAGAAATACTTTTGTTCATACCTAGATTCGAACCTCCGAAGATCATCTTCTTTTAGTAGAATATAGCATACAGGTATGTAGTCTGTTAGATATTATATGGCCATTGCAGGCTGTTTATATTTAATAGACTAGTAATCCTAACTGAAGCTAGCCAATAAATGCAGATACATCTGAGACCTAAGATGAAACTGTTCATAGTAGTCCTAACGGAAGCTAGCCAATAAATGCAGATACACCTGAGAACTAAGTTAAAACTGTTCATATACCATTATGCGTTGCTAGTCATTTCCTTTTGACTGGAACACTATAGCAAACCGGCACTAATATTAACACTCTTAAATCGTATGTGTACTAACCATTTCCTTAATAAGTCTTAGATAAAATGAAATTTTAAGAAAGCTACGAATAGGTGTATTCGATGTACTCAGTAAAATCTACTTACAAAGTGTCGATATTTTTGAAAAAAAAAAAAAACATTTGGCAAATCTGTCACAAAAACAAGAATGACAATCCATCGATTGGACACGTCTAAACGGATGTTGCTTTAACATTTATGGATGGTCGCTTAATGAGATGTCATACTGACGACTGTCCCTTGCAGGATGATAGATTGACGACTGCCTCAGGGTAAAAGTCCTTACTTACTACCATTATTTTCATACAGATACCCAAAATCTTTATTTTAACTTTTTTTGTTTATGTAGAAGAACGTATTCTGTTTGATGCGAGCCTTCTTGTATGTCACAGTTCTGGTATAAGTGGGCCCAGATCCAGAGATATAACGTGAAATTAGTTTAAAATGGCTGTTCTGCATCTAGTGTGAAAAGTTAAGGAACGGAATGTTCATTAGGTTATATAAAACACTTCATCAAAGTTTTTTAAAATAAAAAATTACAGTTTCAAACCATTTCCTTACTTAACAATTTAGGTACGACACGTATTAATTTATTAAATTACTAGCTATTTCTCGCAGCTCCACATGCGTTGTTTTATAATTGTATATTACTTCTTATAAGATCAGCTACCTGTTAGTGAAAGTTCAGTGAAAAATGGTTTAAATGTTTTGGAGATAGTATTGCAAAAGAAGCCACGGGTAAAGGGTAATCCAAAATAAAAAAAAACTTTATTTACTTCTTATAACGTCAGCTATCTGGCAGTGAAATTCCCGTGAAAATAGGTCCAATCGTTTTGGAGATAGTACTAGAGACGAAGCCACCGATGACAGCTAGTCTAAAATAAAATAGCCCATGTCAGTCGCTGTAATTTTAACTATCTGTGAATGAAATTTTTATCAAAATCAGTCCAGCCGTTTCGGAGATTACCCGAAACATACAGAAAGACAGACAGACAAAAATTTTAAAAATTGTATTTTTGTTATCAGTATCGTGTATACGTTCATATCTAATCAGTAATAAGTCATTATTTTGATATTACATACAGACACTTCATTTTTATTATATATATAGATAGATATACACAAGCGACACCACTTAGTTAAAGTTAAGTAAATTTCTTAGTTGAAGCTGTGCTTACTGGAAATTACAAGGGAATGCGGTGATGGTTCATATAGTACGCACTTATTCCTCATGTTACATAGCTTAACAACATACATGTTAAAAATTACGCTCGAGAATGTATCTACGAATTAAAAAAAAAATGTAGAAATCAAATAAGTCGTTCTCAAAAATAAGGAAGAATCGACTGATAAGCAAAATTCTTCTTACATTTATCTTCATTGGCATTGATTTCAACTGTTCATTGGAAGGAAACATGAAGTGAAGTAACAAATCTTTATAAAAAAAAAGTAGTGTGTACTTATGTACACGCGTTAGAAGTTATACTTCTTTGGCGTAACGAGATAAAAATCTTTTTTAAAATTTTTTATCTTTCGCCTTATTCTACGTTTGTAGAAAATACGACAGTAACAATAGACAAAAAGGTATTCAATACATACATACTTTGTTTTTTATAAAATGTTGACTATAGCTAACTTCAGCGTGTCGGTTTTTCGTGACGGTGTGTGCGCGCATCGTGAAAATTTACTCTCATCATTTTTCCCTAACGCGCCAAAAGAAGTGTATAACTTCAAAAAAAATCTCTTTCTCGCAATAAGATCGTATAAACATAATTTTCAAACAAAAGCAAAAACATGAAACAATCGTAAAGATTCAATATTATCGGTTATGTTCATTACTGGTCATGAAAAAGTTGGAACTGACCGTTGATCCTGAGATAAGGCCATTTGTAGATTATTACCGAGTATAAAAAGATATAATGGTAACATAATTTTCATAGTGAATAGAGGAAGTGTCAGACTTGTTTGTATGAAATAAAATTGTTGGCAAAAATGCATTTGTAATACGTACTCGTAGAATTCAAATTGAAATGACAAATATGTAAGCAATTGCACTTCCAGTTAGTGAATTTCCCAATTATGGGTAAGTCTTTTAACAGATTTATCTATACATCTATACATACATATTATAAAAATGAAGTATCTGTATGTAATATAAAAATAACGACTTTTTACTGATTGAATATGAACGTATACACGATACTGATAACAAATATATTTTTTTTTAATTTATGTATGGTCTGTCTGTATGTTCCGGGTAATCTCCGAAACGGCTAGTCCGACTTTGACAGAAATTTCACTGACGGATAGTTAAAATTACAGCGGGTGACATAGGCTATTTTATTTTAGACTATCTTCTACCCATAGCTTTGTTTGCAGTACTATCTCCAAAACGTTCGAACCATTTTTACGGAACTTTCACTAACAGATAGCTGATCTTATAAGAAGTAATTTACAATTATAAAAAAACGCATGTGGAGCTGCGGACAACAGCTAGTATAACATAAAAACAAACATTCTCTTTTTCAAATGAGATTCGTTTGGTTCATTCGTCGTTTCGAAAATCTCATTAACTTACCGAAGATAAAATAAATGGAACAGATTTTCATTAAGCACCATCGAATCGTCGAAAAAATGGCTAAAATCTGACAAATGGCTTTCCTTTAACGTCTGCACCCATCTTATTATCGTTACCCACTACCGAACAGAACTCATTTCGAGTCTTCTTTTAACTCGTACATAAAAAGTTTTTCATTCAAAATTGACTCTAATCGACATTAATATAGTGTTGCATTTACTTCAATATGATCTTTAATATTAGCTCTATCATCGAAAATTATGTTTTCAACTTTATTTGAATCGCCTTTAGGTGTAGTTTCATTTACAATACCATCGAAGAGGATATCAATTTGAGAAGTAGCGTCTGTGTTAATAGCATTATACGCAATCTCATCCATACACTCGGGGGTTATACCGTCTATGGAAGAATTATCATTTTTTATGCGACATATAAAACATATTTATAGCAATCATAATCGTTTGAGGTTTTTAGTGATACGTTTGACCTAAACAAATAAAAAAAAAATGATTTTTTTTATTTACTATTTATATGTTTTGTTGAAGAATTTAATATAAAATATTCAACAGTCTCACAAAAGATATTTTCTTCTATATGTACATAGTAATTTAAAATTGTTCCAATGATAAGTATTCCTCAAATTTGAAGATACATTTAATTTAAAAAAGCTCAAATTAATTCACTACAGCATTAAATTATATTTATTTGAATGTTGTGATCTATTCAAATTTTATTCTGCACACAGTACAGATAGATTGACGAAGTAAAACAGAGTTTTCAATATCAAAGCGCCACTGTAAAGCTGACCCTACCGCAACTCCATGCGCTCTCAATTCACGCCAGTTATTATTATCTTGACCCGGTGATTGAGCTCTCCTGCTCTCCATCGTTTATCGCCTTCTGATTGGACGACTCTACTCTTTCCCGCCTCTCGCTTAGCGCTTATTGGCCCATCTCGCCACGCCCCTGCAACTTTTAGAGACACTGCTAAGGGTAGTTCTAAGCCCCACTTATATAATTTTCACCCTTATGTTATCTTCACATTCGTATTGTGACTGTCGGGTAGTACGCACGCGTTTCGTAGTTACCGGCGCGATATAAGTGTAAAAACTTTTAGTTTCGAGTGCGATAAATTAAATGAGAAAACAATGACAATGGACGTTCAGAATAATTATCAAAATTATAAAGAAACATCTCCTGATTCCAAGGAGACTAATTTGAGCATCGAAAGTGCCAGAACTTCACAGTTTAGTAAAACAGAGATGTCAACTGTCGTGAATCAACGTAAAGGTTCGAAGCGATCTTTCGATGTGGCTTTCCTTATGATGCCAGATGAGAAACTTCGGCAAAAACAACCTGAAAAGCAGTTGCGAGTATCCAAACAGCTATTCAATCATGATAACTGGGAGCAACCCACGAAGAGAGTGCCCGACTTCTACAAACATGGAGAATACCCTGGGGAAAATTCTATGGACATAAAAGACCAAGAAGAAGATAGAATCAGAGTAAACAATAATATATCGCCGAGTTTCAGTCCTGATATCAATATAGACGTGGGAACAGACGAGTATCCAAATAAATCCGTATACTATAGTGATTCAGAAAATTCGGATAGATCTCGCAGTCGTCCCAACTCTAATGAAAGTGCGGCACGTCCGCCAAAATTCTTGCCTGAGTATAAAAATAAGATTTTTGACGACCCGACATTAATAAGCATGCAGTCTCGTGCTCGATATGAGAAACTGCCAGAAGCATCGCCAAAGAGCGCTTTTACAAAAGTTTCCCATTATACTGCAAGATCTCCCAATCCTTCAATGAGCCCAGACAATTTACTTTATCAAAACTCTGTCAGTCCACCTTTGTCTGCTGCCAGCCCACCTGCAAGCTATAATAAGCCACCTAGCTTCAATAATTTGTTGACTCCTGCGCATCTTTTAAACGGCAATCATTTCTTCAAAAGCCAAAGTATGTCCACATTATCTCCAAATTATTCTGACGCTGGTATGCAGCAACGACCGATCGCATTTAATAAAGGTGTTGAATATCATGAAAAAACTACAGATCAAAAAGTATCGGCAAATAAATTAAACTTTTTACCATTTAGACCAGAGATACCTTACTTACAAGCAGGCACATCCTATCCAGTTCAGCGTGCAGAATTTTCAACAACCGAACACTGATTTTATGAAATTTCCAGTACCATCTCGGGAGCCAGTTAACCCTCTTATTTCCAATCCTGCAGCAGCTATTCTGAGCACTCTGCTACCACCGACACTAGCAGCATTCTCATTACCGGCCCAGAATGTGTGTGCAAAATGCAGTATAAGTTTCCGCATGACCTCGGACTTAGTGTATCACATGCGCACTCACCATAAAAGCGAGAGCACCGTCGATCCGAACAGGAGAAAGAGAGAAGAGAAACTGAAATGCCCCGTATGCAATGAGAGTTTCAGAGAAAGACATCATCTTACAAGACATATGACAGCCCATCAAGACAAAGAAGGTGATTTAGACGACGTGACCACGGGACAGAATATCACCAAGAAAAATAAGCAATTATTTCCACATAATGGTGGTTCTGTACTACATAAATAAAACGGTGCAAATTCACATGGTAATTTAAAAAATTAATTCGGCAAAGTCGCATTTTAAACTTACACCCTTTTACCCCTAGAGACTATTTGTGAATGTATGATTTGGAACTTTGTGAAGCACTGTCATTGAAAATTGTTTTATTACCCGATTGAAAATTGTTTGAACGATTTCGTCGCGTTGTTGTTTGTTATTATTACTATGAATATATTTATTCTCTACGTGCAATATTAGTTGTTAAGTATTTATTTTGTAAATAAATCATGTTTGTAGATGGATATTAAATTATTGAAGTGAAAATAAAATTACTATCTTTTATTATCACGAAGCATAAAAATGATTTTACAGCTTTAGAATATTAAGTTTATTTAAAAAAAAAAAACTAGCTGAGCCGGCGAACTTCGTACCGCCTAACAGTCGATTCTTTAAATATATTTTTTTAATACTTAATCTGCTATTCGGGATCATAGTATAAATATTGACATTAATATTTATCCGATACTAGCGTCACTCAATTGTTTTGCCTTCCCGGAACCTCTCCACTAACACTTAAACTTTATGCTATAGTATTAAAGTTCAAATTGAATTTTAATCGTTTGTATCGTTTAGAAAGGAGTATAGAAAAGTTACGTTTTTAGACTTTTTCAGGCATTTTTTTAAATTTTTCTCTCCGTAAGAATCATCCTCGTACTTCAAGGAATATTCTAAAAAAATAATTAGCGAAATCGGTTCAGCTGTTATCGAGATTTGCGCTTAGCAACACATTCAGCGATTCATTTTTATATTATAGATAGATAACGACACACTTCACAAACATAAAGATAGATAGATGTATAACAAAATCTACAAATATGTTTCTTATTACAAGTGGCATGATAATAATTACTTAGAGAAAAACACATATTATTCAAATTGTTATATTTCTGTATCTGAAATCACACTAAATATTTAATCAATTATCAGAATAATTATTACTTTTGTGTAAATTTAACACACATTTAATAGGTTTTAATTAATATAAAGTCTAATATGTTTTTATTATAAAATCCGCGCTACCACTTGGCTAATGTAATTTAAAAACGGGGACGACATCCTACCCTTGCCCGTTCGTAAGAACACGAATATTTTCAACATAGCATTTCAATCACTAACGAGGCGTAGCGTGACCGAATGTATAAATAAGGGTTCTCGATAAAGTTGTCTCATCTACCCCTTGTGTAGCCATTTCCTTTCCTCCTCCCTCATTTACATTTCACCGTAAATATTTTATCATAATCTATAAACGGAGCGATAATGTATTCCTGTCTGCGGATGTCGCATATCTGGTCAATATCCTGCAGTGGTGGTAGAGCTATGCTGAAACTATTACTGGTTTCAGAATAAATGGGTCGGCTCGCCCGGGGTAGACCACTCTCTCACAGTAAGCCGACGTGAAGTAACAGTGCTTGCACTGTTGCGTTTCGTTCGGTCAGTGAGAGCGCCGGAGGCCCACATATTTAAAAGGCCGGCAACGCACTTGCCCCTGGTGTTGCTAGTGTCTATGGACGGCGGTGATCACTTACCATCAGGTGAGCCACCTGTTCGTTTGCCCCCTATAATATAAAAAAAAAATGGTATTAGACTTTGAGGGTGTTCGGATTCAAGCAGTGTTCAAGCAGCAATTTTTAATCATAGGTAGAGCGTGCCGTCACGACAATGACTGTCAAAGAACTGAGCTACCATCAAGTAAAGTGTAATTCAATTACCAATATAGAACTAAAATCCCTTTATTATAATTATAAAATTTCCTAATCAATTATTTATCGGAATAGCTACTTTGTTTTTTTTAATTGTATCTCGTGTTAGACCTCA
This sequence comes from Antheraea assamensis, assembly GCA_035772565.1. Lineage (NCBI taxonomy): Eukaryota > Metazoa > Arthropoda > Insecta > Lepidoptera > Saturniidae > Antheraea > Antheraea assamensis. Next base: position 5,671,448 of record JAQQSE010000009.1, read on the forward strand.
ATTACGTATTTAAAGTTAGTTTAGATGGAGTATAAGCTCTAAAGCGAAGTGACTGCGTTACACTAGAATGGGTTGGGTATATATTCTCAAATTTATGTTAAGTTACGCCAGACGTATCTAAAAATGTCCTAATCAAACGTTCAGGTCATTGCAAGATTCGTAACAAATATGGATGCAGATTACTATTCGCTTTTCTTTCTTCGTTATCGCGGGGTACGAGATTTTAAACCTTCATCATACTACTTTTACAATACCTCACTTTTAATTCGCGCACTGTTATTCATCATTACTGTCTTACCTTTATAGCACTTAAGTAGGGTCGGCACAACATGCTTTCCTTTTCCACTCTCCCCTGTCAAAAGTCATCTCAGTATTTACACCTTTTATACACATATCATTTTCCACACTATCCATCCACACCTTTTTCGGTCTTCCTCTACCTCTATATCCGTCCACTTTCAAATTCAAAACTTTTCTTGTTATATGACTTCCATTTCTTCTCCTAAAATGCCCATACCATGCTAACCTATTACTCCTCAACTTCTCTGTCACTGGTGCTATTTTGAAACTTCCTCTGATATACTAAACTTTCAATTACTAAACAGACTAATTAATTGATGAATATTTGTGAGAATTATATTTTTTTATCAATAATTATCAAAATTATTATAATACGCTGGAAGCAAGCCCAAGGCACGATTGATTCGTTCGAAATGGTCCGAAACAAAGAACGATTAAAGACGTTACTATGAATTAGTTAAAAGCTAACAATACGTGTAGGTACGCCCAATTAATAACATTTTAATATATTAACAAGTTTTATAGTTCCTCAAGATGGAATGTCGGAGAACGGTATTTAAAGTTATATGCAATGTCAAATTTTTAATCCATTTTACTACTTCTAAATCGAATTACCTTACAAAATTAATTATTTTTACGTTTCTTTTGAAAGATATAAAAAATTTACTATTTTACGTGCCATTTTAATATGTACACTTCGCTAATTTGGAAGAAGTTTCTCTATGTCTTATTGAATTTTATAGATTTAATGAAAATTTATCTTTTAACTTATATTACCCGACTTCGCACGAGTACAATGTAGTTGTGATGTCATGGGTGTGTAAGTGATATCTATCCATTTTTTTGTAAATATTTACAGTTCTTCAGAGTCATAGATGCTGTTTTTGTTGTGTAGAATTTGAAGTCTGTGTAAACGAGTATTTGTTGAAATGGTATACGGTAAATGGTAAATTTGACCTACATTAAATGTCTAGACTAATAGAAATATTTAATTGGATATAGAATTAATATTGTTCAAAATGGTGTCCCAAGTAAGTTATGATTTCTTTCTTAACATACTAGCGGCCCGCTCCGGCTTCGCACGGGTATAAAATATATAGCCTATGTCATTCACTGAAAAAATGATTAAAATCGATCCAGTAGTTTTGATTTATTCATTACTGCCCGTGGCCCGCACGCGTTAAATTTGGAGTAACCTCAAAAATAACAGTATTTCTCCACTATTCAATTTATGTTATTATACATATAAACCTTCCTCTTCAATCACTTTATCTATTAAAAAAACGCATCAAAATCCGTTGCGTAGTTTTAAAGATTTAAGCATACATAGGGATATAGGGACAGAGAAAGCGACTTTGTTTTATACTATGTAGTGATAAAAAATCAAAATGGTTACTGTGGGCTGCCCACTGGAGATAAACATATACCATTGCGGGATTCCGTAGTACATTGTATTCATATATCGTCGCTTAAAAAAACAAAAGAACACCGCGCTAGTCAATTTGACTCAGTTTACAGGGAACTGAAAAAACTGTTTTTATTTTTTATGAATATTTAAATTTACATGTTGTAATTAGTGATTGGAAATTAAGCTGTGCGGTCTTTATTGGTTGAAACGTTCTAAAAGATGATATATAGTATGATGCCTTATGATAATATTTATCCAATGACATTTATCAGTAAAAGCCGACAATTTTCGACTTAAGCGGTGTTGTTTGCTAAACGACGGTATATCATAAGGTTGTTAGTTAAGTTAGGTAAGTTTTTGTAGATGGTAGAGCTACGCTGAAACTATTACTGGTTTCAGAATGAATGGGTCGGCTACGCCCGGGGTAGTACCACCCTCTCACAGAAAGCCGACGTGAAGTAACAGTGCTTGCACTGTTGCGTTTCGTTCGATCAGTGAGAGTGTCGGAGGCCCACATATATTAAAAGGCCGGCAACGCACTTGCAACTTCCTTGGTGTTGCTAGTGTCTATGGACGGCGGTGATCACTTACCACCAGGTGACCCATCTGTTCGTTTGCCCCCTATAATATAAAAAAAGGTCCAGCCAGCATTTGTAATGTAAGGGCCCGAAATTTGATTACACATTTACACACATTACATAAAAAATGCTCTAAATAATTTGAAGCACTACAGAACACACAGACAGATTTGAAGAGCGACTGTCTTATACTATTTATAAATGATTAATGAAACAAATATAATGGAAAATGGAAAATAATAATGCAATTTAGCACTTCATGAAAATTTTTCCGAACATAAGGAGAATAAAGAACATGCCTCGATAAAATAATAATTTTCCTCGTAAATATTTAAACATTAAAGGAAATCATAAAAAATCTCTCAGTAAGTCATATCATCTCCATCATAGTGGGGTACGACCCCTACATTCAGCGTGTCTAAAGTCCAGAACTAAATGTATGCGAACGACCATGTTCCCATGTTAGTGGGTGGATGGATTAACACACCATGGATATTTGGACCATTGGCTCGGCTGCCATGGTGAATTGCTATGGGAAATCATGGTGCAGATTGTTTTTGTTGTTAAATAGGGGACGGTGTCATAGGTTATTAGATAAAGATTGATCTGCTTCGTACTTCTACTGTTTTGTCCTCTCTGAATTTTCATTTTTCGCGTCTATAATTTCAAATATTTTAGTTCCATGATCGTTTAAATTGAAATGGGAATCGTTTGATTTTTATTAAGCTATAGACGTAGATTAAGAATTAAACATGTTCCACTGGGTTTTTAAATTTGTATTACTGTTGTCACAAGTCGCGTTGTTAAGTATTTATTGAGTGACGACGGAGTTCGGTCCACGGAAACACAATCTCGCATATGTCGTTTATTAACGCAAGCGATCGGTGCAGAGGCTGCGTAAACGTGACTGCCTGACTGACAATTCCATACCCATAACCTAAAGCTATATGGTACCCCACACTGTGATATCCACTTCACTAAGACTATCTTAGAAAGAATACCAAAGTTGCTCAGAAACCATGTCCTGTGAGCTTTAATTCCTTAATACGTAGCTGCATCACAACAAGGACCGTCAACAGGCTGCGGATATCTGATTGATCACCGTTATTTCCGAATTGTACTCTACTTACCACGGGACAATATGCCGTCATAACGGCACTCGACAGTACCTCTAAAAAACCTTACCTGGTCTTGTATTGTCATAAACCTATAACTATATCGATTACTAACCATTTCATATTCGATTTTGAAGAATTCCATGGTATACCTTCGAAATGCAAGGTCCATTAACAATGAAATTGAAAATAGGTTCTCTTGAAAATATTCCTTTTCGAGTTAAAAAAAAATACCGAAATCGCTTTGTAAATGGCGAAGTTATGAGGTAACAAGCACAAGAAAACAAAACCGAGTTCATAGCTTCTTCATCTTTGAAGTTGGATAAAAAATCGACTTCAAGTAACTCACGTGCTCAATTCTGTCAAATACATAGTACACTATATGCTGCCCTAATATATAAGCTACTAAAATACCTGAATATATTTCTAATCCGTACACTGTATATACGAACAAACAGACAAAACGGCTGAAGTGATTTTGATGAAATTTTTTGTGTGAGTTTCAGATGATTCCCGGATGGTTTATATATAATTCGACCCGTTAGGTGGCGCTGCGATATGTTTCTACGATATTTTTTATTTTCAGGGCAGAACAACTTCTGCCGGGTCCGCTAGTGAATATGATAACATGAATGCACTTAGCATCTCTCTTTCTCTCCTATTTTTCAACTGATTTTCCTTTTTTTTTATTTTATTCGATGGCTATTGTCGTCCTTTAGTGTAATTAATAGAAATAAAAAACAATGAAATGTTTTTTTAATGCAATGATTATAGTCCGCTCGTAGGCATATTAACCTCAATAATGTTCAAACTTAATAAAAACAAGAATTATGGTCGAATAGCGATTACTAGATAATCACTAATCTTCTATATATAAAGAGATGAAGATAAAACAGTTCATTACATTTCTCTCTGTTTGTCAACCTATTTTCTGAAGTTATACTTCTTTTGGCGCGTTAGGAAAAAATGATGAGAGTAAATTTTTACGATGCGCGCGAAACACCGTCACGAAAAACCGACACCCTGAAGTTAGCTATAGGCAACATTTTATTCAAAACAAAGTATGTATGTATTAAATACCTTTTTTTCTATTGTTAGTGTCGTTTTTTCTACAAACGTAGAATAAGGCGAAAGATAAAAAATTTCAAAAGATTTTTATTATGTTACGCCAAAGAAGTATAACTTCTAACGCGTGTACATAATTACACACTACTTTAAAAAAAATCCTTTAGTAACTGTTAAAAAGTTTTAATGTTATCAATTTAAAAAAAAAAAACGTTTTTTGAACACCGTCGAGGAGTCAAAAAGCCTTTATTTATAAATCTCTATTCGAGATACTTCACGGTCCTTACGTTTACTACAATATTAATACAGCCTTTAGCAAAAACGTCTATGATATTTATTAATTATGTTCGAATTCCGTCCACTGGACGGTCACTAGTACGTCGAAATAATCAATATAATATGCATTATTGTATTGAGATAATATTACAAATAGCATAAAGTTACACAAAGCATAAAGTTATAAACTCAATAAACAGTAGAAATATGCAGAAACAAGCTTAAAGTACTTCAAAACACAAGTTCATCGGGACAAACAATGTAAGTGTAGTGAGTGGATGCGCACAAACGCGCGAAGTTCACAGGGTGTCCCGAGATAAGCGCGAGGAAAGCAATATTTTTGCTCGCTCGCCGAACCGTAAGTAATTCAATAGAAAATATTCATATTGGGGACAGTGCGCGGCGCCCCTCGCTCTATACTTACGATACAGTGTGTTGTATTTCGAACTGGACTCTCATGTTTGTGCTTTTTTTTTCACAACAAAAGTAAAATTCTTATATTTTTTAATAAAATAATTGTTTTTCTTTAGGTTAGCGTTTGACCACAACCTCATCTGTTAAATTATGACGTGGTTTAAGATGTTAGTCACGCTAAGCCTAGAGGGAGACTGGCACTCAAGTGTAGCTGCCGTAACACACCAAAGTTAACTAGTAACGTAACTAGATAAAATAATAAATAACTGTTTTTTTTAATACTTTATAGGTAAATGGTTTTGACCACAACCTCATCTGATATTAAATGATGATGCGGTCTAAGAGGGTAATCACGCTTAACCTAGTGGAAGACTGGCTCTCAAGTGCAGCTGCCGGAATACACTAACAGATGCTTGGCGACAGATTTTCAACTTGAGGGTGGTAGTTAGCCAGACGGACTTAGAAAAAGCCCTACCATCATGCTATGGTTTCATCACGATGTTTTCCTTCACCGAAAGCACCGACTCAGTTGCTTGGGTTCGAACCTACGTCCTTCAACGCTGTGGTGATCAAATTAAAGTTAGATTTCCCCTTTTTAGCCTACAAACCTATGGAAATGATTAGGTATCTATTAAATAATTACAGATTATTCTAATAATCTATACTTGCAGTATAGGAGCCGTTGGTTACAGGCGGCACAGAGCCGTACGCTGTGGGGATCGTGTGGTGAGGCCTATGTCCAACAGTGGACCTCTGTAGGCTGAGATGATGATGATGATACTTGCAGTAATTAAGTAACACCATTGCGAATAAAAATAAAAATAAAAGTGTCAATTTTTGTACGGAATAATATTAGAAACGACTTCACCGGTTTTGACGAGACTTTTAAAGGTAGATAAAGAATTGTCTCGTCTAATATTAATTCCAGTATTAATAAAATTTAAGAGAAAAAAGTTTAAATCAGTAAAATATTAATGAGAAGTAAAGAGATATGTTGACATTATAATTAAAAAATAAAATTAATTTTTGTAGTTGAAACTTGTACTTCTGAAAAAATAAAAAACCATTAATAAATCATAATTAACTATTAAATTAAATAAATATTATGATATAATACTTCAAATATGTGAACTCTGTATTTATAAGAAGATTCTATCGCATTTATCTTAATAGTTCTTATAAAATGAATAAATAAAATAGCAAAATACCGAAACTTAATGCATTCTATCACATAGTATTCTACATATTCTGCAATGATTATTTTATAACAATTAATACATAAACGAAGAGTTTCCTGTATATATTATTAAAGTACTTAATTTTTTTAATTTGACCACACCCTATACATAAACTAGAATCATGTTTGCTCGCAGACGTTCGCGATGACGGATGTCGTCCGTAATACGGAGCGAGACACATTTGAATACTGCTCGGCACCGTTCCACACAGATTGAAGATACGAGGGCTATTCATCGCCTACGCTCTCGTAACACTAGCGGCTGTTAATGTCGCTCAGATGGAAAAATTTCCAAAGAAATGTCGATACGGCTAGATATTCCCTTACTTTTCTCATATGTGTCTATATAAGCAGAGGGTACTCTGTGTATATAATTTTATTTATACATTTTTTATCAATGTTATGTGTTCTTACATAACCTTCACCAATTTGTATCGTACATAAGGTCGAAAAGATGTAGAAAGTTCCAGAATATTTAATGATATATTGAAGGAAATTTTAAAAATTGCCTTAATTTCGGGCTTGAGTATAATACAGCCAAGTGTCTAACACAAAAAAAGTTAAAGCACTATTATGGTATTCTGCGTCTGAAAATTGCCACTAAGTGGTGTCGGGACGCATACACTGTAAGTCCTTCAATTGATGCCTATAAATCGAAGAATATTTATTAAATATGCGTTTAACTAATAGTAACTACAAAAGCTAATAAAAATAGCACGTATAGAGTAGAGACCCGAGCAACAATATTCTTCTTTATTCTAATAAATTCTGACTTTATAGATAACACGACAACTTATGTTAGACATTTCCAGCTCCCATATTTCTAACGGGCCCGGTTTTTGAAAACAATAAATATGTATTATTGTGAACGCATTTACAAGATTACAATGTTATTGTTATTAGCGAGCGACCGTTCTGCGCGGACGCGTCATTACAAATGATGAATAGTCGGCACACTCCGATAATCAAATTCAAATTTGGAATCTGTTCTACCCTCGTGAATTTTTAGGGATCCGTAAACAATATTATTCTTTTTAATTATTAATTTCCAAAGTTACAATAGATAACGAAATCATATTTCTTAAATTTCATAAAGTTTTATTAAAATTAAATGTAAAATCTAGAGTGAGTGTAATTTTTTTAAACGTCTTCTAGAATTATAATTAGTGAAATAAAAGACAATAATTTTTAATTTTAGTATTAAGTGTAGTAAGTGATAATTGAGAAATTGATTAATTAAGAGGTTGTTTATATATTTCGTAAGTTAAACGAAAATGCATGGTAGGATTTGATACGTGGTAATAAACGAGGTCCAGTGACGTTATTAGTTAATATGTGTTCATCTGCCAAGAGGTTTTCAGGTCAATATGTCAGTATCCACCTTCAATTTTAGATTGCACTATCTATTGTCATCACCAATGTCGTTACTTTGTTCTACGATGGTAAACAAATAATGATGAGAATACTTTTAATCAGGACTTTTTTTGTGGCAGCTCGTGGGGGTACGCAGTGCCCCCAAAAAGGGAAATATTGAAAACTTGCCATAAACTGAAAAAAATGAAAGTATTTGAAAAAAAATTTATGAATGATGATGTATGATGAAAATTTGGTTCGATTGCTTTAACATTTGTGTACATACCTGAGGGTAAGTATATTGACAACAAAAGTTACTTTTTTTATATATTTACTCATCTAAATAATATAAGTTGACGTTTTATTTTCAAAGATATTATGTTTTTAAAAATAATTTACTTCGATTTTCTCCTCAAAATACAGTGGCATGCGGGGGGAAGAGGAAGGTTGTACAAAAAATTATGGGCTTACAATAATATACAGACACAATGACCATGTGCTAAATCACTTTATTATTGTAGGTGGTAGAGCTACACTGAAGCTATTACTGGTTTCAGCATGAATGGGTCGGCTCGCCCGGGGTAGTACCACCCTCTCACAGAAAACCGACGTGAAGTAACAGTGGTTGCACTGTTGCGTTTCGTTCGGTCAGTGAGAGCGCCGGAGGCCCACATATTTAAAAGGCCGGCAACGCACTTGCGACTCCCCTGTCCCCTATAATATATATAAAAAAAATATATATATAATTTTTGTAATTCCCACGGAACCCAACTCATCACGTTACAAATATGCTTAACGGAATTATAAGTACAGATTTTGTAGATACTCATCCACAGATTGTTTCCTATTTTGCAAACCCTGTATTTAGAAAAACAAAACGTCCGTCTGTGTTTATTATTTTTGTTTTTACATTTTATTTATTTATTCGTATTTGTTTTCCGATTTCACAATTCCGGTGCGAGAACAAATATTTGAAACAAAAGTTCTTTACACATTTATCATTTAGAAACAATTTTTTTTTTTTTTAATTCGCGATTTATATTAATTGGGACACCAAATCGATGGACATAAATTCGGATCCGATGAAGTACTTTCAGCCTCATTTTAGTTGACAGAAAATATGACAATTAAATTATAATATTGCGGGTGGCTGATTTTTGGGCTATTTGATTTAAAGGGGTTTGTACAGTTATCACCATCTTAAGTTGCATGGACATTTAGCATCCAGAAAGATTGTTGTCAAGCCCTAAACGTACACATCATCAAGGCAATAGTTCAATCCCTGTTGCGGCCACTTTGTCACTCCTGAGTTTGTTGCAATAAATTGCTCTTAACGCTCGCTTAAAAACCTCGTTGAAGCTGTGAGGGCCCATCAGGCTAATAGTGTTAGCCGGTTCGGAAAAAAATAAATTCGAGCAGACGACTATCTCGTGCTACCGGTTATATACCTAATATAAATACTGAATGCGTGGAAAGTTCATTAAAACTTTTTTTATTTGTTTTATGTATTTAGCATTTTTTATATAATTTATAATTCACTAATTCATATGTTTATTTTTACTAAATGAATATCTCAAGCCAGAGAGAAAGAGAGTTTCATCAAGGTAGCTTAACGCTTTATCCTTACGTGATGAAAATATACAAATATAAATAAATGCAATTTTCGTATCGTACACTCTGATTTGAAGAAAACACGTAAAGAACCGTAGTCCGGTAAATCGGTAGAGGGCCCAGGGTCAACAGGGGATGTCAGTTCGAAATATAAAAAACCTAAAAAACTTCGTTCCTGACGACGCTCCCTTCACAACACACACGGTTTTCTAAATTCATAAGATTTATTAATCAATAATTTTAAAAGAGAACAAACTACAAAGTATAATTTTTAACCGAGCCAAACCGCAGGATAAAGACGGTATCAATACAAAGCGTGAACGAATAGTAACGGATTCGACACGGAACCGTTCACGAACGTATACGCGATGTAAATCAGAATTGGGGAGACGATACGGGTGCCTCGTACAATTAGATTTCGCTTATCGAACGTTTAGTCATTTAGCAATGTGTCTCTGTGACATGAAAACCTTTATTTACCTTTATATATTCCTATAAGACCCGGTTACTCTTTCTTGGAAGCTGCTTGTTTCATCTGAGTTGATTATGGTCTTTTTTAAATTTCCGTGAATGAAAATATCGTGGTGGAACTATAGGTTTGAGGTAGGGCTTAGTCTGAGTCCAACTGTCTAGTTGCCACTCTTAACTTGAGATGTTATCGCTAAGCGCCAATAACAATAGTCCGGCAGGTGTAGGCCACATTTTTTTTTATATTATAGGGGACAAACGAACAGGTAGGTCACCTGATGGTAAGTGAACACCACCGTCCATAGACACTAGCTACACCAGGGGAGTCGCAAGTGTGTTGCCGGCCTTTTAATATATGTGGGCCTCCGGCGCTCTCACTGACCGAACGAAACGCAACAGTGCAAGCACTGTTACTTCACGTCGGCTTTCTGTGAGAGGGTGGTACTACCCCGGGCGAGCCATCATTTAATATCAGGTAAAATTTTGGTCGAACGCTAAAAGCTATATAAAGTATAATAAAATTAAATTTTAACATTTTTACTGAATTCAGTTACCGTTTTTAACACTACCTCGTTTGATTTTTATCACTACAGCTTAGACTCTTTGGAGAATCGTAACGATATATCAGTCGATAGTGTAACTGGTCGTGTATATAATCATAGTGTAACTAATTTGAATTAGTAAATATATTATAGCTACATATCGGAGATAGAATCGATATTCTGATTAGCAATATCAATTAAATCACGACTTATTATCACTATTGGACGACCTAATATTGCTTGTTGTTTAAAGAATTTTAAATAATATGAGGCCAAAGTCAGTTTACTTATCTATTTTTCTCTCGTACTTAACTCCCGTCGTCATTAGAATTATAATAACTTTTGATAGAGTTAACCGATTTTAATGAAACAAAAATTTTATGTTGCTCCGGGATATGCTTGATTATTTTCTTGCTCGTGCTTTATCAGAAACCTAGTACTTTACCAGTGATGCCTGTTCAAACAAACAGACAGACGGACAGACAGACAGACAGACATTTCTAAAAATGATCGAAATGGATTTTATTACTTATTCCTAGACACATGCAATTATTTTTTTCTCAAAAATCAAATAAGTACAGACACGTCAGATTTACATTCTTATTATATGTATATAGAATATTATGTCATTGGAAACATTCACAGATAAAAATAATAAACATGTAACTAAATAAAATTGAAATATCTCATTTCTCTTAATATTTCCACTCCGGTTTATTGTAAATTTTGAAATATTCCATGAGACGATTTGCAAAAGGTCTAGTGTCTCCGTTCTATAAGGAACATTATTATTATAATATTATACAGAACGGCTCAACCCTGAGCCTTAAATAAAATCTGAAATGGCAACCGTTTCCTACAGAGACATAGGGTCGAGACAAAGAGCCGGACAAACAGACGGAAGGTGTTGGTTACACGTTATTCACAATAAATTTATATCGCTGGTAAAATTCTAATGTACATTATGAAATCGTATTATATACCATGGTGTTAATTTCCAACATCTTTGTGTGGTTTGGCTTGACTTTAGCGCCTCTTAGTTAATTCTGGAACAAAGAGGCAATATTTGCAGTTTTGTACCAAGTGAAAGGTTATGTTAAGTGCCAGTGACAAATTCCAAATTATTATTAATTCATCTCAGAATTGTTGTCTGTTAATACAACAAGTTACATTACCCGACCTTTAACTTGGTACGTCGGCGAGAAGACCGAGATATTCGGTTTCGTTCGATTTCATATAGCACCATCTTTATCTATCGCAGTAATTGTACGATAGAGATAGAGATAAAACCGAAGCAAGCCGACCGTAGCCAGACGTCTCACTCTTCTCACCGACGTGCGAAATCAAATGCCGGGTACTATATACCTGTTCACTAACTTTTTCCCACATAAATAGTTATGTAAATACTTAGAGTTCTTATTAATTGTCGCTTCACAAATGGACATTGCATCTATAATAAGAAGCCGTATGTGGAATATCTGATTAATCTATACGAATATCATTAAGATATATATTTCAAGGCGTTATTTATTTCTTTAGATACGTACAAATTATTAATGCTTAGTAACATAAGCAACTGTGCGAAAGTAGAGTTCGATGTTAACAGAGACTGCAACTGTACGCTTTAAAAAACATAGTAACAAACTTAAAGACAGACAAAAGCACTATGGAATGGTTTCAATAAATGAAAGAAAGATTTGGCCGCTCGTGGAAAAGTAACATCCACGTCATGTTATATCGCATTTTTGACGTTATACTTCTTTTGGCGCGTTAGGGAAAAATGATGAGAGTAAATTTTTACGATGCGCGCACCGCACACCGTCACGAAAAACCGACACCCTGAAGTTAGCTATAATCAAACATTTTATTCAAAACAAAGTATGTATGTATTAAATACCTTTTTTCTATTGTTAGTGAGGTTTTATCTACAAATGAAGAATAAGGCGAAAGATAAAAATTTTCAAAAGATTTTTATCTTGTTACGCCAAAGAAATATAACTTCTAACGCGTGTACATAAGTACACACTACTTTTTTTTTTTAATTTCCATAATTGCATTTGTCTAACTAGTCCTTTTTTAAATTCAACACTACCTCCATTGTTGTAACCGTCATAAGTGGCAGTGACCGCTTGTGGTATAAAAAAAATCAACATGACAGCTCCTACATAGTAGCTTAAGGTCGAGTGTGATTTTTATGTATTGCTTTGATGACAAACGGTACTAAGTGTTACCGTAATTATTTGTAACAGTAATTAATAACAATTTATGCAAAAAATATTCTCAGGTAATATGTAAATTTATTCCAAGTATATAATGACAACATAAACAGAGAAAGTTGCGAAAATCTATACATAAATATGTAAGGAAACAATTTAATATATTCGTTGAATATTGCCGCGGGTCGCTCATTACTTTCGTCTTACTTTATGGTTTGTTCCACTTGTGACCTGTTAATTTCGAAGGAAATAAACTGTATTTTTTATCTCCTTTTTTTAATACTATAAGGTGCAAACGAACAGGTGGGTCACCTGATGGTAAGTGATTACCGCCGTCCATAGACACTAGCAACACCAGGGGAGTCGCAAGTGCGTTGCCGGCCTTTTAAATATGTGAGCCTCCGGCGCTCTGACTGGCTGAACGAAACGCAACAGTGCAACCACTGTTACTTCACGTCGGTTTTCTGTGAGAGGGTGGTACTACCTTGGGCGAACCGACCCATTCATGCTGAAACCAGTAATAGCTTCAGCGTAACTCTACCACCTACAAAACACACCTACCTACACTTACACCTACAATCGCAGTTAAACGAGTACAACAGATTAAATTTAAAATTGAACCAAATAAATTGACTACCTTTTTAAGGTAGATCTCAAGATTATAATATGGAATATGACAATATGAATTCTAAACCTCAATTCCTTTATATTATTATCGCAATTACTCTACCGTTTAATATTTTCCATACTTAATGCGAGGAATAACCATTTTGACGGTCTCTGATTTTTTACAATGTTATATTATAATCTATTAAATTATTTGAATCTTGCTCTATCTTAAGTAATAGTATCCCGAAGTAATAGTATACAATTTAGAAATGTACACCAATTTCACAGTGTTCAGTAGGATAATATTTAGAAATAAAATACCACGTATCTAAAAGAGGTTTAATGAGAAAATTAATATTAGATTGATAGAAAAATATACAAGCGCAGATATTTCGCAATTCCAATACAATAATTTGGCAGATTAAGCGAAATTCAATTTTAAGACCTTAGTATATTGTTTTATAACTTTAAGAGATTTGATAAATGAAGGCGTTACTTCGCGGAAATCCATCATCAGCATTTGTGTAGATGTTCTTTTGGCCTTGCGCCTAGAACTGATTGTGGCCGCTATACATTTCATCTCAATTATCATATTATAATCGACATATTTAATTACATACATTTCAATAAATGTTCATTAATTTGATATTTATTTATTATAGCTGCATACCAATAGTATAGTGTAGGGATGAACCGTCTTTTTTGTTATTTTAGCTACGCTAATATTTCGTATTTTTTTTCCGGCCATTTATCAATAGTTTCAAATTTAACTATTTCAGGTTCACACAAATAAGTTCAGATATGTTTTTCTTGCAGTGAGATGTGGCAGCAGCTAATTCATTCTAGATGGAGGTGGAAGGCAACATTTAATCGAGTTCTTGATAAAAAAATAACTCCAAGAGCAAATATTTGTATTGATCCTTAGTCCTCAATACATTAAGCGGCTTGGAAGGTATTGTTTCCATACTAGACTGGAAACAACTAATAAAGAAATGCTGATAATCGTAGGTAATATAATGAATTCCTTATCACAATGTGTGTTTCACCACCGCACTAAATGTACGAAAGTATGAAAATGGGGATAATATATAGGATACAAGTGGAATAAGTCTTTCGATGCTCAGCACTGTGGCACATATCCATATTTCACGTTGTTTAATTCATATGCTAAATAGATTCGGGGGCTGTGTCGACCGCTCGCTATTATGCATTATTATACTTTAATAATTTGTCAAAACCGATGGCGTAGTTATCGCTATATTTATTGTAACACACCATAAAAGTTTGTGTACGTAAATGTTCTTCTTCGTGGTTTTTTTTTTCGTCACTATAACTCACCACTAGGTGGCTCTGAAGCACATTCACTTCTGTACCGTTTAACCGATTCGTCCTGAGAGTTATTCTGCGTAGAGATATTGAAAGATGAAGAATATTTACATAGTTTTCCACAGATTACAGCGTACACAAAACACGGTCGGTACACATGTTAGGGGTTTTTACTACTATCCGTATTTTTTTTATTTTTCGTTAGTTAGCCTTAACCAAATTGTTAGACACAAATACATGTACGCGCGCCCGTGAGGCACATGCGTCATGTGATTTGCTTAGCTTGTATGAACAATTTAGCTTGATAAGCGATATTGCATGCAAGGAAACAGCATAAGCTGATAAACGCCCGTGTGCCCTTGACCTAGTTACCACACGGGTAAGTGCCTGAAACGCTGGACAAAAAGCCCGGAGAAACTGCATATGCCCAACAAGCCAACAACAGATAATCAGATAAAAAAAAAGCATAGTATCCACCAGCTATTTATTTGAATATACAATGAGTACAAAATCGGTAGGTGGTAGAGCTACGCTGAAACTATTACTGGTTTCAGAATGAATGGGTCGGCTCGCCCGGGGTAGTACCACCCTCTCACAGAAAGCCTACGTGAAGTAACAGCGCTTGCACTGTTGCGTTTCGTTCGGTCAGTGAGAGCGCCGGAGGCCCACATATATTAAAAGGTCGGCAACGCACTTGCGACTCCCCTGGTGTTGCTAGTGTCTATGGATGGCGGTGATCACTTACCATCAGGTGACCCACCAGTTCGTTTGCCCCCTATGATATAAAAAAAAATATATCCGGCATTCAATAAAGCAAAACATCGTGTTAGGGATTATTCTAATGTATACCTGGCTAGCTATCACTCTATCGCCAAGAAACTATATATCTGACCGCAGTTACACTTGAAAATTAATTCTCCTCTAGGTTTAACGTGTCAACATCTCAGGCCTCATTATAATTTAAAATCAACTAAGATTGTAATCGACCACTAAAGCCTATTAAGAATATAAAATTCAAGATTAAAATAAAACAATTTGACAATGGCAAATACCTTCGCGGCGAAGAAAAAATCTCTACACGCTGTAAGAGATTACTCGTGACCAAACACTATATAACCTTTCGCTTATATTTGATAATAAATCAAACAACTAACGCACCTCCGGTCCGCTTCCGCTGTGACGAACTAACAAAAGAAGGTAACACAAAGGATATGTAATATTCGGTCCCTTCCGTGTCTCCCAACATCCTAACTCCTGACTTTATTAATTTACTAATATCTGACCCTCTATTGTACCTTGGGCCCATAAAATAGTGTCATCGGAATGATAAGGCACTTGTGTATTAAATAGTGGTCAGAAATTTGTAGGTGGTAGAGCTACGCTGAAGCTATCACTGGTTTCAGCATGAATGGGTCGGCTCGCCCGGGGTAGTACCATCCTCTCACAGAAAGCCGACGTGAAGTAACAGTGCTTGTACTGTTGCGTTTCGTTCGGTCAGTGAGAGCGCCGGAGGCCCACATATTTAAAAGGCCGGCAACGCCCTTGCGACTCCCCTGGTGTCGCTAGTGTCTATGGACGGTGGTGATTACTTACCATTAGGTGACCCACCTGTTCGTTTGCCCCCTATAATATAAAAAAAAAAATATTTGAAATCCATCACAAGATCTTCAGAATCAGAATCAGTCGGTATTTACTAGTTTTTGCTCGGCGGCTTCACTCGCATTCATGTAGATATGACATATCCCTCGGGAACAGGACTTTTTCTGGGGCGAGAGATACTATGTGTCTATTTTTGTAATCATGAAAACGTGTATACAAATGTGAAGGTGATCAATTGGGTATTTAAGGCGGGAAAGTGGAACAAACAAATAATGACTAGAAAGGATATATATAATCGAAGTATCTGCTCTTAATTCGATGAATGACCAAAATAGCTGAATTGTTTTCGATATATCATTTACGTAAAAATATTTTTGGATGCCATTTGATCTTATTTTTTTGTAAGAATCAGAAATTCTAACGGACCTAATGACGTTCCAGTAATGTCGGAAAGATAAAATGTATAAATAATATATGTTACTAATAGATTCAATTAAATTAAATTAAATATTTAT
The DNA here is from genome assembly GCA_035772565.1 of Antheraea assamensis. Taxonomy (NCBI): domain Eukaryota; kingdom Metazoa; phylum Arthropoda; class Insecta; order Lepidoptera; family Saturniidae; genus Antheraea; species Antheraea assamensis. Next base: position 5,688,080 of record JAQQSE010000009.1, read on the forward strand.
TATTAAATTTGTCACTGAATATGAAATATATAAAAATCAAGCAAACATTAGCATTCATCGTTCCGGCGACAGCTCAAGCCGAGGTGCACCGAGTGCCCTTGAGGTGATGATCGCCTAAAACCAATCGGGTGAGTGCCCTAAGCGCTCCCCTTAGTAGTCCGGTGAAACTGTGAAGGCCACAATGGCTGGCAGTGTAGGTCAGAACGAAAAAAAAAAAAAAAAGCACTCATCGATAATAATTCCATGTATTTCAATAAATCGAAAATTAATGCATAATGACGTATTTTTGTACATTTTGTACACTCTAACAAAATATAAAAAAAAATTGCAATGATTATAAAAGTAGGTACCTACTCTCTGTTTGATAGAAAAACCTGAATAGCACCCAAACTTAATAAACTAATGAATTACTGTCAAATTTGGACCATTTTACGTCCATCGATCAGGATTCATTTGACAGTAGGTATATTTATATATTCAAATCCTTTTCTTCACAATTCCTGAGACAAGCAGGACGTATTCGGTTTTATTTAACAAGCTTTCTAACATAGGTATAGGTAATATTTATCTTATTTATACTTTGTAGGTACAGCGATTGAATACATAATTATGTCAACTTAAATAACGAAGAATCTAAATACGTCTGTTAAGCCTAAAGTCTGTTACAAATTGCCAACTGCTGAAATCTATATATATATATGGGTGGTGACCGTTTTTCAGCTTGAGAGTGATAACCAGATAGATGGGCGTTAAAAAAACACCGTAGCAACATTTAGTACGATGTTTTCCCTCAAACTTGTTATAGGTGTATCCGAATATACGAAAAATGTTTTGGTAAAGATGGCCGACGCGCGTACAAAACGCGCGCTAAAACAATCTTCTATTATTATAATAGGAAGTGTTCACTAAATTTCGTCTACCGTCTATAAAATTCAAACGGGCCTCGTATATTAACGTTCGATTGGGAATAAATCGGATTTCACATTAGCTTGATGTATGGAGTGACGCCTCGGTGAAAGATCATTGATCTGTTAAGGCGACGTTAACAAGTTTTACTAAATATAATTAATTAAAAAAATTTAAATTGCAAAATTTCTTTACGCGCATTTTCCGAGTAGAGAAAAAAAAGTAAAATCGTCACGGTCGGGTCGGTGACGGTAAATTGAATTTACTCGGCTTGATCGACATCAAGCTGTTTCGTATCGGTGACTATGATTACATTACTCTTTTAGTATTATATTACTCCTATATATTACTACTTATTTATTGTGCAGTAAAATTATTGCAGGACAATAATATTTTACATACCAACGTAATTTAATGAACGAGTCGTTCATTAAAGTAAAAAATGTACAGTATTACTGGACTAGAGTTCTTCATATTTTTTTATTTATAATTTTACCTGCACTTTACTGAATATGAATCGGAAGTACACAAATTAATATAAAAAATAAATGTTAAGCAACAATTATAATGAACTGTCCAATTGTCATCCTATTGTATGTTGTAGAAGACTAAGAATCTAGCTAATTCTATAATTATATATACAATATTTTATATAACTAGTATACATATTAGATGATATTTTATATGTACTGTGTAATATTTGACAATATTTAAAACCATATATAATAACATGACATGACTTTGAATAGTGTATTCAAAATAATAATTAAATGGCATATACATGACTAGGTAAAAATTTAATTATAAAGCGGTACAGTTAATTTGGTTGTAGGCGGTAATATTCCGGTTTGGAAATTCTTTAGTTATTTGAAGATATATTATTCCTGAGTAAGATAAGTTATGTTTCATTTTTTTTAATTGTTACATCGTTATTAACTCGTCTTAAATTGCTTACGATGGTCAGTCTTAATCAAATAAATACATTAAAAACGTTTAACATTACAAATTCAATTAAATCTACTTCTATTTTTCGCGTCGTATACTATTATTATAAGTCAGCTATGACTTCGTCCGCATAGAACTTAGTAAACATTTTTGTTTACTATAAACTTATGCTTAAGGCTCGCTCTGTACTGCACCTATTTCTTTAGTTCACTAGATTTGTGTGGTAAACCCCAATTTCTTTCTTAAGATAAAAGACGCTGTTCCTTATAACATCAGCTATCTATCAGTGAAAATCTCGTCAATATCAGTTCAACCGTTTCAGAGATTAACTGAAACAAGCAAACACACAGACAAATATTTTCAAATTTGATTTTTTGTTACAAGTACGATTTTTTATAGCTTCAGAAAAATACCTTACCATACCATACCTTCATAAAACACCGTTATTTGAGCATTATAAAGAGACACTTCAATTTTACTTATTTGTATATGTGGATATGCTTTATATATTTGTTGGAAGTTATAAATAAGGAGATCAGCTATATATAAAATATCTTATCAAGCAAGTTTAATTCTAAACAAATCGTCCAATTATATTATTGCAAAATGTCTCCGCCTTAAATGAAAATATGATTACCCAGTTGTCAAAGAATATCGCGACGGCGTCCCCGTCCTTGATTTATAGATTAATGTGAATGTGCTCTGTCTGATTGTTTCTTTGACAAACTGCTCCTAGCGTTATATAGTTGTTTGAAAAAACCAATAAATTAATAACGTAGTCTTTACTAACAAATATATCTTGGGATATTCAAAAAACTAAGAGATGTCGATTTATTTTTTATTTTTCTGATACCAAAAATAACGTGATTTTTTGTCATTTAATAATGTAGTTTGCAACATCAAGTTATCGAATGGTATCTCGAGAGGCCTAACTGGCCTTTTCTCTATAATATTACTAGTAGTCCGATCAGACAGATACAAGAGCTGTTTGGGTTGATACTTGGTACTGAGTTCCATTACCGAACGACTCGCCAGAAAATGAAATTCCATCCTTGTCACCGTGATTGTTGGAAGACGTCTATTGTGCAGTTTTGGCGTGCGTTTTTCCCATGAACGTCGATCCTCCGGAATCAACCCCGAGTGGCAGAGTTTCTGGACCAGTATAACCTACAAACCTTCAAGAAACGAGCCTACTCCATCCTCAAAGGCCGACAACGCATCGGCGTTGCCCCGTGATGCCAGGCGTTTTCAATGAAATCATTCAAAACGTTGACTTTTCTCTACCCTATATGAATATTTTAAAACATGTATTACACGTATAAACTTTCTGGTATCAATTATCTAAACAACAGAAAACAGAAAAATGAAAACAGAATCAAAATACGTTGTGTAGTTTAAAAGTAAACACACAGACAGACACCAAAAAGCGACTTTGTAATATTTATAGATAAATCTACGCATAACAAAAATTGTTTGGTACGAGACTTAGTTTCTTCGATTATAATAAACTTCGAATATCATAGTACCAAAAATGCATCAAATAGCACATGTGCTTAAATCGCTTGCACACTCATAACGTCATAATAGTACGTACCTCCCGTGCGAAGTCAGATTGAGGAGCTAGTATGATTTAAAGATAAAACAATTTTATAACTATATAAAATATTTCTATATAAAATCTATAGAACATTTCTTATCGCTGACGTAGGTGAAGCCGATGGAGAAACCACTATATTATGTGTGACCATAAACAGACATATTTCCCATCGCTCTGGCACATTTCTGCTATCTTTAAAACAATATTTGCATTATTGTCAATATTTTATTGCTATCAGCGCAACGGTCGGGAGGTTTTACGCCTCGGGACGACAGTCGAGAATAAATTTAGCCGAAACAATATTTCTGAGAAGATCGAATTTGATACATATAAGGATTTATCGGTGTAGGGAACTCGGAGGACTTTTAAAGATTATTGGTGAACCTTGAATTTTGCATTCGTAACTAAATACTACTTCCGCTGATATAGTCTCACACTTATTTCGATAAATAAAATCAGCAATCCGTTCAAATACACAACTATAAAAATAATATATATCACTACATAGTATGAAACAAAGTCGCTTTCTCTGTACCTATATCCCTATGTATGCTTAAATCTTTAAAACTACGCAACGGATTTTGATGCGATTTTTTTTAATAGAGTGATTGAAGAGGAAGATTTATATGTATAATTACATAAATTAAATAGTGGAGAAATACTGTTATTTTTGAGGTTACTTTAAATTTAACGCGTTCGGGCCACGGGCAGTAATGAATAAATCAAAACTACTGGATCGATTTTAATCATCTTTTCAGTGAATGACATAGGCTTATACATTTTATACCCGTGCGAAGCCGGAGCGGGCCACTAGTTAATATATATATTTAGTGAGGCGGATACTCCACCATGAAGTTCTTATACCAAAATTCATATTTCGATACGGGGGTGATATTTGTCACCTTTGACCGATGCGCACTTTTTTCGCGATAACTAATACATCTCCGCATCTCTTGCCGCAAGACAAATTGTATACGTGAACGATCCAGTGGCCATCAACTTGAAGGCACCGGGTGACGATTCGGTAAGCGAATTAAATACTTCTTACACTCCCTATCGTTCACAAACATATTTGTTGGTCCCAACGAGCCTAGGATACATTCCAGCTTTATACCAATATTACTTTGTTAAGAGATATTAAATAAATAATTAGTAACAATAAATGGCGCAAAAAAAACAATTTTTGCGTTATTTTGCTCTTGATTGACGTAGAAATTTTCATAAAAAAAAGAATCTGTTAGCATAATTCATATTTGTTGATCATTTCTTCTGAATAAAACGAATAGATTTTGCATGGTGGTAGCGCTTATTCCAGGCTAGCTACCAACCTCAAATTAAAAATGCGTCGCCAAGCACCTGTTGGTCTGTTTCGGCAGCTGCTCTTGAGAGACAGTTGACATTTCTCTTCTAGGTTTAGCGTTTCTACCATCTTAGAGCACATGATGAGATTTCAAACCTTAACCACAACGGATGAGATTTCAAACCTTAAAACCTATAAATAATTAAAAACAATATATTCATAATATATTAGAGTCAAAAGTTGGACATTAAAAATTGCAATGTACGTTATTTATCCTAGCAACTTTCAAAAAGGCTTCTTGATTATCATGAGGCATTCACTGGTAGAGAGATAACTTTTAAGCGACATATCACTCCGGATTTGTGATAAACTGTTATTATAAATCAATACAATATATTACATTAATAGATGTAAATTAAAATTGATAAAAGTGTTATAGAAGTTATGTAGTGTCTACAAAATTACAATTTAAAAGATAAAGGACATCCCAGGAGTTAATTCAGGTAAATCACATACAGTCCTCGATAGACTTTTTCACCGCGCTGAACACTTAAGGATCAATAAATGTCAATTTTAAAATCCTATACTGATATTTTAAATTTATTTTGTATTAAGCTCTTGACTGTACATTCAGAGCTGACAAAAATATTGACGAAGGCTGTAGTTCTTTTAAAACAACAGAACATTAGAGAATTGTCAAATATGCCTTATTGGTCGTCTTACCTATATCACCTATACGATATTTTGCTAGTAACAGTTTAATTAATATACGCATATCAATGAAATGGCGTACAATTGAATATATATTTATTTATAAGTCTTTGGAAAATATTATATAATTATAAAATTACATTACCCAATAACTTGAAAAAAAAAATTATAGTACGTAAGCCATATTGTAATACTGCGCTATTAGAGATACATTTATTAAAAAAAAATTCAATATTCATACATTTCCTGTTATGCACATAAAAATGTATTCCTAGAAAGAGACAATACATTGTCGCGCAAAAAGCTTTCCAGGTATCGCCGGATGTGGCCCGCCGGAAGCGACAGAATCCATGGCAACGGACGCTGCTTGTTTAATATTCGCAATTGACGGTTATCGCCGTCTCTTTCACGCGCTATGTATTAGAGCGAGCGGTTTTATAGCGAAAATTGAGTGCGGCCCCGATGACGATACAGGACAGGAAACAATACTCGATGTCGTGAATTAATGACTCGCGGGCGGGCGGCTGTCTTGGATGAGCAACCTTTGGTCTCACTGCAAATAATAAACAAATTCCAACATCGCTTGACCGATTATTACAAAAATTAGCTCATCTAAATGTTGTTTTTTTTTTATGTAAAAAAAAAATCATGCTCTATATTTTACTATAATAATAACATGGCGCTGCAGTAAATTAATTGTAGAACAAATTTACTCTTCAATCGTTCGTTATGTTGATTTTTTTTGCATAGAAGTTTAATATAATTTTTTTTATACGTTAATAATTTTCATCTTCTGCACTGTTCCATCAACAGTTGTGGAAATTGATATGTGTACGTATATGATGACGGAAATAATTTACAAAATATCTATATTATCTCAACTATTTACCACAACAAACACACAGGCACAAAGACACACACACAGACAATTATATACTCACACTGTTGTTCAATACAAACTGTGCTTTCTGTTAATTATTGTGCAAGTACTTTTAACCGTCTTGGTACAAGTAAATGTGTATTATTTACTGGACTAGCTGTAACTTCACGACTTTGTCTGCGTGGAATTTAGGAAAAAAGTATTGTTTCACGTAAATATGCGCGTGGTACTGGACACTGCTTTCTTAGTTTATTGTATTTGGATAAAACCTTTTTTTTCTAAACTATAAGTAATCTAAATTAATTCTTATAATATTAACTTAGCCATTTGTTAGTTAAAGTCCCGTCAAAAATCCATCCATCCATTTATCCCATAATAAACAGATAAATAGAAAAAAAATAGGAATTATTTTTATGTTTTTATTACATAATTCTTGTCAAGGCTTATCTAAATTACTATTGAATAGAATTTACTTACCCTAAGCATGCCTAATCATTATTTTGAATTCAATAAAATGTAAATAAAAAAAAAAAATAACTCTTTTTGTAAACATAAAATGTTTCAAACACCAGCACGAAGCAATATTTCAGCTGGAACAATGGACAGGCCGGTGTAACTGTAGGTTCGTTCGAATATCACCAGCGGATATAAGTTGACGATCCGTGCCGCGGTTAAAACGCACACCCTGTACCCGTAATTTCCTATTGGTCGCATCAACAATAGCTATAGCGCGCATAACTAAATGTGATTTTTATCAGGAATTATCAGACTCCAGTACATTATGATTTTGAACAGATAACGCTGGTATATGCATGTTAAAATTCAAAAAAATATATCTTAAGTTGCCTCCTATATAACAAACTATAACTGTTCTGAACAAAATTATAGCGAATGATCATTATAAGTACCACAAGTAAAATTTCAATGTACCCGAGGGAATCATTGATAAAGTAGGCTGTTCAAACTTTAACAATTTAATTTTGGATATTATCATTTCTAACCTAAATGTGTTCAGCTTTATTACTGCCTTCTCTGTGAATACATTAACTATGAAGGACGTTCATACACGTTGTAATAAAGAGGGTGCTAGGAAGTCGAGCGGGGTGTGTTACAGCGGTCATAGGTTAGGTTAGGTTAGGAAACGGCATATTCTTTTCCTAGCTATCAGTTACTAAATAATTTTTATGCTTTTTAATTATTATGCAAACATTAAAAAAATGTATGAAAGAGAATAATATACGTGCCTATTATTAAGTATTCAAATACTTATGAAATTATATATATATATATATATATATATGGTGCACTGGTTCAAGCAGTATGTTTTTCGTTGCCGCCGCACTTGTTTATTGTTGAAATCCTGTACAGGATAATGCTTTGTGGGGTCCACAACTGGTTTTTTTTTTTAGTTTATATGTAGTTTGTACCCACTGATTGCATGCCTGTAAAGGTCCTTCCAACACAGAGCTAGATCCCTTATCCGAAAGCATCTTCCTTTAAAGAGTAAATTCAGTAGTATCAAGGTCTGGCACAAAGTTAAAATATAACTGAAATATGATTTAAAAGTATAACTTTAAACCGGCTAAGGAGTTCGTTTATTCGAGCATTGGTATTATTATCTTATCAAAAACAAACGAATCAGTGAGCACGCGAGTTACTGCTCGATCCGAAAGCGGACGAACTTTCGCTTGGCAACGTTTGAAAATTCGAAAGCGGAAGACTGTAGATAAGGCATCGTTGTCCAGCGTTATTTGGCTATAGATATATTAAATCATGGCCAGCTTTAGTTTACATATCTGCCAGTGTCAATGCATTAACACTTATCCAAGTAGTTAATACGAAAGTATTCATAGATTCAAGAAAATAAATTATTTAACATTAGTTCCTAATTTAATAAGCATTTAGATTAAAATGAATATGAGAAGTTTCGAATACTCTTTTATCGATTTTATATTATATACCCGTGTTACAGTTTTAATCGACTTCAAAAAAAAATCTCACCCAAAAGTGTAAAAAAATATTTAATACACTTCATTTTGAATAACATCTTATCTTGATCAAAAAAAATTAAGAATCAAATTACGACGGTAATATGATATACAACTAGTACGTCCACTAGGCAAAGCTTCTACCAGCAAAAATCTCGTATCGTATAAACGACAGACACTTTAATTTTTATTTATGTATATATAGATTGTATGTCATCCCCTTAAGAAAATCACCTGCTAACGGCTTATGTAGAGAGACTCACATCCCGTGCGATTTTCAATCGGTCCCGGGCGAGTGTGATTCGACGCGTTAAAACCTGATATCGCGGTTAATGTCGTTTTTTGAACGTTTATACGAATCTAATGATTTGGAATGTGTTTTTTTTTTAAGGATTCATACATGTTTGTCACGTCTCTACCCTTATACATATTAATATAGTATACTGATGTTAAATCATTATAATAAAAATATAAGTAAAATAAATTGATAAATTAAAAATATTGTAAAAGATAACTTCTCTCTGTCTATCTATTTATGTGGTCATAAATCTAAAATGGCTGAAACGTTTTATAGACCTAATTATTTTTGTAAGTCATAGGTATACTCTCTGGCTAGCTTTTGCTACATACTTTGTTATATTAGGTGATATATTGAATAAAATTTATGGGATTCATAATGAATAAGTCGATATAAAATGATTACCAACAATTTCTGTTCCAATCTAAACCAATACCATGTAGTATATAATTGTTTAGAATAGAAGTTAGTAAAAAAAGTCGCCCATAACATATATCTACATAGTTACATCGTATGACAGTTTATACGTCAGAAGGTAAATGTTAAACGCATTTCACGCAACGCTTATTATAATTAAATATAGTCCTTGATAGCATTTTTAGGTAATACAAATTATTTACTAAAATACCTTTAATGAATACACAAACATACAACAAACATGTAATGTTATACAAGCTTTATTATAAAAAAAAATAGTAATATGTTAATAGTAATTTTATAGCTCACGCGAGCGAAGCCACATACACAACTAGCGTAATAATATGATTCCAGTTCGAAGTATATAATTTGTGTCTTACGAGGCAGTCTGACATATTACTTAGCGGTGGTCATAGGTTATGGTGACCTGTCATATATTTATTTTTCTAGAAATCCCGAAAACAAAGTCCATCAAAATTCCCGAACGAAAGCGAATTAGTACAAGCGATTACGGGCAAACAAGGCGTTTGAACGAGCACCGTTTAATATTTATGAGTTTCACAAACCGCATCAGTGCGGTTTGCTTAATAACGTTGTTTTAAAACGACTCGACGAAGCGACGGGGAGCGAAAACCCTTTAGGCTACAACCCGAACAACGGTTTAGGGTTAGCACCTATCTATATATATAAATAAAATTGGAGTGTCTGTTTGTAATATCAAAACACTTTTCACTGATTAGATATGAACGTATACACGATACTGATAACAAAAATACAATTTTTAAAATTTTGTCTGTCTGTCGGTCTGTATGTATGTGTGTTCCGGGTAATCTCCGAAACGGCTGGACCGATTTTAACAGAAACTTCACTGACGGATAGTTATAATTACAGCAGGTGATATAGGCTACTTTATTTTAGACTAGCTGTCATCCGTGGCTTCGTCTGTAGTACTATCTCCAAAACGATTGGACCTATTTTTATGTGATTTTCACTGACAGATAGTTAGCATTATAAAAAGTAATTAAAGCTTTTTTATTTTAGGACTAGCTTTTACCCATGGCTTTGTTTGCAGTACTATCTCCAAAACGTTTGAACCATTCTTCACGGAACTTTCACTAACATAGCTGATCTTATAAGGAGTAATTTACAATTATAAAAAAACGCATGTGGAGTTACGGGCAACAGCTAATTGAAAATAAATATAATCATCAGCATGATTGACTAATCTTTGTGACTTTGTTATATCATGCTCATGCAACGCGTCAACGAGAAAGGATGTGACTCGTATCAAATTGCGACCGCTTCTCTCTCCCAATATATTGCTAATTCTAAATATCATTATGCGTAAACAACACAGAATTAATAAAAAAATTAGCTGTGCCCGTGTCTCCGTGCGTTTATTTTTTCTAGTTATTTACATGGAATTGTACCAAAATGGACATTGTGTAGATATTGTCCCGTTCAAATTTCTTACAGACTCTTTTCGATTACTAGGTTTTTTATACGAACCATTTAACATTAATAAATGGCATTCAACGGTCTGCAGTCAATATATATTTTTTTATTGATTATGATAACGATTCAACAATAAAACATATATTAATGCGCTTGATAAGCTTGTTGTTGTATACACCAACACTATTACCTAAAAAAAAAACATTTTTCTTATTAATTATGTAGTTACTTTACATAAGTGACAACCCTACAAAGTACGATGGGTGTTAAACAGTAGCGTATCCGCGAGCAAACCGCATTACGGTCTCATCTACGGATACAATCTTCGCTAACTGATTTACAGGAGCAAGCGATATTGATACTTCCATCATAAAAGGTAAAGGGGATGCTTTATAATACTCATTTAATTCAAACGTATTTATAGAGTAATAATAATAATAATAATAATAATGCATTTCCTTGATACATTTAAATACACACACCACCTACGCTATTATTCCGTTTTCGTTTAGCGTACTTTTCGATCTGAACTTTGTATGATTACTGCTGTGCCCTTAACAGTCATAGTGTTATGTTAGATAGGTAACAGTTCTCAATAAATATTATTACAATATTTATAGCATAAATATGTCGGAAGGTGAGCCTTCTCCATCGCGATTATCACTCATTGTCTATGTTTATAGCGATGGGCGTCGGTGGGTAGTTGGATAAAACGAATTTGTATCACAGATTAGATATCAATAATGTAAACGATTATATTACAGCTAGTATGTGCTAGTATGTCTCAGGTGGTAGAATGTTTTAAAATGTATTTAAAACTTGTCCTTATATTTTGATCAATTCAAACAATAAAGAATATCTTTGTAAATAGTCTTGTTCTGATATATAAGTTATATTACTGTAAAATTTCATCAAAACCCGTTTATATAAGTTATACGTGAAAAACCATCAAATATCCACGAATCCTTACATACTTTGTAATTTTTAATAATAATAGAATATATACATATCAATCAAATTATAATACACTAGCGGCCCGCTCCAGCTTCGCATGGGTATAAAATATATAGCCTATGTCATTCACTGAAAAAATGATTAAAATCGATTCAGTAGTTTTGATTTATTCATTACTGCCCGTGGCCCGCAAGCGTTAAATTTGGAGTAACCTCAAAAATAACAGTATTTCTCCATTATTTAATTTATGTTATTATACATATAAACCTTCCTTTTCAATCAAACTATCCATTAAAAAAACCGCATCAAAATCCGTTGCGTAGTTTTAAAGATTTAAGCATACATAGGGGTATAGGGACAGAGAAAGCGACTTTGTTTTATACTATGTAATGATGAGGCAATAAATAAACTATTAAAGTAGCTAAAGGAAGGGTTTCATTCGGGAAAGATAAAATTGTTATAGTAATGCTTAATGGTATAAGAAACTAGAATAATTTATAAGAGAATTGATAATATGTGAGAATATTTAAATTATATACATTTTATAAACGTGATATTTTCTTCTTAAACGCATAAAGAATATTAAATTGTTTTCAAGTGAGCTGTCTTATCGTGGGAAGTCTAATAGAGTAGTAACGTCGAAATTCATTCTTAGTACTGACAGCATAGAATACAATGTCCCTCTAGTAACAGGTATCGTATAAACAGAAGAAGAAGACCACGAACTAATCGCGAAACCGTATATCTGTAAGGTCCAATCTAGATCCTGCAAACAACTCGCCACCCCACAAGTCGTTCCCGTCGGTGATGTCGGTGAGGTCGTCAAGGTAAGGTGCATATTGTGCGTTAGCCTGTAGTTCTCAAACTACTGCCTAAGTGAAGCGGTATCAGTTTTTCCACGGACATTGATTTTAATCATCCAGTCCAATCCAAATCATTGCCTACAATATTTACACCTATGTGCTGATAGCATAATGATATATCAAAAATTAAAAATCTGTATAGTTAATAATGTATTCCGCTACATGCGCGGATAAATTACGTTCAAAATAAACCGATGGTTACGTAAGGCCATAGATACATATGTTATATATATATATAGAAGTAGAATTATTTGGCTAAGAACAGCGCTGTTAGATCTTTCACATAATAAGCACTTAGGAATAGCATAATTTGAAGTACCATTTATAATTTTTTTTATGCGATTGGAGGCCAACAAACAGATGGGTTACCTGATGGTAAGTAATCACCGCCGCCCATAGACACCTGCGACACGAGAGGCATCACAAATGCGCTGCCGGCCTTTGAGGAAGGAGTAGATTCGTTTCTTGAAGGTCTGTGGGTTGTATCGGTCCGGAAACACAACCGCTGGGAGTTCATTCCAGAGGGCCGGCGTACGTGGAAAAGACGCACGCCAGAACAGTACAGTAAACGACTTCCAACCATCGAGATGACACAGATGGAATTTCATTTTATGGCGAGCCGTTCGGTAATGGAACTCAGCAGCTGGTATCAATTCGAACAGCTCTTCGGAATACTCTCCGTGGTAGATTTTGTAAAGGAGGCAAAGTGACGCAACGTCCCTACGAATTCCCTACGATTCGAGCCGCTCTCCGTTGGATTCGGTCAAAAGGAAGTACATGGCATTGGGGTGCTCCGGCCCAGAGATGAGTATTCTATCTGTGAACGGACTTGCGCCTTATACAAAAATAATTTCTCTTCAATGTTGTCACACCTTAAGAAAACCGTCGACACAACAGTTGTGGGAGTTAAAACTGGTGTGTTATTTGCATATTCCAATCTCTCGGCGCCCGCGGCCGCTTACTATGTTGCGACAGGTACTTACTGGCTTCAGAAAATCGTCAAAATAGGAAGTATTTTATGGGCTAATTTTGATTATCTTCTCAAACTTTATGTGGTCGTTATCAACTATATTATGATCTTTCGTTTGTTATTCAGAGTTATATTTGTAGAAATAATTAGAATTAATTTTCAATAAAAACTAGTAACCTACAATAACTTTTTGTTTTCTTGTATATGGACTTAATATTATAAAGTTCAAGTGATTGTGTTTTTTTTTGTTTCTTTATAGGTGGTAGAGCTACGCTGAAGCTATTACTGGTTTCAGCATGAATGGGTCGGCTCGTCCGGGGTAGTACCACCCTCTCACAGAAAACCGACGTGAAGTAGCAGTGCTTGCACTGTTGCGTTTCGTTCGGTCAGTGGGAGTGCCAGAGGCCCACATATTTAAAAGGCCGGCAACGCACTTGCGACTCCCCTGGTGTTGCTAGTGTCTATGGACGGCGGTGATCACTTACCATCAGGTGACCCTATTCGTTTGCCCCCTATAACATAGAAAAAAAAAACTTGCTTAGATAGATCTTTTTTGCATTTCATAGCTTATTTATTAAGGAATATTTTGCGATACCTATTATCACGCCGATATCCTGAGGTTTGAAAAAAGCGCCATAGAGAATAATAAAGTTAGAACGTAAGAAGAAATAATAGGGAATTATAGTATGGATACACCGAGTGTTACGGTGATGAGTATCCGGTGTAAGACTGATGGGCTGTTCGTCGAAAACCGAGCATTACCGAGAAGGGCCGAACTGTGAACGTCTATGTCAACGAGGAACGATAGTGCACATCTGAAATACGTGGTCGCTTCTCTAAAAGAACAATCGTACTTTATACGGAATTAGTTTAGGCTAGAAATGAAATATATTTGATAGAATTTTTGTAAGTATCCACTAGGTTTTAAGAATTCGTTCTGTGTATATTCACATAACAGAAGCGAAACAAGTAAATGTGAAATTTGTCGTCAAAGCAAAAGGGGTGTATCATTTTTTAATGGTATGTATCCGGAACGATTCTCGAAGACTACAAATATTTAAGAAGAATTAAATTCTATTAAAATTAATAAAATGTTGGCAACCACCAGAAGAAGCAAAATCAATTTATGATTTGTTGGACGTTGGTATTAAGACCAGAAACCGATTACAAGTTTCCGTTTTTCTTTTTTTCTTATTGATATTGTTTTTATTTTGTATTTAAATTGTAACGGATGAAGGTAGCGTGTTTTTGTTCAACTAACCCTCAATAAAAAAATAGAGGGAAAATTGGTAAATAGCATAGTTAAAATTGAAATATAATATTTTAGGTACAACTACTACAAGTAGAACTAAAGACTATTCAAGTCCCTTAATTAACAGCTTCGTAGGTCATGATTACATTTTTTTAATTATATATCACGTTAATATTGTGTACGTAAAGTTATTTTTTGTATAGAATAAACAAATGAAAGCCACTAATAACCATTACACGAGTCGATATAACAAATAACGGATCCACGCAAAGGGCGACGCTGTTCATTACATTCAAACAGAACGGGCTCCCGATTAAATCGGCTTACACACACTCTATAGCGTTTTAACCGTAATAAAAATTACCATGACAATAGCTTTAATCATCTATCTGTTAATTATTGATATTTCAACTGAATAGCTCGTGATACGAATGCCTATTCCCGACCATTCACTTAGGTTCGTTTTTCAGAACAATTTCGAAGCCGAAATCATTGAATAAATTGGGTTTATAAATCTATTTAATTCAAGATACATATTTAATCTTTGCGAATGGGTAACATAAGTATAGATGGTAATTATTAGAATTATTATTAATGTCACAAACTATCCCGACACAAATTAAGACATCGTTATTCTGCTGTTGACTATCCACTACCCGTTATTATTATTGACGAAGGCAACGCCCGGAAGGTAATATCGTAATGTGTGATAAACAAGCCTTATAAAAGAAATAAGTGTGAAAGGAAGAGCATGTCGTATTACTCACACTTAAAATTACACAGTTGCAAATACATCATTACTACGATACAAAACAACAAAATAACTAACAACTAATATAGATAACGACACTCATTGTAAAATAACTATAGTGTTATTTATAATTGATATATATATAGCCGTTATTTTCATTTATAGCTATAGGTAAGCAAAATGTTTCCTTTACAAACTGTCTGTATAAAAATAGCAACACCATTATGTAACTAACTGGACCGAACGTCTTTTCCGTTTCACTGGTCGACGGTGAATCATTTCGTTTAATGAAATTCGTTCAAAATACGCACTTGTTCAACAAAACGCTGCGTTTAAACGAGCGATTTTCAATACAATACTGAATATAGATTTAGTGCCGATGCTGAAACTTATTATAGTAGGGACAAAATCTTGCTGCAGGTAGGGTCACAAATTATATTTTAAATAGGCATGTGCATACGGTATAGTATCGATAACAAATTGGTCGGAGAGAGTGACTCAAGCGTAGTATAAAGTGCGCTCGCTCGTTCATTCATTTGTAATCTGGTTCCTATATATTACGTATTTGGATACTTAACGAGACAGAGGCTTATCCATACAAGTGCTGTTATATTAGAAGGTGCTTTAACATCTATAAGTACAAGGGAGTACGTCATATCTTTTTTTTGTCTTTTTCGAACTGACTACACTGTTGGCTTATTAAGGCCGCTACAGTTTCACCGGACTACAGAGCACGTCATACATATCACTCCGCGCATAGTTTATTGCCATACCTGCAGTAAACTTTCACCCTAATATAATCAAAACTATACATTCTTTATATAATATTGATTCTGTTTTTTTTTAAATCGCTATACAGAACATTTTTTTTTTAGATATACTTTGGACTGTATATCTGAAGGGGCTTTATAACGTCACAATCGTAAGTGTACCAAAATTACTCAATCCCGCTTTAGAGTTTCAGCTATTGAGTGGAAGATTTTACTTTGCGTAAATATATTCCCATATCATCCATTTAATTGTTTAGTTAATGTAGTTTAGTTAACTGTGAAAGTATCAGCTACTACCCAAAAGTAGTAATGTAAAATTAAACAAATCATGTACAAAAAATACAAAAGCAATGTATAGCGTACTATTAGATTAATGTATTAAAAGATTATAGATACACTGAAATAAAGAGAAAAATACATTTCCTTATTTTAACAATAAGCGAACGTCGTGTAGACTAGCGACGAAATAAACGCAGCGTTTCTATCACACAGTGAGTGACTTTACCATACACGGCCATTAGCGGATGACACGCTGGTACCGTATCAATCATAGTCCAGCCAATTCATTACCACCACTCGAGCCAGATTGATTCTGCTTCATCCAGATTCATATTTCGGTCGCGAGTGCAGGGCTTATTTTCACTTCTATATTAAATATACTTCAGCTTTTTACTTTCAAGCTGCATATATACATATTAAAATTATACATTTAAAAAGATCAATCATCGTTTATTTAGTATCTATACAATACTTATAATACAGATAATTAGGCACTAATGTGTTATTATAATAATTATTATGGAATACATATTTGAATTTAATGCTTACCAATGTTATAAACCAGTTTTTGCCCGCGACTTCACTCGTTCAATCATCATGAAATTTTTCATACACGTTGTGAGGATTACAGAAATAGACATAGGGTACCTTTTATCTAGAAAAAAATATACTATTCTAGAGGAATAAGTCTAATGTATATTAAAGTGAGCGAAGTCGCTAGGCAAAAAGTAGTTGATAATATTCCTTTAGGTACGATAACAGTACAATTCCAAGGACGATGCTTAATGCAACAATTTGGAAGTCAATGTGCTAACGCGAAAAGGACAACAAATAATTATCTACTTGGCAACAGAAAGAAGAAGTAAGTAACTGTACTACAAGCCGAGAGAGACAGATGAGCGGGACAGAGTATAAGACAAGAATATGCACGTAAGAAATCAAGTAACAGACATGAATAAAATATTTGAAAACATCAAAGTAAGGTATTGGGTAATTGTACATACTGAGTAACACGCTTTGTTTTCAGTAACTTACGCAACTGTTTTAGCAAAATTTATAAATATAGTCTATAAAAACCGCTAAGGTTTTTTTTTATCACACTGTTATTAATATAAACTCTCATTCTAATTATACAAAATGGTGTCTTCCATCGTCTAAAGTATATACGGAGGGTTTCACCGAAAATATACCACTTTGAAACAAACATTGCTTTGAAACTTCGGTTTTTCTTAGTAAAATATGCTTGGCAACATAATAATATATGTGTGATTCATCACGCGTGACAAATATGCCAATATTTGACCAATGTTCGTATTGTTTCCACGAAACGGCTTGCCTCCGCGCATATGCGATGGCTCCTGGTGACGTCCACACGCAATTTACTAAGTGTGTACGTCGAGTTACGAATAGAGTACTTTAGTATTGTTTTGTTTTTTTTTTTTTGTACAGATATGACAGAATTACCTACCTGCAGATATCAAATACCTGTAACTGTTGGGAGTCATATATTTGACATAGTTGATGTTTCTGCTCTGGATTCCACTACAAGAGGGAGTTTATTCAGATTATTAAAAAAAAAAACTAAGTAATATAAAATGCAGTATATTTAAATCTGTCAAACGTATGTTAGTTTGTGGTCAAACAGTCGTACAAAGTAAAGATTGTCTGTGTACAATTTATGTATATAGTAATTTATATACTAATGTCACAAGATAACCTCACTTCGAAGCGATGATGGCTCAGTTGGTAGTCAGCGTCGAAGGACTTAGGTATTCGGATCTAAGCAACTGAGTCGGAGCTTTCGGTGAAGCAAAACATCGTGATAAAACTATAGCACGGTGGTAGGGCTATTTCTAAGTCCGTCTGGCTAGCTAGCACCCTCAAGTTGAAAATCTATCGTCGAATACCTGTTGGTGTGTTCCGGCTGCTGTACTTGAGTGTCAGCTCCCTCTAAGTTTAGCGTGATATTACCATCTTCGACCACATCGTCATTTGACATCAGATGAGATTGTGGTTAAACGCTTACCTATAAAGATATTAAAAAAAAATGGGAAATTATATATATCTATGATAACTGTCTTCTGGCACATGGTAAGTTTGATTTCATATAATTATTGAACAAGATATATATGTTAGTTCTAGAAAAGAGGTTTTGAATTGACATTAAACAAATATACTTTTTTTTATCCATTGGTTTTTCTCACTACAAAATTTTCATCAACATTTTTAACTTCCTTATCAAAGGACTATTACAGAATCAACATCGTTAAGCATAATTTTTGTATTATTTTGCACTACATGAGGTTATAAGTTTGATGGGTTCACAGGTTGGATTTCTTCGCAGAGTAAGCTTTTATATTATGAGCATTATTGTCATAACACATATATGTTATTTTAGAAACATTTGAGAAACTTAATTTAGAAACAATTGTTTGTACATTAGCTTGTTATGTAATAATATAAAAATATTACATTACCATTACGATGTATAGAGTAATGAACATTAATGTCTGTAAAAAATAAAAAACAAGCTCTGAGTAAAATCTCTTCGTAGCTCTTTGTCCACATCGTATTGGATGACAGCCCTGCTACGCGGCTACGTCCCAACGTTCAACGAAAGTATAGGTGGTAAAAATATGGGATTTTTTTTTTAAATTAATCAATAGCAAGATCACGTCAAGTGGACCCCCTATTTTTCACTTGATCATAAAAATAAAGTCCATGTATTTTTTTTTCCAGAAGTAATTACCATGAAAAATTGATCCCCTACACGATTTTTAGAAATTTAGATTTTAACAATATTTTTTTTTACAATGAAATTTTCGGTACTTTTAATTAAAAAATAGATTTCAAATCAACCGATAAAGATAAATTAATGAAACTTTCAGGATTTATTAACAAGTATTTATATTTTGATGAAATAGTAACAGCTAAAAATTATTTGTTTATTGTCATATTGTTAATTATCTTTTAAATAAACAAATGAAAATTTCATTGACTTGTCGGTAAGAAAGTGAAGTTTTTTTTTATCAGTTACATGCGTTATTTATTTAAGTTTAAGATTCCGAAAAAAAAATTTCACTGCTCGCTATAAGTTTAAGCAATATGAATTTATTTATCACAGCGCGCCGAGCGCCAGGCGCTGTCAGAACACTGGGCGGCTGAGCGTCAGACTATATTGCAGCTTCGGTTAATTGTAATAAGTAATAGGACCACATTTCCTGAGGCCAATCATAACATCTACAAATAGCGCGTTCGGATACCACGACAATTAAAATAAAATCGAACTCTAGCACGAGCCTGAGTTACCAGTGAAGCCAAACATATTAATAAACTACGACATACGGGCTTTTTCTAATCCCAGTCTGTCGAGCTATAATCCTGAAGTTTAAAATTGTCGCCAAGTACCTATATATGTGTGTTCCAACAGCTACGCTTGAGAGCCAATCTCTCTATATTTAGCATGTTTACTTATTTAGTCTCTTTACTGTTTTACACTTGGTCACTTAGGTCGCGACCCTATTTATCTTTTACAGTTCCTATCATTACTAGTTTGAACTTAGGTAAAAATCATTAATATGAAAGTTTGCTGGCACTCGCTGATCTGGTGTCCATTTCGGTATTGGAGGCGGTAACCGTTTCGATAATACCTTAATGGTATAATTGTATATCAAACTGGAAGCCAATTATACTCATGTAGTGCTGCCCGTATTTTACAATGAACAGATAGATTTCTTTAATATCCGGTGAGGACAACCCTTCAAGGTTATACATTAAAAAACCTGCAAATAATAAAAAAAAAAGTGTATTAACAACAGAAATAAATTTAAATTTCTTAAACGCAGGAGAATATATACAGTAGAATATATATATATATTCTCAATGACTAAACGATTCATTTAATCACCAGAGTGGCTTATTGTGCTAACTCTGTTACGGGCCCTCTGGTGATGCACGGCAGAGCAATATATTTCAATCAAAACTATGGTATGTGCCGGACGTATGCAACGTCTTATTCTCGAGCGCGGGTCGTTTATTTTAACTATATCGGTAATTCCTGTTAAACTTTACAGTTTATATTACAGTACTACAGATTCTACATTTATTTACTTCACATTAAGAAGCAGTATTTTTTCTCATATCGTGCTGTTTTATTTTTTGTTGATATCTTATTATTTTCCAAAAAACTATTTATTATTGACAATTATTATAGGATATTGGAAGAATTTATACATTCTATATGTAAAATTTTCTATACTCGTAGACTAATGACCGCCTGCGACTTCGTTTTTTATATAAACGACGACACTATACATTATTTTCATATATTTATAATGATTAATGCTACTCAGAGAGTTCCCCAGAGGGCAGGATTTTTTCCAATGTACTTCAGATTAATTATAAATTTTAGTCATTTTAATAGACACGTTTATTAACTGTAGTAAGTATGTGTGTTTTTCTAATGTATAAACTATGTTATTATAAACATTTTCACCAAAATTCGTTCAGTAGTTTTTGCGTGAAAAGTAATAAGCATCCATCCATACGAACACTTAGAAATTTTCTTATTTATCATAGGAAAAGGATATATACTACGACATTTAAAAAAAAACGTTACAAGACTACCGATACAGACTCATAAACTGTTACTGTATACATAAAAAGTCTTAATAAGAATTTATTATAACTTTTTTTATGACTTCGTTAAAAATACTTAGACAATGGATTGAATATCCCGGAAGCTGATAACATTCACACTTCACGAAAACTTGTGAACAAAATTCCGACATTTAATAAAACTGGAACATAACTATTGTATTAATTGTCTCAAATATAAATAAAATACCGCATAATATATACCTCTCAATTGCAACCGTTATCAGAATAAGTACGTTTATAAGCGTAGACGGTTGAACGAGATATACGACCGCTGCAGCACAGTCTACGCGACATAACACTTTGAAATATTAATATTGAATAAAAAAACTATTATCTATCAACAGACTGTACGTTGAGCTATTACTATACTATACATATTGTTTACAAAGTCACTAAATATCGTATACTTATCAACACTTAGTACTCGGGTAAGGGGTAGACCAAGAAACACTGTTTTGCTCGTGGCTCGTATCTCGGAACTCTTTATTGTTAAAAACACCTATATTCATTGTACAAAACAAAACGATGTCTTGTTTAAAATCGTGACAACGCCATCTCTTAACGTAAAGAATAACTACACTGAACACATATAAAGTATGTTTAAAGGAAAAAAAAGATAGTGTGTACTTATGTACACGCGTTAGAAGTTATTCTTCTTCGGCGTAACAAGATAAAAATGTTTTTCAAAATTTTTATCTTTCGCCTTATTCTACGTTTGTAGAAAAAACGACACTAACAATAGACAAAAAGGTATTTAATACGTACATACTTTTTTTTGGATAAAATGTTGACTATACCTAACTTCAGGGTGACGGTTTTTCGTGACGGTGTGCGCGCGCATTGTAACAATTTACTCTTATCATTTTTCCGTAAGGCGCCAAAAGAAGTATAACTTCAAAAATGTAGTAAGTAACCAATGGTAATGGTCGAACTTCAATGCCTTAATTCTTAACTTAAACGTATTTAATCTTTTCATAATATTTTGATCGATTTTGTTATATGTTAGAATTACCCTGTACTAAAAATTTTGTTACTATGGTGGTGACGTCTGGAATTGACAACTCTATATGTGCATCCACTAAAAAGATTATAATTTTAATGTATTATAAAAATATGTACGTTAAAAGGATAAACATGATCGAACTTTTTGGCTATTCTTCTCGACGACTGGGTTGTTCTCAAACCGGTGGTAGTTTTGACGTTCAAAGGCGCCTTCTTAGGGCTGAAATTTAATATTTTTTATTTTCTGGTTTGACTGTAAAGGTTCATTAAAAGCCTTTCCACGTGAATAAGTAACAAGCATACATTCATCCCCAAAAATTATACATAGATATATATTATAGGAATAGGACATATTAAGGCCACGCCATGCCACTTTGGAGAAATTATATTAAAAATTGTAATCAGAAAGTGTGCTAAGTAAAAGCGAAGTAGTAGTACTGAAAATCAAGCGTAAGGTCTCGAGAGCCGAGGACGCTTCACAGTCCGATGAAAACCGACCAAAGAGGCCGATCTGTGAATGCCTATGTCGACGGTGTTTTATGCCGCGCCGCTCAGTCGCATGAGTCGCTTTAAGTAACATTTACTCTTTTTCCACTCATAGAAATAAATGTAAATTAATTTCATATTTATTAAATTGTATATTGTAATAAAACGCAAACGGAGCAACGGGTGGTTATTAGTGTTCTATATCAAAATGGTAAAAGCTTTTACACGACTTTAGAAATAAAATATGTGGTCGTGTGTTGTCGTCCGGGACATGATAATGTGCGCCAGTTTCTCGCCTGCAGAGAATAGCAATAAATCGTAACAGTTTGGCAGTAAAATGTCCACGAGTAGGCACTAACACATATTGCCAATGACGCATAAGGTTTTTGAAAAACCACACCTATTTATATCTACCATTGTTTTATGGATTTATCATGGAAAACAAATTAAAGACAATTTTTGAACTGAAAACTACTTTGGACGCATTGAACAGTGAACGAAAGTGAACCGTCACGCTCGGGTCGGTGATGCTGAATCGGGTTTACTCGCCTCCATTTGACATAAAGCACGCAGGGGTTGGTGACACACTGTATCGTGTACATTCAGAGTAGAAGTAGTCATCAACCACGTTTATTGTCTAAAAGGAATGCATAATGACGTTTTTTTTTATATTATACGAATGTATTACCGTATTATTCGTAACGAACGAACAGGTGGGTCACCTGATGGTAAGTGATCACCGCCGTCCATAGACACTAGCAACACCAGGGGAGTCGCAAGTGCGTTGCCGGCCTTTTAATATATGTGGGCCTCCGGCGCTCTCACTGACCGAACGAAACGCAACAGTGCGGGCGCACTGTTACTTCACGTCGACTCACGACTGTGTGGTACTACCCCGGGCGAGCCGACCCATTCATGCTAAAACCAGTAATAGCATCAGCGTAGCTCTACCACCTACAATTACGGATAATAATAATAAAATAATATTGTGTATATATTGTGTCTAACCAGTGTAGTATATCAAGTGTATATATTATATGTATTCAGTAAAACTTAATATTTTACTTAAGCGTAGATTTCACTTCTATCGCGCTGTAATAAGGACTCACTCACTTCTATTTTCATTTCGGCTATCGCTTTTCATGAATTTTTATTTACATGAAATATTCCATTATCAGAAATATTGATATACCCTCAAATAATTATAATACATGGCCATTATGAATCTGTGAATTATATCAAAATATAATTAAAACCTGATAAAATAATATATTTATGTTTTGTATATACTGGATATCACAAGTGTATATATTGTGGGTATTTAAATATATCTATTAAAATGCTAGCTACCCACACCAACTTTTTTTCCACCCGCTAACAGTGGCTTGGTAATTAAGAAGAGAGGTGATTCGTATCAAGTTATAGCCATAGAGTGCATTATATAATTCACAGCTTAACAAATTTTGGGTTATAGACATGGTAATTGTATCCGATTGTATCATGACCACCGCACACAAAGTGTAATGTAATGTAAAGTCTCATTGTTATAGCGACAAAATTAATATGTGGGAGTATCAGAACATAACAATATCGTCCATAATCGACATGTGTATATATTACAGCTACACTCTTAGTCAATTGGTTAGGGATTTGTTAACGTATGTACAGCTGCCGAGAACCTTGCAGGCCGGCATGATGGTGACGACTGCTGATGTATTATTTATCTCTCGATGGATTTTTTCACCGTCATTTTTGGACCAACACCATGCTTAACATTATAACTTAAAAAAAACTGTTACAGATACAATTTCAAATATACATTTTTTACCTTTATAGGCTTTGGAGTTTGACCATAATATCATCTGATATTATATGATGATATGGTCTAAGATGGTAAGTCACGCTTAACCTAGAGGGAGACTGGCTCGCAAGTGCAGCTGTCGGCACACACCAACAGGTGCTTGGCGACCGATTTTCAACTTGAAGGCGGTAGTAAGACAAGCGAGTTGAGAAACACCCTTTCTTTTCTCTCTTCCCTCACTCATTTGCAAGTATTCGAACCTATATCGATCGAAACGGGAGCTGAAAACACTAACCACTGTGTCAAAACATCGCTACAAAATCTGGACAAAGCAAGTTATTTGGTTATAAATTTAATCTTTCTTGCTATCAAGTTTTACAAGGTTCCTTGATTTAAGCCAAATAATGGATCATATATCATCATCATGCATCATCATCATCACAATGCAGGTTGAGAAAGATTTTAAAGGGCAGGATAGTTTGTAATTAACTTGACACTTATTTTGGCTAATTCAAGCAATATCTTTATTGATTAGAGCTTTAGTATTACTCTGTTGTATAAGTTACTAGCGGCCCCCTCCGGCTTCGCACGGGTATAAAATATATAGCCTATGTCATTCACTGAAAAAATGATTAAAATCGATCCAGTAGTTTTGATTTATTCATTACTGCCCGTGGCCCGCACGCGTTCAATTTGGAGTAACCTCAAAAATAATAGTATTTCTCCACTATTTAATTTATGTTATTATACATATAAACCTTCCTCTTCAATCACTCTATATATTAAATACTAATACTTAAAAGTTAATTTGAACTTTAATACCATAAACATAAAGTTTAAGTGTTAGTGGAGAGGTGTTCCGGGAAGGCAAAACAATTGATTGACGTGAGTATCGTATAAATATTAATGTCAATATTTATACGATGGTAACATTTAACATTATATAGCGTCCCGAATAGCAGAATAAATATTTAGCAACAAAAAAAAATAAAGAATGGACTGTTAGGCGGTACGAAGTTCGCCGGGTCAGCTAGTTATACAATATTATTGACGAAAAGAATACATTTCAATTTAGAAATACATTAAAATAAATTAAAATTAAAATAATAAATATCTACTACAGAAAACCATAACTCTTTGACTATACAAATAGTATGTGTACAACTCGTCGCAAACTCTTTCCCATTAAATCACATAAACAAGTTGATATCTACGCGATATTTACATACGGGTTTGGGCGGCGCCCGGCGCGCCGGAAGCGGGGGCGGCGCCGCGCCTCGCCGGCTCGCGGCTTCGTTCGGCAGGTTGTGTTTTATAACTCAGAATCGTTGTGCGGATTGTGTTTTTAAATTAACAGCCATCCTATTTAATATTCCATTGTGGGATATTCATAACGCGGCGTCGGGACCAGGTATTTGCCATGCAATTAGACGTATACTGGCATTTATCTGTATATATATGTCTAATATATAAAAATAAGAGCATTAACTACAACACCTTTTAGACGGTCCACATGGAAATTGACACCTCTGAGAATTTTTTCTATTGTATTACTACTCGTCACTACGTGGCGCTGTACATATCATATATTGTCACTTCTGCTATAACTCCGCTATTTATTATAACAAACGTGTACAAAGCCAAGGGCATCGCTAGTTTTGTTATATTTCGAAAATCGACCATAATATATTAATTTTCAAATTTTAATATTAAGGAAAATAAATAAAGTTTTGCAACGTTTTTTTAATGGTAACACTAAAACTCGTCAACAGCTGCAGAAAAAGAAGAAAAGCGATTGAAAAACAGAGGAGAAAAAAATGTACTTAACTGTTTTGGGTCTGCCTATTTATAAAAATGCAGAGTTAAAGGATTTTCTATTTGGGATGAATGCAGAACAGGAAATTGTTTTTCTCAGTGCAGTTTAATTTAGATTAAATAAAGTTATATGAAATAGTCATTGATTACTTTATAGTGTATTAAGTTAAAAGTATGTGACACTTGAAAATACTTAAATTCAATTTAAATCAAGTAAAGACATACATGTTTAACACTTTAAAATTATTAAGAAAACTACTAAAGGAGTTATTTGGTTGTTCTTTTTATACTTCACTAGCAACCGCACGCGTCTTCGTTTCATTTACAATATACAACTAAGTAGAGTTTCAATATACATTATGCCGGTTTTGAGTTTGAAAGTGGAGGGATATAGGAGTAGAGGAAGACCGAAAAAGGTGTGAATGGATTGTGTGAAAAATGATATGTGTATAAAAAGTGTGAATACTGCGATGACATCTGACAGAGAAGAGTGGAAAAGGAAAACATGTTGTGCCGACCCTACTTAGGTGGGATAAGGGTAAGATGATGATGTCAAACAGAAACAACATCGCTTTCATATTATCCCATGTATGGTTGTTGTGTCTCTATTGGGTACAGTTCTTTAACCGGTGGGCACCCGCCAAAAAATGACGTTTGTAAAAAGTTGTAAAAGCTACGTTGTATTCTATATTGACGTAAGCGCCAATGTTTAAGTTACTCGAAAGAGGCCGTATGGATGTCAAAATATTAACCAGCTCGTTTGATTACTGGATACCGAGTACACAGTTACTGAGACTGGTATGCGACACAGCTAAACACACCACTATAGTCGATATAAGTCTAGTCTGAAACAATTATTCTATCACCTAGGAAACCTAATCGCGTCATATATTACTAAGAATTTCAATAAATGTACTCTATAAGGTACTGCTCATGAGGCGTGGAATAAAAAAAATCCTTTACTAAAAGCTATAGTCGTATTATATATCAAATATTTCAGTAAATGAACTTTGAACGAGTTCCTTATACAGGAATAATATGGTACAATTTTTGAATGACTGATTACTGAACAATAAGTGAGGTTGTGGTAACCAATGATAATAAAAAAAAGTCTCGAAAGGTTTACCTACAAGCAGGCCCCTGAAATATGTTATTACAGTATTTTTGGAACAAGATGAGATGTCCGTAGTACAGATATTACGCGCGCCGGCAACGCCTTCCTATTACCTCGCCGCACCGCCTCGGGCTTCGAGGTAACTACGCAACTATACAACGATATTTCGTTAACTAGATGGGACTTTGATTTCTAAAAGGATGACATTTAAAACTAATGAAAACTAATTTGATACAAATAATCAAAATTTACAGACATTTACGAAATTTACATTTAATATTCATTAATAAAACTAAAATACATTTCTCGCAACAACAAAAATTTGTATCATTAGTCTTTATCGTGTAAACCGGCTTTGTTGTTACGTTCGAACTATGACGTATTTTTTAACCTTTTATCAATTTTGAGTAACATATTTGGAACTTTATTACTTACTAACGAGAAAGTATAGAAAGGAGTTATGATAGGAATCATAGATAATACTTTAAAAAGCCTCCTATCTTTTTTTATGCGATTGGAGTATAAATCATACATCTATGAGTATTTAATATTTATAGCGACGAAAAAATTTGTAAAGTTCCTTGTTGAATTGGATTCGCCGAATCAATTATCGTAGCCCCTTCTAGTTTCCTTCTAAGTTCACGTACTATATGATGTGATGGATGAAAAAAAAAACGTGAAAGGTCCGCCGTGAAATATGTAATATCCATATTGAGTCGGTACCGGTCGGCCATATTGGATTCAATACTTCCATAACTAGGCGTGGGTTGAAACGAGAACGATTTTGTATACACTTACTATTTATTTTGCTAACTACATAAGAAATCAAGCAGACGTGTCTAAGGAATATAGATGTATGTATTAAATAGACATTGATCTATCTAAGTTCAGTATTATAAATACGAATACAAATACACCATTATTTCATGTTTCAGGTGAAGCAAGCAGAGTGCTTTCATTATCATGACAGCAGCCTGTAAAAGCGCACTGCAGTATTATAGGCACCTTATTATTATTACTTTAAAAGGGAAGGCTACTGAGGTGACATCTGACAGGGGAGAGTGGAAAAGAAAAACATGCTGTGCCGAGCCTACTTAGGTGGTGGTGGGATGATGATGATGATTCTAAAAGGCTTTAGCAAGCCTTAGTGCTGTATTATCGCGATCTATTGTGATCGCCCCAAATTGCTAAAGCTTCCTACCTAGTCCTATAACATTCATATACTCTAAGAGTATTTTTTTTATATATATATAATATAGGGGGCAAACGAACAGGTGGGTCACCTGATAGTAAGTGATCACCGCCGTCCATAGACACTAGCAACACCAGGGGAGTCGCAAGTGCGTTGCCGGCCTTTTAATATATGTGGGCCTCCGACGCTCTCACTGACCGAACGATATGCAACGGTGCGGGCGCACTGTTACTTCACGTCGGCTTTCTGTGAGAGGGTGGTACTACCCCGGGCGAGCCGACCCATTCATGCTGAAACCAGTAATAGCTTCAGCGTAGCTCTACCACCTATTTGGTGGAGAGCATCTGTACCTAATCAGGGAGTAATCAGGTTGCGTGTCAAATTCACACAAGTGGTATTTTGGAGTCTCTTCCATGCTGCTATAAAATCTGCACTGCCCTATGCTCTGGATACCCACATTGTACAATTTTTATCTTTACACGAACTTGTTTAGTGAGTATAGCGTAATAGAATAATAATAATATAAGTGTCATCCCAAAGTAGGGTACGGGTATAATCACCACACCAGCCCACGATGTACTGATGATTTCAAACTCAGAGAAATCTACAGTTCTATATTTCCCCGCACACAATGATTCTACAAGAACATTACTCAAGGTCAGGTTTCTTCACGATATTTCCCTTCACTATTAGCCGATAAAATTATCAATATAAATTACGAAATGTACGTGTATTCTGAAAATTTCTCGACCTATACGTCTACTTTACTACACTTCTACACTTTACTATATTATTCATTTTGCATATACCATTATCTACTTTGGAACGGATGTTATTATAACGATTGTACTACATAATAAATTACTTTCTACAAACTATTCTTTGATTAGAGTCATTATTAATAAGCATAACAAAGACAAAAAAACATAACAACATTAACAAAGAGACATATAAAACAGAGCAGAAACCCGACTGATAAATTTTTGACACTCGTCATACGAAACAAAATTATACAGCATATGGGGAATAGGAGAATAGAGGAATCTAACGACACTTACTCGAAATACATTTACCCATTACATACCCATAGGAGCTAAATGCCAACTGAATTAATTTTCCTACGCAAGCTAAATGCCAACTAGATCAATTTTTATTTAGAGACGTCAAATAACATTTTTAGGACGTTCGAATGTGTTACCAAAGCGCCTTAATCACTTCAAATCTTTAATTAATGTATTATTCAAATTTCCCCATGGTTGGACAAAACAAAGAAAAAGGTAAACAAATAAAGCGTATGCCTTCAAACTATTTATAGTGTAAGTTCGTTGTAAGAAAGAAAAACGTGTCGGTGAAAAACGGTCAGGGGTCCGAATTTAATTTACAAGCAATCTTACTCACCCTATAATATCGTGTGAGTGTCTGAGGGTTGCAGTTACGTTTACAATTGAATTTTCCCAGGGATTCCTTTTAAAATAACAACTTCATAAGAAGCTAATGGTCTTACGCGTGTATATGTAACCAACATCCTTCTTTTTCGCTTATAAAAATAAATATAGGCATAGGCTTTACGTCAATCTCCGATGGCAGAAAAAGTCTAGCAAGCAAGTGCCTATTCACTCTTTTTCTCTGAAAACTCCCAAGTTACAGATAAACGCAAAGAGTAACATC
Source organism: Antheraea assamensis (assembly GCA_035772565.1). NCBI lineage: Eukaryota > Metazoa > Arthropoda > Insecta > Lepidoptera > Saturniidae > Antheraea > Antheraea assamensis. Next base: position 5,718,153 of record JAQQSE010000009.1, read on the forward strand.
AGGAATCAATTCCACTCCTTAGCTGTTCGCATAATGAACTTTTTTTTTTTTTCGAACTGACCTACACTGCCAGCTTCTTAGGCTTTCACAGTTTCACCGGACTACTAAGGGGAGCGCTTAAGGCACTCACCCGATTTTATATAGACGACTAGCACAAGGGCGCACGGCACGCCTCGGCTTGGGCTGTCGTCGAAAACCCGAATCTAACTAGCTAAGCTAAACTAAGCTAAGCCTATCCGTATCATACCTGTATGGGTTCGTGAAATATACATGGTTACCAAGCATGTATGTTTCACGATCCCGTACACGTATTTTGTATCTGTCTATCTGAGTTCTAAACTATTTCAGTTCGAAAGGGCAAAAAAACAAACAAAAATAGCCCACCACTATGTGTACCTACAAGTGAGTGTGTGTGCACGTGTGTGGGGTGATCGGTGTTATGTTGTAGACGAGTGTTTGATCAAATCGGTGTTACTCTGTTCGCGCATGCAAGCTGCTCGAGGGCTCCATACCGGAGGATCGGACCTCGGCTAGAGCAGTTGCCGAGGGAGGCCTAGGATTGTGTGCTGGGGCAAAATTCACAGCCAAACCGCGGCGGCGTGATCTGTGATTACGCGGGCGTGGGCGCGCACACGCTGTTCTTCGAGTGACGAGAGGGTAATCTAAGTTACCTAACGTAATATCATCGGGGGGGTCGGTAAAAATGTAACGCGGACGTCTTTTATAACGCGGCGCGCCTGGCAGTGTATCGTAAGTCGCGGCGGATACCACTAACGGATTGGGATGATTCATGGCTCTATCGAAATAACTGGTTGTGAGAGTTTTAACGTACTCCCAGATAGACGGCATCTCCAGGTCCCTATGGAGGTCGACTCTCCGGATGTACCACGGGGCACCGATCGCCTTTCGTAGAAAACGGTTCTGTATTTTTTGTAAAATCTTAAAGTTCGCTTTTGACATATGCGCGAAAACGGGACAGCTATATGTCAAAATCGGACGAATACACATTTTGTAGAGTGTGAGCTTGTGTCTGACGGACATTTTGCTCTTAGCACATAATAACGGATGCAGACGACCCAAAACCATAGCGGCTTTGTTTCGTACTCTCACTGCATGCTGCTTAAACGTGAGGCGTCTATCTAACGTGACACCGAGATATTTGACCGTAAGGGCCCAAGGAATCTCGGTGTCATACAATTTAAGGGACTCTATATTGCTCGGACGCGGACGCTGAACCGGATCGAAAAAGATCGCAGCGCTTTTCTCGGGATTGACCTCTATACGCCATCGAAGAAACCATTCGCCGAGTTCCTCGATGGCCCTATTCATACGGATAGCTAAATGCGACGGCCGCCAATCGGAAGCGTAGATTACTGTATCATCAGCGTAACAACCTACCTCGAACCCCGGGGACCGAGGTAGGTCACTGATGAACAGGTTGAAGAGGGAGGGCGCGAGGATGGACCCCTGGGGCACTCCTGAACGTATCGGGTGGGGCTGGGACAACTCACCATCCACTCTATAGCGGAAGGTCCTATCTGTGAGAAATTCGCGGATGATGTGAACTAAACTATCCGGAATACTAGACTTGAACAGTTTGTAGACTAGCCCGTCGTGCCAGACCTTGTCGAAGGCCTTGGCGACGTCAAAGAAGACCGCTATTGTGCGTTTCGGTTTAGGCTTGGCCGGACTGACCTGGGGCTGGGGGTCTGCATTAAATTTCGAGAATATGTACTCCGTGAGGCGGTGTACTTGGTTCGTGCACGAGTGTTGTGCACGGAAACCGAACTGCTCAGGCGGCAGCAGATTCAACCTTGTTATCGTGGTCTGTAGGCGGTTCAGAAGGAGCCGCTCGTATAACTTGCCTAGTGTATCCAATAAACTGATAGGGCGATAGCTAGCGGGAAGCGTAGCTTTTTTGCCGGGCTTGTGAATGCCTATCACTATGGCCTTTTTCCAGACGGCTGGAAAGTGACCCTGGGACATGGCAGCATTGAAGATGCATACCAAAAGAGCTATGATGAAGTCAGGAAGGAGCTTCAGTACCTCGTTCCTGATTCCATCGGGACCTGGGGACTTCCTAAGCTTCAGACGCTTGATAGCGGCCGTCACTTCGTCAAAAGTAACCGGGGTTAGGGTATCCGCGCGAGGAGACGCGAGAAAGCTATCTACCGCGGATTTTATCGATTCGATATGGACAGGGTCAGTGTTAGCAGTGTTTGGAGAACATTGCTCCTCTAAACTCGCGGCGAGACACTCCGCCTTGTCTGTACTATCAAACGCGGGAGGCAACCCATGACCTCTGTCTAACGGGGGCATCGATGCACTCTGCTCTGATTTGAACTTACGCGTGAACGTCCAAAACGCCACATGGGACGGCTGGATATCCTCCAGGAGTCTGTCCCACCTGGCGCCTCGGATTTCTTGAATACGAGACCTGACTAACTTCCGTAAAGTACGTAAACGATCGCGATTATCTACAGACGGGTAAGTGTCGCAGGCTCGAGTCGCGGCGTTCTTTTCCGTGATCAACGCCCTCACGTCGTCAGGGAGTATGAAGCGGCGATCGTTCACCGCTTTGACCTCTCTCGAGTTCACCCTGACGGCGGTCTGAAGGTGTTCGACCAGGGAATCGATGGCCAGATCCGCGTCGGCTTTAGACACCAACACGTCCGGAATTCTATTCAGACTCTCCGAGGACGGATTGTCTTTTAAATAACTACATAATTTCGTATAATCAGCTGCGCGCACGGGCTGAAAATCTATATCGAAGTCCGATCCTAGCTGCAAGATAACGGGGCGGTGATCTGAGTCCAGTTCATGTACGACTTGTATGAGTCGCACCGGAAGCTGGACATTTTTCAAAAGAGCTACATCTAACACTGTCGGTCGACAGTGATCCTGATAGTGAGTGGGTTCCGGCGGGGCTATGACGTCAAAAGCGAGATCGCCACTTAGTTTGTCGAGTGTCGCCCCGTTGCGGGACGTACTCGAACTATTCCAAATGACGCTCCCACTGTTGAGGTCCCCGGCTATGATGACAGTGTTACTTAACGCGAACAAAGCCTCCAGGTCGGACCTGAGAAGCTCTAAACTCGGCTTTAAATATGCGGAAACTAACGTTATATCGGGGTGACCGGTCATTCCTAACCTGCACACTGACACTTCCATATTTGTGAGAGCGGGCGGGTCTATCGGCATGCAATATAAACAACGCTTATAATAAATTAGAGTGCCACCCCCGCGGGCGACACGGTCGTTTCTAACTAAGTTATAGTTCGCGATTCGCGGATTATTCATGGTCGGCTTTAAGAGCGTTTCCTGAACTAGTAATATATCTATCTGCCTATCGCGTAAGTAGTCGGCTACTAAATCGCGTTGCGTACGGAGACTTCTCGCGTTGAAAAACGAAAGACAAAGAGCGCGTGGTTTAATTTTACTCGGCGGAGTGAATTTTATTTATTATTAGTCCCTACTTGTTCGCGAGCGAGGCGCTGAATTGTCGCGGCAATGCCTGGGAAGGCAGAGACCGCGCTAAGTAGCCCGATATCACTATTCCCGTTAACTATGTCGTTAAACGCAATGATGTCTTCGATACTATGCTCTAAGAGCACCTGGGACAGCCAGTCGATGCCCGACCGAGTAAAAGAGAAGAAATGAGATGGTTGGGCAGGTTGGGCGGGCAACGCTTTCGGAGCGACAGGCCGAGCCTGCACCTGAGGCTTGGAAGCCTGAGGTTGAGGAGGCCTGGGAGCCCAGGGGGCCACAGGGGCCCGCCAGGACTGGGGGGCGCGCGGCACAGAAGGTGCCACGCTCGACGCCTGGACCGGCGCTGCCGGGGCACGGGAGGTGCCCGGCAGGCCCGGGAAGGCCTCCACGGACATGAGAGGTGGAGGCGGAGGACGGGCGGAGACAGCCGGAGGCCTACGGGCTTGTCTTCCTTGGCGTGGGCGTTGCGTGCGCGGTGCACGGGGACACCCGCGATAGCTCGCAGGGTGACCCGCATTGCCGCACAGAACGCAGCTAGGAGGCTCGGGGGTCTCGGGAGTGCGTGCGCACTCCTTCGTGGAGTGGTCACCCAGGCACTTGACGCACCTGGGGCGCAGATGACATCCGCGGGCGGAGTGGCCATAACTCTGGCAGTTATGGCACTGCGACGGGGCTTGGGACTTTCGTGGCGGCTCCACGGAGATGCCGGTGAGGCCACAGATGGAGGTCAGAGTGAAGATGGCCTTCCCTTCCAGGGAACGGTCAAGGATGACCAGGGCCATAGGGTATGGGGCTTTGGTGCGGGGGTGGTACATGCGATGTACTTCACGCACTGGGAAGTTTTGCTCCTTAAGGGAGCAGGATATGTCCTCGGTGGATAGCTCCACCGGGACGCGCCTGAGAACGGCGCGAAGGAGGCGCTCCTCTTCGAGCGCGTGGGTGTAATAGGCCAGCTTCCTCTCTCGGAGAAGAGAGGTCAGCTGGCGATGGTCAGTGGAGGTGGGAACCTTCACCTGAATCCCTTGCGAGATGTTTAGGGCTGAGGTGTAATGAATCGAGGACTCATTCATCTTTGTGGAGATCGCGAGCCAGGAGGACTTATCCTGGATCACGACCGGAGGAGGGGTGCGGGGCTTCTTAGCCGCAGCTACGGAACCCGTAGCTTTGGCTGGTGAGGGGGCGGGGCTTACGTTGCCCGAGCGAGGCGATCGACTGGCTGTCTTTTTCGCGGGCACCCGGGCGCCATCTACTCTAAGAGTTTTCAGAGCCGGGTGTCCGGAACCCGACTCTGAATCTGATGCGCGCGACGCGGCGGGAATCGGCGGCGTGCGGGCGCGTTTCCTATTAACGACGGTGAAGCCGTCGTTTGGGGGCGCGGTTAAACTATCCAGCTCCATATCGGAGCCAGCGTCCGAGCTGGAGCTGGGGATCGGTGCGACCAGGCTGATCCGGTCTAGGACGTTCTCAGGAGAGCGCGGAGAATCTAACGCGGCAAATGAGTTCGCGGTCGCCACGCGGGGCGTAACTACCTCGACTTCCGGTTCGGAGAGCCATTGCGGAGCATTCTTCTCGACGCGCCTAATGATACCTTCTATATATCTAAGCCGTTCTTCAGTAATTACGACCAACCCGGGTCCTACAAGGGGGGCGGGGGAAGCCATATCAACCTCCCTGCCTGAGGGGCAGGGGGGCGCGCCAACGGAAAACTACGGGACTATCCCGAGTCCGGACCAAGAGAGCTGTGGGCGATGTGCAATGCCGCACAGAAGAACCTACAAGGCCTAGGGGGAGGTCCCTGACACTTCTTTCTTCTCTTCTCTCTTCAGACGCTCTGCAACGAAGTTTTTTCGCAGTCCCGTCGCGTACCGAAAGGTACGGTTTAAACACCGAAGTGTACAACACTCAGTGTGCCAGGTGACGCTCACTGAGTGTGCGTTCTGAAAAGAACGTATCGACCGAAGCCTCGGCCGATTGATTGACTTTCTGTAGACGTGTCTATCTACAGCACAAACTAACTACAGATGACGCCGACAACAGCGCTGCACGGCAAACCGGAATCTGCAAAAAGCACAGTTAGTATAGGAAACAGACTCACTGCTATCTCGCTCGCACGATGATCGCAAAAAATATCCAAAGAGCTATGGTAAAGCACGTGTGCACTCTACCACGGCTCAATCGGGACTCTTTTTTTTCGCATAATGAACGTGAAAGCGATTCGTTTTATATTAGTGAAAATCCTCACGATTTCTGGTCGTCTCGTGGTGGAATAGGGAAATATATTGTCCACATCTCACTATACTGACGCCCTTCGATTATTTCCTTGCCAATTATTTCCGTCTATCTTTGTTTCTGTAGCTCGCTTAATAAAATGCGAAATAGCAATGACAATAGAATATGATACAACTAAAATACGGGCCATAACAAAAACCATTGAACGAAACTTTCCCAAGATGGAAGCAAGTTGAAAATTATTAAGCCAGTATATCTCGTGGAATATGCATAATCGTGTTCCGTACATGAGTTCCGTAGATATGTGAACGCACAGACTAACAAACAGTTGTTCTCCGAGCCGCGGGAAGGACGATCGCACACGATGTCTTACGTTCAACCGACTGGATTAACTTAGATACAATATAATTTGGATGCGGTAAGTTAAATGAAAAAATGAAACCAAACTGGATGCAAAGAGCAACTATTGGTAAGGTGCCTCAAAGTGTTTCGGAATCAACTTTTGCTATATACTGATTAGCACTTCATGACAATTAATAAGTATTATAAAAAAATAGATCGGTAATGATATTAAAACACCCTTGACATTATATATTTCCGCCTAGTATATGCGAATACAGGAATTACAGGACGAGAAATTATTTTCCTAGAAATTAACTCTGTTGATAACAATGGTCTTCACAGCTTGATTGAGCTTTATAGCTAACGTGGATCACACTAGACCGAAATTAAAATCAGCTCAAGAATGCTAAAGTGGCCGAATCTCAGTTCGGGCTGCGTGCTAACTCAACGAATTCGATTTTCAATAACTACCCAACGTAGCTAACTAATCGTAAATGTATATGATTATGTAATATAGGGGTATGTACGTACATACTGTATATATATGTACAAGTGCTTAACAATCTGATAGAACCTAGGTGCCTAGTTATGCGGTCGCTAGGACAGATAACCGCATGTTCCCACGAAACCACTAGGAACTCTATGGGAACCATAAAATAAATCTCCATGTATAGTACATACCAGTAGTATTATACCCATGCATTTAAACAGATCGGTTTTGTAACCAAACTGTAACATTAAATAAATGAAATATATGTAAATATATTTTTTTTATTTTTAATATTATTTTAAAACCCTTTCATCGCTCCCGTAAACTTAATTATCTACTGTGTGGGTGTGTAGGTATGTAAGATGGAGAGTCTTTTGCGCTGTTAGTTAGTGAATGCAGTATCACTGTATCCGAAAAGCAACGTGCTTGAAGGCCCCATCCATGCAGGAGGATCGGCCACGGATTGGTCTTGTAGCAAAGGGCAGTCACGGCGAGTGTGTGGGGACGAAGTTAATTGCCTGTCAGAGACGGTGCGGTGGAAATAATGACAATCTTCATCCTGCTGAACACGATGAGATGTAACATGTTGATAATCAACAGTGACGTCACCATCAAGGAGAGCCATTTGAACGTATTTTATAATATGCAATATCGATATGGATGAGTTTAATAGTCGACATATCCAACAAGTTTCGTTGATGCACGGCGCAGTTTCCGCGGCACCCCACCGTCTATACAACTGAACTAGCATTCGCGAGTTATGTAAATTCCACCAGTATTTATCATCAAACTTGAACAGATATGAGGCGACATAACGAATCTGATTCCGTTTCTAGTATCACATACGATTTATTGTTTTATCTACCTACCTCTGTATACACTTATTGTGTATTCCGTGAATTCCATATCTAAATGTATATATTGCGTGTTTGATAGTCTCAATTGTTATATTCTTGTGTTTTTTTTTTAAATATAAAATATATTGCGATATCATAAGAATACTGTAAAAGGTAAATTATCTCCCTCTGTTTTTTAGTACGTTTATAACTCAAACACCGCTTAACATTTAGAATTAGATTTATTCTTGTTTCTAAACCAATAGTGTATTATCTGACTAGGTTTTGATATATTTTCTATTATAATACATAATATATTCATCAAGTTATAAGATTAAAAGAAAAAGTATACCATTACATTTATAATAAACTATGATTTTATCTTTTGTTATGTATTATTCGATATGTACAGTTCGAAAAAAAAACGTTCAATCTCAGTAGTCCGGTGAAACTGTAGCGGCCTTAATAAGCCAACGGTGTAGTTAGTCACTTCGAAAAAAAAACGTTGAATCTCAGTAGTCCGGTAAAACTGTAGCGGCCTTAACAAGCCAACGGTGTAGTCACTTTGAAAAAAAAAACCTTCAAACTCAGTAGTTCGGTAAAACTGTAGCGGCCTTAACAAGCCAACAGTGTAGTCACTTCGAAAAAAAAAACGTTGAATCTCAGTAGTCCGGTAAAACTGTAGCGGCCTTAACAAGCCAACGGTGTAGTCACTTTGAAAAAAAAACCTTCAATCTCAGTAGTTCGGTAAAACTGTAGCGGCCTTAACAAGCCAACAGTGTAGTCAGTTCGAAAAAAAAAACGTTCTATCTCAGTAGTTCGGTAAAACTGTAGCGGCCTTAACAAGCCAACAGTGTAGTCAGTTCGAAAAAAAAAACGTTCAATGTCAGTAGTTCGGTGAAACTGTAGCGGCCTTAATAAGCCAACGGTGTAGTCACTTCAAAAAAAAAACGTTGAATCTCAGTAGTCCGGTAAAACTGTAGCAGCCTTAACAAGCCAACAGTGTAGTCAGTTCGAAAAAAAAAAACGTTCAATGTCAGTAGTTCGGTAAAACTGTAGCGGCCTTAACAAGCCAACGGTGTAGTCACTTTGAAAAAGAAAACATTCAATCTCAGTAGTCCGGTGAAACTGTATCGGCCTTAATAAGCCAACGGTGTAGTCAGTTCGAAAAAAAAAACGTTCTGTCTCAGTGAAATACTGCTAGTTTTAGCATTTCTCAGGATCCGCGAAAAGGGAATGTGACATCAAAGTATTTAAAATATATTGTATGTTAAAAAGATAAACCAGATCGAATTTCTTGGCGGTTCTTCTCGATGACTGGGTTGTTTTCCGAACCGGTGGTGCATTCGACGTTCATAAGCTCCTTCTTAGAGTCCAAATTGAATCAAATATTGAAGTTATACTCCTTTTGGCGCGTTAGGGAAAAACGATGAGAGTAAATTTTTACGATGCGCGCGCACACCGTCACGAAAAACCTACACCCTGAAGTTAGCTATAGTCAACATTTTATTCAAAAAAATCATCTACGTATTAAATACCTTTTTTCTATTGTTAGTGTCGTTTTTTCTACAAACGTGGAATAAAGCGACAGATACAGTTTATGAAAAGACTTTTGTCTTGTTACGTCAAAGACGTATGACTTCTAACGCGTGTACATAAGTATACACACACACACTTTTTTTTTTATATGACTACTTTACCTACGCGGCTTTTTTTTATTTTTATTTTTTTTATTACAAATGAATAATTCATTTCTTTCATAATAAGGGCTGTCAATAAATCCTAATCTCTCAATAGTCATCACTGTTCTCGGAGTATAACAGAACGAGAAAGAAACGAAAGAGTCGATTGCAGAAATGACTTGTTGCAAAGTTTATATCTCTTCTCGTATTCAGAAGGTGTTCCCGCTCGTAATTCTGTACAGTATAGATGGTTAAGTGAGCGCTTAATATTTTATTAAGGCAAGATTCGCGAACACTGCATAGGGTTGTCAAAAATAATAATATCACCTTTCTATTTCACCTAGTAAAAATGTTTTTCTTTTGTTTCATCGGAACCACGTGTTTCACCTTAATTTCAGTCTATATTTTTTTACATCAATTTTTATCAGTTCTACTTAACCTCTATAGACCTCTAAGACTGTTTACCGATTCTAAATAACGTCTGTTATATTTAACAATTATTGCTTAGCCCCCCAATAAAAAACACGCAATAATATGTACCATATATATAATGATAAGAAAAATCCTCTTAAAAATAGAATCGGTTCAGCCGTTTCGGAGGTTTTTACGCGAACAAACAACGAACACTTTAATAATTAATATTATTCGTAAACGTGTGTATTGTCACAAACATAATTTATTGTCAAAGTAATTTTTTACTCGTAATTCGTACCTACTTTCCTCTCCTAATAAAAATCAGTAAAAAATATGAATATTCGTAAGGTTTTTATGAATTTTTTACATTAATATTTGTTCAAAACAACATTTGATGCTTAAATTTGGACGAGTCTGAACTTTTAGTGAACGAAACATCGTTCTAAAACTATAGCCGATAGTAGATTTTTCTTCAATAGATCCTCAAGTTGAAAATACACCACAAAGCCACCATAGAAATACATGAGAACCAGCTTCCTCTTAGATTTACCATGTTACCGTTTTAGACCACATCATCATTTTAACGTCTGGTTAGATTGAAGTCAACACACCTAGATAAATGCATAAAAATATAGAAGTTACGTATATAAATAACAACTTATATTCAATGAATTCAAACAATAACACTTTGGCTAATTTTCCTATTACATTGATTCTGAACGAGTCGATAAAACATTTCTACATGTTTACAATATAAACAAATTACAATCCTCTATATTTAACAAACGAATATTTAAAGCAATGATGGCTCAGTTGGTAGTGTGTTCGGACACAGCGTCGAAGGACGTAGGTTCGAATCCTAGCAACTGAGTCGGAGCTTTCGGTGAAGGAAAACATCGTGGTGAAACCATAGCAGGGTGGTAGGGCTTTTTCTAAGTCCGTCTGACTAGCTACCACCCTCAAGTTGAAAATCTGTGGCCAAGCACCAGTTGGTGTGTTAAGGCAGCTGTACTTGAGAGCCAGCCTCCCTCTAGGTTAAGCGTGACTACCTTCTTAGACCACATCATCATTTAACATCAGATGAGATTGTGGTCAAACGCTAACTTATAAAGTATGAAAAAAAGTTTCCGTTTGTTTTATTTTCATCCTTATTTCCTAACTAATATTTTAAATTGTAAAGTGAGTATGTTTTGCTTGTTGCGCTTTCACACTTTAACTACTCAAGCGATTATCATGAAATTTTCTATACACGTTCTCAAGGGTACAAAAAAAACCACAGGATATCTTTCATTTAGTAAAAAAAGTACTATTCCCGGAGGAGTACGTCAAATCTACGTTGAGAGGAACGAAAACGCGAGTGTAAGCTAGACGATAAGTCAATATTTTTTCACATTATAAAACTCTTTAAAATCTTTGTTTCTTTGTCAAAATGATACACAGAAATTCCATCTTTTTATATATGTAACTCTTCTGTACGTATGTTTGTCAGTGAACTGCTCCTAAATATCTGGACCGATTGAGAAAGAATTTTTAACTGTGTCAATCCCTGAACAGTTTAGATTCATTTTTAGATCCGATATTAGATGCGATCTAATTCCAGTTTTTTTTTATTTTCAAAGCAAGATAATATGTTCCAGGTCAGCTAGTTACATTATAAACTTTAACATGACATCAAAAAGGTTCGACATTTATAGGGTTTTATAGAAAATTGTGACAACAGCGTTTGCCATCAAACTCAACAATTCTTGAGAGTATTTCTCCCTAACCACAATTATAATAGAACGGAACATAATGCTATAAACAGAATCACTACATAGTATAAAACAAAGTCGCTTTCTCTGTCCCTATATCCCTTTGTATGCTTAAATCTTTAAAACTATGAAACGCATTTTGATGCGGTTTTTTTTAATAGATAGAGTGATTGAAGAGGAAGGTTTATATGTATAATAACATAAATTAAATAGTGGAGAAATACTGTTATTTTTGAGGTTACTCCAATTTAACTCGTGCAGGCCACGGGCAGTAATGAATAAATCAAAACTACTGGATCGATTTTAATCATTTTTTCAGTGAATGACATAAGCTATATATTTTATACCCGTGCGAAGTCGGAGCGTGCCGCTAGTAACATATATTCGACGTGACTAGTGACAGCCCTGATTCTCGACGAACGTTAACGTTATCGCGCTCACGTCTCGGAATCCGCGACTTGCATATTCCACCATCTTAAACCTTATCGTTTTATATAAATTAATGTCGCGGAACAGAGATTTCGGCAGCACGCGACTCACTAAACGGTTATCTTCGCTTATTTGCTTAATTAAAATGTTTCGTTACTATCGTACGTTACACAAGACCGCGGCTCTTATAAAGAAAAATATTAAGATTTTTTTTTAGAAGAAGAACATTATACTGTTTACATAACATATATTTATATCAATTAAATACAAAATCATATATCGTGGCGACACATGACGTGGCTACGCCAACAGTCGGCCTGACCCGCCGATATAAATATTTCACATCAAATATTAATTAGAAGCTTTCCTAGCTATTTATTAATAAGAGTCACTCTTCAAATAAGTAAAATAAATGAAGTAACTCTTTTCACTCTCTATAATTACAAATCTCCTACACTTCCGTCAGTTAAGTCGATTCACAGAGTAGGGAATTGTCACCAGGAGTTATTTAGAACGTATAATAGATTATTTATGGTGTTACCTTGAAGCGTCAATTGTCACTTATAAGAACAGAAGATACATCAGAAAATTCTTAAATGTGCAATCACTAGTAGCCGCCTGCGACTCAGTCTACGTTTGACGGCACCATACTTCTTGTAACATTAACAGTTTGTGTAACACATCATTTGATAGCTCTTATATATAGTAGGATTTATCGAGATTACTAGACGCTTATGGTTCTATATTTAGGCTAATATAACCAATTCTTACTATGATCATCATTAGACTGTAAAAAAATCTAGGCCTCCTCTCGAAGGAAGGTATCGGACATAATCGCCACGCCAACCCACGACATATTGGCGATTTCAAACTACGAGAAATCCACCGTTCTATATTTTTCCACATGCGGTACTCAAAGAACGTTTCTTGGGTTCCGGGTATCCCAGCCTACCAATTTATATTAATAAATATATCCAAATTCGGAAAAATTTCTTACTACATACCGGGGGATTCGAATTTACGGGCATCAACGGCATACCTATCATCCAGAAAAAACGTACTGCCCTCTACATATATTAACGCGAATTGAAAATTAATTCGATGCGTGTAATCGGTATCCGAATATAAAATATCGATCGGAGTGTGCCCCGTGAAGGAGATAAATACAGAGATAGTGGTAGTTACACATCTTATATTGCGATGTTGCAACGGTCAATCAGTTCGAAGTGGTAATGCCAAGTAACGTCCATTCGAATACTTAGAAAGAAAAGAGATCAGTTCAAATATAAGTTAACTAGCGGCCCGCTCCGGCTTCGCACGGGTATAAAATATATAGCCTATGTCATTCACTGATAAAAATGATTAAAATCGATCCAGTAGTTTCGATTTATTCATTACTGCCAGTGGGCCCACACGCGTTACATTTGGAGTAACCTCAAAAATAACAGTATTTCTCCACTATTTAATTTATGTTATTATACATATAAACCTTCCTCTTTAATTACTCTATCTATTAAAAAAAACCGCATCAAAATCTATTGCGTAGTTTTAAAGATTTAAGCATACATAGGGATATAGGGAAAGAGAAAGCGACTTTGTTTTATACTATGTAGTGATGATATTAAAAAAGCTAATAGTAAAGCAAAAAATGGGGAACTTTCCTCAACGATGTGGCCGAGGTATAAGGATAGGCATCTCTATTACAGTTGCGAAACAATCCCCCGAGGACTGTATGAGTGGCCAATGATTATTTTGATATCGTATGTCGGTATTCTGTTTAACGCCTTTAAAAATATTCACTGTAGGTAGGTGTCTGATAGTTTTATCTAATAACATTTAATGATATACGGTCTTATTACAAAAACAAAAATGAACTAAAATTTTAAACACATGTTTAAAATACTTTATTACAAAAGAGTGTCTAAGCGGTCTCTAGCAAAATTTTTGTTTTTTATGCAAGAAACTCTGAATAGCATTCAGTCAATTCAATCTAATCGTTCAAAAACGTTCCAATTTACGCACAATAGTTTTGTTTAGATCTTCATTACGAATATTTATATATTTAAGTGTAATTATTTATATTTATTGTGACATTTGGTTTAAAGAAAATGATGTAATTATTGAAATAAGTAATATATAAGTTTAAAATAATACCCCAAATTGCGTAAATTGGAACAACAGTATAATTCTCAGAATAAATACATTGTGAAATGTCATATCGTAGTAGTTGTCATTTATTTCAAAATTGTCTAATTTATCTACATCTTCCAAATTAATTTATACACACGAAATCCATAATTCACTAGGAAACGCCTTTTGACGGCAAATAGAAACAAAATAAATCACAACAATAAAATGAGAACTGTGAACTTAGACAAGTGTTACACAATGTTTAAATTTAAATAGTGTCTAATATTTCTAAACAAAAGTAAGACACTCTTTTGTGATCAAACTTTTTCGAAACAAGTGTTCGAAGCGTATTTAACTTTTTTGTAACAACACGGATAATGTTTATGCGTCGGTTAAAAGATAGCACTTGTGAGATTACATTATTTAGTAGAACTCTTCATTGTCCTAAGATTATAATTAACTGGAAGACGAATTTGTCCACGTTAAATAGGAAGTAACATAATCAATATAAAATATAGTTCAGCGCCAACTAGTGGCGAGTTATACTATTAGCATCACAAAAACTTAGGGGCAAACGAACAGGTCGGTCACCTGATGGTAATTGATCACCGCCGTCCATAGACACTAGCAACACCAGGGCAGTCGCATGTGCGATGCCGGCCTTTTAAATATGTGGGCCTCCGGCGCTCGCACTGGCCGAACGAAACGCAACAGTGCAGGCACTGTTACTTCACGTCGGTTTTCTGTGAGAGGGTGGTACTACCCCGGGAGAGCCGACCCATTCATGCTGAAACCAGTAATAGCTTCAGCGTGGCTCTACCACCTACAAAATGTATGTATGTATGGGAATTCTTAATTCATCAAGATCGAACCTAATGACAGCGAGATACTATATCCTTCAATTTTAATTATTCAAACGTAATGTTATAGTCGATAAGCGAACAGAATAAGGCGGCGCGTTGTTCGCTCCGAACCCACCCCTCTTTAAGTCTCTCATAAACATGTTTTTCTCGCAATAAAAATGATAAATCATCAGTTTTTTTTTTTATATGGTCAATCAGTAGATACTGTGTTTTGATTCTCATTCGCGGATAATATCTATGGAATTAGATTCTAGTTGAAAGAATATTATTATGAGTATTGTTGAAACCTTATTAGTAACTAGCTGTTGCCCACAGCTCCGCATGCGTTTTTTTTTATAATGGTAATTTAATTCTTATAAGATCAGCTATCTGTTAGTGAAAGTTCCGTGAAAAATGTTTGAAACCGTTTTGGAGATAGTACTGCAAACAAAGCCATGGGTAAAAGCTAGTCCAAAATAAAAAATAGCTTTAATTACTCTTTATAATGTTAATTATCTGTCAGTGAAAGTCCAATGAAAATGGGTCCAATCGTTTTGGAGATAGTACTACAGACGAAGCCACGGATGACGGCTAGTCTAAAATAAAATAGCCTATATCACTCGCTGTAATTTTAACTATCCGTCAGTGAGGTTTCTGTCAAAATCGTTCCAGCCGTTTCGGAGATTACCCGGAACATACAGATAGACAGACAAAAATTTTAAAAATTGTATTTTTGTTATCAGTATCGTATATAATGTAGATTTAGTATGGCCGTCTCTTAGACATGACAGCAATGACACGCCGAAAGATTAATAAATGCAACCAAACCATTCAGTTACTCGAACCTGCGCCCTCACCTCACTACTAAAATATTATCGCCTGAAACTTGTTATTACAATTGTAACGTTCCTATTACATATTCAAATGAATTATGAGGCCACATTCTGCCAACAAAGGTTACGTTTCGGTCTATGGAACATTCGAGAAAAACAGCCTATGAATTATAACTGAAATTCCCCTTACGAATGCGCCTTAAATCATACAATTTTCTTATTAAGTGCTTCGGTATTATAAGTATCTCTATTTACATATGTATGTATATTTTCATATTACCCAAAACTATGATTAAATCGACAGGGAAGTGAGAAATAGCATAAATGCAGGCTTGATAAAATGACGACAGATCCTAGGAATCAGATGTAATCCGGGAATGCCCCTGAAACTATCGGAAAAATTGTATCGAAATCAAAAATACTTTATTCAACAGAGACCCTAAAAAGGTTCTTATGAATGTTACAACTCTACCACCAGTTCAGAAAGCAACTCGGTCATCGAAAAGATATGGCAAGAAACTCGACCAGTTTATCTTGCTATGTCTAATCTATGTATAATATAAAAATGAGTCGTAGAATGTGTTGCTAAGCGCAAATCTCGAGAGCAACAGAACCGATTTCGCTAATTCTTTTTTTAGAATATTCCTTGAAGTACGAGGATGGTTCTTACGGAGAGAAAAATTAAAAAAAATTGCCCGAAAATGTCTAAAAACAACACTTTTCTATACTCGCAAACAAACGTTTCGTAATAATACTTAAAAGTCAATTTGAACTTTAATACCATTTCATAAAGTTTAAGTATTAGTGGAGAGGTGTTCCGGGAAGGCAAAACAATTGAGTGACGTTAGAGAATATTAATGTTAATATTTATACGATGGTAACATTTAACATTATATAGCGTCCCGAATAGCAGAATAAGTAATAAAAAAAATTAAAGAATTAACTGTTAGGCGGGACGAAGTTCGCTGGGTCAGCTAGTTAGTAATAAAAAAAACTAATCTTAAAATCGCTAGACTAGACAAAATAATTCTAGGTAAGCACGTGGTATTTATGAAAGACCCAAAGCATTTTCATAAGGACCAAGTAGCGTCCCTCAATTATTGTATAAATACTTGTATTTGTATACATTTTCGTGAAACCCAATCCTACATATAAAAAAAACCACTATAGAAATAAAACCGCCAAAACAAAACTAGTTAACTAAACGATACAATAAGTCTCGGCTGTAAAACCGAATGATCCCGGCGAACACCGAAAACAAGATAAAACCAAATTGTTTTTATTTTTTTTACTGTTTATCGTGTAAACCTTGGCACCCGCTTTCCAACACAGAGGAATGAGCGACACCGTGTTCATGTTGCAGACATTATGATAAAATTGGGTGTTGGCAAAAAAATCTATATTAACATATCCTCTGAGATGCTATGATTATAACAAAGTCCCGAAGCATATTAAGCATATCAACGCAAACTAGGGTTAGCTAGGTCCGTAAAATTTTGCGTGCGGAGTCCTTTTACACTGTACATGAGCACTTAGGAAGCGTATGCGGTAATTCAACCCCTAAGGTGCTGGAAAAAGAAGAAATGTTTGTATGAAAAATCGTTATTTTTTCCTTAGTCAGTTGTTCTTTTATATATATGGAAGATATTAAATAAAGACATGATAATAATTACTGCAGGTGTGAAGCCGCTGGTAATTGCTAGTATGTGTATAAAATAATTCCACAGTAGTCTTTGAATTTCAGCAAGCGGTCGCTTTAATAAAACTATAAATGTATTATAAAATAGCTATATTTCAAAGCAGCCGTGACCGCGAATTCGTAACAACGTTTTTATATTTTATGAAACATTTGAAATCCATATTACAAGTGTTTATTTGCTTCACTAACACAGAAGTGTACCAGAGCTGCATGTAAAAACCAACTAATATTTAGGTCCATATCCGTAACATGCAAAATTTTTGGGAGTTTTTTTCCGTACTATATAGTAAGCTCGACAGACAGACTTGGAAAACTTTGAATTAAAATTAAATATAATCTATATATTGCTTCAGGCTGTGTTCGAGTCAACTATGAAAATCCTATGAAAATTCGTATACTTATTTTAGAGGATATTAAATTTGTATTTATTTTCAAAGTGACACAAATTTTAAAAATAGTCTTATGGTATTCTTCTCATACCCCCCCCCAATCAGTTTCAGCAAAAAAAATTAATGTATATACACGACGGTTTTACAGTTTTATCGTAGTATAGATGTGCAAGTTGTTTATAATTAATTTACTTTTTTTTTATTATTAAAAAAGTACTTAAATTTTATACAAAAAAAACAAACCATGACTTT
Organism: Antheraea assamensis; assembly: GCA_035772565.1. Taxonomy (NCBI): domain Eukaryota; kingdom Metazoa; phylum Arthropoda; class Insecta; order Lepidoptera; family Saturniidae; genus Antheraea; species Antheraea assamensis. The sequence continues at coordinate 5,735,960 of JAQQSE010000009.1, forward strand.
TTTTTTATTATATCTGCGACATGAATATATTACACTAAATTTCAACAGAGCATCCCAGTGTGCGCAGTAAATTGTCGCATGTTTTAATAGGAAGAACACCGCATTATGGTGTTGGGTTCAACGCCAAGTTTTCATTATTATTGCTTTATTAACCAATATTGAGCTACGGATTTTGATAGTGCGGTTGCATCGGTCTTCGTTAATCCTCGGTTAAGATTTTGCACTCACTAAACTCTTGTATTTTATTGTTAAGTCATAATATAAATGGGTATATTTTGAAAGCACAGCACCAAAAGAATATTAAAAGTATGACGTCATGAAGGATTTTTTTTATATTATAGTGGGCAAACGAACAGGTGGGTCACCTGATGGTAGGTAATCACCGCCGTCCATAGACACTAGCAACACCAGGGAAGTCGCAAGTGCGTTGCCGGCCTTTTAATATATGTGGGCCACCGGCGCTCTCACTGACCGAACGAAACGCAACAGTGCAAGCACTGTTACTTCACGTCGGCTTTCTGTGAGAAGGTGGTACTACCCCGGGCGAGCCGACCCATTCATTCTGAAACCAGTAATAGTTTCAGCGTAGCTCTACCACCTATCACCATCTTTATTGTTTTATCACTCAGTCAATCGACAAGATAGATAGAACATTATTATTAAAACAGCAGATGCAGTAATACAACTCTATAAATATTTACAAAATATCTGCAAAGACGTGAACAGTCTGATAAATTCATATGAAGATGTACGGTGATGGCCGTCGGCTATTTTATAAGGAATCTAGCCAGTAGTCGATTACATTTAGGTATAACAGGTCAACTACTAGCTCTTTTGTAACTAATAACACAAGCTTAATAGTACATCGTGCCCTTTGTCAATTTCGATAATCACAATAAATTTGGACCTTACAGTAAGTAATAAGAGAAAAGTTATAATCGAATCCTAACAATTTAATCGGAGCTGTCGGTGAAGGAAATCATTGTGATGAACCATACCATGGTGCTAAGGTTTTTTCTAAGTCCGCCTGGCTAGCTACCATCTTCAAGTTGATATTCTGTCGCCAACTACCTGTTGGTGTGTTCCGGCCGCTACACTTGAGAGCCAGTTTCCTTCTACGTTAAGCGTGACTTACCATCTTAGACCACATCATCTTTTAACATCAGATGAGATTGTGGTCAAGCGCTAACCTATAAAGTATATAAAAAAATAAAGTAAATTGATTAATTCCCTAGTACGTGGAAATTAATTAGTGCGCCAACATTGACTACAGTACGTAATTTCATTGAATACTAACAATTAAAATGAAGGCTGAAATATTTTGTATTCATTAAAATAGAATTCTAAGCTCATGTTAGTTTTACAAGACATCATGTCTGGTAAAAATAGGAAGGAATATAGATAAAAGGGTAAAAGATATATATAACTTTATTATTACCTGATAAAGATACAAGTGCGATAGAAAAATACAGCTGCAAAATAGAGCAGCAAAGACGAATAATATATATATAAAAAAACTAAACAAAATTGGAGTAACTCTCTAATTTGTTCAGCTGGCTTCCATCTAATATAATCTTGTAAGCTTCCTTAATGGGCCGCCTTTGCGGTTTAAGGCAATCCCCTTCCAAGTTGTTCCTGCCACCTTCACTATAATTTTAGCCCATATCATCGGTGACCTGCTCACACATCTATGACTAATTAATTACCTCCTTTCCAGCATTACTTTCATCCATATGCAATGATTATTGTGGCAGACGTGACCCACCAGTACTTGAGCTACAGCCGTGGTAATATCAAAGCCTAGTTTATTATCATATTTCGGTATATGCAATAATCATTGCGGCAGATGTGACCCGCCAGTACTTGAGCTACGGCCGTGGTAATATCAAAGCCTGGTTTATTATCATATTTCGGTATTTGACATCCTGTCCCGGACAAAAACTGTTAATATCATCCGCTTTATAGCTCGATATTGTTTACTAAGCAGTTACATTATTGTGAGGCGTATTTTTTATCACCAAAGAAGTTTCTCTTCACGGCTGATGAAAAATCCTTTACTAAATAAATATTAACTGGTGTTGTCTATTAAATACGTTTCCAGCATTTATCTCTTTGAAACAAATCCTTTCGCAAAAACTGAGATTAAGTGTAATCTTTTGTCGAAGCAACCCACTTTTATAGGGCTCTCCAGAGAGCGGCAGTTAGCCAACGAGACGCCGCTTGATTGGGACCGTCGTAAACCAATCCACGAGCAGCTAGCTATCACGACGATACTTGTGTGGGGATCAGATTTATTGGCATCAGTTTTACAATATAAATTTTACGAATATTTTCATGTCATTACTTTATACATTTATTGTAACACAGTTTTTAAAAATTCATTGAACTTATGGTGAAAACCTAAATCTACTTTAAATCGTTTTAAATAAGCTAATATGTCACATTTATAATATTTAATTTTATTATGATAATAAACAAATTAAGAATGCACAACGAATATACCGAAAAATTGTAAACAACTAGTAGAAACTATAAACTACGTTGTTCTGCCACATCCTAAGAGCTGAATATTAGATTTTTTACATCAATTTACTTTTTAAATGTATGGCCATAAAATTAAAAAAAACCACTATAAATAAAAACCTTCCAGCTGATTCCATAAATACAAAAAAGAAGAAATAATTCCAATTGATCAAGTGATTGAGAAAGACAACCATTACGAACACGAGCACCCGGATTCATAATTCAAGGTTTTGGCTGTGATTTTCAATTTCTGTTTTTAAAAACTAATACATATTACAAAAATTACAACGAACTTATATATAATGATTTTTTTTGGGGGTATTCATAGGACTTTAACCGATTTCGTTAACAATTGTAATTAACACTACAAACTCTTTCATCATATTATTCGCGTTCAGAAAGTATAAAATAAATTTACGCAGTTAAATTATTTATGTAGAGCACTGCCATCTATCATGGCTCTTAATAAACTATACTTAATCTTATAATTTTTAATTGAATAAATACGTATAAATATATTATGATAAAATTGTATATTTAATTTTGATTAATATAAATTATACAGACCTAAAGTTATTAAAAGTTTATAACGTATTTATTACAGCGTCATCTAGTAAAGTTTAGTAGAACTATAAACCTTTGTATGTTGCAGCAACATTAGATTTTGTTTTAGTACTGAAACGTGAAGATAGATGGCAAAGAATCTTAATAAATTCACATTGTTTATATTTACTTTCATTATTTATGTAATTCAAAATACAAGAATAGTCAAATTACATAATATTTAATATTTCTATTTTATGTAGTGTCATTAATTGTTATTTTACATTAAATATTGATTATTTTTTTAAAGTCCATACATAATAAATAGCAACTACATAAAGTATTATGAACATTGCAATACAGACATTAACGTGTTGGATAATTTACAATGTTGTTCCTAAAATTACTCAATACACTTAAAGTCTTTTCAAATTCATACTTTTATAAATTAAGATCAAGCGATATTAAACCGATCCTATATCGACCATTAACTGACCGTTGATTAACTAACTACGCCATAGGGCAAGCCGCCGCGACGTCAAATTAAACTTTAACTAAACGATAAAAATCAGAATGGTTCCGTATAAATTTCCTGTTTATTTTCTCAATCATTTCAATTTCTACTTCATTATTTGTAGAGTAAGTCGTGGTGGTCCAGTGGTTTGACCTATAGAATCAATTAATCCGATGTCCGCAGGTTCGAACCAAGGCATGTACCAACGAATTTTTCGGAATTCGCCTACATGTACTAATTTACATTAGTAACACTATCGGCTGACGGTGAAGGAAAACATCGTGAGGAAAGCTGAACCTGAGAAATGTTCTTGTAGTACCACCGTATGTGGGAATAATATAGAACTGTGGATTTCTCAGAGTTTGAAATCGCCAATACGTTGTGGGTTTGCGTGGTGATTATGCCCTATACCTTCCTTTGGGAAGAGGCATATATATGACCCTGCAGTGGGTCTCTTAAAGGCTGATGATGATGATGATGTTTGTACTTTGCTTATTTCGATAATCCTGTGCTTACTTCACATTAACAAGCGTCGATAAATCTTTTTCTTTTTTTTTCAAATAAATAACTTATCTGCAGTGTTAACGTTTGTCTGGGTCATTGGCATATCATAAAATATTAACCTTATTCAATAAATAAAGAATTTATCTCGGTGCTCTATAAATGAGAGGCGCTTCTTTCGATGTGTATGGATTATTAAGTTTATGAGTGGCCTGTGACATAACCTAAAATGTGTAAGGGTGTAGATAGTAAATAAATACTCTACATTAGTTGGGTGCTGAGAATTTTTTAAACTGTAATCAAAATAACTGCCAACTGCTTTTAGTGAGAACATATAACAGGTAAATACATATCTTTAATATCATACCAAAATTATTAAACACGATAATAAGTGTTAAGTTCATAGGGAATTATTTTATACTGAATTAGACGATACACGTGACTTCGTATGTCTTATTTAATATCTTAACAAAATGTTCTATTTACAGAGGAAACAAATTGGAAGTAAGTATATATTTTGCTTACAAAATTTAATTGTAAACAATATTGTCGGTTTATTTCCCCTCTACTGCCCATGCGCATCGCACCGCTAGCCCCCACTTCTCTACGGCAAGAAGGCATACGTCTCTGAAAGCGTAATGCTTATAAAAATCGCAGATTCTGAAAACTATGGAAACATTATATTGGATAAATAGTTATATATTTATCCAATATTTATATATTTATCCAAAATTGTCATTACAGTGTATCTCTGAAGTAAAATAAAATAAAAAAACGAAATAATCCAGCAGTTGTTTTGTGTGAAGAAGATATGCAATTTTTTGTTGTTCATTTCGGATTTGTTATTTTTTGGTTTGTTAACATGTACAATTGAACCCTAAATTCTAATAGGCCGTTAGGGTGTCGACTCGATAAAATATATATATGCAATCCAATGCTTCCGTGTGCTCGTAACACCCTCTTTGATCACATCGTTTAAATATAGCTCGTGCGTCCTTATTTTAGAAATAGACGGTAGTGTTACCATGAGTGTTACGTTGGCCCCGCTTTTTGCTACCAAACCATAATAATAATGGATTAATTTATGTGGAGGCAAAGCCGCTGGTAGTCGCTAGATGGCGCTGAATTATATATATTTCCATGTATTGTTCCTGTCAAACATTTCGCCTATTAACATACCTTTAAACGAATATACTAAACTATATAATATATAACTTAATAAGAAGAAGGCTAGCTCTCGAGGGAATATTCCACGGTTTGTAATCAATAATCAAATCAAATACCGTCGACAGTCCGTCCGTGTGCCTGCGTAAGACATTTTTTTACTTTGATTTACTTCTATAATATTAAACCAGTAATAAACAAGCCAACAGGATTTTTTGTCTCTGGTCTTTCTTTTATATATATTTTGTACGAGATGTTAAATAATAATTTTGTCTAAATTGGCAACGCTTTAAACCTAGAGAGGTACTGGCTTTTAAGTACAGCTGCCAGAACACACGTATAGGTCTTGGCGACAGATTTCAAGTTGGGGATGGTAGCTGACCAGGCGGTCTTGGTTAAAACCATGCCAACATGCAAACTACACTGTATAACAACTATAGAATTCGCGAACTGCTGTTCATCCGATACCTGTATAATATAACGTAATTTGTCGACGAAATCTTCTCTTAATTTCTTAGATAATTATTATCAAATTGCTTATATAGTGAAAAAAATAATTTATTAACGCGTTTTGTTCTTATTGTTCTTGATACGAGATGACTCTGGTCATAAGAATAGCATGACAACGCGTTCGTTAGAAAAAAGATTGCTTATGACTTTGATAAAATAATTGACTTTTGTTAAATATACGGATATTTTTATTTAAATCACCTTTAATTATATTATGTCGAAGTTAAACAAAAAAACTCCAAATAAATCTGACATCGATAATTGACACACTTGAGTATTTTTACATGTAGAAGGTTTTTATATTATCCATTTTACCACCACTCGCCGCTAGGTGGCGTTTTGCTGTGATTTGTTGTTCTGTTTTACCGGTAAATAAGCCAGGACGAAGCCTCGAACTGTCACTAGTATACCGTATATATGTATGTATTTTTTAAATAACTGTATCGCGCATCGTTGGTGGTACCCTCGTGCCGTTCCCACCACATTAAGCTCCCCCCCCCCCCCGAAGGTAATAAATCATTCGCGTAGTTAATTATTTTGGTTAAAACGGAACGACGAGATCGAATTTGCGTCGACATTTTCTCTGCGAACTTGGGATTGACGCTTTTAAATAAATTGTAACTTGTGAAATCTTTGGGGCGTTTTTTTTATGTATAAATTACTTCAATTGTTTTTTTTTGTTTCAGTGCTCTAATGGTAAATAGCACTGCGACCTCCGATGTACGAGCAACTATCAACAAACACGCCAATTATCATGCCTAGACAATATATTATATAATGAAGACAGATCTGTATTGTCAACAATTGCAATCCATTATGAAAAAGGTAGCCGGTAAGCAACCGAAACTGGTCAATCTCAGTAGTTTACTGCTGCTTCTGGACAGCGCTAAAGACCCATACCTCACGACAGACGGTCGCTACATTATAGGAACTGCGGATTGGAATGTCTCTGACACCCACCATACTCCATGTACCTGGTTCAATAGACTACGGCTTATTTTGGTGTATGGACAATTTATTGCAAGGAAAAAAAAATTCCGATGAGGATCTCCAAACTGCCTTCAAAGATTATACTGATTATATGATATTTTTCAGCAACGGAATCAATGAACTAGCTTTAAAATGGCGAAAGTTTTTATTTTTTCGAGCTGCCCTACACTGTTGGCTTCGTAAGGCCTCTACAGTTCCACCGAACTACGGGATGGCGAAAGTGCATAAATGGTTACATAATGTATTTAGCAGGGTCCATGTCAACTTCTGATCATCGAACTCAGTTTTCTGGACCTTGAATAAATGAAATAATAATGATACATACTATGATTCATTAAATATATAATTACATAATATGTTTTTCATTTAAAACGCTAATGTTATATGTAAGAACCGAAATGCTTGATTTTTTTCTTTACATGTTCACTCGACATTGCCTTCTACGGAAATCGAACTTACAACCTCTGAACTCTGTAAATCCACTATATCAGTTTCCCTGCAATTTTTTCCAATACAGTTGAAGTATCCAATCACTACATAGTATAAAACAAAGTCGCTTTCTCTGTCCCTATATCCCTATGTATGCTTAAATATTTAAAACTACGCAACGGATTTTGATGCGGTGTTTTTTAATAGATAGAGTGATTGAAGAGGAAGGTTTATATGTATAATAACATAAATTAAATAGTGGAGAAATACTGTTAGTTTTGAGGTAACCCCAAATTTAACGCGTGCGGGCCACGGGCAGTAATGAATAAATCAAAACTACTGGATCGATTTTAATCATTTTTTCAGTGAATGACGTAGGCTATATATTTTATACCCGTGCGAAGCCGGAGTGGGCCGCTAGTTACTTTTAATTTTGTATATAGGTGACACCACGAAATTTAGTTAGTCGAAATTTAAATAATAATTATTGGGGTAGTCGAAACAATTTTATAAGATCACCGTTTTGTAAAGTTAATAAGTAAGCACATAATAATTACCGACCGCCGGGGAGTCTGTGAAAAAGGTAAAAATGAATAAAAAAAAAAATTAACCAACATTAAAAAATTTATCCGCACAAGCCATACAACTCAATTTTGGAGGCACACCGCCGCCGCGGCCCAAATAAATTATATGAAAAAAAGATACGAATGGGCCTTTACTCGTGAAGCGGCCGAAACTAAGGTGTGTTCTGTACGCAGACTTAACCCTTAGTAGCCTGATTTACGAAAGTGATTTATTTTTAATATTACTGTGTTTGCTTGAGGGTCTAGATGAAGGAAAAAATAGCTAAAAAAATCACAATATTTATTTTACATATTTATTTAGAAAAAAAAAAAAATTCGTTGGAAAGAATATTATACAACAGTAAAATACGTACAGCCAACCTATAAAAAAAAACTAATAGTAATGTGAACATTCGTCTTAAAAGATTGGTATCAAAATTGAAACTCTAGGTTATTAAGGGTTAAAAGGTAAGCAAATAAAAAAACCTTTCACTATCTTATATTTGCACTTGAAATGTTGGTAAAGGAAAACGATTTAATGGACATTTTGAAATACGCGCCTATCTACCATCACTCTCAAGTTGAAAATTTTTTTTTGTTTTTCTAATTGACTACGCTGTTTATCTGACAAGGCTTATACAGTTCCACCGGTAATGTGAACATTCGTCTTAAAAGATTGGTATCAAAATTGAAACTCTAGGTTATTAAGGGTTAAAAGGTAAGCAAATAAAAAAACCTTTCACTATCTTATATTTGCACTTGAAATGTTGGTAAAGGAAAACGATTTAATGGACATTTTGAAATACGCGCCTATCTAACCATCACTCTCAAGTTGAAAATTTTTTTTTTGTTTTTCTAATTGACTACGCTGTTTATCTGACAAGGCTTATACAGTTCCACCGGACTAGTAAGAGGAGCGCTTAAGGCACTCAACCGATTTTATATAAGCAACCAGCACAAGGGCGCACGGTGCGCCTCGGCTTTGACTGTTGCCGCCTAATATCCCGAGTTTAACTAAGGTAAGCTAAATAAAGCTAACTATTATTTCATATATATATATATGAGTTCGTGAAACATACACGTATACCAAGCATGTATGTTTCACGAACTTATACATATATCTTGAATCTGACTAATAAGTTAATGTAAGCTAACTCCGTTTGAAAACGGATTAAAAAACAAACCCAACCACTATATGTACCTACATGTATGTAGTTGTACGTGTGTGGGGTGATCTATGTTTTGTTGTAAAAACTAATTTGAAAATTTATTCAGTGTGAACGAACTAACAATCCAAACAAGAATGCCTCGTGCTGAGTCGTCAGCCACCTTTCCCCTAAAAGCCAAAGATACTTCGAGCCACTAGTATTTCAATTTTAGCAAGTCATTATTTCGGGTCAATAGTATAAAAACAGGTCAATAGTAACCCCCCGATAGACATGCATTTTATTATATATTGAGAAAGAGGTGAGTTGTGCATGATTATTTTTATCTAGTAAAATATGTCTACGACTCCTTATAGTATAAATCGGAGTTATGACATTGAAAGACCGGTATAGTAATAACAAGAACCAATTATAACTGTATGCTTATTTTTCGAATGTGGATAAATCTGTTACACTATTTGTTATCAAATTTCGTTGTAATCTTGTTGAATTGGCCAAAAGTACGGCAGTATATGTCTATCTATATAGTTACTTGTGTAACCTGGCATAATTAATAATATAAATATAAATAAATATATAAGTAAAGAAATCATAATAAATCCATTATTATTACAAAGAAATACGAATAGTAAGGTAAAACATTCCTTGAGTCTAAATGACTAATGATAATTACATGAAATAATCAAAGCAAAGGAAAGCATCAAAGGAATTTTCCAGAAGAATAATATGTTTATAAAATTGGGTAATAATGATACGACACACAGATAGAGGAAAATTGAAGGGGAAACATATGGTTGTGATCCTACTTACGTAAAGCAAAGAGCAAAAAGATAATGAAATCCAATGATTTCTCTGATTTTATCTAAGAATCACATTAATAAATGCCCCGGTACAAAGCAGTGTTCGCACTCGGATTACAGAGCGGGCGGCCGCGTGCGCGGTGGTCCGCTCGCGCGGCCCCTCCGCGATCCTCACCTCTACACCACACTCCTTGCGCATACGCACGTAACGAGCCCTGATTATAATTTAAGGTTAATTTGCACTCCTTCACTTGGAGTTTACTTAGTATAATTAAGTTTCTTTTCGTTATTGTAGCACAACAAAGTGATTATTACGTTGGTTGACTAAGTATGCTACTATGGCGGGTGATACAGCCAGTGTATGGTGGTCCCAAAAACATTACGATACAATTGCCATATCCTATCAATAATTATGAAATTTACTGTATTTTTTTTTCTTAGAAATCCATAACAAACTATATCGATTTATTTAGATTTAAGAGAATTCTGCTAGCATTCTTCACTATCCTTTTTGCTTTAGTATATATTAATTACTTTGAAATAAAATTACCCTTTTCACTGAGACCCAATGCAACCCGCAACACTGCTCTGTATACTTGTTAAGTAACAAATAAAAAAATTGCCATTCTTTAAAATTATCAATTCATAACAATGCAGTAGACAAAGTACGTGACTTCCGACAAAGTCTAAAACGTACTAAATTCGGCGACACCTACTCGCCCGGCGTAATCATTCTCCCCGAACGTGTCGTTTTGTGATTCTTAACATTCATTATTAAAGGTAACCGGTTCTTTATTTAATCTATGTTCATAGGCTAGTGATCACGTTGCCTTATAAGGCATGTTTTTTTTTTGTATAATTTAACGATGGCAAATGACTAGAATATGCTTTAGATATTTAGTACAAGGCGAATACAGACGAATCTTTTTACACAAATATGTCAAAGCTATCGCGGCCATCAAAATGATAGTCCATATTACTCCAAATTTAAGAATTTCATTCTTGCATAACTTATCCGTGAGTGATTTTTTTTTCTCAGTGACGCTGAATGCGAAAATTGTTGTTGAGAATTCCATATACAGAGATGACACTCTTAAAGAGTGTCACCTTCACTAATTGAACGATGTGGTTGTGCAATAATATCTGATTTCTACCACCACATCATATGGTTTGTCACGTTTCGGAATCAGGCCAGTGTATGTTCCGTTCCCACAGAGTTAGTAGGCTGGCTAAAGTGATGTTTGGTAATGGGTTGTGGAACACTGTTATTAGCGCAAGATACAGTACAGTCACTGTATCTGGTGATCCGATTTAAAAGTGCTATGTACTCCCTAAAGGGTAGTACGTAGAGTTTAGAAAATGAAATTGTTTTCAAATGCGGCTGTCAGACAACACTGACCAGAGTTTCAGAAAAAAAATTGTAGATGAAAATAGCAGCAAGCCAAGCGAACAATAGAAGATATCTCTACTCTTTCCTATGACTTCATCATGTTATTTCCCTTCACGATTGTCGTAACCTTCGATTTTATATCAGTGAATAAGCATTCCGATAGCGCACCACTGAACTCTCATGAAGGCGTCTTAGATTGTCGTATAGAAGTTTTTATTTTATACTAACCCGCTCGCGAATACATCTGGATATGTATGTTGATAAACAATATATTAACTTTGTGTAACTCTGTCTGTTTAGGTATCGCATATCAAGTTAACTTTTCGATGACGGCATTTTTTTATCCAATTGCGTTGATATTTATTATTGTTACATTTTGGAAAATTTAAGCAATTTCTTCATAAAATTATAGCCAATAAGTAATACTCATCTAAGAACTATACTACTGCAGAGCTTAATCGAAAGCTACTCAGTAGTTTTTGCATGAAAGAGTACAACAAACACCCATTCATTATCACAAACTTTCGCACAAGCAAAGTCGTTTATAATGTTAATGCTATTGAGTATTCTAGGATTATCGTTCTATGGTATTTTACATTTTGTAGTATTAGTGGCATCTTGCGCAGTATAACTTGGCGCAAATTGTATATATAGTTATTAATATACACGGAACATGAAGTTGGAGATGTCACAGAAGCATTCTGGAAAATTCTTACAAGGGTATCACCTTTTTGTTTGAACACTTTATAATAATTACCTTATAAGATACTGCCAGTCAATAAGTCTTTTACTAAACTTGGAAAAAGAAAGGAAAATATAAAAAAGCAATAAGTTGTAATTAAATAAGAGATTTTAATATATAAAAATCACGTTTATCGCACGCAAGTTGAAAAGTATTAAAAAACAACGAATGGACTGCGGGAGCATGTCCCAGAGGCTGAGTCGTCGAGTCCCAACTCTATTCGATGCAAATTCTCACATCGGTCCTTTCTTGTACCGGTCTGAAATATAAGCGTCGAGCGATTTCATAAAACGCCAACTTTTGCTCTTGCCTTCACTCTCGTTGTCTACGAAATGTGCACTACACTAGGAATCTCATTCGTCATGTCTGAAAAGCTAACTGCTGTAAAATAAGCAAAGGGTTATTTATTTCATGATATTTAGTTCAAATATTAGCAATTTATTCTAACATATCCGTCGTCAAGGTGCCGTCCGGTGAGCCTCCAATCGCATGAATTTATTGTACTCATAGCAGTGATAAAAGTGCATCACGTTTTTTTTCTTTAGCAAAGACCTGTTAATTTGCCGTTCTGTTAATATGAGACAGAATTATTTTTATTGCTACTTTATGCTTATTTAATTAATTATACTTTTTAAATATTTATTCGAATGAACGTTATACAGCTTTCCTTGTTCAATACGAAACTAACGTTGTATTAATTTTTTCGATTCCAATACAGCATTAAATTTGATTATATTAATACTGTGTCTTCTGTAAATCATAATTGAATACTATAAAATTGAATCACATGATTATACGCTACCTTTTTACGAGTCCATTAACATCAGGTGATTCTGGAGACTTATTTATCCAACTACCTAGGGTGATTTGTATAGCGATATGTCTTATTCACGTGACTATAATGGAAGCGTATCTTCCTATCATTCAAGTCTGTTTTCAGACTATATATCTTCATTTCTATATCTATTTATTATTCTATTCACGTATTATTATTACTATCACGTAGTCTATATGTTATAGTTTTTATTTTACACCATGTTTTCTACTATGTTATATAACTTAAGTCGTTTTTATTTATTTTGTTTTACTTGTACACCCTAAATACCACTGATTCTACTCCATGGAACATATCCATCCAGAATACCTGGAAGAGATTGCTAATAACAATAAGGCCGCCATTTGTACTAACCTCATAATTTGAAATGTTTAACAGTATACTCCGATATGTATAATGGCTTACAATAAAGATGAAATAAATAAATATAAAAAAGTATATTTTATTTAACATCAGGTATGTTGCTAAGGTTTTTACATACTTTTTTACATTTATTTACAAAAAAACGCTACTCGCTTGCGTTTTGGGCCGATATAAAAGGTATGCCGAGAATGCAATATTCGCTTCTACGGTGTAAGCGCTGACTTTAAATAGCAAGCGGTTGAAATATTATGGAGTGCCGATTGTTTCATTCCGGTACATGTGAACTGAGATACAAATAACTACAATTACGTGTTTATCATTATCATACGGTATCAGACATGAGGTGAGTTATGTTATCCTTTAAGATATAAAATTCTCTCCAAAATACGCTTACAGTCCTTTTCAGTTTCTTTGGACGCTCTGAACATAGTCGTAAATTCATATTTAAGTTGTGTTGATGTTATACATAGAGTATATATTTGTTTATGCCTACATTTCTTTAAAATCCTTTAAAATATTGTATTTTTCTTATATACGGAGTCATCTCGATTATGCTTCTCCAATATGGTCGCCGGAATATATAACACATAAGTCTGAACTGGAAAAAGTTCAAATGAAGTATCTGAAATATCTAAATTTTAAACTGAATAAAGACCATTACACATACTCAAATAGTTCGGACTATTACAACTTAACATCATTATCAGATCGAAGAATTATTTTCGATATGAAATTTTTGATATGATATTTTAAATTACAATATAGATTGTCCCGAACTCTTAATCAGGATTCCCTTTAAAATACCTACGAAAACGACCAGAAACCCGCGATTATTTGCACCACAGCCAGTTAAACATAACTACGCAAAGAACTCTGTTTTACACAGATGTTTTAATGTGTATGACATGAAGTTTCATTACCTTGATTTATTCCAGCATAACAGGAACATTTTTATCCAGAAACTGAATTCCAAAACAAATTAATATTGGTAGAGTCGATTGGAGTAACGAACAGGAACATAATATCAAATACATTAACGCAAACATTCATAGGTCCATAGAGCACATACACACACAAACGCGCACGCACGTACGTACGCACGCACACACTCACACACATACACACACGCGCGCGCGCACACACACACACAAACAAACACACATACACACACATAAATTAAAAGACACTTAATTAAATTTGTTATGTATTATTCTGAATATATTCCAACTATAAATTATCGATATTCTGTAAGACAAAATGACGTTTTTAAATTAAATTATCTGTGGCCGAGACTCGGTACGTTTATTTACAAGCAATACTTGTTTGTATTAATACTTATTGTATTATGCTAGTCCCATACCTGCGCGACGAAGCTTCGGTCACTTGTGCCGCCAAAAAGTAACCTCAAAATTAATATATATATATATCGAATAATAAATCGATAAAGGCGTAGAATAACGTTTGCACACCATTGTCATTTCAATAGTAGCTCGAAATTAGCGTCTCCAAGTTCCTTTGATGTGTGTAGAAACCGCGGCCCAAGTTATCGTGCTGCGTGTATCGTCACGCAATCCGATAGTTCGTAGCGCATAACGATAATGTCTTCCCAGATCAGCATTTACTCTGACCGTAGACAAAACTTCATGTCGATACACGCAAGTATGGGAGTACCATTAGGGATATTGAGAAAAAGTTTGTTTATTTCACTAACAAAAGGAGAGGTACGTAAGTCTGGTCGTGTGATACCAACTGACACTAAGATCCACGCACGCGACATGCAGCATCTGGTAATAAACTGATGAAGTGTTCCATCATTAGACTTCTCTATGAAATGTTCAACGTTGAACAGACTTAAAAGTATTAATTATGGTATATTTTTTGCCCGTGAGTCGAATTATATGATACCTACACGAGAGAAAATGTATCTAATAGTTTTGGAGACTTGCGTTTTCTAACAGGTAGAGAAAGTTTTTTAAAATATTCTTATTATATTACACACAGCTAGTTTTTGGCAAATATTTTCAATGTACAGACATGACGGTTAGAATTTTTTATTATAATATATGGAGTAAATACAGATAAGCATTGCATATACAAAGTACTGAGAATCTATTTTTTAAATTAATATATTAAAATATATTAAAAAATCCTAAGTATGCAAAATATATAATTTTTTTAAATTTAAATCCAAGCAGCGATTATTAATATCAATTATCGATACAAAAGAGCTATTACTAAATGAAACAGTTACCGAGAAAATAATGTAATAGGTATAATATATGAATACTCAAGATTCGCACCATTACCTGATCCTGTTATGCCATACCTTCAACCTTACACAACCTTAAACAAATGAAAAAATTATTGACCACGATCTGTAAGATTAACCTTATTTATTTTTTTAAATGGCGATAACATAAAGTATATGAATAAGGAAATATTGAAGTACTAGTTAGGGTGAGTCGCATAGTGCGATGCGGGGTATTGAAAACTGAGAGTGGATTGACCGGCCATTGAGAACCGAACGTTACCGAGAACTTTCGAACTGTGAATGCCTATGTCACCCGGTTTCTATGTCGCGGTACTCTTTGATGTGATCGGCTCCATGTAAAACATATGTGCTTTACAAGAAAATTGTACAATGTGAAACCGTGAGCCATAGCTAGTTATAATTATAAAAACAATGTAGTATTGTTTTAAAAAATAACATGTTTTTTGTTGATTTTCTTACAAAGTACAGATAGGGCAATACAACAAAGACACACAATTGTTATTAATTTCTATAGTTTTATTTTAAAATACTACTGAGCACCTCGTAACAAGGGGTATGTGAAGCAAAAAGCCTACGGAGACATAAATAAAGCATGCAAAGTAGAGAAAAGCGGCGGCGTCCAATGGATTAATCTCGCGGAACTCGGAAGGTTCCCACGGCTGGCGCGGCGACGCGATGGGGTAACAGGGAGCTGCGTCATTCGACTCGCATAGCGGTAACAGCCACGGCAGCGAGCACTTTCGAATAAATTATTTACAATATATTATTTAGTGACTGTCGAGTATTAAACAATTAATATTTCAATTATATATACTTTTGAATATTGTATACTTTTTTCAGCTATTTGTACATGTATACATTTGTCTTCTATTCGTGCACTCATGCGTATTAATTAGCTTAGTACATTTTTATATGATTAATTTTTATATATTTTACTGCATCAAGTGGCTGCTTTATATTTTACTAGCTGATTCCCTTGCGTACGTGTTCTACATGGATACATTTTGGGTGCCATTTTTTATTATATACTTTTTCCAATTGGAAATAACCTTTATTAAATTTTATCATTACTGCTTGGTTCCAACAGAAAAAAAGGTGACAGTATTAATCCTCTATCATACTTAAATAATTCTTTATCTGTTTGTGAATATGTCAAAATCGGTTCAACCGTTTTGGAGTGTTAGTGTCTATAAACAACGAACATTTTAGAGAAAGTTTTATTAAACGAAAATACAGAAAACTTACTATCAAGATTTGAAATAGTATTTAAAAGAAGTGTATTTGGACTAAGCAATGAATCAATCAGATTTATCTATTTATTACGAGTAGTGAACATTTAGTAAAAGTGACAAAAACATTCAGCTTCTGTGTACAAAAAAGTGTTTACAAAATTGTCTTTAGCACAGAAAAGTAAATTATATCAATATATCATTCGATCATATTTGACTATCAAAACGAAAATTAAAACTGAAATTATCGATATGACGGAAGTCGAAAACTCCCCGTTTAGCGCAATGAAATACGCACACACACAAGTGTAAATTGCTTGGTCGAACGACAGCAGACAATGGCGTTGTGTGGTCGCGGGGGGCTAACGGTCGAGCGGGCGCGGAGCGGGGAGCACTCAGCCGTTTCTGGCTTTGCCCAATTTGATGACTTTACGACTGCATGCATATATAGACGTGGGAAAGAGGCTGTATTAAGATTTTATTCTATCTTAGAGTAAGTTTATGTATGTAATGTACTCAATACTATTATTATAAATGCGAAAATAATTCTGTCTGTAATGTTTTCACGGCCAAATCTCTGAATCAATTTTGATGAATTTTGCTATGGAAATAGATTGGACTCTAAAGACTATATTACGACATAGGGCACTAATGATTTCTACATTTTTGGAAAGAAATAATTATTATATATTTTTGTCCAAACAAGGTAAAATTGGGGTGATTTTAATAAAAATCGAACCGTCTTAATTATAGGAATGACATAAACCTTTAAGTATGACACATATCAATTAAAATCAAGAAGTATTCTTGTAATTCTACTTGTTTGTTCAGCTTTAAGTATGTTGCAATTTTGGCTAAAATAAATATAGAGATAGGAACATATTGAACCCAGAATGGAGATTCTAATAATTGTACCTTAATTAAGGATTTGGCCAAATATTGTAAATTTTTGAAAGACTGGCTCTTAAATTTAGCTCCTGTGATACAATTACATGGGCTTGATAACAGATTCCCATGTGAAGAGTAATTAAATGAGTAATAGAAAATATCTTACCACTGTGAAGTATTTTTCAATTCTCTATATATTATGTTCTAAAGCACCGAAAGCTACATATTCTAAAGCATAACCCTTGTATGTGAAAGTTTTTTTTTTTTTCGAACTGACCTACACTGCCAGCCAAATAAGGCCTTCACAGTTCCATCGGACTACTAAGGGGAGCGCTTAGGGCACTCACTCGATTTGTTTTAGGCGATCACCTCAAGGGCACTCGGTGCACCTCGGTTTGAGCTGTCACCGACTTTCCCGATCTGACTAAGCTAGCTAAGCTATCTATCCATTTCATATACATATGATGAATTCATGAAAAATGCATGTGTGACCATGCATGTTTCACGAATGTATATGTGTATTTTACATCTGACTACTATGTTGTGTGACCTATTTCAGTCCGAAAAGGGCAAAAAAACAGCCCACCACTGTGTGCCTAGGTGTGCATGTGTGTGGGGTGATCGTGTAAATGAGAAATAAGCGTGAGTCACTGTATTGGCGCGAGTAACATACTCGAGGGCTCCACACCGAGGGACAAACCTAGGCTCGAGTTGTTACAAGAAAAATCGCGACGAGTAGTGCGGGATTGTATCTTCACCCCCGGCTCACGGCGGCGTGAAGCAGAGAGAGTCACGGGCGTGGGCGAGTCTTGTATGTGAAAGACTGAAATACTGTTCACACATTTGTGCCAGTGCTTATGCTTCTAGCTTTCTACCGTACAATTGCGACTTATTCGTACAGTACTAGCGTTCGGTCAGGGGATCGAATTTAGATTGGTAACACTGCCGAAGGAGGCCGCGGCAAGTGTGCGGAAGCGATATTATCCTCACCTATAGTTACAGTTCTCAACCGCATTTACATATTTGTCAAGATTATTTGACAGCATTGTCCTTGTTCGACTGCATCAGTTGGCGTATATTTACTGACCAAGCGACGTGATAAAGATCTGTACCCCACTGGGTCGCGACCACAACACACATGGTGATAATATTATCCAGTAACTCTTTTCTAATTACATTACTCGTATTTTAGAAATTGTACAAATCTTGTGAAATCAATTACAGATAGTAACCGTAGATAAAACTAGAGTTAAAAAGAAATCCTAACTCGGTTAAATGTGTCTAAATAATGAATCGTAGTACATTTATTCCGGTTCAGTCATTATATTCTTATGTAGTTATGTTAAAAACTCATAAATTTTGATATAACAAGAAGATTTTAAGTTCTGAATACGTTATTATTAAGAACAAAGAATTGATTCGACTAGATGTGAACGTATATATTTACTACCTATTGCATTTATTTATTTTTTTCAATTTCCAATTACACTGGTCCATACAATAAGACGTAATAATTCAAAACATACCTACCTATTGATTGGTTATGAACCTTCAGTGAGAGTACTACTACTGCTGTATTGTGCAATCCATGAACAGCGTTGTAAGATATTTGGCGTACTATAGAACTGTGAGTTATCTAATACATGTGTTGTTTGGCAGCTTTCTCGATCTATCTCAGCTTTTACGGGCTAGTCGAGCATGTGTCAAAGAGATATAATTTTTTATGTTGCAGTTTGTGTTCCATGGAGCACAAACCATGTGATAAAAAATTACCGTACATACATTTAATCAATGAATTATTTATTATATTTTGTAAATGTGACCTATTATATTATGTGTCTTTTCCAGATGCTTCCACTTCCACGAGCTATTAGTGAAAGAAGGCGGGCGTACAACGACGCGACTCGATGCCTTGGCGCCGCGTTGCCTAGCAACCGAGACCGCGGCGGCGCCAACATGGCTGCGTTCTGATCACTCAAAACCACAATAAACCGCCATTACTCATTTTATATGATACTAGCTATAATGGCGTCTCCACTTGCGATTATTAATTACTAGCGGCCCGCTCCGGCTTCGCACGGGTATAAAATATATAGCCTATGTCATTCACTGAAAAAATGATTAAAATCGATCCAGTAGTTTTGATTTATTAATTACTGCCCGTGGCCCGCACGCGTTAAATTTGGAGTAACCTCAAAAATAACAGTATTTCTCCACTATTTAATTTATGTTACTATACATGTAAACCTTCCTCTTCAATCACTCTATCTATTAAAAAAAACCGCATCAAAATCCGTTACGTAGTTTTAAAGATTTAAGCATACATAAGGATATAGGGACAGAAAGCGACTTTGTTTTGTACTATGTAGTGATATATTATTACTCGTTTTTTTATGATTTTTATAAACTACCATTTTCTAAAGAAAATATGCCCAATAAGAAAATGGTCTTGTATACAAAATATAATTAGCATCGTTTGAGACTAGACTTTTTTTATATTTGTAAAAGCATTATTATTTCAAGATTAAATATAGGTATAACCCTGTATAATTACTTACTGTACACTATATGCGGCTGCGTATTACAGCTCTTTAGTAAGAAGTCAGCGTGGTGTGTTAGTATTTAACAGTGTTTGTGAGTATTTTTATATCTTGTTTGTTGAAACTGAAAATATGGAACCTGAGGAATAAATTATGTAACATATGTTAAAAAATAAATAAAATATCTTTTAAAGTTAATCAAAATGCTATCATTTTTAAGCAAATCATATTTGTAATTATCCTACCCTTGTTATATATATTTATCTCATTCTTTTGTCGATTTACTGAAGTTTCACTTCTATCGTGTGTGAATCGCACACACACCTTTTTTGTTATAAATATCTTCTATAGGCATATATATACCTTTACATCCATCTAGTAAATAGCTGTTATTTTACATTTACATTAAAAACAGAAACTTCAATTTCATTTAATTGTGTGTAGATAGGTGATTGTCCTTATTAATCAGAGGTACAACTTTAATCAATCGATCGTTACAAAAAATGTGATGGACAATGGATAACCATTTGGTTGTATTCATTCATAGTTCATGTAGCCTTGAATTAATGGAAACTGGCTGTGTCTCTGTACCTGTCTGCATTGGCATATAGTGTTCAACCAATTACAATGACTCTGGTTCAGTTTGCCGCATTTCTAAACCAGTCAAATTACATCCAGCTGTCGATAGCTCAATGTATGAAGCAATAGTGGCTTAGCTTGATAGCGTCTAGTTGCTTCGAATCCAACTCAGTTGAAGCTTGCAGTGAAAGAATACATCATGATGAAACCTGGTCATAGGGCTTTTTCTTAGTCCACCTGGCTAGCTACCACCCTCGAGTTGAAAATCTGCCGCTAAGCGTATGTGCGTGTGTTCCAGCAGATGCACTTGAGAGCCAATCCCCCTCTAAGTACAGCATGTTTACGGTCTTAGACCATATCGTCATTTAATATCAAGTGAGGTTGTAGGTCAAACCCTATAAAATATAAAAAAGGCTGGTAGGTCAACTTGACAACAACAACTGTCGATGGATTATACATCTCCTGATGTATGCCGTCATTTTAAGACTGCGCTGTGCTTTGCCAACCTCAGGTTGTAGGTGGTAGAGCTACGCTGAAGCTATTACTGGTTTCAGCATGAATGGGTCGGCTCGCCCGGAGTAGTACCACCCTCTCACAGAAAACCGACGTGAAGTAACAGCGCTTGCACTGTTGCGTTTCGTTCGGTCAGTGAGAGCGCCGGAGGCCCATATAATTTAAAAGGCCGGCAACGCACTTGCGACTCCCCTGGTGTTGCTAGTGTCTATGGACGGCGGTGATCACTTACCATCAGGTGACCCACCTGTTCGTTTGCCCCCTATAATATATAAAAAAAAACTAATACTATTTACAGCCCATCCCCTTTTTATGCTTCTATCTCCTGCCGAACGACCACGTATCAAAAGATAAAATTGTGGTCAGAAGCTGGTTTATGAGGCAATAAAAAAATATATATACTATAATAATATACCAGAGGGGAAGTGAAGATCTTGGAGATGGCAAGCGTCACGGTCTGCAGACTGGGAACATATTCGCGATCAGTTAACTTTCCACTATAATAATGGGGTCCGACTTTCATTCCATTTTGCAAAGTATATTTCATTATAATTCTATTTTTAAGATAGCTTCCGCTCTATGTGTGAAAGTGCTTGACGAACATGCAATTAACAGACACCAAAATACACTAGACTCTGAACAATCATTAGTGGAACATACAAATAAGCGGCGGCAGCAAAACGACGGCTTAAACCTACACTTTTTTTTATGTTATAGGGGCAAACGAACAGGTGGGTCACCTGATGGTAAGTGATCACCACCGTCCATAGACACTAGCAACACCAGGGGAGTCGCAAGTGCGTTGCCGGCCTTTTAAATATGTGAGCCTCCGGCGCTCTCACTGACCGAACGAAACGCAACAGTGCAAGCACTGTTACTTCACGTCGGTTTTCTGTGAGAGGGTGGTACTACCCCTGGGCGAGCCGACCTATTCATGCTGAAACCAGTAATAGCTTCACCTATACCTAACACCACCTAACACATACACTATACTGCGCTATCCGTACAGTCGAATCAAAAACCTATACAATGGGTAAAATTGATTGTAAATCAAATTTGTTTTAGACGCCATCTATCGAGTAATTCCTGATACAACACATTTTAAATGCTTGTTATTTTTTTATACTATTTGATTTTAACGGTATCTACACTTTTGTAAATTACAAAATTTGAACAATTATTCTTTTAACTCTGGTGAGGCCTTAATCATAAGACTTCTACGTCTCATTCGGTTGTGAAGGCTATAAGTTAATGGTTATATGTTTTGAATGTAATTGTCGGTTATTATGTACACACCAATTTTTTTTTTTCATTGAAAAATAATCTATTGACTATTTTTGAACACTTAGCAGCCGTCCCAGAATCAATAGATATCAGAAATGAACTTGGAATATTAACTTTTGTTTTATCATATATCGGCTAAGCGCCAGTGATGCAAAGTCGTCTATTTGAAATATATAAGCAAGCTTTCTTCTGTAGCAGACAGTGAAATAAACCTTCGTAAAGCAATATTATTGCTGCCAATAATGATACTGTGGTAAAGAATCTTCTTTTACTCAATCTTGTTACATAAAAAATCTCAAATCTATAGTGTGTTCTTGTATTTTAAATTATTTGAAACTAGCGGCCCGCTCCGGCTTCGCACGGGTATAAAATATATAGCCTATGTCATTCACTGAAAAAATGATTAAAATCGATCCAGTAGTTTTGATTTATTCATTACTGCCCGTGACCCGCAAGCGTTAAATTTGGAGTAACCTCAAAAATAACAGTATTTCTCCAGTATTTAATGTATGTTATTATACATACAAACATTCCTCTTTAATCACTCTATCTATTAAAAAAAACCGCATCAAAATCCGTTGCGTAGTTTTAAAGATTTAAGCATACATAGGGATATAGGGACAGAGAAAGCGACTTTGTTTTATACTATGTAGTGAAACTTAATAAGTAATTTTTTATTATTAAAAATATAAAATTATAATGATATTGAATATACAATACGAAGTGCCAAATACATGGGATCCTGTAAATCAGACGTTTTACTTTAAATAATAAAGGGTTATAGAATTGAATTATTATTGATAAAGTTGCTATTAAATATAGTTCATAAAACTTAAAAAGCGTATTCATATAAACGGAGTCGTGGCTACTAACTAGTTACGTAAGAAATAATAGTTATAATAACAATAAATGATAATTATTCCATCAAGTAAATAATATACAGAAGGATGTACAATTCAATCTGTCATCTACTTTCAGATGTTTGAATCAAGATGCCCGTTACGGTCGGCGCGTTCGCTCAGCTTTGAATGTTATCGCCGGCAAATAATTAGTGCGTCTAGGGGCGTGCGCCGCGGTGCGTAGCCGACAGAGGTCGTGGCCGACCGACGCGACGCCATGCCGCTTACCGAATAAAAATATCTATTCACTATTTCAATTCGAGTGTTATAATAATATCTCACTTCTACATGTCTCCTTTATGGTATTTTGTAATTCCATTATTAGGTACATAATTTATACTAAATTCAAAAAGACTTAAATAATAATAAATTACTAATTGAGGTGTCTTAACAAAAGTGTACACTGAAACTTAAGGAACTGATTGATACAAACGATGCAATGCTGCAATGTCTTATAAATTGATTCACAGACATATTTGTGATTTTAGTTTGATACTCGTATCTATTAGATTATGGGAGCCACTACTTAGATAAAATATTCATTTGGAACAGTTCGTTGGGGGCATGGGCTCTGGCGCGTGACCGGTGACGTAGTCCGTCCAACGTCCGACAATATACCAAATTGAGTTGTTATAAATTAAAATAGAATCTCTATGAATATAAAAATTTTATATTAATAGCAATCATTTTACTATGCTTACATGATTTGTTATACAATTATTTGTAAAACGGAAGCCTGAGAGCCAAAACGTACGTAGGTATTTAGCTATATGATGTATCTCATAATTAAATGTCACAGATAAAATAATAAAGACTGGTCGTATTCTAACATTTGTGATATTTTCAACATGTAACGGAACTTGTATTTAATGTTAATATATGAAATTCTTCACCCATGTTCTCTATTAATTTTTACAAAATTAAAACAAAAGTTCAGAATTTTGTAATGGCACAGTTGTAGTAAGTTCGACTATTGATCCGTGAGATTACGAGTTCAACCCCGACACATGACTAGCTTTTGTATGGGGAATTCTTGGCTCTGTATCTGGGTGTTTTATATGTAAGTATACCAGCCGTTTAACTTGCACTATATAAGCTATACTTATTATTAGCTGTACTATTTGTAATTTACTTATTACTTATACATAAGATATTCTGCACCCTGTGTATTTTTCCCTGTATATTGTTTCCGTGGTTCATTTATATTAAATAGGATTATTTCATCGTTTAAGAGGCTAAACAACCACGTTCAATCTACGTTCAACGCGGGAGTGGTGTAGACAATTAACAGTATTATATATATATATACGTCATCGTATATGTAGATACAATGCGTTCCCTGAGCCGTGTCGGAGGTCACGGCCGCTCCCTGCACTGTCCGTGACAATTAGTAAAGGTGCGGATCGAATGCGGCGTCCGCAACGGGAGGTATTACCTCGGTAGAATTATTTAGTATTTCAACTTAATGTCTTAAATAATCGTGATAACATCATTACTTTCTGTAGTTAACGTTATTTTGTCCACTGTATATGGCATTATATACATATGTTTGCATGTTTATATGTTATATCACTTATTATTGTAATTATATTGTATTTTTTCAATGCAGACACTATTGATTGGGTAATTTTAAGCTTGGCACTAATGTTGGCAACACAATCTTAAATTCGAAGAAAAATATCGCGTTGAAATCATAGCTTGCCGATGAGCCTTTTTCCTAACGCGGCCTGAGTAGCTACCTACTCTCAACGTTAAAAACCGTGTCACCGAGCATATATAGATTTGTTCCGGGAGTTACGCTTGAGAACCAATTCAGTCTAGGCTTAGCGTATCACCAATGTACGCCACGACTTCACTTAACATTAAGAGATAAGCTAAAATATATAAACAATTTAATGTATACAGAATCAATTTAAAAAATCAAAAAGATGTAAAATAAACTATTTCTCAAATAATTAATTATATACTATTATATTAATATAATATAAATTGTATAATACTAGCGACCCGCCCCGGCTTCGCACGAATGCAATGTAGATAATAATATGGGGCAATGTGTTTTATAATTAATAATATTATGAAAAGTATTTAATTGGATAAGGAATAATATTTTATTGTACAAAATAGTTTGGTAAATAACACATAATTTTTGTAATATGTAAAAAATAAAAATGGCTACTGTGGATTATTCTTTAAATGTAAATATATACTATCATATACGTTTTTATCGATCTTTTTAAGATATACAATTTAGTAGTACATTAATTTGATATATCTCGTAAGGTTTAGCCAGCGTTTGCGATTTAGTGCACATAAAGGTATGTTTGTTGCGACATCACATTGCAAATCTTTAAATTTTTCTGTTTTTCTGTATGAAAATATGTATGTATTTACATACAAATATTCTTCTTGAATAACT
Source organism: Antheraea assamensis (assembly GCA_035772565.1). NCBI lineage: Eukaryota > Metazoa > Arthropoda > Insecta > Lepidoptera > Saturniidae > Antheraea > Antheraea assamensis. The sequence goes on from JAQQSE010000009.1 coordinate 5,761,616, forward strand.
CTATCTATTGCTGAAAACTGCATTAAAATCCGTTGAACAGTTTAGAAGATCCAAGCGAACAGACAGCGGATGCGACTTCATATTATACTATGTAAAGATAATTAATATAATAATAATGTATAATGTAACGAAATAATAACAAAATGAAAAACAAACAGATAAACCGACTTCGTCAATAATGTATAATAAACACGATTATTATTACATCTATCAATTTATACACATGAATGGAATACTAAATGCTTTACAAAAGTACCTCTGATTATCCCAGTAAAAAAATAATATTGTAGTTTTTTTTAAGAACAATGCACACATACACCTATAAGGGACACAGAAGCTCTTGCCTTCAATTCGGTTGAATAAGAGAAGATGTTATACTAAATACTGTATGCTTATGGATACGACAAAGAAGACTAAATTAGTAACTCGTACATTTGCCAATCGTCAATTGTTCGTATAGTATATTACTGGCGTAAAGATGAACGTTTATGTTAATTTTTAGACCATAATATTACAATGTTTATAAATAATGCGATTGAGTTGTTTCCCCCTCGTTTGAGGGGTCGACAATTTTGACCCCTCAAACCGGTGATGGGGCCTCTTAGGAGGGACCAACACCTGTCGGGGAGTAGACGTAGAGCCTGTAAGGCAGTCTTTGCTTCCCTGCCAAAAGATGAGAGAAGGCACCATGGGGTTTTAGTATGTCCGAATCGGCAATAATCTATCCTCAGCTCCCCGGAGGGATGAGGAAATTAGTACTTGTTATAATAGATAATTATAGCAAAATGAATTTTATGTAGAGATTCTGCATGTTCAAATATCTACAAATACCAATTTTCATGACATTCTCATACGAGGTATAGAAGTATATGTACTGCAGCGCAACATAGTGGCAAGTTATAGTAAAGTGTATACAAACTGTTACTTAGGTGTGATAACTTACATGGTGATAGGTAAAATGCTATTGGAGTCTAGAATCTCAGAGATATACTGACATACATTTTTATATACTCGTATATAAAAGAGAATGCTGAGAAAGAGGAATGCTGATATGGTGCTTTTTGCAGACGATACTTCACTTATATTTAAAGTAAAAAGGATAGATTCAGAGGTTCGGCATCTGAATAATAAGTTAAATGAAATTTGTCATTGGTTTGCGTTAAACAACCTGTTGCTAAATACAGATAAAACGAAATGTATAACATTTACTTTGGTTTTGGTACAGTTAATTGACAATACTGTATTCTTGGGTATCACACTTGATTTTAAATTACAATGGGGTCCTCATATTAAAAAATTGGCCTGCAGATTAAGTTCTGCTGCATTCGCAGTACGTAAGATTCGCCAGCTAACAGATATTGCCACTGCAAGGTTAGTCTACTTCGTTTACTTCCATAGCTTAATATCCTATGATACTTTGCTGTGGGAGATAGCAGCTGAGGTGGACACCATATTTTTATTACACAAACGGGCAGTACAATATGGGACCTCGCAAATCATTAAAGACCAAGTTTCAAGAATTTATCTCATTTTATCTTACTTATAAGAAACCACAAAAAAGAATCAATTTACCCAAAAGGTACTGGACGGATTTTGACGAAATTTGGTATTTTGGTGGCCGGTGGGTTATAACATATAGGGTATGTTTTACATATATATCACAGTCATATACTCGTATATGTTTATCTTACTTGTAAGAAAACAAAAGAGAATCTATTTTCGCAAAAGCTGCTGGACAGATTTTGGCATTGATAACTGCTGTTTTGAGTGTCGCATCGTGTATCGAAAGTCAGAATTACATATTCACAGTATGAGCAGCGACTAGACATTGTAGTGCCACGCCACGACTCGACGAACAAAATCCTTCACAAAGGGTGAGGCCGGTTAAATCGTTTATATCAAGGTTTGATACGCGTTTCTTTTAATCACTATTCTTAGAATTGAAATTAATTGAAATCTCCTAATCGGCTGACTACAAATACGAATCTGAAATTATAGAAATTAGCGACCATCATCATCATCATCATCTTACCCTTATCCCACCTAAGTAGGGTCGGCACAACATGTTTTCCTTTTCCACTCTCCTCTGTCAGATGTCATCTCAGTATTCACACTTTTTATACACATATCGTTTTTCACACAATCCATCCACACCTTTTTCGGTCTTCCTCTACTCCTATATCCGTCCACTTTCAAACTCAAAACTTTTCTTGTTACATGACTTTCATCTCTTCTCATAATATGCCCGTACTATGCTAACCTACTACTTCTCAACTTCTCTGTCACTGGTGCTATTTTCAAACTTCCTCTGACCATTACTAGTAAATACCAAAAAATAGTAACAATAAAATACAAAGGGGTTTTTAACAACCCGAGTCCTGAGTTCTATATATTTTAATATCTCTGTAGAAAGAGAATAATGTTGAATTCACTGACGCGAACAGCTCCCACGCATAACCCTTAGAGGATTTCGCTGACCGTTTATTTTATTCTGGGACTTTTTTGGAATATGCATACCTTTCGTGTCAACGAATACGGCCTTGAAATAACGCAGTTTGTTAAGGCATGGGAATAAGTATTACTTTATTTTATTCCACCACCACAACATCACCTGATGTTATATGACAATGTGGTCTAAAATGGTAGACACATTAAATATGAAGGGAGACAGGCTCTCGAGTGCAGCTGTGGCTGTCATAATCAAAATCACAATCAAAATATACTTTATTCAATTTAGGCCCTAAGAAGGCGCTTATGAACGTCAAAATTACCACCGGTTCGAAATACAACCCAGTCATCGAGAAGAACCGGCAAGAAACTCGATCGGGTTTATCTTATGACATAAATAGATGCATACACCATTTAGTTTTTAAACAGATGAATACACCTATAAGGTTGGCGACGGATTTTCAACATGAGTGTGGTAGCTAGCCAGGGTAACTTAAAAGAACTCTATCGACACGTTACGAATGCTTCCTTCTTTTTTTTTTCGAACTGACATACCCTCTTGGCTCTTTTGGCCTCTACAGATTCACCGGACTACGGGAATGTTTCCTTCACAGAACGCTGGCACTTATTACCGGGATTCAGACCCACGTCGATAGATACCGAATTTGAGTACGCCATTACAGAGTCACCCTCTTGATTATATATCAATTCGGCGAAATGAAGTAATAAAAAAAATACCACGTAAATAGGTTAAGAAATTCTGCCCCTTAACAGCTTATGTGCATGCAAAAAGACAAGTGAAAGATTTATCACGCCGCAACGAGACCTAGTCCAGATTTTAACCGACGTTCTGAGAAAAATTTAAACGATCCTACATTAATTAAACTAAAAGAGACTTGATTTATTATTGTCCAATAATTTAGCGGGCCACCGACGTGTTACAATAATACAATTGGGTGGCTTTTATTTGAATTGATAAACGGATCAAAGCAGTGTTTTTTTATTAGGTATTTATTCTCTTTATCAACAATGACGATAATTTACTTCTGCGTGGAACCGTTCAGTTACATTTGGATGCGCTCCTGGGACCACACTTTGGAATCTATATAATGGGATTCATAATCTTATAAAAATATTTTAAAGAAGAAGCTTGGAATTATACCCCTTGTTAATCCGCCTTTATTGGCGTCAATGCGTTATTTTATAATTTGTTAAATTATAACTAATAAAAATCGCAAAAAAGTCACAGTCCACTCGTGACTCTTCTATAGCAGTGAAATTAGCATTTATCACCGATATTTCATGGACGATAATTAAAAACATTTATATTTAGAAGAGAATAACTGAAGAGTGTCCTCAATGAGTGAATTTTTTAGCTCCCGAATGTATAACGTAAGGACATATGATATGAAATAAAAATATGTAGATCAAATTCGCAGTTATCACGTGACAAATTTATTTTTCATTTGATATGATAAATAGCAGTGATTTGTGAAACGTTTTACGTCTGCTAAGTAAGGTGGTAGAGCTACGCTGAAGCTATTTCTGGTTTCAGCATGAATGGGTCGGCTCGCCCGGGGTAGTACCACCCTCTCACAGAAAACCGACGTGAAGTAACAGTGCTTGCACTGTTGCGTTTCGTTCGGTCAGTGAGAGCGCCGGAGGCCCACATATTTAAAAGGCCGGCAACGCACTTGCGACTCCCCTGATGTTGCTAGTGTCTATGGACGGCGGTGATCACTTACCATCAGGTGACCCACCTGTTCGTTTACCACCTATAACATAAAAAAAGTAGTGCACAGGCTAATTTAGGACACTGATTTTTATACTATCCATTGTGCTATAACTTGTCATCACTATGCCATTACACGTGACTGAAGTCGTGGTCGGTCAGTCGCTAAAATAACATCCGAAAGCATACACCATAAAACAATCAATAAAATTTTGTGTTCTGCAATATAGTTAAACATCTCTGCCATCACCTTAGGGTATTTGCTTAATGATACGCTCACGAGTTAACGAACCATCCTTCAAAACCCTCGCGTAATACTCACGTCCTCATATATTTCGTTTATTTTTCACTTGACTCATACTATAGTATAGTAATTTTTTTCTCGCGATACGCATCAGGTCGCAGAATTCGGTGATTAAAGTCGCTCTAAATAATCATGACCGGCCTTACTTAAAGGTTGTGGACTAGTGGTAGCTATGCGATGGTCTATGTTATGGTATTACATATCTAAAATCTGGTTTGCGTAGAAAAATGTGACAATCACAAACTAGTTTATTAGTTGAACATATTATAAATTTAAGAGTTAGTATTAATTATTGCTTATAGCTTTTGATTTAAATTTATAGTTTTATGTAAAACAATTCGTTGTACGAGTGTTTGTAATTATTATCGCCGTAAATTGTTTATTTTTGTTAGTTCAAATAGAACCCCCTAATCTCTGGAGCTATCAGACAGATTTTAAAAGTTCTTATCGCATTTATTGAGGAAGGTAGTATTCCTATATAAGCTATCTAACATCGCGGTAAGACCTTCAAAATTAGAGTAATTACAATACAAATCGTTTGTCTGAAAATTCACTAGATGAGAATGAAATAGTAAGCGTCTGGTAGGTGTGTAGCGTGACGCAGCGTATCGGAGACTGACGGAGGCGATGAGAATCGAACATAACCGAGAAGGGCCGAAACGTGAATGCTTATATCATGAAGATATTAGCTTATACCATGTTGCGTGATTCAGCTGGTGTGGATAACTACGTATGCAATAGTCATGCCTTAAACAGATTTAGTTTAAGTTTATCTAACTGCGTTTATAATACATTTTTGGAAAATTTAAACGCGAGTGGCATCGCCAAGCACAGCCAGTGAACAATATGTGTTGAGCTGACAAATCAATGAACTTTGTAAGCCTACCTTGGATTACTAACTAGCGTGCCATATCTATCGCAAATTGATACATTTCGGAAGTAGTACTCAGTAACCAGTTAGCATTCTAGACTTGGGATGATATCATTTACGAATACACAATTTTCTATAATTCTTTAATAATAAATGAGATTATAATGTATTGATTAATTAGTTTAGAATTTAGTTTGAAATCAAATATAACTTAAAATATTTAATAGAGTATCTCTTTTTATTGGAACGTTTATTTTTCTAGTTATGTATAGGAATTAATAAAATAAAACAAAATTCAACAATAAATACAATCTTGAAAGTGTATCTTGTAGCTAATTACGAAGATATAAATATCTATCGTAAGAATCATAGTGTGTGCGTAACCTAACGCGGCATCCCCGAGGCTATGTTGGGGCCACCCGCCGAATTTATGGAAAGTATAATCTTAAGATATTATTCCTTACATTTTTGCTTCCAAACACCGTAATCATTCAATGTACAGATGTGTTAGGACTTAAATTTAAATGAATTAATTTTGTTATTGATCAGTTGAATAGATGATACTTCATTATTGATAATTGTATATATATATAAACTAGCAGCCCGCTCCGGCTTCACACGGGTATAAAATATATAGCCTATGTCATTCACTGAAAAAATGATTAAAATCGATCCAGTAGTTTTGATTTATTCATTACTGCCCGTGGCCCGCACGCGTTCAATTTGGAATAATCTCAAAAATAACAGTATTTCTCCACTATTTAATTTATCTTATTATACATATAAACATTCCTCTTCAATCACTCTATCTATTAAAAAAACCGCATCTAAAAACCGTTGCGTAGTTTTAAAGATTTAAGCCTACATAGGGATATAGGGACAGAGAAAGCGACTTTGTTTTATACTATGTAGTGATATCACAAAATTGAGTCGTTTTTCGCATCTGTTCGTATGTTGCCTTGAAACTACGCAACGGACTATTATACGGCTTGCACTATAGTTAAAGAAATTTCTTCCGAAAGATTTATATGTATAATATATGTGTATAATTATTATATAAAATAGTTAAAGGTCACTTGTATAATATATCACAGAGGTCATAAGGAGTTTTCGTGTGCATAAATGGATAATGCTGGTTAAACCTTACGAGATTCATAATAATAATGTACTAGATAATTATACATCTTAATATTTACAAAAATGCTCACAGCAGTAATCAAGGTTAACCCACTGTGATCAATTTTATATATTACTAAAAAAATAATTGGTTATTTGTGACGCTATTTTGCCCAATATTACTGATAATTCTAACTAATTTCTAATCCTTATCCAATTAAATGCTTTAGTCATATTCAATGGGATCAAAACTGTCTCGATATTAGAAGATATTTGATGGACATCTTATAAGGTATTAATTTTTTTATTTTATTTTATTTTTAAATTTAATATTGCACGTAACAAAAAAAATGTTTAGTGTGAAGATTCTTACATAGCTTCTATGATTTTGATATATTAGTACAAAATATTTCAGTAATTATATTTATAATTCGTTTTTGTGAAATCGTTATGTTATTTCATGTGATAGGCGTTTAACTCAACATAGCTGTGAGAATCTTATAGTATGGATTTTTATATGAATTCAACTCCAAGGATGTCGCTGTTACAGGCCTAATTGAGTCGGGCAGCGCGACGCGCGACAGTTTGTACGAAGGACGCCCGCGCGGCTTGGACGATGCCTTTGTCATGTCGATACACGTTTTAATTACCCCATTTAATTGCAATTAATAAGTCACGATATATACCTTGATGGCTTTCAATTACATTTCGAGATTATCGGTGTGAGTTCGGTCACAACTAAATGAATTTTTTGGTTTACCAATATTCAATGTTATTCAATATATTCTTACGTTGACTATCTTCAAATTATATATAAAAATTTAACTGAATTCTCGAGTTTCATAGGAGAATTTCACTGAGTTGCACTGAGTCACATGAGTTTCTTATTAAGGTTTACTTTTAAATAAGGCAAAAGAAAAATATTATACCGTTGGCGAGATACACGCCACAGTGACAAACATTTGACGGTCACATTTAAGGCACTTTGTTGATTTCGCTACTCAGTTTGGCTTAATGAAAAAAAAAACGAGCGGTAAAAGTGGTCCATCTCTTAGCGGCCATCATTACTTCTGAACTTCACCATCAGCCGAAGAGCAGTAGTCGAATTTTGATTAAAAAAAATACTGTTCTCCTAAACTTAGAAAAAGCAATACATCAATTTTCTAAAAATGTTAGCACACGTAGTTCCATAATACGTAGTACAAAAGCTTGGAATTAATTTCGAATAGTAAATTTGTAATAACTAAAACCCTGTATGGTTAACGAGTAGGAACACGTCATCGTTTCACGTGGAAAAGGTGAGAGTACTGACTCTACCACGGTACCTCGCAGTCATTTCGCTTTATAATAATATCTCTTCGAATTTTTGAATATAGAACCAATAGGTGGGCATAAAATATGCACTTTCAGCCAAAGCAAGGCACGAGTTCTAAACTGGAAACGTGAATATTTATTCGTAGACTTCGAGCAAAGTGAGCGCATAATATATAAAAAATATGAATACTGAGATGACAGCTGACATAAGAAAATGGAAGAGGAAATTATGGTGTACCGACCCTACTTAATTGGTACAAATTTAGAAAGATCATGATTATACTACCATTTAATACCTTTTTTATGTGAAATATTTATTGGTGTACCTTGGCAGTAAAATCTACCAATATGCAGTCTAGGCAAACAGGATAACGCGTTTTTATGCAGTTTTGCCGTTTCTACGCCACCGTTCTCAACTTCTTTGAGTGTATACGCGCATATACTATAAACTTCGCTGCTTCTTTATGTGAGCTGTGTACTATTTCTATCCGACTTGATTTGACTTTCTATCTTGATACGTTTTTAAATACAAATTGTACTATTACCTTAAATATTTCACACCTGCCGAGCGTCCCATAACGACAAACTCTTTCTCATAGTTAGGAATAAAAGTAGAGTGTATTCCTTACTCCCAATACTGTTATTTCGGATAACGTATGTTGTATTTTTTTTCTAATTAGATTCCTTTTTTTTCAACTATATCCTACTTCGCCAACGTTGATTGTAAATACTATATAGTTTTTTATATCCTTTATTATTTCTATTTTTTTTTCTTTTACATTCTTGAATAAAATACAAATTGAAATCTACAAATTAAATTATATTGCAATGTAACAATTAAAAACTGAATTCAGTGAAAAATTGCTCGCCGTAATTGTACAAGTACATATGTATGTATTCATTAGAGAGCTGTAGTGTTAATTTTTCACAAATAACTCACTTGAAATACGAAGGTGAGTCACTATCGTCCCAAACTCGATTTAGAACAAATGGTTGAGGGCTGCGCGTGCGCTATCCGCAACATGCGAGTTATATTTACTCCAAGGCGCGAGAGAAATAAACCAAACACGACCTAACTGGATACTTTTGGCGGCCGATATACTACGTAGGTGTTCTGTTTCCACTGTTAACGCTATTATATGCTACTTCTATATGCTTACGGATCGTAGACTGTTTAGGGGTATACAGAGAAGCTTAGTAATCAGATGTATGAACATCGATTTATAATCTAATTGCGAGAAAGTGACTACACTTTACTTGCCTATGAGAAAAGTGTAAATTAAAAAATCATGGTGACCATTGGGAATCGTTACCATCATGCCAGTTTGTATGAGTAACGATAGCTGGATGTACACAGGCTGATCGCTATGGCGAGTATTAATCCAAGTGTCTGGTGGTTGCGTTCCAATTAGATACGTTAATGATTTAGTTTCGACACTCGTTTCCATGTAACTGCGTAGCTATACACATACATATATTATGCCACGCAGTGAGTCCGGAATTGATTTTTACAATTTGTATGGGGTTTACAATCTAAAGTGTTCACGTCTTCATTTCTCATCCATATTTATTCTCCAATTCAGATGTGGTTATAAATTAACCAAACTTCAAGCGAAATGAAAAGAAAAGTTGATGTAAACTTATGACCACACGACAGAAGTGAAAACTTATATAAGCACAATCTTCGTCAAACTTTTCTACCGCTCTGAAAATATAAACTACTCGACTATATTGCGCGCAAGCCCTAAACTAACGCCTATATTCTGAACAATCAAAAAGGTTAGCGAGGAAAGTACATACATATTAAAGTTCCATACAAATTTATCAACGTTTATATGTAATTAAATGACAGTAATATATAAATACGCACAATATATAGACTTGAATTACTACACTGTTTATATACAAAACATAGATAATATTATTTTTATTATAATAGGTAATAATAAAAATGTAATTATTGGACTGATGCACTCGTTGTCAGACACTAAACGTGGTGGTTGATGTTCGGAGCCGAATATACACGACTCAGCGACACCGACCCGAGAGTGACGTTTCACTTTCGGTCAGTGTACAAGTCGCCTAAAAATTAGTTCCCGAAAATTAGTTACAAAAATGAAACAAACTAAAAAACTGACCATTTCTTCCTATAGTTAAGTAACATTCGAATCGAAATTTTATAAATCGACGTAAAGGCTAGCAAAATAACTCCGAAAAAATCCCGTAAATCAACAGAGTAAACTGCTCGGTCGCCGGCAATTACCCTTATCACTGGTATATTGACGATGAATAAATCTTTATGTGGCAACATTATGCGGGCGAAATTATGACAATTTAAACAATTATACGGTTAACGAGAAAAGGCGAAGTCGCGCTGAGGGTGGCCGGCCATAGCGCACAGTACGTATGTCGCTCTACTAAAGATATAATATTATTAATTTACATATATTTCCCAAAATTGTAAAGCTATATATATATACTTCGACGACAGGACTCATGTGAGTCTGTAAGAAGATTTGCGGACACGAAGATGTAAAAGGAGTTTACTAGGGTAAATAAATATGATGTCCCTATCTTTCTGGTAATTCAAGTAGGAGCATACTAGTACAGAGATTAGAATTCTCTCACTAATACTATTTATTCGATTAATGTTGCACATTCATTTACGAAGTGTAATGTCTTATTTCGAAGACAATTCTAATTTGAACGTTTCTCTTCTATATTCAGTGTGATCAATCAAGTAGCGTTGTTCATAAATGGTTGTTACCACAATAAGCTTTCTGGAGTTATTTTTAGGTGACTTGAATTTAGTTGAATAGAAGTTATTATTAAACTCAATTTAATTATTGGATAACAACTGACTAAACATGGTCCAATAGGCGTGTTGATCAAGTAGTTTGACCGGTGGAATGACAATTCTATGTCTACAAGTTCAAAACCCGACATGAACCAATGATTTTTTCAAATTTAGCTTACATTTATTCATTTAAGTTGGTAACACTATTGGCTGACGGTAAAGGAAACATTTTGAGCAAAACCTAAACCTGAGAAATTTTCTTATATTACCACCATCGTTTGTGAAAAATATAGACTGTGGATTTCTCGGAGTTTAAAATCGCCAAATCGTCCTAGGCTAGCGTGGTGATTATACTCATACCTTTCTTCGGAAATAGGCCTATAATCCTGCAGTGGATCTTTTACAGACTAATGTGATGTGATATAAACCAAACTATGTTAAAGTAACTATAGTAAGACAATATACAAAATACATGATAAAATATGTTTATGGATTAAAAATTTTAATGCATGATGAATAAAGTTTCGTTAACATACCAAAGAGGTCAAAGTGATCAAAAAATTGTGTTATAGTAGTGTTATTTATATTCGAAAACTATAACTAAAATCGAAATGGGTTGACAACATTTAGACCTTTTGTAATCACGGGAATTGAAATTTCTATTGCTAAGCAGAGGTGCTCACTGTTAAATTCCGATAAGAAAAATATGGTTTCGAAGACAATTTCTGACGACCTGTTATTTATTAGCTTCGATTAAAATATAGGTCCTTTTAGAGGTTAGTATATTAGACGTATTCTCTACTTCACACTATGAAAAAAAAAGGATTTTTTTTTAATAGAAACGTTTGATGCTGATATGCATATGTTGAATTTGCTCAAAAATGACTCTTGTAAACCAATGTTACATTCGTCAGATAGCACGCAGTTAATGTCTTATGTACCTGGTGTACTAAAGTATAGAAATGAGTAGAGCATCTTACGTAACGTTCGTATTTGCGCCAAATGTTGTCGGTTCGCGCGGTGCATTATAATTTATTTTGTCATTTCTACCAGACCCCTTTATAATGAAGACATCACGATCTCCCGGACATCTGCGTGATTTGTACGACACACTGATAAATGTATAATTTTGAAGATGTCTGTTTCACATCAAAAGGCATATTACTTCTTATAGCTTTAATATTTTAAAGACTAAAAAGTGTTTTAATTTATAAAACTTTTATTCTATACTAAAGGGTAAGTATAATTATCTATATTTATATTATATTTTGGTACTGTAACACTAACAATTTTTAATTTTTTTTTATATTATAGGGGGCAAACGAATAGGTGGGTCACCTGATGGTAAGTGATCACCGCTGTCCATAGACACTAGCAACACCAGGGGAGTCGCAAGTGCGTTGCCAGCCTTTTAATACATGTGGGGCTCCGGCGCTATCACTGACCGAACGAAACGCAACAGTGCAAGCGCTGTTACTTCACGTCGGTTTTCTATGAGAGGGTGGCACTACCCCGCGCGTCGGGCGAGCTGACCCATTCATGTTGAAACCAGTAATAGTTTCAGCGTAGATCTACCATCTACAGTACGTATTATAGTCAAAGAAGTTTAATTAATCTCGTAATACGAACAACTATTTTTGCGTATATTTTTTTTTCATATCTTCTAAGATATACATTTAGGGGCACGTTTACTTATGGTTTAAGATACACTAAATGCTTAACAAAACTAACCTTATTTTTATAGTATAAGAATGTATAATGTCTTGGTCAAAATACCTTCGTAAATAAACTATTATATTTTTTAATATAAAAAAAATAAAATATTCTTTTAAATGGTATCTGTGGAAGACAAATATTTACCATCTAAGACTTTTCAAGATATAAAATGACGTAGTAAGTATATTCATTGGATGTATCTCATAAAGTTACACCAATGTTAGCGATTAAAGAAAATGAAAAATATTTTTTGGACTTGATTAAAATACGTCAACTTTTCTCTACTTTCCATTAATGTGAAATACATGTACTATATATACAAACCTTCCAGAAGAAATTATCTAAATGATAAGAAAATTGTATCAAAATTCCTTATGCTATTTTAAAGATATAAGTGGACAAACAGACAGACATGCTGCATAGGGACTTCGATTTAGTTTATTAATGAATTGACAAGTAATAGAATGTTAAAACTGTACTGTATTTACCACTAGGTGATATACGGGATAAAAAAACCTTTATTCCTTTTAGTGTCACAGTAATGATACATCCGTTCCCATAACGTTTTAATTACTACCACGTGCCTACAGACAAAAGGTGTAACATTGTTTGAAATAATATAATTGTCAGGTAAAGCTTTTGTTGTTTTCTTAGAAAGATTGTGTAAAGGTGATCATTTCCCACGCCATATTATTTTACTATCGGCCGCCCTCCACCACTTCGTTTGCGTTTTCATTTTTTATGACACCATACAATGTCATATATCATCTTCATGTAACTCTCACAGTTTATGCAGCGCACGCAGGGATAACTGTCAGGCGGCAGGATTTTTATTCCAACTTGTCACTTATCGTTATACTTCAGCCAATTTGACTTTAATATTTATACAAATTATAGTATATGTTATTCTGATGTATAAAGCTATAATACCGTAAAGTTTCAGCTAAATGAGTGCTATAGGTTGTACGTGACAGAGTTACAAAAGCCCCTACATTCACACAAACTGTTTCATATATATGATTTAGGATATCAAACCTACCAACGTTAACAACGATTTACGGGTCTGATACAGAAAAGTGATAATATAGAAAAGGAGTGTAAGAAATTATACAACATTATTTTTAATCACAGCAAAATATAATTAGAAAGAAAAGAAGAAGAAAAATATTTAGAAGATCACTTATTGTGAATGAACGAGTAAACACTTTCTCTTTACGTCGTATATTTACCTGTGACACCTTACGGAACAGTAAAACTAAATAAAAAAAGGTAAATACAAAAAAAAAAAAAAACAAAGCACACACAATTTAGTAATCTCGGCAGCGCAACGCACGTGCGTGGTTCAAAGCTATGCGCCCGGTAACACCACAAAAGATGAGTTCCGGCCACCGCGGACCGGACTTTTTATCCGTAAAAATACGGTCAGGCGTGACGTGTGTCCTGTTAGTTAGAGTTCCGGACATGTTTTTATAATCATAGCTAATATTTTAATACGAATGTGAGTTTTCTTAATTATTTGTTAGGATAGCACGTTTAGCTTCTCAACTAATCACTACATAGTATAGAACAAAGTCGCTTTCTCTGTCCCTATATCCTTATGTATGCTTAAATCTTTAAAACTACGCAACGAATTTTGATGCGGTTTTTTTACTAGATACGAGTGATTGAAGAGGAAGGTTTATATGTATAATAATATAAATTAAATAGTGGAAAAATACTGTTATTTCTGAGGTTGATCCAAATTGAACGCGTGCGGGCCACGGGCAGTAATGAATAAATCAAAACTACTGAATCGATTTTAATCATTTTTTCAGTGAATGACGTAAGCTATATATTTTATACCAATGCAAAGCCGAAGCGGGCCACTAGTTTCAAGGGTAAGAAAAGTATTGCTATCTTTCATTTCCAAAAACGGTATTGTTCTGAGATGTAGATTACACTTTGTAATGAAACTTGGTACACAATTTGCTTTGAAACAAATTTTAAACTCTTTGTGGCATATTCTTTTGAGTCTACCTAAATAATTCTAAAAAAAAACGTAACTAAGTTCCCAGTGAAATTTTGTAACATTTCAAATAACAAAACGTAAATAAATAAATGGGTACAAATAACAAAAAGTGAAAATACCTTTTAATTAAATGTCGACGTATTCAGTATGAAGTTTATTCGATATGCAGTGCACTATGCCCATCTGCTTGAATGTCGCATGGAGGGGCATAACGCTTTTTTCTTACGTGATGATTTCTAACAGCCTACTCCTACCGCAATTCGCGTTAAGGTACTTCGTTTTACAAATTTAAAATTGACGTGATACCACACGGAACCTTAAATCATATTTCTCATGAATGAACTATCGTCCGTCTACCTGGGCCGTAGTAAAGATGCCGAGGTATGCTTGTTTTCGTGTTTACCTTTTTTTTTTTAACAGGATGCGAGACAAATTGCTGTTGTACACCGTTAGGTTTCGCATTTGTCCATTCATACAACTGTGGGAAACGATTACGTTCGTATATTTTAGGTTAACGATTTGTCTCGCATTTTATTATGAACTTTTTTTGTTACTCCATGTAAAATCATAAGCCTCATTTACTCGTACCCTGCAGATTTTTTGTTAGTTTTAATATTACTATTGTACAGGTCTGTTGCAAGGGTGTGATTGTCAATGCCCATTGATAAAAGAATTGTTGCAATTTAGTCCTCAGGCATAAACGCATTATAACTCGTTAGTAATGTTAAAACGAATGTATTTGCCTTCACCGATTTACTGTGCGGTAAAAAAGAATTGTGTTCCGCGATGGCCACCACCACACACAAGGTGAGACACCCGCAAAAGAGCCACACGTAGGCGTGTCGTGTTCCCATTTCAACCGATGTATCCATCGACTAAACGTGGTGGTAAAGTATACTAAACTAATTCGTCAACACCGTGCCTATGAAATTGTTAAATTATCTCGCGTTTGGTTTGCAAGCCGGTGCGATTGCAACGACTACCAATGGATTATAATCCATTATTTTTAGATTTCATTGTGCTTACAGTGTAGCCACTCTTTCGAACTTCAATATCAAAAATACCCAGTTTATTCTAGATAACGACTACTAGATGCCATTTGACGTATCTCTATATGCGAACCGTAAAGAAAGTCTGTTTTTTATAATACATAATTGGATGTTACTTTGCACATCCGCCTGGTAAAAGCAACATCCAATCTAGTACTTATGATAGCCTTCCACAAAGTAACTAACGCCTTCATCAACCAAATGTTTTTCATATTTTCGTACCATTATCGCCTTATTTTACATTATCCAGTAGGTATGATTCATACGAAAAACCGATCACTATATTCTAAATCTTTTGGAGGTGACAATGCAATCCATAGTAAACATCTAATATTACTTCGAATTATTCAAAAAAAACAATGCTTCTGTCACCGGTACGTGAATAGGTGAATACGAAAATACGTGAAGTATGTGTCGTGTGGAGAGACACAAGGTCGATTCTACGCATTGCGCCGCTCAGCGCTGAGGTCACAGCTGTCGACTACGCGGCTACGCGCTACAACCGTAGCCGGTCGCTACGTAACGAAAGTTTTACGTCAAACGGCGCTACACAAATTTTATACAATTCATTTTAATTTAATTTAATGTCATCTAAATACGATTTCATCTGATCTACCCAAAAATGGTATTGCACTAAGTCTCGTAAGGGATTCTCTGCATCTCTGATGTATAAGTGTCACACTATAACTGATTCGGGTACATCGTCGATCGACGTAGCTTCTAATCTCTGCAATGGGTTAGAGTATTCGTTCAAGGAAAACATCGTGGTGAAACCATAGCTTGATGGTATGGCTTTATCTAAGTTCACCTGGGTAGCTACAACCCTGTGTTGAAAATCTGTTAATAAGCACTATAAATTAGTTCCACGTTTACCATCTCAATATACATGTCGTTTAATATCAAGTTAAGTTATGGTTTAAATCTAAAACCTACAAAGTTATAAAAAAAAGATTTTCATCTTGAAAATGGTAACTACATAAAAGAGCATCATAGAAAATTCTTCTATGAATCTATAGCTTACTGACAGTTACTTTCACCGAAAATTTAAGCTTATTATAAGGTTTAAACCCATATTAATAGACGTGGTATTGATATGCATATACTTAATAGAATGAATCGCTTATAAACTTTTTTAAAATACCTATGTAATTGTCTGCAGTGAGGATCCACATTTACTGGCGGTACATTTTTAATATGGTTTCATTTGATGAAAACACTTATATGGTAAGTTATTTGCTGAAATTTTAATTCATACACCTCAAATGATTATACCGATACTGGTATTTTCCAGCAACAATATGATATTTAATTTTTAATTTAAAAGAACAAAAGTAAAATTGAATTTCATAACTCGTAAAATAAACTCTCTAGGACTATAGAGGAGCTGAACGGATGGCGGGCGGCACGCGCGCTTCGCCGCCCGTCCCTATCAGTCGTCGAAGCGTAAGCACAACCCTCGCTAATTAGTTAGAAGTAAGCGCAAATTAATCAGAGTGCGAGATAAACGACAGATGCGTAACTGTGTGCGGTGCGGTGCGGCGCGAGTACAGCCACGAGTCGAGACTATTTCGGTGTGGGCGAGTGATTGAGCAGCGCGTCGAGCGCGGGGCCACTCGGCAGTCGCGCGCCGACCGCCGATCGAGCGACATAGCGCGTCGAAGGAGCGACCGACGAGCGCTGCGATGGCGCGATGAGGGCTCGGTGGCGCGCGGCGGTGTGTTGGCCTGTGTGCTGGGCTCTGCTGTGGCTGTGCGCGCGCGGGCTCGCGGCGCCGCGCCGCCTCTACTGCGAGCGCGCCGACGTCGCGTGGCGGGCTTACCGGGCGCCGGCAGCGTTCGAAGCGCGCGTGCAGTCGCTGGCGCCGGACGCCGCTACCGTGCAGGTGAAGAGAGTGCTGCGGACCCAGGGCCGGTGGCCGCGCGAGGACTCGGTCATACGGCTGAAACTGCCCGTTGACCGGCTCGACTGCTCCGGACGTTTCGAAGTGCCTTTAAAAAATAGACGGAACTATATCGTGTTCGCGGAGAGGCGGGGCCACTCGGCTGTCGCCCTCGGTCCACCGCTCAAGAGGACCGGGAAGTTGCTTAAGAGGATCCGAGCGGTCTACAAGCCCGGATACAGTGAGTGCTAGTGTTTATTTGAACGGGAGGTGCGGTTTGATATGGGCCGTGCGACCACATGGAACATCTGATGTGCCCAAGAAACTGGAACACTCGCACTAACTGGTACGGATGTCTTCATTTGCGATAGTTGAAGTTTCCAAGACATATTATTGTTGAAATCAATTTGAAAAAAAGTTGTTGAAGTTGCACTATTGATTTTCCATGTGGTCAATGCATGCTTTTAGAGTCGTATCAATTCAAAATAATATAAAGCTGTAACACACAAATAACAATATTCATAACGAATACGCGGTACCAACAGGTGTATAGTTGAAACAAGTAGCCATTATGAGTCCATTTTAGGTGCAGCAGTGAATACTCGTCGAAGCTATGGTGGCAGCGGTAAAACGTAGTGCACACGACTCGTGTACTTGCACGCCTTATTATGCACCCCTCATAAACGGACAGCTGGCTTAGGATATAGATGGAACTTTTGTTATTACTAAAGTTGATGGCTGTGAGATAATTGAAAGTTATTTACGTACTCGTAACGTTGATGTGTCTATATTTCATAACATTTAAACACATGCGATCTTTCATTTTGACATTTATTTACACGAGCATCATCTTTTGATAATTATCTGAGTGCCTCTCATATAGAATAATATTTAAAACTAGATCTACACCTTAAGCAATAACCGGGCTAGTATTTTATGCAGTAACTATCATTATATAGAATGTAATATATGCACCTGTTATCATCTACATAATGAAGTCCTCAAGACACTGATTCTAATTAATGAGTTACTTTTAAATACTGCAACACCTTAAATTATCAACATAATTTTTTTTATTGGATTGCAAAAAAGCCTTTGATAATGTTTCTAAGCTTTGCGATTGCTTAGGTTCTGTTTAAGTTTAACCTGGTTACACTTAGCTTAGCTTAAACGATTTCAATGACGTTACAAAGGCACCTCATTAAACTTGATGTTAATGAATTATTTTTCAATTTTCTTCCTCTTTCTCTACTTTCATAAGGAATATCGTTATAACATAACCTCTAATTCACTTTTGGACTGAAGACCTGGCGAAAGATCTTTTGTTGATCAAATATTATATTCGAACATTGATGACAATTCTTGCTGATTTGATTACAGATTTTAAGTTTTATATACGCATTAATAATCTAAGGAATGTAGTTTTAACATCTTTTTTTAAAAAACTATGTATAATAGATTTATAATTATTTTACTAAATTGCCTCAGTAATAGGAATGTTTCTTAATTTATTGGCTCTAAATTTAAATGAATAACACGTTTAAAAGACTTAGGGACATCAAACGCATAATCGATTCTAAATATATCATCTATGTAGATAAGGAAATAACTTTTTAAAGACCCAGTCTGTAAAATCAATTTTTCACGTTACTTCCACCGCATTTTAATATAATACATACATAAGCTTCAAGCGAAATCTTATGATTCATTCGACCCAATCAATAAGATGGAAATAATGTTGATACTTTTACCTCTGAATGTAAAAAAGACAAGTGCCAAAAACAATATAAATAGTATCGGTAACCGCGTAACAAATCGAAACGCTTTATCGAAATCCGGTAGGGAATTGGAGAAATGTCGTCGATTCAACCAAATTCTAAAGTCTCTTACGGCGTTTATCCATCGACACGTATCCGTCAGACGAGCACCGACAAGTCGTAACTGGAGCGTGGCGTGACGTCATACCAATTGAAGTGATCTCGCTAATGCTAGTCAAATTCGGACGATAGAATTCGATCATGATATTTACATTAAATAAGTTGACACGATTATTTAAAAATGATTAAGAGTGCACTGACCGTACCTGCTTCTCTTATTTTGAAATTATAATACTGCAAACCTTGTGACTCTTTATTATTAAAATTTTTACCAATTACCATAGAACATACACCAATAGAGTATCCAAAGGATATACTTTCTTGTTCGTATCGCGGTGTGTTGCATTAATTCCTGTGAAGGAAAACATGGTGAGAAAACCTGAACCTGAGAAATATTCTTGTAGTACCACCATATATGGGAAAATATAGAACTGTGGATTTCTCTAAGTTTGAAATCGCCAATGTGTCGAGGCCTGACGTGGTGATTACACCCATACCTTCCTTCGAGAAGACACCTATGGCCCTGCAGTGGGCCTCTAGCAGGCTGTTGGCGATGAAATACATTGAAATAAGTGTAAATTACTTATATTTATTAAGAAAACTGTCTAATGAATTGAAATTTAACATTGAGTTTTACAGTCGTTCTAAAATATACTAAAATCATGTCTCACAATAAAATAAAAGCTTTTGAAGATAACTCATAAGTTAATTATTCCACTTTCTCAAAGGGATATGAACTAAATACAATTATAGAAGAAAATTTTCCGACAGGGGATCCTCATCAACATCATCTTATCCTTATCACACACACACACACACACACACACACACACATCCATCTTAACATTCGCATTTCTGCCACATGTAATCTTTTCTCATCCGTCTCTTTTGTAGCCCAGCACTCGGATCCATATAACACGGCTGGTCTGATTATAGACTTATACACCTTCCCTTTAAGTTTCAACGACATTCGTGGGTCACAAAATACCCCAGACACCTTTCGCCAGTTCATCAACAGGGGATACTCAATTTGATAAAAAAAAGTGACAACAAAAATTCAACTTTAGCAAGCCATGCATAGATAGTCGGATGCATCGTATTAATATTCTGGAATTTATTCTATGTTTAGCATTTATTACTAACTCATACAAACCGACTCTTGAATCATAAATGAGATTAGTCACTAATAGGTAAAATTAAACCGCAGAATTGTTTATTAAAACATCGTCCGGCATCAAGTTGTGATTGCTTACGAGTCTTGTAGTTTTTAATTAATACAATTTAAAATAACAACAAACAATGCCATCTTTAGAAGTTTCAAAGTACAAATATGATGAAGAGAATTAAATTAGATTTAATTACACAAGTTTCGAAGTAACTATTTTTTTCCTACCGCAATATTTTGGTTCGCTCGCGGATTGTGAATATTTCTTCTTATCATTTCACTCATTGCTTAATTTAATTCAATATTTGACTTACTATTTACCCATATCTTCTATGTAAAAAAAAATCTTTGAAAATTATAACTAAATTTAAAACTTATAATTATTGGGATAAAATTTATTCGCCTTTCTAAAATCTCTCGTGAATTGCAAAAAAAAAACTTAGATATCGCGGTAATTCTGAAGGCTGGATTCGAAACCATTAATGGTTACAACCAAAAGTCTATCATCCGAATCATCAGAATGTTTTTAAAAGTATGACGTTAATAGATTATTTGGTAACAAGATAGTATACGATTGTAAAGCTCTCACGCAAATCAGTTAATTTTGTTTTTTCTTAATGATACCTTACTTATACCAAAATGCGCTTCCACATCCAATTATGATAAAATCAACTTAATGGGAATCCTTATTGAAATGAAAATTCTCAAAAATTTCTCCTAAATCGCTGCAACTTGCGACAAGAAACAAACCTGTTCGTTAAATAAGTTTATTTAGAACGTAGTATCGCTTGATAATGTAATATCTTTTTATTTCATTGGCAAACGTTTTTTTAAATGAAATTTATTAAAGAATTTTACTTCTGGATTTACTTCTGGACAATTTAGTAATGTTGAAAATATTAGTAATCGTTCAGACACGTTCTTGTTTAAAGATCTGATGAAAGAAAATGAAGAGATTTACATTTTTTTTTTATACTTTATTGGTAAACGTTTTGACTTTAATCTCATCTGATATTAAATGATGATGTGGTCTAATATAGTAAGTCACGCTTAACCTAGAGGGAGAGAGACTGGCTCTCAAGCGCAGCGCAGTGGAACACACCAACAGGTGCTAGCCAGACGAACTTAGAAAAAGGCCTACAATCATGCTATGGTTTCATCACGATGTTTTCTTTCACCGAAAGCTCCAACTCTGTTTCTTGGATTCGAACCTACGTTCTTCGATGCTGCAGCGGAACACACTACCAACTGAGCCGTCATCGTTTCAAATGCATTTGTAATTAACGGTACCTAAACGGTGAATCTAAATATATTCTACATTCTATAGAAATAAGCAAGTGGCAATTAAGGATAATATCATGCTAACATAATCATACACCCAATCATATTCAACCACACATTTTGATTGTTTGTTATCATTCATATTTATAGCATGTAAAAAAGAAAACTGTAGGTCACTCAAAAGGTTTTGGAGACGGCTATACTTATATTTACTATATTCTAGGCTATAATATATTTCCTCACTTGAGCGAATCGGAAATGAAGAGGTATAAAAAAGATTTATGAGTTTTTGAGTAGCAAGAAAGTAATAGCAGAGGCAGTATAGGCAGATATGCCACAAAGTGTACCGATGATCTTATGACAAGATCTGTCATTGTGTCGTTCTTTGACTGTATATGTCTAGCAGTGGATATTGATATTTCGACTGAATGGATGGACATAGAGAGCTATAAATCTTCAATTAAATAAATAAATATGAGCATTAGCTTTAGACATTCCGATTTTTCTCTAAATTGCATTAGCGGATTCAAATGCTACCCAAAGAACTTCTGCACAAATTGCAAGGGATATAAACCTGTTTAGGCTGTGCCTGAACACACGAATATATTATAAAAGATAGTTTTATATAATAAGATTGTACAAACACTTGTATAAAGATGAAAGAGTGGCGCTACAGTTTAGGTCGTGTTTACATTTTTGGCCCGACTCTTAGCAACATGTTTACCAATCTGGACACCGTCTGTCTTTAATCCTTTGTTAATATCGCTTTCGCTTCAATTATATATCGTAGTAAATCTATCTATACTTATTGGATGTACCTACGATTAGGTATTTCACGCACGTACGTTTCACTTGTAATGTCTTCGTTTATAAATTTTAGAGTAATTGGTAGGTGTGTCCATGTTACCGGTAAAGTGAATTATTCAAATATTGTTTAAAAAGTCTAGTTTATTGATTAGTATGACATTATCCTCTTTTTATTCATTCACGTTATACAATATCATAAAAGCGAAAGTAACACTGTACAAATATCTATTCGTTACCTATTCAACCTCTTTTATAGGTATACCAGATCTTTTAGAGGTCAACCTGGAACGTGGAGTAGGACATGGGCTATTTTATTCTGAAAACATTTTATTACATTACTACTAATCAATACATTTCCCAGGTGGGGAAGGATACGAGATTTATGTTTAACTAGCTTTTGCTCGTGGTTTTGTTCGCGTTTATGTAGTGTTGATGTATCGCTGGGAAAAGTTCTTATGCTATACAAAAGTTACCCTACGCCCTTTCTGCACCCTTGAAAACTGTGCACAAAATTTCATGATAATCGGTTAGGTGGTAAAGGCTTGAAAGCGTCACAATCAAACATACTTACTTTTATAATATTAACAAGGATTGGAATACAGCGACCACACACCAAGTAACACGTTTTGGTATATCGCGTTCCGGGATCAACCAATGTATAATCAACCTAGTGATCAAAAAGATGGTTAACCTAATTGGTTATGACCACCATGCACATGATAAATCAGTCACCGTGACTCGTTTTTAGAATTGGCCAATATATATATCCACTTACCGAAAGGCGTACAGGCCGTTACGGCAACGGCGAATGTGGATGGATTGTTGATTTATTGATGGTGACCGTTGTTTTATTTTACACTGTACAGTGCACTCTTAATGCAAACACAAAAAAAAAACACAAAAAAATTCATGATAAAAACTCATATTATGTGGTTTTAATCGATAATAAGAATTATTCGTTCAATCAGTGTAGTGGCGCAGGTCCATCGTGGCAAAATTTTCATAAAGCAAACACCATTTTCTTAAAATATCATCAACGGGAAAAACAACGTTTCCAATATTAAGATCGTGGACGCGTCACACAACAAAATACTGTTCATTTCGTTTAAACTGAATTTTATTTATATTACCTGTAATTTATCCTGTATATTTATTCATAAATTATATATTAGATAATTATAATCCATTATTTAGAAAACATTAATTTTTATTCTTAGTAGAATTATGTCTGTAAATCTACTGATTCCAATTACACGCCTAATGATTATGAGGTTCTATATTTTAACCCTTTGGAATTCCAAAAGATTTCTTTATTCCAACATATCACTAACATGAAAACAGAGGCCATAGATTTCGGTGCATTTGATCGTAAACAAGGCGGATTACAGTCAAAGAAATGATTGCCAATCATACATAACGCACATGTTGTGTCCACACATTTTATGGCGTGTTGTAACCATTTACTTCTCTCGTAAATTTCTGTTTAAACAACCCTAGCTACGTGTATCCCACAAGCCCGTTATTATAAGTACCTCGTTGATTATTCAGTGGGGTGTATTAAACAACCCTTAAGTTACTAATGACTAAGCATAAATCATTGTTACTACTAACTAACAATACTAAATAACAATAACGTTATAAAACATGATTCGTGTATGAAAGAAATATTTTTGATAGAATATCGGTAGAGATCTATTATGTTTTCGTCGATATTTTCGGTGATATTTCTCAACCAACTGGGAACGTCGCCGCACCGCACCGCGCCGCGCCGTTCCGCCTAACCTATCGTCCATTACACAAGCATCGCTCCAGTGACTTTAGTGTCCTATTAAATAATAATATAAGCGTATTAAGATTATTTTTTTACGATGTATGTGAATGTTTTCGTAATGATAAGATAGTTTTTGAATACAATAGTTAACCATCAGTGTACTACTTAAAACGTCAAAAGTAAATGAATTTTGTTCTAAATATTTGGGGAAATATTATCACGAACTAAGCAGTTCATAAAAATTAAAGAGAATTACTAAACGTCATGGTAACCAAATGGTTAAACCTAGATTATCTGAATATGTTCTAATTTTCCAATGTTTTTTTGTAGTGTATAAGTTTGATCTGAAGTGCGTCCGACAAAAACGAATGTAACTATTTATATTTGTAAAAACATGTTTCTTGCCGGTTCCGAATGTTGTTTTCTGAATCGGTGGTAGGTTAGACGTCCATAACTGCCTCTCACAGCCTAATTTTTTTTTTTTTGGATTGCTTTGATTTGATTTAGTGATTGCTTAGTATCAATGTTAAAAGACGATTTGCCTAAAGATGGTAGGTAACACGCTAATGTTAGACAGGGACTAGCTCCCCAGTACAGGTACCTGAACACACCTAGGCTACATAACAACTAATTTTCAACTGAGAGTTATTGCTAGTCCTACCATTAGCAACATTATTTTAACCTGAACGTGAATTTTATAGATTATTAGCTTTTGGCTGTACCCAACCAGTCCAGCATCAGAAAAATGGAAATTTTAACTTGATTTGTCATTCAAAATCGATATTGTAGCATTGCGACACATTTTTACAATTTTAACCATTTTCGTTTTAATGAATTCAATACAGAGTTAATTATCGTACTACGCGACACAAAGTTAATTTTACTACAAAACTCGAATAGCCGTTTACCAATTCACCAAACATGTAAATATTCGGTATAACTATAACATGAATTTTGTCCTGAATTCTTTTGAATATAAAAACTCGCCTCTCAAACAAAATATGATAAATATACGCCCGTTTTATGTTTCAACATTCGCTACAATAACGTCCGTACTAAATGTACTAATAAAATAAAACTATTATTAGAAAATTTAAACAAAAGTTATTACACGTTTAAAACAACACGTTAGTACTTAAAGTAATTGTTATTAGAATAGATCTCGTTTGAAATAATAATAATGTAGGTTGATTTACGGAAATAAAAACATTTTACTATTCATTTAATAGAGTTCACCTCTTTATGTTTTACACTCGGTTATTGCTCGTTTTAAATTAAGTACAAGCGTGTAAATAATATAAACATTAGAAAGAGGAGTCTCTGAGCTCATGTAGAATGTTTTGTACAGCTACATGTGCATTAAATAACTTATTTGTTTCGGTTTAGCAACACATTTGTACTACATTTCATAGATCTATCTTTGTTCGCTGTGGTGTACGCGTTTATAAATGCTCCTGCCACCCTATTAACTAGTAATGATAAGATGAGTATAAGCTATGTTTTATTAAAATATAATGAGGTTACTATGGAGCTGGTGTAGTCATAAAACCCCGTATATAAATTTAAAAAAAATAGCGAATATATTGTCTGTGTTCCAATATGTACCCATACTAATTTTTATGACGATAGTTGAATAGTATAGAAGTTGGTGAGTTACAGCGACATCTACTTGCCTACAATAGTCAGATTCGGTACACAAACCTTTTTTCCATAAATAAAATATTGTATTGCAAGCTTGTTAATGAAAAGATAAAACAAATCGAGTTTCTTGCCGGTTCTTCTCGATGACTGGGTTGTTTTCCGAACCGGTGGTAACTTTGACGTTCATAAGCGCCTTCTCAGGGCCTAAAGTGAATAAAATATTTTTCATTTGATTTGATTTGATTTGCTTGATGGAGATATGCCAAACAGTTTTGGAGGTAACATAACATATACCTCCGTTTTTACTGAAAACAAAAGATAACTCGGTATATCGAATGAATTATCGAAATATTTGAAATAGGTATACTTGTAACTAATTACAACAACCTTAGCCATGTGGAAAGACCGTGGCAATGTAACCATGTATTTTAATATAAACTGTCCTGCATAAAGTGGTGCACCAAACCGAGCCACTGTGACGGTCCCCGCGCGACATTGTGAACCTTCACACGTAACCCCGGGCGCCCCACGATAACAAAACAATGATTCTCGGTCTATTGGCGACGCTATGTAATTAACGCGTACATCCGCACTCGCCCATGTCCCGATTCGATGCCCGGGTCGGTTAATTGCATTTGACGCTTATTGTTGTTCGGGTTTTTAATGGTGGACCCGTATACATTACGGCCACTATGCTCGAGGATCGCTAGGCGCAGTGTTTTAACAATTCTAACCTGTGTAAATATTGCCGATTCAATCTATTTTCAACTAGTTTTGGTCCTGGTTTCATAGGCATTTTTTTTTTTTATTACTATCCAAAGTTAATTTAGTGTAAAATCTCATTATGTATTTGTGTTCTCTGTGGTTAGACATAAATTAATTTTATAAGTTTAAAAAAATTCGTTTCCATAACCGGGTATCCGTAACTGATTTTCCCCCTAACGTACTTAAAAACGTTTCACCAAAAATATATCGACATAGCTATGAACACATTTAAATCGGGGACGGATGTATCTTGTTTCCCAATCGTGCTTCGCCGTGGTATTTTCAGGGGCGCGTCACGACGGAACGACTCCTCTACATCGAAAATTCCCTCTCAGCGGACACCGTTGCTTTTTGATAACCCTACGTTAATCATCACAGGAGAATGGAGAAATGATAGCGAGAGAATACATTTTTAATGTGTCTTTATTTTTTTTTTATTCCACTGCCTCCTAGTGTGTGATTTGCGATAACCCTTATTTGTTTATAAAAGCCATGGTACATAGTATTCAACACTAATGATATACAGCTATGCGCGCAATGTTATTGCGGTTTTTTTTAGTAAAAGAGTCTAAAAATATCATATTGTATAGGTAAGGAGCATAGAATATTACGAATTAGGACATAAATAAACAGCGATGGTATAAAAAATATCTCCATTTTTTTTTATTACCTAATACATTTTTCAATATTGTATATGTAAATAAAATGAAAGAGTTCTACCGTTGTATGCGCATCACACAAAAACTACTGGATATATTTCAATCAAATTTTATTTGCTTTATTTCAAACACGTCATTCTTATCTAAAAAAAGAATTATCAAGCTATCTTCGTTTAACATAAAGTTATTAAAGTTTAAAGAGACAATGATTTTTATAACCCTCACGCGCTCAAGCGGTGTCGTGCGCATACGCGGAACAATGCACATGAAGTCGCGGTTGTCACCTAGTAACTTATAAATAAAAAATCAATTCACTTGACAAATAGAAGCGAAAAGCTACGGAAATCTTTTATCTTCGCCTATCTATGTATAATAATTATTTTATTATGTAAATAAAATACATAAGAACGTTCGGCAACCCAGACGTCGTGAGACCAATATAATTCAATTGGAATTTTTATTTGCCACATAACATCGTCAAGAAATTCCTACGACGCCCAATTAGACAGCGGGGCGACTGCTCGCGATCACTAGACGATACGTTGTTAAAAAAAAAAATGTAATGCGTGGCTGGACGTGCAATATATTCTTGTTTCAATGTTCTTACAAACACTAGGAATTGGCACGTCCAGGGATTATGCCGATATTCCATACAACACTGTACGGATTGGTAGAACGAGAGTTTACGCTGATCTGTTAGTCAGTTAGTCGTGTAACCTTTGAGATTTCCATTGGCAACATCTCAGGGATTTCCTAATGCACATATAGGTTGTAAGAGCAAATACTGTACGACATGTCAGGCTTCTATAAAATGTACGTCGTTGTCATTCATTTGAAAGAATGCATTGCGTATTGTGAACCAACTGGTACCCGGGACTGCGTTCTTTTGCTAATTCATGCGAACTACATGCTTAATGTTCAATAATTGTGAGCTGTCTGTTATCTTATATTTTATAAAATAATTTTACATATGCTAAATGGCCTCTGTAAGATGTTACCATTTCTACTTATCCACTATGTAGCAAGGCTATGATATGTAGCCTCCTTAATAGTTTATCTGCCAGTAAATCTCTTCAAAATTGGTATAGTTGTTCCGGGGATTAACCCGGACCACTTCACTGTATTATTATGCATTGATTTCCAGTTTCTCGTCTTATTATGTTAAGGGCTAAGATTTTATCCCACACTTAGCGAAGATATTCACAATCTAAAATTGAAATACTATTTGAGTTCATCGCGATATGTTCCTTCATTTAAAGTTAGACTCTATATATTAATTATTACAAATCCCACGCAATATATACCAAATTACTAAAGATATCATTATTCTGCTGTTGGTTATACGTTATTATTATAGACAATAACAATGATAAGCAGATGTTAACACAACGTGGGAATAAGCAAGCACTATGCAATAATAAAAAATAGTGAAAAGGAGAGCACTTCTCGTTGCCTACACTCGAAAGTATTTACAATTGACATACGATAAAAACTGTTAATTATCCAACAGCAGAATAATTAATAACTGTTTAGAATAACGGTTATAACACTAATAACAGTAGATAGCACACCTCTATTAGCAAACACTTTAAAATATCGTTATTTAGTTCACGTCTTCGAGGACGCCAATAAATGTTCAGATATTTCACCATATTTAATGTTGATTTGAAGCAACAACAAAAACAATCGGTCCACCAATCGGCGACGACATTAATACAGACAATAGTCATGCAGCTAAATGCAGTTGTAAAATAAACTAGTTAATTGCCGTGGGAGTCTCACCAACAATTCGCCCATCAACTAACTCCAATTGACAATGGCCGGGCTATTTGTCTTATGTTTTTTTTTCCTTCCGTCTAGACTCTGAGAGAACAAACCGACATCAATGCATGATATAATGATTTCGCGATAATTGCACCTTTTTTTTTATTAGTATTACGTATACGCCGTAGATTTTAGTGATTTTATCTCCAAGTGTTGTGAATTTTTTCTTATTCATAATAACATTTGCAAAGATACGATCTAAGATAAAAAAAAAACAAAGACCTATTTACGTAGACTCATAATCATTAGACTGAGAAAAATTTGATCCAGTAGCTCGGCTACAGTGACATGACTGTAATAAGCATAGTTCAAACGAAAAACAACCGACAACCGATGACAAATCGGCAACTATCGCTTGTCGTCGATGCCAGACTGCAGGACTCCTCGATAATAAGATTGTCAAATGGGCATGTATGGTTGGTTAGCACGCTTGCTATAGTTAGTTTCGAGTACTCGGAAATTTATATGAAAGGCGATAGGCGAAGTCGAGGTTCGGTCATTTCAACACCCTTGCGATAGTTACCATTTCAGCTGAGTTCCTTCCGCGCTCCTTATCAATTTGAAAGAAAAATAAAAAAGGAGGAATTTTGTGCTGTAGATTTTGCAATTGTTTTAATTGGCTTCACATCTCTGACATACTATCGGCTGGGGTGGTCAAGATCCTTTGCCTAACGGAGTCAGAATAAAAGTAAAAATGTTATTCACCGACACTCGACCGTCAAGCAAAGGCAACGTTCAAGCAGTAATCAGTAATCAGCCGAACAAATATGGTAACTCCATGTTTTTACTTATAGAACGACTGCCACAAATACTTGGATCGGACACACGGACCGTTACTGGGACTGCAAATCTATTAATTCACACTTCAATCACAACATTGAACCTTATAACAGACCTATGTCGGGTAAAGGACCGTACAGTCTTGTAACACATTGTGCTATATCGCGATTACCAGAACTGTGTTTAGTTTTAAGGACTGGCTCGGAGCGAAGAGATTAAACTGCTACATAAACTTATAGACGGGATTGATATAAGAACGATTTATCGATAGTTCATAAAATACGTCCACCCACATTGTTACTTCGCTATTATTTAGTATGCTTACTGTTCTAGACTTTCTATTAATCTACAACTTACCATAATAAATATGCCATAAAATACAAAAGGAATTTTTGCATGTGTCACTGATAGTTTCGGAAATTAGCGCGTTCGAACAAGAAGACAGACAATCTAATGAGTTTTATATTATCATTAAGTAATTTATGTAATTTATACACAGGTTGATAATTCTAGACGGGAGTCATACTTTTTTGTATACAATTTATTTATATATAGCGTTTCCGCATGGTTGTCTGGTTTAATCTCTTTGATCGAGATTTTTTTTTATTGAAGTTCGACAAACGGCTGAACCACATGCGATAGTACAATAATAAAATACGGTTAAAGTACAGTGTCGAATGCTCAGCGTAAAACTGAGCCAATAGATGTCACTTTATTCAATAATAGATTTATTAGTATTCCGAAGTGACCCGTTATTGTTGGACTAGTTTTTTTTTTTACTGAACTTCACTTGTAGATTTACCCGAAGAAACAACGGATATTTAAATATTTATACATGTATATAGATTGGCTCTACCGTAAAATAAATAGAATTGAAGTGTGTGTCAGTCTGCCTGTCTTTAACTAATCTCCGAAACAGTTGAGCCAATCTTGACCAGACTTTTATTGGCAGATAGCTGATGTTATATGAAGTAACTTAGAAAATAAAGTTAGGGTATCCCCTATATGTTATATATAATTATTTATATAGATTCTAGACGACAATTATTCGTTTTATTTGCCACTAGGTGTCGCTGTAGTATATGAAATCGGTATTAAAATTGGTAAGCTTAGATATATGAACACAGGCAATACCTCGCACTATCAACTTTGCAATTTTGCTATAACTCGCCAATAGATAGCGCGATAATAAAGTAATTATAACAGACAAAATAATAATAATAATAGAGACAAATAATAATGAATACGAGCGGAGCAGCGGGTACGACTAACTTCTTATCCTACTTTCAATTGTTACACTTATACGAAGACAAATACATGGTCCTTTCATTTGTAAAATGCAAATACAGACGAAGTCGCTAGCAACCGCTAGTATATGACAAAGCTTTCATTGTCATCTAGAAGATATGAAATCAATGTACTGTAAATAAATTCGAACGGTAACGGTAAACGCAGCGTTTAGGATAAAACGTTCAGTAAACTGTCTCCGATGGTTTATACCCAAACTTGAAGCGGTCCCGGGAGTTGGACTTTTTACTTTATTGTCCAAAAAGGAAGCGTTTTGCCGAGTGACACGCGACACGTGTCTTTGTACCGGTCACGGAACGTGACAACCGACGCGGTCTAATCACAACGTAAAACAAACCTTACTGTCGATATAACTGAACATGTATTTCAGTAACGTATAAATATACTTTACCGTCTCCGAATCCTCTCTTAAAATAATATTATTATTTCAGTTTGAACCCACTTTAGATGTTACGTAAGCGAGTTTATAATTATACACGTTAGAAGAATGAATTTTTCGAACGCGTTGCGCGAATCGTTAGATTTGTTTTAATTATTTCATTGTGATTAATTGGTATAATTAACAGGTTCCAAGTTCTATAAATACAGGCTCGCTAGCTGTGCTCGTGGCTCTGCTCGCGTGAAGCATGCTTTAAACATTACATGTGATTGATTATCTAAATATTTAATAAACAAAAAGGGAACTCTTTAAATTCCGCAAAGGAATAAATATTATTATTAATGCCAATGCGGTTGAAACTTAAGGGGAAGATGTATAAGTCTATAATCAGACCAGTTGTGTTATATGGATCCGAGTGCTGGGCTACGAAAAAGACGGATGAGAAAGGATTACATGTGACAGAAATGCGAATGTTAAGATGGTTGTGTGGTGTAACAAGAATGGATAAGATTAAGAATGAGTATATCAGAGGAAGTTTGATAATAGCACCAGTGACAGAGAAGTTGAGGAGTAATAGGTTAGCATGGTACCGGCATATTATGAGAAGAGGTAAAAGTCATATAACAAGAAAAGTTTTGAGTTTGAAAGTGGATGGATATAGAGGTAGAGGAAGACCGAAAAAGGTGTGGTTGGATAGTGTGGAAAATTGTGTATAAAAGTGTGACACTGAGATGAATTTTGACAGAGGAGAGGGGAAACGGAAAACATGTTGTGCCGACCCTACTTAGGTGGGATAAGGGTAAGATGATGATGATGATGAGGTTTTGAAGATATTATTTCGTTTGATTAGGATTCATGTTTTGTATGTCGTGTTTAACATTTCCACTATGATTCTTCACGTAAAAGTGCTTAGATATGAAAGTTCGATTTATGGTACTGGGAATGTTTTTTTAGTTATTTATATTGGTTAATATCTAATGGTTTAGATTAGTGATTCTCAAAGTTGACTGGGCCGCGACTAACCTAACACAAACCTTCAAATTCGGGACTAGTCTCTTGGTTTTCATTTAAAAAATGGGTGATAAATAGGTAATGAATAAGACCAGCACAAAGAGAAAAAAGGTTGTCAGTTGGACCATTCGAATCATCCTATTTTTCAGAGCTCACTCAATATTTGCTCACGAGTTTAGACGCTGAGAAATGCTGGCTACAGAATATACTGGAAATCATTTTGTGTCGACTTAATTTGCTTTTAAACTTATAACTTGTTGAATATGTTACGTTACGTATATAAAAACAGATATATACGATCTCTAATATTGTAAAGTATTTTTTTTTTCATACGATATCTTTAAAAGGTCTGGACTTAATATTATTGTTAAACAATTAATCAAACACCGACAACATTGTGGCATATGTCAATTAAAAAAAAATAGAGTAACTCCTTTGTCCATTACATGTTATACACGTCCCCATAAGGATCGACATCAAGTTGTATCTGTTAGATTGCTATATATGAAAAGTTTGTAATAACAACCTTCCTCGATAGTTTTGCTTGAATTAAATAACGGTATATTGTATGTAAGGTTCGATATCGGTAGCAACAACACCTAATGTATTTCTGAGGCAAGAGGAGTGTCCTTACTTATGCCTTCATTTTTGAAGAGTGAAACAACAATATGAAGCGCCGTAACAGCGGTTTATTTCTTACTAGCTGTTGCCCGCATCTACGCAAGCGTTTTTTTTTTATAATTGTGAATGACTTCTTGTAAGATCAGCTATCTGTTAGTGAAAGAACCGTGAAAAATGGTTCAAACGTTTAGGATATAGTACTGCAAACAAAGCCATGGGTAAACGCTAGTCCAAAATAAAAAAGCTTTAATTACTTTTTATGAAGTTAGCTATATGTCAGTGAAAAGTCCCCCCATGAAAATAGGTCCAATCGTTTTGGAGATAGTACTACAGACGAAGCTGTGGATGACAGGTAGTCTAAAAGAAAGTAGCCTACGTCACCCGCTGTAATTTTAACTATCCGTTATGACTTCCCCATTTTCAGACATCATTATTATTCAACTAATGATCCAACCTATAATAACATTTCGACAGTAAAACGTGCA
Source organism: Antheraea assamensis (assembly GCA_035772565.1). Lineage (NCBI taxonomy): Eukaryota > Metazoa > Arthropoda > Insecta > Lepidoptera > Saturniidae > Antheraea > Antheraea assamensis. The sequence goes on from JAQQSE010000009.1 coordinate 5,795,224, forward strand.
TCACCTAATCCATGAACTTACTATTTGGTAGGGAGCTTAGAAGGCTTATTGAGTAACATAACACTGTTACTTACAATTTTTTTTATATTACTAAGCCAAGTATTTAGATACAAAATGTAGTAAGTTCGAATCCCTGCAATGATCCAGAGGTTTTCAGATAAGGAAACATTGTGGTGAAACCATAGTATATTAGGCATGGTATGTATGGTAGGTTTTCTTTTATTATCTCGCCTAGTTGGCTTAAGCTGGAAATCTGTCACCAAGTACGTGTAGACGTGTGCTGCTGGTAGCTTGGGAATCAATTGTCCTCTAGGTTTTCCATGTTTACCAACTTAAAACATATCGTTATTCAACAGCAAGTGTTGCAGGTGGTAGAGCTACGCTGAAGCTATCACTGGTTTCAGCATGAATGGGTCGGCTCGCCCGGGGTAGTACCACCCTCTCACAGAAAACCGACGTGAAGTAACAGTGCTTGCAGGCCCACATATATTAAAAGGCCGGCAACGCACTTGCGACTCCACTGGTGTTGCTAACGTCTATGGACGGCGGTGATCACTTATCATCACATGACCCACCTGTTCGTTTGCCCCTTATAATATTAAAAAAAAAAAGTGAGATTGTAGCTAAAGGGTTGTAGATTAAAACGAAATAAAATAATCATATGCTGCAATCGCCGATAGTGGCATATAAAACATAATATTGTACCTTTTTGTTTTCCAATATTTCAATATAGTCCATTGAAATGTTACATTTTTTAGGCCTTACCTTGCGTTTTTTAGAGGACGCAATTTTATTTTTTTGATGTGTAGGGGGGGTCAGTGTAAAGCTAAAATCAAGTTTGTGGGGTCGCCACCCTTGACCCACGGCCGCCATCTTGAAAATAGGAATTGAAATGGTTATTACGATTTATCTCTTAAACTATTTATCTGATAAAAAAAAATTGTTAGCATTTTTTGTTGCAAATTTAATTCTCTACAACTTTGGTCCAGTATCTTTTTGTCGTAGAATTATAAATAAAAAGTTATAAGCTAAAATGTTCAGAAATTCGAGAAAAAAAATATATTTTTCGATATAACTTTTTTTTATCATTTTACGAAAAAATGATATATGACCATTTTTGTAGATCGTTTTTTAAGGAATAACTTTTATAAGCAACATTTTTTAATTAAGTCAATAGCTAAGGTTTTACAGCCCTCTGAAGTGAGTATTATTTTTCAGTACTCTTAACTATACATATATTATACGTGTGTATTAATAATGTGTCATCAGTTATTTTCTTTTTTTTTTATTTTGTTATTATATTTTTTTTAATTATTAATTTTGTAATATTATTAATAATTAATTATTGACTCTTTTCCACTCCATTACAGAATTATACAATTATTGATTTTTAAAATAATTTTAAAACTTGCTGTTTCTTCATGCTTTTTCAGGATGTGACACAACTTTAGCTCCTTACAATATCGGTAAAATGAAATTTGTGAAAACCCTGGAAAAACATATAGAGTTCGCAAGTGGACGGCTTTGTTTCTCAACAAGAGAGTTGACCCTGGTTTGCTCACTGTAATTGGTGAACGTTTTTTTATCCCTTTATACGGTGGCAATAAACATAATAATTCTCTTGATAGCCTAAGATACAAACAATTCGCCAAGGCAATGACAAAAAGTACATTTAACTTATCTTCCTCCAACACAAGACACAGCTCGCTTTCATACTTTCCAAAGTCTACCTGAGGTCCAGTCGTGGCTTGGTAATAATAATGATCCTGAAGACGGGCTGGAAAAAATGTGGAAAATTATTGATGCCAGTGCAGACCTCTAAACCTCCAGCACCCCCTGAGCTTCTAAAATTGACAAATTTCATTTTAGCGATATTGTAAGGAGCTGAAGTTGTTGCACATCCTGAAAAAGCATGAAAAAACAGCAAGTTTTAAAAATCAATCATTGTAAAATTCTGTAATGCAGGGGAAAAGAGTCAATATTTGATTATCAATAATATTGCAAAATTAATAATAAAAAAAATTATAATAACAAAATAAAAAAAAAGAAAATAACTGATGACACATTATTAGTACACACGTATAGTTAAAAGTACTGAAAAATAATATTCACTTCGGAGCGCTGTAAAACCTTAGCTATTGACTTAATTAAAAAATGTTGCGTATAAAAGTTATTCCTTAAAAAACGATCTATAAAAATGGCCTGACATCATTTTTTCGTAAAATGATAAAAAAAAGTTATATCGAAAAATATAAATTTTTTCTCGAATTTCTGAACATTTTCGCTTATAACTTTTTTATTTATAATTCTACGACAAAAAGATGAACCAAAGTTGTAGAGAATAAAATTTGCAACAAAAAATGTTCACTAATTTTTTTTACCAGATAAATAGTTTAAGAGATATATCGTAATAACCATTTCAACCCCTATTTTCAAGATGGTGACCGTGGGGCAAGGGTGGCGACCCCACAAACTTTATTTTAGCTTTACACTGACCCCCCCTACACATCAAAAAAATAAAATTGCGTCCTCTAAAAAACGCAACCCCAAATGTAACTTTTCAATGGACTAATATTATTCAAACCGTATAATAAAAACTAGGATTGTATGTAATTAAACATAAGCCTAACTCATTTCTCGAACATCAAAAAAAAAGAGGTAAAATTGTCGCGCTGAGAAAAATGATAACCTCTCAAAGAGACATGACAATCGTTGATTTATTACGACGCCGGTCGACGATTAAATTAATATATTGTAGTGATGCTAGACGGTGGTCAAATGAAACGGGTACAATAACCACGAAAGTTGGTATTAAAATAAAAGTTGGTATATTCATACCTGGAACAGTACATTTTTCTAGATGAAAGACACACCCTATGTCCTTTTGTGTACGGTTGGGTAGTTAAAGCGTGACAATGTAACAAACAGACAAGTTCACTTTTGCATTTATAATACATATTAGTAACGATTATTGCAAAATATTTAACAAAAGGTTGTATGTGAAATTTGGTCGAATTTCTTTAAAAAAATATTACGTTCTTCATACATGTCCAGTTTACTTGATTAATGAGATTGGTCATAACTAGAAAAGAAATGTTTTTCATAAACACTTAATTTAAAAAATAATGCACATTCTAATTTTTGTTTGATTGATGAAGGCGTTACTTTGCGGAAATGCATCATAAATACTTGTACCGATGTTACTTCCAGGCGGAAGTGCAAAGTAACAATCAATCAAGTATATAATGTTTTTAATCATTAATTATTGTTAAACATGAAAAAAAACACAATGAAAAAAGATAGTGTGTATTTATGTACACTCGTTAGAAGTTATACTTCTTTGGCGTAACAAGATAAAAATATTTTTCAATAATTATATCTTTCGCTTATTCTACTACGTTTGTAGAAAAAAACGACACTAACAATAGAAAATAGGTATTTAATACATACATACTTTTTTTGAATAAAATATTGACTACAGCTAACTTCAGGGCGTCGGTTTTTCATGACGGTGTGCGCGCGCATCGTAACAATCTTTCCCCAAATTTCATTTTTCCCTAAAGCGCCAATAGAAGTATAACTGCAATAATAACCGTTGATGTTATTACGTATCAGCTCAATTTACTTGGCACGTAGTACAAGACCCTGGACATTGGTACGTATACCAACAAATCAGAAGGTTCATCAAGGTATCATCCCTAATACATCCCGAAGTCGGATGGCATTATTCTAATCGATGTAAAATCACATTAAGGTAATACTAGCTTGTGTCCGCGACTTCGTTTGCGTGAAAATGTTTTTACTTTTTAAAAGGAATCAGGTACATATTTTATCTTGTTGAATTGTAACTATATTTTATACTCTCTTTGCACACTTTAGGTTGCCTCTATTAATTTTTATCATTACTCTTTATCTGCTAGGAAAAAGCGTAATTATATGTAACTTAGTTACTACTCTGAGAAGTCGTCTATCTACCTCTCCATGTCTCATCAAAATCGGTTCAACGGATTCAAAGATTTCTCGAAACAAACAATAGATACTTTCGGAAAATCTAGTTAGTAGAAAATAAGTATATATAATAAGCTTAACGTTAAAATGCCTTTGTAAAATCTTACCTAAAATAACTAACAGCGAAATAAGATTAAAGTATACAGAGTAATTAACAAAAACCTAAAAAAAAAAATGTAGGACTAGTGCATTTTTACTAAATTATAATAGATTCACCACCAAAGCTTTCACCTTGACACAGTCGACATACTATACAAACAGATGACAATCGGCAATAATTGCTAAACGGCTTTGTGTTTAAAATGTAATTAAGTATTTAGGAAAAGGAACAATTAATCGCTTATGGGCCGGCGCCAGACAAGTGTCTGTCGAGTAGTACACTCGACAGACGTGCCGTGTATATTTATTGTATCGTTCCGATATCACCCGATCTTCGTAGCGAAAACTAACTGCATATTATACGAACAAAATAAAAATTCAACTCATGATTAATCTATCATTCTTATAATATTATAAGCGAGGAAGTTTGTGAGACAGGATGGGTATTTCTCACTCTTTACACGCAAATAATAGCGAACGGATTTTGATGAAAATTTACAGTAATATATAGATAACTAGCGGTCCCGGCGGACGCTGTCCTGCCCTGATAATAAAAAATATATAATATACTTATTTGCATGAAATGCTTAAGGTAACTAATGTATTTTATTTGATAAGGATTAATACTGTATCCGTTTAAATATCCTTCTAATTACCTCATTATATATGACCATTTTTAAAAGGTAGATGCGTATAGTAAGCTATTCTAAAAAGGCATATACCTAATATGCCATCATAAACATTTTTCTAGATCTATAAAAGAGGAGTATCTCACTATGCATTGTTTTGTTATATCTCAAAGGGATTAGACAGCGTTTTTGACAAAAGCTCACAGGCGGCTGACATTTTTCCGATTCTTTCAACAATTATCATTATATTTCAACCAATTTACAAAAAAAACCTTGGCAAATTATATACCTAAGCCTTTTCCCGTGAATTACTCTCTATTGGTGAAGACCGCATTAGAATCCGTTCATTAGTTTTTGAGTTTATTGCGAACATCCAGACAGACAGACAGACGCGGCGGACGGCTTTGGTTTGTAATAGTGTAGTGATATATAAATGTTATTTAAATCGGACCAAACTGTAATGTTGTGTCAAGTAGTTTTGCAAAAAATCTGCCTTCTCAGGACCGTTGCATAAACGAAAACCATTGGAGTTACACGAAGATAATTAGCGTTTGGAAAGATACAGACGAAGTCGCAGGTGGCTGCTAGCAAATAATAATAACATGAATATTGTAGAACGCTATAACACCAACGAAATAACAATATGATTAATACATGATTATTACATCATTTTGTATTTTAACGAAATGTCGGCTCTCTGAACATCAGTATGAGGCGCTTTCTTTGACATTACAACTCGACGGCTCCCAATTTCACTCACTGCAACCGCACCCCCCAATTAATTTTAAATGTCATAATAATCGAGAGCATTCGCCACGAAACGAGTTACAAGCGGACAGCGGCAAATACTTTTATATGAGGTGATCTGTGTGAAATTAAAAACAAAATATTTTCCACTGCGTCATAGTTGACGTTATCATGAATTATAATTTCCAGTAAATTTAGAGGAAAATTAACATGTAACTCGATTATTAAATAATAATAATAATAAGCCTCTTATTCTGAACTTTCATTAAACATAAGTAGGCAATTCAATGCGTTCCAGTTTTTATAATATGTCCCGTAGTTCAGTGTGCCTCTTGGCATAGGCCTCCTCTAACATTTTCCGCTGTGCTCTGTCTTGCTCTACTCTTCTCCAATAATATCCAGATGTGAGCTTTAGATCATCTTTCCACTTATTAGTTGACGTCCTATATTTCGCTTGCCATGTTTGGAATATAAATCTGTAACTATATTACTCCCATTTCTCTTGAGGATCTCGGATCATGTGGCTAGTCCATCTCCATTTCTGTTGCTCTGTTCGAGTAATTATATCAACTACTTTAGTTTTTTCTTTTATTATACGACTTCTCACTTAGTTTTGTTTCTTTATGCCTGTTAAGCTCCTCTCCATGGCTCTTCAAAAGCGTTCTAACTTTTATTTGTAGTGTTTGATGAATGACCAAGTTTCACATCCGTAAGTAATAACTGGAAGTACACATGCGTAGAAGACTCCTAGTTTTATTTACATGCTTAAGTCTTTGGATTTCAATACTTCTTGCATAGACCAGTACTTCTTCCATCCGTTGGCTATTCTTCTATTAATTTCTTTGGTGGTTTGGTATTTGTGAGAAATTATATTCAAGTAGTTTATTATCAATTGTCATAGTAATGGGTTGGAAGTTGGTTAATAATTAATTATTTGTCCCAAAGAAACATATTCAGACACATATTCAAGTAGTTTATTGTCAATTATTATAGTAATGAGTTTGTAGTTTGTTAATAATTTTGTTTTGTCCTTGTTTATTAAATTTATTTTATTAAACTCGAATACTAAAGGACTTTCTTAATATTACAATTTTATAAAGAATAAATAATTTTGTTTAAGTTATCGTTTTAAATCTGGATAGTTATAAAATAATATATTGTTAACTAATTTATTTATACACATAGTGGCTATGCCATGTGCTCTTTTTTAAGTATATGTTGCTGCTAATACAACGTTGCATAACGAACAACATTGCGCAAGTCAATTTGACTCATTTTACAGGGGAGTGAAGAAACTGTTTTTTTTTTTATCGAATATTACTAATAGGAATAAAATTGTGTCGCCTTTATTGGATGAAACGTTCAAGTGTAACATGTAGTTGTTGCGTCATGAGAATATATATCCAATGGTATTTAAAAGTATAAACCATTAATTTTCGACTTAAGTGGTGTTGTTTGCCAAAAGACGCTATGTATCGTCATAGTTATTAGTTATATAGTAAAATGGAAATTGGGTGAATATTCTCAGAGATTTTCATGGTGATCTGATCATCGGTTTAAAAGTTAATTCTTTGCAACGTCATCTAATAACGAAGTATTGTAAAACGAATAGTATAAAAACCTTCACGAGTAAAAAAAAAACTAAGTGTGGCTGTTTTTATAGTGGCCAGCCCAACGTTAATTACACCAGAATAAAAAAAAAACTTACTTTTCTACATTGTTACAACGTACCAAATCGTAGCAAAACCACCGCAGTTCACATGTCAATCAATATTGTATAATCTTAATAATTGTATTTTTACAGCTTTTTAAAATTACAAAAAAACCTTCTACTGCTCACATTATATGGTATTCTACTATAGAATTCACATTAACAGCATACACATCTACTATTATATTTCTACTGAGAGCAGGCGAATTTACAAGTGCTTAATCGATATAACAGATACCAACTATAGATTTATTAATTCAAGCCTTACAATATTTATATATATGAGGACCCTACAACAATTATAAAGGGAAAGCCGAAAAGTATTTATCCAAAACAGCGCATGCATCTACATAAAAAAAAAAACTCTCGCCTCTCATAACTTGTACTGGTGACTCCTTCGACATTTGCACGTAGTAAATTTACCGAAACAACCCACTGTTCACTCGGACATTATGCAATATGTCACACTGAGGTTATAATTAATATAAATTATATTTACGACAAGAATAGAGTTAAATTATAGTATATTAATTTATGTGGGGTCAAGGTTCTGATCACTGAGGATTTTTTTAAACTTCATTTATTACCTTATAAAAAACTGTTTTTTTTTTCATAAAGACATGTAGCCAAAACACATTTTCAAAACTTTTTATCTCTTAATAAAAGTTCCTTCCTTCCATCTTAGCTACTTGATTGGATGTTACTTTGCACGTCCGCCTGGAATTAACTGCCCGTTACTTACTACAACAAAAAACGATCGATTCTATTTTTTCGATGTGTGTCTGAAAACGTTATATCTAAAACTGTCAATAAAAGAACCGAAAACCACGAAATATACTATTCTATACTATAATAAACGGAAACTTGCAGACCTCCTTTATAAGTACTCGATTGTATGTTGCTTTGCACTGGTCAATAATTGGCCTCATTACAACGTTTAATTTCATTTGTGCAATAAGTATCTGAAACAGTTAAATCTAAAACTGTCAAATAAAAACCCAAAAAACAAGATATATCAGTAACTGAAACAACAAAAAAGACGGTTGAATCCTTAGACATTGTTGATATGTGTCTATAAAGAATAAAGGATAAAATTAATTAAAATATGTTGCATACATCAGACGTGTAATGACCATAATCGATCAGACGTGTTTCGCTCCTTCACGGCGTTTCCTCTGTTCGATATTGATTCTTTTGATATTTGTGGTAGAATCCGCAGCGATTGGCAGCGACCAATTAATTACAGGCGGAAGTAAAAAGTAACAGCCAATCAAGTATTTAGAATAGGTTTCCTCTGCAACAATTTATATGCCTTCGTAACTAATCTATGGAATTACGGTAACGTTTCTTAATGGCGAAATAACTAAAGTATCCCAACACGTGTAACTCGCAACTAGCTTTCCAATAACATGCATTCACACTCACCATACATGAACAAGGACTTTTCATCACCTATGAGGTATTTTAACTACATCATCCTATACTTGTATATCACGGCACTCGGTGACGTCACGCCTGTACAGAACATTAAGTCGATAGTACACAAGTAAATACACCTTCTCGGCACAATAATGTTGCAGTTGTGGGACAGTAGGACTCATTACATAGTCGCGACACATAGTCTAATCCTAATACGTAAGGGCGGCCTTAGTTAACCTCGTTTACGAGACATAAGCTTATAGCGGATAAAATACTAAAATTTAAACGGTAATTTAGGGTAAAGCGACTATTGGTCAAAATTCGGTACCCTAATAATGGATATAACGTTAATATAGATATTATAATCTATACTGGGTATTGTACAAATATTGTAGATTGTAGACATAAAGAGCGTGAAGTATGACGAATAAAGTTTTCTTCGATTCATCGATTGAATGAAAATTAACTATTTACATAACTTATACAAATTTTATATCGATAATAGCCAACAAACAAAAAAAGAAAGAAAATCGGTGAAGCAACACAGGAGAAAAAGGTACGGAACTAAATAATAAAACGGAAAGAGAGACAAGCCTATATAGTTTAAATTTTAATAAATGACAATGGTAATATCCAGAAAGCAGAACGAGGACGCCTTAGTAGCGTAATATTAAGTTACGAAGTGTACAACCTTTTTTTTTTGAAAGAGAAAAATACAATGAACCAACTACCAACTGAAATACCTATAGGGCCACGAATAAACAAGTTTAACTTTAAAAATTTAATTAACCCCATTCTTATTAATATACTAGCTGCGTCCTCCTATGTTATACTTGCGTTAAATTTTTCACATCCTCATCCTCCGATACCGTCCCACAACGCACGTTCTATCCGTGTTCTTACTGCACTCTCACTTATAACCTCTTTTTGATCTACACTTTGCATGATAATTACACTTCTCCTAAAGTTCATAGTTGAATTAACATTAACAATAGTTGGACAGCCGTGTTGAATAGACTATAAAATACAAAAAATATTTAACGAATTTGATTGGTACTTTCAGAGATTAGATTGTCTAAAGAAACAAATATATTACTATGGATTATTCGAGAAACCTTTTAACCGCTTGCGCTCATATTATACACCAAAAACGCGCGAACTAATCAATCTACTCTATATAGACATACATGTTGACGTTAACACATTAATCTTGTGTATAAATAAGAACTGTTTGTCTCTTTTGATCCCTTTAACATATTATCTAGAATTTATTGTACTGTATTATGATTTATCGATGAATTGTTCACATTTCATACATATTTCCCATGAATCCGGTCGCGTTCCTAAAATGGAACAAAGCGTATAAAAAATCCCTTCATTACGTTATTAGAATCGATTCAAACAAATTGGTTTGTGTCGCACATTATTTGCTACATAGTTAAGTGTAAAGGGATAATGCATAGTTTTCCAGTCCACTAATCTCTTGTAATGTAACATTAGTTACAAGAAAATGCGTTTTGCGATTAAACACGTCATGCTAATGAAGAAAAATACATCTATACATATGATAAAAATAAAGTGTCTGTTTGAAATATCAAATTAACGACTTTTTACTGATTGGATATGAACGTATACACGATACTGATATCAAACACACGATTTTTAAAATTTTTGTCTGTCTGTCTGTTTGTTCCGGGTAATCTCCAAACGGCTGGACCGATTTTAACAAAAATTTCACTAACGGATAGTTAAAATTACAGCGGATGACATAGGCTATTTTATTTTGGACTAGCTTTTACCCATGGCTTCGTTTGCAGTACTATCTCCAAAACGTTTGAAGTATTTTTTATGGAACTTTCACTAACAGATAGCTGATCTTATAAGAAGTAATTTACAATTATAAAAAAAAACGCATGCGCAGCTTCAGGCAACAGTTACTTTAACATAATATATATAGCATATTAACGTGTATTGACCATAGTGAAAAAACAAAAATTGGCAACGTCCAATGAATTTCTGATGGAAATACAAAGTAACATTCACCATAATATTTTATGATGGATTTCCGCAAAGTAACGCCTTCATCAATCAAAGAAAATATAAATCTATTAAACTTTAAACCAACAAAACGGACATTACTAATGTAATAAGGGGCCATTAAATACAAACATTTTTGTAAAACAATAAATTTTAATAAATGAATAAAAATGGAACCATGAAATGAATCGTACTCGTGTTCAAAGTCAATTACTGAGAAGAGCTCCTCGATTCATTCGCACTGAAATAAAGTGTGCCGATACTTAATCTTAAAAAATGTATTAGAAAATCGAGGAGTAATACGTGATGGATGTTCTTAGATATATTTGTTTACGCGTAAGCCGCACTGAGCAGGGTCGATTGTTTAGTCTAGGGTTTTGTGAAGTCCAGATATCAGGATATAACTATCATACATGACTTGCTTTCGGATGTTGATATCCGCAGCTGTCTGCATACGATTTTACATTAGAATTGTAACGGAAGCTAAGTAAGAAAATAACAACGGGTACTGACGGAATGTTGAAGAATTGAAGGGACCTTACAAAGAATCCAAGCTTTTGGTAAATTATGGTAGGATAATATTATTCCGCTTCTTATTATTTTGGACTAAAATTTAAAAATGATTAAATCTTCACTTAGTGAGTTGAGATAGTTCTTACCGAGATCTTAGTCTCTCATAATTATATAATATATTTTATTCAGAATCTTTGACACTATACTTATGATATATTCCGTAGTCCAACTTGATTATTGTACACAAGTAAAGTGGATTAGAAGTAACGTCGAAAATGCGTTCTGAGATGTCCATGAAACTCCCTAAAAACTTCTGAAAACTAGACTACAAATTTGTTAATACACTGAAGATTAATAACGATGAGAGTAATATAATCGATAATATTAATATAAATTATTGTTAATACACTAATAAAAGACCCTTTGTAATAAGTTTGAGCTTGGTAATAGCAGTAGTAGGTGGTAGAGCTACGCTGAAGCTATTAATGGTTTCAGCATGAATGGGTCGGCTCGCTCGGGGTAGTACCACCCTCTCACAGAAAACCGACGTGAAGTAACAGTGCTAGCACTGTTGCGTTTCGATCGGCCAGTGAGAGCGCCGGAGGCCCACATATATTAAAAGGCCGGTAACGCACTTGCAACTGCCCTGGTGTTGCTAGTGTCTATAGATGGCGGTGATCACTTACCATCAGGTGACCCACCTGTTCGTTTGCCCCCTATAATATAAAAAAAAGTAATAATCTTCAATAGAGAGAATTCCTTGTCAAAGTAGGCAAAGAAGAAGGGTCCGTTAAATTTGTGCTCAACCGACAGCCTGTAATAAGCGATAAGTATTAATTGCAGAAATGTTCCACTTTGATACATCATCACCTTACCCCTATCCCACATAAGTAGGGTTGGCGCAACATGTTTTTCAATTCCACTCTCCCCTGTCAGCTATCATCTCAGTGTTCACACTTTTTATACACATATCATTTTTCACACAATCCATCTACACCTTTTACGGTCTTCCTCTACTCCTATATCCGTCCACTTTCAAATTCAAAACTTTTCTTGTTACATGACTTTCATCTCTTCTCATAATATGCCCGTACCATTCATGCTAACCTATTACAATGTTCCACTTCGATACATCTCGTATAAATGATTGGGATTGAAGTACCTATAGGATCCTTGGTCCCGATTTCTGTTCAAGAATTCATATGGCAGGTGCGCATGCGTCACCACATCGACGATATCTGATGCAACACAGGCGAAATTCGTCCGTTTGATTGATTCTAAATGCTGAAACAGAGCGTGGGAATATTTCTCGAACTCGAAATAAATCGAGGAAATTTATTGATAGAAGTTTATTTAACCATCAACATATATATATATATACATATTCGTATGTAAAACTGTTTATAACATTACGTATAGTATCGAACTATTCGTTTGATAAATTATGATACAGTGAAAATTATTCCACAAATTAATTACAAACGAAATCATCAGAGTCAAAATAAAAAGAAATGCTGTTAGACTAGTAACCTCGCCAAGCTCTAAAACAATTCAACTTTGAATGTAAGCTGTTTTGCACACATCTACTATGTCTAGATTGTATCCCATACATTTTCTAATTGTAGCCCATTTATCCAATATTTATGACGAATCATTAGATAATTCTTTCTATTCAAATAAACTGTTTTCATCCTCATCAAATGTAACAATACCATTAAAATGATGTACGATTTCTATAACAAGTCATAGAATCTATAGAGAAGAAATTTGGCCTGCTAATTACTCCGGTACATCGTTTGTCAGGATCTCTTAGTATACGTCTTTACATTATGTAGGCGACGTCTATGAACAAGGACCCAATTCTCGCCAAACCCTGTCGCCCTTAAATTCTACCTGGTAATTAAAAATCGCTTTTATAAGATTTCTAAATATATATTCCAAAGACACAATGTAAGTTTTCTTTATATCCTAAGGGACAAATGAACAGGTGGGTCACCTGATGGCAAGTGATCACCGCCGACCATAGACACTAGCAACACCAGGAGAGTCACAAATACGTAGCCGGCCTTTTAAGCGTATACTGTAATCGATCGTAATCAGGCCGTTTGATCGGGAACAATTTTCTGAGTAACACCTAAAGTATATCATAGGAAAAATAATTTTGTTTACAAACTCGGTTGAGATCTCCCTCGGGTTCGGCTCCACAGCAAGCCTCAGCCGATAAATTTTCAATAAACATCGAACGTTACCATATTACGCACGCGAAATTGGCACGCGAAACGCAAAATCTCAGTCTAGACACGGTTCGGATGCAAAACGCCTACTTTCCAGTACGTGTATCGATACGTTTCACTTTTAAAATTAGGCTGATCAATGTATAAGGTAAACATCAGGTCAACGCATTGTACTCGCCTCAGATTCCGCGAATACTAAATCGTTCGATTTGTTTTTCATGTACCGCGTTGAAGGTGAGGCGAATGATTCTTCCACCATTATATTACATACCTTAATATACATCTGTTCTTTATTGCGGTAGGTATAGAATGCGTGAATATTTATTTATGTTATAGATACTCAGTAGGTTTGAGCAACAGACGATGTGCATCTCTCGTCACAATGTAGTAGGTACTTTGGAAATGTAACAGGAATTAGACATACTATTGTAAACCGTGTTATTTCATCAACCAGTAGCAGGGACTTTAAATACAAAAACACTTTACGCAGTATTAACTATCAGTCTTATTACAGTACCGTTTTACTTACAACAGCCTAAAGGCGATATATCCCATGTGTTTGCTCTCGATCTTGAATAACGAATGCCCGACATACCTCTGAATGCGCGCTATTGTGATTTCATCCCCACCAATTTACTTGTTTATGATTGGTCGTTGTAGATTGACAGTATCTCGACCAATCATAAGAAGTACTTTAAATATAGAACTTTATAATAATCATTAGCAATTATTTAACCAACATGAAAATAATAATTGATATATTTAGACATTTACAACACTTGCTTATGATTGATCATTTAAGATTGACAGTATCTCGATCAATCATAAGAAGTACTCTAAATATAAAACATTGTTAAAATGTTTAGTAGTCATTTACCTAATATGAAAATAATAAGCGATATACATATTTAGATATTTATAACAGCTCGGCCATCCTTTTTCAACGAGTCCCTCGTTGGTAAGAAAAAAAAATCGTTAAGTACTCCAACTATTTCATTTAGAAATATGTAAAAAATATAATGGCGTCACATACGTTCTGTTTAAAATAATAATCTTCAGGTGTTTAAGTCCTGAAGGAAATCAAACTAATCACGCATTATTATCAATACAACTTTATCGAAGAACAAGCTTTACCTATAGAACAAGCTGGATTTAGACATGGTAGAAATTGCATAGACCAAGTGCTGGCCTTGACCACTCATATAGAGACAGGTTTTCAGCTAGAATGTAAATCGGGAGCAGTTTTAGTAGACCTTACTGCCACATATGCTACCGTATGGCGAGAGGGTTTATTATATAAGCTGTTGACTGTGGTTCCGAGTACAAAAATTGTTCAGCTTATATCCAATATGATTTCACAGCGATTATTCAGAGTACACCTGGGTTCTTCGGCTAGCGATTTCAGATTGTTAAATAATGGCCTTCCTCAGGGTTCTGTTTTAGCCCCAACTTTATTTAACCTATATATACATGATTTACCAGGTACTATCTCCAAAAAATTTATTTACGCTGATGACATATGCCTGATAACCCAAGCAAAGGTATTCTCAGATATGGAAGTTACATTATCAGAAGACATGAAAATTCTGGCAGAATACTTCAAAACTTGGCGTTTGATACCTAGCCTAAGTAAAACAGAAACATGTTTCCATTTGAATAACCAATTAGCCAGGCTGAGCTAAAGATTTCATTTAATGGCATACAGTTGCGTCAACCATTACCCCAAGTACCTGGGTGTTGTACTTAACCGTTCACTTACATACAAAGAGCATCTTGAAAAGACTTCGCGGAAACTGCAATCTAGAAATAACGTGCTTCTAAAACTGACTGGAACTAGTTGAGACGCAAACGCCGATGTATTGAGAACTACAGCCATTTCGTTGGTGTATCCCGTATCTGAATATTGTTCCCCGGTGTGGTTAGGTAGCGCCCATGTGCAGAAAGTAGACCGTGAGCTGCACATTGCGATTGCGGGGCGGAAAGGCAAACAATCCAACACATCATCGAGGAATGTCCACTTCGACAATACAACGGTTCCCCCGACAAACTGATCAATTTTACCGACGACGCCTTAAAATGGCTGAGAGAATTAAATGTTCAAAATTAAATGTTCAATTGTAATTACAAAAATGGATACTCTATTTAGCCATACGATTAAAAATATCAATATAACTCACTGGCTTAGTGATACATTACATTTAGTATCTAATTAAAGCTCACATACAATTACTTTACATTATGTCATAATCCATAACCTTAATCAGCAAATCTTTATAATTTAAGGGTGTCTGTTACCCGACATCCCTGGCATCGTTACATTTTTTTTTTTATATTGGCAGTATATATATTGATCCATGCCCTTGGCCAGTATATATACTGTTACACTAATTGCTAAAACGCGAGGCACCCGTTACCTGGCACCTCATACCGATTCATCAGTACGTGACTCTAACCAATGAATCGGTATTTATTGATCCATTACGTTGACCAGCGAATACTTCAGCCATTTAATACTTGAACCATTTACGATGATACATGACATTAATCACGGGTACATGACATTAATCACGGGTATCTTGACCAGTAGCGTGGGATGACTATCTCGGAAGACTGCGTGCACGACGTGCGGGGGTTGCTCGCAGTGTCGAGGTGCGCAGATCGCGCGCGGTGCAGCTGGTACCATTAGCCGCGCTTCTAACCGTCTGACACGATGTTTGTTACCGGTGCCACACATTAATGCCAAAATGTGAGGCACCCGTTACCTGGCACCTTACACAGATTCATCAGTACGTGACCCTAACCAATGAATCTGTATTTACTGGTCGAAGACACTGACCAGTAAATATTTCAGCCATTAAATACTTGAGCTATTTTGCCAAAATGTGAGGCACCCGTTACTTGGCACCTCACACCGATTCATCAGTATGCGACTCTAACCAATGAATCGGTATTTACTAGTCGAAGACATTGACCAGCAAATATTTCAGCCATTAAATACTTTCATCAAAGCCTACAATCACGTTAACATTGCTTTTAAGGGTGTCGGTTACCTGACTTCCCTCCATAGCCTAGCCACATATTTTTATATTGGTAGTGTATTTATTGGTCCATGACCTTGACAAGTAGACACTGTTGCACTAATTGCTAAAATGTGAGGTACCCGTTACCTGGCACCTCACACCAATTCATCAGTACGTGACCCTAATGAATCGGTATTTACTGGTCGACGACATTGACCAGCAAATATTTCAGCCACTAAATACTTTAGCTATTTGCGATGATACATGACACTAATCATCGGTACCTAGAATCACATTAACATTGCTGTTATCATAACATCATATTCTTATTTTTTTACTTTAAGCATACTGTGTAATCAACGACAACCAATTTGATAATCGATTATTAGCCAGCCTCTAATAAACCCGTTTATTTCTGTGAGTGTACAATATCCACGTTCATTTGTATGAATACATTAATTTATACGTCAATTTACAAATCGCCACAACCAGAATCGGAATCGGTTGGTACGGGTTCGTTGAAACGAATCCAACGATATGTTTTATCAATAGCTACTATAGCCGCAAACCTCTAACTAGACTTTGTGAAAGGCATATCCTCGACCACGAATCTATCGTTGGGGAGCACATTTTTAATTCTGTAGGGACTTTTATTACATCTAGGTTCGAGCTTCTTTGACTGTTCTATACCTATCGCACCTCTTTATACTCTAACCAAATCGCCTTCCTTCTAATTCATTCCCATCTTTCTATACCTATCATACCGTTTTTTTTCCACCTGTTGTGTCCTAATAAGGCCACCAGTGCTAGTCCTAATATTGTCTAAACTCTCCCTCACTTCAGGCGTAAAGTCATTTAGCAAAATACCCAATTGTATGTCTGGTAAATGTTCATCCCATAAGCCATTTGGCCCGTCTAGATTTATTGCTACATTCTTTCGGGGGTGTGGCGACACGTGCTTTATACCGCATGATTTAGTAAAAGTTTTAAATTGTATACTAATGAAGCTTGTCGTGTGGGCCATAATTAAACTGGTTGGTGCGACAAAGTAACTAAAATGCTCTCTGAATACTTGACGGGCCATTCTCTCGTCGAATGATAGGGCAGTAATCAAAATACCGTTCATATACATTAATGCGTAAGACGAAGCACAAGAACTGGAACAGATTTGCGCTAGTTAACCCGGATCACCCTTAATTCGCCGTATTTAATGCGCGTCTCTTCCACGAATAAGAGTGCGCAAATAAAATAAGACTCCACGCTTAAAATACCGGATTCCGACTTTATCATTTTGACAGAGGGTCCTTCCGTGAATGTGTAGTCTTAATATTACAGAAATATTATTAAAACCACAATTTAAAATATGATTCATTTTTAGGCAGTTCAAAACATATACATTTTACTTAAAACAGAATCCAATCATTATTATCACAAAACACACTTGTCTTACATATTCACACACTTGCAATTTAACCACTTATTAATTTTTATTATTAAATATGTTTAAGTCACTGTTGTTATAGAACTAACTAAATGAAATTGTGATATCTGCGATACGGTTTTTAACTAGTGCAGATACCAATATTACTGTAAATTATGTACACCTTGACTTGGAACAATAAAATATTATTATTATTATTATTATTATTAAAATAGTACCGGGCAATTGTTTAAAAAGTCATCTACTACCAATCTCCACGTAATTTTCTACTATACTCCTGCACCTCGATCATGACATTCGCATTACCAAGTGGGCTATAATGGTACGTTACCTATCCCTTAATAAAGGCACCTCTCCTACCTTCCAGTCTAATGCTAAACGTTAGCTTCACCGAGACGGACCAAAATACCCTCATTTCCTAAATCAACCAGATACTCTAATCAAATATACTTTATACAATTTAGGCCCTAAGAAGGCGCTTATCTTTTTAACATACACATATATTATATATGTATATGTTACAATCAATTTTAGTGGGTGTACAGAAAGGAGTCAATTCCAGACATCACCATCGTTCACTTATCGATCCACTCTATAAAAGCCCTTTCGACACCAAAACCCGCTTAAAATGGCACTACTCATAGTCTAGCAAATCGGTAATATGTTTCGAGACTTTGTTATACAAAAAATCTAACACTGTTACTGGTTTTACCGAGTCTAAAACATGGAACGACCAGTTTGTCAATTTCTAGTTGGAAGCCAGATTTAAGACGCCGAATTCTTGAAACTTAGCCTTTAATGATTCGCGAGGTCCCTCATTGTACATTACTCGAACTGCCCTTTTTTGCAATCAAAATTTAGTGTCTACCTCAGCTGCTGTCCCTCACAACAAAGCAGCACTTTTTGCAGTCTTCAAATTGTGCTTCTAATCTAACACCACGATCTTCTATATTACTATGATACAGTCCACGTTTTCCTCACATTTCACATTGATATAAGAGTAACTCCCTATGGCGTACCTTTTTGTGGAGCATTTTAGTTAGTAAATGAGCATAATTGTCCCTAGTTGGGGAAAAATCTTTTAACTGTAGTTTCCATTCTGGCCTAAAAAAATAGAAGCGAAGGAACCGTGATAAGTTTTAGCTACCCCTGTTAATTTTGGTAAGGCGTAATGGACTATTTACTTATCGCTCCACCCTAGATCCGTGCAGATTAGTCAACTTTGTGAAGGCATGTATTAACCGTTTGTTCTTTGCATAAAAGGATCAAAATCCAGGCATTACATTATTTAAGACCTGATACCTATTGCGATCGCTTGTATTATACAAAGCCCTAAGAGCACAATCGAATATTTCAATGAACAAATTGTTATTTCACTCGGGATTACGGCGACGTGTTACTTCACAGGACGGTGTGCGAAGGCGCAAAGTTCTGTGCCTAGGTGAATACCTCGATTATGCACGGCGCGTCACCTGCCATTCCAGAACACGTGATCGTGTCCTGGAGCGCCGATGACGATGATATCGTTAGCTCGCCCTTCTCATATAATGCAAACTGGAGCGGGACTGACCAATCGCCCGTGGCGATAACCTTACCCTGGACCGCCCGGACTGCAACCGACTGCGGAGACTGCCACAATTTTTTTCAGTCTCGAGCGCATACGCCCGCGACCATGGATACGGTTTCATGTTGTGTCACGAAATCTTTGTGGAGGCGCCAGCATTTTACGAGTTTACCTTCATTCATCCACGTAGTCACAGACTCAACGTATATTACAAGAAAAAAAACACTACAATTAATACAGGATTTTTTTTCATTACCTACGGATATATTATTATTGCTTTAACAAAACAGCTTACTATAATCAAAAGAGCTAAATTCGTCAACAAGCTGGGTCAGCACATCTAATAAACGCTTACACTTGTTATTTTGGTCTTAGCAAGTCTTGATGTATCAAAAAAAATGTATGCTCGTAGTTACTACTTTAAACTTTAAAACCGTAGATCTATACACAACAAAAATAAACTTTTTGTCTCATTTTTACTTCAATAATCACGACCTCACTTCATTTGAAATTCAAATAAAATATTCTTTAGAAGGATCCACGAGGGTAGATAAACATAACGAAATAAAATAATAAATAACCCTTACGTTTTCTACGTATGTTCACCAAATACTTATGCGTATTTTAGATCTTGTTGTGGGCACTAAGTTGCTAATCCCGCTTCTGAGATGTAAACCGTGTTATTTCATCAACCAGTAGCAGGGACTTTAAATACAAAAACACTTTACGCAGTATTAACTATCAGTCTTATTACAGTACCGTTTTACTTACAACAGCCTAAAGGCGATATATCCCATGTGTTTGCTCTCGATCTTGAATAACGAATGCCCGACATACCTCTGAATGCGCGCTATTGTGATTTCATCCCCACCAATTTACTTGTTTATGATTGGTCGTTGTAGATTGACAGTATCTCGACCAATCATAAGAAGTACTTTAAATATAGAACTTTATAATAATCATTAGCAATTATTTAACCAACATGAAAATAATAATTGATATATTTAGACATTTACAACACTTGCTTATGATTGATCATTTAAGATTGACAGTATCTCGATCAATCATAAGAAGTACTTTAAATATAGAACTTTATAATAATCATTAGCAATTATTTAACCAACATGAAAATAATAATTGATATATTTAGACATTTATAACACTTCCTTATGATTGATCATTTAAGATTGACAGTATCTCGATCAATCATAAGAAGTACTCTAAATATAAAACATTGTTAGAATGCTTAGTAGTCATTTACCTAATATGAAAATAATAAGCGATATACATATTTAGATATTTATAACACTATCCTATTCCAATGGGAATGCGCTTCGGGGCATAAAGTTCGCAATGTATTATCTCTACCGTCCTATGGAATTGTCATGCTGCGAGCATTCTTAAGAGTTACTAGACCTATAAAACTTGTCGCGCTAGACTTGGCAGCCACAATTTTATCCTCCACCTGTTTATGAATTATAAAAGTTGCCAATATCTTTTCATTGCCCTACCGTGAAGCTGTGGAACAGTTTCCCGGGCAGCACGTTACCTACTTCATATGACATACGCAAAGAATCATTATAAGAATCAAGACTGCTGGTTTCTCGGTAGCCGTCGTTGTTTTTAGATTTTACTGGACTTATATATCTAATATAAATATTATAAATGTCATTATTTCTTATTTTCATTTAATTTAAATAATTCGGGTTACATTTTGAGGATTTATTTTCTTGCGTATTTTATTAAAAAGTATTTAGGCATATTAGTATATCATTTTTCATTAATCATTACTACAAAAACGGGCAGTTCGAGCAATTTATGATATGGGGCCTCGCAAATCATTAAAGGCTAAGTTCCAGGAGTTCGGTATCCTAACTCTGCTCTCCCAATACATACTTGAAAATCTAATGTACGCCCGCAAAAACTTAGATAAGCTAGATTTCGTAAAGGACAGACATAACCTAAATACAAGAAATAATAACAAATTGGTCATTCCATGTTTTAGGCTCACTAGGACCGGTAACAGTATTTTAGGTAATACTGTTAGGTTTTATAATAAAATTCCAAAACACGTTACCGATTTACCGGATACTAATTTCAAGCACCATGTCAAGCTGGTTTTAATGTCTAAAGGCTATTACAGGGTGGATCAATATGTGAACGACGGTGACGTCTGGAAATGACGCCCTCTCTGTGCATCCACCAAAACCGAATGTAATTATTAGTTATCTATGTTTTAAAAATATGAGTTATAATTGTTAATGAAAAGATAAACCAGATCGAGTTTCTTGCCGGTTCTTCTCGATGACTGGGTTGTTGTCCGCACCGGTGGTAACTTTGACGTTCATAAGCGCCTTCTCAGGGCCTAAACTGAATAAACTGGTAGAGCCATGCTGTATTCCTATTTGGATCTCAGCACGAATGGGTCGGCTCGTCCGGGATAGTACCACCCTCTCACAGAAAGCCGACGTGAAGTAACAGTGCTTGCACTGTTGCGTTTCGTTCGGTCAGTGAGAGCGCCGGAGGCCCACATATATTAAAAGGCCGGCAACGCACTTGCGACTCCCCTGGTGTTGCTAGTATCTATGGACGGCGGTGATCACTTATCATCAGGTGACCCACCTGTTCGTTTGCCCCTATAATATAAAAAAAAAGTATTTTTGATTGATTGATTAATTGACTATAATTTTGTAAATGCAACTAGTAAGGCAAATTTTCGTGCCAAATGACTAGAATATATTAAGAAGTAATTGATTGATTTTGATTTTGTAGTTACAGTTTAGATTTTTCATTAGGTACTTAGATACTTACTTAGATCACTAAGGTGTGATGTAGAGATGAGTAATATATTTTGCAATGATATCGAAGTAATGCTCTGGACTCCTCAGCTCCGTCTCGTAAATGTTTGTTTTACAAGCGGCTACAAGAATGTTGGCGCCGTGCGAACACGCTTCTCGGAAAATTAGATTATTTAGTGATCGCTGCCGCTTTTACTCACCGATTCGTATGAAAATCGCTCACGTAGTACGCAATCTATTTCAAATCCATGAAATCTTTCATGTTTCATTTGACATACTTTTATTTTTCATAAGACTAGTGCCTGAGCCCTACCAATAATGCGTGCCAAGAAATTTATTTTTCTATCAGCCGTGTCCCCAATGGGAACCCTTGAATATCATCCTTACTTAACCCACTATGGAGTTAATTTTCAATTAGCATTCTACTTCTATAACGGGACATATAAAGAATTCGTGTGCAGAACTTCATGCTTCTAGATCTATCTATCAGTTTAATCTGCGTGTTGTCGAAAAATAAGTCTTAGTTCTTAGCAAAACATTAGTTACATTGGTGGCTGGTGCCCGCGACTTTATGCTTGGTGCTATTTCATAGAAAATACATTCCTATCTGAATTCATTGTGATCTTTCATTTTGGCAATAGCAATTCTATCATTACTGCTGAGCTCCTATGAAAAAGTATAACGATATACATCGAAGACAATACTCTAAAAAGTTATCTGTTCACCAGTGAAAGTTTCATCGAAATCTATTTAGCCGTTAGGTTCATTACCGCTGACAAACGTTAGACATTTCAATTTTATTTATATGTACAAATAATCTTTCCGTAAGTGAGTAAATTATCAAAAGAACCATGAAAATGACGAATTGAATAATTTCTGAAAGAAAAAAAAAATGTAATGCTCAAACAGACATACTATGAAACTTTCTTTTTATAGTCTGGTATAAACGAAAGTACACCACGACATTAAATTTTCCTCAATAGTAACTGACATTTAACCTTCGAAGTAGCCATTAAAAATTGGTCGTATGTCAAGTAAACGGGTTATAATATACGTCGTTGACAGACCAATACAATCCGTGTGAAGGTTTCACTATAGGTCATTGGGTTGACATCGTTTGTTCACGCCGAAAATTATGTCAGCATTCGTAATATTCGGTAAGAATAACCGACAGTTGTTTATATCACAGCTCTATGTAACATACCCTTTATTTGTATTACATTATCTGTATACGTTTACATCAATAGTTATTGCTGAATTTAATGTGTTAATTGTCTCATTCTAGTGTAATTAAGAGAACTATTAAGTAACGGTAAATTAAGTTACCGTGAGAAAAAGTTCACATTTCAGAACTGTTTTCATCGTAGGTATAATAATGTAGTGGGAAAATATATTTAGGTATACATACAAAATAAAATGGTAGTGTCGGATGTTTGTCAGAAATAATCTTCGAAAAGACTAAACGGATTTAAAGAGCATTATCTGGTTTATATATTATTGCTATTCTTTCACAGGAGGTAAGCAGCAATAGTAAAGTTTAACAGAAGTAGTACAAATCAGTATACTAATTAAGAAATAACATGTTAGTGTATTAAATTGAAAGTTACCATGATGCTATATAAGTTATTATATTCTTCATTTAAAACGCAAACAAAATCATCCACAGATCAGGCCGCCGTTGCCTGGCTATGTATTTCGCTCCCGCACACACACCGCGTCCCCCTTTGGCAGCGACTCCAGCCTAGGTTCGATCCCCCAGAGTGGAGCCTGCGACCACGCTGCTATCGCGATACAGTGACACTGAAAATTTTCAATCACTAGAAGTGTTTGCTTTAATAGCCCGGCGAACCTATAGAAGCCTGTCAGACCAATAGCGTAGTAGTTGTAGTAAATGATTAAAACACTACACAAATTGCATAGTCAAAGAAAATCGTGTTATCGTGGTGTAACAATATTTCCTATCATCCTTCCCAATTATATTACGAGTTAAGAGGAAAACCCTCGTACATCTGGTGTAAATGAAGCAACACTTGCGTTTACTAAAAATATCGGACGCATCCAACGAGAACACTACGAGCTGATTCTAATAATACAGGCAACAACTCACCGGAGATACGCGTTCACTGAGTAACACTTCAGTGATGACACGCCACTGTGCCACGCTGTCGATCCGCACTCCGCTCACGATTCATTCCAACATTTATTATTATTCAATCACTAAATCAAACACTGTATCTGTATAAGGACCCAATCAATAGGGTTGTCATACGCGTTCAATTATACTTATTCTTATTATTATAAGCGAAAGATTTTGTGAGAATTAATGTACTATGTTCGTTACTCTTTCACGCATAAACGATTGAACGAATTTTGATTTAAACTTTACAGTAATATAGCTTATACTTTATATTACCACAGAGACTACAGTTTATAAGAATTTTTTTTAATTGGACAAAATAAAACGATAATAATTAACCTACTTGGGTTTGAAAAAATCCTGCCATTTGGAAGCTAACTCGGCTTGCGTTGCATTAACAGAATCATACGAAGATTATGTATGTGTCACCATTTATAAAGATACAATTATAGACGAAGTCGCGGCCGGCTGCTAGTTATATATAAGTGGACGTTGGTATATTGAAGATCGATAGGCTCCAAAACAGTTAGATCGACCGCTATGATAGTTGACACGCCTAAATATAGTATCATGAAGGTTTTAATGTTATATGCTGTACTCTACCTCGCCACTAGGTGGCGTTGCAGAACATCTAAGTAGTAAAGTAAAATTAGTGCATATAGGTATTTGTGTACGGAGAATATTTACACAATATCCTTTCTGTCACAACTGAAGTATTTGTTACAATAAATAATAATAAACGCGAGCGAAACCGCGCGATCAACTAGTGCTCTACAAGAATATATATTAGTCATTGCAAAAGGATGATGTTCCGTTAACGAGTTATAAATATTCTAAAGAGTTTAAAAAAACACTCGTACATTTTGTATGGGAAATAGAAAATTACTATGAAACAATTGTTAATATGAAGAGCTTAAGCTAGAATTGATATTGCTTCATCTTCATTAATAAAATTGCAATTCTATTGATAATAAATAATAAAAGTTTTTATATCATTTTTGTAACTAACTTTGGCTCGCGGCTTGTCTTGCGTTCAAATAGATTTGAAAGAGGAATATTTGAAAACCGACGTGAAGTAACAGTGCTTGCACTGTTGCGTTTCGTTCGGTCAGTGAGAGCGCCGGAGGCCCACATATTTAAAAGGCCGGCGACGCACTTGCGACTCCCCTGGTGTTGCTAGTGTCTATGGACGGCGGTGATCACTTACCATCAGGTGACCCACCTGTTCGTTTGCCCCCTATAATATAAAAAAAATATATATATCCCTTTGGAATAGTACTCTTTTCTGTATGAAATGTACCCTACGTCCTTACCTGTACCTCTGACAACGTGTATATAAAATGCCATTATGATCTGTTTGGCAGTGAGTAAGTGAATACGTAACAAACAGATTCACAATAGCATTTATAATATTGCTAAAGATATCCTTCTACCGATAATGTTGCAAACAGACTCACGTGAATACCTACAAATTTATCGTACACCGACATATTATAATTATCAATGTGCAGTTCGAGAATTATTTATTCTAGAACAATCGGTAATCCGGTCCGGAAAGCAAAATGCGATTTATTGCGTATTTCCTACGCTTAGTAAATACGAAAGTGAATTTCATTACAAGATAAATATGTTCGACGAAGAGAGAGAGAGAGAGAGAGTGAAAATAATTTGTGTTTACTAAACATAAATAATCATTTGATAGAGTTCATGGTCAGTCAAATGCTATTTTTTCTTACACCGAATTGGCTCAACGGCGACGGTCAGACAGATGTTGAAAAATCTCTAGAAGATTACATTAACATGATCTTCCTTCAGTAAATCCTTCAGGAATATTACAACTGAGACCTGTGTAGTAACATATGACAATTGTATTGGAATATATCGTGACCAGCATACACAAGATGTAAAACGAGCTTAGGCATGTCGCATTTTCTCTTATCACTATTGTTTGTACATTAAAATAATACGACTTTTTGAGTAATAATCGTAAGGTAATGGTCAATACCTCTGTATATTCTATAGAAAATATTAGATATATGTATATATCTCACTTTTTTGCCTACAAACATACCTATGAGTCGTTAAAGAATTAACACACGTCACGGTACGCCCCCGCCTGCTGAGTTATTCCCTCAACGACAGATGGAAGCACAGACGCGCATGCGTAATGTACACGTTGCCGCCTCGAACCACGTGGTCGGAGGAAACCGTGGAAATTGCTTTTAATGATATACAAAATTAATGGAATAAAAAATTTAATCAGATAATAAAATGCGGAGTCTGAAAGCAAATTAGAGAATTGTTATTGTAAACTGTACAGTTGAATTTTTTATAAACGATTTTAGTAATTGTAAGAAATTGTACGCGATTCTGTTAGCTATACTATTCACATGCACTTGTACGCTGGTATCTTTACTCACATATAATGATTAAATAAAATATTATTGATCATTTTTACAAAGCAACAATATCGACAGAATAACATATACTTTAACATATAATTTGGTAAGGAAAAAAAATGATTTTGGATTTTTGAAATTAACATTGGTATTTTTTTTTTTTGGTTTAATAATTGGGAAATCACAAACAAATACAAATAATATGTACTAATACAAAATTTTCGTTTACACGATCAAGCCTTGAGATAAATACAGATATCGAAACGGATAGACATATCTACAGATTTATTTATGTACATTTGTACTATTTATCTTATTAATAAGCGTTTTTTTTTTAAATATAATTGGTAGTATAGTTAGTTTTGTTTCGTTCTGATATCAGTAGACACAGAGGAAATTTTTACTGAAAATTGAAATATTATTTTGGTTGTAAAATATGTTTTTTTTTTTTTTTGAAGATATAGATTACTTTAATACAAGATTAGAAACCATTTGGTGATTAGAATGATATTTATCGAACTATTGGTTTAAAATAAATCTTTGACTATCGCGCGAAACGAAACGATTTTAACAAAAAAAAAGAGCTGCGCCACGCTCCGCTGCATCGACTATCGATTTCGTTCGAATCAACGCGTCGCGCCGCCGTTAATTATGTGTTGTGATTTACTAGAAAAAAATGGCGACCTAACAACTCGCCGTTTTGACGGTAAAATACTGTATCAAAATAAACATGCTTACAATTTTAATTAACTATGTTACAACTCGACTAAGTATTTAATTATTTACAAAAAAAAAATTATTGTATATATATTTTGTGGTTCCGAAGCTAGTTTTAACGAATTTATAAGATTTTTTTCGCTTTGCATTTTTTTCAAGGTTATCTTGTTTATTTTTAATTTACGTGTTGCTATGTGTGTGTGTGTTGTTGTATAATATTGGAAACCTAATCTAAATAAAACAAAAGTGTACACAATTTAGTCGATAATTGAAATATAATTCACTTTATATCACAATTAAGTACTGTTTTATATAAAACTAGTGGCCCGCTCCGGGTTCGCACGGGTATAGAATATATAGCCTATGTCATTCACTGAAAAAATGATTAAAATCGATCCAGTAGTTTTGATTCATTCATTACTGCCCGTGGCCCGCACACATTATTTTGATAAATCTCGTAGGGTTCAGCCTGCGTTTGTTGCAATATAAGCGGAAAAAATGTAATTATTTACGACATCACATTAGAAACCTCAAAAATAACAGTATTTCTTCACTATTTAATGGATGTTATTATACATATAAACCTTCCTCTTCAATCACTCTATTTATTAAAAAAACCCGCATCAAAATCCGTTGCGTAGTTGTAAAGATTTAAGCATACATAGGGATATAGGGACAGAGAAAGCGACTTTGTTTTATACTATGTAGTGATATTGTATGTAATATTTATTTTTAGACTTACAAGGACAGACCGAGTGAATATCTTTATCTCAAAATTTATTATTTTTTTTTTGCAAATAATCACTATTTAATTAAATTTTTGGACGTTCTAATATCTAATTAGAGCATGTAAATAAGGCCTAAAATTTACAATACTCTGATAATGGCGACTTCCAATCGATAGCGTATTTGAAGATTCAATACTCAAGTGCCTCCTCGTAAATTAAACTAGTAGCTGACGAACTCGTTGTATTTGTATATAGAAAACATTGAAAAGAATTTAATCGACTTATGCGTTCCAGGCGTCCTGAAAAAGCACGATTTACGGATTTTTGGAACTTACCACCATGAGCCGTGGGCGTAAAAACGCTTCTATTTACATTTGATCTCTATATTTTGATAGTCAAAGTAGAGTCATTCTGTTGGCCGGTTAAAAAAACCACACAATATGCATGAAAATATACTAAATTTGAGTGAAATCTCTTTACACTCAATGTACATTTTAATTGACTTAAATGTCTCACATAATATCATAATGGTTCTTTAATGTCTTGAATCTTAAATTTTCATATTATTTATAAAATAAGTTATGCTATTAATGTCATTAATTAAATACTCTTGTGACCGCGTGTGAATAAAATAAAATTTTCTCATAATATTTTTATATGAATAGTTCCCGTGGAAGCGCGGTTATCATTTGATAAGATTTTATCTACGAAACGTAAAGCTACGTTGGAAGTAATGAATATATTTAAAAAGTGATATTAAATTATATTGAATTAGATATATGCTATAATACAAACATAAAATCATATGGTCTAAACAAATTCAAATCGCAATTAAGATTCACGAAGTAGTTAGTTGAATTATTTGCATTCATAAAAAATACTAGAAGATCGTTAATTTTTGTATAACACCTAGTGTAGGATGCATTTATAAGTTGAACGTAGATTAAGTGCAGTCATTAACATAAGCGCCACTGTATGTTCGTGATTAGTGACGGGCGGCTGGCTCACGGCCGCGCGTTTCCGGTCGCGCGAAAAAACGCCCCACCAGTCACAACAAACCGCGAGACGACACGATGCAGACAAAAGTGCCGTAACGTGACACCTGCCCGGGCTGGCGCGCTGTCGACTAAAACGAATATCGATAATCCTGTTTTAGAGATGGTAATTATGAACCAATACGAAAGATTTGATCTTTCACTTTTGTTTTAAATTTCACGAGCCTACTTACTTTCGGTTAATTAAAGACTTACACGGTATAATTATGTAAACGTGCATGGTTATAATATGTTCAAACAAATATACAATACTGGGAAACGCCGTGACTACGTTACATACTTCTAGTTGTGTATTATAGAAAAATGGATATTATAAGAACTTTTTACAAAACACATATAATTGTCTTACATTCTATGGTGATCGGTTTAACGTTGTTGGAACTTATCGATCTTAAATATATTGACGTACACTGTGGAAATGTAGAATTGAAGATTAGTACTATGACATTAAAAAAAAGGTTCAATATAATTTCCACGTTATGAAGGAAGTGATTTTATATAACATTCCATATCATATAAAAAATACAATTCAAAGGAATAATCGATATTTACAGAGATAATACAAAAATGACATTACGTAAAATGGATTGAACTTATTGACTTATAAGAGATTTATTATTTAACTATTATGTTGAAAAATATTCGTAATTAATAATAAAATACTTTGGCATATTTTTGATAAATAAACTGCAATTGGTCAAAAGCTGTATAAAGCATCTATACAACTAGTATCTTTCAATGTTCATAGTATGAAATATCTATTTTTATAAATAATATTAAGTTTTGATATAACACAGATTAATAATAAAAATGTATAACCCTTTGTTTACAGTTTTTCATTGTAACTTTTCATACTAAAAGAATTCTTCTTGTAAATTTTCTAAAGCGAGTCTGAATTTCGATTTGTTGTTGACGTATTGTTTATGCTCATCAAAAGCGCTAATGGCCAATTAGACTTTGAAATTGTTTTTGCCTTTACGTTTAAAATGTTTCGTTTTGTTCTTGCATTCCAAAGATATCACGTTCTACACGAATGTGTAAGGAATTTACAAACGATCAACTCCATAATTATTGTTTTAGTAAAAAACAAAACTAGCAATATTTGCAAACAAAAGTTCAAGAGCAAGGCTATTTGGAAGTTTTGAATTTTTGCGAGATGAGTAAGATTCAATATGATTAAGACAATGAGAATGAACGTGGTAACAGAGTTGAATATAGTAATGATCATTAGTGTATATCTGTTTTTAGCATCGCGTTAGCTCCGTGGAAACTAGTACTTTGATCATAGGCCGACAGGAAAACACGTATTTTTCGCACCGTTGATTATTTTCGTTTCCATTATAGAAACATTTATATTAACCAAAATAAATTACAGCCTAGGTTAAGCACAACCTTCGATTTATAGAGTAAATCTAAGCATAAACCCATTCTTAAGATAATACTAGAAGATAATACTTTGTACATCACAGACCTTATGGTGACGGAAGACTCAATATTTCCCTGGGCAGCATTAACATTGCAGGCAACAGAATTTCTACCCACTGATACTTGTGAAAAAAAACTCTGTATCTATTCTTCTAATGCCTTTTCGAATGATTAGAACTCAATAATAATAGATCTAATACAATGAAGATGAAGGTAAGTTCAAATCCTACAACAAATCTGAACGTTCACTAAAGGAAAACATTCTCATGAAACTATGGCACGGTGATAAGTGAGTTGTTAGTCTACGCCTAGCTAATGACCATTCTAAATTTGACAAACAAATCTCTTGATAATCAACATTTTTTTCTACTCTCGGTTATTTACGATCTTTAATTACATAGATAATGTGTTAAAATTCCAACTAAAATCCCGTCTATACATGTATCTTTACTGACAGAATCTTTCTATCAGTTAGCGTGAGATAAGAAATTCTCAATCATTTCGACTTAAAGTAATTGCGAATCGTCGATAAATTCAAAATAATCAATCTATGCTTAAACAAATAAACGGCTCATTTAGTAAATCGTTCATAACAGTTTAAAGCTATAATCGAATTATATTGACCCGTTAGATTTTGCGATAGTATCTATCGTCGTTCCTAGCACTCGAGTTCGATAAGTGTCGAAATATCGATACGCTGATGGCGCGTCACTAAGGAGCTGTAAATAAACTAGATGAGCTTAGCGTACTTGACGACACGATAGTGTCTGAATCACCAATTGTGTGTCACGATGAATTTATAGTGTTAAGCGACGACTGGATTGTGATTTTTTATAGGTCGTTAGATGATTTATTTATGGATAATTTTACGAAGAAATATCAACAAGCGATGAGCCGGAGCTTTCGGTGAATTAAGACATCGTGATGAATCCATATAATTATGACAATGCTTACTAGTTACCATCTTTAAGCCGAAAATTTGTCATCAACCACGTACAGGTGTGTTCCGGGTTCAGGTCCCCTATATGTTTCACGCGTTACCATCTGATACTATATCAACATTTGACATGAATGAAGATTTACTAGGTGGTAGAGCTACGCTGAAACTCTTACTCGTTTCAGAATGAATGGGTCGGCTCGCCCGGGGTAGTACCACCCTCTCACAGAAAGCCGACGTGAAGTAACAGTGCTTGCACTGTTGCGTTTCGTTCGGCCAGTGAGAGCGCCGGAGGCCCACATATATTAAAAGGCCGGCAACGCATTTGCAACTCCCCTGGTGTTGCTAGTGTCTATGGACGGCGGTGATCACTCACCATCAAGTGACCCACCTGTTCGTTTGCACCCTATAATATATAAAAAAAAAGATTGTGGTCCAACGTTAACATTCCTAAAGTATAATAAATGGTAATGCGTAACTATATAGTTCATTTGGAATATTCATAAGCAATGGAAATGTAAATCACACTGGAACCGGCTACAGTACATGCCAGCGAGATGCATCGTCTGAAAATCAAATAATAATTTGAAATCTTTTGCCTCTCTTATGAGCTGTACTGAGAAACTTGGAATTAAGATGCCTTTTTTCTTCTCAAAGTCCATATGTTTTCTCCTGCACTCGAGTTAGCTATAAAATTCCATGAAAATTTATGTAATAGTTTTGAAGACTAGCGTTTTCAGATAGATGGACAGATGGAGAAATTTTTAAATAGACTTCTTATATTCTGCTATACTCTTTATAACGCTTGCAATTTGTTTTTTTGTAAATAATTTTCAATATACGTCGGTTCTACAGTTATATTATAGTATAGAAGTTATTAATCCGTATTATAATTATTTACTTAACTTAAATGTATCATTTGGTTTACAGAATTTATTTGTTTTTTTTTTTTTTTATTATACAAAACAATATTTTTCTTAATTACATTGTACATCTTAGATTGTCGGTCTCGATTATTATTCTTTATTAAGGTTATATTAGTTGAAATAACCCTAACTAAATACTCTTCCTAATATTAGTAATATCAAATGTGAGTGTGTTTGTTACTCAACCGACCATTATGAACTTTTGCATACAAGTAGTCAGGGGTACAGTGTACAGAAAAGGATATAGAGTACCACTCGTCTAATAAAAAGTACTATTATCTAGGGGTCAGTCGAATCTACATTAAGATGATGCATGGCGGTAGGGCTTTTTCTAAGTCCGTCTGGCTAGCTACCACCCTCAAGTTGAAAATCTGTCGCCAAGCACCTGTTGGTGTGTTCCGGCAGCTGTACATCAGAGCCAGTCTCCCTCTAGGTTAAGCGTGACTTACCATCTTAGACCACATCATCATTTAATATCAGATGAGATTGTGGTCGAAACGTTTGCCTATAAAGTTTAAAAAAAAAAGGTGAAAGAAAAACAGAAACGAAAAGTAGTTGAGTGACACACAGTGTTTGACACACACATCAGGAGCAAACCTTTGTTAGTCTGTTAGAAACGTAAACTGAAACAATACAGGGTAATTACTAACTTTAATATGAATTAATCTAGTTTATCTATGGATCTAAGTCGTAAAGCGAACCGAACACGTGGTGTAATCAGATTTTTTACATTATGTTTTGAATATATAAGAATATTATAAACATTATATGAAACATCTGTACAAGTTCCGCGTTTGGGTTTAGCACGTGTAAAATAAAATTTGACAAACTCGTTTAAGAGATCTCACAGGCGGTATAATATATATATACATACTCCTCCTTAGGTGTATAGTGGTCACTCTATCTTGTATAGATGTCCCGCCTTGCCGCAATGAATATTGCACCCTTTGACATTCAGCAGAAGACGTGACGCTATTTCGATACCTCTTACGTCCCAAATAATAACACTTCATCTCAATGTCATCTGATTTTAATACAAGGTATCCCTTTCAAACGTTATATTTACATAAGGCTCGAAAAGTATAATGACAATTTTCTCATTAGCTATTGACACGCTATTAAAGCGCTATTAACGCTTAATTCTTCAACGAAAAATGAATACTAATTACAAAACAATTAATTGCCTTGAATTGTAAAAAAGATATCCGTGATGCTATTCATAATATAATCAAATAAACGAATCAAGCTACAAATTTTATGGACTGAATTATAGCCGTTATTTAAAAAAAAAATAATAAATTACGAGTTCCACGTGAATTCATATTGAGAACTTCGAACTGAACAGAAGCTAATCTTCTTTCTTAACTCTTACTAACTCATATAAATTTTAACTTTTATTATGGAACTATAATTGTGTGTGTATATAAACTATGCTTATAATATATATATAGTCGGTAATAATATCCAATCTTATATTCAAAACACCCGATGCCAAAGAGTATCCATAAAGCAGAAGGACGACTATTTTAACTATCTACAAACAGTTTATTATTTGTTAAACTGCATAATTTATCACATTTATATAAACTATCAAACGTGTAGCGTTTAAAAATGACAATACGTAATGGCATTCATGAGTTTAATCGACATACATTCATTTTTTTTTTTATTGATCAGTTATTGAATTCTCTCGTATAAAAGTAAAGTGAAGTAATCAGTTTTTTAATTCGACGCCAAACATTAATATGATAACGCTATTAGACACAAACCCTGACTTTAACTAGCAGTTAAAATTTGTATTTAATTATTATTATTATTTTTTATAAAGGAGCTGGTCGTATGGAACGTAAACGCAAATATTGAAAAAAATGGAGACAAAATTTTATATTATATTATATTTTCTATAATCTGTTAAAACATACCTGCTTCATTTCTTCATTAGTACATAATTAGAAATTTGTACTAGCGGCCCGCTCCGGCTTCGCACGGGTATAAAATATATAGCTTATGTCATTCAAAAAATGATTAAAATCGATCCAGTAGTTTCGATTTATTCATTACTGCCCGTGGCCCACACGCGTTAAATTTGGAGTAACCTCAAAAATATTAGTATTTCTCCACTATTTAATTTATGTTATTATACATATAAACCTCCCTTTTCAATCACTCTATCTATTAAAAAAAACCGTATCAAAATCCGTTGCGTAGTTTTAAAGATTTAAGCATACATAGCGATATAGGGACAGAGAAAGCGACTTTGTTTTATACTATGTAGTGATAATCTATTGGCTAAACAAGTATAACATATTCAAAAGGAACATACAACAATCTACTATAAAACATACAATAAGTGTACTAAAAACACGAAAAAGAACAACATAAATATTATGAAAGGGTCAGCCAACAAACTTAACATCCCATAGAATCTAGAAAACCGGTGTATTTATCATTGAGATCTGGTTGTAAACATAACATCGAAACCACAATTCATTAACCGAACGCAAATTAAAACGCATCAAAAGGAAGTCCCATTACGCCGGTGCGCTGTTGGACATGTAGAAGATTTACACAATTGGCGTAAAACAAACAAAAATACACCGAGCGTCAGTGGAGGCCGTTAAAGGGAATTACGCCTTTAATCAGTCGCCCCGAGACTGCTTTACGATAGGCATTAAAGGCGCGTGTGAGGTCGCTGAACTTCGTTGAAGAAATTTCGGCTCGAGAAATGATGTGCTATTGTATCACAAATTAGGTAACACTTCAGAACCGATTAGTATAGATTAAAGTCTAGACGAAGTGTTGACATATTTGTATATATTGTAACTAGCCATGTCATTCATGTATATAGACATACTACAGGATTCAAATATCTGAGCATACCAATTTTTATTGCAATCAGACGAATCGTACTGAAGTTGATGTACTACAGCGCCTCCTAGTTGCGAGTTACAGTAAAATTAACAAAATAATTGTGCCAGATACACCAAAATGCATATTTAAAAATAAAAGAAAAGCCTCTGAAATAGTACCTTTTTTACTTTTACCTCCTTAAGGAATGTATTACCGAAAACCCTCCTTTAATGCTCACCTACAGGTATAGAAGGTATACCATTTGCACATTTTTACACGGCTCTAGCCCAAGTAGGTAGTCATGATGTTACCCTTTTATACATATAGATGGACAATAAAACTCTACTGGAATGACAACAAGAAGTCAGGAGTTAGCGCCAAACTGTTCGTAACTATTTTGCAATCAGATATACTGTACGATTTTGATAAATAGTTTTAAAAATAAAAGAGGATTTGAATCAGTGTTATTTATATAGAACGAGAATCTTATGATCCACCGCTTACTACACTCAAAATCCTAATCATAACAAAAACGAACGAAGCAAAATTTTAAACAACCCGTCTGCGTACAAACAAAACATTCTGCAATGATAAAACAACGACATCCGATCTCCTAGTCAGCGCAATCCCCGGAACTAATTTGATAAGGATTATAAACAAATCCCAGACACCGGTATCGAGTGTCCGTTCTGTAGGTCACATTAATATTTGTTTATTCTATATATAACATGCGGCGGTGGTCACACATGCGTTGCAAATATTATTTAATACTAGCTGTTGCCCGCAGCTCCGCATACGTTTTTTTATAACTGTAAATTACTTCTTATAAGATCAGCTATCTGTTAGTGAAAGTTCCGTTAAAAATGGTTCAAACGGTTTGGCTATCTCGACTGTGCTACTGTAAACAAAGCCAAAAGGTAAAAGCTAGTCCAAAATAAAAAAAAAAACCTTTAATTACTTTTTATAACGTTAGCTATCTGTCAGTGAAAGTCCCATGAAAATAGGTCCAATCGTTTTGGAGATAGTACTACAGACGAAGCCACGGATGACAGCTAGTCTAAAATAAAGTAGCCTATGTCACCCGCTGTAATTTTGACTATCCGTCAGTGAAATTTCTGTCAAAATCGGTCCTGGCTGGACGGAGATTACCCGGAACAAACAGACAGGCAGACAAAATGTTTAAAAATTGTGTTTTTGTTATCAATATCGTGTATACGTTCATATTCAATCAGTAAAAAGTCGTTATTTTGATATTACAAACAGACACTTCATTGTTATTATATGTATAGATTTTGTTGTCTATGTAATAGTAATTTTTCGATTTTCGTACTTCATTAAACCTCTCTTGTGCGTAGAACGATAAATTAGTAAGTTTATAAAAATCTTGCCATCTCAGAAATACTATCTCGACGTGTGAATTTTATCATTTTTCCCTACATTAATCAAATCAAAATAATTATTAATGAAGGAAACTGTCTAACTGAAATCTGGCTGTAAAATGTAAATGTTATTTTCTATCTCGTCTATCAACTGTAATGCGCCTGTTAAAATGTGTAACCTGTTTACAGAAACTCCTCATTTTCGAATACAATTCAAACGCGGCTTCTATATTTACATCGTTTGTTTCAATGGATGTTTTTTAAGCTTCATTGCCAATAATTAGCTGTAGATAGGTCAAGGTGCGGACGTTTTGCCAGCTTGCCGGCCGTTTTGTGAGAAATTTTGTTCACGACCGTTTATATTATTGTTAGAAATTGTATTGCGTTTTTTTTTTTCACATAATTTAACATTCACTAAATTAGCCGATTGCACCAACTTCTTTCGTCTGGTTTAGCTAGATTCATTTTAATTGTAATTTTGCCACTACTCCTGTGATTTCGGCGAACACCTAGAATAAATAACATTTATTTCAATTTAGTTGGCGTTTATAGATTTGCTATTTATGAGACATTGATTAAATACGATTTCTCTTTTAAACACGTAATCAAGTGCCTTTTCTGTATCTTTGGATTCTATTTTCTGTTCTCTTCTAATGTAATCTTCAAAAACATATGTTCACGGTATATTTTTATAGACATACGTTTATTAAAGATAATAATTAGAACACCTGTCTTTCGCGTCAAAGACCTGTGTCGATATTCCGAAAAATTCACAAATAAATTACTTTGTAAGCCGGAACACCGGATTGATATACTACTGTCCCGACCTTTAGATCAATTTTAAAGTGATTTTAATCTGTATCAAATTATTTTTTTTTTACCCTAATCTGTGGAATATTTTTTAATGTGTACTACGTACTCGTATGTGGACTTCTATGTTACAGACTGTAATCTAAACATATTGACGGATTGTATCGTGTGATGTATCGTCTTATGGAAACAATATAAAATTGTATTAATTGTAATTCGTTAAGATGTTTGATCCAATTATTGGTCGCAAACATTGGCTATTGATCCTCACGTGGAACTTTAACGCTTGATAGATAAAATAACGATATGTAGTACACGTACGTTACAATCGTTGAGTACGTGGGAAACGCGGTCGAGTCGCGTAGTTAACAATGGCGGCCGGTAAAAACTGCTTTGCACCGGTTCCTACTAATTAGCATTAGGTTCATTAGGACGTGGGCCGCTAGATATAGTAAACGTTGGAGCTAACGCATTTACAGAACGGAACGTGTGAAAAAACGCTCCAAAGATACTGACGTAACCCGTTAAGAGTTTTTACTACGAAAATTATTAGAAACCTTAATAATTTGTTATGGTATTGATGTAAACATTGTAACCGATTGTAAACTGTAAGTTATAATTAACCAGGTTAAGTCCGCGACTTCCATAACATTAATGTAGGTGTGACCTATCCCTCAGGACCAGTACTTTTCACAAAATGAAAGGTACTTACTCTTTGTCATTTTCTATACTCCTGAAAATATGTATGCGAAATTTCATAATAGTCGATTGCGTAGATAAACTCACATACGCAATTGTACTTTTACTTGGGTCCGCCCGCGGATTCGTTGACGTTAAAATTTTATAATAATAGAAGATAGTTTATGTTACTCAGAGAGAACTAACTTTTTATTAGTGGTTCAAAAATTAACTTTTGCTATCCATATTTATACACAAAGTATGTTGGTATTTATGCAAATCACCATACAATTTAATATGCCTAATTGTTATTTCATGGAGGTTTTTTCTACCCATTTTGTTGTAGCTAGCCGCTAGATGGCTCTATAGTGATTGTAAGAAGTTATTACAAGTCCATGTGGAACCGCGGGCACTGCTAGTTCTAGTGTGAATTTACATATATTGATGTTCAAACTTTAACATGGGATTTATTTGACCCTTTAGTTTCATAATATAAACACATAATTAAAAATTTTAGTCGAAACATTTTTTTTTCATGTATCATTTTCCAGTCCCACATTCTATATTTTTGGATAGATCATAGTACAACAGTTTAAAATACTATGTAGAATTGTAACATGACAACCCTACTATCAACCTAGATATACATTCGTAATTCTACTTCATTAGCGAGTAGCGTTTTAGGGTTCGCACCTCTCACGTTAACTGTAATATCATCAAAGTAGTTTTCACTTTGAGTAAATTACTAACGCAGAACGCTAAAGAATAGTAAATAGTCCGATGAAACTGTAGAGACCTTGGCAGGACAACAATGTAGTCAGTTAAAAAAAAAACAATAGTACATATCATTTTCGTACTTAGAGTGCCAGGACTCGTCAACAAAACAACTTAACTAAGCGGGAAAATGTTATCAACGCGTTCCGAACACCATAGGAACAAAACCTTAGCTGATTAAAGTGCATCTTATAATAATTGACGTTATAATAATAACTGTCATAAATAGACGTAGCTACATTTTAATGATGCTTCCAAATCTAATAATCTAATTTACTTATATTATTATTATTCAAGTGAAACTTTTTATGGGAAGGTTTTGTAAAAAAAATAGTATGTCGAGGGGAGTATCGAAACCACTGGTTCTCGTTCGATTATCGACGTTAAGCCACGTTGGGTGCGGTCAGTACTTGGATGGGTCATCGCCTGGGAACACCGCGTCACGTGACGTTGGATATTTATTGTACTTTTTATAAAGAAGTATTCACTTCTTTAGTATGGTCATAAGCGTATACACACTTTATTTTCATTTAAGTATTAATTTCGCGATAAAGGTAACCTTATCCGACATCCGTTCCCTATTTATACCAAAATTGATCGAACTTGATTCAGTCAGTTAGGTGTGAAAACAATAACACACAGAGTATTGTCTCACTGTTAAAGATTTCATTATAATACAAAATAACAGTTATTGAACAGCAGAATAACAGACAACAGCTTATAGTATTATTGCGAAATATCACAAAAGCGTAATTCATTAGTGATATACAAGCGTTATTGTCATCTATGTTATTTAAGTTATTTAAGTAGCGGAGGGTGTACGCACGCGTGTAGTGTCGACGTCTGCGGCTGCACCTGTCCCACCTGCCAGCCAATTATCTATCCATACTACAAACTATAGAACCATCGTGTCTGTGCATTGAAAATATTTGTCAAAACTTGACTGATATTATTATTTAATACAATAAATCAGTATTCCAAAAACATTTGTGTTTGTTTGAACACGTTAATCTACAAAACATTTCTAGATGAATTTCCTCAAAGTTTCCGCAAGCGAATTGTTCATCAAAATCAACTGACGCCAAAAAAAAAGAAAGTGAATTTAAAATTTTATGTAATGACTCAGATTAATACAGTTTGTTGAATTGTAAAAAGAGCTTAGTTATAGATTAAAAATGGCATAACCGCATAAAAGAATTCCGAATTTAATTAGAAATCAATTATTACAATACTAATCCCGAATACACATCTCAAGCCTTCAATATTATTTAGTTAACTTTAAAACATTAACATCTATTCAACAAAGATCCCAGTCGCCGTGAAAAGCCGACAAGAAACTGCATAGGGCTTATCAATAACTTTTATTCACTGTACAAACATTACATGTAATAATGAACTCCAATTGTTAGTATATATACAATTATATTAATACTAGGTTATTTTCGAGGCTTCGCACACATTAATGTAGGTTTGACATATCCCGGCTTCGTTTTTTTCTGGATAAAATGTACCATATGTTCTTTTCCCTACTCCTGCCATGGTACTCATGATATATGTGTACTAAGCATAATGATAGTAGTTAAGTTGTGAAAGCGTAACAGAGATATTGGCATTCGCATTTTCACAATTAGTAAGAATATCACCGTTTATATTGACGAAGAACAAACCGAAAACACACGGTCATTTGATTTAGATACTATTATTGTTAGACATGTACGTCCAGTACTTTTTTTTCATACTTTATAAGTAAACGTTTCTGATATTAAATGATGATGTGGTCTAAGATGGTAAGTCACGCTCAACCTAGAGGGAGACTGGCTCTCAAGTGCAGCTGCCGGAACACACCAACAGGTGCTTGGCGACAGATTTTCAACTTGCGAGTGGTAGCTAGACAGACGGACTTAGAAAAAGCCCTACCACCATGCTATGGTTCCATCACGATGTTTTCCTTCACCGAAAGCTCCGACTCAGTCGCTTGGATTCAAACCTACGTCCTTCGACGCTGTGTTCGAACACATTACCAACTGAACCATCATCGCTTCAATCCCGATTGATCGTCGAAATAACGAATTGATGCTTACAGGTTCAAACCCCAATGTGTAGCAATCAATTTTCAAATTTAATCATCTGTTTTCGGGATTTTCGATCAATAACACGCATTTGGCTAATGTCGTGGTCATACCTCTTCCCTCAGAAAAAGGTTTTTAGTCCAGAATTGAGAGAGCTACTATGAGAGTTCACAGACTGACTTTACTCTTATCTTAACTATAAGTTGGTCTACTTCGCTTACTTTCATACCTTAGTGTCTTATGGTACTTTGCTGTGGGGGACAGCAGCTGAGGTAGGCATCGTATTGTTACTACAAAAACGGGCAGTTCGAGCAATTTATGATATGGGGCCTCGCGAATCATTAAAGGCTAAGTTCCAGGAGTTTGGTATCCTAACTCTACCCTCCCAATACATACATTAAAATCTAATGTACGTCCGCAAAAACTTAGATAAGCTAGATTTCGTAAAGGACCGACATAATCTAAATACAAGAAATAATAACAAATTGGTCATTTCATATTTTAGGCTCACTAGGACCGGTAACAGTTTTTTAGGTAATAGTGTTAGGTTTTATAATATAATTCCAAAACACGTTATCGATTTGCCGGATACTAATTTCAAGCAGCATGTCAAGCAGGTTTTAATATCTAAAACCTCTTACAGACCTTACCTCTTACAGAGTGGATCAAAATGTGAACGACGGTGATGTCTGGAAATGGCGCTCTCTCTGTGCATCCACCAAAACCGAATGTAATTATTTATAATCATGTTTTAAAAATATGAGTTATAATATATTTAATGAAAAGATAAACCAGATTGAGTTTCTTGCCGGTTCTTCTCGATGACTGGGTAATGTTTTCCGAACTGGTGGTAACTTTGACGTTCATACACGCCTTCTCAGGGCCTGAACTGAATAAAGTATTTTTGATTTTGATTTTAAACTAACTTAACTTCTATCTATACAATATCTAAACTACATTATAAATAATAAGCGCCGTGTTCAATATCGAAAACTCTTTCCTGTACCACGATAGAACCCGCGACACATTCCATCTCTATTGTAAATAACACAATGACGTATAATTTTTCACGTTACACAATATAAATAATTTTCGAAGTTATACGAAACATGTGGACACAACGTCGTAAATTTCGGGAAAATATACTGCTACGTAATACATTACCGAATTGCATAAAACACTTAATTGAGTATATCTGTTTAAATCAGCAGTGTAACTGGATACGCACTCCGCGCCAGTTTGTATGTGAAAATATGTAATGTCTCAATTCGAAAATGCGCGCTATGGGAAAAATAATATTAAGTGTAGATACGGTCGGCATATTAAAAATGTATTGAATTTATTTTTTAT
Source organism: Antheraea assamensis (assembly GCA_035772565.1). Lineage (NCBI taxonomy): Eukaryota > Metazoa > Arthropoda > Insecta > Lepidoptera > Saturniidae > Antheraea > Antheraea assamensis. The sequence goes on from JAQQSE010000009.1 coordinate 5,837,678, forward strand.
ACTGTTTTATAAAAATGACTATGATCGTTGTAAGGTCAACCGTCTTGTAAGAATCAATCAGCAGAACTTTTTACTTCCTTAAAACCCATTTTAAATGTATGTGTTAAGATTGCATTACTCCGTTGACTGTATTCTTATTATGAAGCTATTTTATCCACATTACTACAATACTAATACAAACAATTAAAAAATATTATGAATAATAATAATAGTGAAAAAAAATACAGAAAACCTATTTCTTTTGTATCCATAAACACCATAATTAAATATTATATAGGCTATTTTATGCACATAGTTAAGATGAAGCTACTGATGTTTCCCAGGCTACAGAGCGCATTATAGAGATAGAAATATAGGTATTTATGCATTCCAAAAACATTATTTTCATTGTGCCCAGTCGTGTAAATAAATTCGATATTAACTTAATTCACAACTGACAGAAGTTAATATAATTTGATTATTAAATATTAATCACTAGCAGACTAGGCGGACGTTGTCTTATCCTTATATTAAGAAATATATACTTGAAATATACATGAAATGCTATAGGTAACTAATGTATTTAATTTTATAGGATTATTACTGTATCCTCCCAATAGCCTTTCAATTTTACCTCATTGTATGTAATCCTTTTTTTTTAGAAAATAGATGGGCATAGTAAGCTATCTTTAAAAGATAGGTATATGCCATCGCAGACTTTTTTGTAGATTTATAAAAGAGGAAATTCAGGTAAAAATTTCTTATGACTACTCGTGGACGTAATATAATTTTTATCGATCTATCACAAATTTTTAATACTATCTCACATAAAGTTTAGAGACGGCGTATTAATCGTATCTTATTCGTAATAGATAATATGCTAGATTAATAAAACTGCGGGTAATAGCTAGAATTGCAGGATACTGTACTTTTTTACTATGACTTTAGTAATATATTGTCATTCACGTAAAACTCAAGCCAAGCTCTAATTAATCATGTTCTTCAAGTCCAAGCACGACACAATTGCGTCATCATCTCCACAAATATAAGTTTGAAAAATTCTTAACAGGGACAAAACTTGCAGTTCTAATAAGTATATATATGACTATTTTTCTTATAGGTATTAAATACATTTAATTTACTGTTATTTTCATAATAAAATATGAGGGCATTTAATTCACAACTAATCATAGCTTGTATTACGATAATTAAACAGCTGATATACTTATATAAATAGATGTGTAACACACAAGCACAGAATTGGTAAACACACCAAAGTTACTCACGTACGGGTATCTAATCCACAATTTTCTCGCTCAGTAATAAAAATAAATCTAGGTACGTTACAACGTCTACCAGTATCTATGTTATATTTTTGTTTAATTAAATACGAGTGTATAAAATAAAAAGTTGTTAAAATAATGATTAGCGTTATTGCGGACGGTACTCGTCCCGCCGCCGCGCGCCGCGCGCCGTCTCGCGCGCGCTATTTCTAGCGGCGCCCGCCCAGACAAGTTTATTGACACGGGCGGCCGCCCGAACCATACCCGGATTTTACTACCGCAACCACTTCTCGAACTTAGGGCTGAGAACGACTCCGGAATCGTTGTAATTATAGACTGTCGGTCTACGCTGCTCTACGAGCGTTGCGAAACCAATGGATTGATAACTTACCCGTAGACCTGTTTTACTGCCGAAGCGTTATATATACAAATTACTTATGTTTTCTTATAAATTTGTTATGAGTTGTTAGTATAATTAAATGAGTGGTAATTTTAGTTAAAGTTATACTAATAAAGTCATCTATTATAAGAAGTTTTTAACTTTATGAATTATAAATAATAAAAATAAAACATATATTTCTAATGAATCACAAAACCATTTTCGCGTGAACGAAGTCATGGGCATCAGCTAGTGAATAAATGAATCCGTCTAACTGTAACCAAGCGTGAGGTATGATACATCTTCATTGTATGTATGGAATCTAAATGGATATGGAAAAAACTGAAGAAAAATATATTTTAAAACTCTATTAATGTATTAACACGAAGCTTGGTGCATTTGGTCAAGACATTATAACTCTATATATATATATATTTGAAGTTTCAAACATTTCATTATCATCATAAATGAGCTTTCATCTTCCTACGCCGTTTTTAACAATCGCATTGTCTATTTCATCTCGTTTCTAAACTCTTTTTTTTTTCTTAAAATAGCTAGAAATTTCAAATTAACCTCTATTAATTCTAATTAAATTTATTTTCGGTTACACGTTCCTCTTTGTACACTTTTTTCATCTAAGTAGATTCATCAGCACATTCGTTTCTTCTTTCGATTTATGAGCGACTGTCTACTTGAGGTTGCCTTTCTTTGGGATCTCTTTATTGTCTCTCTGAAAATAGGCAAATAGCCTGCAGTGGCTGACGTGTTGGGCGACAGCTATAAAGGTATGTCGTCAATTATAGATAATGTCCTCTTTGTCATTTATGTAATCAGTCACTCAAGGTACCAATGAAGTATTAACGATAAAATCGTTTACCTTAAACTGCAGATACAGATACTACTGAATATAATTATGTATTATCTTTAAATATGTGACCCGCGCGAAAATGATCTGCGCTCTTTTTTCGCTACCTCGTATTAGAGGGCAGCACGTGATATTTATGTCACTGTAAATACTCTTTGACACTCGAACGGGCATTTGCACCTACAAGCCAGTATCATCGCCTTTAACGCTTTCCAATAATTCTATACATTTATAGGAATTAATAAAACTTTACTTAAAGCATACTAATTAAGTTATTGTGTATAATTAAATCACATTATGACATTAAAGTATGTTTTTTTTTTTTTAGATTTATTTTGATTATTTATTCCACATGCTCGAACTCAGTAAAGCTCACATTAATTATGAGTAGTCTATAAATTCCAGATAATATATGATGGCTCAGTTGATAACCAGCACCCTGGTTCACACACATACGCGCTGAGCGGCGGAGGGGTTTTTTAGCCGGTAAGAGTCCGGCATAATCCTCACGCTGTCCCCTGGCTGTGTGACGGTATCCTATGCAGGATTTTTACCCTCGGTAAAAAAAAAGTATTTGGACACTGCGTCGATTGACATAGTACATAGACATCGAACCCTAGCGACTAAGTCGGAGCTTTCTGTGACGGAAAACAATGTTATGAGACCATGAAATCGTGGTAGGGCTTTTTCTAAGTCCGCCTGGCTAGCTACCGCCTTCAAGTTGAAAATCTGTTGCCAAGCACCTGTTAGCGTGTTCCTACAGCTGCACTTGAGAACCAGTCCTTTTCTAGGTTTGGCGTGTTTACTATCTTTGACCATATCTAATTTAACATCAGATGAGATTCTGGTGAAACCCATAATGGTTTTTCTTTTACAACTATATTGGTTTGGTACTTTGAATATTGAATTTATAAAACAGTATTCCAGTTTAGTTTTATTTTTGAGAATAAAAATTTTAACCGTGTATTGATTTACTAGCGGCCCGCTCCAACTACGCACGGGTATAAAATATATAGCCTATGTCATTCACTGAAAAAAATGATTAAAATCGATCCAGTAGTTTTGATTTATTCATTACTGCCCGTGGCCCGCAAGCGTTACATTTAGAGTAACCTCAAAAATAACAGTATTTCTCCACTATTTAATTTATGTTATTATACATATAAACCTTCTTCTTCAATCACTCTATCTATTAAAAAAAACCGCCTCAAAATCCGTTGTTTAGTTTTAAAGATTTAAGCATACATAGGGATATAGGGACAGAGAAAGCGACTTTGTTTTATTCTATGTATTGATATTGAGTTATTGTTTGGACTATAAATATTCTAATCAATGAATGTAGTGAAATTAAACGAAGCTACCTGAATGATTATTTTATAATTCGTAACCAAAAATTCGATCAGTTATTTTAATGTAACCATTTCGTAAAAGTACTATTAGTTATACCTATTTCATCACATGACAGTATCCATTCCACTAACAATATACTAATAAGACCATGTGACTAAAATAACAGTTTAATTAATTATTTTTCTTTATTATCAAAGCTTAATAAAGTGACTGCCAGTGCGAGCCGATAACAACAGCGACCCCGAACAAGTACACAATCCAACTGTAGTCGCTACTGTCTTGCCAGCCTACAAATTTCTTGGCAAGTGGATATAATCTTGCGGTTCACGAAACGCGACAAATTAAAAAATCTTCAATGTGTCGAGTTCGTCATCATTTAGTTGTAATCCAGTCGCAAATAGACTCCAAGTTATAATGATAATTAATTAAGAAAAGTAATGCATACCACTCATCAGAGCCCAAACTACTGGGGCTAAAAACCCAAAAAATGCACATGCAGATTTCTTTCACAATGCAGATTACTAAGGCACTAGAGGACTAAGGAAAGATTTTTGGAAATTCAACTCCTAAGAACCTAAAAAAAGGGGATAAATACCCGTAATTTTTGAACTCGCATAAACGAAAATTTATATTTAGCATTTTAGATACAAAATAAAATAACATTCATAGCTTTGTTTTTTTTTTTTCAAATTAAATAAAGTTCTTACATACATAGTCTTTTATAAAGACAGAATCGCAGACGAAGTTGGAACATATACCTAAGCACTAGCTAGCATTTAACAGTTTGTTATCTATGGAATCATGATTAGCCATAAAATTTCCTTGTAGACTACTACAATATAATTAAAGCATTGGAAAGTTCAAAGTGAATTAAAAACACGCATCTCTGACACCTTTCTGAAAATTCGGGCGTATTATTAAAAAAAAAAAAAAAAGAAATAGGTCACACACAAAATGGGTACACTCGCGAAAAGAGTTCTCTTATTCTGACCATATTATTATCAGATGTCAAATTTTACCGTTTACCGAACTTGCTACATTTTTTTTTGTTCGAATTAAGAACAAACTTTCATTTCGCAAAGGGTAAACAAAATGTCACTTTTTGACATTTAACTCTGTAAACATGTTTTTTTATTTATTATATTCTGGAATTATTATGAATATTTCAATAGAAAGTTTATGAACTGGTTGATCTTTTAAGCGATTTTTTTTTATTGTAATTGTCATTGTATTTATTTTTCTTGTGTTAATATATATTTTTTTATATCTAAGCAGTTGTTTGAATGAAAATAACAGTTCTAAAGCCAGTATTATTAGTGAAATGAAATACGAACGTATAAATATAACACCAACATAGTTTAAAAGAATCACCATGAAAGATGGTGACCATGAAAGGTGGTGACCATGAAATCACTTGATTGTTGTGGTCAAGATTTTTATGTTATTCAACTTATTATAACTCACCAGTAGATGACACTAGATTATGTCCTGTTTTTTTTTAAAACTTATTTTTTTAATTTAACACGGGTGTAGTCGCAAGCTATCATTCATCTTTATATAAAACATCCTATGCGCATATTTTCTGTAATTATTTTTCTTATGAACGGCTTCTTGTCGAAATTTCTTATACGGTCAATTTTAAACTTTTTGGATTTTTTGTTTTTATATTATAGGGGGCAAACGAACAGGTGAGTCACCTGATGGTAAGTGATCACTGCCGTCCATAGACACTAGCAACACCAGGGGAGTCGCAAGTGCGTTGCCGGCCTTTTAAATATGTGGTGGATTCCTCATATAAAAACATAAAATTCTAAATTTCCAGCATCCCATCTTAATTTATTGTAATTTTTTTATAATATCAAACATCAACTAAAGTCTAAAATAGTCACGTTTGAAACCAACGCGAAAGCAGCATATAAATCGACACGACGAGATCTAGTTGACACTTTCGGATTGAATATACGTTTTACTACTGCTGCCCACTGCTTTATTTGATAAATATACACAGAGATGAAAGGAACAATGTAAAAAATCTTATTTCATCTTTATAGTATCCTTTCACAATGCCCCAAAACTATAAAAGCCGTAAAGCGCTACAAAAGCTTTCCCTCGGTTTATATGTTTATTGCTGAATGCGCCGAAACTGTATTTTGCAACCAAAAATACATTGATGGTGGAGACGAAAAAAGTCGGTATGGCTAAATATAAACCCGTCTGGAGTTGTGACCGAGACGGTATTCGAGGGAACATGTACTCCCAACTGGGAATAGAAATATTTATGAATGATTTTTGTTTTTTTTTTTAATTTATTTTCTTACATAATTGAACTTTTTTCACCGAATGTACACGTACACGCCGACGGGCTATACAGAAATACGTTACGTAGAGATATTTATTTTGAGATTTATTGGGTCAGGAAGTTTTAATGTTTTTTTTTTCTTATTAAAACGAGTCAGAGGCGATGACCATTAGATTGTTCGTCGTTATATAAAAAACACATTAATTAACTGTCAACCAATAGTTCGTTAATAGCTATTATTTTCCAATTATTAAATACATCTGTGATAAACTATACACTGATATCGGACCTAATCCACTTTGTAAATCAAATGCGAAAAAAGAAATGATAACCAATGTCTCTCTAAAACTAGCTTTTGCCTGCGATTTCTGGAACAGTATTTCAACAGTATTTCTGGAACAGTATTTCCCTCGGGAACAGTATTTTTTTTGGATAAAATATACCCCATATTACTAGATAACATGTATGCAAAATTGCATGATGACATATTGTGTAATTAAGACGCGAAAGCGTAAAAATCGAACCCCTACATTTATAATATTAGTTAAAATCTGTAGAAATATCTACAGTATCTATTATATGCTATTTGCAACGCGTGTCGCTTTTAGATAACAATAGATAAACATGTAAATCAGCTGTTGAAATAAAACATCCACCTGTATATAATAATAGTACGGTTAATATAACGCCTACAGCCCTGTATTTGGTAGTAAACACGTGATTCATAAACATCGGTATCGAACGATCAAATCTTCTGCTATTAATCAGGAATAAATTCGGACCGATTGTTTGATCTTGCGTTTTGTTATAATATTTTACAATATACATTGAAATCGCTTTGTTTACATAACCTATAATTTTAATTTTTTGTTTTTTCATAACCTAGCGGGGTATAGTTAGTATTAATTGACTGTGAAGATTATTTTTTAGTAATAATTTTTTTGGAGATAGATTTCTTTTGGTACGTTTGGGAAAAATTATGAGAGTGAATTTTTACGATGCGCGCGCACACCGACACCTAAAGGCAACACCATGAAGTTGGTTGATAATTGTCTGTCAAGTTTTCATAAGCATTGATAACTACATTGAAGGTAGTTATTTAAATATACGGTGTGAAAATCTACAACATGTGTATTTTTACATCATTATACACTGTTTAAAGTGGGTTTATATATTTAAGGTTATCTGTCTGTATTTATTTCTTTAATTTGTTCACATTATAAATTATTTTACATTACATTATTATTTGATAAATAATTTATTCTACTTCTTTTCGCTATATTCATTGATTCTGTGCCCAGGTGTATAGGATAATTAATTTTAGAGTCGTTTTAAAGTTAATTATATATTTTAATTAAGACGTTATCGATTGCGTTTAATGTTTTTTTTTTCTAAACCTAAATAAATCTTTCTGATTTTATATATCTAATCAATATTTGTAGTATTTGTTTGTCGAAATGCGACGCGAACGATTGCTTTTCATAGAATTGCACTAGTAGAGAAATTCGTTGTTTAATTTCGCTATAACAAAATCTTTTGGCGGCAGACTGCCTGTAAAAAGTTTAGTCTCGGTATATATAGTTTATTGCCGTATGATTAATGCGCGTGAAATACAAATTTCACATTTATTTTTACGTAACATATTGTACGGGTGTATGTAAAGCGGGGTAATTTGTTTGTGACTCGTTGCCAAGTGAGGTAGCTATCATAATTGTTGAACATGCAATAAGTGTTTTTGTTTATTTTTAATTTAGTTTTATTTTTTTGATAGCGGCTTCCCGCGGCTTCGTCTGCGTTTGTATCTTTATAATAAAACTAGCTGTTGCCCGCAGCTACGTATGCGTTTTTTAAATTCTATTAAAGGAATTTATAATTGTGAGAGGAGGTAAAATTAAAATTCACTTCTTATAACATCAGCTATCTGTTAGTGAAAGTTCCGTGAAAAATGGTTCAAACGTTTTGGAGATAGTACTACAGACGAAGCCACGGATGACAGCTAGTCTAAAATAAAGTAGCCTATGTCACCCGCTGTAATTTTAACTATGCGTCAGTGAAATTTCTCTCAAAATCGGTCCAGCCGTTTTGGTGATTACTCGGAACAAACAGACAGACACACAGACAAAAATTTTAAAAAATAAGTTTTTGTTATCAGTACGTGAATACATTCACACCACTCAGTAAAAAGTCATTATTTTGATATTACATACAGACACTTCATTTTTATTATATGTATAGCGTACCCGATGCGCCGCGTTACAAAAGACGTCCGCGATATATTTTTACAGATCCTCCCGACAAAATAACGGCAGCTAACTTCCAGTACCCTTCCGTCCCTCGAAATAGAGCGTGTGCGCGCCCACGTCCGCGTAATCACAGATCACGCCGCCGCGGCTTGACTGTGAATTTTGCTCCAGTACACTCGTCTGGGCCCCCTTCGGCAGCGGCTCAAGCCGAGGTCCGATCCTCCGGAATGGAGCCCTCGAGCACGTTGCTTGCGCGACAACAGTGACACTGAATTAATTTTCAAACACTAGTTTTTGACACACAAAACCGATCACCCCACACACGTGCACATACACACATGTAGGTACACATAGTGGTTGGGTTGTTTTTTTTATTTTTATTTTGAACCCCTTTCTCGAACGGAGTTAGCTTTTACTAACTTAGTAGTCAGATTCAAGATACATGTATGAGTTCCTGAAACATACATGCTTGTTACACGTGTATGTTTCACGAATTTATATATGTATGGAATAATAGTTAGCCTAAGCTTAGTTAGACTCGGGATATTCGGTAACAGTCCAAGCCGAGGCGCGCCGTGCGCCCTTGTGCTGGTTGCCTACATAAAATCGGGTGAGTGCCTTAAGCGCTCCCCTTGGTGGTCCGGTGAAACTGTGGAGGCCTTGCCGGGCTGACAGTGTAGTCAGTTCGAAAAAAAAAAAAAAAATTATATGTCTAGATTACATCAAACATTATCTTAGTATAAACCATAAGGGTTCATCTGTATAGATATGCCGTATAATATTTAGCATACTCGTACGTCAAGACAACAGTCTCAGATGGCAGAATTTTTTTCCAACTTACTTGACATTTTTCGTAATACTTTGGCCAATTTAAACAATAACCTTTATAAGTTATAGTATTATGTCATTACTGTAAAGTTTCATAAAATCCGATCAACAAATTTTGTATGAGAGATCAAGAAAATTGCCCCAGTTGAAGGTAAAATTTATAGTACCTTATACATCATCACACGTAAACGTCATATTTATTTTAAACGCCACCTATACACTCTTTATTCGTACTACATTATTAGCTATAAATGTTTGATGTTGTTATGTTATTAGCAAAATTTATTTTCAACACAATTTAAGGTTTTTGGCGGGATCTTAGTCTGTCATGTAGTGGTTTTTATATTTTATTCATAATCTTGCGTTATTAGACTCTATATTTTGTAATATTGGTGGTGTTTTACGTAATATAGTTCGGTTATTATGCACAAGTGAAGTGGATGGGAAATAATACCACGCAGCATGCATTCTGAGATGTCACCAAAACTCCATGGAAAGTTCTAACAAGGAAACCACCATCTTGTTAGAACATTATAATTATCACAAGACACTTACTTGAAACAAAACATTGACACTGGCAAGTGCTTCTGCGGTGCCAAAACAAGAAGAAGAAGAAGAACACAATTTACATTCTCAGGAGACTGGTGAACTTAGACGTAGATCCTGACTCGGTACAATGGTAACGAGATTGTCCCGCGAGAAAAAAAAAGGTATCACATAATTTTTAGGGAAATTTAAAGTTTAACCCCATTTGGGTTTGTATAAATATGACGTTTGAAATTTCCTTAAAAATTATGTGATACTTTTTTTTTTCTCGCGGGAGAATCTCCTTAAACTTTCCACCTCGCCGGACAGCATAAGTGTGAATATCAGATTTGTACTGATTAAGCCCCCTCGATGTTCTTCTCGCACCATTTAGCCGGATGGGCAGGAACTGCTTCTGTAAAATTTCTACTCGACCCGGCAGGTGTTGGCCTCTCAGCAGGGCCCCGACTTGTGGTCTAAGAGGGAAGACCTAGTTTTAGGCTCTCCCTGTCGAACTAATGGGAGGCGCAAAGAATATTAATGCGCCTTAACCACATGGGTTTGTGTAAGCGTTGCCAGGGCGACGAATGTGCCCGTGTCCATCGCCATTATGTGATACCGACATTGACTATAATTTTAGTGAATTATACAATTATCATATAATATCTAAACATTCTATCATATTGTATCTAGAAATCGGAATATGTTGATATTAAGAACAAGGCTTTTCATCATAGATGACATTAGTGTCTAAATGTAAATATTTTTTTCCACAAACCCTCTAACCTCGCTCTTGGAGTCGATATTTGAGTTCTTATTACAAGGATTTTATATGTAACATATTTTTTCAATATCTTATAACATAAATTTGTCGTCATTTACAACGATAAACCTTGGTCTTTAATATATATGTATGTCCAGATATTTACGCTAATACGATATAGTCTAACATAAATGGATTTTTAAAGTTATATATATATACAGTTCGATTTGTTGTTTATGCCTTTCTTACAATCATTTGCAACTATAGACTACACGTGGTGGGAATATTGCTTTTTTTTACATGGAGTATTTATGACCAACAATGGAGACAGTCACCCTATTATGAGTGCGTTCGACGTTGCCAAGGTAATGCTTAATGCGAACGCGACCGTCTCTTTCGCTATGAGACGCACTGTCGCTGAATCATCGCGGTCTGCCCCTGATTTTATAGCTTCCAACGGTGTAAAAATATTTATTTCTATTACAAAACTAAACGACGTACTGTTGCTATTCCGAATTTTATATATTTTTTTTTATTATTCCGGTGTGTCATGTAAAGGTTGCATTTTCAAGGTAAAAAGAGTTTTCATATTTCAATTTTTTTTTTAAAACAATAACAATTCAGACATAGCATGGCATGGTATGGTTTCAGGCAGTTTGAGATGTTTTTTTTTCACTTCAATTCAATTTTACTATAACAGAATTACAGTATAATATTTTTAAAATATCCTTAAGGACATTAGAAGACTTAACAATTACCTGCTCTGTCTACATATAATAATACAGCGAAAAAAAATCTTCCTCCACTATTTATCAACAAATTGTCTTTTTTTTTATTAGTGATAATGTTTATCGCCAATAATAAATAGATATAATTTTTTTTTATATTAAAATCTGAAAAATAATATAAACAATAGTCGAATTTCGAATAGACTGCTATTACAAATAAATCTCTGATCTCCAAAACCTTGTAAACCGATTCTTATGAGAATTTTCTAGGGAAATAGGTAAACTTTGCAGTTTTTTATTTTTTTAGCTGACATGTACCCGATATTCCTTTATGTACCTGTGACAATATATGTTAAAAAAATCGCGACAATTATAATTTTTTCATATTCTAGATGCGAAAGTGATGTCTCTGTATTAGTTTGTTACGCTTTCACGTCTTAACTACTCGACCGATCTTTATGAAATTTTGTTCGTAGGCTTATAAAAAAAGACATAGGGTACCTACCTTTCGTCACAAAAAGTCAAAACATGATTACTCCATTAACACGAGCGAAGTTGCGGGCAAGAGCTAGTTTACGACAGTAGTTAGAATTATATTTCGGGCGAACATTTAGGAAATCTAATTAATCTCCAAATATTGTTTCATCATGGAAATAAAGCGACGCGGTGCAGTGTCAAAGCTCCGTCAGCCACCGCTGACCGAACGTCGCTATGCTCTGTCCATAAGCAGTAAAGAAAATCCCCATCGAATACGAAGTGTGGCAAACTCGAGGGATCGTAAATTTAACAGTTCCATTGTTTTATTTTACACCGGGTCGATTCTGGCGCCGGCTTCTGACAGTCGGTCTCTTTGCCGATTTCAAACTGTCAGAATCTAATTACCGAATCCGTGAATTCGATCTGCTCCCGGCGGTGACTTTATCGTAAATCGCGTAGAGGTTACATTCGAATAGCCGAGTACAACAGTATCGAGAGGAATATGAACGTTTTTGTTACCGATTCCCTATAGTAGCGCCGGTTAGTGGTTTTTTTTTTCTTTATTTTGATGCCAAAATGGGGTGTCGGGGTCAGCGGAACGACGGCGCCACGCCTCTAAAGATTGATAGTCTGTTTTGGCGTAACCGCTTATTATAAAATATCTTATTGTTTATATTGTACATTAATGTAATATATGTTTCAACTTATTTTGAGTAAATATCTAGTATGGTGATTCCGACCGATTTCGGCCATGGCGACCAAAAATACAGGACTTTTGCGTACTCGGAGTCCAGTAATGGAAGCGATCAGATGCGCAGTATATATTAAGGTACACAAGTGTACGCGCAAGACACAGGTGCACATACTCATCCTTGTTCTTCTAAACCCAGTGGAACGGAAACCGTTACGACCGGAGAAGCACTCAGATAGATGGTACAGTATCACGGTGAGAAGGTTACAAGGGGTCAGTACTATCTCACACTCCCTTAATCGCCTTTTACGATACCCGCGGGAAGATATGGGGTGGTGCGATTCTACTCTGCCGGCACCACACAGCAAAAAATTATTATATACATTTCATTTACCTATAGCTATTTGTAGAGACTCGTAATATTGGAAAGGTCACGGGCTTATCACTATTTGTATAACAGTTAAGATATAACAAATTACATACAACATAATAAAACAAATTAAAAACAATATGATATTTATTGTCTGTCAACATTTTAAACCGCTCTGAAGATAGCCATAAGTTCCGGCTGGCACGCAATACAGTCAAGAGTTTAAATACAAAACAAATTTACAATATTATTATAGGAATCTAAATTTGACATATATTAGTTATTGTCTCGTTGTTATACATACAATATTATACGTATTTATATCTAATTTTGTGTTCTGCACGACTATATTCAGAATGGTCGAAAAGATTACACGAGTTTTACCAACATTCATTTCTGAAGTGAAAATTCTTATGAGAAGAATAATTTAAAACTCTGATCGGCAAGCTTAATGTGTGACAACACTGTGCCGGGTAGAGTGTTGAAAACACCGGTTCTCGTCCAATCCCCTAAGTTAAGACACGTCGGACGCGGTCAATACTTGGACGGGTGACCGTCTGAAAACACGGCGTGACGTTGGTTTTTTCTTGTATCCTTTTAAATAAAATATTCCCTGTAGTACAAAAATTTCACTTCTGACGTGTGTCTTTACGACACACCCTGTTTTTTAGATGTAGAAAATCACTTGTTACAAATCAATAAAGCATTATGTATTATATTTCGTATAAAGCATACTCGCGTTGACATAACAATAAATAAATATTAACGTAATCGACCGTTAACGTAAAAAGCACCACCAAATAAAACGATAAAGCGAAATATTAAGAAACAAATGTCCCGAACTTTCGAACCTTACCCGGGCAAAAACGTCTAAAAAATACAACACAGACAAGGCTTAACCATTTACGAACATACAGCCGAGCTCGTACGCAACAGAGACGTCCCTCTGCGGCGCCTTAACGGCTGAACAAAGACTCCTCGGTATTTATGTAAATGACTGAATTCCGAAAATGCCTGCGACAATCGAGCAAAAACGATTTCGAGACGCAAAAAACCGTGGGAGGCGAAAGTTCGCTTTTTCGGGTTACGGCGTTTTGCGCGCGCTACACCTTATTAGGGGAGTTATTTAAATTGTTTTATTATTATTACTACAATTGTTAATATATGGTTATACTAATCGTTTTCCACGGTTGCACTCGTGTTTGAATTTTACCACCGTTCCGTTCTTCCACAGTCACATCTCACATTAATTCTTTCTCGTTTATCTTATACTTTCTTGCCAGCATTTTATTATTAACTGATTCGCTCCTAAAAGACGTTGCATGATGTTAAATAAGCCTATAACGTCCCCTAACAATTAGACTATAAGTTGGAAAAACTATTTTCAGAACTGATCAGGACGCTCAAACAAATAATCACGAAGGTAATTCAATGATAAGATAGACTTAATTCCTAAGACTAAATTATATATAACTAGCAGGCTCGGCGGACGTTGTCCTGCCCTGATATTAAAGAGTATACACTTATTATGTGCTTGAAATTGACTTTTTCCAATTCTTTCAACAATTATCATTATATTTCAACCAATTTACAAAAAAAAAACCTCTACAAATTATACACCTAAACCTACCCCGTGAATTACTCTATCTATTGGTGACTAAGACGGCATTACAATCCGTTCAGTAGTTTTTGAGTATATCGCGAACATCCAGACAGACAGACAGACGGACGACTTTATTTTATAATATGTAGTGATAGTTACAACCCTATATTATATCTCAAGGTGAACTGCAATGGTTTTCAGACGTTTCCTCCAGTACAGTACCGTACCGCCGCGCCGTGTCGCACCCGCAAGGAGTAACGGAACGCTTTTTGTACAACCTAACTGTACATTTAATTGCATTCACATTTAACGTTTCGGTTTTCCTTCAAAATAATACGTGCAAAAATATGAAACTTTTATATGCTACTGTAGACAGTAGAAGCTAAAAGCCTAATTTAAAATTTATTTACAATTTCAAGTAAGATTCGAGCACCATGTCATTCGCGTTTTGATCTCAAGAGGTATATTATAAGGTAGACAAATACGTGACCATGGCGATGTCTGGAATTATGATCTCAGTGGTGATAACTCGTCACAGTGACTCTCTTTTGGCTTATCGTTTCTAGGATCAGCGATATAAAAGCTAACGTTCGAACGATTTTAAAAGACTTGTCTAAACTTATCAGGCACTCTAATTAATGTATCTCAGATATTAGTGTAATAAATTGCTGAAAACGGACGCAAGGTTTTCTTTATTACATTTTTTTTAATATCAATATCAAAAATCAAAAATGCTTTATTCAGTTTAGGCCCTGAGAAGGCGCTTATGAACGTCAAAGTTATCACCGGTTCGGAAAACAACCCAGTCATCGAGAAGAACCGGCAAGAAACTCGACCTGGTTTATATTTTCATTAAACATATTATAACTCATATTTTTAAAACATAGATACAAATAATAACATTCGGTTTTAGTGGATGCACAGAGAGGGCGTTATTTCCAGACGTCACCATCGTTCACATATTGATCCACCATGTAATACCCTTTTTAAAAGATTACACTCACCCATTCATTCACCTATCCACCCATTCCTTAATGAAATCATTCGTTCACTCATTTATTTATCAAAATGGTGGTTTAATTATAGGGCACACAATTAGCGTTCGAAATCTATAAAGAAATAAGTTGTGATGAAAGCAAATCCATTTCCTAGATTTTAAAGCAGACCACGGTTTTCTTTGATATTCATTCTAAATATAATAGTACTGGCTATAAAATAGATCTATCGGAACGCTCACTTGAGCTTGGGGAGAATTTTTTTACTTAAGGACAGTTGATAGGTAGGTGGACGTTAGAAAAAGCCCTCGTGGTTTAGCACGATGATGTCCTTCACCGAAAGCTCTGGCTCTCTGTGGTAATTTACTCATGTCGACTGGCGAAGTTACTGTACACGCAACCACTAAACAGGTAACACTTCGAAATCAATTTCGTTTCCAACCATTACACATTACAAAGATTCTGTATTCCCAAAGATATTCTTGTTCTATAAGATCTCGCGAATAGTTTTTATGTAACGTCCTAGTATTTAAAAAGTCAATTTAAGATTTTCTATTTTGAAATTTACGAATTAATACCGCTTTCAAAGTTTTATCGCTCGTTTTCGCGCGCTTCGTAAAAGAATCTAATGCTATTTAGTTCTATTTCATTGTGTATAATTATGAACGTGTCTGTATAAAATCTTGTTTTAAACTGGAATGTTCTAATATTTTCATTTACAAACATTCGTTTTTAATAATTTAGTACTTTCCTAATGAGTTATATACATTTTAATATTTCTTAAAGACGTCTATTGATGGAGCTTCGTCTCGGAAATTATTCACCACCAAATTAAATTAAGATTTCTTATTAAGCCCATATCTTAACAATACATAGCGACGTTAAAATAGCTAGAATACAAACTTAACGCGTGTGTGGCATATGATTAAAATAATAACTCGTGTTCACCTTTTAACCCACATGTGGGCTATCTAGACCAGTCTGTTGTCAAACCGTCTCATTTGTATTCAACCGGCGCTTTCATCGCGGCCCGATGTGGTCGCAAGTGTTTCTGATATACCTTCACATATGTCATCTGTTAAGGCACAGTATTAAAGCTATATATATACTTATATATAAATATATATATCACAAATAGATATTTCTATATCTCATATAAAAGTCCGATGAAGCTGTAATGACCAATCAGAACGGCAGAGATAGTTATTTAAAAAAAATCACTTCAATAAACTCCCGCGACGTTTGACTGGATATTAATATAGATTAGCTATTTATTACAACATATATTATAATTAAAAACCCTTGTGATGCATACCGTGCTAGTTGGTTATAAATTAGAAGGGTTGAAACTGTCTACAAGCGAAGATGGTGGTTTGATTAGCGGAATTTCTCTATTACAAATTTTTATAGGTTTTGGCGTCTGACCAAATTTTGCACAAGATGTGAAATAACGTCGTGGCCCAAGATGGTAACAGGATGACAGATTACCAACGATGTCTAGATAGGCTGCCAACCAAGCTGCGCTCCATTGCTAGACCCACATTACAGTCAAGCCTGTCACGATTATGACGGATTTTAAATTCCACGTTGTTTTTCTATTAAACTGTAGAGATGTCAAAACCGAATTGCATAGGTAACAAACTGACAGAAAACTGACATATGGTATTCTGTATATTTATACATCAACACACTTTTAGTTCGCTCTGACGATGTCTACGTCATTGGACGTGGTATAAATACTTAGATATTATACTAAAATAAACATAAAAGGAATGAATAAGCACTGAACACATCAAATTGGAATACGGGCTTACACGTAACCCATCAAATTAGACACAAACATACTTTTATTTCAAGCCGATACGAACTTTTCTTAGCAAATGCGAACTAAAGGTTAAAGGTGGTAGAGCTACGCTGAAGCTATTACTGGTATCAGCATGAATGGGTCGGCTCGCCCGGGGTAGTACCACCCTCTCACAGAAAACCGACGTGAAGTAACAGTGCGCCCGCACTGTTGCGTTTCGTTCGGTCAGTGAGAGCGCCGGAAGACCACATATATTAAAAGGCCGCCAACGCACTTGCGACTCCCCTGGTGTTGCTAGTGTCTATGGACGGCGGTGATCACTTACCATCAGATGTTCATTTGCCCCCTATAATATAAATTAAAAAAAATAATTATTATAGGTGCGTTCAGAAATTTGTCTGTTGTAGTATGAGGTTCATTCTCTTTGGTCTATTTTGTTGGAATACAAAATAGTTCTGTTTCAGAAATAAAAATAGTATATGAAAAAAGCTATATTTTATAACTATGTTGCATTTATAATGTAAATAAAAATGTTGTATTAAGTTTTGACCACATTTTACACAAATATATGTAAGCGATACGAAGTTCACCGGCTCATCTAGTATTTTATATTTATGTAAAGAAGCGAAAAGTCGATGTATATCCTGATAAAGTAGTAAGAAGGAATTTTCAGATGTTGGCATTACTAACGGTACCAAACCTTATGAGTTCATCAAAATAATGTATTAATTGAATTTTATATATTAAAAATACCGAGAGAAAAATTCGCGATAAGATATATTTATTTCCTTAGGATAACCTCACTATAATTAGTTATATCTATTACATATTATTAAATGCAGGGTGGATGAATTGGCGAAAGGTATCTGGGGTGGTTCGTGACCCACGAATGCCGTTGAGACTCAAGGGAAAGGTGTATAACACTATAATAAGACCAGCCGTGTTATATGGCTCCGAGTGTTGGGCTACGAAAGAGACGGATGAGAAAAGATTACATGTGGCAGAAATGCGAATGTTAAGATAGGATGAGTGGTGTAACAAGAATGGATAAGATTAAGAATGAGTATATGAGAGGAAGTTTGAAAATAGCACTAGTGACAGAGAAGTTGAGGAGTAATAGGTTAGCATGGTACGGGCATATTATGAGAAGAGATGAAAGTCATGTAACAAGAAAAGTTTTGAGTTTGAAAGTGGATGGATATATGAAGACCGAAAAAGGTGTGGCTGGATAGTGTGGAAAATGATATGTGTATAAAAAGTGTGAATACTGAGATGACATCTGACAGAGGAGAGTGGAAAAGGAAAACATGTTGTGCCGACCCTACTTAAGTGAGATAAGGGTAAGATGATGATGACATATTATTAAAAAATAATTCGTTATTTGTCATGATATTTTGATCAATAGAGTAGTAACTTATTTAATTCTATTAAATATTTTATTTATTTTGGACATTTACTGTAGATCGAAACTGCTCTTTACAGCATATCATTTGTATGAACACCTTAGAAAATAATAACACATATAAAATTACATGCAAATAAAAAAGGGCTATTTGAGTCCATAAATATATATAAATAATAAATTGCTTAGCGTGTTTATGTGATATAGATTAAATTGCAGTATTTATAATATTATCACTATAAAGTATACTTCTGTCTCGTACAAAATATGCTGAAATGAAGCGTGTTGAAGACACGATGCGTGATGCTCGCTATGACGTATTATAGTCTTCATTCTAATTATTATCACAGAGTATACAATTATCTCGACATTCATATGTGACAAATTTAAACAATTCCCTCCCCTTAACACCGAGTACAGTAATACACCCAATCCGATACGAAAAAACAAATGGCCGGCCGCGTTTAATGTCATCGATTCTTGTCCAAACATACTCCTGTAACAATTGCCAGTGTTTAGTTTGAAAATGTTTCGTCGCTTTTTGATTTAAGCCGGCTCCGTTGCTCCGTGTCGCCGTGTTAGAACAGGTGGCTATGTGTTGTTTTTTTTTATATAAATAATGATATCTGAATCTATTGTGATATTTATATTCATAGTTACACTCATTTTCATGAGAGTGAGATTATAATGTCATCATGGCCACCGGTACTCATCCAAAAACAATGAAAATAAAAGAGCCTACAAATTTGAATGCTTACTTTATTTATTCAATAAATATATTATCCATGAGATGTGGATCAAAGGACACAATTTCGCGCACGACCATTTGGTTCCAAGTGAAGTAAAGCTTATATTATGGTAACTAAACATACATACATACATACATATAGAGATAGTTTACAGTCAGACTACAATTATGCTCATACCTACAAATGTTAGTCAGTGTACGGAATACGAACCCGTGACCTCTCTATAGTAAGACTTACTGGCATTGCCCCACGAGGCTTGCCATAATAAAATAGCCTGCATATTATCATTGGCTGCTTATGATGCCACACCACGATACGAGGTAAAATAATAACCGATTTCGACTTTGTTCAAATTAATTTTGATAAAAATTATATATATATATATATTCCCATAAGTCTGTCTATCTGTTCGTTAGCTTTTCGCGACTAATTCTAGTAGAGACGGCCAGTTATCATTTGTAGGAAATACCTAGTATATAGATATATTATCTATTTTAATAATATACTCGTATATGAAAAAATAAAATAAATACATATATATGTGAAACAATCTCTCTTCACTCTGTTTTATCTGATTTCTATATATTAGTCGTTGATATAAAATATCTCGAAGATTTTTAACCAACAAACAAAAAATAAAAACTTGTACGTACAGTTGACAATTGGCCACTGATTACAATTATCAAATGTATGTTAATAACAACACACCTCCAACTCTGCCTAAAACAATAACATATATACATCCCACGTCACAAACTTTCTCATTTGTATTATCAATAGGATTATGTAGAGGTATCATTGCCCTAATAATAACGTAACGAACCGAGCAGGTGGACTGATTTAAAACGTGACGTCGCTGCTAGACTGAAATTGGCCGCATCCTGCGCGCCTGAGTCCCGTCGACCTCTAACATAAAGTCATCGAACTTTTGAAATATTTCCTAAAACGGTTAACGGCCTAGTGTTGCCAACGTTAATAAATTCTTGTTACATCAATTTAAAAACAGAAATCCTCATTGTTCGCATCACGAACCTTAAGAGACTATTTTTTTTTACGTTTTAGGGGCCAAACGAACAAGTGGGTCACCTGATGGTATGTTACTGTTACTTCACGTCGGTTTTCTATGAGAGGGTGGTACTACCCCGAGCGAGCCGACCCATTCATGCTGAAACCAGTAATAGCTTCAGCGTAGCTCTACCACCTTCAAAACTATTCATCTGTTTGGACACGTTAATCTCTCGTTGACTTATCAGCTACATTTGAGAAGTTTTGCATTTTAAACTAAATTTATCAAGGACGATTATAGTGTACCTACATGCAATCACGCTATGACCATTACGTGTAAAGTAATTACCATGTATAGTTTAGATCAGAAAGGCCGTGGCTGAGAACAAGTAAGCTCGGGTAAAAGCAATTGTTTTGTTTTATAAGAAGGCAGTTCGGTGTTAAGTGGTCACTATAGTCTATACCTATTTATGGACTTTGAAAAATAGGTGAATACTCCTAATCAAAGTTAAATGGTTCTACAGCTGAGGACTAACGTTAACTGCGTGTAACGTTTTAGATTACTGTGTTTTTCAGAGTAACGGCATACATTTACACTTTTTTTTTTTTTTTTTTTTTTTCGAACTTACTACACTGTCAACCCGGCAAGGCATCCACAGTTTCACCGGACCACCAAGGGGAGCGCTTAAGGCGCTCACCCGATTTTATGTAGGCAACCAGCACAAGGGCGCACGGCGCGCCTCGGCTTGGACTGTTACCGAATATCCCGAGTCTAACTAAGCTAACCATTTACACATCTACTCTTCACTCATACTTACTCAGAACTAGCCATCGAATTGATGGGCTCGAAAACATTTTATGTAGTCCTCCTTCGCACAGGGTCTCATAAACTTTATCCCCTTGTTTATTTTGTATAATTTTTTGCGGTTATATCATTTTATATCTGTGTGAACTTTGAAATGGCTCCGTCTATATTATTACCTACATATTTGTTCTTGTCTAAGATGTAAAATAAAATAATTATCCTCGGTCTGGATACCACTTGACAGCTGAATATACACCAGCTGATTCTGAAATACAATGATTAAACTTAACAAGAAGAGAGTCACTATTACTTATTAATCATCATCATGTATATGGTGGTAATGACTCAATCTGGAACAGATCCTTACCTACGTGTAACATTATAACACATTGTGTATGGTGATTGTTATCTGGTCGAATATTATATTATAGTAGTTCCAACATTTTTCACTAGAACCGCTACTAAGTAGTGTATTAGAAGGAATGAGATAATTTAATATATTCTAAAAATTGGAATCATACTTAGAGGACAACAATTGTTAGGACTTTTTTTATGCGATTAAAGGCAAACGAACAGACGGGCTACCTGATGGTAAGTAATCACCGCCGCCCATAGGCACCTGCGACACGAGAGGCATCACAAATGCGTTGCCGACCTTTGAGGAAGGAGTAGGCTCGTTTTTTAAAGGTATATGGGTTGTATTGGTCCGGAAACGCTACCGCCGGAAGTTCATTCCAGAGGGCCAACGTATGTGGAAAGAACGCACGTGAGAACCGCACAGTAGACGACTTCCAACCATCGAGATGACACTGATGGAATTTCATTTTATAGCGAGTCGTTCGGTAATGGAACTCCGCAGCAGGTATCAATCTGAACAGCTCTTCAGAACACTCTCCGTGGTAGATTTTCTAAACGACACAAGGATACACGTTTACCAGAGAGATGAGATAAACACAATATTCGAATGATTTTAAATATTAAATTTCTCGAAATACCTGACAACCCAAAAGTTGTGTCACGCGATCCTCGTCGAACCTTTAAAATATTGCTGGAATCCAAGGGTATTGTTCTTAAATTTGCTACCACGCATGCCCTAGAAAATATTTAAATCGTTCCCGCCTGAGGGAAAGTCACGCTGATGCACCTATAATATCCTTAATAAGGGGCACCCAAATTCTTGCATAAAAATGTAGCTTTAATCCAACTGTATTACATTAACTATTAGGCATTTTGATTATTTTTCGATATCATCGTTTTTTACGCTTAATTACTGCTTTTTTTTTTATTGCAGTCACTATTATTTTTCTCTTTCTATTACTCATAATCAGATTTAATTTTTTCAGGCAGACGTCGAGCATAAAAAAATCAAACATGTCTTGTTACAAACGGAAATGCAAAGTAACTTTAATATTAACTTATGGATTGCCGCAAAGTAACGCTTTATCAATCAAAGACGTTTTAGTTACTTTGCCACCTTTTACTTACCTTTGCTAAATTCTACCATTGAACAATGAAAATATAATAATATTGCAGCTTATATAATAACCCTGTGAAGTTCTCATCTTCCAGTAAAAGTCTCGTGATAATCGGTACAGCCATTTTAGAAATCAGCCTGAACAAACGACAGGCACTTCAATGTATTGTATGTATTTTATTCTTTGACTACATAATTGCTACATTTCCATGTTTGGATTCTTAAAAGTAACTGCAATTAAAAAAGTACGCAGGAAATATAATATTTAAAGTGTAAAAAGTGAAGGCATTTGAAGGCATAATATAAAAAAAAAATATCTAAGCATTATGAAGAACTAAACAGACGTGACGATAGAACACGTACTCATAAAAAAAAAAAAAAACAGATTAATAAAGTAAAATATCATTGTAAGAAAATATGAACGCTTGAGAGACAATCCCACGATACCGTCGTGTAGTGACTAAATACGTAGATTGCATTTACTTATAAAAAGCTACGTTCGGACTGATAAGTATAGACTACCTATATCTTCTGATTAACCTGTATATTTTAATTCTATAATTAATAATTATTTAATTCCTATATATTTTAATTTAACAGTGAAGCTATAAACGCCCGTCAACCCGAGAGCGGATTTTCAGGTCGAAGAGAAATAAACTGTACAGAGCCACAGCCGATTACTTGTATTTTATATAACTAACTAAACAATATATACAATTTTATGTTTAATCACAAAAATAAAACAAGGAAAATCGCTAAGGAATTATAAAAACTACGGAGCGACGACGTATTGATACTTTGACTGTCTCAGCTGTGGTGGGATCGAAGGCTTATCGTGCCCTTGCCTTGTGGGGATGGACAAAAGACCGTGTTTATTCGCCGACTGCGAACCATACGCGTCAATATAGTGCGTCGTTTTTATGCAATCTTATATCGCAATGAAAATTGCATATGTTAACTTGAGGCGCTGTCAGGTCAATGGTTAGTGTATTAGGAGATCGCTTCAACCGTTCAAACGTGGAGGTTCGTGGTTCGAATCCTGGTGAATGAAAAAACATCGTAATGAAACCATGGCATGGCGACAGGGCTTTTTCTGAACCCTCCTAGATAGCTATTACTCAGAACATGAAAATCTGTCCCAGAGCATCTATAAGTATGTTACGGCAGCTGCACTTCAGAGCCAAGCCGTCTCGGTTTAGCGCGTTTAACATCTGGGATTACTTCGTAATTTAAGATCAAATAAGATTGTGATCAATCGCTAAACCCTACAAAGTATATAAAAAAACTGTTTATACTTCAAAGGTTTTCTTGCTTCGTAATCAGTATCTCATCTGAAATGAATTATAGATGTCATCTAATATACTAAACAAGCTAAACCTACAGTGTAATTGCCTTTCAAGTGCAGCGCTGTGGAAGCACCTTTACGGTGTCGATCGACGGTGAGGAAAAGCATTATGAGGCTGTTTTTTTTTATTGTAATGTAATAGTTAGCAGTGAAATTCAATTATATAATCAAAAATGTAGTTGGATAGAATAACTTATAAAACTTTTTATTCATATTTAGTGAGAATATATCCAAATATTTTTAGTAAATGATGTGTAATTCAAATCTATTAAAAATATAGTTGTTTTAATTTTTTGCAACTTCTGTTTGAAACTTTATGATTGCTGTCACCTTGACCTGCAACAAAAGTATTCGATTTTATCTATTTCATTTCTACTTAACAGTGTTAAAGCTGAAAATAACAATAAAAAAAACAACAAACTTAAACGGTAGTGACTGAAATAATAAAGGCACTCGAAACACCACGGTTGTAACGCAAACAATAATCGTTGCACATTAAATATACAAATGTAAAATTTAATAGAATAAAAACAGTGCAATATAATTTAGCGTACGGCGAAAA
Source organism: Antheraea assamensis (assembly GCA_035772565.1). Lineage (NCBI taxonomy): Eukaryota > Metazoa > Arthropoda > Insecta > Lepidoptera > Saturniidae > Antheraea > Antheraea assamensis. The sequence continues at coordinate 5,862,202 of JAQQSE010000009.1, forward strand.
CGCTCGTTGCGCGCGGAATCATTTAAAAACAATTCAGCGGGGTTGCCGCGCAACTAACTGTTTATGGAGTTGCAACACCAAAACGGGCGGCTACGTAAAAACTAAACGTTCCGAGTCAAAAGGAAACCCGAACACGGTAAAAAAGGGATCCATTGGCCGCCGTAGCGTAGAATTCCGTCGCTCCGCGCGCTCTTCCCGCCCCCTAGCCTGTTGCTTGCGTACTACGTACTTTTTTTACTCTCCCGAGCGTAAACAACTTCGAAGCGCAACTGTGTCGTATGCGTTTTATTATTCCAATAATGTGTGTTTCAATAATTCATATCGAAACCTTTTTTTTTTCTTTCATTCCTCTATTAATTTATATTCATTTAGCAATTACAACTTTAATAATTTCATAAGGAACATTACTAATGCTGTAGTATTTTTCTTATTTAGAAATGTATAGCAAGAACAGAAGAAAAGGTCATAATGACGCCTTAAGTTACTTTTAGAACATTTTCTACACTTCGGCAAAGAAGATACCACCCTCGGGCAGTCAACCTATCGTCAATACCCTATCATTTCACCTAGGCTTAGTGTGTCACTTTTTTACACTGTATAGTAATTTAGCAAGAGGTAAGATTGGGGTTAAATTAGTGTTGCCGTCCTCAAATTTGGAAAACAAGATTTGAAGAGAAAAAGATCCTATATATATTATATAGTACATATCAATACATATTATAAAACAAAGTCGTAAACCGCGTCTGCCTGTCTGTCTGGATGTTCGCGATAAACTCAAAAACTACTAAACGGATTGTAATGCAGTCTTCTCCAATAGATAGAGTAATTCACTGGGAAGGTTTAGGTATATAATTTGTCGAGGTTTTTTTTTGTAATTTGATTGAATTATAATGATAATTGTTGAAAGAATCGGAAAAAGTCAAGCCACCTTAAGCGTTTCATGCACATAAGTATATATTTTTATATAGTATAGTATATTTGAGTTTAAAAACAAAACGTCCGCGAACCCAATGAGAATAGCGTAAATGAAATTAAGCTTATCACAATTATATTTTTGCATGAAGGTATATTCTATGAAGTGTGTGGTGTCGATCGGTAAAACGTAAGGCTAAAAGCAGTAATTGACATACCAAAAGGCAGGACATATTCAAGGTAAACGGAATAGTTGACAACACTCTTTTAAATGTTAGACGATTGATTTTAAATAGACAAAAGGGTTTCCAAAATAAAAATTTCTTTTTAAAAGGAAATTTTAAACTTGAAGCACTTATTTAAACTTTTTATAAACCAGTAATTAATTCACATCACCTTTATCGTCCGGTGGATCGTTGACACCGAAGATCATTACCAATAATTTACTCAGTAATTTATTTCGTTAAAAAAAAGTGATTACCACCCACGCAGCTCTTAAATCGTTTTTTTTTCTTCGGAAAGCTCAACGACCTTAATCACATCAGCTTTTTCCCAAAATAACTTAATCCTTTAAACGGCAGTGATAAACATTGAGGGCGATATTGGTGCCAATGGTTATAGTCCGAGAGCTTGATACGATAATGTTTACATCAAGGTACCGATGAAACAAAAACGTTCACCTTAAGTTACAGATTCACCGCCATATCTATTTCTGTTTCTGTTTCTCGCGCTAGTGTGGTCTATTTAAAAGCCCTCTCATAAGAAGTTTCATTTCAAAAAAATCTCCACAAGAAAACACTGATGTGTACCAAATACCATGGTTTTGGAATCTATCTCATATATATGTATACAACACCATTTATTTTATATGTATCGATAGTGGAAAGTTTAATTGGTTACCGAACCTGAAGACGATATAAAAGCTGATGGACTAATAATGGCTCGCCAGTCAAAATGGCCTTTCCACTAACAATATAGATTTTATATATACAAATATAAAGCTCCATGTAGTAGTAACATACATACTTTATGTAACTTTATATATTTTTAATTTTAAAGTTATTAAAAAGAAGTTGATTGGTTTTCTAGGTTATTTTAATAGAATTATTTTTAGTTGTTATCAACTGTGTGTTCATAATCATATTTGGTGTTAAATAATGATAACTTGAGTTCGGATGGCGAAGGGTGTTCTCCGGGACATGCCTATAATTAAAGACGGCCTAAGGAACATATAATTATAATTAACGCTGAAAAAAATAAAATAAACAATGAAGTAACGCAACTTATGTTGAACTCCTAAACAAAAGAATCGGGTGAAAAGTCGAGGCGGATTTGGCACCTGTAATTTGGTATGAGGGGAAATTATTACGTTACGAGAGTACCATCTGACTCACTGTGAAGTTTATTACCAGAGTCGTTACTATTAAATTTACTCAGTGTACGGTGCTTTTCGTCACCAACGTATATCTGTGTCATTCGGACAAAAAAAAACATAATTTATTTTAGTTGGTAGGATATGGAAACGATGTCCGATTAGATCCAACTACCATACACTAATAACATTGACAATAGTGACATGCTTAGCCACCAGCTAAGGTAGATTATTTATCTCTAACCTATATCTCTCCTCCTATTCTTTGTCTATATCCAGTAGTTGTTTCGTTACAAAAAAAAATGTAGTTGCGCAATTGAATATTTTTTTTAGACTATAAATATTTTACCGTTTGACCACAATGCCATCTGGTGTTAAATGACGATATAGTCTAAGACAGCATCATGCTAAAACTAGAGGGGGATTGGCTCTCAAGTGATCTTGTCAAAATACACCAACAGGTACTTGGTGACCGATTTTCAAATAAAAATTTATTTTCTATCAACTCTTCAATTTGAGATTCTATAGAGATACTCCTGTCGTAGAGTTCCGACAGTGACATTTCAGAACCAGTCCTGCCTACCAGCGAACATAAAACGTCAACATTAGAACTTTCAAAGCCATAACTACTCAGTTGTTAGCGTATGCGGACACCGCGTCGATCCAAATAGGTTCGAGCCCCTGCAATATAAGCCGGAGTTTTTTTTTTTATTATTTCACAGGTTTTCTAGCGTTTGACCACAATCTCACTTGATGTTGAATAACTATGTGGTTTCAAGTGCAGTAGCCTGAACATACCTAGCAAGCTATCTCAGTTTATTAAAAGCCCTACCCCATTGTTATGGTGGCATCAAGATGTTTTCGTTCATCAAAAACTCCGGCTCGTTAGCAAGAATTAGCGTAGCTTTGACATGATCTTAGACCACGTCGTCATTTAACATCAGGTAAGATTATGGTCAAACGCTAATAATACCGATAAAACATTCTTTTTGACAAAACTATTTTACTTACAATACAAGAATCCCACATAAAATATAACGAAGGAACATATCACGAAAATAAAACAAAAACAGAGCGATCACTACGCAGGTCACCGACAACTATGAACGCTTCAATCTACAGTATAACGTCATAAATACCTACTATAGAAAATTAATATATAAATAAATAGAGAGCCATCGATTATGTTCATCTCAACTACATTCGGTATAATACGAGAGGATTACATGAGGGTAGTTAAAGTTTTACGATGCTACGAACGACCGACCACCAACATTTTTAAATGAAGACATCTTGCGATGGCCACAGCTACAGAATAACAGATGGTTCATACCAAAAATTTCTTATAATATCGTCATCTTTTTCTAATGCACGCTTCGCTAGTCACCACTCTGAAGTTCAAATATGTCTTCAGACACCCATAACAGATATGTTTTGGCATGTGTATTTGACAACCACTCCAGCTACGTTTAAGTGTTGATCATCTTAGACCAAAGTCTCACTTAACTTTAGGCGGGACTGTGGTCAAACGTATAAAGTATAAAAAATGTCTATAGCTTAATTGAACTTACTTAGCCAACGAAAATTGGACCCATTTGAATTACCACCGTAAACACATAAAAAACTACAACGACTTGTTTATAGTAATAATAGGGCAATGTGACGACAGTTGGATATACATATAATCACTAATCCCGAAATACGTTGTACCTAAAGTGAGTCACTTTATTGCTTTTAACACGATTTGCATGAGGTCGTGACTCAGTTGAATTACCGTAATAATATATTTTATGTACAAATGAAAAAATAAACATAGCACACCGCTTACCTCTCTTCTCTACCATAAAAAACACATATCGTGTATGTACATTGAACGAGTAGTGTTTATAAAAATCGTAGCTTCGTAAAATTTTAGTAACTTCATATCAAATTAATCTATTGAGATATTTTTTAAGATAAGGACCAAGTACCATAAGTATCTAAGAACTAAAACAAAAAAAATGATCAAAAACCATCCAGTAGCTCACACAACGACCAATCTCTTTATCATTTAAAAACTGCACCGGGTGATCTTGCAACGTGACATGCCTATGTACGCCATTATGGTGGAAGTTATACCCAGCGTACAGTGGTTGTTATCCATCAGTTACATTCACACCATATCTTAGCTCCTATCCTTACTTCCGTATATCATTAGCCACTTACAGTATATAAAATTAGCTAAGTGGTCGACCCACGACACATTGTGCACCAGCTGTACACTCCGCAGTTTGTGGTGCGTACATATAAAATTGTAATAACTGCCGGGCCTTTATATTACTATCTCAGCTATATTTCTGCAGTCGATTCTGATGCTGGAATTTAAAATCACCTCGATTGATGTATCGGAAACCGCCTCTGTAATTTAACTCATCAACGACGCTATCGGGGTGGTCGCGGAGACCTCTCTGCAAGACGTTTATGTGTGATTCTAAACCAGCTAAGCAAATAAAAAAGAAGTGCCTGAATCTATTTTAGAAAGAATGTAATAATTGTTATTTATTATTACATCTGGTCGTCGATTGTTTCAAATTCGATTATAATTTTTAAAGTGAAATCTTCTTTAGCAGAGTTGAGCGATTTTTAGGCGGAGAAAAACTTATGGATTCCCGTCACTGATGACCTCGACATGTTTGTAAAGTTTTGCGCTAGCGCCAAACAAGCGGCGCGTAGTATAACAACCTGTGTACATGTAATATTCATAATTTGTATGAAGCTTGGGCAGCTCCTCATATGTTTGATTATTTAATAAAATATATAAAAATGATTAATATTTATTGCTCAGAGAGCCATTACATGTGAAAACCAAACGAATGGTAAGTTTAAGAATTATTAATTTTAAATAATCCAGATTATACAAAATCGACTTGAAGATTTTAAAAAAAAACACAGTCATTCCATTGGCTTATGACTGTCACGATTTTTTTTAAAGTTGCAACATTATTGACATTCTCTTGCCAAAAAGGGGACTTATAATTATTGCATATAAAAATTAAAATCTATTTTCAACTTTTTTAATTGACAGCACTAAAACTCATCATCATCATCAAATAAAGAAAATCGGTTTATAAACGTAAGAGAATAATGTACTAAATTATTTTATCAATGTCTATTTATGTAGACTATTTTAAAATGATTACATTTGAAGTTTATATTGTGTTTAAATAATTTTATATTCTCAATTTTACTATGGGACAATACTGACAATTGCAAATGCCAATATAAATCAACAGAGAATCGTTATTTCGTAAATGATGATTGATATATAACCAGCCTAAGGATGTATCTTAACAACGTGGTAGGTTTGTATTATACGGACGTGCAACTGTACAGAACTTGAACATAATATTGGTTTAGGCGCCATCTAGTACCGGATAGTGGTAGTACGCGATAAAGCCTCCATTACTTTTTTGAATTGGAAAAAAATATTCTTGTAAAATTTGACATGGCACGAATATTACATGCGACCGAATCGTGACTGCTTTGCACTGGATTTACTATCAATTACATTGCAGACACTTGGTTACATTTGTTGCTTATTTTCTTTCACATCTAATCTATCTATTTATTGTCACCCGGAGGTCAACAGTTACGAAATATGGATGCAACAAGCCAAAAGTCGAAGACAACGCGAAGTGTTTTCCACATGTCATTGTGTTATATCATACTAGCTTTCCGTTCGCTTCGCGAAAATACTATTAAGGGTTAATCGAATCCAAAAATTAAGTAATCAAGAACCATCTAGGAAAATATCCGCAACGAATATTCATAGCCCAAAGCCGATACGATGAGTGGTTTTGGCATGATTGAGCCTCAAAGGAACTTCGAAGGTTAGAAAAAAGCTAATCTCAAATATGCAGCAAACCAAGATGTGTATAATTTAAACAATTTCAAGATAAAGTACCGTAAAGAGCAGTCAAATTGTCAATTACATGATAGCATTTGAGATGCAAAGGGAAAACGATGGACATTTTGAGAATATCCAAGACTTTCCATTTTTAGACGCTTATGGATTACTTACAATAGTCGGAATGATAATGTGTCATATGTCACTTTTTTTCCCGCGCCTCGATGACTCATCTATGGTTTATTTAACAAGCTTTTCGGGAGATCTGTAAAAAAAAATAAGAATAGTCAAGAGATATCTTCAGTGTTCTGACGACTTTTATTTTTATAAAGGTTAAGTATGTCCAAAAAAATGTATTCCTTCAATGTCAATCGAAATGTGAATAGACCGATTTTTATTATTTTTGTTTTATTCTGGATCTTCTTTGAACAAACAAAAAAAAACTTGTCAAAAACAAGTTTATTGTACGAGGATTCCGGTCCCTTAATATATCAGTTTTCCATTATATTTATTACCGTAAAAATTATATATATTCCGAGAAAATATACACCATTTATACATTACGGCTTAAAATACATAGGTACTCCTTTTAAATGTAGAACCGACAGCCGTGGCCTTAGCAAAAGAGTTCTCTTCCTTATCTGAAAAACGGAACTCTAAAAAATTTACGAAGAAGTTTTATATATCTAAATATTAATTGCATATTTATTAATAATAAAATTAATTTATTCCAACGCTTTTACATAATTGCAGATTATTCTCCCAAAAACGATACTTAGTTACAAAGTCATTGTACTAATTATTATGTTTAATGTCCTAACAGAAAAAAAAACCGGCATTATATTTATATTTTATAAAATTAAAGAATTATACAATGAAAACTAGACAATAATTAAATATTTAAATTTTGATTGTATAAAAACTACATAATGCGCCATCTGTAGGATCAATCTTATACTTAAATGATATAATACGGAGTAAAGTGCCGTCATATGCTCATTTTATCTCGATTTCGATCAGAATAATCTAGAATTACTAATAATATAAAGCTTAAAGGCTATTATTTATTCTTATAGGCAACTAACTGCCCGCCCCGGCTTCGCACGGCTGTTAAAAAGAAAGAAAATGAGACCAAATCTTCAATTAACAGTACCAAGCCATAAAAATAAATAAAACAGCGATTAAATGATGTCTACCATATTTTATAGCAATGTTTTGTAATGCATAATATTTTTAGTAATTTTTTCCAGAGAAAAAATAAATAATATAACGTTCTAGAACTTTTTTTTGTAAAAATAATGAAAAGAGTTAAATAAAATAAAATAACCTAAGAAGCTAAACAACTGACTTTCGATACGTCAATGCTGTCAATATTTTCGTTGGTCTCCATATTGTCTTCTGTCTCGCTCACTTTTTTATATAGAAGATTTTTTAACGCCAATGTTGGACACATTTCCCTATAGTTTTTAAAAGCGTTTTATTTCATGCAAACGATGTCTTGGCAATTATAAATACAGTAAAAAAGCACGAGCGAGCCAAATAGATGAAGCCGTTCTGAAATGATTCGCGCACCACACATATTTTGCAATTGATTTGTATAGATATAGGAATATGACATTCGCCATATTGCTACATTTATGCGCGTTGCGTATTGAGGAGATCTGTATCCGACGGAATCATTACTACCGTCAATCCTGTGTTGGTGGACTTCTTTTAATTACATTGTTCACCGTTAAGTACAGTACCTACTGTCATTCTGTCGTTCTATTAAGAAAAAAGTGTGTGTGTGCTTAAGACCACACGATAGAAGTGAATATTTCTAATTGGAACGATGCACCCCTTGTCAGACAGTAAACGTGGTTTATAAAGAGTGGAGCTGATTATTTACGATTCTGTGCGTTACCTACCTGAGCGTCACGGTTCATTTTCGCTCATAGTGTAACGCGTCTAAAGACGTTTTCGCTTCAGAAAATTAACCTGTGCTTACAATAAATTCGGGTTCCCACTGATGACTTATTGAAGACTACTATTTCACACCAAAAGAATTTCTCACAACATTTTTAAACAAATATAGTTCAGAAATAGACAAAGGCTGTAATCAATAAAAATGTTGTTTAAATTCTCCAAAATATACGTACGATATACAACAAGTATCAATTGAATTTGGAATATACTATCATTTAAGAGTTATTTCTGTGTACACAACATAAATATTTAGAGTTACGCTGTGATATTAATGTATAATGGTATTAATATTCAAAAAATTACAATTGCAGACGAAGTCACGATTCGCTATTAGTCTTAAATTATATTGCACGTATGAATTCGGTTACACTGATTCTAATGCATATTTGCCGTCATGGTGTTTCCATTTTTTTATTTAATTTAAATTAGCTTGTGTCAATCTATAGTGCGGGTTAAAATACCATATTAATTACTCGAAAATACAATTTAATTCTAACCGCGCCATTTAATCCAATTTTTAGTTCCATTTACGTCAATGAAGTATGATGACATTTACGCGCTATTCCAAAACAAACATAAACCGCGTCATTCATAAAGCGAACGGTGGTCATTCTCCTGTGACGGTAGCCGTCCGGAGCGTGGGAACCGGCAAGGCCATCCGAACCTTCAACACTTCCATTCATGATATATTTGACTGTTTAGGAGAGTAAAATGTGTTTTTCGTCACATCTTTTCACGTGTTTATGGCAAACGGTCAAGGTGGTTGACCATTTGATTGAAGCCGGACGGTTTCCCAGACGTTATATTTACGTCAAGAGTTCACAGTTTTACATAGACGCCGTTGAATATTCATAAGAGCAGTAAATACGTTAATGCCTTTTACTTGTAACATTTTCGTCTTCTGCAAATGTGAAATTGCGGGCAAAAAGTTACCGTCCAGTTCATAAGGCGCTGAATTTCCTCACATTACATATCACGAGTAATAAAAAAAAACCATCGTTAGTTCTAGATAATCGCTTATTATACAGGAGAAATACTGTATATTAACAAAATCTTCAATATTCAAACGCGTCTAATTTACACGTGTATTGAGTGAATATTCTAAAGAACAGTTACGTAATGTATTGTTCCAAAGGGATAAAAAAAGTGTGTGTATGCTTATGACCACATGAAAGAAGTGAAAACTTCGTTATAATAACTACAGAAAAAGCCAAGTACAAGAAAGGTCACCCAACTAAGTACTAACCGCGCCCAACGTCATTTCACTTCGGTGATCGGACGAGAACCGGTGTTTCCAACGCTCTACCCGACACAGTGTTTACCCCCACTACTTTTATCGCCACCGTACAAAAAAGTTGCGGATCAGAATTTCAAAACCATCCCATGAGAAGTTTAATTAAATAAGATATTATTCTGCTATTGATTATCTGTTGTCAGTTACTATTATCGACAATGCTCGGCCGTTGCTATCGTAACGTGTATTAGACAAAGTATAAAAGTAGTCAAAAGTGTAAAAGGAAAACTAGAATTCGAAATCACCATACAAACAGCGAATATTCATTTATTTGTGTTATTGTTACAATTTTCAATACGATACAAAACAGTAAACTAACCAACAACAATACAACTGACAACTGTTTATAAGAAAAAATATTTTAGAAGTTTTTTTCTTTTCTGCTTTTTTTTTTTTTTTTTTATATTATAGGGGACAAACGAACAGGTGGGTCACCTGATGCTAAGTGATCACCGCCGTCCATAGACACTGGCAACACCAGGGGAATTGCAAGTGCGTTGCCGGCCTTTTAAATACGTGGGCCTCCGGCGCTCTCACTGACCGAACGAAACGCAACAGTGCAAGCACTGTTACTTCACGACGGTTTTCTGTGAGAGGGTGGTACTACCCCGGGCGAGCCGACCCATTCATGCTGAAACCAGTAATAGCTTCATCGTAGCTCTACCACTTCTGCTTTACATATGTTGATTGCGAAATATTTTCCTAGACTTCTTATACGAAATATTTTATATGAGAAGTAATAATGAAAAAAAATCAATGGTTTTTGGGATCCTATTATCGATTTCACTGAAATTACTACCATTTTACTAAGGCAAGATCGGAAACATTTCTGACATACGAAATAGTTGTAAGGAGAATTGATTGTCAAAATTATGAAGCAATATTTCCTATCTCCCGAAGCATTGTAAAAGATTTTTGGCTACCAGCGTAACAGACTTAGCGTATCAATTACTTGATTCATATTAGGTATTTTTCAGTTATCTTTTGCGGCCATGACCGATTCATGAGGACAAAAGCAAAACATTGATTATTCTCGAGTATTATTCTATCGGGCATTTACTATCGATGGAATCCGAACTGCTGGATTTTTAGAGGATACTCTGACATCTATTATCGACGGAGTAAGAGGACGTAGTGTAACACCTCGCCGCATTGAAAAATCCATCCTGTTAAAAATAGTCGAGACATCTCGAGCGGAAACCGAAGCGGTGCGGCACGGCAGGTGAGCCGACCTGGCACCAGCCCAACTGACTCACATGCGCCCGATGTCGATTACGAGGGCCCGTGAGACGATTGACAGTCCACTGCATATAGCGTGTCAGATTTGAGAATAGTGGGCGTGGTACGTATACACTGTATATATGTCTTTTAGTATATTGTGAATACATATATTGCAGAGTGTAAATATTTGTACGGCAAAATTAATCTTACCTAAAGTATTCAGCTTCATACTTATAATACGTTCCACTGCCAGACTAAAGACCTCTTAGGGATGGTACCACCATCGCCACACCAGCTCGTGATGTACCTATTTCAAACTCTGAGACATCCACAATTATATATTTTTCTAAACACACTACAAAAACATTTCTTAGGATCACGTTTCTTCACGATGTTTTCCTTCACCGTCAGCCGATAGTCTTACCATATTTTCCATTGATCAAGCTACTCGACCAGTACGACTTATTATATGACGCCCAAGAGAAAAATAAATACACTATGAGTTTTTTTTTATTTCCATATACGCGCCGCAATATGGTGTACCAAAAAACTCACAACCTACAAAATTGGTGTCCGTACAGTAGTCGGGTTGATTTCCTAAACGGCTGAACCAATTTGGACAATATTGTCACTGGCTGAAGGAAGACTTATAAACATTTAATTATTACAATTTAATTGCATTTAATAATTACAAAAATAAAAGACAGTATGTAACCTTTTGACTATTCTGAATATAGTTGCGTAAAACACAAAATTAGCTATATAAATGCCAATTTTAGATTCCTACACTAATATTGTAACTTTGTTTTATATTAAACTTATGACTATATAACATGCCAGCCCGAACTCGCGGCTATATTCACCGAACGACCGAAAATACTGACTACGACTGTATATCAAAATGTCACATACGCTACAATTTATAAAGGTATTATTGAAGTTATACTTCTTTTGGCGCGTTAGGGGAAATAGATGAGAGTAAATTTTTACGATGCACGCGAACACCGTCACGAAAAACCGACACCATGAAGTTAGCTATAGTAGTCAACATTTTAGTTTTTTTACAACAGATGTCGCTAAATTTATTCAAAAAAAGTTACCAACAAAGTAAAAGTAAGGACATCTACGTATGATTGCGTGAGAACTCACAACTGTATTCACGATATATATTTCTTCTATTGTTAGTGTCGTTTTTTCTGCAATCGTAGAATAAAACGAAAGATAAAATGTTTAAAAAGATTTTTATCTTGTTACGCCAAAGAAGTATAACTTCTAACGCGTGTTGGAAATGCGCTAATTGGAAAAAATCCTGCCAACTGAGAGGAATTTCGACGTGCGTTGCATAAACCCTTGTAATTACACGAAGATAACAACGTATGATGTCATCGTTGGTAAAAATACAAAACAGACGAAGTCGGAGGCAACTGCAAGTAAGAACATATACGAGTATATAAAGAGAAGTTATCGATGAGAAGGTGAAGCATAAGGTACTAATACACACGCGCCCGGAATAAACTGTTGTAAGATATTTACAGCAGTTGAAGGCGATCACTAGAAAATGACCTTAACGCCTTGCGGACGAAAGGTGCGTAGTTTTTGGAACAACCTGTCCGTGAAGAAATAAAAATAGCAGATTACTGGAAACGTACTATAATCTACGATATTGATCTAGCCTTTGAAGCCATAGCACAGTAGCGGAGTAGCGTCCATATCCATTTATACCTTAAGTACGTACACTATTGATGCAGCCTGTTGGAAATATAGCAATTGTACCAAAGCTTCTTTTTTCTTTTAAATGTGAGTTTGATTATGTATACAAATAATTTAAACCTTCTTTTAGATTATAAGCACCTTTATTCAAACAAGTGACTGGGTCACGCAGCTTTATTCGCGTTTAATATCTAAAATGTCGAATTAATGTCAACGTGCAGCATCCATTACATGAGTGAACCACACGGCATTATACCTCAATGACAGAGACTTACATAGTTTGGCTCCACTCGGTAATCGTCGGGGAACAAATTCACCCTCGGCTGGTCATTCTCTGCGCTCTACCACGTGGCCCACCCGCACTAATTCTTCGTTCTCATTTTGCGTACCTATTTTCTAATCTACACTGTACATGGCAATTGCTCCCCTTCTAAGGCTCATTCAATTTATGGTATGGGGCCTCGCGAATCATTAAAGGCTAAGTTCCAGGAGTTAGGACTCTGCCCTCCCAATACATACCTGAAAATCTAATGTACATCCGGAAAAACTTAGATAAGCTAGATTTCGTAAAGGACCGACATAATCTAAATACAAGAAATAATAACAAATTGGTCATTCCATGTTTTAGGCTCACTAGGACCGGTAACAGTTTTTTAGGTAATAGTGTTAGGTTTTATAACAAAATTCCAAAACACGTTACCGATTTGCCGGATACTAAGTTCAAGCACCATGTCAAGCAGGTTTTAATGTCTAAAGGCTATTACAGGGTGGATCAATATGTGAACGGTGCTGACGTCTGGAAATGATGCCCTCTCTGTGCCGCCACCAAAACCGAAAGTTCATTGTTAATAACTATATTTAAAAAATATGAGTTATAATATGTTTAATGAAAAGATAAGCCAGATCGAGTTTCTTGCCGGTTCTTCTCGATGGGTTGTTTGTCCGAACCGCTGGTAACTTCTTCTTCTCAGGGCCTAAACTGAATAAAGTATTTTTGATTTTGTACATGTTGGATATCCTATAACATTCAACTTTCATAGATTAAGACCTCCGAACAAATAGTCTCTTAAACATTTCTAACATTATCTTAAATAAATACTGTAATTGATTTTTACACATTTATTTTTATTTCATACCCATTTTGTTAGCACAATTTAATGCAGTACACAACAGCGCGGGCCCCCTTTTATAGCCGAAGGGATAGTAAATGTGGCCTATAAAACACTACGGGGACGTTAGTTTAAGTATTTTGTTCGCATAGTGCGACGTGACAATTAAACTGTTAGAGATAAATATTGGTCATTCAACATATACTCCTGATTAAATTTTTGAAGTTATATTCTTTTAGGCGCGCTTCTAATTTTCGACTCGGTTCAAAACGGTTAAAATTTGTAAATAAATTTTTATTCTATGTGCACGGCGGTGAAGAAGTATACTTCTGATTTGTGCAAATACAATCTTTTTACTATTGTCACATAATGCCAAATGATAAAAAGTTGTGGATTTAGATTGTCGTAGCGAAACAAACTGTATCTACTACCGACTCCTGCGCAGTCTCTTCTTATATAATAGTGACGTTACCCATTCAGGTTCAACCCGCCCACGCCTCTCATTCATAAAGCCAATAATCGAATACTTGAAATCTTTTCACGTTGGCTTTTTGTATAACAAGATAAATTATTATAATGGTACGTAAAATTATGTTTGGAGTAATACATTAATAAATTCATATATATTCACCTACCACATATATATCGTGTTTTTTCCTGAATAAATATATACACATAAAAATGGATATCGGTATATATACACGAGATTGATAAACTACTATACATCTAAGTTCGATTTCATGCTATCCATTTTCCTATAACTAAAATTTACTCTGGAAAACCTACCAAGCATGACAAGTATTGCTGGGGATTTTAAACGTTGGGCTATAGCTGATGATAGGACATGTGTATAGGTAGTAGGTCTTGGCGAAATAGACCTATTGTAACTCCGGCCATAATATGCTTAGACGTATCACCTGTTGCCCATATGATTGTAGATGGCGCCCGTATCAGGGTGGGGACCCGGATGAAGTATCTGGGCCTGACCCTGGACCGGCGCTGGCGGTTCGAGCCCCATTTCGAGGGGCTCGGACCGCGTATAGCAGGAGCGGCGGCGGCGTTCGGCCGGTTGCTCCCCAATATCGGGGGGCCAAGCGCCGGGTGCCGCCAAATCTATATGGGAGTCGTGCGGGCGATGGCCGTCTACGGGGCTCCGGTGTGGTCTGATGCCACAAAAAAAAAAGACGTATCTCGTTCCGGGATAAGCTTACATATGTCCAGTAAAAAAGCAGAACGATAGCGATCTCTATCTAACCTGATCGTTACCATTAAACATATCGTGATAATTCAGTAACAGTAACTTTCTTCTACTTTATTGCGTTTCGGGATTAATCAGGTTTTACAATAGCCAAAGATTTAATGGACAATATTACAGTGAAGTCTGCCGATGGACGTAGATCTTTCACTGGTCTTGTGGTGTATATGCCAGTAGGTACAATTCCGCTAATTTATTGCATCTCAATAAAAACAAGACCTTCAGTTTGGTTTGCCAACTGTTTGTGTATAGCACCCCGATGCATCCGGATATAACCGTGGTCCTCATAAATTAGTGTGATATATTTTTTTTTCCAAAACAAAGCTCATCTGTTATGTCATAAACATGCAGACAACCGTAATTAACATTTCCTATAACAAGTTTCTATAAAAAATATCCTCGTCTCGATTCGAAAACGATATAAATATACGGCTAACACCACTTTCGCAACGGACATCTAATCCGGCGACCAGACTTCCTAAACATATAGCGTTTGATATATTGACGCTAGTTTTTCATAAATTAAATTTGGTCAGTATTCGTATCCAGTCGAGAAGCGATGACCAAACCTTAGATAATAACGTTGCATTCGGGGTCTTCACATATGTAACTCGTCACCCGGGATAATAAGGCCGTTGGCCTAATGAAAGCGATTTATTTTTAGTCCGCCGACTTTTGCTGGCGAGTCGTTTTTAAGTTTTTGTGAGTGGAGGAAAACGAGACTAACTTCAGCCCATTGGCAACAATCTATCCATATTTGAGGAAGAAAGTAAAATAAGCTATTAATTTATCACACAGACTATACATTCAAATTATACAAAACACATGATAATAATCAACAATTTGTCAAATATATTGCCAAGATATGTGTATGGGAAATAGGCCTTAAGTCAACATACGTCCCTGAGGGAATACGAGTCTTTCAATATAGATTAATTATCCCTAAAAAAAAAAATAAGAAATTCATACGTTTAAATATAAATATATACCTTTCCCCTCATCTGAATTGTGCTGCTGTCCCTCACTTGGAACTCTCAACAGACCTCATATCAAATTAACCTTATTGAAGTACTCTACTTAGCCTAATCAAATTGCCATTTGAACTCGCTCTGTACAAAGAGATGATTGCTGAGCTTTCGAAACTTAGTAATATAAAACTAAATAATAATGTATGCCCTAGAATTTAGATTAGCGTTTGAAAATTATGTGACATAATGTTAATCTCAGAATGAACTACCACGCTTAGCCTTGAAAGTTAAAGAAACACCTATGGATGCTTTGGTGATATGTTATCAAATTGAGTATTGTAGACGTCACTGAGACGTTATCCCTACAAACATATAAGTTATTTATGTTATCCGTATACAGGTAGTCCAGCTCGTGTCGAGCCAATGCAGTCGGTGGAGACTGCACGAGGGACCCGGGCGCGGCTCGAATGCAAAGCCAGCGCCCGGCCGCCGCCCCGCATCACCTGGTACAAGGACGGCAGGCCCGTCGCGGATATCGCGTTAAGGCGATTCCGGGTGCAAAATTACAGGTAACATATATTTTAACCTCTGTAACTACCATAAAATCCTGTCGTAATATTATAAATGGTTTCTGGTTGAATGTCTGTTACTCTTTCACCCGAAAAATGTATAACAGATTTTACTACATTTTTACAGTGGTATATGAGAACTATACATAAGTTAAAGGTAGTTTATAAGGGTATTGTTGATTATGGCCAAAATATAGCGATTAATCTATATAAGTATACTTGTATAGATATCTTTCGGCGTAGACCGTTGGAGTGTTACTTATACCAGAATAATGTATACGTTTAAGACAAACGCAGACGTAGTCGCGAACGTCCTACTAGTTCACACTATTAAAACTATGTATCAAAGCTAATAATTTAACATAATTAATAAAAGAATAATTCTAATAAAAAGTCGCTAAATTTCATAACCACAATACACAATACCGTTGCTAACATACAGGGCATAGTTTCTTCCAATAATTCATGATGTACTGATATGAAATTTACGTGAAACCGTATTTTTTGTACAAACTTAACTTTATATTCTGTTTTCAAGACTGTAAATTAGCTCGATAAATATTAATATAATTCAAATGAATACATACACCAACAATATAATTAAGCAGACAACTTTTCATTCAAGGATAATAATATTTTAATACCGCTTAATTTCGTGTTTTTGAATACTAACTGTAACATTTATTCTGTTACCAAAGAATTATTTTATTTTTGTATTTTATTTTTGGCAACCGATCGTTTTACATTATTACTGCCGTCGTGTAATAATATTGCAAGTGTCTTATGATAATTAAAATGTTCTAAAAATATGGTCTGCGCCCTTGTTAGAACTTTCCATGGAGTTTTTATGGCATCTCGGAATTCATGCTCCGTGATATTATTTCACATAGACTTCATTTGTGCGAGATAACCGAACTATATTACGTCAAATACCGACAGTAATAGAAGATACAGAGCCAAATAACACAGTATTATGAATAACACATAAAATCGACCACATGATAGACGATAGATGAAGATCCTTTGATGTCCTGCTCGATTATCGATACTAATTCATTCGTTTGTTATTATACTACTTACACTAAAATGTTATTAAATCTATATCTACCGACATATGTTACAGTATTATTGAGAATATTTGTTTTAAAAGTTGACTCACATATAACTGAGAGCATAATTCAATTTTTTTTTTAATTTTTCCTAAAAAATTTTTTCATTTCTAATAACTTTTTTTACTGAACCATGAATTTTACAATTTATCTATTGGATTTATTATTTTATGTAGGGTAGACAAAAAATTATGCATGTAAATATTTGTAGCAGTACAATGGCGTAATTTTAATATCGTAATAATAGAATAATGAACGAACAATTAAAAACCGGTTATTATCGAGTTACGAAACGTGAGAGGTCGATAGTGTATACAATAGATAACTTCATGAACGACAGAACTACATAGGTTACAACGATAAAGCAATTATTTGTGTGAACATTACTATCGAGAAGATTTACGTTACGTTTACTTCCCCTCTCAAACGCATGCATACTACACCGCTTACCCCAATTCACATGTAGCTATATGCCTCTAAAATGCCATCTTTACGCAGACTGGGTGAAATGTAATAATTTATTTTTATTAGATATATATATGTCAATCGAACAATTGAAAAATCTTTTGTATCAATGAAAGCCTTATATATATGCAAATATGTTTGTCTTATTCACGCATTTTATTATTACCCTCTTCAAACCAGTCTAAGGCTCTACAGACACATAGCGGAACACATTTTAGATTATGGGCTAAGTGTGTAAGGAATAATTAAAAAAAAAAATTGATCACAATCTATTCTGTATTTATTGCCTGATGCGCGCACAACGCCAGACCTCTGTCATTTTATTTATGCAGATCAACACAAATAAAACTAGATCGAACGATTAATCAGCAAACAAATGTAGGTCCAAGGACAGTTTACAGTCCGATGCAGTAATTGATTAGTAACGATTGATGAGACGAACCGTTCGACTCGGCTCCGTTGATCTTCATCTTAAACTAGTTCACATTTGTGTACGGATAGTTTAGTCGGACCGTAACAATGAACGTATGGGACTGGCTACATATGGTCCGGTCATCATACTTTTTAATAGGGTTGTTAGCATCATATTGTTTCTCGAGCTCGACGGAATCACGTCACTTCATCTGGTGATAATCATTTTTTTACTACTCATGGTTGTTCTAGTCTGTACAAATACCATGCTGGGTATGTTCTACTTACCTGTAAGGCGTTGCAATAACCATATTTTTCATATGTTTAATGAGGACATACTCCAGTCTAGAATAAATGCGCCCGAAGATCTCTCGTTTTTATTTCAGCAACTTTTAATTTAACTACAATGCCAAGTATTATTAAGTGACAATGTAAAATGTCGCTTGTAGTAGGTAAGTACAAGCGACAAATTCTTAATTTAAAAACAATAAGCAGTAATGTCACGATGCATTTGCAGAAAGAAAAAAAAAGAAAGGATTGGACTAGAATTTATGGAAATGTTTTATTATGACCGTTTCAAGCAAATCTTAGGATTAAAGTAGAAATACACATAGACACATGATAGAAGTGAAAGTGTTGTATTACAGGGAAAAATACAACAAAACCCGTTCAAGTTCTGACTGCGCCCGACGTTATTAACTTCGGTGATCGGACGAGAATCGGTGTTTTCTACACTACCCGACACAGTGTTTACACAAAAACGTTGCCGATAAAAAATTTCAAAGCCCCTCACATAAGAAATATCACTGCAAAAACTGAAACCAT
Source organism: Antheraea assamensis (assembly GCA_035772565.1). NCBI lineage: Eukaryota > Metazoa > Arthropoda > Insecta > Lepidoptera > Saturniidae > Antheraea > Antheraea assamensis. The sequence continues at coordinate 5,881,273 of JAQQSE010000009.1, forward strand.
GAGCGTAAATCGCGCATTACATTAATAATCAATTGCGAAATCATGTGGCAACCCTACAAAACTACCCGCGCTCAATTAGCCCGACCATATTACGAGCACTAATCGTGGGTGCAGACAAACAGGCTGTCATTGACCGGGCTCACTATCACCGAGAGTCGCCAGGCGAGAACGACCCCTATTCCTTCACGTTAAAGACGTCAGAACAATCGTAGCAATGAGAGACAATTGTGATAAGTAATTACGTTGAAGATGGCAATTTCACCGATCGTTAAGCACGGTTCAGTGTTGCTCGTGTAAAATAGTTTTTGCCTAACTTTTGCAGGCTTTTTTTTTTCGTTTAACCATTTTAGTATTATAAAATGGTAATTAATTAGTCGAGGTTTTTTTTTTGTACGAAATCATTTAAATTAATTAATATGTTTCTAGCAATCGTACCGAGACATGTACAACTCGGGGATTTGCATCGAAATTACTAATAACACTAACGAACATACACACATGTTTGTTTTTCGTAGTAGGTAAATTTACCAAAGTAGCTCGTATCAACCATTCAGACTATATTGTTCATAAAAAACTTAAGGAAGTTACAGCACAATATTATACTTGCAATCTATTTGTATGCATAAAATTCTGGTGTACGTGTGTTTGAAATTCTTCTCCTCCTGAATTAACCGGATGAAGGATTAATCAATATTGAATTTTTTTTTATACTTATGAGACCATCTGGATTGTTCTGTTGCCGAGATATAATTTTTTTTTGTTCATTTTAAATAACCTCTCATTTATTTCAAATTCATGATTTATCAACTAATAAAAAATTCAGAACGTCTACGAATCGGATTCGCGTGTAGTCATATAGAAGCTTCTTTTAGCAAGATTGTATAACAAATGAAAGGCCTTATATTCGAATTTATTACACCGACCACAACTTCTACACCGAAACACTGTCCAACGCATCATGAAATTTTTGATTATACACGTTTAATATCCTCCATTTATTACATCAAACTAGTTTTTTTTACTTTGTATGTTTGAATGGATTTCAAACTTTGATGGTACATTCATTCTAACATCCGCTATAATAACAAAACTGCAGTAAGTAATATTTAAAAAAAATATACCCAACATAGTTTTAAAACTATATCGTATACAGGCCCAGAATCTATTCCATAAGTCATAACCTAGATTTATAATGTCCTTACACCTGCAAAACTACTTTTCACATTACCTTTCTTTCATGACTCTGTTTTGACAAATGAATAGACATCTGAGGTTAATCACTTCCAGTTCCAGTAGCTTCAATTTGTGATAATCCTCTTGTATGTTAACATCTAGCATATTTACGCTAGCGATGTCACTAATTTCAGAAGGCGCTCGGTTTTAGTAATAAGACATGCGAGAAACGAAGACTCAGCAACGTACGAGTGCAGGGCGCAGGGAGCTGTAGGACCTCCTGCCATCGCCACGGCGAACATAACTGTCGTATCACCGGTCACAATGCCGCCTGATACTGGTAAGCCCTTACATCCTTACTACTAATAGGACAATAGAAATAAAAATTTACAACGCATGTATTAAAAATGTGGCAATAAGTATTTGCATCAAATAATATCTTAAGCCTGAAAGTTCGAACTAATGTGAGTATTGCCCATTTCTTTTATTGTCTATACATTTTATCGTTTGACCACAATCTCGCGTGATACTAAATAGCACAAGATCTAAACTAAATATAAAGAGAACTGGTTCTCGAATGCATGTGCCGAAATACACTTTACAAGTGCTTGGCCACAGATTTTCAACTTGAGGTTCGTATAGGCTTGGCGGACGTTAGAAAAAGTTCTACAACCATACTTATAGTTTCGGGAGCGAAGCCAAACCAAATATCACGGAGTCGTTATTTGCTTCAATATTAAATATCTAAGATATTATACCAAGTAAATAGGTTCTCATTATATACGGTGTACATTATAGCATCACTAGAAACATTTTACTTTAAAAAAAAATAGTTATTCTATTTACAATTATTGATTCAAAACTCAACATTATTAGATGTCTACAAAAAGTGATGCCACCGTCTATGACAAATGAACCGGTATCATACACCGTTTGTAATTGGAATTATTAAAAAAAAATATCGATTAATATTATTGATACCGTAGGTACCTACGTATATCATTGTCTGATACAATACCGTAGAACGCACTGAGAACGCGGCCGCTTCTACGAACTTGTAAACAATGCTGGAATTCAAACAAATGAGGTGATCGATTACATCTAAACATTGCCTCTAAATAGGAGTTAATTGGACTCTATTATGATGCGAGTGTGATATTTATGAAAAAGACAAACAATTTTGCATTTACAACCATAGACCATGACGTATGTCTATAGTTATCTATGCTTGTATACATATATCTATACTTCTATGCCGATATGATGAAAGTTAAATTATCCCTGAGTGCTTTAAAGTTTTATATTTTAATTAAAATATACAATGTATCGAGCGGTCTTATATAAATTTAGACAACGTGTAATGTACGTAAGCACCCTCATGAAAATATTGAATGAAATGAGCTGCTCAGTACGACGATGTACTCAGAAAAATGATACGCTCAGTGGGTTAAGTTTCTCCAATGCGGACGAGTGTACTGCCGTAGTTACGATGTTGAAAATGCGAATCAAGGATATGAAGAGTCCGAAACTACGATTTATACATAAGTTCCATAGAATGTATTTACCGAATTCCTAACAACTGAGGCAGGAAACTAATCAAGAAGAAGTTAATATATAAACTAAAGAGTTTAGAATTGCGCATTCCTATCGATGGAATCTGTGTTTCAACGACCACCGCTGTTCTTTTGTATTGCAATCTTACTTAGCGTCAACTGAAGAATGCATTTTTCCGCATTGCAAATTATATATTAAAGGAGCATGCGTCTTCTCACAGTTGTACCTATATAACGTAATGTTAAAGTTAATATTTTTGTATTGCAGCTTCAATGGGGTCGCCGTGTCCTTTGCCAGATCCCTCGTCTTACTGCCTCAACGGTGGTACTTGCCTGTTCTTTGAAATTGTTCAGGAACAAGCTTGCAGGTACGTATACGTTGAATTTTCATTAACATTTTTATACGTTTCACAAAGATCGAAAGGTGGGGTGATAGCAAATATCTAATTTCTATGCGTACTCTGATGAATTAATTGCTCAGTGAAATGAGTCGCCCAACAAAAGCCAGCTAATCGAATTCATATAGGGTAGGTTTTAGTAGGATAGATAACAAAAGAATTACCATATCATTATAATTTGTAGTGTATAACATTTATATTACCAGATCTTGTTTCGTAAAGGTATAGTAAGCTTAATAATATTTATGTTTATAAGTTGCTGGTGGCTGAAATTTCATGCTGTAGAACTTCATAACATATGAACGTATGACGCGTATTAGAACAGATAATTTACTCCTATTGGTCCATTTGTTCTCAATCAACTACGTTTGGTCATATAGACCAGGTTTTTATTAATTAATTTTTTTAAAACTAATATCATACGTGCTATTTGAAAAATCAGGTGTATAGAAAACGCTGACGAATTATTAATATCAGAAATAAGTAAATATAGTATGGATATTAACAACACTATGCTTCTTTTACAGATGCCCAGACGGATTTACGGGGCAGCGCTGCGAGACAAAGGATGTCCCGAATAGAAGTAGTATGTCCCATTCGTACACGTGTAAACTGGGCCTCTCGATCACGTACTACTGTTAGCGACGCGTAACCCACCTTGTTCCAATTTTAAAATTTAACACGCGACTTTCGAACGCACGCTGGCCTGTGGATTGTGGAAATGCATTTTTCACATTTTTACGATTATTACGCTGCGGTTCGAGCATTTGTTGTACAATTTTTTTGGTTTTATTGACTGTTTCCATAGAAGTGTTCCCGTTTGTTTATATTCCGTTAGTATTTACTTTGCGGCGAGAAGTTAAATTTTAATGTGTGTTCTTTAGTGATGAATTGATCTTCACAATCTACCCAGTGGTTACGAATGTGGCAATTCTTATGAAAGATCGTCGACTATGGCAACACTGAATTTGTTGCATTTATAAGGCACGATGCCTGACTTGCCTATGGCCTAGGACTTAATTCAGGTTAAACGAATGATCATTGTAAATATATATAAATATAGTTTTGAATCCTACGTTTCTCTGACGATGAGAAAAGTTAGTGATTTTAATATATACACTTCTTTTTGTTATTCTCCTCTTCGAGCCTCTTATAGTATTTTTATTGCGAATCAAGTAACGTTTTTACGAAGCTTTAAATTATTTAAAATTATATTTATTAAACACGCCCCAGTTAACGCTAATACGTCGAAAATTCCAGTACCATTACCTATTATGTAACTTTTCGAATGTTAATTTTCATAACGTCTTAATTTAAATTAAAAAAAAATATGTTTTATTTAAATTTATGAAATAATTTTATAATAAAAGTTGCATAAAGTTATACTCGACAGATAATTTATCGAACTGAATTATTTTCTCTTCCAATATATAAAGTTGTACATATTTTAAACATATTTGTAATATTGCGATTTATATTGTATTGTTTAGGGTTTGATCAATAGTAATATTTGATATTCTGATAAAGAGACTTGCAAGTTGTGTACATATCTATTAGGGTAAGGGGTTTTTTTTTCATTATTTAAACAATATTAATACAATCAAAATTAACTTAAAAAGCTTATATATGCGGTAATGAGTTTATTAAAAACATGACATGTTTCATAGTACCTCGCATACAAAACTGATCTACTCATGTATTCCATTGAAATATACTTTCATATATTGTTATTCATTACAAACGATAGTAAATATTTATAACTCTACCGATTTCTAGGTAATATTAAAATCTGTCCGATACGCACCACCTAGTCATAACGCAGTTTTAATTATTAGCTAGGTAGATCTAAATAAATTAATTTATAAAATATATAATTTGCTGAGAGTGTGGCTCTATGACGGATGGTTGTGGATATAGCAATATAATTTGCCTTAGTTGTAAGAGTAATTTTATTCATCAATAACGTGGCTGTAGAAGACCTTAGGCCGCTATTTACAGAATACGAATCAAATATGGCGTCGTCTGTTTTCACTGGAAAATAAGAACTCTTTTGCATTGAACACTCTTATGCACTGTAAACAAAAATCTCACGATATTTTATTTTTGTCGCTCTCCTGTAAATCATTTAAAAAATTTGTTTTTTGTAATAAGTTCACTACTCGTATGATTTTTTTTTCTTTTGTAAAAAGTATATTTATTTTAACGACGTCTAAGGATTATCCGGTCATTTATGAAATAAGGTGAGACAATGTCATTTAATAAATTCTAACAATAACATAGAAGTACTGCTTTTAAAAATTATTTACATCCTTTTACCACTGCTGCGACGAGTCTTTAAATGTTAATTACATTAAAAAATGTATTACTATAAGATTTTGTAAAATTAAAAACATTTATTAAATGACATTATCAATATCTTTACAAGTTTTGTATTCTCACAACAAATATTACGGCGCGTATTATCGTCTCGAATCGAAGTGTATTTGTTATACCAAAATCAAAATAAAAGAATGAGTGTTGGAATTAACAAAGAAAGGCGACAATTTGTTTTCTTTTTTTTCAATACACTTACACTACCCTTGAATCCTAAAAATCACAATGTGTATGGAATACCCCCCAATATTAAACGGTACGTATATTCGATTTATTTACTGTCGTGCACAAAATTAACACTCCGCACTCATTATTACAAATGGAAACATGTTTTTTTTCTCAAAGCTTCTAGACTTATTTCGACATATTTTCATTTGTATAAATCATATCCCATCTGTGACTAACGCTTTTCCTATCAGCAGTCATTACTAATAAAATTGCATGCTTAATGCATGTTAACTGTTGTAAAGAAGTCTCTTCAATTAATTCCATTATTTGTTGTGAGATAACAATAACTTATATGTACTCGATTAATGCATGCATTTTATCATTTACAATTAAACAAATTTTTAAATATAGCATTTATCGATTGGCTAATTTTCGAAACGATTAGTTAATAAAACACAAGCCAGAGAAATATATTTAAAAGTTTGTACGAACAAATCATTAAGACCGCATCATTTTTAATGTCCATAGACAATTAAAACATATAATTAAAAAGCATTTCCTATTCACAGGCAAAGGCGGTCGTCTGTGGTGACTTAACAGCTCTATCGTGTCGAGGATTGAAACTAGCGTCATCCAGGTGCTGAGCACATGTCGACTGGCGATCGCTATTGTTTATAGCGAAGCTGTCTACAAGAAAGGTCCTTAAATATCAATACGGTACATTAACTAATATGAACCCGGATTCTGTGGTCAAATTATATAAATCATTCCTTTATTTTATGTATTGAATGTAAAATATTGTGGTAATTATTTTTGCTTCATTATTGATGAATTATTATTTAAAAAAAAAACCAACGATTACATTTTAAATCATAAAATTAATCATCACTTATTTATTCTTAAGTAATATAATTCTTCTAACTTTTTAGAAGTCGGCTTCATAAAACATGCATTATATTTGTCAGAACACTATATGAGACGGATATGTCGCTCAAAATTGAGCATGATCAGTACGTACGCACGCAGCAGCTCGTTCCACTGAGCAGGACATTTGTCTGACAATTCCACAAGCATTACCCTAAAAATACATGTTGCAGGCTTTACTGTTCCGTTTATCTTCTCCATCTAATGAGTGAGAGAGACAAAAGAAGCGACTATGGAAACACATTCATAATGTAAATCGATTATCATCAACTAAGTGTATTCTTAAAAATATTTCACGTTTTTCCAAAAAATACTCCAGTTTGTAAAACGTCCATTGCGGCTATTCCTTGCCCTTCGTCTTTTCCTGTTACACGAGGACAACTTTTTAAATAAAGATACCTCATTTCCTTCTTTGTACATCTTCATGTTCCTGCCGATTCTAGACATTTTTATCAATCAAGTGGTTAGCGGCCCTGCCTAGTCATCTCCACTGTATCCATGGAAACGCATACTCATTAAGTGGTTGACGGACCAACCCATAACATAAGAATACTATCTCAGCCTGGACTTGATAAGCTCCATAATAAGATAGTCTCTTTAAGCACTTTAAGTGTGGTCATCTTTCATCTTCATAAAAAAAAACTTGTCATAGGGACTGGCTTTAATACGTCGTGATTAATCAGTACAAAACCACATGTTTTACGAGATATTCACAAGGACCAAGTATTTTAGTGTGATTATACCTATTGATTCTTATATACAAGCGATTACTGCTTTTTGTATACAGTTAATAAGTCATTTTATCAGATGAATAAGAGTGTTTCTCGACTCTGTGTGGGGGGAATAAAATATATTTTGAAAAACCAGTATTCCTTTTCGAGGTAACTACTTTTGGGATACATGTCCAATGTAAGGGAACAATGAAGTAAATGAGGAAGAGGGATATCATGTACAGTTCTGGTCGCTGTAAGTAGAGTTATTCCAGGAAGCAACGTTTGATCCATTGTTTTCATCATATATGAATGGTCTCAAATCTAAATCTAGCGTACGAAAGCCTGTGTAGATAACGAACTAAAATATCGGAGTATATTGCAAGAAATATAACTATACTGGTTGAGAACATGTACCTACTTATATCGGATAATGTGAGCAATGCGAAGTCTTGCGGAATTCTTAAAAAGATTAAATCTATACATATAAATAAAATTGAGGTGTCTGTTTGTAATATCAAATTAACTAGCTGTCATCCGTGGCTTCGTCTGTAGTACTATCTCCAAAACGATTGGACCTATTTTCATAGGACTTTCACTGACAGATAGCTAACGTTATAAAAAGTAATTAAAGCTTTTTGTATTTTGGACTAGCTTTTACCCATGGCTTCGTTTGCAGTACTATCTCCAAAACGTTTGAACCATTTTTCACGGAACTTTCACTAAGAGATAACTGATCTTACAAGAAGTAATTTACAATTATAAAAAAACGCATGCGGAGCTGCGGGCACCAGCTAGTATAATATAAATATTTGTACATAATATCCACTCCAGTATATTTTAATTGTATATCTACGTAGCACGTTTTAGTAATTTAGCTATGTAATTTGTGTATTTTGGTAGTCATTCAATTAATTAGTATAATCTTTTATTTAATTAAAATAATTTGGTGCTTAAATATATGACCTTTTTAGATAGGTACGTATGGTAAAAAAATATAAAAAAGCGTTTTTTTTTATTCTTATGTGGTGGCAATTTTTGTTTTTAATCCTTTGTGTAAAATTATACAAATCCCGTCAAAATCTTTTCTTTTTTTCAATCTTTTTTAGATTATTGTAATGAGCTAACAGATGATTTTACTGCTGACCATTTTAAACATCCCCTTAAACCACAGTTAATATAAAATATTTAGGTACACTAAGGTTAATCAATTACCAAACGTTTATGTATGTACGTACCTATAAATGTTTTAAAACTATTATTGTCAAAATGTCCAATATAACTATGTAAAATACATTTAAGTTACGTTTATTAATGGATGTACAGTATTATTTGCTGATTAGTTGTTATTTATTGTAGCTTTTAATTGCTATTTTATAAATGCTTTGTTAAAATAAATGAATTATGAACAATGTTTTTTTTTTATTATCATATATAAGTATTTATAGCTCAAAGAAACCACCTTTTCTAGTATTATAATGACGGTAATAAAGTGAATAACAAAATCATCAAGAAACAAACCGACTTCTATATGAACGCGAACTAGAAAGAAACGAAAAGGCACAAATAAGCGAAAAATAAAAATATTACCCAAACTCCAAAGACAATTTTTTTTTTAATATAGATACAGTATTAAAATTACTTTGAACTTAAGTACATACATAATACTATGATTAATTTATGTACGTATAGTTAATGTGATAATTGTTGGCAATACCTGTTGCTAATTTATTAAGTAAACTATTTTATATGCGCCAGCTAATAACCTAATTTGAAGTCGATGCCAACACAAATTCCAAGCTTGTAGTAGGTAGAATAATATAAATACTGTACTGTATATTAAATATACGTCGCAGGACCCGATAGTGAACCTAAATTTTATACGCAAATGATATAAATTTCAGTTGGCATCGACTTCAAATAGATTATTAGGTATTGACAAGAATTAAAACATTAACTACACCTATATAAATGAATTTTATTATGTATGTACATAAGATCAAAGTAATTTTAATACTGTATCTAAATTAAATAAAATCTTCCCACATTTTTGTCTTTAGAGTGCCTTTTCGTTTCTTTCTAGTGCTCGTTCATATAAAAGTCGGTTTGTTTCTTGATGATTTTGTTATTCACTATTTATTTAACTATACAACTACATCATAATATTATTTATGTACATAAAAAGTCATTTTAGTCCTGTGTTTACATAAAGAATATTAAATAAATAGTTTTCGCACGTTTTTATCTTCTGAGTTTTGGTAAAATTTTATTTTTCTATTTTGTAATTATAAATGTAATTTTGTACAAGATAAATTAAGTAATATTCGGCGACCATCGAAACGTAATGTGTTTTGTTTTTGTAGCAATGATGGCTCAGTTGATAGTGCGTCAAACACCGCGTCGATTGATATAAATTCTAATCCTTGCTAGTGAATCAGAGCTTTCCCTAAGCAGCTCACCCTCCAGTTGAAAATCTGTTGCCAAGCACCTGTTAGTGTGTTCCGGCAGCTGCATTTGAGAGCCAGTTACCCTCTAGATTTATCGTGTTTACAAACTTAGACTATATCATCATTTAATATCAAATGAGATTGTGTTCAAACGCTATAACCTATAAAGTATAAAATAAAAAAGCTTCGGCCTTTTTGATAACAGACAAAAGACCACATGTATGTCCTCATCAAAAGGATTCATATAAGCCCAAACATAAGATAGCAGCTGTAAAATGCTGAGAAATGTCTACATTGCCATTTCCATCATCAAATTTAGTTTCAGGTATCATATATTTTATTTTTATTGCAACTACAAGTTGTGCTAAATTTTTTAATATAGTTACACAATGAGAAGTGAGTGTAATTCATATAATAAGATGCTGTTTATCCTTTCATATTCCACTCTTATGCAATATTTATTCAAATTTGAATGAAACAATCCTCAAGTATAAACAATTCAGGTAAAATAGAAATAATTTAAATAGGTTAACAATTCAAAACAATAACATACAGATATGAGAAAATGGTCAAATAAATGGTATTTTCCCTTTTTAGAGGTACAATAATTTCTATATATTTAAATGAGCCCGAAATTCAAATAAGAGTCCGTAAGAATTGAGTCCATTAAAAATCACTGTATTTTGTATATTTAAAGATAATTTAACACTGTTAAAGCTAGAATGCGATTAATAATTTAATAAATAATCAACATATATATTGGTTCAAGACTTAGTTTATTATATTGTTAACCATTTTTTTTTTTTCAATTCAAAGCCAGAAATTACGTAAAACTCCTTTAATAACTAAGCTACATTCAAACATCCAACTATAAAACATTATATTTACAAAAGTTATACCAAAAATAAATGAAAAACTTACTATCAAATTCTTATAATCCTAAATTATTAAACAATACTGTATAAAAATTAATTAAATAGTTAAGAGATATCAACTAATAATAACACCCTGTTGATGCAATAAGGTGATCAAAAAATGCTTAAAATGACACCAATTGTAGTGTTTTAAAATTACAACCCAATTTCATATTCAATTCTTGACAATTTGATAAAATATGTCAATAATTAATGATTACAAGAATGTGTCTAGCAATCTTATATAAACTAATCATAAACATAATAAGCCTTTTGTGTATAAAAAATGTTTTTACTTTGTATATACTGTTTTGTAATTGAAGTAATGAAGTAAATAGTGACAATATTTACTTTTTTATTATTTCTAATTAGTTACCAAGTTAGGAGCTAAATATTTAAAGGTTTATAAATACAAAGAAATATAGACAAAAATTAAATTTTACATTGCAGAGACTAGTTCAACAATGATAAAATTGAATGCAAAAACTGTATTGAACATAAACATGATTAGTAAAAAAACACTATTTAATAATAATTCCGACTGTATAATTAAAGTACTTGATTGAAATAAACCATTATACAGACAGTTTAAAATGTTTATTATAAATACCTACCTAACTTTTAAAAATATAAAAAATCACACATCCCTTTTACTAAATAACTCCATACTTTCACATACTATACGTTTAAAATTGCTAGAAAAGGCATTAAGTGAAACATTTTTACATAAAAAATGACCTAGAAATTAGGTGCATGAGAGGGACAAGCATAAAACAAATTTACAAAATTATTTTTAATCAACAAGCTTATAACTAACCACTGTTTCCATTTTGTGCAAACTTGTTGAGAATGTTTTCAACTGTACATTTTGTGCATTAGCTATAGCCACGGGCTGAGCTTCAGCCCACTTCTCCGGTATATCACAATCAGTTTTAGCATGAACCAGAACATCGAAGGAACATCTACAGTCTAAATATGGCAAATAAGATATTGTAGCTGCTACCTGCAACATCACATCCCTGATCTCTTGCTGGATTTTCTTGAGATCTTTGGAGCCAACTGTTTCGTTTTTCTCCTTTGACAATGCAATATCTCCATCTTCATATTGGACATTGAAGTCCCAGCATTCTAAGACTTCTTTATTGGCAACATTAAGGATTATTAAGGATAGTTTGCTGACTTTTTTGTTGATAATCCACTCTGAAAGTTTGACAAGTATTTTATTTTACATATTTTCGGCATATGGAATGAAAACTGGATGTGGCATATCTATATTAATAAATCCGTAGTTCATAATATTGTGTTTCATGCATATGAAACATATGGTCTGTGTGTATGTTAGGATTCAATTTGAAAGCAGCTGACTTTTATACAATTTTGTACAAGAAGATTATATCATTTCTCAAATAATAGGGTACAAGAATTAACAATATTAGAAAAGATATATTATAGCTCATAACAAAAATAGTCATGGAAATCATAAATGTAAAAAAAAAATTATATGTGGGGAAAAATATATGAAATTCCATAGTAGATAACCTATTACAATTGTTAGTAATACTTCCAATAACTGAATAAAAAATGTGTTCAACCACTGGCAGATGCTACTTACAATTTACAAAAGAAAAAGAAATTATAAAATAAAAACCTTATACAAAAATTAAAAGATTCAAGGGACAACTGCGGTATTTTTATGTAGTTATAGATATATAATATGTATATACCAGAAAAATAACAATACCTTCGCTTTGTGTAAGAAGATTTGTAAGAAAACTTTTTATTTGCGCATCTTCCGACATGAGTAGTGTCAGGCCGTATTGCTGCTCTGCTCTGAACGTCTCAGGTGGATACAAACCTCTTTGGAATAAGACAGAATTTATGGCAAATTCTAAAAAAAATATATACACGTTTAACAATTTAGATGCACCTCTATTATAACGATTGTAAAAATGTTATCATAATATCGTACTTACTAAGGTACTCGCATATTATTTGTGCTGATCCACGTAGTGTTATGCAGTTCTTTGTCTGCTGCTGAGACATTTTTAGAATCTCAATATAAAGTAGAAATTAAAAAAATCCACGTGCTTTATTACCGTACTTATCGAAGAATTACAATTTATTTATTAGACAACTGCATGTGGAACTGTATATATTCAAAACTTTAAAACAAAATACGTTGAAATCGAAGTTTTAAAAAAGGTAACCAAAGTTTTTGTCTTCAATTGATAATGTTGAAGCATTTGCCAGTGTAGCTACTGTCAAATATTTATATTGCAGTTATACATAGTTGATTACAAAAAAGCGTACACAGAGATGTAAATCTCTATCGTAAGAAATAATTATCTACTAAGTACTTTATCAAATCGTAACTAGAGACTATATTGAATTACCCTAACGTAAAAATAAAAGACAATTATAGAAACAATTAGTTAAACGTAAACATGTACTGGAGTGAGCCGAATAAAAAAGAAACTTTTTTTTAAAGGAAAGGGAGTGAGACAAACATGGCAGGGACTTTTTCTAAAGGAACTCTGTTCAGGAAACACGTTTGAGAAAATATTCCGAAAATGTTAATGCATCTTTTTTTTTCGAACTGACTACTCTGTTGACCCGGAGGCCTTTACAGATACACCGGACTACCATTTTAGTTTATATTTGTAAGATTAAAAGAGAAAATTTAAACAGGTCTCGGTTCTTTGGAACAGCGTAGGAATGGTTATAGTTTGTTTACTTATAGTTTGACTAAAGTGTTCATACTGATTGTCTTTATACTTTTTGAGATTATCATTGTCAAACTCTATTGAGACATAAACTTATTTAAATTTAGAACATGAGAAACTATACACTTGAATGTATTTAGAGGTTTTTTGGCGGGATCTTAGTCTGTCATGTAGTCTGATGTCTTGTCTAATGCAAGTGCTAACTGGGCACAGATGCTCCGATTGGTACCTACCTATAACGGATTTATCTAATCTATCATTTAATACGCAAACGACCCCATGCCGCTTCTCATATTCTATAAATGGTACACAGTGAGATTTTATTGAGTTGGAGTCTCTCACAACCCGCATAATACCTCGGGCAGTAGGACATAAATTAACGGTTTCATCATGTTAAAAAAATGAGGCAACGTTAATGTAAAAAAAAGTTTGGTTCAGTTCGGTCCAAAATGAAATTAAGGTCAATGGAAATTCATTGGCGTGCTCAGTCTTACAGGGTACACGTGGAATTATTTTTAACTTGTTTTTAATGACATCTCGAAGTTAAACAATAATATTCCACTAGGGGGTACATATTAATAACAGCTCTATTTGAATTCGGCATTAATAATCTGTAATAAATTTTATCTGTGCTGCTAGTAAACAACAACCGAAGTATTGTTATAGGTTTATAACAATTGTTTGTGAACAATTGTTTCGATTCTAAAAAGTATATTTATTTATATAGACTTATTTTAAATCATACGGAATAAAAATATTAGAATGATAAGTGCATTTACAACATAATGGGTCGTACGAAACGTAAGAGATGTCGAAAGAAATCAAGAAATTTTTACGCGTGTGATTCAAGTGATGAATTAGTTTTGCTTAATTCCTGGCTATCCAGGAGTGGCATTCGACGGAATAAGAAATTGACTTTAGCCGTTTTCGAAAATACGGGTCGTGGTGTACTGACCAAAAAAAGAATTGGAGCCGGATGAAGAGCTCATAAGTTTACCTTTAAATCTAACTATTAATGTTATTACAATTTTAATGGATAAGTTATTTTGTATTATATTTTCGGAAAACAACAAACAATGTTTATTAGAGTACAAGCAAACAGTATCATTCCAGTCATTAATGGCGTTTTATTTGACTTTTTTAAAAGTGCAACATACTAACACAAAATGGTATATTTACTTAGAAAATTTACCAAAACATTACACTGTGCCATATTTTCTTCCAAATGAGATAAAGTATTACATTGATCCTGATATTGTATCTGTTATCGAAAAACAAAAAGAGGTTATAGAAATGTCATATAAAATCTTTTTTGAAATATTAAACAACAGCATTACTGAAAATAGCATCATTTGTGATTTCAAAAAATCATTTAAATTATCAATATATGAATGGGCCTATTTTACTGTTAATACTAGATGTGTATATATGGATTTATCAAATATAATTGATCTGAAAAATATTCAGGATTCAATTTTAAATCTTATAAGTGATAATACGAAAATAGCTTTATGTCCTTATTTAGATATGATAAACCACAGTCCAAATGCTAGAAACGAGACTAAATTGTTAGTTAGTAGCAACATAGGGAATTTGAATATAAACAGTTTGAAAGAAAACTTATTTGTAGATGTTACTTTTTCAATTTATACAAAAAATGATTTCGATCATTATACACAAGTATTTATTTGTTACGGTGATAGTCATAATTTGAAATTAATTACAGAATATGGATTCTTTTTACCAGATAATGATTTAGATTGTGTAACATTTACATTTGAAAATGTAATGTCATTTTTAAATTCTGCTGTAACTAAGTTGTCGCAAGAGCAAATTAATTTCATTCTTAATCATGGGTTAAGCAAAGACTTATATATTGACAATAAAGGTCTTAGTTTCAGTCTGTATGGTGTATTAATGGTTGTTAAATATTACTATAATAAAAACATGGATGTCAATAAGTTAATCTACTCAGCTGCAATCTGTTCCAATGATAACAGTTTAAATGAAATTATTATTCCAATGGTTAAAGATAAACTTGAACTTATCAAACAATCAATATGTAAATTAGAAATTTTACAAAATCCCTGCAGTATTCTGAATAATTGTGTATCTCTCATGCATCGGTATGTGTGTATCTTGGAAAAGTTTATTAAATTTAAACTGTGGTACTTCTTTTTTATTTCAAAAAACAGTACCTAATGTACCTAAATCCTTTTGATTATTTCCTTTGAGGTCGAGTGTTTTAGGTAAGAAAAAAGAATGCTTAGATGATTTACACTAATTTACTTAGATTATCTATAATACTATTGAAACTTACAATTGTAAATTATGAAAAAAAAATGGAAGGTAAATTATCGTTTTTTATCATTACTAGATTTATTCGACAGCCTAAATAAAAAAGTAATAGATGAAAAGTTACAATAGTCTAATACAATCTATAAATAAATTGATGTGAAAAGATTTTTAAACAATGTAAGTATTGTGTTATTTCTATTATAAGTTCCTTTAATAATATGATAAAAGTTTAAAAGGTGTCTCAAGATTTTGTTATACTAAATTAATTGTGTTGATATTTAAATTACATTATTATACATTGTTTTATGTAATTTCCCAACATACGACAAACTATATATCTATCTGTCGAGCAGATTAAGATGCATTTCACATGAGTAAGAGTAACAATAATTAACATATGCATACAGTAATGTTAGTTTAAGACAATACATTCATATTATACGATAGTAGATATTTCTGTATCTTCTATATAATATAATTTAATAATATTCGTTTTTAATGAAAACACTATTTTATGCTTTTTTCAGTGTGGCGACATTGGTTTCTACAGTTATTATTTGTCAGTGTCAGTTGTCACCACTTGTTGTCATTTTATTTGTCAAACAGCCACCATGGCGGCTGCACTGTTATCAAACAGGAGATTCGACAAAATATTAATAAATCATGTGAAACTAGTTAAGTCCTTTTCGAATAGTAATACTGTAATATTAAACAAACCACGGTTAAATATTGTATGCAAACAATGCGCAGCCACCAGTTATTTCAGGGTATGTTTTTATAACCTTTAAAAATTGTACAGTATTTATGTATGTTATACGTTATAGTGGAAACTTCTGTGAACAATTAATTTTAATGTTTTCAGTTTTATGCTACACAGACCCCGAACAATTCTGGAGGGCAAGACTCCGCGAAAAATGTTTTAGCTGCGGTCCTCGCAAACAAACCAAAGACAGGAAAAATTCCAGTTGGTGAGTTGGTTAAAAATCTTATGGTGCGAATAGTAAAATACTTCTCAAAAATTACCTATAATGTTTAAATTCAACCTATAATTTTGTACCATTTTTGCCAATATTACATAATATTTGGTGTTAACCTTGAGTGGTGTTATTTTTTTTATCACATATGTAAATAAGGAAATGACAAATTTTGATAAGAGTTTGTACAATACTTTCTTATAAACTTCACCTACAGAAATTCTTTTAAATCGGTGAAGTATACCAAATTTTATGTTAAATGACATATTATATGTATAATTGTTTGTTTTTTTGGGGATGTAATGATTTAATCCTGTATAGGATAACTAATGTTTTAAGAATAAGAGTTCTGAATTTAAATTTCATTTGCCACCATTCTATTATAATGTAATAATTCTGTGTATTAAATTTACATGCACAATAGTTTATATATTGGTATTACCATTTTAAGGAATACATGATATAAATACTGACTCTGTGACCCAATACATTGTTCTTAATTAAAACTGTTCTAAGAAGCTTGTTGAAAAAAAAAACCTCATTCCAATAATAACAACTTTTATATGTGAGATATAATGAAAAATAGTTTTACAAATATTAACATCTGTTTACTATAATAATACTTTTTGATAAAAATTATAAATGTCTCTCAATATGCAATGTTGCAATGTTGCCTGGTGGTAATAATATAAACCATGTAATGTCTCTCAATATGCAATGTTGCAATGTTGCCTGGTGGTAATAATATAAACCATGTTATAGTTTTGAATTTGACCTGTGCATCATGAGTGTTAAAAAATCCTTCATGTTTATATTCATGTAACTGCTAGTCTTTATGTGTAATTGACATAATGAGTGATGTGTCACTTTACTAAATAATAACACACTTATAAATCAGAATATAAGTATGTCGAGTGTTATCTAGAAATTGTGTAAATCCTATTTGTATGGTAAACAAGAAAACCTATTTGTCATGTTTATTTAGCCCTTTGTTCCATGTGTATAGTGCTTTGGCCTTGTTCAATATATTTCAGTTCTATAATTTGTTCTATACAAGCCTATGTAAGCTTTCAGTTACGTATATGATTAAGATGTTGCTAAACAACCAATATAATCATAAAAATTGTATTTCATTTGACTCAGAATGATATATTCATTTGTATGTGATTTATAAGGTTAATTTGTTCCGCATCAGGTAAAGTGCAGTCACTGTGTCAATGTATGTTTTGACAAACAGATAATTGACTATGCTCTTTTACCTATCAGAATTACTTATGATGAAAAGCTAGTGATCTATGTAACCTAAGAGTGCCTCTAAATTTAACCTATTTTTGCAACTAATAACATATATATTTTTTTTTATATATATTCTAGGGGGCAAACGAACAGGTGGGTCACCTGATGGTAAGTGATCACCGCCGTCCATAGACACTAGCAACACCAGGGGAGTCGCAAGTGCGTTGCCGGCCTGTTAAATATGTGGGCTCTCACTGACTGAACGAAACGCAACAGTGCAACCACTGTTACTTCAGGTCGGTTTTCTATGAGAGGGTGGTATTACCCCGGGCGAGCCGACCCATTCATGCCGAAACCAGTAATAGCTTCAGCTTAGCTCTACCACCTACAATATATATTATTTATTTTTACTTTTGCAAAATTGTAATATTATCAAAGATAAAAATTCTCTCAATAAAAACACTTGGAATGTAAACAAGATTTCTTCTATCCTTTTCATTTTATAAGGAGTTACGACAGAAGCTAAGAAACACTGTCGTTCATTTCATTATGCATGATTTTTGTATTAGCTTGCTACTGTAGTGCATATATTTATTTTATTGTTGTCTTTGTTTCTCTTTTATGAATTGATTTATGTATAATAAGTGATGCATATAGCAATAATATGATGGCAAACTGGCAAACTACAGATATATATTAAAAATATATCTGTGTGTCATTGTGACATTTGGTAAATTGCATCATGTTATTTTTTTTTCACATAATTTGATAATTTAAAAATAATAAATTACATAATTTTACTTTCTTTTTCATATATTTAATTAAATGTTATGACATATAATAATCCATTAGGCAGTAAATTTGTCAAGATCATTCAGGATCCTTTCCATCTTTGAACTGTTAATCTGAATGACAAACAAAATTTTGGTGTTACGAGATTTCAAAATATATTTAATTATGATTGTATAGTGTTTGCAAATGAAAAAACAAATCACTTGTCGCTTATGTTTTATTTTTATTGTATATGTTAATGTCTGCTCACACAGTAAAAGATTTAATTTGCAGCCTGTTCTCATTACTATCACGACATTATTTTGTTACTAATACTTGGTTGGAATGCAGTCTGTCCTTTCCCAGCAAGCTCTTCCTACTCTCCTGCTAATCCGCAACCTTTATATCCTGACAATGATCCTGATATCTTCCTTTATCTCCTTAGGAATCCAAAAAAGAGACTGTTTTCACCCAGGTGCCTCTGTTTTGTCCCGTGAAGATATAAATTTGGGCGATGCGAAGCCGGTATCAGGGACAGATATGATAAGAGGCATGTTGGAGTATGTATGGCCAAAAGTGAGTTTGAATTATTTCTTTGTCTATTATATTACGTGGCTCTCTCATTATTTTATATAGGTTATCCATGTAGAGAGATTTATGGATGTCATAAAATTCACCAGCTGGATCTGGATTTGACTGTCTTTGATAATCATTGAATAGGCGATAATCAAATCTATTTTCTTCTATAGTATATAAGAGTTATAGAATCTTGGTGTTTGAATAATGGAAGTATTTGTGAGTGATGTAAGAAGTGTAATGGAATATAATAAATTTATTTTTAAAAACCTTGTGTATCTAAAGATGATACTCTAGTTCTGATGAGGTCTTCACACGTGACTTAAATCCAGTTTGAGGCATCATAAAGGTTTTATTTCATCAAATTTGGTCCACGGAAAGAATTTATATCTAGTTGAATGTGTAGGCTCAGCGTAATATAGTTTGTCGAACAGCCAAGATATGACACTTGTTATACCTGATACTTGTTAATAACAAAACTTAAATCAAAGAAGAGATGACCTTTATCTGTTTCAACAGATCAATGGTTATGTAATTTTTAATTTTCGTTATATGTTTATACTATGCTTGTACTACATATATATATGTCTTTTAATTAACTAAAAGGAAGGTCTGCCATAAGGTAAGGTAAAAGCTTTACAAGCTTAAATAAACTAGTTGACTAGAACACAGCAAGTGTATTTTGTAACAAATTTTCGTCTTGGAGGTAGTAAATAGTCAAGCCTTTATTGGGCAGTGCCTGTGACCCATTACAATATTATTATTCATCAAACTTATGTCGATTGACTCTGTGTGGAGCAGGTTACCACCATGAACACATCACGAGGTTCTAGAGACTGCTATAAATAAGCTAATAAGTTTTTAAAATGATGTTCCAGGATAACGAGGCTATCAGGAATCGTGTGATGATGTCTCTGTCACTTCTGTTCGGTGCGAAAGTAATGAATGTGACGGTGCCGTTCCTGTTCAAGTATGCAGTGGACGAGGTGAACCAGGGTCTGAGTACACCCGCGGGGGACGCACTGCTCGGGATGGCAACCGTCCCGCAAGCTCTGAGCACTACTGCCTTCAGCTTGTTACTTGGATGTTAGTCTAATATTTCTAATTTTACTAATATTTATATGCTTTGCGAAACAGAATTTTGAATAATCATTTGGCGACCAATAACTACGTATAATCTCTATTAATTAGTAATCTGGAATTTTTGCTTGTAGGTTCATATACTTTTTTAAGTTTTGTGCTCTATTTTAGTGGGTCAACTAGAGTTTGACTCATAAGAATTTTTCGAAGTGTTTGTTTGTACATCTGAATGAACTAAAAAATGGTTCGATTGACTTTAATAAAATCTTGTAGACGGATAACATATTATTATAACCAGCAAGTTCCATTAATATTCTAAAAGTACAGTCGACTAAGAATACATACACATTTTGTTGTAATAATTTATTTGGGCTAACAAATAAAGAACGGCAATATTATAAATTTGACTTTTATATTAAAAGTTTTCTGAGTTTTTATATGACAAATGACAAAAAATATTAATATGACATTTTAACTCAAAATCCAAAATGTTAATCTTTGTCTAAATAAATGATGTTGTTACCATAATTAAATATGGTATACCTTTATTACAATTAATTGTGCAATAATAGCTTTATGATGATTGTTCCTTAGCATTATGTTGAGTATCCCGTTGCTTTAAAAATTGAAGAAATGTTTTACTAAACTAATTGGTTTTTTTTTTTCGAACTGCCTACGCTATTGACCTGACAGGCCTCTACAGTTTCGCCGCACTACTAAGGGCGTAGGTAGTCCACTGTTGAAACGTATTGCATGTATAGCGCAGTGGTTGAAGCGATGTGGGATATGCTTTCAGACGGGATAGCTCGCGCGACGGCCGCCGGGTTCAACGAGCTGCGCAACGCCGTGTTCGCTCGGGTCGCGCAGCACTCCATCCGCCGCCTCGCCTGCAACGTCTTCCTGCACCTGCACAGCCTCGACCTCGGCTTCCACCTCGCGCGCCAGACCGGGGCTCTCTCGAAGGTCATCTACCGCAACCTCACAACCTACCTTCACACCCACCCAGACACTTCAATTCAATTACACATTTTATGAGGAACAATTGCAAAGTATCATCACAGAGAAATTATTTTTCCTAGTGAATGGGTTATTTAACTTTTAATTACTTGGTCGCGTATGGAGGTTTAAAGCTAGAATTTATCAATTATAATTGCAAGCGTGCAATTTTATAAAGTGACGTAATGCAATCATACGTGTACATGGTTACTATCAGACTCCGTTTTAACGCCATCTATTGCTTTTTCTTTGTACAAGGTGACATGTACAATGTAAAAATCAGGTTCCGAAATTCTTTCATATTCAACATCATTTAATTTCTAATAGCTATATAATAATATTCCTAATTGTAAATGATGATGTAAATTGCTCAATCTAATCTTCTTATATAATTAAAGTGCCATTAATTGTTATTTATCATTTTTGCTTGGTTGTACTTCTTGAACACTAAAAAAAAATATTACAAAGAATCTTATAAAAAAAGTTTTAAGAAGATGCAATTTTTATAAGCACAACACGTTTAACTATATGTGAAATGGGTTAAGTTATTTAGTGTGCATGCGCAGGAGGGGACAGAATAAACTGAAAAATTGTTTACACAGAAATTTTGTAAGTAACGTATGAGTTTGTTTTTCAATTTATTTTTGCCTTTCTCCCTTGTACATCAAATGTATTGTTAGGATAAGAGTAATATAGATTAAATCACGGGTATCAACCAGTATAGAATAAACTAAAAACAACGTGACAAGACAAGTCATATTAGAGATAATATTGCGTTTATGTGTTTTGCATGGGTCAAAATATGTTACACGTATAAATATAAAATACAGTTACACATACATACACCCGTTACGGTTTTATATTGTTATGATAAATGAAGACAAGTAAAAATACTATTGGTATTAAATTCGAGAAACTTTGAGTTTGGATCTATTTTTGTTACTTTTTCATGCAAAAATCTACTTATTCAGTTTGATGAACCTTTACAGGAATATAACTTATATATCGAAATAATACAGAGTAAACTTTGTAAAGAGTATTTTTTTTTAATTGGATAAAATGTAACGATAAGTGTCAAGTGGAAAAAGTTGGAATAAATCAGGCCATTCATGTGCCGTAGAAGACAATGTGTGGGGTTGAATTATTTATGAAAATACAAATGCAAAGGAAGTCGCGGGCGGCCGTTAGTAGTGAAATGAAAGTGTTATTTGAAATGATAATTTGTAAGATTACAGACGATAGACCGCGGGTCGCGCGCCATCAACTTCGTCCTGACCGCCATGATATTCAACGTGGTGCCCACCGTCTTCGAGCTGGCTCTCGTCTCCAGCATACTCGGCCTGAAGGGAGGACTCGCTTTCGCTGGTAATTCATTTTCTTCTATAATTGTTATCTATCGATTTTTCGATATATCAATATTTTCCTGTGTATCGATATTTTTCAATACCTATATTTTTATTTATACCTTGACTAAGGTAATATCACACATATCTTAAAATAGGTACGCCTTTTTATTTGATTCGACGACTTTAGTGTACTTTAAAAATTAATTTAATGACAAAATTGGCGCGTCTTGATTGTTAACAAATATAAATTACTTGATATTCGATCTTAAAGGTTCATTACAAAAGGAAATTACTTGATATCCGATCTTAAAAATTAAGTACAAATGTAAATTACTTGATACTCGATCTTAAAGGTTAATTACAAGTGTAAATTACTTGGATATCTGATCTTAAAGGTTAATTACAAGTATAAATTACTTGGATATCTAATCTTAAAGTACAAATGTAATTTATTTGATATCTGATCTTAAAGGTTAATTACAAATATAAATTACTTGGATATCTAATCTTAAAGGTTAATTACAAATGTAATTTATTTGATATCTGATCTTAAAGGTTAATTACAAGTATAAATTACTTGGATATCTAATCTTAAAGGTTAATTACAAATGTAATTTATTTGATATCTGATCTTAAAGGTTAATTACAAGTATAAATTACTTGGATATCTAATCTTAAAGGTTAATTACAAATGTAATTTATTTGATATCTGATCCTAAAGGTTAATTACAAATGTTAATTACTTGATATTTCATCTTAAAGGTTAATTACAAATGTACATTACTTGCCATCCGATCACTTTTAAAAGGTTTTACATAAGAATGTAGTCATTTTTTCTTTACAAATCTTGTAAATATTAATTCTATACACACAGGTATGTACTTACTACGTTAATACTTCATTAGTTATGTTGCAAGAGAGAAGCGATAGCAGAAATGATGAAATGTCTCCTTTCATATATCGAATTCAGATTATATATATCGTTCCTTATATAAATACTCATAGGAAGGTAATAATGTGTACAAAAACAGTATATTTTCTTATTGTAGCGCGACAAAGTGACTACACTGTGCCTAATTGTAAACACAGTGTAATCAAAAAATATCGATGACCAATGGAAAATCTACAATTCATTCACAATGTATTGTCCCGAAACATCATTATAATAAAAGTGGAAAAAAATGATTACAAAAAACTACTTCAAAAATATAGCAAAACTTCTCCCAGATGAGAGGATGCCCAGATGTATCTTCGAAATCCAACGTTCATCCAATGATCTGGAACACTTTTGTAATATTTCCATTCCAATAAACGAATATTTTAAATTTGTAATTATAACAAACAATTAAAAATAATATAACTGAATTAAGAAATCCCTCCTATTTGAAGTCCGTTAAAAACCAACTTGGTCTGATGAGTTTAAGGACATATGTATTTAACATATAATCAATTTAATACATATTAATAATTAATAATAATCAGTTAAATGCTCAAATACAAGCAAGTATTAAACAGTGTGCAATATACATACACACCGATATTAGCTCTCTCGCTCTCGCTCACTATTTCACTTCAAAAATAGTATGTATAGTTCTGTCTCATTCTTTGCCGGCTTCATCCTACACATTTTTGTATTTGTGTCTCTCTCTTACCTGTCGTTTTTTCGTTGCATCCGGTTTTAAATCACAACGATTCTAAAGAAGTTTCACTTTAAAAAATCCTAGAACCAAACCGCAGTACCACCTACCGGGTCTACTTATGAATCTAAACAATTCTCGAATCCTCCTGAATACACAAATTTCAATAAAATCCATCCAGCCGTTTAGGAGGACTTCACTCCCATACACACGTACGTAAGAATGATATGTATAAAAATGTGAAGTGCTTGATGTATGTCTGTATGGGCAGGTGTGGCGTTCAGTTGCGTGGGAGTGTACGCCGCGTTCACTCTCGCGATCACGCAGTGGCGGACCAAGTTCAGGGTTTACATGAACAGAGCCGAGAACGAAGCCGGGAACAAAGCCATCGACTCGCTCATCAACTACGAGACCGTCAAGGTACCCCCACCCCCCACCACCTTGTTTCAATTTCAAATATCTGAAGCTTAACTATACTAACTATAAATAACAGTATAACGTCTTCCGAATCGTTAGAGATTAAGTTTCAAGATCTCATAACCTAGATTTAGTATAATATCGGTATGATTTTAACTCCAGGAACGACCATGAATTGACCACACCGTGTTTTAGGTTCATTATGAAAAGTAATCGTTTTTTTTAGGTTAGGTTTAGTTGTACGACAAAGACCTAGGGCATACTACAGATCAAGTTTAAGCACCATGCCAAACAGGTTTTGAAATCAAAATACTATTATAAGGTGGATCTATATAAGAACGTTAGTTATATATGGAATATCTCACTTTCTGTATGTTCCTTAAAACAATTGTAAATGTATTATTATATTTCAAATATGTATAATAAAACATAAACAAGATTAAGTTTCTTGTGGAGTCGTATGATATTTTTAACGTTTAAAAATACCTTTTTAAAACTTAAATTGAATCAAGTGTTTGCGATTTGATTGATTGCTGATGACGTAATATATGGAATAATAAAAAACTGAAATTATTATAATGGTACATTTTTTGCCAACACAAAAAAACCACAATAATGTAATAAAAATAAAGAAATGGTCGAAGTTTGACCAGTTGATGACTATCAGTATAAAAATGTATATCAGTCATCTGAGATAAATATATTCGAGCATCGTTTCTTTCATAATCAATTGCACATGTAGGTGTTTCCTTAGAGAAAAAAAATATTTATTATTTTACCAGAATTTATCACTAGATGGCGCTATAGCCAATTAATTTATGTACAGTACAATTTGTGGAATATTTTTTGGGTCATGAATCGTATATAATGATGTTTACAGTACTTCAACAACGAGAAGTACGAGCTGGAAAAATACGACGTGAGCCTGCAGAAGTACGAAGAGGCTTCGCTGAAGACCGCCTCCAGCCTCGCGCTCCTCAACTTCGGGCAGCACGCCATCTTCAGCGGTGGGCTCAGCCTCATCATGATCATGGCTGCCAACGAAATCGTTAAAGGTACTCATGCTTTTAATTCAATTGACAATAAGTGAGGTTATATTTAATATATTACTTGTAATGTTAAGGACATTAAGCCTTTTTACAAATGATATAACAATTGGAATATAATGCCTGCTGATCTAAGGATTACCAATATATGTAATGAAAATGATTCTGTAACACAATTAACTATATTATTCTATTTAATAGTTTTAAGATATGATTATAATACTTATGTATAAATAGATTTGTGTTGTGTACAATTATATTGAGAGCGGTCAAAAAGTTTGCTGAAGACGATACAATAAAATCTCTGTTAAATAAAGATAGAAAATAGAATTACTTATTTCTAATACCCTTAAATATCAATACCAATATTATTATTTACATAGTTTTTTGTTCCCATTTAAATATTTATATCCTTCAAAGGCGATGTAATTTAATTAAGCGCTTCACTGTTTTTTTTTGTCTATAATTATGTGAAACGGCCATGTATACGATTTTATGATAAGTAAATATAGTTAGTTAAACATTTGTGTAATAGATTTTAAAGGGGACCTATTGCTATCGCGCTCTGTTCGGAATACCAAATAGAATGTCTAATGCTACTCCCATACCTGCGTGTATCGGCATGAAGTATTGTCTATGGTCAGAGTAAATGCAAATGTGGGAAGATATTACCGTTATGCGTTACCAACTAACTGGGGCCGCGGTTTCTATACACATTAAAGGAATTTATCTGACGCTAATTTCAAGTTATTGGAAAGAGACAGATGTTGGAACGGAAATTCTGTGCCTTTATCAGAATGATTTTTAATGTTAATTTTAACGCGACAAGTACTCGAAGCTTCGTCATGCAGATATGGGAGTAGCATGAGAGAGATAAAACAATAATTTTTAACTGATTGTGCTAAATAAAAGGGACAAAATAATTTGAATTTTGCATTAAATAATCTCCTTAAAAATTGAATTGATTTTTTTTCCAAGAATAATATTTGAATAGTTTTTCAGAATGTTATCGTAGTTATCGAAATTTATTTACTGGATTTCTGAAAACAGTAATAACGTTTTGGAAGTTTTAATAATTAAAAAAAATCCTAGTTATTGTTATAATTAGTTCATATATCTTGTAATCTATAGATATTTGGTCTAGTGGCAGTATCGAGGGTAGAGTCGAGTGCTAGTGTGTCTGTATGTTTGTTGAATGTGCGTTGTGGCAGGTAATATGTCGGTGGGCGACCTGGTGATGGTGAACGGGCTGCTGTTCCAGCTGTCGATCCCGCTGGGGTTCCTGGGCTCGGTGTACCGGGAGGTGCGGCAGGCGCTCATCGACATGCAGACCATGTTCACGCTCATGACCGTGCAGTCCAGGATCAAGGTGCGTTCCACTTTCATCTTCATCTCGGGTATTAAAAAATAAAGTAGGTAGAATAATTAAAAATAATTCTATATCCCGAGACAACAGTGCCGTTTACCGGGTTCAGTTATAGCTAAGAACTATCTAATAAACAAAAGTATCGTCAAAATCTGTTAGGCGTTTAATAACAAAACGTAGGTGTATATGTGTGCTTATGACCACACGATAAAAGTAAAAACTTCCAAAATAAATACATGCACATTAAAGTTCATACAAATTTATCAATGTTTATATAGAAATATATAATAATAATATTGAAACACAGACTTGATATATTACACTGGTTATAAACGAAACATACAGAATATAATTATATTATTGCAATACGTAATAATAATAATACCGAATGCAATTGTTGGAACGTTGCGCTCGTTGTTAGGCAGTAAACGGTGTTGATGACGACTGCAGCCGAGTCGACCCGATTCAGCGTCACCGACCAGAGCATTACGGTTACTTTCGTTCATTATTCAATACGACCAAACAAAGTTTACATTCATTAAATTTTGCATAGAAGTTATCGGGGGTACAGAAAAAGATATAGCATGCGTACCCTTTCGTCTAGAAAAATGTACTGTAATCGAGGGATAGATGTAATTTAATTAACGCGAGCGAAACCACGGGTGTAACCTAGTGTTATTTAATACAATGTTTATGTTTAAAAGAAAGTGTTTATACAACACTTTAAAAGAAAACTGGTCTATCGACTAACTTAACGGTCTAGCTAAAAATTCACTCTCAACCGCCACTCGATACTGTGTCAATAGAAATATTAGTTGAAAATGTAATAAAAAAATAATGAAGGTCACATGAGGAGTATTTACCACGGTTCTTTCATTTCTTTGATATCTATTTTGAAACAATTTCATTATGATTTATTAGTTACGACATATATCGTTAGATGGCGCTGTTATATAGTTTTGGATTTTTGTTATTTTATCTTTACTGGCAACATTTTGACGACGTCAAGACTATACTCCAGTATTATTTCATTCGTATATATATTTTTCTAAACGTTAAATAATCTGTTTGTATTACTTTTTCACTACTCGTCTTTCTTTTTAAATAAATGTGTATTTATTTCTATAAGAAATATGTTAATTCTCGAATGTAATAAACATTTTTACATTATAAATGTAAATGATTAAATAAATGTAGACGATAAACTAAGCAGCAGCAGTACCGATGTATACATATATAGATTTATATTGGGTTAGCCCTTATTTTGGGGTATTTAGAATTTTGTTTTCATGGATAGTCTTAATTCGTTTATAAATCTAGCAAAACCAACCAATCCTTGTCAAGTTATAGCTCTTAATTTTATTATTAACTCGGTCCTTACGGTATCTGAAGTTTTATAGAGAAATAACATATAGAGAAATATAGCTACAAAACCCATTTTTTTGTTATAGATAATTTGACGCTCTATAAAAAGGCTTTCTTATGATCTTTCTAACTTGGGCTCTCTTATGATTTCTCGCATAACCTATCAGCTCTGTTTTACGAAATTCTAATAAAATTGAACTATCGTACTTGTCTTTACGACGTAAACTTGGGAAATATTTTGCTATTTTTCAACTATTTCTAATCCGTATAGCTAGAGACATTTATTAAAAAAAAATGAATGATATTCCTGTTATACATCGTACTCTGTGGTTATAACCGGTGTTCATTCTCAGGAGAAGGAGCAAGCTCCACCTCTCCGTGTGGACGCGAACACCGCGTCTATAGAGTTCAAGGACGTCAGTTTCAAGTACATCAACGGGAAGCCGATATTCAACAATCTCAGCTTCACCATACCGGCGGGGAAGAAGATCGGGATTGTCGGTGGATCCGGTTCAGGGTTAGCTATATATCAAATCAATTTTAAATTATACACAAAAAAAAGCGTAGACAAAAATCTTGGGGAAAAAAGTAGAGAACTTTGGACTTGAGAAAACGGCCCAAGATGGACAACTGTTAGAAATGAACTTCCCCTTACTCTTTTTCTACATTTTATAAATGTCATTTCATATGGAGGTTTAAATTTTTCATATTTGTACATTTTCGTCACGTAAGGATACATAGTTATAGCTCTTGCATGCAACTTTTTTTCTGACTCTTTAATTCTTATTTTTTCAATGCAATTAATATAAGGAATTAAATCAAAAAGTTTCAGTTAACATGATATCCATGTTTATTAAAAATTACATATATGAATGTTGAATTATGTAAAAAAATAAAAATATGAATAAGGTTTAATGGAATATTCAATGGTTTAATATTTATTAATAACTAGCTGTTACCCGCAGCTCTGCATGCGTTTTTTTTAATAATTGTAAATTATTTCTTATAAGATCAACTATCTGTCAGTGAAAGTTCCGTGAAAAATGGTTCCAATCGTTTTGGAGATGGTACTACAGACGAAGCCGCGGATGACAGCTAGTCTCAAATAAAGTAGCCTATGTCACCCGCTGTAATTTTAACTATCCGTCAGTGAAAGTTCTGTCAAAATCTGTTGCCGTTTCTGAGATTACCTGGAACAGACAGACAGACAAAAATTTTAAAAATTGTATTTTTGTTATCAGTATCGTGTATACATTCATATCCAATCAGTGAAACGTCGTTATTTTGACATTACATACAGACAGTCCAATTTTATTTATATGTATAGATATAGCTTATAGTACAATTATTGTACACTAGAACTTTTAAAACGAGATTTGCATTATAATTAACACGTTCCGTGCCAAGCTAACTTTGCTTGACACATCATTCAGGCCATTTGAGATTTTGACTAAAAATTGATATATTATCATACAACGTTAAATTAAAATATTAATACATAAGTAATTTTTCAGTAGTTATCACATCGTGTAAATGTAAGTAAGTAAGTAGTGTAAGTATCACATTAAAAGTGTGTGTGGTACACGTGGTGGAAAGATGAAGCTTAATAACTTACACTAAGCTTAAGCTACACGTGGCATGGAATGTGTTAAAGAGATAGGAGATTGGTTAATGTACATATACACTAGCATGTGGTCTAAGATGGTAAGTCACGTTAAACCTAGAGGGAGACTGGATCTCAAGTGCAGCTGCCGGAACATACCAACAGGTGCTTGGCTATAGATTTTAAACTTGAGGGTGGTAGCTAGCCAGACGGACTTAGAAAAACCCTACCACCATGCTATGGTTTCATCATGATATTTTCCTTCATCGAAAGCTCCGATTCAGTTGCTTGGATTCGAACCTACGTCCTTCGACGTTGTGTCCGAACACACTACCAACTGAGCCATCATCGCTTCACAATTACATCAAAATGTTAGGATTTTAACATGTTCCATCACATACCGTATTAATTAGACATAGATTATACCACCGCGATGTTACCATAGCATGGTGGTAGGGCTTTTTCTAAGTCCACATGACCTAGCTACCACCCTCAAGTTGAAAACGCCATGCACCTGTTGGTGTGTTCCGGCAGCTGTACTTCAGAGCCAGTTCCCCTTTAGATTTATCGTGTTTCCGTCTCGGGTATCACCATTTAACATCATGTTAATATTAAATACGATATAATTTTTTTTTTTAAATAGAAAATCGACGATGGTCCGACTGCTGTTTAGGTTTTTCGAACCTCAGTCCGGGAGCATACTGATCGCTGGGCAAAATATAAAAGATGTGGATCTAGCCAGCCTGCGGAGAGCTATAGCTGTTGTGCCACAGGTAACGTTAGTTAACTCACTTGCCCCGTAGCGCCACCTATTGGCTCTTCTTTTTTATCTATACCAATAAACATCATATAAACGTAAGATTTTTTATTAATTTATATAGAATTTGTTAATAACGACTAAAGCGCCATCTATTTGATCACGGCAAAACTATTTACTATATACACGATACAATCATAATCCCTATCTTGTTTTGTTACGTGATCACATTCTTTAGGGTTTCCATATTTCATATTTCCGAGTCGGATTTAAAAGGTAATTTGGGGCTCGAACCTAGGATATCGATTTATTTATGGTCTGTTAATAAAAAAAAAATTAGAGTAATTATTTTCAAACATTTTCATTGTTTGTTTACAAAAAATAAATTTAAATTATTTGTACCCATTAGGTACTTCTCAAGTAATTTGTTAATATAGTCATGCTGTAAGATAATTATAGTATCTAATATAATAATTTATAATATGATATATTAACTATTTCCCCGAATATATTTATGATAATTGAATATATGACTGGGAATCTTATGAGTTGGCTTTAGTAAAAAAATCTGCAAATATTAAAATTAAAACCAAATTAACCGGCTTTAAAGCTTAGACTCGGTGATATCAGAAATAGTCTTTTAGATAACAATTTTACCTTTCCACAACAAAGACTCTATACATGTCACTGATTTGTCGGATAGTAAGATTAATCTTCGTTATCATGGGGTGATAGATATATGAACTGATGGTAATGCTAGAAATAATATCCTTCTCTGTTGGACAAGGAATAGTAATAAAAAAAAATGTGTTAAAACAGATCATCATCTCGAGGCGTGAAGGCGATGTGTCGCATAAAGCTACTCCCATATCTACGTAACGAAGCTTCGACTACTTGTCGCGTTAAAATTAATTTCAAAAATCATTCCCGATAAAGGCACAGAGTTCCCGTTGCAACATCTGTCTTTGCAATAACTTGAAAGGAATGTCTCCAAGTTCCTTCGATGTGTGTAGAAATCGCCGGCCCCAGTCATCGTGGTGCGTGTATCGTCACGCAATCCGATAGTTCGTAACGCATAACGATATAATGTCTTCCCACATCTGCATTTACTCTGACCATAGACCAAACTTCGTGCCGATACACACGACGTATGGGAGTAGCATTACACTTCGATTGCACTACACTCAATATTATACTTTGTAATACCGCAGTCGTAGTTCTCATGAAGATTGCTTCCCGTAGCGTGTTTTATATCGCGTTATATGTTTAGGCGTTCAAAATGTTACCACTTGAAAAATTTACTCATTCCTCAAAATTACATAACAGCGCCATCTAGTGACATATGCCAGAACAATGTTACAATACAATTCATTTCAGATCGGTATCATTACTCGAATGATTCAATAAATTCCCCACGTTTTTAATTGATTTGCTTATCTTATTATTAGTTTATCGCATAGAGCCTAAGAATATGTATTATATGATGCGTTTTGTATGAGCAGGACTGCGTGTTGTTCCACGACACGATATTCCACAACCTGCACTACGGGGACCTGAGCAAGTCCGCGGAGGAGGTGTACCGCGCCAGCGAGATGGCCGAGCTGCACGACTCCGTCAGGACTTGGCCCAAGGTATATATTATCTTTTACCTAAACTATTTACTTTTCATTCTAGTCTTGCTGCTTAGTTTAGTTTACTGCTTAGTCTTTATGAAACGTACAATTTTATATAATTTAAATGTAGTCCGGTGAATCTGTAGAGGTCAAAGTGCCAACAGGGTATGTTAGTTCGAATAAAAAAAAAAATGTAATTTAAATAATATTATGTTAAATGCAATATATGTCAGTTAATATATCGCTGAAAAAGTTTCGACCGTTAAACAAATTAGCTTTAGGAAACAATCTATTTAATTTTAATTATATCTATTTAGAGATATTTTCATATCTTTTATATCGAGGTCAACTTGAATTATGCTCGGGATATAAATAATGATGCGTGTGTGTGTCCGTGTGTGCGGCAGGGCTACGCGACGCAGGTGGGCGAGCGCGGGCTCAAGCTGTCGGGCGGCGAGAAGCAGCGCGTCGCCATCGCGCGCGCCATCCTCAAGGACGCGCCGCTCATAGTCTTCGACGAGGCCACCTCCAGCCTCGACTCGCTCACCGAACACGTCAGTACTCACACACTCATTTCATTTCTATTTCTCGGCGACTGTGCTTTTTCAATATTCACCACGAGGTACACTCTACTCATTCTATTCTCCTCGGACAACATTTATTTTTATAGCGGATGGCGTTTAAGCCCAATCAATATCTGTGACAGTGTTACCAAAGCGATTGATAAAAAAAACTCAACGCAATCATAAGAACTACCGATAAAAGTGAAAACTCAAAACAATGGAATAACTTTTTTTAAATCAATTATAATATAAATGATATAAATTTATAATTTTAAATCATTAACATTGTTCTTATTATATACATTTTTACACAACTTATTAGTTAATCAAACTCATGATAGGCTACACAAGCTCAATACAAAATATCAATATTACATATAAACAATACATCACAAGCATGTCAAAGTCATTGGTGACGTAAACCATATCGTTTTTCCCCTACCAAAGTAGTTCAACGCGGCCAAAGAGCTTTTCACTTCAAATATTAATTATATACATTTTTCAAAGTGTGGAAGACTATTTGTGAAGTGACAGCCACCACATCTACGTTTATTTTTAACTAAATACCTCACAAAATAAATGCTGAATGTACCTGTATCGGCATAAAAGCTCACTTACCTAATTGTCTTCGCCGCTGCCATCCTAGGTGTTCACAAAATTCGCTAAGTTCTATTATTAAATACCATAAATAATCCAAGGTATATTTCGAGAGAATACCAATGTCCGTAAAATATCAAAAATCAAGTACAAGTCCAAGTGCCAGTGACCAGTCATCTCTGATTTTGATTTGTATATAATCTTTCAAAAATAATTTAATCTACCTCTTAATTAATTTATACTCGAACAGTCGGGAATAATATACTTTCACAAGTTACCACACGATGTATAAAATAATTCTTTATTTCTAGACAATTAAACATATGCAATTAAAGATCTGATGTCATACTGACATAATTCCGGTCCTAAACAAGTCCCCACAGACTGAGATGCACGGGTGATATCAATTCTACATGTCTCTACTTTTACATATAGTATTATTTCACTCTAATAAAAAAAAAATAACAGTTTCAATCTTTTTATCTAGTATCTATGATGTTACTTAAAATAATAGTAACAGTTAAGTATAATAATAAAATGTCTTGCTTACTGTATTTAAGCTGCACTACATTTAAAATAGTTTTTCAGTAATGAACAAACAAAATTAGAAAAAAAAATGTTCGAACCAAGAGTCTGCAGAAGAAAGGAAAGAAAATATTAACGTACCATGTTACAGGCGATCCTCCAAGCGCTGAAGGCAGCAACAGTCGGTCGGACCTCGATCTGCATCGCGCACCGCCTCTCCACCGTCGCTGATGCTGACGAGATCCTGGTCCTGGAGAACGGCGTCGTCTCCGAGCGCGGGACGCACGAGCACCTCGTCAGGAAACCCGGCTCCCTCTACAGCAGGCTCTGGCAGAAACAGAACAGGGAGCCGATATCTAAAAACGGTGCTGTTCAATAGAATTATATTTGAATTGTGATTAGCAAAACTCGTTTTAACTTGTGATTAGCAAAACTCGATAAATCGGGTTTAGCAATACTGTATATAGCATCGTTTTAACGAATACGACGACACCCTTTTTTTTTTTTTATTAACGTGGGGAGATCCCTAACGGATACCCATCCTCCCGGGGGAGAGAATGGGTTATGTCCGACTCGCACGGACTAAAACCCCACGGTGCACCGGCCACCGCTTTAAGTTGGAGCGGCATGGGACCGTGCTAGGCTAACACCATGCCGCCCCCAGCGGTCAGCCCGGCACCAGATGGCTGCCGGACTCCATCCTTATAGGGAGGTAGCTGTGTACACGATCAGCTACCTCCCCTCGTCAGCCGAACCTACCTGTGCAAAGAGGAAATGGGCCCCCCGGCCCATCCCCTCAGGTTCGGCTACGGAGGTGGAAGGAGGCGGGCAAATCGCCGCCTCCTTCCACCGGCCCTCCTTTGGCGGAGAGGGCCACTGAGAGGGTCCGCCTCTCGGGCCCTCTCCGCCGCCTCCTTCTGCGAGATGACCTCCTCGCAGAAGGAGGCCATTGCAGTCCACGCATCTTCGCTGCCGAGCATGGCCGTAACCACGCTCGGCAGCGATAAATTATTACCTACCGCCGCAGTCAGAGTGCGGCGCTGCTCCTCCCACGCAGCACACTCAGACAGAGTGTGCTGCGATACGACGACACCCGACCGAACGATGTACAATCGACTTTTAATTCCTTTGTTATTCATTCAATTCCTTATGGTTTATAACTAACTAAGGGTACTCTGTAAAGAAAGAGTTATTATTTCACTAGAATTGTATTACACAGTTTATTAATATTAATTATTTGTTGTGGTGTTTTTACCTAATATTTCTTTTTTTTTTTTATATGTTAATCAAATATCGTAAAAAAGATGAAAATTAATATCAAATGTTGTATAGAATAAAAAAAGACAGTTGTTTTAGTAAACGTCGATATCATTATTGAAATGATACTATTGACCAGTGTTAACTGACTTACCGTTCATACTAATGACTTTTATATTCCTACTATTGACCTACACAGTTTATCAGATACAGTTGATATGTAAAGTTTTATTTGTGCCGTTTAAGTATTAGTTTCTATTATTATTATTAGTTGTCGATTGTCGACTGAACAAAATAATGTTAAAATGACGTCATACTGTTAAATCTCTCTCCCGTTGTTGTTGTATCCCGAGTATAAAGTATACGTGTGTAGGTTGTAGTATCAATTTATCATCAAATACAATTCATTCCTATTTAAATAATCGATAAACTTGTATATGTATGAGGTCCTTACAATTTACACAGTGTACAGTCATCAACGCAATAAGAGAAATCTCGTTCGTTTTAATTCGTTTCGTATGTGAATATGATGAAACTAAGTTTTGTACAAAACTTACGTTGAGGACTGTTCAACGGGCCCATTTGTTGGTATCGAATTTGTATTACGATTAATATATAATTTTTTATGTATATAATATGTTGACTATTGTGTACATTATATGTGAAATAAGTATATTATTTTGTTTGTGGTGCGTTTTATTTCAATATCTCCTTTATTTTAAGTAATTTAGTTAAATAGAAGCACTGCTGAGAACGACGAACTGAACGTTGTATTGGATGTGAATTGCTACCAATATTAGACTGAATTTTTTCGTCAATTTTCTTTTATTGTCTCGGTCAGATTTTTTGCTTCTTAAAAAAATCTGTGAGTGTTACAGTCCTGTATAGAAATTTTAAGAACTTTTCCTTAGTGTGAAAAGACTTTTCATTTAAAATATACGTAAATTAGTTTTTTTTATCCTATAAGTCGAAGCCATTTTATGCTATCACATTTTTGTTGGTCGCGATTTATGTGGAAATCGATAAAGTGGAACTTATACTGGTGAGTTGGTATTGGTCTTTGAAGTGGATTTTTACCAGATATTTATTATACTAGTGGTTGATATTCCACTAGAAATCATTAAATTTTAAGGAAGGAAGCGTTTTTTTTATTGTTTGCCAATACTTACTAAACTCTGTGCTACTAAACAAAGAAAATCTGTTGAGTAACGGACGAGGAAGATGTAGTTAAATTGTTTTGTCTCTGTCTATTCATATATAGATATTTGTTTTAAAGAAATAATATTCAAGTACGGTTTCGACGTTCAGTCGTCAAAATGTTGCCTGTCGAAAAAAAATAAAAATTCACATTTACATAGTGTGTCATCTAGTGACATGTATTATAATAAAATATTGACTATTAAAATTCTTTTTAAATAGAGAATAAATGAAAAGACCCGGTACCACGGTAGCCGTAGCAAAATCAATATGACTTTTTAGTGCAGTTTAGCGAAACACTTTTATCTTAAAATTACAAAATATACTACTATTTTGCTATGGTCCTGTCAATGTTAGGAGCTCATTCTGACATATGTCAACCCATATTTCGTGTGATCGGTCATCAGTTAATTCGGTACAAAAATGACCCAAGTCCAATTTTAGGCATTTTTGAGTTTTTTTTTAATCTTTAAATTGTGAGCATTTAAATAAGAAAAAGAATCTTATGAAAGGCAAAATTTGAACTTCGTTCAAGCTGTATTATAACAGAAAATTTTAATAAGAACTGGGTGTTTCGTAGACAACATTTTAATTACAAAATACAACAAAACGCAAACGTGACGTG
Organism: Antheraea assamensis; assembly: GCA_035772565.1. Lineage (NCBI taxonomy): Eukaryota > Metazoa > Arthropoda > Insecta > Lepidoptera > Saturniidae > Antheraea > Antheraea assamensis. The sequence goes on from JAQQSE010000009.1 coordinate 5,918,501, forward strand.
GTGTTTCAATCGAAGTACTGACCTCACCCGACGCTGCTTGACTTCGGTGATCGAACGAGAACCGGGTTTTTTAACACTGTACAGTGTTTACCCCCACCACTTTTCTTCACACAAAAAGATTGCAGATCAGAATTTCGGCATACTCCCATAAGAAGTTTCACTTCAAAAATTAAAAATCGTATATGAACGATTTAAATTGCGACTTGGTTCATTTCGAAATGTAACGCTTAATTATATATATTTAAATATACTTTATACTAATATTATATATCAATCTACTGCGGATAAATCACAGATCCGTTTCTATCCATGAAATTAATCAAATATAGGACAATCATTCTGATAGTTCTGTTCTCACACGTGCCTTCATAACAATTAAAAAAGTTAAACAGATCTGTCCTGGCTTCACACGGGAGCAGTTTACGTGCCTACTGCAAATTAATAAAGTTAATACAATAAACGAGTAAGTTTATGATGATGTATGGGGGTTAGTTACTTTATCAAGCAAAAACTACTGAACGGATTTTGATAACAATTTTACAACAATATCGTTTGTATATCAAAAAATATTGTTTAAATTGGACAAAGTATAATCTAAGTATCAAATGAGTCTAAAAATCCTGCGATCCGAAAGCTATTTCGGTGTGCGCTTCATAAACCGTCACACTAATATAATGTCATCATTTACAAAGGTACATACGTAGATGAAGTCGCGGGTGACTACTAGTAATTTATTACACAACTAACTCTGGACTCAGCTACGTACGAATTTATTACACGGCAAGTATTTTTGTTTCCGAATACGACATTATGTTTTTTGAAAATTACTCATCAATTGGGAGATGATATACTTTGTAAGCACAACATTTTCTTAAAAATCCGTATAGATGTTATTGAATTAATTAATGTGAACAGACAAACTAATTTTTTAAAGTCAAATTCATGACCAGTAACTTTTACAATACATATTACTACAAAATTTAAACAAAAAATGTTATACGTACAGACAAAACTACAGATTTATATATCTAGATATAGATATACTCTTTGTTATTATATAATTTTTTTAATTGGATATCATATCAGCCGGCGACATGTCAATCTGAATAAATCGAAATCAATTCCTATCTCTTGGTAACCATGGCAACGGCATAATAACAACAAGCAACGTGAACTCTGCTAACTGATATATTTTTGATCTCAAATTAATAACGCCGGCTTGTTTTAAAGCCTTTTTGCTATGATATACAAATGATGGATTTACTCGAGTGACTTCAGATAATGTCTGTATTGAGTTTAGTATCTGAAGATAAAAGAAAAGCAATTAGGTAAGTACTTATTTCAAATAATGTTTTATTCCCTAACTTCATACATTGCTTATTTCTGTCGCGGAACAATGGTTTTTGTACTCTTTCAACTAGATTTTTAAAAGTATTAGAATTTATCTTGGGGCTTCAGTCCTTTTGACATTAATTCTATACATCAATATGCTATAATTTTCATTTAAAATGAGGTATATTGCAAATCTGATTGCTGTTTCATAACAAAAAAAAAGTACCAATTGTTCCTGCAAAGGAAATCATTTCGCTGATCTTTGGAGGTGAATATTGTCGAACGATAAGGGAATTATTTGTATAATAATTTTGTAACAAAAAAACGTAGACGTTTTATTTATGCCCTAATAAAATATTTTCATGAAAGGCCAGTGTTATCACTCGAATCGTAAAGGCGAACAATTCAACACAAAGTGACTGCCACCATTACAAGTGACCTCAGCATTAATTTTTAATTGTGACTAATTGGGTTACAGTAACAGAAATAATTAAAATTGCTGTATTTTAGAAGTAATTATAACATAGTATGTTGAATCTACATGACAATCAATCTATCATCAACCTACATCAGTCTACATCCAGTAAGATCTGGTAATAAATAGGTCTACTGTAATATATAAGTAGATATTATAAACACAGTACAATAAATAATTATTACTTATATATTGTAAACAATATATAAATTAAAATAAAGGGATGGGTTTTTGTAAGTCTTTGAAATTATGCTTATGTGTTTACTGGGAGTTCTTTTGGTACGTGGGTTTTGCGTAATGGTAACCGAAATTACCTTTTTTTTTTCAAGGAAAGAATCCCTGGAATCGGTCTACAGTAGTAATTCGCGTCTCAATCTCCTAACCAAGCGTAAAAGATTGAACCCATTGATTGTGGACATGTCGAATCATTCGTTAGGTTCTAAGTCTGGTGATAAATACGTAACCCAGCGTGTGCTGTCCGCGAAGACGCACAGAGTGAAGCAACTGCAGAACCAGCTGTCCGATGCCCATTACCATCTGCAAGTGAGTTTGTCATATACCTTATAGGTATTAGATAATCTTAATGGAGATGCTTGACGACAGAATCTAAGCTTGAGTGTGGTAGCTATTCAGGCGGGTATCAGAAAAAATTGTACCACTATGCAAAGGTTTCTTCGTGATATTTTCCTTCAACGAAAGTTTCATTACATTGCAGGAATTGGAACTATGTATATCGGCGCTATGTCTGATCGTCGAACACGACACCAATAAGCGAAAAATGTTAGAGAGTGTAGTCTGTACGTGTGGCACTTATGGGTTGTGAAAAAAAGTTATTAAGAAATATAAAGTCTGAATGTGTATATAAGAACAGACACTGGAAAAATAGTGCATTCCTTATTCGAAAAGTAAAAAAAATATCTGAAAATATGTTTCTTATTTTTTTTTTTACTTTTTGCCGTACTTAATTTCTTTGACACTATACTTAAATATTATACACTAAGGCAATTTATATATTAAAGCCCGTATTTTTTTAAAAGTTACTGCATGTGTCAAGAACTAACATATATACATTAATTGGAAAAACACTATCCTCTCGCAGCGGTCGTTGTAAAAACGTAGAAAATTTAAAAGGTCCCTAAAACGGAGGCGGTTATGTGAAGGTTTTATTAAGTTCCGTGAAAGTTACTGAAGTTTAGACGGATATGGATGAACAGAGTTTCATTTATTCTGCCTAACACAGAAGGGTCATGTCGTATCAGCGATAGACAGTTTATATCATGGCTATAAAAGTGTAACGTGATACAACAAAAGCTTATAAAACTCTATTGACTGTAACTTATATGACCCTGAATGAATGTAATTTTATAGATATGGCAATAGAAGATCAGATGCCTACCGAAAAAGTGAGGATTCTTTGTCTGTTAATATAGTTTGTCCAGTTATGTCTGGTTAAGTTAATTTATGCAATGTTTATAGGAATTGAGCAATGAAAACCGATTACTTCGCGCCATTCAAAAGAAGCAAGAGATTGCGTTGCAAAGGTAAGTGGACAACTTTTCATTACATAGCTCTCATTTCCTTATTTCATATTGGTTTGATGTTCTGTTGGAACTATCTCTCTTTGGATTTAAAAGTGGTCTTTTTATAAATGTATTTTTCTATCACTGCTTTTCCGCCCTAACAATAACCTACCTATTTTACATCCGTCATTACATTCACTTCTATATTAATCTGAAAGCTTCATTCATATTGATTAGGTTGTTTTTAAAGATTCCATTAGGAATTCTCGTTAACTATAGTATAGAATCAAATAAGAATATAAATAACATATGATAACCTACGAAGCGACGATGGTGCAGTCGATAACGTGTTCCTACACCGTGTTGATGGACGTAGATTCGAATCCTTGCGACTGAGTCGGAGCTTTCGGTGAAGGAAAGCAACATGATGAAACCTTAGCATGGTTGTAGGGCTTTTTCTAAACTCGCCGCCAACAGGCTACCACTCTTAAGTTGAAAGTCTGTCATCAAGGACATGTTTCAACAGCTGCAAGTAAGAGCCAGTCTCTCTAGGCTTAGCGTGCTTACTTCTTAGACTACATAAGATATATAAGAAAATCATTCCAGGTAAACAAACAAATTTTACCTATTTTCAATAATAATAATAATAGTATACCGATATATAGTATATTTTATTTAAATACATCAGATAAAACTTTCGAAATCTTAAATATATTAATTACGATTACATTAAACTTTCATTTAAGAACAAATATATACTCGAGTACCATTATGAAATTATATTTATGTCAAAAAATATGTCCAATTTTCAGGTATGAGAATTCAAACGCAGAGTTACCACAAGTACTGAACGCGCACACCGAAGAAATGAGGATCCAGCAAAGCAAGTACAAGCAGTTGAAGCAACAGTACAAGGAGGTCACTATGAAGTTAAAAGAACGCGATATGCAACTGCAGCTGTTAAGAGATGAACATCAACATTTGTTACAACTGAGTAAAGACAAGTAAGAAATTCTTAGATATGTGAAACTAGCTATGAAATCATACAAATATTTAAAGTTATTTGAGTTACTATCCATTGAAGTTACTATTCCATTGCAAACGACAGGCGAAGGAAAAGGGTCCCTTTTCCGGCCCATGAATATCTTTACTATACAATTGGACTTTTAGTAGAAATGTATATATTTGTTATAAAAAAAGGTTCTAATTTCATCACACCTTAATTAATAATCGTTTTGAGATCTGATAAAATACAGCACCATACTAAATCTCCTTGTAAGTCTAAAGAAAAACAACATCTTTAAAAAATGAACGAACTCTTTTATAAATTATAGATTTGTTCTAAGTTTACGCTGTTTCTATGATGATGGTAAGCCTATAAACATGAGGTTTTAATCCGTGGGGTATATTTTTATGATATTACAGAAATAAAAAGTTATTTTTCCTAAAGACTAAATTGGAAGGAATCTTGTAACTAAATATTATAATGACGCAAACATTATTGCTCTTTGTAGCAGAAATTGATGAGGCACTGATGGTTTTGTAAATAATTGTATATAATTTTTTTTTATTAATGCATTAGATTCCAATAGCACCTAATTTAAATACACAAAAATGTTTGTAGTGAAACTTCTTATGGGAGGGTTTTGAAATTTTGGTCCGTAACCATGTTGTGTGATGAAAAGTGGTGGGGAATAAACACTGTGTCGGGTAGAGTGTTCTCATCCGTTTATCGAAGTTAAGCAACGTTGAGCGCGCTCGGTATTTGGATGGGTGACTGACTGCCTGGGAACACCGCGTGACGTTGGCTTTTTATAAAAAAGTTTTTACTTCTTTCGTGCGGGCACAAGCTAACACACACTTTTCTTCACTCAGAAATCTTCTAGAACGTGAGAAACTTCAAGCTCAAGTAACAGATCTCTCTGCGGTGGTAAATCAACAGAACGAAACGATAACGATGCTGCAGAGACGCATCGCTCTCGAAGCAAAGAATTTCAAACATCAATTGCAAAGTGAAATCAACAAACACAGAGACACGCGACACGATCTCGATTTAGCCATTTGTAATGCCGATAAACTGTCCACTATAATTGAGGTCGGTAAATTTTGTCTATCGGTTTTAATCCAATATTTTGGTTTAGTTTCCTATGAATATATTTCTTTACAACCTACTTCTAAAGCAGTATTAATCATTAAAGAAAATAAGCTAATTGCAACAGCAATATTTATATGTAGAAAAACACTTGCGAATATAAAAATAATTGCGAATAATTTTAGCAACAATATCCAAAGGTATTTTACACAGTGGCGGATTCCCAGTTTTGTCCGCCCTAGGCCCCAGGCCAGGTAGTAAGCACCAACCACCCCCTTTTCTTTCCTTTTCTTGTTATCATCAGTGAATTGTAATGATACGGCTTCGTCTTCACCGGCGATGAGTTTATGTATTTAAGTGTCACAGACCTCAATGGCCCCAGTGCAACCAGATCGTAGGTCCGTGCACCACCGTAGGGGAAACAGCTCCACGTATGACGAGAAGCCGTACCGATTACGTCACTCAAAGTACACCGTTATTGTCTTTCAATATATTTCGCAGGGGCGTTACGGTAAACTGAAATGAAACCAGAGTTATGTTGAAGCTTAGATTGTTTTCGATACTTCAAATTATTAGTTAACATAGCTCACCCCGTGTCAGTTGCTATCCACTCATATATCTAATAACAAACCAATTTAAAATTGTTATACAATGACAAAACTATTCACCAGTCTCGGTCAACGCTCCTTCTTAGTGTACTTTTTTCCGCCTTATCCTCTCTTAATTTCTAAAACAGTCCCTGCTATAAATGTGTCAACTAGTGACATCTATCGGTATCATAACCTAATCGGTGGTCATTACAGAATTTTTTGTCACGATTGGCCGCCCCTAATATCTACTGGCCGCCTCTAGCCCGGGCCTCCTGGACCTTAAGGCAAATCCGCCACTGGTTTTACTGTAAAACGATTTGAGGTACTGACTTTCTAATACAACTTCCATCCTGCGTATATCGTTACGAAGTTTTGTCTATAGTACCGCAATAAATACAGGTGTGGGAACACATTATGATAAACGCAGTACAATAACTGGGTCTGAAGTTGTTACACGTATTCAAGAAATTTGCAAACGCTAACTTCTAGTTATTATTGGAATGTTTAAGGTGTGAGAACGTTTTTCCGCGTCTTTATGGTTGTTAATTTTTAGGTTAGTTTTTAGCGCTACAAGTAGTCGAAGCTTCGTTACGCAGGTGTGGGACTAGCATAAGGACGATTGTTCGAAGTTCTGAAGCAGTGTAACTCGAAAAAGTATATTTTTTCTTCGATTTCTTATTTTCCATCTAGAATCGTATCTGTTATATAGATGAAGGAGAAGATACTGAGTACGGTTGCAAGCCGGACAGTGAAGTCGCCCGTGAAGGCCGCTCCACTTGTAATGAACAGCTTGCGACCTCCAAGTAAGATTAAGATTTCCGATACATCTATCTCTAGAAGTCAAGAAGATAGACTACAGGTTAGTTTATTGAATACGATTAAGCGTAGACGAACTTTAGGAAGATTATAAGATATAATCCAGACTATTTACAACATTTACAGGGTCTAAACAGTAGTAACATTTAATAGAAGTGACTTCAGTTAAAGGATGTAGTATTGAATAGTAATAACAAAAGTATAATAATTAAAAAAACAAAAACAGTTAATTTCTAATTTAGATAGAACATGTAGTTTCCGTGAGATAACAAAACTCTTTTAAGATATCGAAGTTGAAAGCACCAACTAAGTTTAACTAACGCCTTGTATCACATATTGCTTAAGAATAATAATTAAGAGTAAATGCGAGAAACCTTTTTTTCGTGGGGAAATCCATCATGCACACGCCACCCTCCCTCGGGAGAGGTTGGGTAGTGTGAGACTCCTACTCACTAAATCCCACGGTCTACATTCGCCGCTTTTGTTGGGGCCACACGAGATCTCTTAAGTATTCATCGCATCGCCCCAGCGGTTGGCTCGGCGTCAATCAGCGCCACTGGGCCCCGTCTTAATCAGGAGATGACCGTGTACACATCCTCCTTCCATCTCCTCCTTCCGCCGGATCTGTGCAATGGGAAGATGGCCCCCCAGCCCATCCTCCCTGGCCCGGCTACGGTGGTAGGAAGTTAGCGTATCGTCCCTGCCTTCCACCGGCCCTCCGTCGAGGGAGACGACCGCTTTGAGGGTCCATCTCACGGGCCCTTTTTGCCGCTTCCTGCGATACGACTTCCTAAAATAAAAATGCGAGTAACCTATTTCATTCTTGGTTAAGGGAACTGGAGCAAATATTTCAAGAATAATGAATAAAGAAATAAAGAAATAAAGAAACATCAAAATACAAAAGTATGATTTCGTCTATTTTAAATAGAGTCCGAATTGAAGTTGCCTCTTTCGCGTTTTCTTCAGTAGTGCTAGGAACGTGTGACAGCAATAGAACTTGTTAAAATCTATTCTTTCAATATGTTGCAGACCACGTTTCCTCTTAACATTGCTCTTAAATTTGACGAATCAAAATATATATATTAACTTGTTTCAAACAATATTTGGTTTATTCTAAAACAACAACTTTACCGCCCGGTTTATGAGTAAATTTTAATAAAAGATATCCCTGTAAGCCGTTCTTAATTGTAATTATTTGGAAATTTATGCCCGTTTCCAAATTACAGCCGTTGTTTAGTTACCGTCGCAATCGGTATTCTAAAGTTGCAAATTAAACTGTGCGAATTACGGTTGGAATATAATCCGTTTCTAATTCAAGGAGGGAAATAATTTTCACCCGGAAACCTTTATTTTGGTAAGGAAAATTGGTTGGCGAAATTAAATCCCCGCGGGATACGAGCCGTGTTCGAACGAAACAGATTTAGACACGTATTATATTGATTACATGTCGGTAGAATCTAATTTTACATATGTATGTGATAAACAGATCGAAGTTTGATAGGCTCTCCCATAAATTATTCTCATTACAAATCTTTGATATCTGGGATTATTATACAGATCATCATCATCATCATCATCATCAGCCTGTTAGAGACCCACTGCAGGGCTATAGGCCTCAAAGGCATAATCACCACGCCAGCCCACGACTATATAGATGTATTTACTAAATTAAAGAATTTAAGCTGATTTTCAAATTTACCAAATTAATTTCATATTGTGGAGATTTTTTAGTAGCATTACATTATTTTAAAGCAAAGAGTGAATTAGTTTATAGTGAATACTGATTATTAAATTATCCTTAATTTACTGGGTATTATTTTAATTTTCTAGTAAATTCTATTATTTATTAGTTTTTTTGGTTAATTCGCAGCGTTATAACGCATGTGATTTAATTAATGTCTTTACTTATACGATAAACTTTACTTGGAAGGTCGATCAAAACATCTTGGCAAAATTATGCGAAAACTCACGTAGCATCAGCAGTGCCCTCTCCCACGATGAAGAGACGTCTTCGTCTATAGAACCTCGGTCACGTTATGCTAGGAGTAGAACAAACTCCACCAGTTCGCGATCAACGCCTAATCCGATTAGGAAGTCCTCGAAGGGATCCGACGATATAATAGAACTAGCCAAAACAGTTCAGGATGGGATGGCAGACTTGGCCATTTACGATGAGGAGATTGATGTAAAGAACTCGACTCCGGAAGAAGTTCAAAAGAAAATAGAAGTAATGAAAAACGATCTGTTGAATAAAATAAAGAAGAGCGATGAACCGGTTTCGAGAAAGGCTAGTGCATTGAGAAGAAAATCAACTGAAGAATCAATCGAGGAAGAAATTATTGAAGATAATCAGTCAGAGAGACCTGTATCTAGAGGGCGAAGAAATTCGAATGTATCTTTCTTTGAAAATGTAGGAATAGAAGAAGTTGCGATAACTGCTAAATTAAAGGACTTAAAAAATGGGGATGAGGATGGAAAAATTAAAAAGGAGAAGAATGTTCTAGAGATGAAGCTTTCTGGAAAACCGATAGATAAATATTGTAATGATATTATTCTAGATATAGAGAAGAGTAGCAAAGTTATCGACAAACATGTGAAGCAGTTTAATAACTCTAGATTTGAAAGCGATAAATTGGTTGAGCAGCTGCAAGCCGTTGATAAATTGAATGCATTTATGAATTCTAAAGGAGAGATCTCTGAAGATGCTTTGACCGCATTAAATGACAATTTTAAAGCGTTAACTGAACAGGTGTTTGAAGCTGAACCGACGAGAAAGCGTTCCGTCTCTGCAAGGCGTGGTTCTAGGAACAATTTGCTCGGAGATGGAAATATGACCAACCAGGACTTATTGGACGAATTACTCGGTAAGAAATGATATACGGCATTATGTTAAGTGCTTACTGGAAGTATTTAACTGTATTTGGTTAAAAATATTAACCGATACTTAATTGAGTGTAATCATTTTTACGGACGATAATGGAAGGATTCTTTCCGTTGAACGAAAGAAGCTTCGAGATTATTATAGATAATTGTTCCAGTGGGAGATTAATATTAAAACAATGATTAATGTTATTGAATTTAATATTAGATTTTATTTTAACTGTCTTATTTTTTTCTCCACTTTCACGTGTATTTGTATTATTTACCTAGATAAATAAAAGTTAGTATTTGTTTTTTTCAAACAAAATTAAGTATGATTTTCATTATTTTAGATATAATGGCGTACGATGGTAATTAAATATCATCATATTGCATAAATATAATTATGGTACTTTGTTAATTATTTCGGAATGATTTTTTTTATATATTAATATGTTTATAATAAAAATATTTTAACTTTTCTTTTATTCAATTGTGGAGTACTTTTTATATAGTTTCTTTAGCAATTTAGTTTATTTATAAATTTATCGGCTTTTTGTGATATATTGATAATATGTAATATTTTGTCATATCCGGCCATTGAGATTGCTCTCGGACAATTTTTTATTAAGAATCATGATCTATATTTATTATATTTATCTCTGTAATTTGTTTATAGAATTAGTACAAACATTTAAGATTTCAGTAATGGCATTGAGAATCTTTGTGAGTACTTTATAATGGTGCATTTCTCATTTGCCAAATATAAATGTAATAATTATAAAATAAATTTATTAACGAAAATTATATTGACTTATTAAAAATATATAAATAAAATGAGTATAGTGTGCGCTTTTGAATCTTTTTTGATTCCTAGAAAATTCATTTACTCAATTTCCACTAATCTGAAAACTATATTATTGGGTGCAAGAGTTGCTTCAACTATAAATACAGTGTTACTGATGACATGGCCAGAGGTATTAAATTAAAGGTCATCAAGCTTCTTTCCCGCTCTGAGGTTGTGTGGTTTAGGACAGATATAACCCACGGCTTTTGCACTAACAGTACAAAGTAACAGTGATAGGAAACTGAAACAAATTTGTAGTCTGCAACCGCCATGTCGCTACCGTATCGCCACCGTACATGCGGTAATAAAGTGGTTACAATGACGTCTGTTTTAGTTTGTCGCGTTCTTACAAAATCAGACAGTGCGTATCCAGTAGGCACAGTGCAGTCACTTTGTCGTACTACAATAAGAAGGTTTTTACAAATGAATTTCATATGAAAAATCCAGATTGGTGATTGTTATGCGGCGTGTAGGGTAGCCCGCTCGTAATTGAATTGAAATATGAATTGTAATATTTATTAAAAAATTGCAATAGATCCTAGTAATTCAAAAATGTGTTTTATTTCTATTCGAATTAAATCGTAAATAACAAAACTTGTTTATTGCTGTGATTTACAGCTTGTGGGTTACTAACTTTGTTTGAAAAAAATAAAAATAATGTATCATATTTTGTAATAGGAAAACAAAAGTATTTAGAAGAAAATAATTGTTGTTTTTCAAAGTTTCATAGTTAGATTTACAATCAAAATTTGAACGAATAATTCGTTTTTATTAATTTTATGGATGTGTTCCAGTCTTCTCACCGTTTTAGAATCATTACTGAAAAACGTCTTTCAGTGAACGCTAAAGTTGCAGGAATAGAGATTAAATTCAACTTCATTTTTAAAGATCGGTAAGGAAATATAGAGAATCAAACCGATTTCTCCAATAATTTAAACTAGTTTAAGAATGTGAAAACTTAGTGATAATTGTGTTCACTATTCCTGGTAATAACTTGACAATTCTTTTTAATGTAATATTTAATTCATAGCGAAAGTACTTACCAGTTTGTTTCGTTCTAATTAGCTTTTTAGACTACCTATCCATAATATTATAGAGACCCAGCAAAACTGAATTTCACTGATAATGTTTGTGTTTATCGTTAAGAGAGATGACACTACAATGAAATTAACTCGCGTTATCACGTTAGGTGGTAGAGCTACGCTGAAGCTAGAGTGGTAGAGCTACGCTGAAGCTATTACTGGTTTCAGAATGAATGGGTCGGCTCGCCCGACGCGCGGGGTAGTACCACCCTCTCTTTTTTTTCGAACTGACCTACACTGCCAGCATTATGCCTTCACAGTTTCACCGGACTACACCACCCTCTCACAGAAAACTGACGTGAAGTAACAGTGCTTGCACTGTTGCGTTTCGTTCGGTCAGTGAGAGCGCCGGAGGCCTGCATATATTAAAAGGCCGACAACGTACTTGCGACTCCCTTGGTGTTGCTAGTGTCTATGGACGGCGGTGATCACTTACTATCAGGTGACCCGCCTGTTCGTTTGCCCCCTATAATATAAAAAAAAAAGTGATCCCTGTCTTTAAATGGTATACGGCTATTGGTTCGACATACTCTATCAACTACGTCTCCTAAAATAATGAATTATCCTCTTGATTGTTCGTTGTCTTGTTATTGTTTCGTCGTAGTCAAAAACAAAGTGTTATTCGGGTCGACAACATTTCCAACACCCGATAAACATGTCAATGACCAGAACGGGTTGTATAAGTGATTATGTATCTCATTACCCCTGAAATCTGACAATGTGATGTCATACTTAGGTTAGTATCATTGCCCATATAGTCTGTGTTATAGGTAATAATAAACATTTTGTAAACAATTTGACTGTGTCTCAGAAAGAGATATAGGGTACTTTACATTAAAGCGAAGGAAGCCGCGGGTAAAATGATGTATTCTGTAAATAGATTCCAAACCACGTTGATTATAATTATCGATTCCTGGAAGTATACAGCAATTTCTAATTATTATTATATAGTTTGGAATTCAATTTCCTAGCGTCGCTTAATTTGCGGAACTTTATACATTAGTTGTACCAACTTTAAGCAATTTTAGTTGACAGAATTAATAACAGAAACAACAAGTTCATATTATTATGTTGTACCAGTTTTAAACTAATATATAATATTGTTTCGGTAAATTATCGATCGAATCACGAAATAGCTTATTGTTGAATGTACTGACGATAATTAATTGCCGAGGAGTAGGAGATATGTATTAGATTGGGAACGACTTAGTTTCTTTTAATTGTAAAACCGTTTTTTTTTTATATTATAGGGGGCAAACGAACAGGTGGGTCACCTGACGGTAAGTGATCACCGCCGTCCATAGACACTAGCAACACCAGGGGGGTCGCAAGTGCGTTGCCGGCCTTTTAAATATGTGGGCCTCCGGAGCTCTCACTGACCGAACGAAACGCAACAGTGCGAGCACTGTTACTTCACGTCGGCTTTCTGTGAGAGGGTGGTACTACACCGGGTGAGCCGACCCATTCATGCTGAAACCAGTAATAGCTTCAGCGTAGCTCTACCACCTGTAAAAAGTATTGGACGATATTGTGTGTTTCTTATCTATACATATAATAGACATGAAGTGCCTGTATGTAATATCAAAATAACGAATTTTACTGATTGGATATGAACGTACGCACGATACTGATAACAAAAATACAATTTTTAAATTTTTGTCTGTCTGTCTGTATGTTCCGGGTAATCTCCGAAACGGCTGGACCGATTTTGACAGAAATTTCACTGACGGATAGTTAAAATTACAGCGGGTGACATAGGCTCCTTTATTTTAGATTAGCTGTCATCCGTGGCTTCGTCTGTAGTACTATCTCCTAAACGAATGGACCTATTATCATTGGACTTTCACTGACAGATAGCTGATCTTATAAGAAGTCATTTACAAGTATTAAAAAAAACGCATGCGGAGCTGCGGGCAATAGCTAGTTTATAATATATTTATTGAATGTTAAAAATATGTAAATTTATATAATACGAATGGCATTGGATATAAATGAAAGTTTTATTTTTGAATGTTTCCGTAATTTTAAAACTGTAAAATAAATTATCTGAGGCCGCAGATTCACTTATTTATTGAAATAGATTGTTTAATTTGAGATAATGTATATTTTTTAAGGTTTGGGTAAGTTTTACCCAGAATGTCAGATTCGAAACACATGCAGTGAGGCACACATACTGCTGAGTATGAATAAATAGCTTCGTTTAGCTTAGTAGATCGATTCGTGGTGTTGCATTCAAGGTAAACAGTCCAAGCCGAGGTTCAGACAATTTGGAGACTTTGAGCCTGTTGTCAAACGGTGAGCGGTTTAGGCTCTCGCTCAATAGTCCCGGTGAACATGTGATGGCCCGTCAAGTCAACAGCGGTTAGTCATAGGGGAAAAAAATCGTATAATCACTATATAAAAATAGTTTCTTTATTAGCGTAGCGGCGTTTGCGATAGCACACTACTTATTAATGTGGACTTAATAAAAGAATCATTCTGATTTGTTGAGATTTAATTCCGTTCTACACATGTTAACGTGTGCGCGCGATTCGAATCTAGTTCTCGAGTGTGACGTTCGTGCGGATCCAACTTCAGGTCGCTTGTCGTTTAACGTTTCGTTCCGAAACAGTTAGTTAAACTGAATTTATAGTTTGATTTTATTTATGTGAAACTGAATTTATAGTTTGATTTTATTTATGTGAACCTCTTCTAACTATTGTATTCCTTCCTAACTCCTAACCAGTAAAAAGTATATCACTACATAGTATAAAACAAAGTCGCTTTCGCTGTCCCTATTTCCCTATGTATGCTTATATCTTTAAAACTACGCAACGGATTTTGATGCGTTTTTTTTAATAGAATGATTGCTCTAAGAGGAAGGTTTATATGTATAGTAACATAAATTAAATAGTGGAGAAATACTGTTGTTTTTGAGGTTACTCCAAATTTAACGCGTGCGGGCCACGGGTAGTAATGAATAAATCAAAACTACTGGGTCGATTTTAATCATTTTTTTAGTGAATGACATAGGCTATATATTTTATAACCGTGCGAAGCCGGAGCGGGCCGCTAGTCTATAATATAAAAATGAATCGCTGAATGTGTTGCTAAGCAAATCTCGAGCGAGAGCAGCTGAACCGCTTTCACTAATTATTTTTTTAGAATATTCCTTGAAGTACGGGGATGGTTCTTACGGAGAGAAAAATTTAAAAAGTTGCCTGAAAAAGTCTAAAAACAACAATTTTCTATACTCCCAAGCAAACGATTCGTAATAATACTTAAAAGTCAATTTGAACTGTAATACTATAGGATAAAGTTTAAGTGTTAGTGGAGAGGTGTTCCGGGAAGGCAAAACAATTGAGTGACGTTAGTACCGTATAAATATTAATGTCAATATTTATACGATGGTAAAATTTAATATTATATAGCGTCCCGAATAGTAGAATAAGTATTAAAAAAGTAAAGAATCGACTTTTAGGCTTTACGAAGTTCGCCGGGCCAGCTAGTTTTACATAAATATAATATTGCCAGAACGTTTTATAGTCGAGAAGAACAGAAACCCGAGAGCTAAAACACTGAACTTTTCTTAGTTATGTGAAAAACTTATTCAATTGCCTATTGATACTTTACAAACTTATTTTTATCTCTTTCCTCTTTACAGATGTTATTTTGAAGCTTAAACAACGTATGACAATTTTCAAAATTAAGGCAAGGTTAATGTCAGATCATATGTTAAAAGCCACCAAACAGTTTATCCTACAGGGTATGCTAAATACAGTCGGTTAAAGAATTCTAAGGCTCGGTTGCACCAGTTAATGTTAAAGTTAAAAATTCGGTTAAAGTTATTGTTAGGCAAAAAATAGGTTGCACCAATTGACAATGGTTAAAATGACGTCACGATTTAACGTTAACTATTACCGCTCCATGTTGGCCGGTTACCGTTATTGTTAATGTCAATTTTTGAATCGGTTGTCATGTTCACTAGAAAAAACTTTATAATATCATGTCGTTGCTAAGAGAAATCCTGTGGGAAACTGAAAATAGTTCTTCCGATGATGAAATCAATATATTTGAAGATAATTTGCGTCTTAGAAAGAAAAAAGTTTAATTTCCTAGAATTGGAAAATGTCCACAGGAGGACAAACGCTAACGTTTTGTCGTTGACATCTGAAATCTGTCATCAAAAATCTGTTGACAGTCACAGAATAACAATAGTGACACTTGGTGACACTTATAACAAAGTCCTGTCAAGTAAAATATATTACCCTTTTCGATTTTAGGGACTAATTGGCTTATTGAAGTAGCAACCCTAATAACTTTAACAATTACAAAATGTTTGATGGTGCAACTCGTTTTGGCAAATGTAACTGTTAGCAAGTCTTGTCATTGTTAAAGTTAACTTTAACAATAACAATAACCACGATTTTGGTGCAACTCAGCCTATATGTTCAGCTGTAATTGTAAAAAATGAGTGAATTTTATCGTCAAATGTTATTTTATTACTTCATTGTAAATTTTGATATCTTTACTACTTAAAATGAGGAGTTTTTTTTTGTAAATAAAACATGACTGTAAGAACGTGGCACCGCTTTCAAACGCATTGGTAAAAATTGCTTATAACCTACAATCGCACTATACCACTATGATATACTCGTATATGTATATTACACAGAATTTAAAATGTGTGTTAAAGATTAACCCAAAAGGAAAGAAGAATTGAAAAACAATACAAGGAATGTTATGTAAACACAAATCTTGGTATTAGTTTTACACTGAACGCACCCAATATCAGCCATCGCATAACAAGGGATTGTTTAACGGACCGAGAACCTTATTTATAGTCGAGAATGCCTCCATTACCTTCATACGCTCCTTAAACACAGCGATACTATAATAAGGAAAGGCAAGTAAGTTAATAATATTTTAAAATTATATATGGCGTTGTGATCAATGACACTATGCTTTGACATAGTGACTTATTTTCGTACTATTGACTAGGACTAGTATTAAAATATTATTGGTTACTTTAAATAAAATAAACTTGTGATATGATATGTATGTCTACAGAGCTGCTTCTTTATTTTAACTGTTAATCAGGCTTTAACAATCTGTAGATATTTTTTACGTTCAAAATTGTAGTTTTCGCTTTCATTATTATTTTTCGATCGCTTTTTGTAAAATAATAGTGTTATTCATGATAACATAATACTTTTACTAGTGTCTTGTTTTTGTGTTACGCTGATGGAGATATATTACGAGAAATAATTTGAGATCTGATGTGTCTTGCTCTTTCTCTTTGTTAACAAACGATTATTTATTTCTACCTAATAAAAATATACTTATAATTAGAAGTGAAAGAGACTTTGCGAATTGTTTTATTATTAATTATCAAAAGAAAACTTCGATTTAGGCACCGAGAAATCGCTTATTAACGTCAAAACAAGCCCATTAAAACATTGTAACACCGACGGGAGCTGTAAAAAAGTTTTGTAAAAATTTAGGTTGTTATAACCTTTGATGCCCACGACAGTCTAATAGACAAAGTTATTGGTACAATTAATTATCTTAAAAATTAAATGTCGATAATTTATGATTCTTGAGTTTAATAGCCATTAACGTCTCATTGTTTAAAATCATCGCTATATGAATGGCTTTCTGAAACACTACGATAATTGTCGTATGTTATGTATATCCTTCTATATACATAACTAAAATTAAGTTAGTCCGAAGTTAAATTACGTTAGAACGATTGAACGTATTGGAATAGGGCTATGACCGTACAATGCGAAATTTTTCGTAGATGGGTCTAGGGTACTTATTTTTCAAATTGAAACGGACAGGAATCAGTTAATATTATAATAAAAATCATGGTAAAGTGTATTATCTAAATAATAAATTAGTATAGTACGTAATCTTTGATCACAAACTATAAACACGTGTAATAAAATCTCATATCGAAAATATACTTCTGCGTTCGAGTAGAAACAGATCAAAAGGACGATTATAAACGATCGTTAACGAATAAAGTAATAAACTGGAAAATTTGTAAGAATTTAATCTAATAGCAATATTGATTTAACTTACGTAATAAGTTTTCATGATTGGGAAAAATGTTTTCATAATATAAATTAACGACCCGCCACGGTTTCACTCGAGTGCAGTGTAATTTTTTTTTCCGAACTGACTACACTGTTGACCCGGCAAGGCTTCTACAGTTTCACCGGACTACTAAAGGGAGCGCTTAAGACACTCGCCCGATTTTATGTAGGCAACCAGCACAAGGGTGCACGGCGCGCCTCGGCTTGGACTATCACCAAATATCTCGAGTCTATCTAAGTTAAGATAAACCAAACTAACTATTATTTCATACATATATAATATAACATTGATAAGTATTTAAGAATTTAGATGCATGTACTATTCAATCTATTGCCTATTGCCTTGTGTTCTGTTAAAGTTAAAGACGCTTAATAACTTTCATCAAACAAGTATTTTTTTGTTGCACATGATTATAAATCAGTGTTATTTTGTAAGATATTAATTAAAATAATATTTTGTGAAGGGCAATTTAAGTCTACATTAAATGCCCGTTATGATTCATATATTTAATTTGATAAGGTTAGGTAGACATTACAGTTTTGTAAATAACCGACTTTAGTAATATGCAAAATAAAAGAATGTCATTTAATATTGTAGTTAAAATATTTATTTATTAAAAATTATATATAAAATAGTAAATTATTTAAAATGATGTCTAATACATAACTCACATATTATTTAAAATATAAAAGAATAATAAATAAATTTGAATAAAATTTCCACGCGATCATTATTGGCTATTGAGGTTACACAATCGGCAGTGCATTATGCTCGTATGTTCAAATTCCGATCCTCTCATACGCATACCCACTCGTACATAACAGAAAGAGACAGAGAGTTGTACAGATATATAGGAGCATAACAATTTTACCTTATGTGACGATTTTTACCGGTCAAATCTGTTTGTATTCCCCGTTAGCATTGCAATACAGCAAATGTCTCTACTTTCAATTAATTAAGGTAAAATGCAGTTTTTATTCACAAGAACCTTCCTGGAGATATTATCCAAATATTAGTGGAAATCTTAACGAATTGCTTTGTATAGTTTTCAAAAAGTAATGGACGACATAAACGCGGATGGTGACTTTGTTTTATACTAGTAAAAAGTAAATTAGATGATTCTATTTTATTTTTATTTAGTTTAATATTTTGTCTTAATACAATGTAAGTGTCCGATGGGAATTCTTATCCGTGACATTCTTTTCTTACCTAAGCTATGTAAAGTACTCCTGTGTAATATTTCGTTAAAAAATAGGGTGGACGTTAATTCGTACTTCCGTTCGGTATTATTGTGCCGCTGTCACGTCTTATAGGAACTGAAAACGGTTGTGAAACAACTAAAAGTAATTAAAAGGCATCATTGGTCGGCGGTCGAAGATGCTCCGTGAGGGAGCTAAACACTTGTAATCGATTGTAATCGTTACACGTCAAACTGAAACATATTTGTAATTAATTATATACTTAATATTTATATTTTTTCCACCTCTTATTTCTTTTTTATCATGTTATATACATATTTTTATTTTATAGATAAATGCCAATAGTGTTAATCGACGACAAGTTCAATCATCCACCAATGTCTAGTTCAACCCCGACCAACGACACTTTTTAATTACTTTTTGTGGTTTCATAACCGTTTTCTATCACAGTAAGACGTAACAGCGGCCAAACAATTCCAAGCGGAAGTGTGAAGTAACGTCCAACATAATTTTAAATTATGGATTTCCACAAAGTAACGCCTTCATCAATTAAATAATATTTCATTATTCTATTATGGTTACCTATAGTTTAATCTGTACGTTATCCAAAAATATTATAAAGTAGATTATCTCGTATAAAAATCTCGACTATGAATACGGTTCACGTTTATCCGGTACAGTTGGTGCAATCTCGGTGCACATGTAGGAACGATGCCTGTCTTATACGTGCTTCACTTCTCCACACATATATCTTTCCCGGCATACTTAAAACTTGTATTTCAACAAATAACAGAGCGCTCACAGAGGCATATCAAGCTAGCGAGAGGACTGTACTGGACGTTCATAGCTCACCCTAGCTTTTGTATAATAATAAAGAGAAACAAATATGAAAAAAATTGTTGAACACATGAGAGTACCATATAAGTTTTGCATTTGTACAAAGTGGTTAGTCCTCGAGGAATGCACGTAACATAACTAACTGGCCTTATATATCTTGTGTTTCCAGTAGTCAAGATTCAAGTCAAGAAGTAATTATAGGGATAATAACGATTTAAAAATATGTCTTTGCTATGTATCCACATATAATCAGCGAAGAATATATGCTATCAATGATATTATATTTTAGATTCAATTATATTTTAAATAATTCAAGACATGTTTTGGATGTATATCACTATATAGTATAAAAAAAAGTCGCTTTCTCTGTCCCCACATCCCTGTGTATGCTTAAATCTTTAAAACTACGCAAGGGATTTTGATGCGGTTTTTTTTAATAGATAAAATGATTGAAGAGGAAGGTTTATATGTATAATAACATAAATTAAATAGTGGAGAAATAATGTTATTTTTGAGGTTACTCCAAATTTAAAGCGTGCGGGACACGGGGAGTAATGAATAAATCAAAACTACTGGATCGATTTTAATCATTTTTTCAGTGAATGATATAGGCTATATATTTTATACCCGTGCGAAGCCGGAGCGGGCCGCTAGTTGTGAATAAAAGGTAGTTGTTTGTCAGGCAGCTCAATTGACAATATTATAAAGTCATTTTACTGTACAATAAAGCTTTTTGTATAATACGATTGATTGTTCGTTGTTCGATGACTACGGGCTTGATGACTCGAAGATATGATGCTCGGAGAATCCTTGCTCATAGATTCGTTAATTGTTTAAATTAATTATTGCTATCTCTATAGTGTACTGGTGTAAAAATTATATTACTATTTTATTATTTTAAAATATTAGTCTATGACTGGAGATCTTCTAGAAGTCGGCTATCAACAGTCTTGTGACATGTATATCGTTAGTTTGAATTATTTTAATAAAGTTTGCTGCATTAATCTATATTATATTATTTTAAATGTTGTACCAAAGGCTGGTACACAGCAATCTTCTTTCTCGAACTATCTCTGTCGAACTCTGTTCTCTACCTGCCCTTTTATGTGTCCGTCTGCGCTCTTTATCAACCCACCACGTAGCTGCGATATACCATTGAGCGCGCTTTACGTATGTATTTCGCATTCCATATATGAGCTGCATCGGCCGGATCGAGAACCTTCGAGCCAGCGGAAAGGAGCCGGAATACATTTTCTCTACACAAATGACCCAAGTGACGCACATGTACTAATTCATTCGAGACAGCGGCGTGGATGGTGCCTTCGGTCACGATACATTTTATATACCCCATGTTGCGCGAACGGTATACTTTTTGCTGCGTCCGTTCTTGGTGGCGACAACATCTTTGAACCCAAAAACATATTATGCAAGTAATAAAAGATCTAAACAAAACGGCGGTCTGCAACAATGTATTTGTTTAACTGTATAACAGATGTCTTAGTACTGGGAGAATAATTTGAAAGATAATTTAATTCATTCATTCCTCGTAGAAACATCTCAAAGTTATTTCTAATTTGACCCAATATTCCTGTCATCAAAAGTAAGGGAAAACTAAACATTGGATAAAATAAAATAAAAACTGTAAAAGGTGAAAATTGAAAAGGAAAATTTGAATTTCAAACGAAAGTTTTTTTCTTCGTCGAAATAGAAAATACACATTATTTCTTTGTTCCATTGAACCGTTATTAATAGGTATTTCTTGTTAAAGGAAATTTGTAGATTCTTGTTACTAACGCTTTTAATCAAATTGTTTGTTACATTACGAGAACTCCGAGTGATGTGAAGCTGTAATCTTTTTTGAAACAAGACGACACATATTAATTATTGTTAGGTAAGCAAAAGGAAATTCTAATGTATATTATCAGTAATGAGAGCCGGTTCTACTAAAAGAACAACCACGTCAGACGTCGAGTTCCTGGAGGCGCTTTTATAAGGAAAAATTAAGGAAAATAATTTAATCGCGATCATATGGCGCGTATCTGAATGGCGTCATCTATTGTGACTACCACGAGTCCAGCCTTAGCTCCATGGATGCACGCAGAAACGTAAGTAAGTAGGTGATCCATAAATGATCTCGATCGAGACAAAACTCGAATGCGGCCGGTGCTATAATGAAAAACATGACAAACGAACGTAAACTGGTCTTTTATATTATGTAGACCGTGTTAAATGACAAAACATAATTACATAACTACCCTATTTTTTTATTAACGTGGGGAAATCCATCATGGACACACCACCCTCCCGGGGAAGAGAGTGGGTAGTGTGAGACTCTTAGTCACTAAAACCCCACGGTGTACCGACCGCCGCTAGGTTGGGCGGCATGGGATCGTGTAGTGCTATCACCATGCCACCCCAGCGGCCAGTCCAGCAGAAAATGTCCGCCGGGCGTCGTCCTAATTAGGAGGGCAAGCTGGGTACACACCAGCCACCCCCTTCTCGTCAACCGAACCTGTGCAATGGGGAGACTACCTAGCGTCACCTATTGACGAGTCATGACAACATATTAAAAAAAAATGACTTTCGCTGTAAAATAAACATTTATGCGTGTTAATTTTCAGCCGCTATCAGTTTGATAGTGTTGATATTTGTCGATATAAAACATCTGTTTATATATAGATGACTAGTGGCCGCCCGCGACTTCGTCTACATTTGTGTATTGATATATAACGACACACATTTTTACCAATAATATATTTATAGATATTAGCGTATATGTTATTCTGTTGCAGGTAATAGCGATATTACTATAAAGTTACTTCGAAATTCGTTGAGTAGTTTTCGCTTGAAAGAATAACAAGCGTCCATCCATCCTCGCATAGAATCTTAACTGTAATGATAGCTAATATAAGGTTAACAAATTTGATTGAATATGCTGTAAAATGACGCAGAATATAAAACATAGACGACTTTGAATTACAAACATTTTATTGGTTGATTTTAATTCACGTCTCTCTATATATTATGCTAACTGTGAACGTATTTTTCGTGAATTTCAGTACAAATGAGACAACAGTGTAACGAGCCCTTTATTTAATCATGCGGTGCTCGACGCTTTCGTAAATTTAAACTATGTTTTTTTTCTCAATTAGACTGTATTAAGAGGATTATTGAGGAATTAAATTTTAACTGCTATTGACTATGCAGTGTTTTTTTTATTCATCTATTTATTTCATTTATAAAACGAGATTATTAAAATACATATTATGACAAAATTTCGTAATTTCTGACAACCTACACTTTTGAAATTTTGCGCGACAAAAGACTCTTTACGTCTAAGTTTTGCATGGTGGTAGGGCTTTATCTAAGTCCGCCTGGTTAGCTACCACCCTCAAGTTGAAAATCTGTCGCCAAGCACCTATTGGTGTGTTCCGACAGCTGTACTTGAGAGCCAGTCTCCCTCTAGGCTTAGCGTGACTACCATCTTAGACCACATTATAATTTAACATCAGATGAGATTGTGGCCAAACGCTAACCAATAAAGTATAAAAAAGGTTGAAAATAAATAAAAACATAAATCTGTAAAGAGATTGGTATGCGAAAAATTATATTTGATGTTTTTTTTTCGATAATGTATACCCACTTAAACGAACACAAAATGTAATAAACAGTTTCAAACTAAGTCGCTATCCGCGTGTATCTGTGTAATCTCTCAGTTCTTCCATAGTTCGTAATGAATTTTCATATGATTTTCACTAACATTTAAAGATTCTCTCGTCGTAAGTTTATATATATATATAATAAATACATATTATGTTAATAGAAATTATAAAAAACTCGATGCATTTATTTTGCAGACACTAGTTAACAAATGTAAGAATAGTTTACAATAACTATTTTTATATATATTATTGAAAAAAAATTATATGTTTATTGCGTAACTATTTCGACTAATGTATTAACAATTATTACGAATTATATTAGTTAGTTTGCTTGGTAATCTATCGCACATCAATAATAACCTTTACATGTTATTATTTGAATGAATATCTTAGAGTTGTGTATATGGCGGCACTTACTGACTTTTTTTTTATATTATAGGGGGCAAACGAACAGGTGGGTCACCTGATGGTAAGTGATCACCGCCGTCCATAGACACTAGCAACACCAGGAGAGTCGCAAGTGCGTTGCCGGCCTTTTAATATATGTGGGCCTCCGGCGCTCTCACTGACCGAACGAAACGCAACAGTGCAAGCACTGTTACTTCACGTCGGCTTTCTGTGAGAGGGTGGTACTACCCCGGGCGAGCCGACCCATTCATGCTGAAACCAGTAATAGCTTCAGCGTAGCTCTACCACCTTCTTCTCCAAATTTCTCCAAGCTTCTTTGAGTATGATTAATAGACAGTATAAAAGCATTAAAAATGAATCTGTAATTATGTATTTATATTGTTACCGCGCGTAGTCGAGACACGTTATTCATATAAATCATGCACAGAATCATCAAAGCACGAGTTTTTTTTTCTGCTTTTCTTTTATACAAGTCAATAAATGTTTTATTTATTAAACGGAAACTATCGAGAAACGCTTCTAGTGAATCTGCGTTTAAAAATATCTTTCATTCAACCCATTCGCCCACTATTGGACGTTTATTGCATATAAATCAGCTAGTGTACATGTTTCAGCTGTGTTCAAGTATACGATAGAGTTTTGCGTTTCGCACTTTAATGATAACACTATTTTATAGCAATTTAAGTGGTAATGAGACTGTGGGAAGACGTTTTACTAAAGAAATCCACGAGCTTAACAGGCATTTGATGGTTTTGATCTCGTATTTGAAACCTCTACTCCTCTCCTCATTGCACAGGTTCGGCTGACGAGGAGAGGAAGCTGGTTGTGTACCCAGTCTACCTCCCTGTAAGGACGGAGCTCGGCGGTCACCTTTCGCCAGGTTGCCTGCTGGAGCGGCATGGTGATTGCTTTGCACAGGTCCCTATGTCGCACCGTGACCACAGCAACGACCGGTACACCGTGGGGTTTTAGTGAGTAAGTGTTTCTCCCCCCGAAGAGTGGGTGTCCATGAGAATTTCCACATGATAATTAAAAAAAGGAGTTGAGTGATAGAAATCGTCATGAAAGGAAAAAGTGTTATACCTCTTCATGCGGCTCTCTCTTGCTCTGTCTCTTTCTGTTGTATGTATATTGTATGTATGGATTCAAGCAGCAAGACTCTTGGACTGCTGCTTCTATACTTCAAAACTGAATCTCCTGGTAATTTCCTTATAATTTTTTTTTAATATAAGTACATAATGTACCTATCTAATTTTCAATAATGAAGGTTTTCCTATAATATGAAATTAAATATTTTGGTTTGCTTTCTTATTTTATTTATACAGAGAGAGAGAGAAAGTCACATGAAGAGAGCATAACGCTTTTCTCTTACGTGACGAAACCGTATTAATATAAATAATTTAAAACTGCAATTCGAATTACATTCGGAGTTGGAGAAAAAGCGTAAAGAATTTCGTTCCTGACGAGAGTCCCCTGACCGCACACGTTTTTCTTTAATTATTTATAGGCACGCGCTCGACCTAGATGTTAAATGATTAAAGTCTATACTTTTATTATAATTTTATTGTTTATATTATAAGCCTATTATAAGTCTTTGCCAAAAATATATATCATTTATCCAAAATAAATGTATTCACTCTCCCTTTAATATTAAATATTATCCTTATCTATTGATGAATTGTGTTTTCTGAAGGAAATCGACGTAGGATATGCTTTGTGACTCTTTTGTGGGTATAACTCGTTAGTCAATACTATTGAAGCGTGCTGAGAATCAAATTTATAGTATAGCCGAGTGAGTGTATAACGTGATTGTAATAGGCGATATCATTTTAGTACGTTAATTAGTACTTTTTTCGAGTTCAAGTATTATTAGTCTTCAAGCGAGATGGTAGGGTTTATACCCGACGATATTAATGTCACCATAAATATAATGCTTCTTTTTGGGTTTGTTTTCAGTATCGGCCAGTGTGTACCTAGCTGTGGGAAGGCTTGAAGAGTCATGTAACAACTACGACTGCCGATGGGTTATATATATAAATGTACATTTTTTTTAAATTAAAATATACCTACCATTAAGTATAACGTTTCAGATAATCGATAGATTTATATAAACTCGTAAGACTCGTTCGACGAGAATGAGATTTTTGTATATATAAAAAACATGTATAATCGATATATGACATATTTTGGTTGGAACTGGTTATCGTTTCCATCCAAAATATATGTTTTACAATTAATGTTGTAGTTAATTCCTCCATGAGTAACTGTTATCGTTTATCAGTTTAATGATTGATTGATGGGAATGCCTTCGGTTCATTTCCCAGAAACGGCTATTACGGCGTCTAAAATTAAATGGGAGCTTTCATTGAACAATTTTAAATTATATTGGTATAACAGCCGCCCGCGACTTCTTCCTGCAGTTGTATACACTATTATATTATAGGCATTTTATTAAGCAAAGGTTACGAGATTTTTTCAACCTTACTTGATACTTATCATTATATTTTAGTGAGTTTCAATAATTACTTTGCAAATTAATCCTCATGTGTCCTTCTGATGTTGTGAGAGTTATTGAATCGCCAACGATCTTGACACCGTAATGCAGGCCTCGAATAGCGACATCTATCGTCACATCGAAAAAGCATCCTAGCAATGAACCGATGTATATAATCTATATTACGGTAAAGTTTCTGTAAATCCGTTCAATAGGTTTTTGGATGAAAGAGTAAGAAACGTTCATATGTTCTTACAAATTTTCTCGTTTTAGACATTTATTAGGACTAACATCTGGAACAGTTGTTTATATAAGTTGTAAAATAAATATGTCCGAGAGTTGATCGTGTATTTTTGTACATATTTTTTGTAAGGGTTTTTTTTTAGATTCTTCTACAATAAGCTTCTAAAGCACATTACCGGTTTACTTATTTGAAAAATACGTTCAGGGATCGTGTAAAAATAGATTTTATTGTTGAAAGGATTATAGGATGAATTCATGAAACATTTCTGGAAGTGGACTTCTTCTCTGTATATAGGCTAAAACTTACTATTATCTATTCTATACATATAAATAAAATTGGAGTGTCTGTTTCTAATACCAAAATAACAGCTTTTTACTGATTGGATATGAACGTATACATCTGTCTGTATGTTCCGGGTAATCTCCGAAACGGCTGGACCGATTTTGATAGAAATTTCACTGACGGATAGTTACAATTACAGCGGGTGACATAGGCTACTATATTTTAGACTAACTGTCATCCGTGGCTTCGTCTGTAGTACTATCTTTAAAACGATTGGACCTATTTTCATGGGAATTTCGCTGACAGATAGCTAACGTTATAAAAAGTGATTAGAACTTTTTTATTTTGGACTAGCTCTTACCCGTGGCTTTGTTTGCAGTACTATCTCCAAAGCGTTTGAACCATTTTTCACGGAACTTTCACTAAGAGATAGCTGATCTTATAAGAAGTAATTTATAATTATAAAAAAAACTCATGTGGAGCTGCGGGCCACAGCTAGTAAACAATAATTGTATAGTTAGTAATAAAAACCACTACAAAAGTGGTATCGATAAATCCCATAGAATTTGCTGTCGGTTTCTCGAAATTTCGATGATTTTCGAACCGGTTTTGACTTTAATAAATACTTGCTAATGGTTTTTTTTTTTTTTCGAACTTACTACACTGACAACCCGGCAAGGCATCCACAGTTTCACCGGACCACCAAGGGGAGCGCTTAAGGCACTCACCCGATTTTATGTAGGCAACCAGCACAAGGGCGCACGGCGCGCCTCGGCTTGGACTGTTACCGAATATCCCAAGTCTAACTAAGCTTAGGCTAACTATTATTTCATACATATATAAATTCGTGAAACATACACGTGTACCAAGCATGTATGTTTCAGGAACTCATACATGTATCTTGAATCTGACTACTAAGTTAGTATAAGCTAACTCTGTTCGAGAAAAGGGTTCAAAATAAAAAAAAACAACCCAACCACTATGTGTACCTACATGTGTGTATGTGCACGTGTGTGGGGTGATCGGTGTTGTGTGTCAAAAACTAGTGTTTGAAAATTAATTCAGTGTCACTGTTGTCGCGCAAGCAACGTGCTCGAGGGCTCCATTCCGGAGGATCGGACCTCGGCTTGAGCCGCTGCCGAGGGGGGCCTAGATGAGTGTACTGGAGCAAAATTCACAGTCAAGCCGCGGCGGCGTGATCTGTGATTACGCGGACGTGGGCGCGCACACGCTCTGTTTCGAGGGACGTTAAGGGATAAGTTAGCTGCCGTTATTTTGTCGGAAGGATCTGTAAAAATATATCGCGGACGTCTTTTGTAACGCGGCGCATCGGGTACGGTGTTGTAAGTCGCGGCGGATACCACTAACGGACTGAAAGACTGTCTTGCTAATGGCATAAATTGAATAAAGTACTTTTGATTTTGTTTGTTAAGTTATAATTTTTTTTCGAAAATAACACGTCTCGAATCTTTGGAAATGACAATTTTCAGAGAATTCGATTTCCATAGATACATTTTATGAGGTATATTAAATAATTGCGATAAAGGGCGCCCAAGGAAGTTTTGTTATGGGCATCTCGAGGAATAAAAAGAAAATTAAAACATAGAAATCTTCAAGCGAACAACAACCACGTGGCATTATAAAGCGTAAGTACGAACATAGTATAACTGTGTGACAGTGAGTCAGTTTTACCTTTGTCTTTGCAAGTACCAATAAATTGATTTCCATGTCAACGGCATTTTAATTACCCATTGGCGTAAAAATATACTTATGATAAAACCGGTCATAGTGTTTTTTTTTTAATTTCTAGCATTTCTCCATATCCTCAGCACTCGAGAAGCCTGTAATGCCGATTTCTGGGCGGGTCATCATTGTATTTTGGATTGTATTGCTAACATTAGGCATATTCACTTTCTCGTGCTACTATTGAATAAAACATATGTCTGTACTTATTAAATTATACTTCTTTAGCTTAAAAAATACATTAATGCAATAAATAACGTTTTCATTAAACAATATAATTAACTTAATGGGTTTTTAAATTATTTTTACACAACAGTTATTTAGGATACCTAAAATAAGTAGGATAAATGATTTATCAAATAATAATGTTATAATAATTATTTATAATGTAAACAAATAAATGAATGAATAGCTACAGTTAACCTCAAATCTATAAACTCACTTTAAATGTTTATAATTAAAAAAAGTCTCTTTTATCACGAAAATATTCCCAATCAATTATTAATCACCATTACCAATCACCATATTTAATTTATAACCACACAGAAATACACATGTATGTATATATTTATATCTCTCCATTGATATAAGACACGGGTTGTACATTAATATATATTTGAATAACTATCTTGAGTTAGTTCTCATGAAAACTTGACGGACAATTACCGACCATAGTGTTGCTTTTAGGTGTCGGTGTGCGCACTCATAGTAGTAAAAATACATTTTTGTTATTTTTCCCTAACGTGCTAAAAGAAGTATAACTTCAAAAAAGTGTAATAAGTGAATGCGACATAACCACTTTTTGTTCCTCCGATTGTACAAATGACAAACTCACGGTTGTTAAATATTTGTATATATATCGACTAAATCGTTTTTATTGTCACTCGATTGTTCCCGCAGGAGTGAAGAATGTTTGAACTCGACTTGCGGTGTAATATAATACGGCTCCAGTTTGTTGGAATAACGTCACTCTGGGGAGATGCCGGTGAGTGAATGGTGAAATTTCACTTATTTATGGCAAGTATATGAAATGGTAGTTGTAAAGTAACTTATATATACATATAAATCAGCATTTATGTTGCTCTACTGCCGTATATTTGATACCGGTAAAGGCTTTAATAAAATAATTTGTCATATTTTAATTTCGAATTTATTTATACTATTTTTCATATGATACGAAGAAATGCTACTTATTTTTAATGTGATAGGAGTTAATTTACTTTTTGTAATATAGCTCATTCCAAGAGATAAAAAAAGGTCGAACGGTCGGAGTAGTCGCTGATTGAATTACTTTTTCATGTCATTTTATATTCCGATAGGATCGGAAGAATAGTTATAACCCTTAAATATAGCTAGCTTTTACTTATCATATGTGAAATAGCAGTGATAAAAAATAATTTCACTGCTATATTTCACTTACAATAAAATAGCTATAATTTTCATAAATAACTAGACTAATTCGTAGTTTTACTTAATTTTCAGTAAGTTAAGATAAAATTAATCAGCCTAGGTCTTTTTTATATTTTATAGGATTTAGCTTCTGGATGCCCTTGACACGTTGCAGAAACGGGCTGTGCGCATTGTTATTGATAGAGACATTACCGAGTTTATTACGCTTCAGTTACGTAGGGACATTGACTCACTGAGCGTGTCGTATCGTCTGTATCATGGCGAGTGTTCTGAAGAGGTATTCAGTTCAATTCCTACTACTCCTTTTCAAAACCGAAGCACTCTCGCTGGGGGCTTGGAAGCCACAGTTTTACGACAAATTATATCTAGACACCTACAAAAAAGTTGACAACGTCTTGTCTTTGTCGTACCTTGAAGCTGTGGAAGATTCTCCTGGCCAGATTGTCCCCTGCTTCCTATGATATGTGATCC
Organism: Antheraea assamensis; assembly: GCA_035772565.1. Taxonomy (NCBI): domain Eukaryota; kingdom Metazoa; phylum Arthropoda; class Insecta; order Lepidoptera; family Saturniidae; genus Antheraea; species Antheraea assamensis. Next base: position 5,948,945 of record JAQQSE010000009.1, read on the forward strand.
TTGAAGCACAATGTGAAGAGACATTACCGCAGGCCGGCATGTCAGCAGTGACTGTCGATGAATAGTTTATCTCGGTAATCATCGTTGTTTTTGAATTGTACTCTACTTACCATCAAACATAGTGCAGTCACTTTGCTGTCCTACAATTAAAAAAAACTCACGGTAGTAAGAAATTCGAACAGCATTTCAGAGAACTTACCTGCTGTACCTACTGATAAGCTAAAGACGGCTGCAGGAAGACATGATAGTTAAAATATAGCATAATTATAAACACTCCGCGTATATTACAGGAAAGCTATCACCTTTAAATTTAATTTCTGCCACATATATCGATGGGTTTCGAATAAACCCATTTTGCTACTTTCAAATAAAATCAAATCGAAAATACTTTATTCAATTTAGGCCCTAAGAAGGTGCTTATGAACGTCAAAACTACCACCGGTTCGGACAAACATCACAGTCATCGAGAAGAACCGGCAAGAAACTCGATCGGGTTTATCTTTTTAACATACAATTATATATTTAAAACACGTTATACGTTGCAATCGTTTTAGTGGATGCGCAGAGAGGAGTCAATTCCAGACATCACCATCCTTCACATTGCAATCCATTGTATAATAGCCCTTTGACACCAAAACCCGCTTAACATGGCGCTTAAACTTATATTTATATATATTTTGAAGTGTATCTATTTTCACGCCAATATTATTGTAATAAAAAATATCTGGCGAATAGTTATATACGATATTCGTGACAAAATCTTAATGTAGTTTTAGACAGTGACAGTGTACAGCTCCGATATCGTGTCTGACGATGAATGCTTCTATACTCTATTTGTATTAGTAAATAGCAAATCCGTTTATACGGAAAACGTGCGCGTATGAAAAGTTACTTAAATATACTAAATATTTCGCGAGCAGTGTTGGGTTATCTTCGTGGAAATTAAAAAAAATGTTTTACAGTAAAATTATGTAATATCTCAGCGTTGAAAAAGGGATTTATTTTCGAAATAAGATTACTCGTCTACTAACAACTTATTAACTACCCGTAGTAATTTAATAAAAGTATCGTTTCCAGAAAGATCTTAATTGGTCTAAAAATACATTTATTTAATTTGTAACTAAGATTGCTTACGACTTTTGACTTCAAGGAACAAAGTATGTAGTAGTAAGTAGTATGTAGGTGGTAGAGCTACGCTGAAGCTATCACTGGTTTCAGTATGAATGGGTCGGCTCGCCCGGGGTACTACCACCCTCTGAAAGAAAGCTGACGTGAAGTAACAGTGCTTGCACTGTTGCGTTTCGTTCGGTCAGTGAGAGCGCCGGAGGCCCACATATTTAAAAGGCCGGCAACGCACTTGCGACTCCCCTCGTGTTGCTATTGTCTATGGACGGCGGTGATCACTTACCATCAGGTGACCCACCTGTTCGTTTGCCCCCTATAATATATAAAAAAAAAACAATCATAAAAAGATACAGAATTTCTTATTTACTCGGGACTAAAAAAATCTTTATATAAATTTAGTTTTATTTCGACTTAAAAATATATTTTGTTTAAGGCTTTACTGCACGTTCCATTTTAGTGACAGTTGTAATTAAACCTATCGACTCACTTCACGAGCCCTAACACTTCTTCAGATAAGATATTGAAATTCATGCAAAAAATGCGAAATACCCCGTGAAATCAGAACACTGTTTATCATCAACACGGTCGTATTTTGAACTTTATATAATAGTGAAGCCTTTGTTCACTACTAGCTGTTGCCCGCAGCTCCGCATGTGTTTTTTTTATAGTTATAATTTACTTCTTATAAGATCAGCTATCTGTTAGTGAACGTTCCGTGAAAAATGGTTCAAACGTTTTGGAGATAGTACTGCAAACGAAGCCATGGGTAAAAGATAGTCCAAAATAAAAAAGCTTTAATTACTTTTTATAAGGTTAACTATCTGTCAACGAAAGTCTCGCGAAAATAGGTCCAATCGTTTTGGAGATAGTACTACAGACGAAGCCACGGATGACAGCTAGTCTAAAAAAAAGTAGCCTATGCCGTTCGCTGTAAATTTAACTATCCGTCAGTAGATTTCTGTAAAAATCGGTCCAGCCGTTTTGGAGATTACCTGGAACAAACAGACAGACAGACAAAAACTTTAAAAATTGTATTTTTGTCATCAGAATCGTGTATACGTTCATATCCAATCAGTAAAAAGTTGTTATTTTGATATTACATACAGACACTTCAATTTTATTATATTTATAGATTTCGAGACAGCATTAATTCGTTTTTGATAAATGGTCGTTACTAAATTTCGTTAATTGTAGTATAACATTTAATAATGATTTGTGACGATTGAAGGTTAGAAAGTTTGAATACGGCTAGTTTCGATTATACACCGTGTATCTAGTTTATGTCTGTTACTAACTTATATTACTAAGTTTTATGATAATAGTTTCACTCTGAGATATGTTTTACGTAGAAAATTAGTTAAAATTAGTCACAATAATTAGCGAGAGTGCAGTAAAAGCTTGCTTAGTCCCCGTAGAAGGAGTTTTCTAAGCTCCGAACTCGTTAATTATTCCAGTTTCACTCAAAACTTTCCGTTTTATATAATTTTCCTTCCAGATGAGTATTTTCTGTGGTCGAGTGATAAGATGTCTATTATTATATTTGTTTTAAAAGCCCTTGTTTTTATATTAGTGTATTTAATATGTGAAATGGATTGATTTTTCTTTGTTGAAACCTTTTATTTTACTCTTTTATAATAATTCCAGATTTATCGATTTACCGGCCAATCAGTTCAAGGATCATGTCAGTTTGACATATCCCTCGGGAACAGTACCTGTTTCTGGATAAAGGGTCCTTGCCTGTACCTCCACGTTGTTAAAGCATGAAAGCGTAACAATTAAACTCAAATTCGTATTTATTACATACTAGCGGCCCGCTCCGGCTTCGCACGGGTATAAAATATATAGCCTATGTCATTCACTGAAAAAATGATTAAAATCGATCCAGTAGTTTTAATATATTCATTACTGCCCGAGGCCCGCACGGGTTAAATTTGGAGTAACCTCAAAAATAACAGTATTTCTCCACTATTTAATTTATGTTATTATACATATAAACCTTCCTCTTCAATCACTCTATCTATTAAAATAACCGCATTAAAATCCGTCGCGTAGTTTTAAAGATTTAAGCATACATAGGGATATAGGGACAGAGAAAGCGACTTTGTTTTATACTATGTAGTGATATACTTTTTACTGGTTAGGAGTTACGAAGGAATATAATAGTTAGAAGAGGCTTACATAAATAAAATCAAACTATAAATTCAGTTTAACGAACTGTTTCGGAACGAAACGTTAAACGACAAGCGACCTGAAGTTGCATCCGCACGAACGTCACACTCAAGAACTAGATTCGAATCGCGCGCACACGTTAACATTGTAGAACGGAATTAAATCTTAACAAATCATAATGTTTCTGTTATTAAGTCCACATTAATAAATATTGTGCTATCGCAAACGCCGCAACACTAATAAAGAAACTATTTCTTACTCCATAAAATTATAACTAAAATTGACATAACCTAACTATTTCATCAAAATATGGAGAATAGCTGAGTAGAACTGTCTACATAAATTTGTGGCAACTTGAAAGACACGTTTCGCCTTTATTTCCAATTTATATCAATCCAAACTTGTGTCGTGTATATATTATAGTAGGAAAAAGTTATTTTTTAGAGACAAACTCACTTTTTGCAATAAACGCAATTAGAGTGGAAAATATTTTATACAGTCCTCCTCAATCTCTTTGGCCTTTGAATGTAACCGTAGGCTTGGATATGGGCGTATAATATACTCAAGAGATTATTATAAGACAAATTCTACGAATATACGAATCTAAAAATGGCACATATTTATCCTTAAGTTATCTACACGTTGTACATATAATATCATATGTATTTATTATTTATATTTAAATTTATGTTCTGCACAATTATATTTAGAGCGGTCAAAAAGTTTGGCGAGCAGTCGTGTAATTTCTGTTAAAATCGTACGCGTACAGACATACTTGGATAATTGAGAACCCTCCAGTTTTTGAACTAGATAAAAATTTAAGCATAGACATAACATTTAGTAAAATAACGCAATTATTTGAATTAAAAATGAGAAAAAAAAACATTAATTGAGCGATCAAGTTATCGCAAAAGAATCTAACCGACTCATCTTTTAACCCTTATCCCATATAAGTAGTGTCAGCGCAACAAGTATTCACACCTATCATTCCTTACACGATCTATTTATACTCTCTTACCTTCATATTTAACACTTCTCTATGATTTTCTAATGTTATCCATTATTGTTACATCCATTTACATTCTTTCACATATTCTTTCATCCATCTCTTTCGCAGTTCATACATAATTTTATACATACATACTTACTTATATATATTTGGTTACACAATTTTCAGGAAGATTTATGAATGACTTGTGATCTACGAGAACCGTCGCTATTTCATCCACCCAGTATTTTTTTAATCCTGTACCACACGTCCCTGTTGACGTAGGTTAAATCCTTGCGAAGGAGCCATAAATTTCGTTACAAAACATCGTTATGAAACCTTAGCATTGTTGTAAAGCTTTTTCTAAGCCTTCCTGGCTAACTACCACCGTCAAGTTAAAAATCTATCGCCAAGCACTAGGTACTCGAAATTATGCTATATTATGCTATGCTATATATATTATACTATATGCTATATGCTATATTATGCTCGTGTTACTTCTCCTCTTAAAATACGATATCAATATTTATGTTAAACGCGCTTAATATTTTTAATTTTCTTTTTCGTGTAAAAGCGGTTACTGTGATGTAAATATTAAATTTTGGTTTATGACACTGTAGAATTGTTTTAGTAATTTGTGTTCTATGCAATAGATGAAAAAGGAAAAAAAAGCTATTTTTAAACGCTGCTTCATGCTATATATGACGCTATATATAAACTTACCGCCACCCGTTCTGGTTTCCAGCTGAAAATCAGCGCTGAATATTTCGAGTGACACTTCAATGTATGCTGTACTTGATACCTTTTCATAATAATAGAACGAATATAGTGTCTGTTTGTTTTTATGTGTTATGTAGTTTCTATTTTTTATACTTTGTAGGTAAACGTTTTGATCACAATCTCATCTGATATTAAATGAGACGTGGTCTAAGATGCCAAGTCACGCTTAACCTAGAGGGAGACTGGCTTTCAAGTGCAGCTGCCGGAACAGGTGGTAGAGCTACGCTGAAGCTATTACTGGTTTCAGCATGAATGGGTCGGCTCGCCCGACGCGCGGTGTAGTACCACCCTCTCACAGAAAACCGACGTGAAGTAACAGTGCTCGCACTGTTGCGTTTCGTTCGGTCAGTGAGAGCGCCGGAGGCCCACATATATTAAAAGGCCGGCAACGCACTTGCGACTCCCCTGGTGTTGCTAGTGTCTATGGACGGCGGTGATCACTCATCATCTGGTGACCCACCTGTTCGTTTGCCCCCTATAATATATAAAAAAACACACACACACCGGTGCTTGGCGACAGATTTTCAACTTTGAGGGTGTTAACTAGCCAGACGGACTTAGAAAAAGTCCTACCACCATACTATGTTTTCATCACGTTGTTTTCCTTCACCGAAAGCTCCGACTCAGTTGCTTGGATTCGAACCTACGTCCTTCGATGCTGTGTCCGTACACACTACCCACTGAACCATCATCGCTTCAAACTTCTTATCTACTTTCGTAACTTAATTTGTATTGCCATGTCGTGCATTATGAATAATTGATTCCTTTATTTATATATAAGAAGCTCCTGTACGTAATTTTATATTTCCAGAATGATTGGTTAAGGCCGTACTTGTATGTGATTTAGTATAAAAAAAAAAAAAACTTTTAAATAATAAACCGTGCGCGCTTGAAAAATGCCGTACTCATCAATTTTAATATTTTACGTTAATTAATATTTCGCTATTATATTACAAATATTATAAAATTTCTGTAACCCGGTTCGCGGGCTCGTTCACGTTATTATTAGCTGAAAGCAGTCTATCTAATTATAATTATCTTTGCGTTTATGGAGTTCAATTATGAGTAACAAGAGAATATATATATATAGAGTTATAACAACGGCGTTTTGTCTGTTAACGTATTCCTAATTCATTTTTTTGGGAATAAATTTTATTTGGCAAAACTATTCCTAAGGACTTGATGGTAATTGCCGTTTGGGTGATAGTTAAAGCTCACAGTTGTACTTATAAACTTATTCGAGATTTCGTTATGGGATATATCATTGTTAAATCTATTTCTGGTACAAAGAACCAGATCGCCTACTACCGCGGTCCGATTCCAAGAGTGTATTTGCTTGTATTCATACTATCTTACGAGCGGTTCCAAATAATTACAAATAAATATCAACGCATTATAGATTATATTTTGAAATGAACTGAATTGTTTAGGAGGAGTTTATATGGGATGCAGTGACGACTTAAAATCATGTCTCATTGTTACTTGATACCTTTAAAGGCATTTGATGAACTAAAACGAAAGCCTTAAGTAATTATACCAATCGTAGGTATTATTTAAATTTTTCTATATGTATATGGTACTTATATATTATACTGTTCAATTAAAGCGCTGGTTAAACATTTTAATTTCTGTATAGATATAGTCTCACCAAAATCAAGTGACATTGGGTTGTTCAATATGTCAAATCAGTTATGCTTTGTTGACATAATATCAATTAAGGGGTTTAATTAACCGCGTTCGTTGTTATTCTAACCCTGATACGGTTCCCGAGACGTTCATTCCAAACTGACAGTTTTTATGTTTATGTCTTAGGTGAGATAGGTGCAAATACTGATAGCATCATGCTATTGATCGCTAGTATTGGTGTTCCAATATTTACTACATCTGTATATCTCCGTATTGCCACTTTAGCATTCGTATTTTAATAGAGTAATTGTTTTATAAGTAATTTTACTTAAAAACATGCAGTGCTTGTGATTTACGACCTAAACATAGGTTTAAGGGCCTCCTATCGATACCCACCAATGTACTCTCTCACTACTTGCATTCGTCTCCCTGCCACGTAAATTTTGTTAGGAACCTATTAAGGACGTTTTGGATATTGTATTTGTAATATTTTCATTTGGTAAGACACAAAGTTGGTAAATTATTAATTCACACGACTTTTTAATAATATTCAGTATATTTTAGCAATCACACCAAAATATAAAACAAACTTAAAAAACAAAACAAAAATAGACGCGTTTTACCTGAAATAAAACGCATATTAAAATACTTACCTTATTAGAAGCTTACTATTGAGAGTAGCGTATCCGTTTCCGTTCACTTCTCTTTCTACCTTATATAGCTATCCCTTTCGCACCTCCTACTGTTCACCAGGGGGCGGGGCCAGAGCCGTGGACTTGGCCGCGGCAGATTTGTTCGTCATTGTGTCGAAATATACACCAGGCAGAGTTAAAAGTAAGCTTCTAATAAGGTAAGTATTTTAATATGCGTTTTATTTCAGGTAAAACGCGTCTATTAAACTACTTGACCGTTATTAGAAGCTTTCTATTGAGACCTGTTTGTTATCGCCTGGTGAACACGCCAATGTGATATAATCGGATAGGTAAATATTTTTGCGACAATACATATATGTTGTTAGATATGTGTATACGAGGTGCGAAAAATAATGGTGCGTAATAATCGAGCTTATTATTAAATAAGCGAAGTAAATAGGAGTACAATATCATAATTTAATATATCTTCTACCTTTCTCTAAGAGAACAATATTTGAAATAAGTTTTAAACAGCATTAAAAGCTATTTAATATATATAAAAACGGATGAAATAGTCTGTTTCGCACTATACCAACCTCGAGTATTAAATTAATTTAACAAAAATATTCAGTGTTAGCATGTGGGTATTCTGATTACTAGTTATTTTGATTTGCAATGCTTTCGTATTTCGTTACTTTATTTGGTGTAAATTAATTTATGAAATCCCAGTATAGCTACCGCATACACACTTTAACTACAATAACGTTAGTTGTATTGAAAGTTATTTTAGATTAATTTCGGTAACTGCGCTTCCCGCTTTGGGCTAACTACAATATGTGTATGTTTGAGCAAATCGTAGTAGCTATACTACCGATTTAAATGTGTTGAATAGATAATTTCTCAAAATTACGTTCTCGGCTAAATTCTAATTAGAAAATCATACATCAATCTAGTGTCACAAATTATACATCAGTGACGTATGCATACCATTTATAAATTTACCGGATGGCGAGCGCTTCTTAATTTGAAAGAAGCATTACTACAACGCCGTATTTACATGTGGTGAAAATACTTTATAAGTACTTACTGGTAGCGTTCTAAAACAGACGCTAAACTTATTATTTTATAAGTACTTACTGGTAGCGTTCTAAAACAGACGCTAAACTTATTATTTATTAGATGAGTTAACTGTAAGTGTTTAAGTACAAAAACAATACATTTTGTAGTAATAAATATTAGGATACTGTTGCGCGTCCCCGAAGACATGGTATTTTACCCGTCCTGTTACTCTATTTTTGCACAGAAGCGATCAAGTATGGTCACAAAAAATTTCACGAAAGAAAATCAGCTGGTCATAACTAGTCAATATTTGCGTTCTCCGCCTTATAAAATGGGCATTATAGAGCTGTGAAGATCTATAAATATATGAAATTGATAAATTGCTGTAAGATCCCACATTGTTCAATAAACCCTAAAAATCACAGTCTCACACAAAATAACAAACCAGTGAATACTGGTTTTGACTATTCCTATCAAGACTCCGACGCGACGTGGTAGGTTAGGTTAGGTTCGACTTGTACTGATAACAAGCGCGAGACGGCCGCGGTAGCGGCCGGCGAGCGTCGGTTTGTTACGAATGACAATGAAATAAGAAAAACGGACCATTACCAGATTTTAACCACTGTTATAACTGGTCTCCACCGACGCATAATATACAATTATATAACGATATGATTCTATTATCTAGGAGAACTAATTCGATGCGAAATATAGTGTTAAAAATTAATCGATATCTATTTCCAATAGTGTGTACGAAGTAGCCAGCGAACTTATGTCAATAATTTATTAAATTATAATCTACTAGAATTCGAGGTAGTTTAATCATATACCGGTACTTAAATTTCTCTTCTCACTTAGTCAACTAATTATTTTCAAATCGTCCAGGCAAGTTATCATTTGAAACCTATGTATGTATTTTAAGAAGTCAAAGTCGCTTATGGAATTGATATTCTCTTAATACTTTTCCAATAAAATATTTCGTCTGATTATTCGTGGATTATTCGACCAAATTACACTACAAACCAATATCCCTAAAAATACAAAGATCTTTACGAAAGATGTCTCTTTACAATCAGGTAGTAAACAGTGTGGGCATCAGTAATCTGCGTATATATATATATATGTACATATTTAGCTTATCGAAGTCATCAAATATCCGGTTCAAATGAAATATCAAAAGTAGGTTGTAGCTAGTACTTTACTCATCAAGGCTTTTAAACTTTGATAATTATTAAATTTCATTGCTAGCTCCGTTGTCCTCCGGCTTTCATAATTCCCCAAAAATGTTATCAAATTTATCGTTTCTACGTATTACCATAACATTTCAATTACATCTTGCCATTTTCCATAGCTGCGATAAGCAGGTCGTGAATAAGCTACACCATATATTTAGGTTGTTACATATTCCATACGGTTTAGACCACGGATTACCTTGGGGTAGATGTTGGTCTTTAAGCGATCGATATACATGAAAACTAATTTTAACTAAACTAAGTTAACGAGGTCTAAAAATCTATCCATATTAATTAACCCAATCTATTATTATATTTTTAAAATACTGTATAAGTTGTGTCACGTGTACCAACTTGTTATAAAATTGACAAATATTTTAGCAGTAAGTGTCATTTTTAAAACCCAAGTCGTTAAGCGTGTATATGTATGTACATGATGACAAACTCGGCAAGTTAATACAAGTTACAAGATAATAGACAAGTTCGTACAAGATAATAGACAAGTTTGTACAAGATAATAGACAAGTTCGTACAAGATAATAGACAAGTTCGTACAAGATAATATGTTCGATCGTACAGGTCATTCAGGCACGTTTTGGCTCTTGTTCTAGACCGACCAAACGCTATTGGCCTGAAGCTTCGCAGCTTCGATTCTCTGTATTTGACGCATATGCTCTATTTAAAAAATATTTGGCTATGGGAGTCAGAAGTATAAGTTTGCCCAAAATAGTTCGGGAATCCCTGGTTTGGACTTACTCCGGCCACACGAGTTTAGACTTGTGAATTAATTAAAGGAAGCACATGTGAAGTTCACAATATTATAGTCTTTACTTCTTACATCATTATTGTAAGGTAGGATAAAAATAAATCCTAGTATACCTTACGTTATATCGTTATATTATCATGTAATGAAATAAAAAATTTGTCATATTTAGGACATGCTGTATACGTCACGGAAAGAATAGTGTCAGATACAGGCTCGGCCATGTACTGTACTGTATGTCTTAAGATAAACCTAAAGTACACTATATTTATTCATTAAAATGTAATTGCTATTTAAATTCATGTATTGCTTAATTCTGAACATGTTCAGACAAAAAATATAACATTCCAGTAAGGTTAGCTAGTTGGCTTAGTTGCGGTGTGGTCAAATAATACAAATGTGAATCTTTTCGAACGGACTACACTGTGGGCTTGGCCGCTACAATTTCCCCGAACTACACATCGTACATGAATTACGAAGGCGGGTTACATAATTATCCACACCTCTTTTTGTTAAAAGTTTTTCACAATAATATGCTATAATTTTATAACAAAGCAAGCAGTATTACGCTTCAGTATACTATCTTTCAACTCTTGCTTTCCATCGAAGAAAGCCAGCCAAACCGAGCCATCAAATATTTCCAGAGGATATGTTCCTCGGTGAGGCGCGAAATGCACCAGTAATATAACTAAGTTGTAAATGTACTTTAGCCTGAATTTAAACGAGACCGTCATGAAAGAATAAATCGGTGAGGTTTGTTAGTCAATGTTTCATATTCTAAAACATATTCCAATTAGCAGCAAGGCCTTTTCGCTGACGAATATTTAAAAGATGCATGTTATTGTCATTAAGAACATACCCCGCGAGGGTTGATATACTTGCACTAGTGAATATTTCGTATATACATAAAATCTCACAATATTCACGAAGGTAAAAGTTGGCCTGAATTCAAATGAGACAGTCATGAAAGATTAAACCCGCGAGGTTTGTTAGTCATGTTTCATATTCCAAAACATATTCCAAAAAGATTTAGCAGCAAGGCTTTCCCTGACGAATATTTAAAAGATGCATGTTATTGTCATTAAGAACATACCCACCCACGCGAGGGTTGATATACTGCACTAGTGAATATTTCGTATTTACATAAAATTTCACGATATTTATGAAGGTAAAAGTGACCACAAGTAGTTATGTGCCTGTCATAATAGGCATACCCTGCGAGGGTTTATAGGCATACCCTGCGAGGGTTTATAGGCATACCCTGCGAGGGTTTATAGGCATACCCTGAGAGGGCTTATTATTTATCATTAATGAAGCATACCCTGCGAGGGTATATCGTTAATTGTTTCACATTACCACAATATCTTACTTACCTAGAAGTGTATGATTCGAATGCCCAAAACTCACATGACTCATGAAATGCATAACCCACCAGGGTAACCTCACATTCCAAAAAGGTGCTATTATGTAGGAGGGCATACACCATGATTAATTATTCCCTTGAGGGTAGCTCTGTATTGATAATGAATGTTCCACAAAATAGTTACAATTTGCATGAGATCCCGCGAGGGTAGCTGTACATTTCACACTGCCACACCACAGAGGTGTATTAAGTGGCCAAACCTTTTTCTTGTGCCAATCAGGAACGCATACTCCGTGATGGGTTGATAAACATTTCTTCATCCTCCAGAAGTCAAAATAGTAGACAATTTGCACGAGACCGTCATGAGCACACCCCGCGAGGGTTGCCATACGCCGTTAAAGGACGTTCACATTTTCAAATAATCTCACTTACCTGCCTTTCCTTATTTATGATTGTGGTTTGGCATAGAAGATAAAAGTAGTTATGAAGGTACTCTCTCGAAAGTACTCTAAAGTACCACGATAGATATTGATTAGGTCGATTCTGAAAAATCAAGTACACATCGGTCGATTCCGCAACATCCAGTACACATCGGTCGATTTCCTCCAGTCTCTAGTCATTAATTCTTAGCGTTTTCATCGAGCGCGGTTGTCAATAACCAGTTTCATTTGTATTACGATGAAAAGATTTAATTTAATAATTTTATTAAACGGACAACCTTATTTCCCATCGGTAGGTCAAAAATGTAGTTTACAACTTATATTTACACAATTGACTACTTTTACTTCACAAGTCTATTATCATTCTTTGTAAAAAACGACCTGGAATTTTAAGCTTAATTTCTACGACATGTGTATAATATACCAATAAAAAAGTTTTCATTAAATAAAATGAACATATTTTAGGGTAGAAATGAATAATACAATACTAATTATTTTTTAAAATCCTTGCAAATTTAAGCAAGTAGAAGATTTAAAAGAAAATAAAGTTCAAATTTAAAATGGAATGGTAAAACCATTAAAATATTAAATTTTCCTGTTTGGAGTTTGAACATTTACGTAATTGTAATTAAAGAGGCAATGCAAAGTACTTCATTGCTGTTTAACATTAATTATACTTGTGCAACTTACGTGTTTCAAGTTATAACACGACACTTTTCACGATTGTCTTAAACACTTTAAATAAAAATACCTGCGAGGCATTTTTGAGTGCACAAGTTGTTCGAACGGAAAACATCACGCCAATGACGAACAAATCTGCCGCGGCCAAGTCCACGGCTCTGGCCCCGCCCCCTGGTGAACAGTAGGAGGTGCGAAAGGGATAGCTATATAAGGTAGAAAGAGAAGTGAACGGAAACGGATACGCTACTCTCAATAGAAAGCTTCTAATAACGGTCAAGTAGTTTAATATCAAATCTAATCGTGCAACTACCGTGTATGTTACATCTGGTGTATGGTAGTTGCGATTCAGTTCTCTTGATTTGCCACCTATTTCCACTATGATAGATAATACTGTAAGGTACGCTTGAATTACTATTTATTATCATCAATTCGCGTCCTTATTGACAATTGTTAATATCACTTGGTGTCATGAGTGAATAAATAGAAGTAATTTTGTATTTAAATCAATATGATTGACACGATTGACTGTCAAAGTGTGTAGGTTGAATGTTTCAAGCACGCGTCAAACACAAGTTATCGTCTAGGCGACCCGTTACATTAATAGCTAGGGATGTGTAATAGCAGTATGTTTTTGTTACCAACTCATTATACGAAGTGATGTCTCAGTATCCATTTTAATTACGAAATTCGTAATTGTTTATTTTCAAGGCGCTCTATTATTTCGCTATAACTGTTGTAGTCTCTCAAGTTAATGGTGTCTAAAATTCTGGGTATTTCTTAGTATAATAGGAGATATTAACACTATTCAGCATTAAATAGATCTGATGCGTAAATGACGAAAGACTATAATTATCAACAAGCTCTATACATTGTGCCCAACTTATACACTATGGTTGTCAACGTAATGGACACTAGACAAGTCACAAGACTATAAAGGTAAATATATATTCTAAATTGGACACTAAAATGAACAACTATGTTCGAGAAATAAGAAAACCTTTGTATTTTATTACCAGACCTTTAATTAATGTTCGAGCTTACAATTTATGCCATCTGTATCGAATCTAATATATAGTATATTATTGTGTTATCACGAGACACAATACTTTTGTAAATTTGTTGGTTTAAATGCATTCAGTTATCATCATCATGAATCTCAGAGAGCTACTGCAGAGCTATGGGCCTCTTCCCGTAAGCAAGTGTGGGCATAATCACCATGTCAGCCCACGTATTGGTGATTTTCAAACTCTGAGGAATCCACAATTCTATATATATTCCCAAAGACGATGATGCTAATAGAACATTTCTCTGGTTCAGGTTTCCTCACGATATTTACCCTCACCGTTTACCGATAGTGCTACCTATTGTTAAAAACCTCCTTGTTTTTCATGACTTTTATATTTGAAAAGAAAGATAGATTCTCTGTCTTTATAATTCGGAGAAAAAGCTCCGAAAGCAAAAATACACAAATCTGCTAATCCATTGTTTTATTCTATTACATAAGTGTAAATATTCTAATTTACGGACTACAAAATGAACCTATAACCATTTAAATTAGTAAATGTACGCGAATTTCGAAAAATGCCCCGGCGTTCGAACCTCTGAATATCGGATTGATATTTCATCTCTCAAACCACTAAGACCACCACGACATATTTACTTATGTTATAAATTATGTTACCAAAAAGTTTAACCGAATTAAAAATAAACTACTTTAAAAATGCATCAGAACATCCTTGACCATTTTTTTCATAAATCTAATCCACTTTACATTTCTTATTCAATTTTGGGGAGTTCCCATGGTATATTTTCAGAATACAAGTTCCAATGCTATTGAAATCGAAACGGCGGTCCCGTTTGAAAATATCCCCTTCATAAAAGGATTTTACAAGTCAGTTTACAAATGATGAAGTTCTGAGTTAATAAACATTACAATACAATACAACCGCAATGAGAACTCTCTTCTTTTTGAAGTCGGTTAAAAAAGAAGTGTATTTTTTATGTGCAGTTTTCAATTTTCCATAACCCAATTTTAAATCAACGTAAGCGTATAGAACTCGAGTTTCGAGATTTCAATCACGATAATAATCAGATTCAAGAGTGCCTATAAATTATATATCAAAGTTAAATCAGCTCAGGGATTTGTACCGAATTAGTCAGCGCTTACGGAAAAGCCAAATAACTTGAAATAATATATGTATATATTATTTTACAAAATTCTTCGTAACGTAATTTATCTAGGGACCCTGAGTATGGAGATTACGTTTCATGTATCGGTTATTAGCTCCCTTAAGGGAATTATCGGTCACCAGTCGGGAAACCCTTTCACGAGCAAATCTTACTTCGAACCATAAATTGATTTACGTGATAGAAGTGAATATCAAATAGATTCGTAAACCGTTGCTAATAAATTTATTCATTTGTCACCGAGTCACGAGAGTGTGTGCGTGCGTATATGCATGTGTTGGTACTCACTCAAAAATCATTAAACGTATTATATGACGTTCACAAAAATTCTAGGTGTTAGAGCTACGCTGAAACTATTACTGGTTTCAGCATGTATGGGTCGGCTCGCCCGGGGTAGTACCACCCTCTAACAGAAAGCCGACGTGAAGTAACAGTGCTTGCACTGTTGCGTTTCGTTCGGTCAGTGAGAGCGCCGGAGGCCCACATATTTACAAGGCCGGCAACGCACTTGCGACTCCCCTGGTGTTGCTAGTGTCTATGGACGGCGGTGATCACTTACCATCTGGTGACATACCTGTTCGTTTGCCCCCTATAATATAAAAAAAAAATCTATCATTTTCCAAGTTTGTTCACGGCAGTTATTTTAAGCTATATTTACAAAATTACTTCGAACTAACTATGCTCTTTACCTATGCTAGCGCCATTTTGGAGAGTTTTGGAATTGTTATTTAGTGCTTAGAGCTTAGTCCTGCCGTTTCGGAGATTACCTGGAACAAACAGACAGACAGACAAAAATTGTACAAATTGTTTTTTTTTTGTTATAAGTTGCGTATACACTTTTATATTCAGTCAGTAAAAATGTGTTACTCTGTTGTTGCATACAGACACTTCATTTTTATATATGTATAGATATAGGTAAGCTATATATATTCCAGTAATGCCATCAAAATCCGTAAGTACTTTCCGCGTGAAATAATAACAAAGAAACACCCATCTATCCCTTTCTCATTTATAATATTAACTAGCGGCCCGCTCCAGTTTCGCACGGGTATAAAATATATAGCCTATGTCATTCACTGAAAAAATGATTAAAATCGATCCAGTAGTTTTGATTTATCCATTACTGCCCGTGGCCCGCACGCGTTAAATTTGGAGTAACCTCAAAAATAACAGTATTTCTCCACTATTTAATGTATGTTATTATACATATAAACCTTCCTCTTCAATCACTCTATCTATTAAAATAAACCGCATCAAAATCCGTTGCGTAGTTTTACAGATTTAAGCATACATAAGGATATAGGGACAGAGAAAGCGACTTTGTTTTATACTATGTAGTGATGATGATAGTAAGAAATAAATAAAATTACATAATTTTATGTAAAACCGTGTAACTATTTAATTAGGAAGAGGTTAATTCTCGTTTGTTACTAAATCTTTAGTACCCATCTATCACTTTTACGACGTGTGGTATAAAACAATCTCGAGTATCACGGGGTTCATCACCATAAAACGAAGTTCTTAATCATGTTTGCAGTGCCGCACGTGATGTCTATTGCCTTGCCCAATAGGGACGTCGTATTACAACACATATGTAAACAACGTACAAGATTAAGCTCTCAGAATAGATACAATATTTCATTTTAGTTTCTGATCTACTAACACTATATGCTATTATTTGAGGTTATTTTTTAATTCTTTGTGGAAGACGCATGCCATTGTTTGTCGGTAGAAATTCGGAAAAATTGTACCACTTTTTCAAAACAATGTATTCGGAACTTACGTTGATTGAAACGGTTGTCATCGCTTTATAACTAACTTTAAAATTGGATAACATTTTTATACATACGAAACGGAAGTTACGCACGCAGATGTAACACACCATGAAGTCAGTTGATAAACATTTAATTTTGAAATATCAAATATACAATATGTTTTGAATATAAATAAGGTAAGAGATAATTGGTGGAAATCGTCACATAAGGAAAAAGCGTTATGGTCCTTCCATGTGACTTTCTCTCTTTTCTATTGTACACGAATGTGTGTGCACGTGTGAGTATCAACATTCGAGTAGACGATATATTTATGCGTGGAAGTTACATGAAAAATTTTGAAATGAAACTTCTTGTGGGAGGGTTTTGAAAAATTTGATCTGCAATACCGGATCTCGTCCGATCACGAAGTTAAGGAACGTCGGACGAGGTCAGTATTTGGATGAGTGACCGCCAGGGAATACCACGTGTTGTAGGCTTAGTATAGATTTTTTTTCCTTCGTCTCGGTTCAAAGAGGTTAATATGTGAGAGATTTTTGTTTTAGTAACTAACGTTGATTTTTTTTATTGCTGACCATCTTATCCAAAGCTTCCATACATTGATCAAATAACAATAAAATTTACGTTGATCTTCATACTAGGCTCAAGGACTGTCTTGTGGGCTATTATTTCAGAGAAGTTTGTGTACATAATTAACGGCATTTTCCGATAGGTATGTTAATAGGATTAAGTTTTACGACTATGTTTGTATTGCATTATATCCTGTTCATGTGATTGTGCATAAGATTTATTTATAGATTGTTCGTACACGTGCTGTGTGTGTTGGTGAGTTATGTATTTACTTTTAAAAGCTTTTCAATATTATGGTATGTTTGAAACCAAGCAATGAATCTTATGTGTTGCAACCCATATGTTACACTCCTTAATGTTATTAGTATTAGTTTATTCTGTTAAATAAAAAGAAATGGTGTTTTTGTTTAAAGGATTACTTTATTTATTTCTTAAGAGATGTAAAATGATAAAGGTACGTTTTTCGTTTCAAAAACTACAAGTATTTTTATATCTATTAAGACTGTACAATGACAGATTTTAAGGATAATGTGTACAAGATTAGAAATCTCTGTATTCTTCATTTGGACAATAACATTATTTTTTGCATCTTAATTCGTTTCATAATAGTGGTAGGTATATTATTTTTTATATTTATAACTACCAGTTCCCGCGGCTTCGCGCGCATGTTCTACGCATTATTCTAAGTGAATATTATTGTAATTATTTTCTGCTCTTTATAAAAATTATAATTTGGCAATGGAAAAATGTTGGATTTTTATCAAGCAAGCATCATGCAAATTGTCACGACTTATTGTATATCTGTTCGTTTATATATTACTATGTAAAATTTTGATAATGTTTCATGACAAGAATAACAAGACATAAACACTTATTTGAAAATTGTTCAGAATATTTTCATAATATGAAATTCTTTAGTATAATAAAAAATAAACTATATAGCAGTAATATATACTTAAGATAAATACCATCAGCCTTTACCCTCGTGTGAAATTTAATTTATTTTATCCCTCTCTAAAGGTTTGGTTTTCTAATTTGTAACTTCTAAACTGATGTGACACCTGTATATCCTTTTACTTTCATTTTTACCCTCGCGAAATTTAATATTCGTATGTCTTCTCTTTAATAGACGCGTTTTACCTGAAATAAAACGCATATTAAAATACTTACCTTATTAGAAGCTTTCTATTGAGAGTAGCGTATCCGTTTCCGTTCACTTCTCTTTCTACCTTATATAGCTATCCCTTTCGCACCTCCTACTGTTCACCAGGGGGCGGGGCCAGAGCCGTGGACTTGGCCGCGGCAGATTTGTTCGTCATTGTGTCGAAATATACACCAGGCAGAATTAAAAGTAAGCTTCTAATAAGGTAAGTATTTTAATATGCGTTTTATTTCAGGTAAAACGCGTCTATTAAACTACTTGACCGTTATTAGAAGCTTTCTATTGAGACCTGTTTGTTATCGCCTGGTGAACACGCCAATGTGATATAATCGGATAGGTAAATATTTGTGCGCCAATACATATATGCTATTATACATATATGTGTATACGAGGTGCGAAAAATAATGGTGCGTAATAATAGAGCTTATAATTAAATAAGCGAAGTAAATAGGAGTACAATATCATAATTTAATATATCTACCTAATATAGAACAATATTTGAAATAAGTTTAAACAGCATTAAAAGCTATTTAATATATATAAAAACTGATGAAATCGTCTGTTTCGCACTATACCAACCTCGAGTATCAAATTAATTTAACAAAAATATTCAGTGTTAGCATGTGGGTATTCTGATTACCAGTTTACTATTTTGATTTGCAATGCTTTCGTATTTCCTTACTTTATTTGGTGTAAATTAATTTATGAAATCCCAGTATAGCTACCGCATACACACTTTAACTACAATAACGTTAATTGTTAACTTCGGTAACTGCGCTTCCCACTTTGGGCTAACTACAATATGTGTATGTTTGAGCAAATCGTAGTAACTATACTACCGATTTAAATGTGTTGAATAGATAATTTCTCAAAATTACGTTCTCGGCTACAATTCTAATTAGAAAATTATACATCAATCTAGCGTCTCAAATTATACATCATCAGTGACGTAAGCATACCCATTTATAAATTTACCGGATGGTGAGCGCTTCTTAATTTGAAAGAAGCATTACTACAACGCCGTATTTACATGTGGTGAAAATACTTTATAAGTACTTACTGGTAGCGATCTAAAACAGGCGCTAAGCTTGTTGCGCGTCCCCGAAGACTTGGTATTTTACCCGTCCCGTTACTCTATTTTTACACAGAAGCGATCAAGTATGATCACGAAAAATTTCACGAAAGAAAGTCAGTTGTTCATAACTAGTCAATATTTTCGTTTTCCAAAAGTATGCCTTATAAAATGGGCATTATAGAGCTGTGAAGATCTATAAATATTTGAAATTGATAAATTGCTATAAGATCCCACATTGTTCAATAAACCCGAAAAATCACAGTCTCACACAAAATAACAAACCAGTGAATATTGGTTTTGACTATTCCTATCAAGACTCAGACGCGACGTGGTAGGTTAGGTTAGGTTCGACTTGTGCTGGTAACAAGCGCGAGACGGCCGCGGTAGCGGCCGGCGAGCGTCGGTTTGTTACGAATGACAATGAAATAAGAAAAACAGACAGTTACCAGATTTTAACCACCACTGTTATAACTGGTCTCCACCGACGCATAATATACAATTATGTAAAGATATGATTCTATTATCTAGGAGAACTAATTCGATTCGAAATATAGTGTTAAAAATTAATCGATATCTATTTCCAATAGTAACTGATGTGTACGAAGTAGCCAGCGGTTACTTATGTCAATAATTTATTAAATTATAATCTACTAGAATTCGAGGTAGTTTAATCATATACCGGAAATTTCTCTTAGTCTAGTTGACTGAATGAGTCAACTAATTATTTTTAAATCGTCCAGGTAAGTAATCATTTGAAACCTATGTATGTATTTTAAGAAGTCAAAGTCGCTTATGGAATTGATATTCTCTTAATACTTTTCCAATAAAATATTTCGTCGATTATTCGTGGATTATTCGACCAAATTACACTACAAACCAATATCCCTAAAAATACAAAGATCTTTACGAAAGACGTCTCTTTACAATCAGGTAGTAGTGTGCCATCCGTAATTTGCGAGATACTTTCCTTGCAAATATCATATATGTGTACATATTTAGCTTATCGAAGTCATCAAATATCCGGTTCAAATGAAATTAATTAACCTAACTAGTACTTTACTCATCAAGGCTTTTAAACTTTGAATTTCATTGCTAGCTCCGTTGTCCTCCGGCTTTCATAATTCCCCAAAAATGTTATCAAATTTATCGTTTCTACGTATTACCATAACATTTCAATTACATCTTGCCATTTTCCATAGCTGCGATAAGCAGGTCATGAATAAGCTACACCATATCTTTAGGTTGTTACATATTCCATACGGTTTAGACCACGGATTCCCTTGGGGTGTTGGTCTCTAAGCGATCGATATACATGAAAACTAATAAAAATCTATCCATATTAATTAACCCAATATTATATTTTTAAAATACTGTATAAGTTGTGTCACGTGTACCAACTTGTTATAAAATTGACAAATATTTTAGCAGCAAGTATCATTTTTAAAACTCTAGTCGTTAAGCGTGTATATGTATGTACAAGATGACAAACTCGGCAAGTTAATACAAGTTCGTACAAGATAATATGTTCGATCGTACAGGTCATTCAGGCACGTTTTGACTTTTGTTCTAGACTGACCAAACGCTATTGGCCTGAAGCTTCGCAGCTTCGATTCTTTGTATTTGACGCATATGGTCTATTTAAAAAATATTTGGGAGTCGGAGGTATAAGTTTGCCCAAAATAGTTCGGGAATCCCTGGTTTGGACTTACTCCGGCCCCATGAGTTTAGATTTATTCAATTCAGATATATATTCACATCTCGCATAATTAAAGGAAGCACATACATCTGAAGTTCACAATGTTATAGTCTTTACTTCTTACATCATTATTGTAAGGTAGGATAAAAATAAATCTTAGTATACCTCACGTTATATTGTTATATTATCTTAGTATACCTCACGTTATATTGTTATATTATCATGTAATGAAATAAAAATTTTGTCGTATTTAGGACATGCTGTATACGTCACGGGAAGAATAGTGTCAGATGCAGTAACAGGCTCGGCCATGTACTATACTTGTACGTCTTAAGATAAACCTAAATAATTACAGTACACTATATTCATTCATTAAAATGTAATTGCTATTTATTCTGAACATGTTCAGACAAAAAATATAACATTCCAGTAAGGTTAGCTAGTTGGCTTAGTTAATTGCGGTGTGATCAAATAATACAAATGTGAATCTTTTCGAACGGACTACACTGTGGGCTTGGCCGCTACAGTGTCACCGAACTACACATCGTACATGAATTACGAAGGCGGGTTACATAATTATCCACACCTCTTTTTGTTAAAAGTTTTTCACACAATAATGTGCTATAATTTTATAACAAAGGAAAAGCAGTACTACGCTTCAGTATAGTAGTATCTTTCAACTCTTACTTTCCAGCGAAGAAAGCCAGCCAAAGAGAGCCATCAAATATTTCCAGAGAATATGTTACCCGGTGAGGCGCAAAATGCACCAGTAATATAACCAAGTTGTAAATGTACTTTAGCCTGAATTTAAATGAGACCGTCATGAAAGAATAAATCCGCGAGGTTTATTAGTCAATGTTTCATATTCCAAAACATTCCAATTAGCAGCAAGGCCTTTTCGCTGACGAATATTTAAAAGATGCATGTTATTGTCATTAAGAACATACCCCGCGAGGGTTGATATACTTGCACTAGTGAATATTTCGTATTTACATAAAATCTCACGATATTCACGAAGGTAAAAGTTGGCCTGAACTCAAATGAGATTGTCTGAGAATTGTCATGAAAGAATAAACCCGCGAGGTTTGTTAGTCATGTTAGTCAATGTTTCATATTCCAAAAAGATTTAGCAGCAAGGCTTTTCCCTGACGAATATTTAAAAGATGCATATGATTGTCATTAAGAACATACATACCCCCGCGAGGGTTGACATACTGCACTAGTGAATACTTCGTATTTACATAAAATCTCACGATATTCACGAAGGTAAAAGTGACCACAAGTAGTTATGTGCTTGTCATAATAGGCATACCCTGCGAGGGTTTATAGGCATACCCTGCGAGGGTTTATAGGCATACCCTGCGAGGGTTTATAGGCATACCCTGCGAGGGTTTATAGGCATACCCTGCGAGGGTTTATTATTTATCGTTAATTGTTTCACATTACCACAATATCTTACTTACCTACAAGTGTATGATTCGAATACCCTAAAACTCCCATGACTCATGGAATGCATAGCCCACCAGGGTATACATAGTCAGTAACCTCACATTCCAAAAAGGTGTTATTATGTAGGAGGGCATACACCACGATTAATTATTTCCTCGAGGGTAGCTCTGTATTGTTAATGAATGTTCCACAAAATAGTCGCAATTTGCTGAGACCCCGCGAGGGTAGCTGTACATTTCACACTGCCACACCACAGAGGTGTATTAAGTGGCCAAATCTTTGCTTGTGCCAATCAGGAACGCATACTCCGTGATGGGTTATAGTCATAATTTGCATGAGACCCCGCGAGGGTAGCTGTACATTTCACACTGCCACACCCCAGAGGTGTATTAAGTGGCCAAATCTTTGCTTGTGCCAATCAGGAACGCATACTCCGTGATGGGTTATAGTCATAATTTGCATGAGACCCCGCGAGGGTAGCTGTACATTTCACACTGCCACACCACAGAGGTAGGTGTACTAAGTGGCCAAACCTTTGCTTGTGCCAATCAGGAACGCATACTCCGTGATGGGTTGATAAACATTTCTTCATCCTCCAGAAGTCAAAATAGTAGACAATTTGCATGAGACTTATGAGCACACCCCGCGAGAGTTGCCATACGCCGTTAAAGGACGTTCACATTTTCAAATGATCTCACTTACCTTCCTTTCCTTATTTATGATTGTGGTTTGGCACAGAATCGAAAGTACTCGAAAGTACCACGATAGATATTGATTAGGTCGATTCTGAAAAATCAAGTACACATCGGTCGATTCCGCAACATCCAGTACACATCGGTCGATTCCGCAACATCCGGTACACATCGGTCGATTTCCTCCCTTCTCTGTAGTCATTAATTCTTAGAGTTTTCATCGAGCGCGGTTGTCAATAACAAGTTTCATTTGTATTACGATGAAAAGATTTAATATAATAATTTTATTAAACGGACAACCTTATTTCCCATCGGTAAGTCGAAAATTTAGTTTTACAACTATTATCTTATATTTTACACAATTGACTACTTTTACTTCACAAGACTATTATCATTCTTTGTAAAAAACGACCTGGAATTTTAAGCTTAATTCCTACGACATGTGTATAATATACCAATAAAAAAGTCTTCATGAAATAAAATGAACATATTTTAAGGTAGAAATGAATAATACAATACTAATTACTTTTTAAAATCCTTGCAAATTTAAGCAAGTAGAAGATTTAAAAGAAAATAAAGTTCAAATTTAAAATGGAATGGTAAAACCATTAAAATATTAAATTTTCCTGTTTGGAGTTTGAACATATTTTAATTTAAAGAGGCAATGCAAAGTACTTCATTGTTGTTTAACATTAATTATACTTGTGCAACTTACGTGTTTCAAGTTATAACACGACACTTTTCACGATTGTCTTAAACACTTTAAATAAAAATACCTGCGAGGCATTTTTGAGAGCACAAGTTGTTCGAACGGAAAACATCACGCCAATGACGAACAAATCTGCCGCGGCCAAGTCCACGGCTCTGGCCCCGCCCCCTGGTGAACAGTAGGAGGTGCGAAAGGGATAGCTATATAAGGTAGAAAGAGAAGTGAACGGAAACGGATACGCTACTCTCAATAGAAAGCTTCTAATAACGGTCAAGTAGTTTAATAACTCCATTCGCCACAGTTTACTGTCCAAATTTAATATTCCTAGCTTCCATATTTTCGACCCTTTTTTATCATATTCGGCGGTGTCCTTTCACATTTTTATTAAACTACTTGACCGTTATTAGAAGCTTTCTATTGAGAGTAGCGTATCCGTTTCCGTTCACTTCTCTTTCTACCTTATATAGCTATCCCTTTCGCACCTCCTACTGTTCACCAGGGGGCGGGGCCAGAGCCGTGGACTTGGCCGCGGCAGATTTGTTCGTCATTGGCGTGATGTTTTCCGTTCGAACAACTTGTGCTCTCAAAAATGCCTCGCAGGTATTTTTATTTAAAGTGTTTAAGACAATCGTGAAAAGTGTCGTGTTATAACTTGAAACACGTAAGTTGCACAAGTATAATTAATGTTAAACAACAATGAAGTACTTTGCATTGCTTCTTTAATTAAAATTACGTAAATGTTCAAACTCCAAACAGGAAAATTAAATATTTTAATGGTTTTACCATTCCATTTTAAATTTGAACTTTATTTTCTTTTAAATCTTCTACTTGCTTAAATTTGCAAGGATTTTAAAAAGTAATTAGTATTGTATTATTCATTTCTACCTTAAAATATGTTCATTTTATTTCATGAAAACTTTTTTATTGGTATATTACACACATGTCGTAGAAATTAAGCTTAAAATTCCAGGTGGTTTTTTACAAAGAATGATAATAGACTTGTGAAGTAAAAGTAGTCAATTGTAAAATATAATGATAATAGTTGTAAACTAAATTTTCGACCTACCGATGGGATATAAGGTTGTCCGTTTAATAAAATTATTAAATTAAATCTTTTCATCGTAATACAAATGAAACTGGTTATTGACAACCGCGCTCGATGAAAACTCTAAGACTTAATGACTACAGAGAAGGGAGGTAATCGACCGATGTGTACTGGATGTTGCGGAATCAACCGATGTGTACTTGATTTTTCAGAATCGACCTAATCAATATCTATCGTGGTACTTTAGAGTACTTTCGAGAGAGTACCTTCATAACTACTTTTATAAGTAACTTCTGTGCCAAACCACAATCATAAATAAGGAAAGGAAGGTAAGTGAGATTATTTGAAAATGTGAACGTCCTTTAACGGCGTATGGCAACCCTCGCGGGGTGTGCTCATGAGTCTCATGCAAATTGTCTACTATTTTGAGTTCTGGAGGATGAAGAAATGTTTATCAACCCATCACGGAGTATGCGTTCCTGATTGGCACAAGCAAAGGTTTGGCCACTTAATACACCTCTGTGGTGTGACAGTGTGAAATGTACAGCTACCCTCGCGGGGTCTCTGACTATTTTGTGGAACATTCATTAACAATACAAAGCTACCCTCAAGGGAATAATTAATCGTGGTGTATGCCTACATAATAGTACCTTTTTGGAATGTGAGGTTACCCTGGTGGGTTATGTGAGTTTTGGGCATTCGAATCATACACTCCTAGGTAAGTAAGACATTGTGGTAATGTGAAACAATTAACGATATACCCTCGCAGGGTATGCTTCGTTAATGATAAATAATAAACCCTCGCAGGGTATGCCTATAAACCCTCGCAGGGTATGCCTATTATGACAGGCACATAACACTTGTACCTTCGTGAATATCGTGAGATTTTATGTAAATACGAAATAGTCACTAGTGCAGTATATCAACCCTCGCGGGGGTGGGTATGTTCTTAATGACAATAACATGCATCTTTTAAATATTCGTCAGGGAAAGCCTTGCTGCTAAATCTTTTTGGAATATGTTTTGGAATATGAAATATTGACTAACATGACTAACAAACCTCGCGGGTTTTATTCTTCCATGACGGTCTCATTTGAGTTCAGGTCAACTTTTACCTTCGTGAATATCGTGAGATTTTATGTAAATACGAAATATTCACTAGTGCAAGTATATCAACCCTCGCGGGGTATGTTCTTAATGACAATAACATGCATCTTTTAAATATTCGTTAGCGAAAAGGCCTTGCTGCTAATTGGAATATGTTTTGGAATATGAAACATTGACTAACAAACCTCGCGGATTTATTCTTTCATGACGGTCTCGTTTAAATTCAGGCTAAAGTACATTTACAACTTAGTTATAGGCTCGGTTTGGCTGGCTTTCTTCGATGGAAAGTAAGAGTTGAAAGATACTACTATACTGAAGCGTAGTAGGCTTTCTTCGATGGAAAGTACGAGTTGAAAGATACTACTATACTGAAGCGTAGTACTTAGCTTACGTAGCTTTTGCTTTGTTATAAAATTATAGCATATTATTGTGAAAAACTTTTAACAAAAAGAGGTGTGGATAATTATGTAACCCGCCTTCGTAATTCATGTAAGATGTGTAGTTCGGTGAAACTGTAGCGGCCAAGCCCACAGTGTAGTCCGTTCGAAAAGATTCACATTTGTATTATTTGATCACACCGCAACTAAGCCAACTAGCTAACCTTACTGGAATGTTATATTTTTTGTCTGAACATGTTCAGAATAAAGCAATACATGAATTTAAATAGCAATTACATTTTAATGAATGAATATAGTGTACTTTAGGTTTATCTTAAGACATACAGTACAGTACATGGCCGAGCCTGTATCTGACACTATTCTTTCCGTGACGTATACAGCATGTCCTAAATATGACAAAATATTTATTTCATTACATGATAATATAACAATATAATGTAAGGTATACTAGGATTTATTTTTATCCTACCTTACAATAATGATGTAAGAAGTAAAGACTATAATATTGTGAACTTCACATGTATGTGCTTCCTTTAATTATGCGAGATGTGAATATATTATCTGAATTGAGTCTAAACTCATGTGGCCGGAGTAAGTCCAAACCAGGGATTCCCGAACTATTTTGGGCAAACTTATACCTTTGACTCCCATAGCCAAATATTTTTTTTTAATAGAGCATATGCGTCAAATACAGAGAATCGAAGCTGCGAAGCTTCAGGCCAATAGCGTTTGGTCAGTCTAGAACAAGAGTCAACACGTGCCTGAATGACCTGTACGATCGAACATATTATCTTGTACGAACTTGTCTATTATTTTGTACAAACTTGTTTATTATCTTGTACGAACTTGTCTATTACCTTGTACGAACTTGTCTATTACACCTTGTACGAACTTGTCTATTACCTTGTACGAACTTGTCTATTACCTTGTACGAACTTGTCTATTATCTTGTACGAACTTGTATTAACTTGCAGAGTTTGTCATCTTGTACATACATATACACGCTTAACGACTTGAGTTTTAAAAATGATACTTGCTGCTAAAATATTTGTCAATTTTATAACAAGTTGGTACACGTGACACAACTTATACAGTATTTTAAAAATATAATAATAGATTGGGTTAATTAATATGGATAGATTTTTAGACCTCGTTAACTCTAAAATTAGTTTTCATGTATATCGATGGCTTAGAGACCAACATCTACCCCAAGGTAATCCGTGGTCTAAACCGTATGGAATATGTAACAGCCTAAATATATGGTGTAGCTTATTCACATCCTGCTTATCGCAGCTAAGGAAAATGGCAAGATGTAATTGAAATGTTATGGTAATACGTAGAAACGATAAATTTGATAACATTTTTGGGGAATTATGAAAGCCGGAGGACAACGGAGCTAGCAATGAAATTTAATAATTATCAAAGTTTAAAAGCCTTGATGAGTAAAGTACTAACTACAACCTAATTTTGATATAATTTCATTTGAACCGGATATTTGATGACTTCGATAAGCTAAATATGTACACATATATATATCTGCAAGGAAAGTATCTCACAGATTACTGATGCCCACACTGTTTACTACCTGATTGTAAAGAGACATCTTTCGTAAAGATCTTTGTATTTTTAGGGATACTGGTTTGTAGTGTAATTTGGTCGAATAATCCACGAATAATAAGACGAAATATTTTATTGGAAAAGTATTAAGAGAATATCAATTCCATAAGCGACTTTGACTTCTTAAAATACATACATAGGTTTCAAATGATTACTTACCTGGACGATTTGAAAATAATTAGTTGACTGAATGAGAAGAGAAATTTAAGTACCGGTATATGATTAAACTACCTCGAATTCTAGTAGATTATAATTTAATAAATTATTGACATAAGTAACCGCTGGCAACTTCGTACACATCAGTTACTATTGGAAATAGATATCGATTAATTTTTAACACTATATTTCGAATCGAATTAGTTTTCCTAGATAATAGAGATTATATCTTTATATAATTGTATATTATGCGTCGGTGGAGACCAGTTATAACAAGAGGTGGTTAAAATCTGGTAACGGTCTGTTTTTCTTATTTCATTGTCATTCGTAACAAACCGACGCTCGCCGGCCGCTGCCGCGGCCGTCTCGCGCTTGTTATCAACACAAGTCGAACCTAACCTAACCTACCACGTCGCGTCGGAGTCTTGATAGGAATAGTCAAAACCAGTATTCACTGGTTTATTTTGTGTGAGACTGTGATTTTTAAGGTTTATTGAACAATGTGGGATCTTACAGCAATTTATCAATTTCAAATATTTATAGATCTTCACAGCTCTATAATGCTCAGTTTATAAGGCGGAGAACGAAAATATTGACTATTTATGACCAGCTGATTTTCTTTCGTGAAATTTTTCGTGACCATACTTGATCGCTTCTGTGTAAAAATAGAGTAACAGGACGGGTAAAATACCATGTCTTCGGGGACGCGCAACAGTATCCTAATATTTATTACTACAAAATGTAGTTTTTGTACTTAAACACTTACAGTTAACTCATCTAATAAATAATAAGTTTAGCGTCTGTTTTAGAACGCTACCAGTAAGTACTTATAAAGTATTTTCACCACATGTAAATACGGCGTTGTAGTAATGCTTCTTTCAAATTAACCTTTAAAGAGCCGAAAACCATAGTGGTTTAAGCGCCATACAAACGAATGTAGACCTTATTGTGCACGGGTCAAGGGACATTGTGGCAGTATAAGTTTTAAAAAAATATCCAATTTTATTATAAAATTAAAATAATAACAAATTATTAAATTAAAAGTTATTTTTATTATTGTTTACACTTTTTATGTAGAATGCATTATTAAATAATTTTTTCATTTATACTTTTCAGAACTTATTTTTACTAAACTATGAAACTTACAATTTATCAATTGGATTTATTCTTTTGCATAAGGTAGAAAAAATATAATGCAAGTATATATCCAAATATTCTGTAAATATTTATAGCAGTACTATGGCATAATTATAATATCTTGTTTAACTTTTTATTTACCGTTTGTAATATGTGTATTTGCAATATTTTGACAACTGTGTTGGCCTTGTACCTGCTGCAATAAAAATATTTTCTTCCTTCCAAATAGTAGTATCATATTTCTCTCAGATTATTATTTTGTATATTTAATTTACTATTTTTAGTCATAAGCCTACTCAAGAAAAATAAGAGAAGTAAACAGCTAACCAGAGAAAACATTTGCTTTTGTTTTTATAACAGGATTGCAAGGATAGCAGTATTTTATCAAATACATGACAACCTTGTTGGTCATATTAATTTCTAAAAATTACTTGATGTTCAATTTAAAAAAAGGTATAAATATCATGACTTGAGAAAGTCTTTCTCCTATCTACTACAGGACACTTTCTATACTAATCAGTTACACAATGAGCTTGTTACAATATAACCAGATACCAATGAAATTCATAAACTATAATTATACTTTGAAAATAATGATAATTTTCAATATTTTATACTTATTACTTTACAAAATAATTTTCAAGACTTATTCAGAAATAAAACAGTTTCATACAATTACATTTTATTTCAAGATACTATAAAATAATAAACACAAAACAAAGCCTTATAACAACTAAAATTAATAATATTAGGTGGTTCTATCTGCTGTGAATTCTTCTAAAGTGAGGAAGCTCATGTCGCTCCCATTGTCATCATTGCTGACACCTTCAAAATTTACGAGATTTGGAATAAGTTGCACAAAGAGATTTGAAAAATCCTGTAAAGCATAACAATAACGTTTTGAAAGGAAACATTAGTTTTTCTATAAAATACTACTTTTGGTAGTTATGAAACCAAACCAAACGTTGAACCAATGACTGCTATCAACATAATATTATACAATTGTACAATTTTATTCAAAACCTACGAAAAAATATATAATTTAGAAAAAGGTAGATAAATAGATCTGTAGCATTTTGAAAGTAGTAAGTAAAATACATAAAACTATTAGATACAATACTCAGTACAACTTACAAGTAGGGATACATTTTGTAATTTGCTACTGTAAACAACAATCATCGAAAGAATACGTAAAACTGTTTTACAAGTCTAAACTGAATCAAGTGAATATTATTACACTTACATAAAACTAATTTAAATCGAGTTCATCTATATTATTAGTGATACTAATGAAAAGCCTCCTTTTTTATAAAATAAAGTAACTCATAAATAACTGACCCTTCTTGCACAAAAGCTGTCATAAAAGACGTTAGTGAAGTTGCCACAAGGATATTATACAATATTTGCTAATCGATTATAAAATAAACAATACATTTTCTAAATTACCTATAATTATTGTGTATAAAAAACATTATTAATTTTAAATACACGATAATATATAAATTATATATTATTTATCACATAGTCATAAAAATAAATGTATTATTGCAAGCATAGACAAAATTCGTAGCAATAGACGCAAGGTGAAATGACACATAAATGTCAGTGCCGACGGCGGGAAATTTAAAAATTTTGAAAAAAATGATCCGGCGTAACTGCCGCTTTAGGGAGGGGATTAATTAAGAAGCGCTCGCCATCCGATAAATTTATAAATGGTGTGCTTACGTAACTGATGTATAATTTGTGACACTAGATGATGTATAATTTTCTAATTAGAATTGTAGCCGAGAACGTAATTTTGAGAAATTATCTATTCAACACATTTAAATCGGTAGTATAGTTACTACTATTTGCTCAACTATTTGCTCAAACATACACATATTGTAGTTAGCCCAAAGCGGGAAGCGCAGTTACCGAAATTAATCTAAAATAACTTTCAATACAACTAACGTTATTGTAGTTAAAGTGTGTATGCGGTAGCTATACTGGGATTTCATAAATTAATTTAAACCAAATAAAGTAAGGAAATACGAAAGCATTGCAAATCAAAATAGTAAACTGGTAATCAGAATACCCACATGCTAACACTGAATATTTTTGTTAAATTAATTTAATACTCTAGGTTGGTATAGTGCGAAACTGACGATTTCATCCGTTTTTATATATATTAAATAGCTTTTAATGCTGTTTAAACTTATTTCAAATATTGTTCTCTTAGAGAAAGGTAGATATATTAAATTATGATATTGTACTCCTTTTACTTCGCTTATTTAATAATAAGCTCGATTATTACGCACCATTATTTTTCGCACCTCGTATACACATATATAACAACATATATGTATTGTCGCACAAATATTTACCTATCCGATTATATCACATTGGCGTGTTCACCAGGCGATAACAAACAGGTCTCAATAGAAAGCTTCTAATAACGGTCAAGTAGTTTAATAGACGCGTTTTACCTGAAATAAAACGCATATTAAAATACTTACCTTATTAGAAGCTTTCTATTGAGAGTAGCGTATCCGTTTCCGTTCACTTCTCTTTCTACCTTATATAGCTATCCCTTTCGCACCTCCTACTGTTCACCAGGGGGCGGGGCCAGAGCCGTGGACTTGGCCGCGGCAGATTTGTTCGTCATTGTGTCGAAATATACACCAGGCAGAGTTAAAAGTAAGCTTCTAATAAGGTAAGTATTTTAATATGCGTTTTATTTCAGGTAAAACGCGTCTATTATTGAAGGAAATGGAATGCAATATTAATTACAGTCATGTTGAAAAAACGGTTCGATATCCATAGGCTTCGAAGTACGAAGTGTAACAATGGTTTTTTCGGAATTCGCGTGCATTTGGTAATTTTACTTGGTAGCTCTCATCGACTGACGCTGAAGGATATATCGTAACGAAACCTAAAATGCACGTTACTATTTTTTTTTATTATTTTCCTGCAAGTAAATTTAAAGAGAAAATTGCACATTTATTACATTTTTAAAGTACATTTTTGTATAAAATCATTTTATACAAGAATCTTGACTTTTTAATAATTATTTATATCATATGTAATACACATAATAGCTACCTATAAAATTAAAGTAGTCTGGTGAAACTGTAGCGGCCTTAACGAGCCAACAGTGTAGTCAGTACGAAAAAAAAAAAGTATAAAATTAAGAACTGACGTGACGAATTTTCAAATTAAATTATTTGCATACGACAATTATATATTTAACTTATAAAAAATTAAATTATAAAACTAATAATTCGAAACTGATTGGAACGTAAATTGAACAGGCAGATAAAGGATTTTTCAAAGTATTAGCTAATTCGCATATCATAACGCCTTTTCTTAACATGTAACATGTTAACAGTAGTGTAAAAATAAAAAAAGCAACACTGCCAAAATTCAACTAAAATAAAGAGCGTACCATTATTTTATATAAATCCTGTAGCTCTTATAAAAAATATTGTAACTATTTTCACGAGACAAAGTTATTGTACTGAATTCCGTAATACAAAACGTAACGCAACATTACCTTCGTGTAAATATATGTGTCCGGTTGTCTATAACGAATGTACAATAAAATAAAACTAATTATGGAACACATAAAAATGGAATTACATACGACCTCTTTAAATCTAACCAATTGGATACATTTATTTCCAACGTTCCTCATAAGTCAGTCGCATGTGCGAACGCGACGATAAATTTTCACTCAACGAAAAACACGAATCTGATGACGTTAAAATTGCAGTTCACGTTAGAGTGTTGTAACGTACAGTCGTAGTTGCGTATGCCACCTGGAAGCGTGTTACGCCTACGAGAATTTATAAATTACCGGTATTAAGCTGCTGAACGATTTTAAACGGAATGAATGAGTCAATTATTTCATCCGTGTTAAGCTTGTATTATATGCAGTACCACTATCGCCTGTGTTTAACCCGTCCAATAGTTTTACAATGGATCCCATCTCATCTAGGTATAGCTGGTAATGAAAGAGCTAATCTCTTAGCTAGAGAAGGATCTTGCGACGGTCCTCCTATTAATATATTGCCAACATACTTGGATATATGCTCTACAGACAAAAAACATTTGCTATTCTCTATGGAAAGAGTACTTTGAAGAACGATCAAGAACAAAAGGAATATGGTAGAAAACCGACTCAGCCAAACCCTTTAAAGTCTGCCTGGATTGATAATATTACTGTTAGCTCCCGGGAAGCAATCACAGAAATGAGATTATGCTCAGGACAAATCCCATGCAAAAAGTTCGCCTTTATGATGCGTAAAGTGCCATCACCGTTTTGCCAAAGTTGCGGGTGCATCGACGATGTTCACAACATCTTGGCAGAATGCGTTCGATGTGAGAGTATAAGATCTGTGCTAAATACTTCTGGTTCATTCCATATTGGTTTATATTACTCCATACTGTCTGATCCTACTTCTAAAGGTGCTAGAGAATTGTATAAACTTAATTTTAATCAGTCCCTTTTTCAAATGTGTACAATGTTACTTAGGCGATATAATCGCGCAGGCGACTAGGCCTTCAATAAACAAAAAAAATCCGGTCCATACTACCGCTTCGTTCTCGCTTGATATAAATTTTGACCTAAACTTTCTATGGTAAATTATCCGCTCTTAAGGGTCGTAGCGTGATGCTAAATAGCCTACAACTTTTCATCAATAAAAATAATAAATCACAAACATTTCCAGAGACTAGCCGCGATTCAAACAGACAAAAAAATCTCAAAGTATACAAATTGAAAATGTGTCCGCATTTCAACCGTTGAGAGCTTACAGTGAGGGAAATCAGTGTACTGCTTTATTTATGCAGTTCTCATTAACGTTTAAGGTAATTAATGGCTGACGAACTGACACCATTAAGAATGCTTTAAGTAAATTTATAATACATAGATGTAAATACAAGCAAAATTTTAAACGCAGTTATTTTTTTTCATAAATGAATTGCATCAACAAATTACATACTAAAAATCGGATAAAGTGTCTTGAAGAATAACCCGATAAATTGCCCAAATATATCCACTAAAACGAGGACGATTGCTCGGATTTCCTTACGAAAATTTCTTAAGTTCTTCATCTATTGTTCTTCGTCATAGCTCGTTGATATATATGCCTCATTCAAGTACCAACTATAGAAGTAATAGTTACAGTTTACGAACTAACTGTAATCGTAATTATGCAAGTAAACAATTACAATTTAGATATTTTTAACACTTCGACTAATGGCGCAAGACATCATTACATCATTTTTGACACGTTTGCCTAATGTGTAACCCTTTGCTATATTATCATTCAGGTAGCACTCAATATCTTGTTATTGCTTCTTTGAAATCCGCTGGAACTGTAGTGGCCTTGTCAGACTAACAATGTAAGTCAGTTCGAAAAAAAAAATTGTTATTGCTTCGTCATTGTCTGTTAGTGAATATTTCTAATTACTTTCTAAGGTGGTTATTGTATTATTAATTATGTATTAACAGCTGTTGATATACCTTGTGATAATTAAATAAATAAATAGAATCTTATGCCATAGTAATTCGAAATTGTTATCATTTATTTCTAACTGCTTTTTTTATTAATTTAGGGTTCGACACAGCGACCTATGTCGCCCAAGTAATTACTACAAACACGAACGTGTCGAAATAAATCAAGTAGCAAAGAATTTAACGATTCTTAGTGATATATCTAAATGACTAATTAAAAAGCATATTCGCTTCTTTAGATATTAGAAAAGCAAAAATGCTATGATTTTGTATGTACTCGTATCATACACCGTACAATAGTAAACAGCGCACCTGGCGTTGTAGTCATTTTGTTGATATAAGCCAAAAGACTGTTATTTATCGTATATATAAGTGAACATCAATGAAGAAAATACTGAAGCTGGGTTATTGCAAAGCTCCAACGGGAGACAATGTTTATTATTCCCGATTCAGTCGTGCAGAGATCCCCGTCGTGCCGTGACGTGCGCTAATCCTCGGGAAAATTCTATAAAGTTTTACGAGAATACAACGTTCGTATGATACGCGTTTAAAGTAATATCACAGTTTATTTTCGTTTCGTGTTACGTGTATGTATGTATGTTTCTATAACGTACGATTACCGTGAGAAGTTGTAAAATTTATTTTATTATTATGAACAATAATTTGTGTGCGTTCTGAAGTGAATTCAATTTGTTTATATATATTATTATCAACAAATCGTATTATGTTAAAATAATAATTTTAGTAAGTAGATACGATAGTTATAACAAAAATGATTGGTGCTTACTAATATTTCTCTAATAATTATTTATACAAATTCATTAAATAATTAATATTTACGTGGTAAAGTATTATTAAATCGTTTATAAAAATATATTTAAAATAATAATTTGAACTGTATTTTGCTAAATTTGTGTCGAAATTCTTAAAAAATACTAAATAATATTGGTATAAACTTAATATACTGGACGTGCCATGATGCTTGTATGGAATAAGGAAAGAAATTATCGATTCTAGTGTTAAATAAATGAACATCTATTACATTTTTGTGAGGGTTCGCTTTCATAGGCGTCGTGTTTTACAAAAACTCTCAAAATTTCCAACGGCACGTTAATTTTCAAAAAACATGGCCGTAGGATACAACTATACATTATTAATAATGTTATAAATAGATATATATGTTGGTACATCTGAAATCGATATGTTTAAAGCAATGATGGCTTAGTGGTTAGCGCGTTCGAAATTCGCATCAATTGACGTAGGTTAGTATCCTTACGAATGAGCCGGTTTTATCGGTGAAGGACAACACCGTGATGAAAACGTAGAATAGTGATGGGACTTATAAGTTTGTCTCTTTAGCTATCACCCTCAAGTTGAAAATGTATTTCGAAGCATGTGTAAGTGTGTTCCGGCAGCTGCACTTGAGATTCATTTCCTCTGTAGGTTTGAATTGTTTACTATCTTATAGTAAATAGTCATTTGACATTAAGTTATAAATGTCTCTTCATGTCTTTATGATTCTACATGATTTTACAATAATTCTTCAATAGGTGATTGTCAAGTTGTATTTTATAATTATTTAGTTTTTTATTGTTCCTCAATTAAATATTACGATGAAGTCCTGTCGTGTATCTTACCGGCTTGTGTATATGACAGATATGTTTTTCGATCCGTTGGTAGTTTTGATTTCGGTGCTCTTTCAAGGTGTACATTGAATGAACTGTATTGGAAATTCATTTTAATCATTTTACTCTATCTATCTATATATGTATATACCAATACATGTAATAATGCTACTAATCGTGTTATAATTAATTATGTCTCCATAATGATTCCAACACTGTACGAAAACTCTGTAATTAACAAGTGATGAGGTGTTTCATTCATCTTTATATGTTTGAAAACAACACATGCTATACTAGGTAATACCCGCGACTTCATCTGCTTCGTTAATTGAAGCGAAACTTTATATGGGAGCGTTTTGAAATTTTGATCCGCAACCATTTTATGTGATGAAAAGTGATGGCAGTAAACACTGTCCGGTAGAGTGTTGAAAATGTCGGTTTTCGTCTGATCGGTGAAGTTAAGCTACGCACAGTGCGGTCAGTGTTTGGATGGGTGATGCCACAGAACATAGCGTGACGTTGGTTTTTTTGGTGTAATTTTTATAAAGATGTTTTCACTTCTTTCCTGTGGTCATAAGCACACGTATTTTTTATGTAATAATATATTTGAAAGAAGTAAAGCTATATTTTTTATTGGTAATATATACAGGGTAGTATTTCAGTGTTGCGTGCATATAGGCATACCTCTTCTTTCATGTTATTAATATGGATAAATACAAAATAATATATCTACGTGTCAACTCTTTCGTAGCGGTTATTGCAGCTAATGACTATTCCACTATAAAAATATTGTGTAACATTGACGACTTAATTAGAAAGGAAAGAACTCACAAAGGAATCATGAACAGTCGAACTTTGTACCACTTCTATAATTTCTGCAATTATTTAAATCTGTATTTTGACACTATAGTTCTAATGTCTTCTAATAATGTAATCTCAAAATACAAAAATGGTGTGAGGCGGGGCTAAAAATAAATACAATTCGATATCTTCTATAGCGGTTCTTATGTTGAGATATCTGTTGACGACATTAAGGTGCCCTTTCACAGAGATTTGCTAAGCGCTATTAATATTTTATTCTGTCAATCTCAGACCTAACTAATTATGGTCAAGGACGACCTGTTGCATTTTTTATCGTAGATTTTTTTGAAGTCGGTTTTATTTTTTAATAAAACTGTTTTAGTTCTTAGGCAGCTGTTTGCTAGTTTAAGCGGAGTGCGACAGCAATAGCCTTTTTTAATTTATTTGGACTGTGTAAAATTATTTTTTAAAAATTCTTTTATCACACGGTTTTCATTAAACATGCTATTATATGATACGGTCATCGCGCTCCAGTCAGGCGTAATTAATATTACGCGTATCAGTTAATTAGGATGCGACTGCCATAGAGTTTTGTTCATTACTAGCTGTTGCCCGCAGCTCCGCATGCGTTTCTTTTTTATAATTGTAAATTACCTCTTATAAGATCAGTCATCTGTTAGTGAAAGTTCCGCGAAAAATGGTTCCACCAAAGTCATGGGTAAAAGTTAGACCAAAATAAAAAAGCTTTAATTACTTTTTTATAATGTTAGCTATCTTTTAGTGAAAGTCCCATGAAAATAGGTCAAATCGTTTTGGAGATAGTACTACAGACGAAGCCATGGATGACAGCTAGTCTAAAATAAAGTAGCCTATGTCAAATGAAGTCTTAAGAAGTTTCTGTCGAAATCGGTCCAGCCGTTTCGGAGACTACCCGGAACATACAGACAGACATTTTAAAAGTTGTATTTTTATTATCAGTGTCGTGTATACGTTCATATCCAATCAGTAAAAAGTCGTTATTTTGATATTAAAAACAGACGCTTCAATTTTATTTATATGTATAGATGTATAAATTGGTGGGAATGGACACATAGATTCTAGCTTATATTTGTAATCGCTTACCGCTCGGTTATATCCCACAAATTTGTTGGAAAGTCACTCTTATTATATACTAGCGGCCCACTCCGGCTTCGCACGAGTAAAAAATATATAGCCTATGTCATTCACTGAAAAAATGATTAAAATCGATCCAGTAGTTCTGATTTATTCATTACTGCCCGTGGCCCGCACGCCTTAAATTTGGAGTAACCTCAAAAATAACAGTATTTCTCTACTATTTAATTTATGTTTTTATATATATAAACCTTCCTCTTCAATGCACTCTATCGATTAAAAAAAACGCATCAAAATCCGTTGCGTAGTTTTAAAAATTTAAGCATACATAGGTATATAGGGGCAGATAAAGCGACTTTGTTTTATACTATGTAGGGATTATGTGACATCGATTCAAGCATTCATCTCGTATTCAAATGGGAAACCGATTGACATTCAGTATAAGAAGATCGAGCCGTATTAAAATGACCCCTGCATAATTTAATTTCATGAAACATGGCGACCGCTACTAAATAAGAATGTTGGATACTAGAAGTTACCCCAATTTATTCATGACGTACTACAAACTACTCAATGAATACAAAATGTAGAGAGCATATTTCTTTTGTAATATATCTATAAACTAGTTTAATTGTTGCCGAGAATATTAAGAAAAAGGTAAAAACATGGGTGTCATAAAGGTGGATGAGAACCAGTGTTTTCAATACTCTACCCAACACAGTGTTTACCCCCACAACTTTTTCGACACACAAATAGGTAGTGGATCAAAATTTCAAAACCCTCTCTTAAGAAGTTTCACTACAAAACGATTCCGGATGGCCTGAATCAATTCCTAATTCAGGTATTTTAGTAAACCCATATAAAGCAGGCAAACCGTAGTTGCTCTGGCATTTTATAGTAGACTACCACACAAACGTAAATTATGTTTTTCTTATTTATACCAACGTTATAAAGTGAAATTGTTTGTTTGTTACGATGTCACACCTTAACTACTCAACCTACCATCCTACCTACCTACCATCACGTAATCAGGGTACAGGAAAGGACATAGGGTACATTTAATACAGAAAAAGTGTACTGTTACCGAGTAATAGATCAATATGAAAGCGAGCGAAGCCGCGAGCAAAAGCTTGTTAATTATAAAACAATAATGGAAATCAAATTGAATGAAATTAAAAATACTTTATTTAATTTAGGTATTTATGAACGTTGAAACAATACCACCGGATTCGTAAACTAAGTCAGTTATCGAGAACAATCGGCAAGAAACACTTGATCTGGTTTTCTTTTGTCTTATTTTAGTCAATATACACAGAGAGATGACTATAACGCCCAGACATCATTTTCGGTCACGTAATGATCCACCTTATAAAAACCGACCTGAATGAATGAAACCTGAATGGTGCTTGAACCTATTAACCGGCAAATCGGTAATATACTTTCGCACCTTGTCGCCGCTATTTAACCCAAAACGATTTTATTGGTTTTACTGCTGCGGACTAAAAAAATGGAATGGTAATTTTATGATTAGGTCTATTATAAAAATCGTGTCGGGCTTTCATAAAATTTTGCTTGTCTACATTTTGACCGATATATATATACAATTATTTAAGAGTAACTTTTGCTCGTAGATTCATTTGGAGGTTGGAGT
Source organism: Antheraea assamensis (assembly GCA_035772565.1). NCBI lineage: Eukaryota > Metazoa > Arthropoda > Insecta > Lepidoptera > Saturniidae > Antheraea > Antheraea assamensis. Next base: position 5,989,262 of record JAQQSE010000009.1, read on the forward strand.
TAAAATATTAAATACTATGCAGAAATTTAGTAAACCACAGCAGGAAAACACTCGTGCAGATATATTGATTAGCTATTTTAATAAATATATTCAAATCAAATCAAATCAAAAATATTTTATTCAATTTAGGCCCTAAGAAGGCGCTTATGAACGTCAAAACTACCACCGGTTCGGAAACTCGAAACGGGTTTATCTTTTTAACATATATTTATATATTTAAAATTCATTATACATTACAATCGATTTTAGTGGATGCACAGAGAGGAGTCAATTCCAGACATCACCATCGTTCACATATTGATCCACTCTATAATAGCCCTTTGACACCAAAACCCGCTTAACATGGCGCTTAAACTTATAGTTTGGCAAATCGGTAATATGCTTTTGCGAACCCTATTACTGTAGACTACCCGTATATGGGATAATAAAAACCCCCGAATGTAATAAATCCGTAGTTAGTTCGTGATTTTTTTTTACATGGGGAAAATCGGTTATGGATAACCATTCCGTTGGGCAGCGAGGGGTGTGTCATGTCCGACTCCCACGGACTAAAAACCCCCATGGTGCCTTCTCCCACCTATTGCGCCGGGGAGCAGGAACTGTAAATGACACTGCTTCTGCATCGCCGGCAGGTGAATTATTATTTTTCCTAAAATTTTGTTATTATAGATCTTTATAAAACCTATAGATGTCTATTATAAGGTGATTAATCAAGTTTATGATATTAAATTTATTTTTGTCTATCTGTCTATTTGTATGGTTAGGTTTTGAGTCACAAATAGTTTGATTATTTTTTTTTATGAAATTTTGTATACAGGAAGCATTTTTATTTTTTAAATTGACAAGTTAATTGAATTACCAAATTACTATTAGAAATCGTCATGAAGAAAAATTTATTATTTCTTATTCTCAACAAGCTTTGATATAATGTTATAATTGTTGTTGATGAATTGATGAAGCTTTAAAAGTTATTAATGATACTTTTAGATATTGTACACAAAGTAATATTTTTCTTGTATTCCCATTGTAATGAAATTTGTGTACGTTTTTTGACTCGAGATAAATAGCCTAAAATAATTATCGATAATTATATTAGAAATTATAAAATAGTAAGGATAAATAATTGTACTCAAGACAAGTATAGTTATAGCGTAGTTATATATGAGACATATTACTTTATACAGTAAATTATTTAGTTCTCCGTTAATAGATTTCGAGGCTTTATCTGAGTATCACGATAGTTTCGATAATATATAATTAAAGGATTATTATAATATGTCACATAAATATTTAAAATATAATGCGTGCTAGCGCAGATATGTAACATTAATTTACTTCTTAAGAACAATTACCTTGGGGAATATAATCGTATTTCTTACTATAACTAATAATATAAATACGAATTAGTGTGTGTGTATGTTTGTTTCGCTTTTACGCCTTAAATATGCAAACGATTTTCACGAAATTTCGCATATAAGTAGTCAAAGGTACGAAAAAATGTATATGGTAGTTTTCATCCAGAAAAAAAATACTGTTCCCGAAAGATAGACCAAATAGAGCTGCAGTTGTCGCTCTCGCGCTCTATTTATTAGTTCAGGCGGTGTGCAACAGCAATAGACTTCTAAATATTTATTTGGACTGTTTAAACTAATTTTTAAAATTGCAGACCGCGATACCCCCGATCGAAAGCGGGGAAAAAAAACTAGTTTATTATAATATTAAACCATGTATAAACTTTTATTAATATTTGTTTATACTGAACTCATTAAATATACGTTATCATCATCATCATCATCATCATCTTACCCTTATCCCACCTAAGTAGGGGGTCGGCACAACATGTTTTCCTTTTCCACTCTTCCCTGTCAGGTGTCATCTCAGTATTCACACTTTTTATACACATATAATTTTTCTCACAATCCATCCACACCTTTTTCGGTCTTCCTCTACTCCTATATCCGTCCACTTTCAAACTCAAAACTTTCCTTGTTACATGACTTCATCTCTTCTCATAATATGCCCGTACCATGCTAACCTATTACTCCTCAACTTCTCTGTCACTGGTGCTATTTTCAAACTTCCTCTGAATATACTCATTCTTAATCTTATCCATTCTTGTTACACCACACATCCCATCTTAACATTCACATTTCTGCCAAATGTAGTGTTTTCTCATCCATCTCTTTCGTAGCCCAGCACTCAGATCCATATAACACGGCTGGTCTTATTATAGTTTAAATCATTAAATATAAGTAATATATAAAAATGTTACATAAATATGTACATAGATATTTAATTATAAGCGCCCTGTATGTGATTTTAGAATATGTACATGGCGATATAACGGCTTCACTTTCTATTAACACTATTCCTCTTCAATATAAATGTTTTTCTACATATGAAGAAGACCGATTCCAATGGTGTGAAGTGCAAAATCTATAGGTGAAGTTTGAAAACAACCATTTAACAATGTTTAAAGCCACCGAAAACACTAACGATCGACAAATTAAATGAAGCGTTTAAAAATAAAAACCCTTGATACAGTTTGATTGGAATACATCCAAAGAAAAACTAAAGCTATCCAACCAAATAATACACAAATTAAATCCGATATAGTCCAAATGGAATTGTAAATTCTGTTAAAAGAACTCGCGCAGCACTTATAGTGGAAGATAGATTAAATATATAAATTGTGCGGATTTAACACCGCACGTTTCGAGTTTCGGTACAGTTTATTGTTTTAAATGGATCGCTCCATTGATCTTTCCACGTTATAGTATATATTTGGGTAACTGATGAGAGTTATAAAAGCTTATTTCAAACGAAATCTAAGAGAATGTAACGTCATGGGAGTTAATGGCTCGAAAAAACAGTTTTCCCATTTCGAAGTACCTTAGGTGTATGTGATGTTGAAGTCTCGTTTACAATTAAGAAGACTAGGTTCGTTCGTGGATTTAGTTTTTCTGGTAAAAGTTGACCAAATATTCGAAACTTATTATTTTTGTATAAACAACGTGTGTACAATAGCGGCACGCTGTGACGGCCGTTTTGACATTTATCTGCACATGAAGTTTCATATAAATTAGTAACTACGTTTGAAGGAGTACCAAAGTCGCTGTTCTTTATTTTCAATACTGTCCTGTAGTTAGTCCTAAAATTTATCGAATGTATAAACATATGGGACAAAACATTCATTTAGTATTATACAAATCTGTAAATAATATATATATTTATCTAATTACTACTATATCTAACTATACAATATGGTACCGTGAATAAATCTTTTCACTTTTTAATAACAAAAAACAGCATCGTTTAACAGAACCCAGAATAGATTATAATCATTAGTGTACTTATTTGCAACACAATTCTTCGGTATTTATATTTTTCAAAATTCGAAATAATGTGATATATATTTATATCCTATATATAATTATATATATATAGGATCGCTGGACAGTACAATTACCATCTCCAGCAAACTTACATCAATACTTAATGCAAAACAAAGCGGCAGCATTTGATTAATAATTCGAAAATAAATTGGCATTAGAAGTCACTATTGTAATCTGTCAAAACAGCCATCACATCGTGCCGCCATTAAAGGTACACAATTCTGTCAACATCGACTAGTTTCGGGTAATCGTTATTAACCTTAAACTTAGTCAATTAATACAATAAGTAATAGTTAAACGTAATTTTAACAGGGGTCATAAATTTTGGATTTATATACGTAATTCCCGTGTGAAAAATGTCATATATTCTGTTGATATTTTTATAGTCTTCCGATTTTGGAATTACGTATACATTCACAGTTTAAAATTACATTAAATTCTAAATATGCCAGCGCTGTACCATTTTGTTAAGTAGTTTTTTAGCTTGACGCTGTCAATTACAAAATAACTTACGCTTTCCGTTTACAAATTGACTTCAAAATCTTTCAAATAATTAGTAAATATTTCAATATTATTTTTTATGAAAATTTTTAAATGTTACTATTCCTAATTTTTATAGCTTATCAATTTCGGAATGACATATACTTACTATTTACGATACTTCATTAAAACCGTTTGTGAACTAAACAAAATTTAAATTTTTAGTTTTATTTATGCGATATGTAATTGTTTACTATTGATAATTCTTTGTTTATCTATGCCTGAATTTCGTATGAATACCGAATACAACATTTTGGCAAAATATTGGAATTTCCTTTTTATAATTTCTGAAAGTATATTTTACAATTGTAATACTCTATTAATCGAGAAATTATATAAAGTTGCCGTGTACAATATTCCATAGAGGTCGGTGAAACTGTGTTTGGCCTAATTTAGGATATATCAAGACACATAAAAATGGTTTACATCATAGCGGGTTCAGTGGTTTTTATAGTATAGAAAGTTATCAAAAAAATTTGAAATAAGCTAAATGTGACAGGCAAATTGTAAGTTTATTAATATAGATAAAGAAGGATAAAAATAATTTCAATCTTTTTTAGTCTTCCCACAGGACATGTTAAGTGAAAACGGTTTATATCTTTTGTAATTTACTATATATTTAATAGTTTATTAAAAAAAAAAAAGATCCGACCGAGAAATATCGGTAGCCCCAAGTATTATTGTCTTCGCGATCAATTTCATAGCTAATATTTTTTTCCAATCCATTAGACCGGCTCGTTGGATCAACGTGTATTGAAGGCACCTAAAGTAATACAAAAACTATTCTAGGAAGAAAGTAATAGAACTTAGGATAGATATAATACAAATTTTGTTATTATCTCACAATATATTTTGATTTAGGTAGAAATCGTAAGAGATGTTCAAATTTGTTTTCGAATAACAATGGTTCAATTCATAATTCCTAATAGAAATGAAAAGAGAAATAGTCAAAATATTGTACTGTCGATTAAAACCTAGAAATAACTATTTCTCCGTAACATGCGACTAATTGTATAGCTTCAAAATTGCTGTCAATTTAATTGACAGCGCTGTAAATTTTATTGACAACATACTTGTCGTTTCGTAGCATTTCCTATGAAAGGACGGACCGTCTATTCAAAATACCTACTATTAGCTTCTATCCCAAGAATATGCGCCTGAGATACATCATATATATCTCCCTATATATACAGAATACAATTTCTTCATTATTACATATTCAAACTTCCTATGGGAGGACTTTGAAATTTCGATCGTTAACCTTTTTGTGTGACGAAAATGGTGGGGGTAAACACCGTGTAAGGTAGAGTGTCGAAAACACCGGTTCTTGATTACCGAAGTTACGCAACGTCACGTCGAGCGCGGTTAATAATTGGATGGGTAGCTACCTGGGAACGCCGCGTGACGTCGGCTTTTTGTTTTGTCGTACTTTTTATAAAGAAGTTTTCACTTACTACTTACTACCATACGAAAGGTATGGTAATAAACACACACACAAACACTTTTTATTATTTATTTTTTTAAACAAAAAAATTTAGGAGCTATGTTTACTATCTTTTCCCCGCGGCTTCGCTCGTTCGGGGACATTCATTTTCTCTTGATAAAAGGACCCTAATGTCCTTTTTTTGTACTCTTGACAATGAGTATGTAACAGTTAACGTTGATCGGATGAGCAATTACAAACAAACAAAATCAATTTGGCATTTTTTTTTAATCATTTTCTTCAATGATTTGTGTCGTTTTCCTTCAGTGTGAACACGCACCACAAATACTTTTATACTCTGTAACTATTATACAACATTAGGCTTCTTAAAGGAATTGCTTAATTAGGGGCTTTAGTTAAGGCTAATTTCTTATAAAGGTTTTCAAGGAATAAAAAAAACATTTGTATCGTATTTGGGAAATGTTGAAGCACCATTCGATGGAATCGGTGTCTCGTCTATAGCTATTCATTATGTCGTCACACCAAAACGTACGGACACGTAAACATCGGTGCATTCAATTGTTTTTGCATTTTGATTTGTTAAGAAATTTGTCGACCCGAATATTTATTGTTTGAGTTATATTTTCTATGCTTTGTTTAAATTCGTTAAAGAAATGTAACGGTGCCTATCTAAATATATAAGAAAATAGTAGCAAAAATTGTGTTTTACTTAGTATAATTTAAATAATCAGTTTAAAAGTGCTAAGCGTGCATATCGGTATCAGGTTTATATAATTTTATAAATATTGAATTACTGCCAACGTAATAAACTCCGTATAAAGCACAACTGTTGCGTAGGGAGTTGACCGCGTTCTTCAACCTCGCGGTACTGCGTGCTTTTTACATCTGTGAATATCTATTTCAACGTATTTCTCTTGTTATTTTTTGTTATGTTATACATCACTAGATGAGTCTAAGTTATATAATTTTAAATGATTAGCTAGTTTTGGCCTTTTCGTAATGCAAAGTTTTCGTCTAACAACTCGGGCAATTGTCACTTTTTAACCTCCTGTATAATCCATTCAGATGACGAATTTTCAATATACTTTTTTATTGCACTCATGTATGTTACATTATTATGAGGAACTCGTGTGCAAAATTTTATGCTTCCACACCCACCTGTTTAACATGTGCATTGTCCGTTAGACAGTTCTAGCCAATTTATTATTATCTAGATGATCGTTGATACTGACGGCTTCGTTCTATTGCAAATGGTTTTCTATTGTTACTAAAATATTCAAACCCTGTAGCTTTTATACCGATTAGATAGTGTTAGGTTTTATAATAAAATTCCAAAACACGTTACCGATTTGCCGGATACTAATTTCAAGCACCATGTCAAGCAGGTTTTAATGTCTAATGGCTATTACAGGGTGGCTCAATATGTGAACGATGGTGACGTCTGGAAATGACGCCCTCTCTGTGCTCCATCAAAAACGAATGTAATTATTTATGACTATGTTTTAAAAATATGAGTTATAATATGTTTAAAGAAAAGATAAACCAGATCGAGTTTCTTGCCGGTTCTTCTCGATGACTGGGTTGTTTTCCGAACCGGTGGTAATTTTGACGTTCATAAGCACCTTCTCAGGGCCAAAACTGAATAAAGTATTTTTTATTTGATTGATTGATTACACTTAGCTTCACTGAATTTTATCATTATTACTTAATATGACATAACTTAATTATTTTGTAGTTAAGAGAGTACTCTAGAAAGTTCTCTGTTTATCAATAAAACTTTCCTCAAAATCGGTTTAGCTGTTTAGAAGATTAATCGGAATAAATAGCTTACATTTTATTTCAATTTTAGCTGTGTACAGACTACACACATTGAAGATGAAGTGGACCTTCTAAATACCTTACATATTCCAGTACTAATCGAGTTGCGGCAGAAAAGCCAATAACGTCTATAGTAGGTATTCTTGTACACTCACTCGTTGCTTAATAAATTTAATAATGTTCATTCGATTTTTATTGACATAAATTACGTCTAATATAGTTTTAAAGGCCGTGTAAAAATTTGATTTCGATCGGTGTGTAAATGTTTTACGATACGTGAATCATCATACGTTTTGGTAGACATCAAAGCTTAGAATTTATTTATATTAGAAATTTTTACTACACCGTTGTAGAGAGAATGAAGGTGTTATTATGCGGGTGGGTACCTGTTTTAACGAGATAGCACAAATTTGTCCGTTATATGCCTACATAATTGGTACTAACTGAGGCCCATAGTATCACTTACTTTAATTTTCAAAATTCGGATTACTCTCAAGACAGATAAGCTTAAACAAACCCGAACTATTATCTCTACATATAAATAAAATTGGAGTGTTTGTTTGTAATACTCAAAATAACGACTTTTTACTGATTGGATATGAACGTATACACGATACTGATAACAAAACTACAATTTTTTAAATTTTTGTCTGTCTGTCTGTCTATATGTTCCGGGTAATCTCCGAAACGGCTGTACCGATTTTGACAGAAACTTCACTGACGGATAGTTAAAATTACATCGGGTGACATAGGCTATTTTATTTTAGACTAGCTGTCATCTGTGGCTTCGTCTGTAGTACTATCTCCAAAACGATTGGACCTATTTTCATGGGACTTTCACTGACTAACATTATAAAAAGTAATTAAAGCTTCTTTATTTTGGACTAGCTTTTACTCATGGCTTTGTTTGCAGCACTATCTCCAAAACAAGTGATAGATTGAGTCTATATTAAAGCGAGTGAAGAAGGCAGAAGCTAATTCTATTTAAAGTGGGACTGTTGCATAGAGAACCAAATACGTGAATAAGCCCCGCTTCTTTTTTTCGAACTGACTGTTGGTCTTGTGGGCCTTTACAGCTTCATCGACCTTTGGTTGAGCGGCGAAGCAGGGTGCTTTGTTCATATAATCGGCTAATTACTGTTTGGCCGTTCTCGGATTTAATTGTGCAGCTAACTCATCCTCGGTTCCAGACAACCCGCTCTGTACCATACGTCTCGACCGCACTATTACTCCGTTCTGTACTACTAGCTTATTTTCTGACTTTTATAGAAATTGTTCCGTTCTTAAGAGTCGTAGAGTGATCTTAGATATCATTATACTTTTCATCAATAATTAATAAGCTTCGGGGATCAGACGAGAATCGCTATTTTAACACTCCAACCAGCATAGCGTTTATCTGTACTACTTCTCTTCATACAAAAAGATTTCTGAACAGAACCCATAAGAAGTTTCACTTCAAAAATACAATCCATTGAACTCTCTAATATTAAATATATATGTTTTAGTTAAGCAAATAACTCTATTTGGCGAGTGTCACTTTCATTTAAATTGGCTTTTTCTTTAATAAAATATTGATTGCTTCAAAATCTTTATTTAAAACTAGCTGACCCGGCCAACTTCGTAACGCCTAACAGTCGATTTTTTAATACTTATTCTGCTATTCGAGACCATCGTATAAATATTGACATTCATATCTTTACGATACTAACATCACTCAATTGTTTTGCCTTCCCGGAACCCCTCTCCACCAACACTTAAACTTTATGCTATGGTATTAAAGTTCAAATTGACTTTTAAGTATTATTACGAATCATTTGTATGGGAGTATAGAAAAGTGTCGTTTTAAAACTTTTCCAGGTGATTTTTTTAATTTTTCTCTCCGTAAGATCCATCCTCGTACTTGAAGGAATATTCTAAAAAAAGAATTAGCGAAATCGGTTCAGTTGTTATCGAGATTTGTGCTTAGCAACACATTCAGCGATTCATTTTTATATTATAGATGACATGCTTCAGTAATTAATCTACTTATAAAATGTAATAATATGTAGCCTACAGAAATAATAATGAAAAGTAAAATGTAAAGAATACTAAATAAGTGGATCGTGAATTCATAAATGTGAGTGAAGAAGTGACAAAAATGTCGTCTGAGAACGCTAACGTTCGTAGCCGTGGAACAGTTCAAACGATGAGCTCCAGGAGACGGCGCATTTGGACCTAGACGTGTTCTACAGACCTGACGTGATCATCATTGTGCTGTACGTGGTGGTGTTGACTGCTTCCTTATCAGCAAACATGTTACTAATCTTCATTGTCATAAAGTTCCAGTATATGAGGAGGTAAGTGAATTTTATTGCACTTAATTGGTAATGTTTTATATTTTTTAGTTCGGGCTATAATATCATTGACCTCGATGTGACAAAATTCATTCTAGAATGCCGTACTTATCTTAAATTGTTTTTTTTTTACAGTACTATATTTGTTACTAGGACATGCCTAGCTCGGTTCGTTCGGCTCGCTCGGTACGCGCGTTATGCTCATTGTTGGTACTAAACCTAACAATTTGGTTGTCTTGTAATTTTAATTAAAATTTGTGTTTCAATTCGAAGTACTAAGATTTAAGGAATAGCGTGAAAATTTAACAAACGTAAGTAAATTGTAAACGAAGAAATATTACATTAAATTTATTAAACCTTAGGAAGGTTGATACTATTCGTTGCTTTAATATTGTTGACGTTTTACTTCAACATTTTTATTATATTTCAATTGGACTTGCCTCTCGTATCTTTACCTTTAAGGCACTGAATATACTGAGCCGTTCCGTTAGAATTAAAAGTGCTTTGGACAGTATTTAGCGCGGTCAAATATATTAAATCAATTATCGAGATCGATTATATGGCTCCTTGAGTAATGTTTGTTATAAAACTCGTTTTTTGTCATAAAAGGGCGTAAATAATATAATAAAAAAGTATGAAATTACAAAATGGGAATGTTAGCATATAATGATAAAATATTAGTAAGAAAATGACCTTCTGGTGGCATTGTAATCTGAAATGTGGTGCTTGTATATTTTGTAAGTAATCTAGGGTTATCTGATTCTATGTTGCGTAATATTGTTGACCTTTTGCTTGATTTATGTTATTTGTGTACATAACATAAATTCTGAGATGGTCACAAAAACTCCTTGAAAAGTTTTTAGAAAGACGCCAACATTTTATTACCAAAGTGCTGCTTAGTCGCTAACTCTTAAATACGAATCATTGACTCGCTTAGGTAATAGCGGTAATAATATTCAATAAGCAAAGTAAGAAAACACAAACAACAGATTATAAGAAGAAAGACTAATATAAACTTTTCATTACGACATATTTCCTCGATACTGCTCTTAGGTATTATTTACGTCGAGTGGCTCGAGTGAGAATAGGAACGTCAATACCACCCTCTTTGCAGACCCGATAAATGCATTTAGCTAAATTAAAAAATTCTAATAGTTCTACAAAACAATCCTGAATACATTTAATTTTATACAGTATACAAATAATAGTTAAATGATTTTTAAATCTTTTAAATTGTATTTGGTACGCGTCACTCTTTGTCCTCCCCCCATTCACTCATTCCTTAATTGTATTTAAATACAAACTATTGGTCTGATAATGGTGGGTACCTAGTATCATTAAGTCTGTTCCATGGGTTTTATTATTATTTTATGCAGGTTTTACGTAGAAAAGTTTTTGTAGGTTAATATTTAACTTGCATTGGCGAAATTTTATTTAATTTTGTGTTTTGAAAGATGAAACAGATCCAAATGTACTTTATAAAGGTAATTCTTAATGTAAATATTATTTCTAAGTAAGTGTGTACTCACTATTGCCAATTTCTTAAAGACGTTACCTTACTTATTTTGATATTTAGAGATTAAAATATTTTTTCCAAGTTATTACGCGTAAATATTTATTCCAGAAATATCTTGTAGGTAGGTATCTGGTTATTTCGACTTTTCGAGGGTTCATATTTGTAATAACAGAGTCACTGGTGCTTGAAGGGACGGGTGAAAGGGTTACTCTCAACTTGAAGAGATTTTCGAGGTATCGAGATTCTTCAATAATAAAATTTGGTCTAAAAATACGTCAAAATTTCCCTGTGTCATATGACATGTATATAACAGTTGAGAATGTTTAATATATAGAGTTTAACACCGATTGACAGGTCACCATGTAAATCAATACACGTGAGTTATTTTTATAGAGAGACATACCAATCGACTTTCTTTACTATTGTACAGGTTATTACGAAAATTTGTCAAATAATAATATTTTCCATGTTCCAAGTCAATGTGTACATAATTTACAGTAATGTTGACGTTGCCATGGTTACAAACCGTATCGCACAGATATCGGAATTTCTTGTAATGAGTACGATAATAAGTTACTAAGGAGTTTTTGGCGGGATCTTAGTCTCTCATGTAGTGGTTTTTATATTTTATATTCATAATCTTGTGTTATTAGACTCTATATTTTGTAATATTGGTGGTGTTTTACGTAATATGGTTCGGTTATTATGCACGAGTGAAGGGGATGGGAAATAATACCACCACGGAGCATGCATTCTGAGATGCCGCCAAAACTCCATGGAAAGTTCTAACAAGGAAACCACCATCTTGTTAGAACATTATAATTATCACAAGACACTTACTTGGCAAAATCTTGTTACTTGACGCTGGCTAGTGCACAAACCGTGACGGAGCCAAAAAATAAAGAAGAAGAAGAAGAAGTTACTAAGACATATCTAATAAATAAAAACTTTATAGGTGGTTAAATTGCAAATTTGTGCGTATATGAGACTATACCTTGTGAGACAAGTGTGAGTTTTGAACTATCGAAATTTTAATTATATTTTAAAATGTGGTTTTAATTTTTTTTGTATCTGTGTAACTTTGTGAATGTAACCATTTGAAAATGAGTTTTTTAACCGTATGACCGTTGTATTGATTAATCCCCTGTATCTTATTTGCTCTATTATAAAGCAATCCTCCCAGATAGCCTTCGAAACGAGAAGAAAAACCAAGTGTTATATTTAGAAACTTTTATTATGTCCACCGTTCTCTTGTCACAGAAATGTCAGCTTGCCGTTCCTGCTTGTTGATGGAGAACAATTTGAAAGATAAAAAGCTGTCTAACGTGTAAAATTTCCCTGTCTGGTACCTATATGGACGGAAAGACATCCCCTTCAGTTATATATGTATAAAAAAAGCAATCTTAATTTTGATATAACTACAAGATAACTAGAATAATACAACGTATAATAACAAACTCGTGAGAAGCCGGGAGCATAGGTAGTTATATTCAATTACTTTGTAATTTTTTTACACCCTTTTATTAATTACATAATTTGCAAGAACAAAAAGCGATAGTAGAAATGGCTAAATATCAACTTTAAATATCGGAAATGTAGATCACTTATCAGCCATAACCAGGACTTAACAAAGCAATTATAGAGCTACCTCTATATAGAGTAATAGTAGGACATTCTTATGCGTAACTCTATAGAGAAGAGTGCATATTTTAGCTTTCGTTATCGCTGGAACATATACTGAATACGTTAGTTTAAAACAGATATTTTTTATTGCTTTTGCGATACCCGTAATTGGGAAAGAGCTGTTCCTGATGTATTCGCTGATGGGGCGCCCTGGTCAATACAAGAATTAAGGAAACTTGTACAGGTTATGGCCTTATAAATCCACAGGAATATAAACAACATTTGTATGCAATACTCGTCACAGTGGAGTCACTAAAAAGTGAGTACTTTAGTGTCTCATTTTTTAATCTCTTTAATTATACATTGCCATTTAGTGGCTTTCGATGAAATAAGATAACTCACGAAAAGCAAAATGAAAGTAGACTTTTAAGCTTGACTTTTCGTGCAGCTATTATAAACAATTGACAGCCAATATATCAATCACATTTCACGGCGTTTCAATCAATTTCACATCTGAATAAGCCTCCATGGTGTCTAATATCTGTTTATATAAATACTTAATTATCTAATTTTCAAACTCGATGTATATAGCAAGGTAATAACGATTTGGACTAATATTTGGTTTCCCGTTATTGGAATATTCGTTGGTTGGATGTAATTTAGGTCAGTAATTATACAGTATCAATGTGCAAACAACAGTTTAAATTTAAAATTACTTGGATATATTTTCATACTAGAAATGCACAATGACGTGGTTACCTTTTTTTTTAAATATTCTAATAGTTGCGAAGTTCTAAGGTATTCAATTTCACAGATTTTAATATAATGACTTCTTCTATTTTACACTAGATATGGTAATGTGACGTGGTTACATTTTTTAAATATTCTAATAGCTGTGAAGTTCTACAGTATTCAGTTTCATAGATTTTAATATAATGACTTCTTCTATACTACACTAGATATGGTAATATGTTGAAAAAGTGGGTTATAAATATTTAATAAGGGTCTAGAACGAATTCATACTTTATACTCGACCACGACCTGCGCAACCGGGCTCGAAACGTTCGAGTTATTTCAACTGTGTGCACGTTTTAGAACCGTTTTAAATATTTATTGTTTAAGACGTGGGAGTTGAATGAGAGAGAATTATATTGTATATAATATCACTTATATTCTCGCTTGAATATAAAAATACCTTTAATCAAATAGAACAAATATCGAAAATTCCTATCTTTGTCGTACTGTGAAGGTGTGGAATCGACCCACGACTAGTATGTTTCCTTCCTCTCAAATCAAATCAAAAATACTTTATTCAGTTTAGGCTCTGAGAAGGCGCTTATGAACGTCAAAGTTACCACCGGTTCGGAAAACAACCCAGTCATCGAGAAGAACCGGCGAGAAACTTGATCTGGTTTATCTTTTCATTAACATATTATAACTCATATTTTTAAAACATAGTTATAAATAATTACATTCGGTTTTGGTGGATGCGCACAGAGAGGGCGTCATTTCCAGACGTCACCGTCGTTCACATATTGATTCACCCTGTCATAGCCTTTAGATATTAAAACCTGCTTGACATGATGCTTGAAATTAGTATCCGGCAAATCGGTAACGTGTTTTGGAATTTTATTATAAAACCTAACACTATTACCTAAAAAACTGTTACCGGTCCTAGTGAGCCTAAAACATGGAATGACCAATTTGTTATTATTTCTTGTATTTAGATTATGTCGGTCCTTTACGAAATCTAGCTTATCTAAGTTTTTGCGGGCGTACATTAGATTTTCACGTATGTATTGGGAGGGCAGAGTTAGAATACCGAACTCCTGGAACTTATCCTTTATCTTCTCTCTTATGATATCGGGTCCGTCCTTCAAACTAGCCGTGAAGAGGCACTTTTGCAGGTCGACATGATGGCACGACTGCCGTTCGTATTCAACACCGACAGTCGCCGTTGTTTTTGGACTGTACCGTACTTACCATCAGGTATTGTACAGTCATTTTGCCGAACTTATATAAGAAAAAAAATATATATTTTAAATAAAAATCTATTGCCGAAATTATGTGAGCGTATCCCTTCAGAATGGCTGGTTTTTTTTATGCAGGTTAATGTGTTTTTGGTTAATTCTTTATGTTGTGTTTTGTAATCGTCAGGACAATATTTCTATGAAAGAAAATGTTTGAAGAAAGTCATACGAAAAAGCGGAAAATCAGGTTTCAAATTTCTCTGTATTATAAGGTAAGTAGGTAAGGCGGAGGGCAGTGGGAGAGATTTCAAAAATATTGTCAGCATTGACAGATAGACATTCAATTGTTTCTACTGTCAAGGGAAGATGTGTTCTCTTTCGTTAGTACGATGTTTATTTTATAACTTAGTTTACAGTTTTTCGCTAGTTCACCCCTACGAAGCGGAGGTGGGCAGCTAGTTTTACAATAAAATAATTTGTGTTCGTTACAACGGTTATTCCTTTTTGTTTCTGGATATGTGTATAAAATGTAAACGACATAATACATCAATATAAAATTATTGAAACAGGTTTTGAGTTTGATTTATTAATTTGTAAGCGTTTGAAGCAGCTAGTGTTATTTTTTTATGTAAATAACAATCAGAATTAAAAAAAATAAAGATCAGCTACTCCACCTAAAAGCCGGCTTGACAGTGAAGATTATGAAGGAGTCTAGAGTCTAGTCTATCTCCCTATAATGGTGGTCTCGCACATGGATAATGCGTTACCGGCAATTTCAGGGCTGAGAACAACTTACCTTTATGTTGGGGTCACCACTATAGAAGTCTAGGCTAGTTCAGAGAATGTAACAATGAATCTCAGAGTGTGTAAAATAGACTATATTCATCCTGACTCCATATATGGAATTTATAGTTTAGAAGAGACAATTGAATTGTTCGAATGACATATTCGATTTAAAATAAATTTAAAAGTTTTCGGCCAGTCTGCGTTAATATGACATTCTAGAGTTAGGTTTTATAATAAAATTCCAAAACACGTTACCGATCTGCCGGATACTAATTTCAAGCACCATGTCAAGCAGGTTTTAATATCTAAAGGCTATTACAGGGTGGATTAATATGTGAACGACGGTGACGTCTGGAAATGACGCCCTCTCTGTGCATCCACCAAAACCGAATGTAATTATTTATAACTATGTTTTAAAAATGTGAGTTATAATATGTTAATGAAAAGATAAACCAAATCGAGTTTCTTGCCGGTTCTTCTCGATGGCTGGGTTGTTTTCCGAACCGGTGGTAACTTTAATGTTCATAAGCGCCTTCTCAGGGCCTAAACTGAATAAAGTATTTTTGATTTTGATTTTGAAGTTATAGAGCTGCAATTATTTGAAATCTCTCTATAGTCACCAAATTTCATGTATCGCAATTAATCGGTAAATTAGTTTAGAATCA
Organism: Antheraea assamensis; assembly: GCA_035772565.1. Taxonomy (NCBI): domain Eukaryota; kingdom Metazoa; phylum Arthropoda; class Insecta; order Lepidoptera; family Saturniidae; genus Antheraea; species Antheraea assamensis. The sequence goes on from JAQQSE010000009.1 coordinate 6,005,352, forward strand.
ATTAAAAGGTTTCGCCTGGAGATACAAGAAATCGAACTAATTAAAACTTGTTAAAAAGGGATTAACTGTATACGGTTTAAACGACACAAACGCTTCATGTTTCGCTTTGATATGCACTCGAGACATTAGATGGAATATATGACATACCGATAAGCGAGTATGAGATAAAACAGAATTTATTCATTATTCTTATCATTGGCTTACACTCTGGATTATTATTATTAATAATATACAAGCGGTGAAACTTGATTACTCTCGACTCTACAACTTGACTCTCTCGAGGTCTGGAGGCTTAATTAACAATAATATTTATGTGAACGTGGGTTCTGCTGAAGGAAAACAAACATTGCTGTGAAATCGTTGTACGTGGTACGGTTGAAGAGAAATTCTGTAATGCTCACCGATCTCCCAATGACTTTTAAATAGTTTACTGAAGTGAAACTTCTTTAGAATCGTTGTGATTTCAAACCGGATGCAACGGAAAAACGACAGGTCTGAGAGAGACACAAATACAAAAATGTGTAGGATGAAGTCGGCAAAGAATGAGACGGAAATATACATATTATTTTTGAAGTGAAATAGTGAGCCAGAGCGAGAAAGCAAATGTCGGTGTGTATGTATATTGCACACTGTTTAATACTTGCTTGTATTTGAGCTATTAACGTGTGTTAGTATATGTGAAAAGTCCGTGTAATACTGTACACTGTATGCGGCTGCGTATTACAGCTTTTTAGTAAGAAATCAGCGTGGTGTGTTATTATTTAACAGTGTTTGTGAGTATGTTTATATCTTCTTTATTGAAACTGAAAATATGGAACTTGAGCAATAAATTATGTAACATATGTTAAATAAAATATATTTTAAAATTAATCAAAATACTTTCCTTTTTAAACAAATAAACTTTGTAATTATCCTACCCTTGTTACATATGTTTATCTCATTCTTTTGTCAATTTACTGAAGTTTCACTTCTATCGTGTGATTTTTTGCGTAAGCTTTCTAGTATCTTCAACCAAATGAACACTTAAAGTCAAGTCTGATTGGATTCAAGATCTAAGCCGTGTTTTAGTTAGTATTCCAGTCGAGATTTCAATTAAGTATAATTTAGGATTAGTACAGTTTTTTTATATTTAATGTACAAAATTATTAACCACCTATGTGGTTGGGTCTTCTGTACATTTCATGTCATTCATATATATGGTTTTTAAATACATACTAGCGGTCCCCGTAAACAGACTTCCTGCGTCATTCTTTATTAAAGCATGAATATACTTATAAAAAAGTATAATTAAAAAAAAAATATTAACATATTATGTTGGAATGCTGAAAATTTCGGACTATATATTGTTTTACGTGATAAATCCAAAATATAACTGGCCGGATAAAAAAAAATTAGATCTCGTGAACAGCGCTACGTACTGTAACCGGCTAAAGGTGATAACTATCCTGGTAAGTCCATAAACACAAAAAAAATTCATCACTATAATCGAATTAAAAGGTGAAAAATTATGAATATGGAATCAATGATGACTCAGTGATTAGCGTGTTCGGGCATCGCGTCTATTGAAGTAGTTTCGAATCCTTGCGAATATTCATTCAGTTTCGGTTTCGATAATATTTTATTGCTTTATATTATAGGGGGCAAACGAATAGGTGGGTCACCTGATGATAAGTGATCACCACCGTCCATAGACACTAGCGACACCAGGGGAGTCGCAAGTACGTTGCCGGCCTTTTAAATAAGTGGGCCTCCGGCGCTCTCACTGACCGAACGAAACGCAACAGTGCGGGCGCACTGTTACTTCTCGTCGGTTTTCTGTGAGAGGGTGGTACTACCCCGGGCGAGCCGACCCATTCATGCTGAAACCAGTAATAGCTTCAGCGTAGCTCTACCACCTCCTAAATGAATATATCGTGTTGAAACTATAACATTGTTAGGGCTTTTTCTAGCGGCCATCGTCTAGTTGAATATATATCGCCAGCCATATATAAGTGCGTTCCGACAGCTGTACTTGAGACTTAGTCACCCTCTAACTTTAACATATTTACCGTCTAAGATTACATTGTCATTTAACATTAGATGAGATATTAGTTAAAGCGTTAAAAAAAAAACATACGTATAGCAATGTTATGCGTATAGATATAGAAATGTATTGTTACAGACTTCCGGCGCAGGCAGTACTAATAAACAATAGTATTTAGAAATGACCTTTGTTCGTTAGAATTTATGATAATTTCCATTGATTAGTATTTCCGTATAAACGGTAATATTAGCGTTCAGTATAAATTATTAAATAGTTCGCTACATGATTTGTCTATAAAAGCCGGTGTGTCACATTGTTTAGGATGCCCTACGCACTCAGTGGTGGGCTGTTTTTTTGCCCTTTTCGGATTGAAATAGGTCACATAACACAGTAGTCAGATACCAAATACACATATACACTCGTGAAATATGCATGGTCACACATGCATTTATCACGAATTCATATATGTGTATTGTATGGATAGATAGCTTAGCTAGCTTAGTTAGTTCGGGAATCCGGCGACAGCTCAAGCCGAGGTGCACCGAGTGCCCTTGAGATGTTTCGCCTAAAAATCAATCGGGTGAGTGCCCTAAGCGCTCCCCTTAGTAGTCCGGTGATACTGTAGCAGCCGCCAGGCTAACAGTGTAGGTCAGTTCGGAAAAAAAAAATTGTTTAGGATGTGGTAGTCCGGTAAATCTGTAGCGGCCTCCGGGTCAACAGCGTAAGTCAATTCGAAAAAAAAAAAAAAATTGTTTGGGATGAATCTTTTCGTAACCACCGTCAAGTTCAGTTGCACGGGGAAACTCTGCCCGATTGTATTGAAATTATTATAAGAGTGTATTCGTATTACATATTATCGCTATCCTGATTATCTGCCGTTGTTTTACAATATATATATATGATCTTAAAAAGCTTTTGTTTCTAAATTACAAACTGCTAGTTTAAATTTATTTATTTGTATAGTATAAGTTGTAGAATTGTGCAATCTAGAGATTAGATTAAATTAAAATATTTTGGCGCATATCTACCATGCGAGGTGTTCACAAATCAGACGTCATTACCATTCAGATAATGATCCACTCTGCAATCAAATCTTAGCGGTAATACTAGGCTTATACGATCCTCGATAGTTGCGGGGTATTATTATACTAGATTATTCTATATTAAGATGCCTAAATAACATGATTATTGTTTAATATTAATGAGAGTTTCGTTGTGACTCGAATTGCTTTCAACATATATGAAGTGGTTAGGGCAGGTAATAGGGAAACTACGTTCGTTATCGGGAACAAAAGTAGGTCGCTTTTTGCTTTTTCCATTGTGTTTTTATCGCGACTGCTTACCTCTCATTGAAAGGTGTAATGATGTGTAGTTTAAATTATTCTCTGGGAAGTCCTCTACCTGTCAAAGAGAATTTTATCGAAATCGGTTCAGTCGCTTCGGAGATTATCCCTTAAAAACAAACAAACAGACAAAATATGTAAAACGGTAGCTTAGTTTCTCGTTGAAAATTACTACCTAAAATCACGAAATGGGTTTTATTTCGCAATTATTGATATACACTTCGATTTTATTTCTATGTATAGATTACTAGCAACCGCATCCTATTTCGTCTGCTCTAAATTACGATATATAACTTAGTAACGCTAAACTGACGCCGCCTGGTGACGAATTACAATAATATTGACAGCATAAAACTCTAAGTATATAAGTCTTAGGTCTGTTAACATTTATGATTGGATAGCAGGATCGGTTGATTGGACTGTATCGATATTAGATATATCGACATAATATGTATTCGTAATAATGAGTATAGAAAGTTGTGTTAATTTCCTTTTCGAGTCGTAAATAGAATAATGAAAGGATAACAGCATTTCCACTTAAAAGACCACCAACGCACTTGCGACTCCTCTGGTGTTGCTAGTGTCTATGGACGGCGGTGATCACTTACCATCAGGTGAGCCACCTGTTCGTTGGCCCTCTAAAATATTAATAAAAAAAAACCGTAGCTTATTCGTTATAGATTACGATGATTGAAAACTTTTTTTATTATAATAAAACCGTCCATCCGTGATGAACGCTGATCGCAAGACAGCGTTTTGACACCTCATTAATTATAAAACTTTCTTTTATCAAGAATCAATGTTTTCTGTTCCGTACACTATAATTATATATACCTATTATTTATATCTTATTAGCGGTCTTTGTCTTCAATTTATTTTTTGTAAATGACTAGTTACCTTGGTTACTAATGAAGGAATACCTTCCCGTTACGTTACGGTCTTGTAATGAAATGGCAACTGAACAACCGAATGTTAATCTGTCATTTCTGTCAATTCATTTGAAGTGCTCACGGCTGTCTTCCGTCCCATTCACTCACTTTTTACATAGAGTGTCTATGGACGGCGGTGATCACTTACCATCAGGTGACCCACCTGTTCGTTTGCCCCCTATAATATTAAAAAAAAAATCTAAGCATGCCACTCTCGCGAGTATATTTATATGTAAACGCGCGAAGATCATACAATTTAGTATCTTTCTCTCCTCTCTTTCACAACCGATTTTCTTGATTTTATTTAGTGTCTATTGACAAGCTTTTTTGTCAGTAATAAAAAAAATTGGAAACACGACGTCATCGAAGACTTAAATTATGACTCTATTTGTTATACTTCACGAACCTTACTCTATATTAATCTACAGTATGATTTTTCTTTCTTTAACAAAAACAGAAATTCAGTAAAATTGAAACTTAAGTAATTACTAATAAGTCCATAGACAAGAAATTTCTAAGTATTCTATATTATATTAGCATTTTAGAACAAAAACTCTGTAACAAATTTCAGAGGATCTGATGGGCGTCGTGTGGGTGCTAAGACGTCACAGCTTAATTTGAGGTATCGTTTGTACCAACATAATTCCACTAATGACAAAGCGAGATAGGTTTACTTATATATTGTTAGTTAATATAGTAAATGAACTTGTCAACTATATACATTCAGAACGAGAATTAACACGTACAACGTTCTTTTGACGCGTGACCATTTGAAGCTAAAAGCAATTATCTGTTATTCGATACTCACTCTTTATTAAATTTAGACCCTGAGAAGGCGCTTATAAATGTTAAAAAGGGTTTAGACTAGGGAGTGAATCAACAATGTAGGATGACTATTGTAGTAATGATCATGAAGTTGCTGTATAATCGGATGCAATGTAATAAAATACATCAATCAAATATAAGGTGTTTAAACACCCGATCACTTAAAGCCTTACGTCAAAATTTTAATGATTAGGCAATTTGTGTCGAGCCCTATAAAAGTGACCTTTGCGTCTGACAGGCCACGATTAATTCGATCTCGGGGTATTTAGGAACCTCTCTCTTGTAGAGACACGGTCCATAAAACTTATCTTAGGGTGGCGCATCTTTACGTCCCTTCCGTTAAAAGGGAACGCTTTTATAATTTCAGAACCTCTTTTTTTCCCCTGGATTTTATCTTAAATTAATTCGTTCACTGCGGGAAATAATGTCAATTGTGTTACCTTTTTCTTTCGAAACGACTGCAGATTGTTGGCCCAATCGGTTTTAGAGCTTCAGTAGATTTGATGGAATGCTCGAAAAGCACTCGCTGAAACCGCAAATAGCGTGAAGGTGCTAAAATGGTCGAAATTCGTTGAGCTAACTTACTATACATGTGTATATAAATGCAACATATAGCATATATACGTATATAGTCTGTGTATAATATATGCACGTATACATGTACCCAAATGTACCGACCTTTCTCTAACAGCACAAACCCATACCATTTCCTAGTATTTAGCGTCAGTACTTTTGTCAATCCTCTGACAATCCTGGATACCACCCATCAGTTCTTCCTCAGACTCGGTCTGTGACATTCGTAACCCTCATATTAATCAGTGTTCATAAATGAACTTGTGTGAAATAATAAATATATATCACGTGTAATAAATCTTGTCTTTTTTTAAAAAGGGATTTTTAAATACTCGTATAACAGTACGTGTAGTTAGAGTCTGATAATTTTGTCTTCGCTTGACAAAGAGGTAATTTGTATATATTTTTACATCGAGCAACGATCCCGTGTTAATATAGAAAAGAATTCTTTTTTAATTCCGATGACACCAAAAATTGCACAGGTCGTGGACGCGTTAAATATATCAATGAATTGAAATGAGATGAGAAATTAACAATTCGAAATATGGAAAAGGACTAAATGAATAATAGTGTTCTGACCTGCGTGTACCTGTACGAAGACAATTACGTTAGAGTATACGGGGTGTTAAAAACTCCTCAGGTATTTATGTCCTATATACGTACGCAGTTAGCTGCACCCCATTAAATCAAATAACTCGTGCCGTGTATTTTATTATTTACTAGCTGTTGCCAGCAGCTCGGCATGCGTTTTTTTTAATAATTGTATTAAAGGAATTTAACATTTTAACATTGTAGCACTACAAATGAAGTCACGGATAGTAGCTAGTCCAAAATAAAAAACCTTAAATTACTTCTTATAAGGTCAGCTATCTGATAGGGAAAGTCCAGTGAAAAAGGTCCAATAGTTTTGGAGATAGTACTACAGACGAAACCACGGATGACAGCTAGTCTAAAAGTACCCTATGTCACATGCTGTAATTTTAACTATCCGTCAATGAAATTTCTGTCATAATCGGTCCAGCCGTTTCGGAGATTACCCGGAACAAACAGACGGACAGACAGACAGACAAAAATTTTTAAAATTGTGTTTTTGTTATCAGTATCGTATATAATTTCATATCAAATCAGTAAAAAGTCGTTATGTTAATATTAGATACAGACACTTCATTTTTATTATACGTATAAATATAGTAATATGACCGTTTAGAAGCGCACTTTTGTATGGATTATTATATTTTATGAGTCACTTGTATATAGAGATTACATTTCATGTTATGCGCGCTTGGTTAGCAGTTCAGTGGGTTAGAAGTTGTAGTTATGTTCGCACTGTGAGTGTATTTTGTTTTTCTCTCATAACTTATTGGCTTTTAGCTAAGGAACTGCGACGGGTAATGGGTATTTACTATAAACTCTACTATAATACATGTTTATTGGTATTCGTGACGACGTAAATGACGACTTGTGTAGTGTGTAACTGTTGAAACACCACCGTTAGACTTGTTTCAATCTGATGTATCTCTTTGAGATTTTATGTGAAACATCGAATAGCGCGATTGTAGAGTTATATTAATTTAACGCCATCTATCCACTATTTCTATGTACTACACTATTAATTGTAAATAATTGATATTGTTTGTGTTATCAGTAGTAAAATCGTTTTTAAAGTAATTTAGGTTGTCATTGTCTTGTTTAAAATCTTTTTTTAATTTACTCTGTGTGTATTTTGTGAAATATGCGTACATTTACTCATTTAAATTGGTTACACTATCAGCTGACGATGAAGGAAAACATCGTGAGGAAACCTGAACCTGAGATATGTTCTTGCAGTACAGTGGTATGTGGGACAACAGAGCTGTGGATTTCTCCAAGTTTAAAATGGCCAATACGTCTTGAGCTGGCGTGGTGATTATGCCCATACCTTCTTTCGGCAAGAGGCCTATGGCCCTTCAGTGAGTCTTTTTACAGGCTGATGATGAGGATGATATAATGTCAACGCAAGTTGTTAAGCACGAAGTTGGCAAATAATTATGATTACTCAGTTATCTGTTGTTCAATAATAATTAAATTAAATGTTTTATGTCAATATCTGTCTGTTTATGTAGAAAAATAAATTATTAGACAATATTATTCAAGAAATTATGCAATAACCTAAAGAGAGAGGAAACGTGCAGAAAAATAGTGTTTATCTTTCTCTGTATAAGTTGTTACTTAATATTAATGCTAAGACTTAATCTGAATTTGCCATTTTTACAATTTTATAATTAGGAATTTGTGTTATCACCTGCTGGAACAGTACTACCAACATGAATTTATCAGAAAATTAAATGGTGTGAAATTTATAGTTTCCACGTATCCTGATAATGAACTGATAATGAAATGATAAAGAACCAATTTGTACGAAACTTAACAGTAATATAACTTACATATAAAAGAAGTTCAACTAGCAAATAAATAGTTCAAGCGAGACTACATTACAATTAAGATTAAATGAATAGTAACTGTTTTTAATTAGACATGAATTATTGAATACGGCTAGGTGTGAGATATGTGTTCAAAGGTTATGATAGAGTCTTTAAAATAAGATATATTACCTCAGTCATAGTAAACTTCGCCAGTTCTTAGTGCGTCATTTATAACTTAAAAATATATCATTGTTATCTACAGATATGACCAATTGATTTGTAAAGCCCTAAATGCGGTTTATGTCGATAGAAAGTTATCTGTAACCGCCAAGACCAAAGTGAAATTAAGTCAATATCACATGGACAGTATAGTCGTACTTATACATTATATTCTTCTTTTCATTTTAATTCACTTCTGTCTCTAGAATAGAACTGTCTTCGGATGTGCTGTGGTGCGCTTATATACCTAATAAAACGGAGGGTGGAAATCTCTGTATAGGTGTCACAGTTTGATTTGATAACAGCGATAACGCTTTAAAGACAGAGCGAATAAACATATTTGTTTGTTTATAATAATCTGGGCAATGAGATTTCCATGTGTGCGTCTTTTTCCCACGTAATGATGAGTCATCGTTTTATTTCTTTAACGAGTTTGTTCGGGACCTCTGAAGAGAATTATAGAAGAGTTCAGTTATAACTCAAGTTTTTTTTAATAATAAGAGTAATATAAAACAACTATATTTGGTCTCGTATCGCGAATATGCTTTTTTAAAATGAAAAATAGGACAAGTTATTATATATTTAAGGATATTTACCTGACTGCGAACGACTTTTATACTTTATTATGCTATAAGTATTGTTGGGTTGCCAGATAGTGTAATTGAATATAAACTGTATGTTTATAATAGGGCCATTTGTCTTTGTTTTTTGTGAGAAAGTGCTTATATTGCTTAATCAATATTACGTATTTGACTTGGATTCTTTGTGGATTTTGCTTCTTGCTCGTAACCGTTATAAACTATCTATAATGACATCTGTTAAATTTAATCGTTACTGCCCTATCCTTATAGAAAAATCGTAATGATATGCAGCCGATATATCGATCTGAAAATTTGTAGAAGTATCATTAAAATTTATTAAGCCAGTTCGGTAATTAGCACAGACAAAAGACATGTTTCTTGTAAGTGTTAGAGCTACGCTGAAGCTATTACTACTTTCAGCATGAATGGGTCGGCTCGCCCGACGCGCGGGGTAGTACCACCCGCTTACAGAAAACCGACGTGAAGTAACAGTGCTTGCAGTGTTGCGTTTCGTTCGGTCAGTGAGAGCGCCGGAGGCCCACATATTTAAAAAGCCGGCAACGCACTTGCAACTCCCCTGGTGTTGCTAGTGTCTATGGAGGGCGGTGATCACTTACGATCAGGTGACCCACCTGTTCGTTTGCCCCCTATAATATAAAAAATGTTTAGATCCACTTCATTAGTCACGATAGTATTTACGTATATATGTTTTACCCGTTGCTGTATCCGACAATTCACGTCTAAACGTGAGGAGTCTGCATATAAAATCGTCCTTCATAAGTTTCTCCGCAGACTTACCCAGGAGTGTTATCGCCTTAAACTTAACCTGTTATTATCGTCTAGAAATGTTCTAAATCATAACGATCGTACGAGTTTCAAGTAACTATAATGCTAATTATATCTCGTATATCATTATAATGAGAAATGGCAAGGTGCGGTTAAAGTACGAAAGATAAGTTTGTCGCTACTGAAAAATATAAATAACGTAAATACGTATACATAAAAATACAATAGTGGTGTCTTTTGTTCGTCCAGATTAATCTCCAAACGACTACTGAACCCGTTACGAGAGTTTTGCTGGTAGATATTAAATTACACTGTCACATTAAACTGTTTCAATAAAAAAATATAATTAATTCTTTGTAATATACAAATTACGAAGTGGATTCTTAATAAAGAAAAAAAGACATGACTACGTGTCATTAAATTATCACAGGACTGCAATTTTTTTTGTCATATTAACGAGTTGTTCTGACGAATATCAGTATGAAAGACGCTTATTTTTATATCATCTTTATTTCTTCACCGATATAATATTAAAATATTATTTAACTTATCTCATTCGCATAATTAAGACGAATCTAATAACACCTCATATAGGACGAGTACACTACTTGTACTTGTGCCTATATTTATTCGAGTCCTGTATAGAATGAATCAGCTCGCCTCTCAGTTCTGTGAAATCGCACATAACCTAATATTACAAATGTGAAAGAAAGAGTGTTTGTTTATTACGCTTTTAAACCTTAACTACTCAAAAGCCGATCATTAAGTTGTTTAAATACGTTGCCGGGGGAAAGGAAATGGAGATTTCACTCAGAAAAAAATGTACTGTTCCCGAGGTTATAGAACAAATCTACATTTACGGTGAGGAAAAGCGCGCGCGATACCTGGTCTTTAATGTTGCGTTATCACGTATAAGAAATATATTCTATATATTAATACAGCTGTAGCGTTTTCGGAATCCCTCGCTGTTATATTATAGAGGACTTCGTGCTTAGAGTGAAATGAATGTATAAGAATTTATATATTTTTCTATTCGTGCGTTACGGTCTGCAAAATGCGTGAGGAGGCGACGCGGCGCGGCGACACGCGTCGACGCGTTCCGTTTATGTATCAGCCTGTACATAGCCAGTTATCTAAAGCGCTCGGTGTATTTCAGAGAGTATAGCTATCGTGTATTTATAAAATAGTATTTCGACTCTCATCTGAAAATGTACTTAGATAAAAATTGTATAACAATTTTGAATTACAAATCAGGTTATCTGCTAACGAACAATGACAATAAGAGAAAATGTATTTATTGCTAGATACATTTTTCAACCAGATTAGTCATTAGAGTATCTCACGGAGTCTGCATATAAATATAGGTTAACATCAAAGGGAATACTTGAAAATTGTTTTCTATAATAACTAATCCTAACTAATATTATAAACGCAAATATCTGTTTGTTTGTTACGCTTTCACGCATTAACTACTCAACTGATTATAAAATTTTGTAAACGCGTTTTCAGGGTTACAACAAAGTGCTGACGGTACCTTTTATCCAGAGAAAAAGTACTATTGCTGAGGGTAGGTGAAGTTTACGTGAAAAAGCGTTAATAAATTAACGCGAGAGAAGCCGTAAGCAGAAGTTAGTTCAATAAAAATTATATAAAAACTGAACAACAATGGAATAAATAGTTCATGCCACAAGAGAATAATATAGTTTTCTACCATAGAAAAAAATATTATCTGTATAGGGCCAATTCGGATGATTACCTCCTACAAAATATGAAATGGCTACCTAGTTATGTTAATATTATAGAATACTAGCGGCCCGCTCCGGCTTCGCACGGGTATAAAATATATAGCCTATGTAATTCACTGAAAAAATTATGAAAATCGATCCAGTAGTTTTGATTTATTCATTACTGCCCGTGGGCCGCACGCATTAAATTTGGAGTAACCTCAAAAATAACAGTATTTCTCAACTATTTAATGGATGTTATTATACATATAAACCTTCCTCTTCAATCACTCTATCTATTAAAAAACCTCATTAAAATCCGTTGCGTAGTTTTAAAGATATAAGCATACATAGGGATATAGGGACAGAGAAAGCGACTTTGTTTTATACTATGTAGTGATACGATTACTTTAACATTACCGTATATATAAAATCGTATATCTTATAAGTAACAAAGCACCGCGTTGCCTTCCACTGATGGAAATTCATGCAATACCTACCGTTCATTACTACTTGTGTGAAAATAGCAACCAAGCGCTGGGGAGCTGGATCTATGTTCATTATTTTCTTTTCTAGTTGCAATTCAATCTTTCAAATATTATACGCTCTTTATGGGATATGTGATGTATTTACACGTGAACCCCATAATTAATAGTATGTTTCTATGATATTCGTGATAAGTAAATTGATTTGATAAGTAAAATGGCTGAATAAAACCATATTAATTATGTAACTCATTTAATAATAGCGTTACTAAAAAATATAACGTACACACAGCGCACGTAATAAAAACAACATTCATATTACAGACTAGCTGTTGCCCGCAGCTCCCCATGCGTTTTTTTTTAAGATCAGCTATCTGTTAGTGAAAGTTCCGTGAAAAATTGTTCAAACGTTTTGGAGATAGTACTGCAAACAAAGCCATGAGTAGAAGCTAGTCCAAAATAAAAAAACGCTTTAATTACTTTTTATAATGTTAGCTATCCGTCAGTGAAAGTCCCATGAAAATAGGTACTATCCTTTTGGAGATAGTACTACAGACGAAGCCACGGATGACAGATAGTCTAATATAAAGTAGCCTATGTCACCCGCTGTAAATTTAACTATCTGTCAGAGAAATTTCTGTCAAAATCGGTCAAGCCGTTTCGGAGATTACCCGGAACATACCTACAGACAGACAGACAAAAATTTTAAAAATTGTGCTTATGTTATCAGTATCGTGTATACGTTTATATAGTTATTTTGATATTACAAACAGACACTCCAATTTTATTTATATGTATAGATGTATAGATAAAAAGCGCAGTGGTGATGGGGTATCATTAATATACAGAATGTATGTGTTATTATTCTCAACAGAGCTCAACAAACTTTGGAGTATCGTGTAATGGAAAATTAATACCCCAAATGAATATTAAAATTAAATAAATGTATACATATAATCAGAAGTGACTATGATTAATTCATACGATGTGCAAGAGAGGGCGTGGGGTATGTTATTCAAATTTCTAAACTCACTTTATCGAAAACATTGTAAGTGACTTTAAAAGGAAATTTACCAAATTTTTCAAGGCAGTGAGTGTTCTCAGTAAAGATGGGTATGATATGATACACATCCATTGAAACCTATATTTAGGGTACAAGGCTCAGACATTTAATGGATGGACGTAATGGATAAGGCACTAGTATCTTGAATCCACGGAATGCTATAATAAACGTCGTCTTTTGTCTGTAGATCAGTTGAGTAAGAAAAAAATATAAAATTACGCCTACGAAATTCGAAACGAATAAATAACACAAAAGAGCAGAAAATAATATCAAATTACGACCTGTCTTTGGAAGGCAGATTACAAAATAACATTCAAAGGTTAAAGTTGAAACTATAAGCTTTATATTATCGACCTTTTGAACTCAATGTGCCTGTCAAAAGACAAAAATATATTTCACATTCTTTAACTAGCTGTCGCCAACGTTTCTGTTCGCGTGGCCTTCAATGCAATAATACAAATCATCAATAAATTATGTCACGCATCTGTTGAAACGATTCGTACGCCATCAGTTTATGGTTTAAGTTGCTATATCACAATTTTCAGGCAACTTTTGTCATCAAATCTACCTAGAAGTTGAATTCAAGTAAGATACGCAAACACTTGATGTTTTATAAGTAGTTATTGCCGGTAACTTTGTAGCAATTCTCTTTATCTTCCAGAGGAAACGATACGCGCGCCATCTATTATGGAGTAGTGTACCTATTGGGAAACTTCACAATTTGATACAGGAGCATATACGCAACGAACAAAGAAACGATAATTTTCGTATACGAATATTATGCAAAGTAAAATTGAAGTATTATAAATAAATAGTTGTAAAATTACCAGCTCTCTATATACTTTTCGAATTTAAATCATAAACTATCTAATAACCCATTAATCTCTTGTAATATTCTGAATTTATTTCATTCAATTGAATTTAATTTTGTATGATTTATAAATACATATTATAAAATTAAATTATATTAAATATACATAAATTATACATATTATATAATATTAAATTATACATAGTATAAAACAAAGTCGCTTTCTCTGTCCCCACATCCCTATGTATGCTTAAATCTTTAAAATTACGAAACCGATTTTGATGCGTTTTTTTAATAGATAGAGTTATTGAAGATGAAGGTTTATATGTATAATGACATAAATTAAATAGTGGAGAAATGCTGTTATTTTTGTGTTTACTCCAAATATAACGCGTGCGGGCCACGGGCAGTGATTAATAAATCAAAACTACTGGATCGATTTTTATCATTTTTTCAGTGAATGACATAGGCTATATATTTTATACCCATGCGAAGCTGGAGCGAGCCGCTAGTTTTTTTATAATTTCGTTATATTTTTACTTCTAAATAACTTTTATTTTAATATTTCACTGTTGTTTTATTACCTCAACAAAATATTTTATGTACAGAGAAAAAACATATAAGCATAACTCTGTTTGCTCCACTTCTTCTCGACAAAAAACAAATAAGCCCGCATGTTAATCTTTGTATAGATAAGTGTAACCAAAAAGTAACACAAAAAACGAATTAATGGTCGAGGTTTATCCTATAGTTTTTACGTGACGCGCGCACAGAGGTACACCTCTATGACTTTATTTATATAGATAGTTAAAATTTATACAATATCTTCTTAGGAAATCCTTGTATTCACCTATAATTGGGTATCATACCAAAATTACGAATATAACCGTTTTTATTCTTATCTATACATCTATAGATACATATAAATAAAATTGGAGTTTATGTTTGTTAAATCAAAATAACGACTTTTTACTGATTGGATATGAACGTATACACGATACTGATAACAAAAATACAATTTTTAAAATTTGTGTCTGTCTGTCTGTATGTTCCGGGTAATCTCTGAAACGGCTGGACCGATTTTGACAAAAACTTCACTGACGCATAGTTAAAATTACAGCGCGCAGTGACATAGGCTACTTTATTTTAGACTAGCTGTCATCTGTGGCTTCGTCTGTAGTACTATCTCCAAAACGATTGGAGTTATTCTCATGGGGCTTTCACTGACAGATAGCTGATCTTATAAGAAGTAATTTACAATTATTAAAAAAACGCCTGCAGAGCTGCAGGCAACAGCTAGTTGTAAATATATACAATGCTGTTTGTTAGTACTTCTATAACAAATAAGTCTCGGCTCTCGATTGATTATTCTATGCCGATATATATTATCAAATCATTCCCAATTTAGAGGCGACCGTATACTCATTCTTATTTTATTGGCATCAAGCTATGCTGATGCATCTACAATTAAGTCTAGAGAAATGTGATGGAAAAACAAACACCTATAAGCGTCCAGGTATAATTACGACCGTAATATTTTGCTGAGAACAGATATTTTCCCATCTGTGGAATATTTAAAGGCTGCCTTTTATCATTATAATATAAATATTACGAAGAAGCGAAAAGTCACGATACGAAGACGGCGCGTAGATTTTATGAAGCAATAAAGCGCTGTACGTACTAAAATTGTGAATTTAATTGCAGTGAGTACGTATGCGCTTCCAGCTGCTGTATTCCTAATAGCTACTTTTAAAGGCTATTATCATGTTGACAGTCGAAACTGTTATTCAAAACATTAACTCCAATGGGAATATACATTATATTTGTTTTACGTACAAATAAAATCGCAGGAGCTTCTTTACGATACGAGTAGGTTTGGCGGAGGGTTACCAGTAAGTATAGAATTTATGGCTATTTCAAAATACTACATTTAAGTACTTACTTGGGTACGAATAGGCTTATTATAAAATTAAAATAAAAACAACTTAAAAAAATACCCTAAAAAAATAAAAATCACCACAGAGATCTACACCATAGTTAAGTTAGGTATCTAAATAGTCTTGGATTATCATGTACTTACTATTATGTCAATTACTGAAGCTATTACTGGTTTCAGCATGAATGGGTCAGCTCGCCCGGGGTAGTACCACTCTCTCACAGAAAGCCGACGTAAAGTAACAGTGCTTGCACTGTTGCGTTTCGTTCGGTCAGTGAGAGCGCCGGAGGCCCACATATTTAAAAGGCCTACAACGCACTTGCAACTCCCCTGGTGTTGCTAGTGTCTATGTTCGTTTGCCCCCTATAATATAAAAAAAAAATTAGTATACATTTTTTACATTAGTTTTATTTTTGTTTTATCTTATATTTAGGAGCTTTTAGTCTATTGAATATAACAGCCCCATTATTCCCCATTCTTTCGAGCTTCAACAGGAGAATTGTTGATGAGATATCATTACAAAGTCATACAACATCTTTGCTTCTTCCGAACAGGGTTCTGTCAAAATGCTGTGACAAATACTGATGTCTTGGCAATTAACACTCATGATACTCATCAACGACTCTCTTTCGATGCGTTTCTCGGCACACTCCATCATCGAGTGATATATTCGAGTTTTAGGACTTCTGTCTATGAAATTCAAGGTCCAGTACTGATGAATCGAACTCTCTGGAAAATATCCCCCTTGTAATAATAGAATAATTTTGCAAATCGGTGTAAAGTTCGGCGGTAACAAACATTAAAAAGTATAATACAACTGAATTTAGAACCATTTAGAAATCTTTAAAAAAAACTGACTGATTAAAAAAAAAATCGAAGTCAACAAAGATACAACAAGAAAAGGAGCAACAGTGTCCTTGTCTATTATATAAAATAACTACTTGCTTAGTACGGTTTTACTTACTCTTATAATTATGTTTTGAATAAACGAAAACGTTATGCAAGTTGATAATTGAGTAGGGAGTCGAGAAAGAGTTGTGCCGGGCGATATTATACTTTGCTGACCTGGGCATTTATAGTTCGGCCCTTCTCGGTAATGTTCGGTTTTCGTTGAGCGGCCGAAGCACCCGATAGCCCGCGTCGCGTCATACACCTCGCTTATATCATTCATTCCTTTTGACTTTGCGTACCTTTTGAACCAACATTTATTTATATGTTAGTAACTCCGCAAAATAACGAAGTACCTATGCAGATCGGGAAATTCGGCGACAGTTTAAGCCGAGGAGCACCGAGTGCCCTTGCACTGATCGCCTGAACAAAATCGGGTGAGTGCCTTAAGCGCTCCCCTTAGTGGTCCCGTGGAACTGTAGAGGCCTTATTGGCTAACAGTGTAGGTCAGTTCGAAAAAAAAAAAAAACGAAGTACCTATGTATTTTAATTTCGATTGTTACTGATCTGTATTACTGCTTACTGCATTTTTACATATATAGTGTAATGATATTGTTTCGATTATTATTGTTTTATATATTATTAGTTATGTTGTATTTTTGTAAAGTCACTGACTTGGAAGTCCGTATATTACTATGGTATCCCATTGAAAAATTGAAAATCAGCGCTGTAGTATCACTCAGTTGTACTGCACCATATAACTGAATGGGGATTATGCTGTTGGACATTTTTAATTAAGCATATGTATGTTTTCTCTTTATTTATCTTCTAACCGTGTTGTGTTCCTATAACAAAAAAAAAACTACCTTTCATCTTTAACTTAAAAAAAAAACAATTCCGACATTTAGTTCCAGATTTTAAAGCTTTCTAACAAGCTTATTGCAAGTACATTATACTTTCTAGGGTTTTTCTGATAAATACAAAAGTCAACCGAAGAAATGTTGACAACCCTAGTCGAATGATAGCCGGGTTCCTAACATCTTCAAAATATTAGAATTTCGTTTCCTATGGAACTACGTAACATATCAGGTGACAAATTCCCAGGGGATCAATGGCGGACTGAAGAATACGTAATAACGTATATAATAGCCTATATCAATTGTGACATTTCAGTCAATCAAATGACAGTTACGAACACGTTTTGTACATTCTGTGTACTTTAAATATACTTGATGTTTCTTTTCTGTATGAATTTATTTGTACATTATATACAAAATAAAAGTTTTAGCATTCTTTTCAAAGTCACGTTTATATTATACTAGCGGCCCGCTCCGGCTTCGCACGGCTATAAAATATATATAGCCTATGTCATTCACTGAAAAAATGATTAAAATCGATCCAGTAGTTTTGATTTATTCATTACTGCCTGTGGCCCGCACGCGTTAAATTTGGAGTAACCTCAAAAATAACAGTATTGCTCCACTATTTAATTTATGTTACTATACATATAAACCTTCCTCTTCAATCACTATATCTATTAAAAAAACCTCATCAAAATTCGTTGCGTAGTATTGAAGATTTAGGCATATATAGGGGACAGAGAAAGCGACTTTCTTTTATACTATGTAGTGAAGGCACTATAGCTTTTGTTTATAGCTTACCTCGCGTTAATGACGATTTAATCTATATACAAATAAACTACCAAAGAAAAAAAAACAAACTCACTTTCACATTCATAACATTAGTTGTATCTGTAATGTATCTGTATTGCTATGCTTTATATTGTTTCTAAGCCCTTTATCACTCTATCCTCTCAGGATTGTAAAATAAGTTAATTCAAAAGGGACTGGTAGTTCCTGATATTGTCACAGACATAATAATGATATACCTTGATTGAATTACTTTAATGACTATACATTAATGAGTATTAATAAGCAAATTGTATTAGGATTTTGGGACATTTGGCTGTGATGCATATCACAGGTACGTGACTCATAATGTGGTAGTGGTAATTCTCGCGCTAATATAATTCTACTAACAAGAAAACGAGATAGGTAATCGTATACTAAAATGTTCAATTGTATAATTTATGACTAGCTGTGCCCGCGGCTCCTACCTGTACCCATTTTTTACGTGATACAAAATCTTCGAGCCGCGTATGCGAAATATGTCATAACCGTAGTACTACAAAACAATTCCAGGGAGAGTTGATGTCAGACGCGCGGCCGTATGTAAAAATTAAGCCGAATCATACATCACAACATGAGAAACATGTTGTGCCGACCCTACTTAGATGGGATAAGGGTAAGAAAATAATGATGACTTTTACTTATGATACGGGGCCTCGCGAATCATTAAAGGCTAAGTTCCAGGAGTTCGGTATCCTAACTCTGCCATCCCAACACATACTTGAAAATCTAATGTACGTCCGCAAAAACTTAGATAAGCTAGATTTCGTAAAGGACCGATATAATCTAAATACAAGAAATAATAACAAATTGGTCATTCCATGTTTTAGGCTCACTAGGACCGGTAACAGTTTTTTAGGTAATAATGTTAGGTTTTATAATAAAATTCCAAAACACGTTACCGATTTGCCGGATACTAATTTCAAGTACCATGTCAAGCAGGTTTCAATGTCTAAAGGCTATTACAGGGTGGATCAAAATGTGAACGATGGTGACGTCTGGAAATGACGCCCTCTCTGTGCATCCACCAAAACCGAATGTAATTATTTATATCTATGTTATAAAAATATGACTTATAATATGTTTAATGAAAAGATAAACCAGATCGAGTTTCTTGCCGGTTCTTCTCGATGACTGCGTTGTTTTCCGAACCGGTGGTAATTTTGACGTTCATAAGCGCCTTCTCAGGGCCTAAACTGGATAAAGTATTTTTGATTTGATTTGATATTCTTACCCATATTTCAATGTTTCGTGATAATTTGACACGTGAAATTTGTTCCGAGATTTGTCTTTTTCAAATTTCGAATAGCATTAGCGAATTTTTTTATAGTTTATCTTTTGTAAAAAGGCATATATACCTTTCGTGTGAAATCTGTCTTAAAGATAGGTTAAGATATACAGACAGGCAAAGTTACTATTAGTATTCTACTTAACGAACTTTTCAGACTATCAACCCTGAAATGTTATTGTTTTGAAGACGACATTGTATATTTCACTTGTCTGTTAATCTGTGAGGAACTTTTTTGGAGCGGAATTATTTCGAAACACTTATTGTAGTAATTAAGACATTGTCTTTATTCAGCCACACAGAGGCTTTTAACGTTGACTGTCAGTTACTTAATTATTCTGTCTCCTTTTACACTCCGCTTTCTCATATATCAGTTAATTGATATAAATATTTCTATAAAAAAAACTACCATCGGTTGTCTGTGCCCATATATTATCAACGACCCACCGAGAGGGTTTATTAATATTTCAATAAACATCAATAAAACATAGCTCTCAGTTGCTATTAATCATACTATTTGCT
Source organism: Antheraea assamensis (assembly GCA_035772565.1). NCBI lineage: Eukaryota > Metazoa > Arthropoda > Insecta > Lepidoptera > Saturniidae > Antheraea > Antheraea assamensis. The sequence goes on from JAQQSE010000009.1 coordinate 6,025,438, forward strand.
TTAGATAAGAATGCCATATAAGACTGTATATCCTACACTATATTAAGTTCATACGAAACGTGTTCGAATATTGTTCAGTGTCTCACAGCCGTCCAAAACCCTTTATTAATAGTGGTAATCCTATCCACGATAGAAATAACTCGACCCTAGACACATACTATGAAATTACGTCTATTTTTTTGACAGGAGATAAGACATTGTAAATGTTGTCATCTGTCACATTTCAAAGAAACGTAAATTGAGCGAGTTTTGTTTATTATTATCTTTGTTTATATAATCTGTAGTTTAACGTAGTCAGTTACACCTATAAGAGAAAAATAGAGAAAGTAATACTGCCCATTTGAGAAATGTGACCTATTCTAAAATATTTGAATTGAATAAACTTCAAAAGCGTTATAGCCGGGAACCATTAAAGTTGGCAACACCCAAGTGTTTTTGTGAAGAAGATTTTTATTCTAAAAATAGTTTTTTTTTTACTTTCCACTAAATGTCGCTAGGTTACATTTCAAAGGTATTAAGTTTTAAACTATAATTTAACGTGAATAAAGATGCGGGCGGATGCCAGTTATAATACTAAAAGGACATAAATAATCTCTAAAGAAAACACTGAAAATATTCTGATTATTTGATGCGATAATTGAAGAAGTGATTTAATTTATTATAATATTTTGTATTGATGTGAAAGCTACTTGAACCAACATTTTTTTATTAAATTACCACCTTTGTATGTCATTGGCTTATACTATTGCTATGTCAATGGAGTTAACACTGAAGTTATATATATCAATCAATATATATAACACACGTACTGACAGGCAAACGGAGGGAAATCAGTTTTGCATAAAATAAATAAATTCTTAAGCTTGTGAACGCTTGGAACATAAGACTGACAGTTAATATGGACTGAAGAATCGGTATTTTTGGCGGAATGTTACTTTGTTATGTAGTGATGTTAAGATTTTTTTTAATTTTAAGTTGTTTGACAGTGTATTGTATAACATTGGTGGCGTCTTGGGTGATACAGGTAACTATTATGTGCAAGTGAACTAAATGGAAAAAAAATAATAACACTGTTTTGTTGTAAAACCTAAGGCGTGTAAATAGCCCAGGCGCGGTTTGGACAATTAGTTTTTGAATATGCTGTTCGTAAGGGCTGAGGCGCATAAACACTTATTAAAGTAAATTAATTAACGGAACTATAAAGTACTCACCGAAGGCCGAAGACCGCTATTCCTGTTGCGTCGGTGAGGGCGGGTTTGAGTAATTTCAGGAGCGGTGCGGTGATACTATAATAAGTCTCTATGCATGTTGTATTCCAACCACGAACGACAACACACTGACTGTGACTACATTAGTATTTCTCACCAATTACACATGAAGAAACTGCAGCGACCTTTCGCTGCAGCAAGCGGCACTTAACATTCCGCATCCCTTACTAGGGTGGGAACTCAATAGCTGAAACCTTCCCAGGTGCTACTAAGCCCCAGCCAACCACTTACTCTAATAATGTTTTTGCGCCGAACCAAACACTGAGCATGAATACCGCGAAGTAACAAAAAGTCTCTGGAACGTTCTAACAATAGGCACACCACTTGTTGACACTGAAGTCAACACATGACACTTTGTAATAATTACCCACTCTATAACGATAGTAATAATCGGCAATCAAGAAGACTGGTTGCCGAAGTAATTTGAAGATGACTGACAAATCAGGAACGTTTTTGAAGCTCTTTAAGAATATATTTTTGTTTTTATATCGCTTAAGCATAGGGTTTCAACTTAGTTGAAGTAACTATTCCGATACACGTTTAATTTATAATTAACTTCCGTAATAAGCTAGCACAACTGAAATACTGAATTATGAGCTCACGTTAAACGGACATTTATTATAATTATTTCTTTATTACATGTACCTGTCAAATATAGTAAAATCAGGGTAAGACCGCAGGATGGTCAGCGAAAACAAACGACAGACATGCCCGACATCAAATACTGTCGTGTATACAGCGTGGTTGTGAATATAGAGCGATTGTTTGAAACTTTAGCATCGCCCTCACGTTTCAGGATTTTCGAGGTATTTGTTATTCCTATGCCGTATGTGTATATCTCAAGAAATCTGTACTTTTCCATGAAATTATTTTGAAGTTACGCGAATAAAATGAGATTTTAGTTTATATGCAAATCAATAATTTTCATTTTGTTGGACAAACACTATATAAATAAAAATTTCTTTTAAAGTATCACGTTCTGTGATTTAACACAAAGATTTAAATGTATAAATTACCTATATAATATAATTTTACATATATGAATAAAATTAAAGTGTCTATTCTTATTTGGACTAATATCAGAAATAGCTGAACCAATTCTGACGAGATTTCTAGTTTATCCTACCGATCATGACGCATGGGTGGGTGCTAAGCAACTAATGGTAAAATTTAACATTGGTGTTTCAAATCAATAAGAGGATTGTAAGACCTAAATAGTAATGTAATATAGCAATATATATAAAAAGTAGGATAATGCACACTTAAAAATTTTGAGCCCTTGTGCTAGAGCACTGTAGTAAAGGACAACAATTTTAACATAGAACTGTAAAAGCAACGGAATTTCCTGATATTTTTATTAGATTGACGTTTGTGACCATAAAATGGAAAAACTAAATTGCTAAGCCCATCGCGTTTGCTATAATCAAAAATATACATTGACTGCATCTTCATTGAGGTATTAAGTAATTTTTTTAAATTCTTTAGTACCTCTCAAAATAGCTATCCTGGTACATTTTGAGATTTTATCATTACTTATTATATTAGTCTATGTATAAATAGACAGTGACAAAATATGTAAGTACGTCATCTTTCTCCTCCGTTTCTGAATCAATTTCTTTTATTTTATTTTTTTGTTTAGTAGACAGTGACGAGCTTTAATATTATCAAGAAAAAAAGAATAAGAAAATAGTTTTTTTTTTCTCCTTTATTTCTTCATTCGCCATAATCCACTATTTACAATATTTGTAAAATACAGATAACGTAAAGGAAAAGCTTATTATGGACAAATTTCAAACACTGGACGAACACTAATCCATACCTAAACAGACAGACAGAGACAAAACAGTTTAGAACCTTTTTCTTCTCTGTTTGTCAACCGATTTCTTTCTATTTTTTGGTAGCTTAAGGCAAGATGTATTGTTATCAACAAAAGAGTTTAGAAATAATTTGTTTTTTACTTTCCATCGATCCTATATTTCTATATTTATATGTCATACTTCAGATTCCTCACTCTAAAATATTTTTTGTGAACTATTCAATACAATTTTTAATATTTAGAAATTATATTTTCTTCTTTTACGGTAGAATTTCGACTGTTGGATGACTAGTATATATAAAACGCTCTGTGGTGCATAGACCGCGACGGAGAAGCGAAAAAACTTTTTCCCCATTTAATCAAAACAATTTTCAAATGAAGCGTACGATCGCGTCTGTAAGGGTAAAATGACCCAGTTTCTCACTTTTTATGGTTCGGTTGGTTACTTCTCTCTCTCCTTTTAGCAAATATAAAAACGAGCTATGCCTGTGATTTCGCATGGGGTTTAAAATTGTTTATGGCATATTGTATTTTCCAATAAAATATTACGTTATCGTAACATGGTTAGTGCGAAAATACTCTTTGTTTTCATTTTTTAATATTTTCTAGATTTTAGCGTTTAATCACAATACCTCTCGATCTTAAATGCCAATGTGGTATAAAATGGGAAGCACGTTAAACCTAATTGAGGATTCACTCGTAAGCTGTCGGCTGTCAGCTGTCGGAACACACCTATAGGTGCTTGGCGGTAGATTTCCGACTTCAAGTTGGTAGCTAACCAGGTTGGCTTAGAAAAGTCCGTGCTGCCATGCTATAGTTTCATCATCATGACCGACCGAAAGCTTCGGCTCATTCGCATGAATTTGAACCTACTGTGATTTATCCGGTGTCCGGATACGTTAATTACTAGTCCATCATCACTTCGAAATACCTATTGACACCAATCAAGATGAATTGCAGCGTCAATTAGTAGTGAGTTGTATTAAAATGGAAGATTAAAGCCTTCTCCACATAAAATAAAAATAAGCGTGCCAGTTTTCATGGTAATCAGTCACATGGCGTCGGTGCTTATAAATCTGGGAAAATACCAGTGTCTATTTACGCGTATATAATACTAGATTATCGGGTAGACAGACGATCTGCCACACGCTGGGAGATTGGGATGGTATTGCTTTATTTTGTTATCTGAAATATCTAATAAAAATATTGCTTGGAAAATTTCGATCAATCCATCCAATTATAGCTAAAAAGCACCCGACAACAAAAGTAAACTATAGACTATAAAATATAAACGAAAATAGAAACATTTGTTATATTAAGTCTCAATGCGCTTACGAATTTATTTTATTCGAATAATATAAGCTGCAACACTTCGCTGGAAGTATTCTATACAAAGGTCAAAATTTAATGAAAAAATTTCAAAAACAAACCTTTATGGTATGGAACAGGATAATAAAGCCACCTGATATTGTGTGATCACTGCAGCCGATGTGAGATCAACCTAAGGCAGTCTATAGGTCGGACATTATACGTTAATATTCTTTAGAACCGAGTTGAAATGTCTCACGTGCTAGTACATGTTACCGGCAGGAATAGGTCCCGCGATCGTACGTAGCCAAATCATACATAGATTCTACCATTCTGTAAATTGGCAGAAGTTTACAACAGGTTAATAAGCAATTCTGATCATCCTTTAAAACTTCAATATTTTAGCCAATAAACCAAGATTTCGCTTTTACATGAGCAATCGACTGCGAAAGAACAACTATACTGTTGATACTAAATATATATAGCAATATTGTCTTCAAAGTCCAATCGTACAATTGTACGTTCCCTTTCATTTATTAGCCCTTTATTACGCAGCCGTATTCCTTTAGATCGATGATAGGGCTGGTACCAACTCCTCGTTCATTTTTTTTTAATGGAAGTATATTTTTTTTTTTTTTTTATATTATAGGGGGTAAACGAACAGGTGGGTCACCTGATTGTACGTGATCACCGCCGTCCATAGACACTAGCAAAACCAGGGGAGTCGCAAGTGCGTTGCCGGCCTTTTAAATATGTGAGCCTCCGGCGCTCTCACTGGCCGAACGAAACGCAACAGTGCAAGCACTGTTACTTCACGTCGGGTTTCTGTGAGAGGGTGGTACTACCCCGGGCGAGCCGACCCATTCATGCTGAAACCAGTAATAGCTTCAGCGTAGCTCTACCACCTCTAAAATTATTTAATTATTAAATACTGTCTCTGTCAATAATGCGGTCACTAATAGATGAGGTTGACAATAAATTAGTGAACACGATGAGAGATATAAGAAATATGCAATAAAAAAATCTGACATCGCAAAGTGCGATTGTAGGACGCTTATTCAATATAAATACAATATTTTCCAATTGAAAGTTTGGAAAATAACAATGTCAATCATTTTACTATACAACGTATTGGCTGAGAAGTTACTAAAAAGGTACACAACAATTATATTCAATGGCATCTTTTTATCTTAAGTAAATATATATTAAAAGATAAGCCTGAGGCTAAATGCTGTAATAGGAATCTAGTAAAAAAAAGAACAAGTGAAGCCCCTATAAGTAATGTTCTGTTAACATTGTCGTTGTCTGTTCTTCTATAAATATGATTTTAATAAACTTAGTTTTCTCTTCATATCACGTTCCACGTTTGATGTGACGACATCTTTGATGAAAACTCCGGAGAGGATTGTATGTCGGTGATATTCATAAAAATAGGCATTACATTGGTTATTTGTATATTGTAGTAGAGGTTGAGTGTATGTCAGTGTATGCCAATCCTAGTAGAACTTCTGGGTATTTATTGCAATGTGACATTGTCGTTACTTTTGGACTGTGTAAGAAAGACATTCAGTTTCTAGGATGATCTAAAGATTTCGTTTAGTAAAAATCTTTAATTAGTCTCTGACATAATTATTGGTTATTTTTCAGAACTCTCCAAGCAATATTTAAGTTAAAAAATCCGTTGTCAGACTCCTAAGATTTTGTCTAGCAACATTTTTAGTTTCTCTGTTATCGTGTTTTCAAGCAATATATAATTTACAGAAACAATTAGTTCTGGAGTTTCATTATTATTGGTTTGATATCGTTTTTCATTTTCTAAAGGGAAATCTGCATGGAATAAATCTAGTTATATGCAAATTCCTATGGAAATTTCCCGCGTCAAGCTCACGCTTCCGTCGCCTTTTATCTTGTGCAGTTAACCGACGGCCCGAGATTACTTGATTCATTATATTCCTACTGTCCTGTTTCCTTAGACTTTAAAGACTTTAAATCAACGACAAGTAAAATAAATTTATGTGAATAATATACATATTTAAATAACTACACCTAGGACTTTTAAACTAGAAATTCCGCAAACAAGTTTTAGCCTAAATAATTCTCTTCGAAACATAGAAAGGACGAATATGTATAACTTTGGAGGTTGGAAACCGGTTCAAGATGCGGGATGCCCTTTATAAAAAAAGTAATATCACATTACATATATAATCTTAACTTCGAAAAATAACAAAGCTCGAATCTACCCAGATCAAGTGATTTCATTAGTCACTGGTATATTTTAAAAAGCAGTGAAACTTCTGAGCGTATTCGAAGCGCTTTAGTAAACTTTCAAATACAAGCCATAGGTCGGAGTTTGCTCTGAGTTCGAATACGAAATCTGTTAGGGAATTTTGTTTGTAAAGGTATTCTAATAAAACTTTAATTGTCAGTTATACAAGTGTACTGTTATTTGCGTTACTTAGCGTTTTTTACAACGTAGAATGTGCTGAAGAGCTGTTTGGATTGATACCTGCTGCTGAGTTCCATTACCGAACGACTCGCAATACAATGAAATTCCATCAGTGTCATCTCGATGGTTGGAAGTCGTCTACTGTGCAATTCTCGTGTGCGTTTTACCCACGTACGTCGGTTTTCTGGAATGAATTCCCAGCGGCAACGTTTTCAAACCTATGCAACCCATGGGGCCTTCAATAAACGAGCCTATTCCTTCCTCAAAGGCTGGCAACGCATTTATGATGCCCCTCGTGTCGCAGGTGATTACTTACAATCAGGTAATCCATCTATTCGTTTGCCTCCAATAACATATATATATGTCGGGGAAGTGTTATCCTCACGGTCAGTCATTGCGGGCATCAGCAGGAATCCGATCGAGAAAATGAACATTTTGTAGGTTAAAATAAACTATTAGCGTGAACCGCAAAAGATAGGTCCTATTTACTTAGTAGGTAACTCAAATACACAGTACAGTTCCTAGGCATGTATCACTTAGAATGTTCAGAAGTGTCCGATTAAAAAAACCTTCCCTTTTATAAACGTCGTCCCACCTAATCTAGACTCTGTACACGTCATTTTGACGTTTGTGCGCTGTTAACGGTCCATAATCATGAACCAGATACGACATATATAAAAATAATATTACCTTATTGTTTGATTTTTTTTTATAAGCAAAATTTTATCAATTTTTTCATGAATTAAATTTATTACCTGGATTCCCAGATTTTATTTCTTTCATATCCCAAGGGTTCAAGAATAACATGGTAACTGGTACTCTAGCAGAAATAAGCAGCAGTAATGCAAAATTTATGGTACTTCATTACCTCTCACATTTAATGGTAATCATTATTTCCCTATTTTAGTGATCTCCATAATTTTGGTGAAATAAATGAGGCTCATTCTAAACCGACTCTAGTCCTCTATTTCCCAATTAGATCTGCTGCCACCTGAGTAGCAGTATTTATGCATGTATATGTAATGTAGTTCGGCACATCCAAAGTGCTGTTCGTGAGCTCGGTGAATGCTATCGAAGGTGGCACATCGAAATCAATCTCGATAAGAGTGCAACGATATTCTTTGGTTTCGATAAGACCCGGTTTTAAACCGAGCCTTTCGAGCCACATTAAGTTAATACACCCTAAGGTAAAAAGTTACTGTGAGAGAAAACCGTGTTAAAAAGTTACGGAAGTGTACCTTCGGGCGGAGAGAGGGAGTAAACCTCGGAAAAAAATCACCGTGGGAGAAAATCATGTTAAAAAGTTAAATAAGGTGAGGAGACAACCTCATTAAAAAACAGACGGGAGGCCTTTGGGCGGAGGGAGGAAGGAAATCACATTTAAAAGTGACAGAGAAGTGACCTTCGGGTGGAGGGAGAGGGAGAACACCTCGTTAAAAAGTTACTGTGAGAGGAAACTATGTTTAAAAAGTCACAGAGGAGAGGCTTTTGTTCAGCGGGAGGGTGGAACCTCGGTAAAAAGTCACAGTGGGCGAAAATCACGTTAATAAAGACACTCGTTAAAAAATCAATGGTGGGTGGCGGTTGGAAGGGGTGACTCCTCGACTGCCACGCCGGACCAAAGGGGGAAGTGGCTGTGGACGTGACCTTCCATTGCACTGTGAAGCTGAAAGTCAACAGTGTATAGTCAGTTCGAAAAAAAAGTCGACAAAACAGTTTTCCCTTCAAATAAATGGCAAACAGCCAAAAAATTACTTGGTAAAATTTTAACCAGAAATAGTGATCTTCCAAAATAGGTGTGATTTTTTTTTTAATATATATAAACATATTCTAGGAATCGAGATAGTATTATATTATTATACGGGGTTAAATAGGCGGATTACTTACTCGAATGACAAAGATTAGAAAGACGTATAACTCATTTTATAAGATAAAACGATATTTTTCACAGAGTTCGTGTAATATCTAGGGCAAGATAAGACCAAGATAGATTCAAGTCCGGTAGGGAGGTAAAAAGTTTCAGAAGACGACGTCAAATGGATTACACATTATTTTTATCTTACGTTAGATATATTATTATAAACTATAAAGGAAACAATGTTCGTTGTTTTTCTACAGAAACAGTATTTTCAAAATTATGATAAACGAACAAAAGGATATTAACTTGGTACAGTCAAAGGTTTTCTCTAAATTTTATCATCGAATGGATGTTGGCTAACAGTTATAAATTATAACTCCACCATGAAATTATTTCAGTACGTTTGGAACCATATAATAGTGACAACTCTGATATATTTTATGTTCCCTATCGTGTTATATAGTAGATGTGGTCATAAATTCAATTAAGATAAATGTCCTGAATGAACAAAATTTTAGAAATAGCCAAAAATTGTTTACTACTGTAGGATATTTATCTACTTCCTTGCGGAACAAGTTGCACGAGCCGGATAATTGAAAATGTGACTATGCCTAGAGTACACAATCTGTCCCACGACGACAGACACATAATATAACATGTTCATAGAAAGTTTTGTTTAATGTTCTTTGTTGGAACAGAGATACTTATATAACTATACACGTAGATGATTTTACACTTTTATCGAATGAAAATGCAGACGATTGTGGTAACATTCTAAATATGGAAATAAGCTACATTGCGACTGTTAGAATATGTCAATGCTTCTCTAAAGACTTATAATTAGAAGGTTGTATTAATGAAGACGAGCACTGTGTGGTATGGTTCCATTATAATATTTCCTCCAAAGAAACCTTAAGAGCATTATAGAATTTACATCATCCAATTATATCATATACAAATTGTTTGCTTTGTTTTAATAAATTGCTTAAGTTAAAACTAACGACAGTTTTAGTTTAACAGTGTTTTGTTTTTATATAACCGTGCCGCAATTTAAAATTACAACAATTTTGCTTTTCGCTATCTTTATTAACCTTCCATTGTTGCCTAAAGTTTCATATCATTCTACGTTTGGATTGTTATTCCTTGCAAGTCTGAACTTCGAAGTTGACAATACTAATTATGATTCTCCCTTTCCATTTTTTCAAATATAATAGTTGTAATAGGAGTCTAGATATAATTTGGGACTTCGCAAATTCACTTCGATATTAGATTTCGAGGTAATGGAATTGCTTGCCGACTCGGTTTTAATTTAATTAATCTCTAATATTGTCTTGAGTTCAGTGAATTTAATATGAAAATTGTTTGCAAATTTAGTATTCTCCGGCTAATGGATTCTACATTTACATGTGGTAATAATTTTTTGACTCGTTTAGTATAAAATAGACAATCGATGATAGAAAAGGTTAACTAGTTCCGAATCGCAGAATAATGCAAGCAAGCCCATCTTCCCATTGGCCCATCTTGCTATTGCACAGGTACGGCGAGCGGAGGAGACGATCGGTGTGCCCCAACCCCATAGCGGCGGATGTACACCGTGGGTTTTAGTGAGTAGGAGTCTCACACTACCCACCCTCTCCACAGGAAGGGTGGCGTGTCCATGAAGGATTTCCCCACGAAAAAAAAAGAGGAAAGATTTCCATGACGCCTGTAATATTTAAAATCAAGGCATTTTTTTAATGGAGTGTAATATTTTCCAAGTGTATATACATACGTCTATTTTTTAACACCACGCTCTGTAGCGTAAACGATTTGATGATTTTTTTAGGATATGAGAGATTGTTGGATTTGTTTTAATTATGTAAGTGTTGTAGTACGAAGTCTGTGAATACAAAAGAAGGATTTTGAAGTTGTTTGTTTTCCTCCCTTCATAATTTTACTTGTTCAATTTATACTCAATCAAATATAATTAAGCGACTTGTTGTAAACAAGAGAAATTCTATATAATCCGTGGCTCGATACTGAGTAATACATTCATTGAATTGAGTTCGTAGCATTCGATTTTGTTTTTGATAAATAATTAATTATTTTTCATCATTAATTTGAATTTCAAACTAATTATTAAAAATTGTCTTTTAAAAAACTGTCTACAGCATAAAAGGACTCCCGGCTCATTTTAAGTTCTTTAATTGAATGTTATTAATTATAAATGAACTTTGATTTTTCACAAACGAAAATGAATTTTTTGGAACAGGATTTTGCAAAGCGAAGTTTACAATTTTGTTGAACGATTCTATTTAGTTCATTTATGATATTTTAGCTTCTTCTATAATGAAGAGTCATTGAAAGATAATTTGAAATGTACTTTATTTTCCATAAGTTGAAATAGATCAGTAATAATTATGTTATATACATCATACAAATGTATGGGGCTTAAGAAACGTTTGTTTTAGGTCTATTTCCCCATAAACAGTTGATGTCAAACGAATTAGGGAATCAATTTTATCACATACTAGCTGACCCGACGAACTTCGCAACGCTTAACAGTCGATTCTTTAAATATTTTTTAATACTTATTCTGCTATTCGGGACCATCGTATAAATATTGACATTAATATTTATACGATACTAACGTCACTCAATTGTTTTGCCTTCCCGGAACCTCTCCACTAACATTTAAACTTTATGCTATAGTATTAAAGTTCAAATTGAGTTTTAAGTATTATTACGAATCGTTTGTATGGGAGTATAGAAAAGTGTTGTTTTTAGACTTTTTTAGGCATTTTTTTTTAATTTTTCTCTCCGTAAGATCCATCCTCGTACCTCAAGGAATATTCTAAAAAAAGAATTAGCGAAATTGGTTCAACTGTTCTCGAGATTTGCGCTTAGCAACACATTTAGCGATTCATTTTTATATTATAGATAATGATTAATTACGAAAATCATAATATACAAAATAAACGTTATATGAACTTAAATATTTTGATATTTGACAATAAGATAGACTCAGCACGTTCTGGATTAACTACATAACGCTGATTTTCAATGAAGCTATCCGTAGACGCATTGGGTATATGGTTCTTATTATTTAAAAATTGTAGGATATAATATAATTACTTTAATTCTAATATTATTCTTGTTTTAAAACATTTTAAAGCGCATTAAAAATACAATTTGCGGTATGCAACAAATTCAAAAGTATCTACTTCCTATTTCATCGCTTGAAACAATGTCACGCGTTCTTAATAAAGGAAGCTTAAAGCGGATGAAAGTCTACTGTTTTAATAAAACCGGGGATTCTACTAACAAATGGTATAATTTAATTTTATATACAGTGTGAATTTTGTGAGTGTAAAACAATAACTCGAAAACTAAGTTGGTGGTCATATTACCATACAACTTTTATGCATAAGATATAAATGTATATTATGAAATCAATACACTTTTTTTTAATTATTGTAACATGTGCATACAGTACCCGACATTTGATTTGGCACGTCGGGGAGAAGTGAGACGTGCTTGGCTTTTGTCAAGCGTTATCTCTATCGTACAGCGCAATAACTGCGATAGACAAAGATACCGCTATACGAAACCGAACTTAGCCGATTAACTCATCTTCTATTTGTGAACGGAATATGGGCAATTTATATATATTTAATGATAATGGTAGTACAGTGATGCACAAAATTCAGTCAAATTATTTTTGATCGGATAAAGGCGTTACTTTGCGAAAGTCTATCGTAAATTATACTTGATTGGGTGTTACTTTGCACTTGCGGTTGCAATTGATTGCATGCTGCCATATTTTATTTTAGCATAATTCGCTTAACGTTAATTGTACAAGGCTCGTCTGAAAAAGTAAAATCACAAACTATAGTAATAATAAAAAGCAAAAAAGCTTCGAATATTAGTAACTAAAACAACAAAAATACTGTTGAACCGTTAGATACGGTTGATATGTAGTTGTAATGAATAAATGTTAAAATTAATTAAATCATCTTGCAAATAAATGAACGTGTGAACGATAAGATGAATTGTAATTTATCTGTGATACGCAGCACAATGTTTGCAAATATTACATTACCATTTTTATAATTAAGCAAAATATATCATAAATAAATACGTTTCTTATGTGGAAAACTCGTTTAATCATTTTTTTATGTATTACTAGCAACTGATCGTGACTTCGCCTATGTTGAATTACAATATAAAACTAAACAACAAAAAATTAATAGCTTAGTATGACGTAACAACGTGGTGTAATGAAATGAATATCATAAAAAACTTCTTCTAGAAAAATACTTAAACGGTGTTGGGCTTTATTAAATTAATATTATATTTATATATAAAACATATCAGCTGATCCCAGCTCGCTAGGTTGAGCATTAAAAAATTATAAAAGGCCAATCGAATGTACAAAAATGTGAAACCTAGAACCATATACGATAAATTCTAAATCGAATGGTTATAGATTCTATACCGATACGTTCAGTGGTTTTGACTTTATTGAACTCCAAAGGAACTATATATTTATTACTTATATAAACAATATGACATAAAAATTTAAACCGAATAACTATTATAAGTCCAAATATAACCCTTTAAAGCTATCTTGTTGAAAATAGATGATAAAGACTCCTTGAGAACGCGGGAAATTTTCAGGGTGGGGTCGATAGAAGGAGCAGTGAAAATAAAGGGTTCTTAAGGCACTTTCACGGAGAGTGCTGGTAGATATAAAAACGGTGAAGCTTGGCATAGTAATATATTTTTAACACTTTTGTAAACATATATACATTCTTTACGTTGATTGATACATAGAATAAATAATGACACAGCATATTTGTCTTTCGTCGCTTTGGAATCGCTGACATAAAACACCGCCGCCTCATTTACTCCGATTATACAGATTTCCATATGGTAATCAATTCTGATGACATCCGACTAATAGTAATGGACTGTTATATCTATGTTCATCTCAGTTATTATCCCTTGTCGTATTATTTAACAGGTCTTGATGTTATTAAAGCAGTTCATTTATGTTTAACGTTTTGCAACGGCTTTGCCTTAGATCTTTACAGCTGTCTCTTAGTTATGTGTCTATTGTATTGTTACACACAGACTTCTGGAATTATTTGTATAATATCCAAAAATAATAAGTAGTTTATAAATGTCCCACTTGTGGAGACAGACTTTTTCCAACGGGAAGACACAACCATAATCCGCTGCGTCTGTCTGTCTGTGTGTTCGCGATAAACTCGAAAACTACTGAACGGATTGTAATGCGGTCTTCACCAATAGATAGAGTTAATACATGAAATAGGTTTAGGTATATGATTATTCAAGTTTTTGTTTTAATTAATTGAAATATAACGAGAATTGTTGGAGTGTCTTGGAAAAAGTCAAGCCGCTTGGTAGCTTTCATCGAAAAAGCTGCCTAATTCTTTTTAATATAACAAAACAATTTCTCAGCCATTTCAATGTAAGCAATAAATACTTAACCAAAGTAAATGGTGTGGAAATGGTCATTTGTATAATAACACCGTATGTTACGTCGTGTCTTGGTTAGTTACGCCTGCGCAGTGAAAACATACTTAGGACGAGTAATAACAGGCGATGAGGCGTCAAGACATTCGGAATAATATATTCGGTTTAAGCAACCGTTTGACAAATACGGCCCAATTGATGAAACATGATTTATACGTAAGATAGCTTTTGGGAACTTCTTATTGTAGCTTTTTGTTTGACGAAAAGTGGTGAGGGTAAGCACTGTGTCGGGTAGAGTGTTGAATAAACCCGTTTCTCGTCCAATCACCGAAGTTAAGCAATGTCTCGTCCCATATTCAGACTCAGTAAAACGAGTTTTTCAAGTAGTAGTGTTAGGTTTTATAACAAAATTCCAAAGCATATTACCGATTTGCCGTACAACTGTATGTTGAAGCGCCATGTCAAATGGGTTTTTGTGTGCAAAGATTGGATTAATATGTGAACGATAGTGATAGTCAGAATTATAGCTCTTCTCTGTGCGTCCATTAAAACGATTGTAACTTTGTCTTAGGGCCTTAAGTGAATAAAGTATTTTTGAATTTGAATTTGTCGAACGCGGTCAGTACTTGGATGGGTGACCGCTTGGGAACCTGGGAACACCGCGTGACATTGGCTTTTTGTTGTACTTTTTATAAAGTAGTTTTCATATTTTTTGTGCGGTGATAAAAACACACATTTTTTTCCTATTCATAGTTATTTGAGAACAAATCCTTCTAGAGTAAGCAGGGTGGCAGGTACATCACTTTCCTATAATTTTATACATCTTTTGCATTCTTCAGATTCCTTTTCTATATCTATTTAGTTTTGAATACTTTTATACTTTTTCTACGACCAGTGTTATTATTGACTCGACTAAGTAGGGTCAGAACAACATGTTGTCTTGCGTTATATTATGAACTAAGGTTTGGCTTAATGTTCCATTATCAACATGCTTCATGCCGTGCTTCATGCTTGCTTCATGTCAACCCTTCTTAGGATCTGTTCATGTGTGCCACGCAAACATAACGAAATTGTTACTATCATCTCCTTTAAGGCCCTTTATTACTCTGCCTTACAAATCTGAGTATATACAAACTCATGTATTATAAATTTGGAAGTGAATTATAGGGGACCTATAATGTAATGGTAACAATTAAGTTGCTTTATTAACATGTACTTCTTTTGGTGCTTTTGGGAAAAATTATGAGAGTTAATTTTTACGAGGTGCGTGTCCAACGTCACATAAAAGCGACATCATGAAGTTGGTCTACAATACGTGTATTATATAATGGAAATAAAAAAATATTTTCAGGTATATATGTGTGTGATTTTAAATGAAATGTGGTGGTAAATGATAATTTATTGTGAGTATTCGTAATAAAAGTGGTTGTTTTACGAGTATATTATAATCTTTTTAAGTGGATATATAGATATCAGGTTAAATATACGAATGTTTTTTATTGTCATTTGTTTACATTGTAAATTATTATTATCACATTATTATTTGATAGATAGTTTATTCTACTACTATTTAGTGTCTTACTTGATTCTGTATATATAGAAAATTAATTATAATGCCTTTACAGTTAATTATATTTTTGTAATTAAAGTGTTATCAATTACGTTTAATGTTTTTTTAATTATTAACTTCAGAATTAAAATCAAAAATACTTTATATATAGGAATTAATTCTAAATTAAAGAACCCTATAATAGCCCTGAACATCAAAACCCGCTTCACGTGAAGCTTGCACTTACTTCATAATTTATATTAATATACCTAGACCTACCTAGTCTTGCTATAAATACTGAAACAAAGAAGAAATTAAAATTTCTATTGCAAATAACATTTATTACTTTTACAGTGTATTAATTTAATACATAAATATAAAACAATTTAAAATATAAAAAGCTTATTCGAAGTGGTCTCCATTGGCTGCAATACAGTATTTTAAACGTTGAGGC
Source organism: Antheraea assamensis (assembly GCA_035772565.1). Classification (NCBI taxonomy): domain Eukaryota; kingdom Metazoa; phylum Arthropoda; class Insecta; order Lepidoptera; family Saturniidae; genus Antheraea; species Antheraea assamensis. The sequence continues at coordinate 6,041,618 of JAQQSE010000009.1, forward strand.
CAGTTATCAATAGAAGCACGCATTCTTTCCATGGGAAAATTCTTCACTGCCAATCGTACGGATTGTTATAGGGACTCCAAATTATCATGGCGTTTAGAGCAAGCCGTACTCTCTAAAACTGACCATAAATCGTAATCCAGCGAATTAAGATCGGGACTAGACGACGGCCAGTCTTCAGCTCTGATGAAATCCGAAACGTTCGCTTGCAACTAAGACTGCGGAGACCGAGCTTTATGAGCCGGCGCCAAGTCTTGCAGGAAGGACTATTCTTGGTTATTTAACATGGTGTTGTTAAGGGGCTTCACTGCCTTCTCAAGAATGATATCTTGATACACTTGTGCCGATGTTTTGATACCTTTTTCACAAAAGTATGGCTCAGTTACTCCTTCATAGCTAATACCCCACCAAACCATCGCTGAAGTCGGATAGGGCCCACGTTGCACTCTTTCTACTAATTGGGAAGCTTACTTAGAGCTTTGAGCATAAATACGGTCATTTTGTTTGTTAAAATGTTGCTCAATTGTAAATTTTTTCTCATCCGTAAACCAAATTTTTCTGTGACCTCCCTTTGCGATCTGTGTTGTGTCTGTCAACCTAGTGACTGAAAATATTTATTGTCGCTGTATTCCGCTAGCAGCATGCTCGAGAACTCCACTCTGGGGGATCGGACCTAGGCTTGAGCCGCTAAGATCATACCGCCGTGGTCTAGTAGTGCATTTCACTATCGCATACTTGCCCTGACCCCTCTTGGCAGCGAGCCAAGCGAGCTTAACATACACAACACAGATCCCCTCATATACGAGCACGTACATATGGTGGAAGGGTTTTATATTTTTTTCCCCTTGTTTTTAGAACTTGGTTAGTTTAGTTTAACCGAGTTGACAGATACAAAATAGACGACAGATACAACTTCATTGTACAAGTACAAATTTTATATGCATGATTAACTTAGCTAGTTTAGCTTATATAAATTCACGATGATGCATCCAAGGCAACAGCCTAAACCGACGTTCGGTCACTTTGGTACTGTTGTGATTGTTGTCAAGAGTATGGGCGCCTTACACTCTCGCTTAGGTAGTCCAGTAAAACTGTGAAGGCCTATCAGGCCAATAGCATTAGTCAGTTGGAAAAAAAAATTGTAGTCTTTTAGGTAGATGAGGTTTTGCTTGTCGTGCTTTTCTAACAAGTAAATTTCACTTTCGAACAGTTACTTCTATAGTATCGACTTTCGTTTAAAATTCACGTTTCCGTTCAGACTACTGCATACATTGACGCTGGATATTGACCTCTATTGGAGTATTGTACAACGGCAAGTAAATTCTACTATATGAGATATAAATTGGAACATTATGTAAATGTAGATGCCTAGATTTGAATGTTTCGGGCTTTCATATGGAAACAATTTATGATTTCTTCTCTACCGTGTATAAAGGCTGTCACATCCACTCAGGGCACAAGATTCTGGCTGTTCCGTTATTGGATATTTTTCTTTTGTTTCTTAATGAGATCTTTGTAATTTAATGTAGAGTTGCTTTGTTGCCCGAAATGTTATTAGAATTACTTAAATTTGCTTTGCTTTCAGAATTCCGTAAATTATTTGTTTTCAATACTTCACTTCAGTGTTCATTTCCACATACAGTTATAGCTTTTGCTTCAATTTTCAATAGACCACAGTACTGAAGTTAACAATCTTCCAATCTATATGAATGGTTATAGATATTGATAATAAACAACTATTACAATAATTATTATCCTTGGATTTTTTTTCAATTTTTGTTTTGTGTTGAGGTTTTCAGATGTCAATTATTAGGATATCATTGTTTTCTTACCATGTATTGTTTAGAATACACTAGTACTACCCGCAACTTCCATCCAGTAGTTTTGATTTATTCATTACTGCCCGTGGCTGGCACGCGTTAAATTTGGAGTAACCTCAAAAATAACAGTATTTCTCCACTATTTAATTTATGTCATTACACATAATAAAAACCGCCTCAAAATCCGTTGCGTATTGTTAAAGATTTAAGCATACATAGGGATATAGGGACAGAGAAAGCGACTTTGTTTTATACTATGTAGTGTTTCCACTTTGGCAGATGCTTAATGGGAAAGATAATTATTAATATACTTTATACATATAAATATAACCTCGGATTTTATACACAATTTCTATTCCTATCTATTTCCTTTCTCTTTCTCAGCACACACACGCATATAGAATGTTGGCCGACTGTACGTCGTGGTACCAACTTCACCCAAAATTGGTTAGCTCCATCTCACAGCCATCTATCCGTCACCGCGAACGCTAATTGGCAAATCAAATAGTGCGTGCTTCCCCGGTTTCCTTTTACACTTTTTTGTCCCTTTTCCAATATCAGTGCCACAAAAAATATCAAGAAACTAAGAGGAAAGATGTTAGTTGATGGCCAGTCGAGTCCAAGGTCAGTTTTTATAATAGATTTGTAAAAAAATACAGGTGTACAAAACAAGATATCCTAATAAATGCGAATGTAAGTTTGTTTGTCACGCTTTCACGTCTAAACTGCTTAACCGATAATCATCAAATTTGGAACACTCATTGTTGTGGGTACAAAACAGGTTATAGGGCACCTCTAGTCCGGAAAAAGTACTGTTCCCAAAGGTGGTACGGTGGTAGAGCTACGCTGAAGCTATTACTGGCTTCAGCATGAATGGGTCGGCTCGCCCGGGGTAGTACCACCCTCCCACAGAAAGCCGACGTGAAGTAATAGTGCTTGCACTGTTGCGTTTCGTTCGGTTAGTGAGAGCGCCGGAGGCCCACATATTTAAAAGGCCGGCAACGCACTTGCGACTCCCCTGGTGTTGTTAGTGTCTATGGACGGTGGTGATCACTTACCATCAGGTGACCCACCTGTTCGTTTGCCCCCTATAATATATAAAAAAAGGATAGGTCAGACAGATAATAACACGAGCCAAACCGTTGGTAAAAGCTAATCTATATCAATAAAAATGAATTGGCGAATGCTTGTAATCGCAACATTTCAGAACTGCTACATCTGTTTCGCTAATTCCTTTTATTGTTATGACTGTAATTATGAGGACAACGTTTATGTGAAAGATAATATCTGAAAGAACGCACGGAAAAATGAAAAACTTTGTTTAAAGAGTCTTCATATTAATAACGAGTGTAACAGAAAACAATTGAGAGATCTTCAAAAATATTACCTAATTGACGTCCAGAGGTTCGGTTTCCGCGTGACACTGACACGGGCAGTCTGTTAACGATAAGTAGGAAATTGTTATATTACTAGAAGCTTGTCGGTTGATAAAAGATGAGTTTCACTAATATTTAAATCTGATAAATCCGTATCACGGTACGGCGATAGCGCGAAAAATACATGTGGACAAAAACAAAGAAGTTATAGCGTATTGTTGTTGTAGCTCCGCCTCGCTTACAATAATAATGTACTACATGAAATACAAGACAGGCGTTTTATACTAAGTCGTAAAGATATAATTAACCTTCGTACATAAACCCGACGTCTTTATTATACAGTAAATCTCTATGTATATATACCACATACGGTGGAAACGAGAAGCGTTTTTTTTTTTAATTTTAACATATATATTACTAGAATTATAAAACATTTAAATAATATTTTATTTTATAATTGGGTTGAAAATACTAAGACGTTGAAACGTTCAGATTATGAAAATATACATTATGTTTTAACAATTAATTATTAACCCTTTTGTCTAATCATCGATTCAAAGTGACCTTCCTTAGGGAAGAGGCCTACGGCCTTCCAGTGGCTCTCATACAGGCTGATAGAGGTGATGATGAATCGATTTCTGCGATTTTGAATAAGAAACATTGTTTTTACAGAACTTTATTGAAAAAAGATGTTCCGTTCGAGACGCGGTCGGGTGCGAGCAATTGTCACGACTTTTTCAGAGCGGCAGTGCACTTCATATAGAGCACTAAGTACACCGCACAAGTCGTTGTGTTGCGCGTCGTGTGTTGAATACCCCTGTCGGTATTTAAACGAAAGTGACCACCTCCGATGAGCATCGTCCACTCATGAAGTACCTCCGGGAGAGAAACACCCCAATTCAATGTACGCACTCGAGGAGGGACGCCTCTTCCGCGGTATGCCACCAGAGATCTCCCACATTGACGTCTTGCGTAGCCTGCAATGTCAAGATTTTCTAGTCTGGGAGACGAAGGCCCCCTTCAACTCAGTAGTGGTCATTCTGGACCGTACCAAGGCATGCAAGGCCATTTTCGAGGCCTCACCTCTGTGTGCAGTCTGTCCCGTATCTCAGTAGAGACCTCTCACATGTCCTATATACTCTCGTAGTGTCACAACTAACAGGTGTACGATTATTCAACCTAGCACTACCACCTGCGTGCCAGTTATATCAAGTGCCTCGGGGATCAGTCTACTAGGAAGTGCCTCCGAGTTCTCCGAGCCCCTTAGTTGTGTTCTTTGGAGCGACTGGGTTATTGCGCAAAGTATCGTAGGTGCCTCCGTGTGCCCCACACTACCCGTCCCTGTCAGGTTAGCCAGGCGATCCCGTCTAGGGCGTATGTCTCAACCTCAGGGACGCAATCGCCCCCACCGCTATTAAGCCAAGAGGCTTTCCCTGGCATGCCAGGAACGTTCAGTGCACCGGCAGCATCCACACCCACCCGTGCTGACTGCGCTTTCCCCGCTTTAGTTCCCTTGGCTCCTAAAGGCACGCCCGTTTCAGTTTCGTCTGCCACTATAGACTGGATCGTTCAATTTCCTCGTTCACAATGTTCAGGAAATACTCGCGTTCACCGATCTCGTTAATAGTACCTATGAGCTCGGGCTTTTAAATGCGATTCCAGCCTTCCCGGCTGTTGCAAGTACGTTACAACGTTTAACCCGCGCTGCGCATAAATAAATACGCGATAGTCACGAACAGTATGGATCCACGTGCTTATATTATTTCTTTCTAAAAAAAACTCGTAAATAAAACATATTCAACACTTCTCATAACGCGTCTTTTACGCTTCGCACTCGCAGTGTCCTGCTGTCCGCTCCGTAGCGGTTGGAGGGATATCTCGCTCCAAGCACACACGTCGCGGCAACATCGCGAGCCTAGGTTCGTTCCCCGTAGTGAATGCATCGAGCTTACTACTTATGAGATACAATAACTCACTGTTACATTTGACACTGCACTCTACAGACATGCATACCCACACGCACACACATACATAGTCGGAGGGTTGTTATTTTTATATTCCGTCACGTAGCTTGCTAGTGTTAGTATTAGCCAAATTGTCAGATTCGAAATACATGTATGGGTTGGTGAGACATGCATGAAAAAGTATGTCTCATGAATGAATATATGTATACATAGTTAGCTAGCTTGATTAGTTTAGATCGATGGGCGAATGTTACAATGTACAGCAACAGCCCAAGCCGAAGTCCGACTGGCCCTTGTGCTCGTTGCTTAATCGGGTGAGCACTTTAAGGTGAAGGTGCTTAAGGTGCCTTAAGCGCTCCCCTTAGTAGTTCGGTGAAGCTGTGAAACCACTAAAGGATGTCACTAGCGGAGGTCCATTATAAAAAGAAGTATTTTATTCTATTCTAAAAATTGTACATTTATTCGGTCGTATTCCGTATATATTCGAGTACTGATTATTTTATTTCTTCTCTTCCGTCATCCCAATATATTATCTGTAACAATAGTCTGCAATAGTAAAAATAGGTCACTGTATTTATATCAATAGAAAAAAGTTTATGGCGAACCTATACGCCGACCGCATTGACCAGACTTTTTTATGGGGGTAATAAAATAAAACCCACACAACTGTAAGGAGATAAACGTGAATTTCGTGACTTCCCATTTCTAAATAATGTTATTTCATTGTTATAAGGAACCGGTGCGATTATAAGGCATTAAGTTCTGCGGTTTTACTCTTTTTTAATTTTACGCGCACATTGCCATTTGAACTTTCTAGAATTTTACTTCGTTCCCGTTTCCCATGATAGTAGGGCTTTTTCTAAGTTCTTCTGGCTAGCTACCATTCTCAAGTTGAAAATCTGTCACCAAGCACCTGTTGATGTGTTCCGGCAGCTGCACTTGAAAAGCAGTAAGTTAAGCGTCAATTATCATCTTAAACCACATCATCATTTAATATCAGATGAGATTGTGGTCAAAACGTTTACCTATAAAGTATAACAAAAAATCGGCCCGCTTCGAATGGTCATAGATATGCTAGATAGTCCATAAACTTCCTCAGTAAGTATACTATAAAACGTGAAGATAATTATTCAAATCTCACTGGCACTTTTTTCAAATGAAAAAAATACGAAACTAATAATGTCCACGCGTTTCCCATTGCCCAGCTCCTTATCTTATCGCCCCAACTTACCAGTGGTATTTATTAATACTGTTCTTCCACAAATATGTCTCAATTTATCAATACAATATTTTATAATATTGTTATTAAGATTTGGGATCCTAATTTCAGGCGCGAACATATTATAGTAACTTTTCAATGATCGCACTATGCACTACTAGGTCACAGTACTCTCGTAGATTGTTTCCGATTATGGCATCTTATTGCTTCTAATGTTATAACTAGAGCTGAACATTCGAGTCTCGATTTGCTACCCGTTTACGAGTATATAAGCTATTTGAAATCCGTAGAAAAGTTGAGAAGAGTTTTACGACTCCATTTGCCGTATTTATTTTAAGGTTTATCTATAGTTTTGTTTTTGTTATTGTATTGTTTTAAATATGAAGCGGGTCAGAGGTAGAACTTAATGTATTTTGGGTGCATTAGTTTGTCGGTTTGATGGAATTTTTTGTTAACCACTGGCCTATAGGTACTACATTTATATCGGAGCGTATATATAGTTATAATTGAAGAATAATAATACAAAAAATGTTTAATAACAGAATTATTAATAATTCTTAACAGCAGATAACGAATTTGTGTACTAACAAAAGCATGTTATATGGATAAAATAATATCTTAAATAAAGTTACTGTTATTAATAACATGCTGTTTGTTATATCAATAGATTAACAGCGGTTGTGTTTGAGCTCCAAAGAACGATTATTGAGAGAAGTTAAAATAGTGAACTGTGTAGCTTAAGGAACAGTTTCAATATTAAGCGACTTTTGTTACAATATTTAAAAAAATGACTATTTGTCTTCCATCTGCATATAGTATTTATTGCGTCACTGTTATTTTCCCATATGAGAGAAATATATAATGATAATTGTGAATTTTGTATCACCGATATTTTTAGTATGGAATGTAGTTTATATATTATTATGGTATATATAATTGCTGTGGACGACAGTAGCTGAGGTAGACACCATATTTTATTATTAAAACGAGTAGTTCAAGCAATATACACTATGGGACCTCGCGAATCATTAAAGGCTAAGTTTCAAGAATTCGGTATCTTAACTCCCAATACATTCTTGACAATTTAATGTATGTTCGCAAAAACTTTAAAAAGCTGGAGATCGTAAAAGACCGCCATTATCTAAATGCTAGAAACGGTGACAACTGGACGTCCCATGTTTCCGACTCAGTAAAACTAGAAATAGTTTCTTAGGTAATAGTGTCAGATTGTATAACAAAGTCCCAAAACATGTTACCGATTTGTCAGACTATAAATTTAAGCGCCATATCAAGCGGGTTTTGGTGTCAAAGGGCTATTAATATTATAGAGTGTATCAATATGTGAACGATGGTGATGTCTGGAATTGACTCCTCTCTGTGCATCTACTAATATCGATTGTAATGTCTAATTTATTTGAAATATGCATCTGTTTATGTTAAAAGATAAACCCGATCGAGTTTCTTGCCGGTTCTTCTCGATGACTGGGTTGTTTTCCGAACCAGTGGTAATTTTGACGTGCATAAGCGCTTTCTTAAGGCCTAAATTGAATAAAGAATAAAATAAAAAATTTAAACTTCGACAAAGTTAAAATTTATATTTCAATATGGTAGAAGTCTTCTGCGTAATTACTGTTATTTGAAATATAGTGCTTTTAATATATTTATTAACCGTGAAGTAGCTGTGATAAAAAATCATTTATTGCTATAGTGTTCTACAGTTAATATAATTGCTAATAAAGAAAAACAAAAAACTGACTAAAAAATATTGAATCTTCTGTATAATATTTTAATGAACGAGTTGATATTTTGAGTATTGGTGAAAAAAAATAACACTTTTTATTTACATCCTTGAAGTCACTTAGCATCTATACTATAGAGTATGCTAAAGATGTAAATATACCTATATATATATTTGACAAACATTACTCCTATTTGCACAGACGTGTAGAATAGCTACAATTTCTATACATAATCCCTGAGCATCTGTATCCTCTCAGCCACTGTCGACTGTCAATCCCCATAACTGTCCGTTCTGCCGTTTCCGGGTCAGTTACCACTGCTAACATCAAAGGAGTCCCTAGCTTTGTTTTACACGGAATTTTCGTGAACAACAATTTGAAGTCGCTATCGTTATCACCTTTTCTTAATCCCATTTATAATAAAAACCCTACGAATGGAGAGAAAAGTATATCATGTGCCCTTATTTGAGAACATAATTTTTTTGACTTGTTTTTTCTTTTTTAATATCTATGAAACATTTTTAAGGTGAGATAAATTCCACCGGACTATATTTAGAAATGGTTCTAATTCGATCATAACTCATTATTTCTGAACTTGCAATGCTATTAAACTTTTTTAACAAAGAAGGTACAAGCACTGTACATAGATTAGTAGACTAAAGGTATGCGTCCACTTTTTCGCATCGTAAGTAGCGGACGCATCGCATCAAACGGATTTTACAATGTGTCCATTAATCGGATTTGTCGACGCCACTACCAGTAATGGGATTGCCGATGCCACTTTCATTCAGATTTTCATAGTGAGAGATAGCGTAGTAAGAGGTGGAATGTGCAAGATAATAGAGGAAAATCGAGCGAGTGTGCGGAGTCCGTCCACTGATCGGCATTCCGTATGACGTCATCTGCATACATCCCCCGCATCCAACGGGTAGATTCGTGCGATCACTAGGATGCGGATCAGAGGATGCACTTGTGTGACTTCATATACAAAGAATTCTACGATCCCTTTGATACGATGCGAAAATGTCGACGTCTTCCTTTAAGGATCCTGAACTTTGACGAATAGAGACTCATAACAGATTAGACTCGTTGATCGTAAACTGTATCCACATTTATTTTATCGACAACAATAAAGTTCGTAAATAGCTACTAAAAAATTGAGAGAAACTCGATTGACAAACAGACAAGAAAATTGTACAGATTTGTTTTATCATGGGTAATTTATATATATATATTTTTGATCATTGTTTCTGTTTGGTTATACACGAGTTTCGTATCTGCCAGTGTCTATATTTTATACCCACAGTTCCAGTAGTTCATTTGAAATTGTTTAATTTAACTCAAGGTTATGCATTATTAATTGAGATCACCTTACCAAAGGTGCCTTGGGAAATTTTGCGGCAACTCGAAATTTATGACCCTTGTTATTGTTATTTTGAATTTATCTCAGTTATTTCATTAAGCTATGTCTCTTATAATACTACTAGAATTAAAGAATGCAAGAGATGATAATAATACGATTCAAATGTATTAATAACATAATCGGCGCATCGAGGTCTGTCGAATTTATTTCCTTGTAGGTTGTAAGGTAACCTTATAAAAAACAAAACTAATTTTATTAAGCACTTGTTGAGCCTCATAGTTTCACTATAGTTTTTAAAATTGTAAAAGACTACTAAGTTTAAACAAATTTTGTACCCAGCATTACTGTAGCGTAAGGAGCCAACCACGCTACTGAACCACATGTGGTTGGTTCAGTATACCACGGTATAGTATCTCGCTGTGACAGATATTCACAGTTCGGTTCTTTTCGGTTCCCATCTAACTCAAAATCGATTTCGGCTACAGTAACCCGGATCACATTACACTGCCTATTCGCACTATTATTTCGTTCTCGTTGACCATCATTTCTGACCTATACTATATATGATAATTGGTCCTAAGAGCCATGGCACGATCTTACGTCGCCTTAAGTATTTTTGAAATCTGATTGCAAGAGTTCTAAACACTGGTACATTCAAATAAATAATATCTGAAGCTTTCTAATATTGGTATTTATAAGAAGTACAACGAACCACGCATTTTGTTCATAGTAACATGAAATAGTCAACCATTCAATCTACCGACTGTACTTTTCTGAACTCAGAAGTTTTACCAAACAAGTTCTTGCCCAAAATTATTATTCATTAATTTTACGTCACTTTATAACATTTAAGATATTTGTTGCTCTGCACATTGTCGGTAGATGACACAACGATAAGTAGGTTTATATTATTTTGTTCTTTAAATCACGCTGTTGCAATCTGGCGCTATTTCCAATAAAACCATTAAGAGTTCCTTTAACAATTTGTAAAACACTACAATTTTGTTGAACTGGATATACTGCGTATAACAACTCTCACAGAGGCAAGATTAGTCGTGTCATGTTCCGGGATTAGGCTATATATATCCAGTAACGGGGAGACTACCATGACGGCGGCTACTGACGTTGGACTACACGCCCTCTTGGTAGATGTTTTCCTTGGTATATATTGTTATAATACCAATCACAGAGCCCAAACATTGCAGTGCTTCAAAATGAAAAAGTATATGGAGTGGGGATCCCAGTCAAGAGCTAAGTACCTTAACCTAAGGTGAAGAATGAAATAAAAAAAAATGCAAAAAATAATATTTTATGTTGAATTAGAAATTATATAACAAAATAGATAGTTTTAATGAAATTCCCACGTCTATAAAAGTGAGGTTATACAACAGACAGGGCACATTGCACGTCTGCTCGAATTCCGATACTCGCACGCACGCACACTCGTACGTAACGTATACAGTAGCAACATAACGCTTTTTTGTTACGTTACGATTTCTACCAGTAAATTCCTACAATAAGCCGCATTTAGGTACTACGTTCCAAAAAGTTTTAAAAACGTCAACTTGAAATATTTGTAGAGTAACCATCAGTTTCCACATATCGGGAATATTACAGTCATTACTTCCTTTATTCTGACAAAGAACTATTACGCCCCGATTCTAATAGGCGCTCCAAATTACTTAGTGGCGGGAAGGTTAACGAAATATGGCGTGAAGATTTTCGGCTGTGGTTATTTTCGACAATATAGCTGAATTAATTTTTGAAGGTCAGAGAATTTGTAGCGAAAAAGACGAAGTTGCTTTTTTAATGAAGCAAAAAATCTTGAAAGACAAAGACAATCATATTAATGTCGAATCAGTGGACCAATAAAACAAATCGCCTACTGCTGAAGATTGTGAGTTATTACAGTGGCAGATTAGCTTCCATATATGATAGAATTAATTAACGAAACCATTCCGTATTTTATTTTTCTTTTTCGCCCGCGCCCTAACGAAATTCTGATAATATATAACAACCCTATATCTCGGTATACCTACTTGGACATTTCGAACACTTATTGAAAATGTATACAGTGAAAGGTCAACGTTCAATAATGGCAAAGTCGTGGTGGTCTAATGGCTTGACCAGTGGAATATCGGTCCTATGTTCACAGACCTCAGCATATACCGACGAATTTTCGGGAATTCGCGTACTTTTCTAATTTAAATTGGTAACGCTATCGGCTGTTGGTGAAGGAAAACTTCGTGAGGAAACCTGAACCTGAGAAATATTCTTGTAGTCTCACTGCATATGAGAAAAACATAGAACTATGGATTTCTCAGACCTTGAAATCCTCAATACGTCGTGGGCTGATGTGGTGATTATACCCATACCTTCCTTCGGGAAGAGGTCTATAGCCTTGCAGTGGGTCTTTTACAGGCTGATGAAGATTCATATAAACGATAATGCATTCTATCTTACTCTCTCGCGCGTTAAACCTGTAGATGTGCATATTTTTGACTATTTTTAACCGACTTCAAATAATTTTATTTTTATAAAAAAAATAAACCGACTTCAATATCAAGAAACACTAAGGAAACAAAAAGACACTAAAAATAAAAAAAAATAACTAAGCTATTACATTAATCAAATTAAATAAAAAAACTAAATTTAGTATATGCGCTACCTAATAATATATCTGAAGTCAGCGCCAACCTGAATGCATTGCATTTGCGTAGAAAGTTTAGGTCGACTCTCGCGTCAAGTATATATATTTTTCTACCTACTACAAATTTGCGTTGGCGCCGTCTTCAGATATATTATTAGGCAGCGCATATACTAATATTTTTTTTATTTAATTTGATTGATGTAATAGTTTAGTTTTATTTTTTATTTTTAGTACCTTCTTGTTACCTTAGTGTTTCTTGATATTGAAGTCGGTTTATTTTTCTTATATAAAAGTTTTATTATTAATGCCGCTGTTTCGTTTTGTCTACTTTCAAATCAAAACGGTGCTAATAAAGTTTACATTTTAAAAACTGACTAGAAGAAATACGGGATACAATAGCATAACTTGACAGATGCCGATAAAACGCTAAGATTCTATATTCCCGATCGTTAACGGGCGTCGACGTCATCTCATATCTAAATAGAATTTTCGATTACGCCACATCGTCTCCTTTAACATGATTCAAGCTGATTGAACATCAAATATTTATCGTAAATGTTTACAGAATCAAATCATTTGACGCACTTTACGGTTCGTTTAGTTGGGTTCTTAATAATCCTGAATGGCTTTCATGAATCTGATCTGTGTCGTACTTCATACATTTATGTTTTCTACCAACAAATATATTAATCTCCACTTTATGTTACAACTAGCGGCCCGCTCCGGTTACGCACGGGTATAAAATATATAGCCTATGTCAGTAACTGAAAAAATGATTAAAATCGATCCAGTAGTTTTGATTTATTCATTACTGCCCGTGACCCGCACGCGTTAAATTTGGAGTAATCTCAAAAATAACAGTATTTCTCCACTATTTCATTTATGTTACTATACATATAAACCTTCCTCTTCAATCACTCTATCTATTAAAAACAAACCGCATCAAAATCCGTTGCGTAGTCTTAAAGATTTAAGCATACATAGAGATATAGGGACAGAGAAAGTGACTTTGTTTTATACTATGTAGTGATATTCTTCGAATCTGTTTAAATAAATCATTATCATCTGATTTTTATATATCACTAGCTTTTGCTCCCAGCTTCACTCGGGTTAATATTAATTTGATCAATCTCTCGGGAACAGTACTTTTTTTGGTTTAAAGGTACCCTATATCCTTTTCTGTACCCCTAACACAATTTCATAATGATTATAGTTGAGTAGTAAAGGCGTAAAAGTGTGACAAAGAAACAAACACACTTTCACATTTACAATATTAGTAAGTATAGTTGTGCCCGTAGGAATATGCAGACCTGTGATCACTCAGTGGTAGTGTATTCGCAAGGTGCTTCGATTTATGTCGGTTGACATCCTACCATAAGCTGATGAAGAAAAATATCGTGATGAAACCACTGCATGGTGATACTGCACGCTGAAGCTATCACTGGTTTCAACATGAATGGGTCGCCTCGCCCGGGGTAGTACCACCCTCTCACAGAAAACCGACGTGAAGTAACACAGTGGTTGCACTGTTGCGTTTCGTTCGGTCAGTGAGAGCGCCGGAGGCCCACATATGTAAAGGCCGGCAACGCACTTGCGACTCCCCTGGTGTTGCTAGTGTCTATGGACGGCGGTGATCACTTACCATCAGGTGACCCACCTGTTCGTTTGCTCCCTATAATATAAAAAAAAAAAAAACAAAAGGTCTTTACTAATCCCGCCTGGTTAGCTGCCACACTCAAGTTGAAAATCGGTCGCCAATTAGGACTCCGGCAGCTGCACTCGAGACAGTCCTTTTCTAGGTGTAGTATGTTACGATTTTAGACCATATCATAATTTATTTAATTACCAGATGAGATTGTTGTCAAACGCTGAATCTTATAAAGTAAACGTGGTGCATTGCAGTAAAATGGCTTGTACAAAAATATCTACACGTAATAAAACGTATGTGTGTATGTACGCTCGTAAGAAGTTATACTTCTTTAGTTTAAAATATACATCAAGTGCAAATAATAACGTTTTAATTAAAAATTTTCAATTAATTTTAAAAGGCTTTAAAATTAATTTTCTATATTTCTATATACAGAATCAAATACGATACCGAAATTACGTAGAATAAACTATTTATCAAATAATAATGTAATGTTAAATAATTTGTAATATGAAAAAATTAAAGAAATAAATATCGGCAGTTAACCTTCTATAAACCCACTTTAAAAAGATTATATTATAAAAAAAAACACTTTTATCTCGAATATTCACAATAAATTATCATTCACCATTATACATAATTTAAAATCACACACAAATACTCATGTATATTTATGTATGAATATATGTTTTATATCCACTCATATAACACACACGTTGTAGATTTATATACTCGTATATTTAAAAAAACTACCTTGAACATAGTTATCAGTTCTCACGAAAACTTGACAGGCAATTACCAGACAACTTCACGGTGTCGCTTTTAAGTGTCGGTGTGCGCGCGCATCGTATAAATTCACTCTCATCATTTTCCCAAAGTGTGTTGGTTGGAGTTTATCAATTCCTTTTTATATACATAGAAGTGACGTCTAATGTCTTCGTCTGGTTTGTATCTTTACGAAAGATAATACATTTTTATGCAACTCTAACTCTTGACATTATACCATCAAATTTTACTTAATTTAAACAATATCATTGTAAATTATAATCTATGTGCCATTCTGATGTATAAACTACATTACTCTAAAGTTTCTTCAAAATCTGTTCAGTAGTTTTCGCATGACAAAAGAAACAAACGTCTATCTATTCTCACAAACTTTAATATTTTAATAGGTATATTGTAAAATTCGCAATGACTTAATCTATATTTTGCGAAAGCAAAACCTTAAAATCTGATTACGTATCAGTTATAACCAAGTCTTAGTAAAGATACACCGACTGCTGTCTCTTCGTATACAAGTACAATAATCTTCTTACAAGTAAGTCTATAGGAAAGAGCATTTTATCTTACGTTACGACGCGTACAGCGACTGAATTTGATATTTTAAAGACGATATCAAACCATTTCTGCTATCGCTGTACTTAAATACGTAGTTTCGAAGTACGTAACTACATTCATTCCCCTATCATTTTCTCGTCCTAGAATAAAGTAAATGTCTGTTTCGAACACCGGACTACTAACTGGCTTAGCTCTGTAAATTAAAAATATCAAATTACATCGCTCCGTAACGTTAACTCGTTCGCGTTTTAATTAACGGTAAAGTTTTAATTAACCGAACTTGTATAATTCCATAAGTAAAAACGATAAATAGTATTCTATATACTAATTCTGTTTATTAATAAAGTTTTTATGACGTCATTTATATTATTTGTTTAAGCTGTTTCTTGCATTGTTCGATGTGTTTATTCACTCGAATATAATTTAATAGTTGAATATCATTAATTGCCTTTATTTGTTGTTTTATTTTGGATAGACTAGCGTTTAGAAGGCGTTCCAAATTAGTCATCTTTTTGTAAATGACCATAGGCTTTATTGACCGCTTGATATTAGGTAGACTGCATGCCTAAACAGGCGTTTAGCAGTTCTATTTATAGGTCTTCAATTATGTAGTATATAACTGTATTTTTTAACATTATGTCTACGAATGTTTTATGTTATGGTAATGTACTCGTTTATGGAATTAGCTGTAAGCCACCGTTTCACTCAGCCATTCGAGCCGCACGATTACTCCCTTTTCGCTTAGCGTATTTTCTGACTCGCATTTCGTACGGCCATTACTTAGTTCATAACCGTTGTAATTCGATGTTAAATATCCTATTACCTTTCGCAGTAATTAGACTTTACAAATGAACAAAACAATTGAAGTGAAATTTTCTTTAGCTCCGTTCTGATTTGAAGCTCGATAAAACGAAAAAGTGACATTAAAACGAGATAAATATATACATTACGTATATAGGATTTAAGGTGCGACAGAATGAGATGGAATACATTATGTAGTATTTCTTGTTATGTTTGTACATGTGGGAAAAGGCGCTATAACCAGTGTGCTGTATTGTTCATATAGATAATAATTTGAAGATGTCACTTTACTACGTTTTCTTCTTCAAATATGACTTTTTAGTACTACAAGTCCTACTGTACCGGAAATTAGTGCGTTCCAGACAAACAATATGTTTGTAAAATAATCATTATAATTTATACCAATAATAATTACTGGTGGGCAATTCACAACGAGATTGAAAATCTGTTCAATACCAAAATAATGAAAAAAAAATATTCTTACCTTGTTGATGAATTTCATTGATTTGGTGCGATTGGAAAAAATGTTTTATCAAAGCGACAAGAAATCAGTAAGAAACTTGCCATGCGTTAGTTATATTATATATTCTTGTATACATTTTTAAATGAACTCGTGCATCAACTTGCCGGTTCAGGGCTCTGTAATCTCACTTGAATGACGCAAAACCTTTCTACAATTTCATCGTCAGAAGTGAAAAACCTTTAAATTCTAGACAGCAAATACTTCAGTATCATTTGTACACTTATAATGTGCATCGTCGCGTTTGAAATTTATTTCAACCAAAAGGTATTTGACTTCTCTATTATTGACAGTTGAATGCACACTAAATGTTAATGTACTTGAAATTAAATTGTAAGTTTAAACATTTATATGTATGAATAAATTTGAAGTGTTTATTGTTCTTTCGAGTTAAATTCAAAAACGGTTTTGAACCGATTCAACCAATTTTGGCGCGATATGTACTAACGGAGAATTTTTTCATGAAGGTAAAGGAGAAACGATTAAATATAAACAGAGGTAACTTAAAAACGCCAAAACGGTTGTGGGGATTAAATTATAAAATTCGAAATTAAAAACAAAAAACGGATTACATTTAGTCCAAATAAAGATTTGATTCATAAAATATAGCAGTTACCGAAATTTATAAGCTATAAAAAATTATGAATAATACTATTAGATTTCACAATAAAAGTAATTATTAAATAAATATGTATGTATATGACCACACGAAAAAGTGAAAGCTTCTTTATAAAAAGTACAACAAAAAGCGGTGTTCCCAGTACTGTAAGTACAAGTGTACCTACAGGTACAGGTACAGGTACAGGTGTAGGCGCAAGTACTGACCGCGCTCGACGATGTTGCTTAACTTCAGAGCACCGGTGTTTTCAACACTATACCCCCGAGATATAGTGCATATTACTTCCAATTTTCGACACACAAATAAGTCTGTAGGTGATAGAGCTACGCTGTAGCTATTACTGGTTTCAGCATGAATGGGTCGGCTCGCCCGACGCGCGGGGTAGTACCACCCTCTCACAGAGAACCGACGTGAAGTAACAGTGCTTGCACTGTTGCGTTTCGTTCGGTCAGTGAGAGCGCCGGAGGCCCACATATATTAAAAGGCCTGCAACGCACTTGCGACTCCCCCGGTGTTGCTAGTGTCTGTGGACGGCGGTGATCACTTATCATCAGGTGACCCACCTGTTCGTTTGCCCCCTATAATAATTAAAGGTGTTTTTAATTCTCAATAAATTTTGTACAGAAAGTGTATGTCATTATAGAGTTGATAGACTATAAAGATTATTAATAATAGGAATCCTAAAAAAGTATTTAAAAATATATTGTCACAGTTTCTAAATATTTAAATCATGCTGGTGTTTTAATGTATGCCAGTCTGCAATTGGCCCCTATTAGCAATTTCTAATTAACACTAGGAGACTGTAATCCTGAAATATCTATGAATACTTAATGGGCAATCTGTTTATAAAGCTTTCATTATTTGCATTTATATTGAATTCAGCTTCTACCTCGTGTGCGGTCGCCGATAAGCAATTTTATTTATTACCTTTAAACTCGAAGGTGATTCGTCATTTAATTAACGACTTACATAATGAGTAATGGATTTAATAACATCAATAACTGTATTATTAGATTTAACATTAAGATAGAACATTGACTCCATGATTAATTGAAATAAGTAGAATTGTATATGCTTAGTCTGAAATCAAATGGCCGCGTGTAAGGTTTTATGGAACGCGACAATTAATTTAAACTCAAAACAGATATAACTATAAGATTCCTTAATGCTCTTGAAAATTAAACCAAAACCATTGTAAGCTTAGGCCATGTAAGTAGTTTTGTGGTAAAAATACATATACCACGCTCAGACGTTGTTTTTAGAATCATAAGCAGAAATTATATAGTTCAATAGTGGAAGACACGTAGTCCAATTGATTAGTCCTCTAAAGACGCTGTAGGATATTTAAATATGATAAAGTATCAAGAGTCTAGGTAAGGTCTACGGTGGACATAAATGCAATGTAATGTTCTCCTGATAGAAGTGAATCGTTGATATGTGTAGAACTACAGCCGATGATCGAGATAGTGGAGCAAATTTGGGAGAAACCTTCTCACGGATAGAAAAGCCTAGTGAAGTTAACAATCCGTCGCCAAGCACCTGTTGCTGTATTCCGGCGGCTGCACTTGAGAGTTGGTCTCCCTTTAGGTTTAGTATGGCTACCATCTTAAGCCACATCAAATTATGTAACGTCAGATGAGATTACGGTCAAACGCTAACCTATAAAGTAGATTAAGAAAAAAAGTATGAAAAAGCCAAAAGTGGATCAACTAATTTATGTATCTTGTTCCATATATTTGGGGTAGCTACCACCATACCCACACAGGCTGGGATATTTTACTTCGATCGTGGACTGCATCTGTAAATTGATTGTATGTACATAGATACCTCTTAAAATGCCAAATATAGGGTTATCAAACCATAACTGCATTGAAAACTTACTTACCTTTACTTTGGATAATGCTTTCGTTGTCGGTGTACACAGATCATCAGCTTCATAAAGTTGGTTACCTTAGCCTCCTAATTAAATACCTTCTTTATTTTGTCTTTAGAATTGAGATGTTAAAATTACATTACAGATACTCTAACGTGTATTCTCATTATTTGCAAGATATTTAGCTTTTTCATTAAAATTTCAGTCACAAAGGTTTCTAAAAACTTTGTTTCATTAAAAGTACGACACATTTTCCTACGTTAATTAGAGTTTCAAATAATAGAATTCCAGCTTTTAACTACATTCTATCGGCGACGGTAAGAAATAGTTTCTATGACATCCTACGCAACTTGTTTTCCTTTTATAATACCTGTCAAGTTTAATCTTTACCTTGTATTGTATATGATAATTAAACCCTCGACATTTCATCACTGTAAAATTATTATGACAATATTTTAATATACAAATAAAAATATACAGTTGGAGACTATGTACGAATATACTTACTAACAATTATCGTACTGCTAGCATTAGGTATGCGTCTTGCATCGCGCATTTAATAGAAAAAACTCCGAAAAGCTGATTTTATTATTTAATTGTGTAGCTTAAATTAGAAATAATCCATAGACGTTTCCGACGTGAAGTACCAGTGCTTGCACTGTTGCGTTTCGTTCGGTCAGAGAGAGCGCCGGAGGCCCACATATATTAAAAGCACGGCAACGCACTTGCTACTCCCCTGGTGTTGCTAGTGTCTATGGACGGCGGTGATCACTAACCATCAGGTGACATACCTGTTCGTTTGCCCCCTATAATATAAAAAAAAAACAGAAAAAGTAAAAAAAAGTTACATCATTTGACAGATAAAAATATTATAAATTTTGAAAATACAAGTTGCCTAATTTCATCATAAGTATTTCTTATAGTTATCCGACTAATTTCAATACTTGTGAAATGGAAGATTCTGGTGAGGCTCACTGATCTACTAATTTTTTAAATTTATATATAATAGCCTTAAATTCAATTTGGTATCTCGACATCGCCTTGTTTTATTAATGAAGTAAAGACCCATTTCGTACGATGTAAAGCTGTTTTACAAGTAGACGTCACATCCAGATTCCAAGACACAAGGCTTATCAAGTTAACTGTCCCTTGGACGTTTCAAGAGAGAATCTCAGAGAATACTTTTTAATTGAAACTAATCTCATTTTTGTACGATTTAAATAAGTTTATTTTCTTTTTTTTTATGCTTTATAGGTTAGCGTTTGACCACAATCTCATCTGATGGTAAATGATAATGTGGTCTAAGATAGTAGTCACACTACTCCTAGAGAGGGACTGGCTCTCAAGTGTAGTTGCCGGAACACACCAACAGGTGCTTGGCGACAGATTTTCAACTTGAGGGTGGTAGCTAGGTAGACGGACTTCCACCATGCTATGGTTTCATCACGATGTTTTCCTTCACCGAAAGCTCCGACTCAGTTATTAGGATTCGAACCTGCGTCCTTCGACGCTGTCTCCGAACATACTACAAACTGAGCCATCATCGCTTCATGATTATTGCATATGGCATTTTAATAAATGTAGACACACATACATCGCAGCAAACCGCTATCATCACTTTTCCACTGCATCATAAGAAATAAATCTTCATTTATTAGCCAAACACTCATAGAGAGATATATAATGGGATTAAAGTCGAAGACGTGTTTGCATTTCGGCATTGTATTTTCTTGGTGACCTTAACATAACATCGTAATGATAACGCCTAATAACGTAATTCTTGATTGTTACAGAAGATTTTTAATTTTTTAATAAATACATAAACTACTTTTTCATATTTTTTTTAATTTTACTAATATCAAATTTCCTAGTTGTAGATGTGCATTGTTTAACTTGATATCCCTAAACAGTACACAGACACAACTAAGACTAGTGTAAAACAATGCCTTTAAGCACTCTAGGTTAGCAAAGTTACAGTGTATAAATGTCATACCTCTCAAAACAACGTGTCATGAAGTCATGTGTTATATCATGTAGCTTATTTAACATAACCTCAACTAAAATTAAATACAGAAGGGAATTGCTCGTAGGTACGACGTCTAAAACATATTGATAAATGCTTAAAAATTCTCTAAGGAATAACATAATGGAACAGTCCATCGTTTTGATGCAACGCTTTTCGAAATTACCAATGTAGAAAACCAGATAAATAATTCATAAATGTGGTAGGAAACAAGAGTAACAACTCATAAACAGTGCCATCTATTGGATCCAACCATAACTTCCACGTAGATAAAAATAACATCAAAATCGCTAAAGCATTTTAAAAGAAGAAAAATTACAAACACACGTGCTCCGAAATTTTGCGTATAAAGATAATCTATATAATATGACGTTCTAGAGTTTCTTTAAACAGACTGACCTATTACAACTAACAAACAGTTGACGCAAGTGGAAGTACAATTCTTAGCTAAGTTATAGAATATCTTTACAAATACTAAACCAAAGCTGTGTGTATATAAATACAAAAGAGTTACTATACATTATTGTTGAAACCAATGTTGAATATTTTGAATTTCGCGCCTATTTTGTAAAACGTCACTCGGATTTATTGTTTGTCATTCCTTTATGATTCCTTGCTTCAGTAATGATGTATTTATACAGTTTGTAATTGTGAGTACAATAAATGATATCACTAATGAAAACTTTAACAATTATAAAGGTACCTTTGTTGCAAATGTTAAACAAGATAATTTATTTAACAATACTATAACAAATAGCTAAACTTCCGATTGAATAAATACATAAACGTCGACCGATTAAAATACGAACGAAGCACAAAATTCCACAAAAGCAACGTTGCAAGACAAAGATGAGCGAACAATAGCGATGAGGTTGAAAGAGCACCCGACGGATGAGCCATTACTGAACAGATTTTACATTATTCAATATTCCCATGGCAATACTGGAAAGGGATTCGATGAATATCAGTCAAATGCTGCTTTAGAAACATGCCCATTATGCATTGCGACAGAAGTCCACGGCAAAATCGGTCGTTGGCCATTACAATATCTGTTACTATCAGATCATAGTATAATTATAATGTTTCCCTTCACTTTTCTTCAAGTAAATTGTCAATCGATGCTACCACTCAGTCAGTGTTGCTTCAGATATTTTGATTGTTAATATATACCAAATTATTGCCCATATTTATATACAGCGTTAATTTATTCCAAATACTATTTAATGGTTTACGCAGTTCGTTGCAAGAGAATTGCTGATGATAATTCTTTAATTTATCGTTACCTTCAAAATTTATTGTTTATATTAATGAACTAGCGGCCCGCTCCGGATTCGCACGGGTATAAAATATATAGCCTATGTCATTCACTGAAAAAATGATTAAAATCGATCCAGTAGTTTTGAGTTATTAATTACTGCCCGTGGCCCGCACATATTATTTTGATAAATCTCGTAGGGTTCAGCCTGCGTTTGTTGCAATGTAAGCAGAAAAAATGTAATTATTTATGACATCACATTAGAAACTTCAAAAATAACAGTATTTCTCCACTATTTAATGGATGTTATTATACATATAAACATTCCTCTTCAATCACTCTATCTATTAAAAAAAAACGCATCAAAATCCGTTTTTTTTATATTATAGGGGGCAAACGAACAGATGGGTCACCTGATGGTAAGTGATCACCACCGTCCATAGACACTAGCAACACCAGGGGAGTCGCAAGTGCGTTGCCGGCCTTTTAATATATGTGGGCCTCCGGCGCTCTCACTGACCGAACGAAACGCAACAGTGCAACCACTGTTACTTCACGTCGGTTTTCTGTGAGAGGGTGGTACTACCCCGGGCGAGCCGACCCATTCATGCAGAAACCAGTGATAACTTCAGCGTAGCTCTACCACCTACAAAAAAGTACGTTGCGTAGTTTTAAAGATTTAAGCATACATAGGGATATAGGGACAGAGAAAGCGACTTTGTTTTATACTATGTAGTGATGCAGCAAACATGTATTAAAACCTAGCTATAGAACAAGACAGAAAGGGAGAGAGGTAGAGAGAGATACTGAATATTATATAATATACATATAATGGTTCAAAGTAATTACTGTTGTGTTTTATTTACGCTGATCTGACGTGATATAATTTTGACCTTAGATATAACACAAACTTTTCTTAATGTAATATATATATTATTAATAAGAGTGGAGGAATTTCAAATTTAAACGCAATATAGTTTAAAATTGAGATATACCTTGATGTGAGTAACAGTAGTTATTTGGCAGAGATTGGTTAAAATCTCTGCATGCAAAATGGCGGTATAGTAGTAACCGTTTGGCATGGCTTACTTTGGCACGTGTGACCTGTAGCTCGTTAGACTCGAACATTGACTACTGTAAACCTTTTGAAACTGTAAATTGGCTTTATTGTGGAATAGAAGAAAGATGAGAGAATAATAAAAAAGTTAAATATAAACACTGAGATATGCAGATCAAACAAAATACTTTAGACTATAAATAAAATGGGAAGAACCTTGAATCAATGCGGCGATGTAAAAATATTAATAGATGACAATCAAGCTATAAAATTTTTCGAGTATTGCCAAAAGCGCTGCCTTTCTACCTACCCGTTGAGAGACGTAACGTACTGATAGATATACCAGTTAATCCATAAACATGAGGTGCCTGTTACAGTAATTTTGTCTATCACAATAGATTACACGAGGCCTTCTTCTACTTATATAGATTGGAGTCAACTCCTCCGAAGCTGGTAGAAGTGTGAGTCATCGTGTAACGAATTACTTTCTATATGCCGCCGTTGTCACTTTTAATACATTTAATTTTATGTAGTCACTACCTGATACCCGCGACTCCGCCCACGATGTTTATTATCTTAAAAATATATTTGATATACATAGGAAATAACATAAAACTATTTAAAACAAAAGTATACTTTGTTTATAAATTTTCTTAAACAATATTATCATATTTACTTGTAATTCAAATGACGGAAAACCTCGTGTTGAAACCATAGCATCGTGGTACGAATTTTTTAAGCCCACCGCCGGCCGATCCGCCCACTAGTACAGCAGCACTTGAGAGCCAATCTAGGGTTAGGGTGTTTACTATCTTACACATCTTGATTTAACATCATTTAGGTGAGGTAGCAATTAAATGCCAAAAAAACCCATAAAGTTAAAAAAAATGACATTAGAATGAGAATCAGATATCATGATGTTCAAAAAATGTCCAAACATTTTTCTCTAAAAACTCATTTTATATTTATTCCTAGCGTTCTTGACGTGAAATATACTAATTTTCAGTTATACAACGTATAGCGAGCGTGAACTGTTTAATAAACTTAACACTAGCAATGTTCCAAGTTATATTAGTCAAAGCACGAGAAGTTAAATGCATACTAAAACAATAAAGTTGGTGATACACAAAACACTATGAACACTTCATAACATATTGAATTTTGCACATCGTCTCTGCGAAATTTGGTACTCACTTTAAAATTAGTAACCAATTAATTATATTTAAAATACCAGACATTAAACCTTCTAATTATGCTTTTTAGTTAGACTGAAAATTATGATCAGATCAGCCAGTAAGGGACGCACCGCAGTAAAGCCATAGCCTTCTTCCCAAAGGAAAGTTTGGGCGTAATCACCACGCTACCCCACGTTGTATTGACGATTTCAAATCCCAAAAAATCCACAGTTCTATATTTTCCTACATACGGTGATATTACAAGAAAGTTTCTCAGGTTCATATTTTCTCGCGTTGTTTTGCTTCACCGTCAGCCGACAGCGTAACCAATTTAAATTAGTATTAATTATAGTAATAAAATATTAATAATATACGCGTATGCCAAAAATTCGTTTCTACATGCCGGGGTACGAAATTGTGGACATCGAACTGACATTCTACTAGACAAATACTAAACCACCAAAACTTACATCACTTAAACATTTGTACGCGTTCACAAAATATCAACAAATATCTCTCAAGATGTACCGATATCGAGTCCATTATAATGCAGAGCGATGAAACCGGTACAGTGCTTACGGCTTGCGACCCAATTGCGGGTTTAAGAGGCCCCTTACAACGTACGTCAACGCTCACTTGTCTACTACCCGGACTCCTCTCTCGGACTTACCCAATTTATAGAGGTATCAACTAAGGCTGCATTGTATATTCTCTCCACAACAACAAGCGTATGGTGAATTTTATTTCTATTTGACTTTCTAATTGTCTTGTGTTATCTTGTACATGATTTTATAAACCAAAATGTAATATCCGCTGCGTAAGAGGGTTTAACCTAAATTAAGTTTATACTCATTTATGATATTGGTACTAAACTTAAAAATTCTGAAGTGAGTTGCATTAATCGTAGGATTCTCCCATCAGATCCGCTTCACTGTATAGTTTTCCATGCGCCCTTATCGACTAATGATGGTTCATAGCTGCTACTAATCAGGTAAAGCTAGAGCATTGTAGTTAAACGATCTAAGACATCGATTTTTACATATAACTAGTGACCTACCCTGATTTCGCATGTGTTCAGTATGTGGTCTCATAAATCATTAAATAATTTTCAACTATTTTTAGGCACTTTGTTACTTTCAGTTAATCAACGCCATAGAATCTACATGAGAGTCTTCACACAGATATCTTTTGTGTGTCGCGCGCAATCATAAATCTGTGATATTCTCCAAGATATTCGATGAAATAATTTGCTATAAAAGACTATTGGAAGCTACATTAGATGCTCCACATGACTAAAATATCTAATTGGGTAAGGGTAAGTAACGTCGCAAATAACCAATAACTTTTAATAATGTATAGAATATTGAGGTTGTTACTGCCATACCCCTATGAGATAGACCTACACTAGTTTTGTATTTTTTTGTTGGCATTTTCAAGGCGTATAAATCTGTAGTAGATTATTTTCATGTATCCCATTCAATACTAATCTTACCAATGTTAGCGCGCCAAAAGTCCTCCTTAAGACTTTATTAGATTATGTCGACTTTTCTCTACTGTATATATCTTCTTTCGAAAGAATTTTTATAGTGAACTAGCTATTGCCCGCGGCTCCGCGTGCGTTTTTTTATAATTGTAAATTACTTCTTATAAGATCAGCTCTCTATCAGTGAAAGTCCCATGAAGATAGGTCTAATCGTTTTGGAGATAGTATTACAGACGAAGCCACGGTTGTAAAATAAAGTAGCCTATGTCACCCGCTGTAATTTTAACTATCCGTCAGTGAAGTTCTTGTCAAAATCGGTCCTGCCGTTTCGGAGATTACCCGGAACATACAGACGGACAAAAATTTAAAAAATTGTATTTTTGTTATCAGTATCGTGTATACGTTCATATCCAATCAGTAAATGTCGTTATTTTGATATAACATTCAAACACTTCATTTTTATTATATGTATATGTATAGATAACCGTATCAAAATCTGAAGACGGACTAAAACCAAAAGCAGAAGAAGAGGAAAAAAGGGAACATACATACAGACAAAAAAGCAACTTTATTATATAATATCTCTATATAAATAAATATTTAGATTTGTTACCTAAACATGAATAAGTAATTTAAAGTTGTCGGTGTGCTACTTACCTTATTTATATACCTATATGTGACGCCGGTACGTATGGTGGCATCCATTCCAACTATTGTTGTACCACACTAATTGTTCTATGATAGTTTTGATGAAATACAATCTGACATAATATGTCAAGAAAGTAATTGATTAAAGAAGTACTCCATCGAGACTATATATCCTCGGTTCAAGTAAATCCAAAATAGCTTGCATTCGTCAATGGCCATAGTGCCCTGTTAGACTCCAGGTGTCTATAACATTGAGAGTAGCTATGATACTGGTTACGTAGGTCAAACGATGTACACAATCGCAGAAAGGGCCAAGGAACACGTAACTGCAATAAAAATCGACAAACAATATTCGGCCATCGCGAAACACCTACTAGAAGAGTGTTCTGGTCACTAAAAGTACATAATCCTGAAGTCCTCTTCATAGATCGCTACTATTATTCTAGGATTGGAAGAGACATGATAGAAATTAAGAAGCATAAAACTTTTAATCGAGATGACTTGGACTTGGAATAGAATACGAAACTAGAAAAATTGAAACTTCATGTACGGTCGACGGACGTCTGAGTCAATATATTGAGTGTAGTGTATCGGAACATTCCTAGTGACAGCAATCATTTGAAGGTAGAGATCCCAGAAATTGCCTTCGCTAACGAAAACAATACGCAATACATTAGTCAGCTTGTGTAACCAGGTTGACAGGTCGAGCAATCAAAGTGAGTGCTTAACACGTTCTAGACCCGTCAAATGACATATCATGATGTGTAATACATTTTTTCCCAAACAATAACGAAACGCCTTCAGAAAACGCGTCCGTAAATTGTAAAATAATATTTTATTCATTTTAATTATGTCCTAGTTTAAAAAAAATGTTTAAGATACAATTACAAAATTCAAGTAATACCTATTTTGAAGTCGGTTAAAAACGTGTACATTTTAAAAATGTTAATGGAAAAATATAAAAAAAACCCCTGCGAATTTAAAACTTTTAGGGTAAACAACTTGTATCGTTTTCTATACAATACCTATGCATTTAAAGATTAAAAAGTGGCTCGTACCCGACGCGCCGCGTTACAAAAAATTTCCGCGATATATTTTCACCGATTCTTCCCAAGAAATTTCGTTAGCTAATTTTCACTACCTTACCGTCCGTCGAAACAGACCTTGAGCGCGCCGCGTAATCACAGTTCACGCCACCGCAGCTTGGCTGTGAATTTTGCCCCAGCACACACACCTTGGTCTCCCGCGGCAGCTGCTCAAGCCGAGGTGAGATCCTCCGAAATGGAGCCCTCGAGCATGTTGCTCGCGCGAATACAGTGACACTGAATAAATTTTCAAACACTAGTTTCTACAAAACAAGAGCGATCACCCCACACGCGTGCTTATACACACATGTAGGTACACATAGTGGTTGGGTTTGTTTTTTAATCCCTTTTTCGAACGGAGTTAGCTTACATTAACTTGTTAGTCAGATTCAAGATACATGTATAAGTTCGTGAAACATACATGCTTAGTACACGAGCACGTTTCACGAATTCATATATGTATGTATGAAATAATAGTTAGCTTAGTTAGACTCGGGATATGTAGTCTGGTGAAGCTGTAGAGGCCTTGCCAGGTCAACAGTGTAATTAGTTCCAAAAAAAAAGTTCAGGATATTTGGTGACACTCCAACTCGAGGCGCGCCGTGCGCCCTTGTGCTGGTTGCCTATATAAAATTGGGTGAGTGCCTTAAACGCTCTCCTTAGTAGTCCGATGAAACTGTAGAGGCCTTGCAGGTTAACAGTGTAGTCAGTTAAAAAAAAAGTTAAAACGTGTCACAATGTTTGGTTTTTATATATAAAAGTATATATATATATATAGTCCCGTCGACGGACGAAGTTTAAAATTAGAAGGCATTAAATGCTGCAATAAAAATATGCTGAAATTCCAGACTAATCGTAGGATTCGAAAAAATGGCATTCAAAATTGTCGTGAACCATACTCATGTCTAAATCCATACACATATGTGAGGTGTTCTACTTGGTTTTTTATCGTAAAAGTACTTCCAGTTTTATATAAACATTAATTTACTTTCCCAGCAATAAAGTATATTTTAAGGACACGGGCAGTAATCCCATTACATATATAATACTACAGCTCAGCGTAGTCTTGATTAGGGTTGTCAAAATTTAAACTGATATAATGAATGAAATTTGCTTCCCTGCGTTCTAATTCGAGGTCAGCAAATACACGAGAACTTCCAGCTGGACAGACTAATGTGCTTCGTCGTGGTGTCTGTAGGTTCGTATGACAAACTCAGTTCTCAAAAGATTCGTATTCACAGGGTGGAAGATTGCAATTTTTTTGAGCTTAGTTAAAGATCCATATAAAATATTATAATGTATATTCTGAAATACACACACACACACACACACACACACACACACACACACACGGGTCGAGCTTCGCCTCTTTGAGAAAGAAACAGAAGATCACGTTATTCACGTAGAAATTGACAACCCTAACTCTAACCCTCGTTATGAGAATATTAAAATAAGCTTATAGAATATACTGGGACCCTTAACTAATAATTAGTAAGGTATATTATAGTACTTTCGTTTTATTCGTATGTGTTTATGTGGACATTTTCTAGAATTCTCCTGAATAACACACTTTAAGCCAGCAATCCGTTTACGAAAACACATGATATTATGGTAACTGATTTTCTAAATCCAGGTATACGTATTTTAAAGCTCATCATTTATAATCTGTTCTAGTAGCATTGATTTCAGATTCAATTGAGTCAAAGTTTTGCGGTACTACTAATTAGTCTGGATTAGCATAACAGACATATTTTGCAATAAGTGATATCCTCAAAAATCAAGCTCGATTAACGTTAAGTAATCATTATAAGCACACAGTTACAAGGAAAAGAGCATAGTTCTTTAAAATTAAAACCACAAAGATGTTTATAATAAAAATTATATTATTATTAACATAATTTGGCTGCCACCATACCAGGTGACCCTAGCACTGGTTTTCAATTGTGGCGAAGTGAGTCTAAATACCAGTAAATGTTATTAAAAGTGGAGTTGATTCTAAACAATAATATAACAATTAACTATAACAAATTGGATGTAATAATAAATAGTCGTACTGTAATGTATATATACATATACTATATTGTGTAACGGATGGAATTGCTAAAAACATCATATAAATTAAGCAAAAATAAAGCGGTTGCATAGCTTTTAAATTATTATTTTCGAAACACCCTTAGAAGTCCAGTCAAAATTAGAAAAGCTCTAATGGACCCTGTTGTATGAATGGATGCACAGGATCTGTTCCAATAAAAGAAAACAAAAGAGATTGTAGATTCTGCGACTTTGGAGAAGAAATGCTACAGCATCACTCGTAAATGTGATCTAGTGAAGCCTAAAAACCAAATTCTGTGAAAATACTTTACACCTGGGAGAGGAACGGTCGCTTTCTTCAAAAAGTCCTACGATACATACAGGCTAGTCAGTGGTCAGAATTGGACAGTGAGATATAACAATGTGGGACAATCAAAATGCTCACGGTTGTATAGCCCCCCCTGTTCCGTATTTTTATTCTATATTTTTTCTTTTATGTTAGCACAAATAATTATTTTTTCTCAATTTTACGTGACATGGAATGTATCCATTCACTTATTTTCGTCAACGCGCTTTAACCGAACAAGTGTTGCCCTCTAACAAACAAGGAGATTACGTTTGATTCTCGCAAAGTCTTAACTGCTCTGAGCCAAACTGCATTTAAAACACTTGAATATCGGTAATAACACTACAAACTCTGTACAAAACCTAGTACCAGTGTAGACTAGAGTTCCTTATTAACAAGATCAGTTCCTTATTAACAAAATGACCTAGGCCACAAACTCAGCCGGGGTTTCCTGAAGAAGTGGATCTCCGTGTAAAGGTGAGTGCTGGATACGTGTCCTCGTAATATCATTTCCTATACAGCCCCCTTTATTAAAATAATAGGCGATCATTGTAATACTAAGCTCTATTGTCGACAAACCTAATATCCGCGTCAAAGTGATTATGTTAAGAATGATAAAAAGAAAACAAATCCGTCAAAATATGTTGAAAGCTGACATGAATAAGCTTTTCTCCGTATACGTATATTAAATTCGGGTCTAAATTATAAATGACAACTTTCTTACGCTGTTGTACTCTTTGATATCAAATTCTCTGACACAATTAGATTACAACCGATTGTTCAATTTAATATTGAATGCTATAAATATAAAAAAAATGTTCTTATAAAATCCCACGACTGGGCAAATCAAGTTTAAAGTACGGGCTTAATCACAACGGCAAGAAAGCACCTTAATTATTCCAAACAGTTATTTTAATTCCTATTTTAAGTAATATTCACTATTATATAGCGAAGCGTAAAAGGTCAGGTCACTACTGGAATATAAATATAATATAGTGTACGAGCTGTGCCAAACTTAACTGTGGTTTAAGCATCGTTTACAAATTCCGTATATAATATTTTAACAAAGCGCCGTAAAACTGACAGACAAGCAACATGTTTCTTTATTGTAACGTATATTACATCCCATTATTATTATAAACGAGAAAGTATGTGAGGATATATGTGGATGTGTGTCACTCTTTCTCGGAAAAAACTATTGAAAGCATTTTGATAAATCCTTACAATAACACGGCTTCCGTACAAAATTAGAGTCAGGTGACTCACACGAAAAAAAAAAATCAAATAACATACATACACAGTTACACTCACGCACATACACACGCACACACACACAGTGTTAGTTATTACACAATATTCAAAACAAACACACACATATAATATTTCGTTATATGAATTATAATATATATATTACTTTATAATTGACACTTTGCAAGTATATTCAAACACTTTTATGATTGAATGACTACGATTGTTCTGTAAATTTCTTATAAAATAAAAAATAAACTGTTGTTATTGTCACGACGATAATGTATGGTAACAACATTCATAAAGATACAACGTAAACGAAATCGCGGGCGGTTCCTAGTATTCTATATATTATTAGTAAGAAACGAAAATGTATATATAAAATTAAAACATTAGGAGGTATTTAGCTTAACATTCTCCGTGTTATTACAAAAAAGTTAAATACGCGTCGTTCACTTGTTTCAAAAAAGTTTGATCACAAAAGAGTGTCTTACTTTTGTTTAGAAATAGACACTATTTTAATTTAAGCTTGTCCAAGTTTACAGTTCTCAATTTATTGTTGTGATTTATTTTCTTTCTATTTGCCGCCAAAAGACGTGTCGTAGTAGATTATGGATTTCGTGTGTATAATTAATTTGGAAGATGTAGATAAATTAGATAATTTTGAAGTAAATGACAACAACTGCAATATGACATTTCACAATGTATTTATTCTGAGATTATACTGTTGTTCCACTTTACGCAATTTGGGGTATTATTTTAAACTTATATATTGCTTATTTTAATAATTACATCACTTTCTTTAACCAAATGTCACAATATTTATAACTAATTTCACTTAAATTATATAAATATTCTTAATGAAGATCTAAACAAAAAAACTATTTGTAAATTGGAACGTTTTTGAATGATGAGAATCAATTGAATGAATGCTATTCAGAGGTCTTGCATAAAAAACAAAAACAAGCTATTTAGCTAGAGACCGCTTAGACATTCTTTTGTACTAAATTATGTTAAACATGTGTTCAAAATTTTAGACAATGTTTAGTAAAACTCGGGTTAAACGCGTGTTCATATTTGTTTTTGTAATTAGACCGATTGGGTTTAATTAATGTACACGACAATAGCATGATCCTATAATTCGATATCTCTTACATTCGCATATTATTAGAATACAGATAACAATGAACTAACTGGAAGAGTGAAACATACGATCGCTTAAATAATTAAATCCGGCTTTCGCCCACTTATTCTTGTTAAAAGGGTCTTTCCGTCGTAACAAATGCCTTGTTAGGAAACGGCAACTTATTCGACACGGTTTTATATGAAAAAAAAAACATTATTCAACTCAACAAATTTTTTATTTCCTTCACAATATTTCCCTTACCTGTAATTGTAGTCCTGTTTTTATTAACGTAGGGAAATCCTTTATTGACACCCACCCTCTCGGGGGAGAGAGTGGGTTATGTCCGACTCGCACGGACTAAAACCCCACGGTGTACCGGCCGCCGCTTTTGGTTGGGGTGACATGGGATCGTGCTGAGGCTATCACCATGTCGCCCCATCGGTCAGCCCGGCGAAAGGCCGCCGGGCTTTGTCCTTATAGGGAGGTAGTTGTAATTGTAGTCCTTAAATATTATAGATATACAACACTAGTACCATTTATACGTACTGTAAATGCATCATGCTGAAGGATATGTGATAGTGAATCGATTCAGTAGCTTTCAGTGTCGACGGTTTATAGTATCACAATCTGTGACCAAGATCTGATTTCTCGTCTATCTTGGCTGGTCTTACGTCGTTTTAGTAGGTACTGCATAGATACATTATTTTTCCTACGCCGTAAACTATGCTTCGGATTTTAATATCGTTATGTTCATAGACTTTCCTCTTCTAAAATGTTCGTATAAATAATTCTTGGATATTATATTCACATATAGTAGAAAAAAAGTTTATATCTGTACATATAATAAAAATGAAGTGTCTGTATGTAATATCAAAATAACGACTTTTTACTGATTGGTTATGAACGTATACACGATACTGATAACAAAAATACAATTTTTTTAAATTTTTGTCTGTCTGTCTGTCTCTATGTTCCGTGTAATCTCCGAAACGGATGGACCGAATTTGACAGAAATTTCACTGACGGACACTTAAAACTACAGCGGATGACATAGGCTATTTATTTTAGACTATTATTATTTTAGACTAGCTATCATCAGTGGCTTCGTCTGTAGTACTATCTCTAAAACGATTGGACCTATTTTCATGGGGCTTTCACTGACACATAGCTAACGTTATAAAAAGTAATTAAAGTTTTTTTTATTTTGGACTAGCTTTTACCCATGGCTTTGTTTGCAGTACTATCTCCAAAACGTTTAAGCCATTTTTCATGGAACTTTCACTAACAGATAGCTGATCTTATGAGAAGTAATAAAATAAAGAAATATAATATAAATAGTATAAAGTAAAGAAACGAAACGCAAGCGGAGTTGCGGGCAACAGCTAGTTGTATCATATAAATCTTATGAAATGCATCGAAATAATATATTATGGCACTGTTTATCTTTAAGACATTTATAGAAAAAGCTGGATGATATATATTTATGTCTTTGTGGTACCACACAGTAACTATTTCTCTCTTTTACGTGTTATTCAAAGTAATCGATTATTTGTTTCATCTCAGTACAGTATTAATCTTCATTCGATTAAATATGCCAATCACATTGGGCATTTAAAAAATTAAATTACAACTTACAGCATATCATTATACTGTATATGTATGTATATACGTTGGAAGATACCACATATTTAATTCCCTGCAAAAAAAAAGTTGTTGGGTGTGAAGAATCTTACGTCGCTTCTATGACTCTTATGAACCGTAAATGTTGAAGTGCCATAAAATGAATAATGTCTAAGTTATTTCAAGGCTTATAACGATACGTTGATAGGTGAAGCCAGGGCGCGTCACTAACTACTCACTAAAACAGTTGAATAGAAAGAATATGTTATATAATTTATATTGGACGGATAAGGTAATCTATTCGATGATAAAACAACTTATTAGTTCCGCTATTAGGTCATTCAATCCCTCATTCATCTCACGCTCAGTGATCGCTAGGGATTTTGTATGAACGAACTTATTAAACGTATATCAAGAGAGTGATAAGCTTCATTAGGTGCGTGGAATAGGGAAACTAATGAAGGAATATGTCTTGGGTATTCACTCACTTAACCTTCCTAATGGAACACTCACTAGTGTGTGAATGAATTGTTATTTTCGGTCAATTTCAGTCAGTTTCGGTTTTGTAAACCGAAAAATTTGTTACAGCCGAAAGTAAACGCGTCTTATAAAAACGAACGTTGACTATTTGAGATTGCTAACCTCTATTTGGTCAGTCACTATCATAAATAGCATAACGAAGTGTTATAATGTCGAAAATTTTGCTCATTCCATTTGGTATAATTTGTCCATTGATGGCGTTGTAGCGGGTATAATTCTGTAGTGTTTAAGTGATTCTCGTAAAAAAATATAAAACCGTGGGCACAGATAGTGCTAGACAATGTATAGGTACAGTATAATGATTGTATTTGTATTATTATTATTATTACATTGGTGTAAAAGCGAATTCTTCTTTATGTACATGATATATATGGAGCCCACTCTAGCGTTTCATCACACGTCAAATATTTGATTGCTTATCATACACGACTTTATTACTAAGTTAAACCGCAAAATCCAATTTTAAGTCCCGGAATTAGTTATAGCGATTTGCTAGATAATTGAAATTTCACTTGTGAATTCGGTCTCGGTATTCGGTGTCAAATAACAATTTCGCCCGACACTAAACTTTTTACGTTAATCAGAGTTACTTTACGGCAAGCCAGCTTGTTACATCCATTTATTCGTAGCTTTTTGATGTCGGCCTTTTTTAATATTTTTAGATATTTACGTATTGAATTACTCGCTATTAGTGAAATAGGTAGTGTTGCGTAGTCGTGCTGTTTATTTCTTCTAAGCTAAGTAGCTTCTTAACTTTAAATCTTTAAATGGATTTAATTTGGATGGATTTAATAAGTATAGATAACATAAATTATGCAGTGTTATTCATGTTTTGTGATTTTGGAAAGTTTATGGACAAGTTTTTCCTCACAATGACGAGCATAAGCTTTCTTTGACCGCCATTTTATGCTATTTTTTTCTATTCTGTGACAGTCTGTTTCAGGTTTTCAAACGAGATAAGTATGTGATGTCGTTGATCCATCTTAACATGGGCTACCACATCATGACCAATGATGTGACGTGGGCAATACGCATACCGATGTCTATAGTATTGTTGTAGTACTTTAGTGTTTTTACGGATGATAACTTTTTACTCTTGCCAGCGTCTCGATTCCAACCATCACACTTGGCTTCAAGTCATCCGAAACGTTGGTCATAACCTTTGTCTTGGATATATTCATTATTCATCCTGAGCCTAACCATAAGTGAAGCGTGGTGAAACTTTTGCATAATGTCTTGGAGACAATGCATTATAACGAATGAGAACTATGTCGTCGGCTTAACAACCTCCAAGATTGATGTAGAAAGCTTGAGAGATATAGCGTCCCCTTGGCTATCTAAGAAAGAGAAAAATACGAAATATAGCATCTGATTACTTAGGCTTTGAGAGCTGGGACATTCTCCGCTCTGCTCCCACGCTCCCTCTATACTATACTGTACTCTTGCTTAAAATAGTAATTCTACTAAGTTAGATATTTTAAATAGTGTATACCTCAATATCTTTCCTTTGTGTGTTTAAATATACAAAAAAAAAAAAAACGGTGACGCCATACATTATCTTCGTGTAACTCTAAGTGTTTATGTAGTGTAAATCGAGCTAGCTTCAAGTTGACTAGGATTTTTTCCAACTTACTTGACACTTATCTTTATACTTTGGCTAGTTTAAGCTGTATACCTGTAAATAACAGTCTATGTGTTCTTCTGATGTATAAGCTATATTATTGTTTAATTAAAGCCCCTTAATAGTTCTGTGCTTAACACAGGTTCTCCTTCACAAACGTTCACATTCATAATATTAGTATAGTAGGACAGTATGCTAAATGAAACAAAAAATAAAAGCGATTGATCATGTATTCTTTGCTCTGGAACAATTCTGGACCTAAGAGTTACCTGAGCGAGAACAGAGTGATAGTGCGGGGGGGTGGCCGAACTGTGAATGCATATGTCAACGAGTGATCATACCGTGGGGTTCAGTCGTGTTGTATACGAAATTTGTTTGACTGCGTAGATTAGAGTACAAGATAAAAAAAACCTGTTAAAATCTAATGAAGCGTTATAACATCGCGTCTCTGTAAATTTTCGCTGTAATTTGAATTTGTTTTGTTAAACGACTACCGCCTTTAAACGGAACAAACATTCGAATTTCATCTCTGTACAAATTGGCCCTCTGTTTGTACCAGTGAATATATTTTACGAACCGACTCGATAATTAAAAGCTTACATTATTACGTTGAAATTACACGCTGCGATCGTTCCTTTGTTTTATTTTTCTTTTAACTCACCGTGAATGTTATATTAACATTACAAATACCTATTTTAATTGCCTTATATATTTTATATTCATCAATATTAATACATTTGTGTGTAGGTGTGTTATTTTCCTTCTACATTTTGTTATACATATATTAATTATAAAGAAAACTGATATTGAATATGACTATTAAATATTACTGTCTGTCTGGATTGAATTTAAAAAGCCAGACCGATTTTTATGAACCTCTGTACACGAACTAAAAGTATATATTTACGAGACGAGAGTAATAGCTGTGTGATAAAAATGTGCAGAACCGTGATAATTACAATGTTTAACGTTGTTACATATTTGAAAGAATAATGGTTCAATTATATTTAACACTACTGTTTAATAGCTAGTCCAAAATAAAGAATAAAAAAATACTTCTTATAAAGTCAGCTATCTGTCAGTAGAAGGTCCGTGAAAATCGGATTAACCGTTTTGGAGATAGTACTGCAGACAAAGCCACGGGTAACAGTTGGTCTAAAATAAAGTATTCTATACTACCCGCTATAATTTTAGCTCTTCGTCAGTTAAATCCCGGTCAAAATCGGTTCAGCCGTTTCTGAGATTACCGTGAACAAACAGACAGACAGACAGATAGATGTAAATTTTAAAAATTCTATTTTTGTTATCGGTAACCTGTATACTCTCATATCTAATCAGTAATAAGTTACTATTTTGATATTACATACAGACACTTCATTTTTATTACAACTGTAGATTTATATAGGTATACTCATGGTAGATGCATTGTTAGAATTTGTCAAGTACTTAATTATAAAACATCCCAAAATATTTGGTAAATTATTGAGCTATTTATTTAATACTTCGTATGTATAGTTGCCCTATCTCACGGAAACTGTACTTTTATTTGCTGTGCGTCTAACAACGCCAACGCCAAATGTCAAGAAGATCAAACTAACGTGACAAACAAACTCGATTCGCAAAGCTCGTTAGAATGGGATGGATGTTTATTCCACGCAACAGCTACAAGCAAAGACTACTTTAAGTCTAAGTAAAACTGTACATTAGTATAACTTACAAATGAGACTGTGTTGTGACACATATGTCATAATTTAAAAGTACGTTACTCAAATTGGCCAAAATACTAAAATCAGTGCCAAGTAAGTTGAAAGAAGGAGTGGTGGTCGACTGGCTTGAACGATGGAATGTCCACCGGTACGAACTACGCCATACACTAAAAAAAATTCGAATTTCGTGTGCATTTACTAATTTAAATTGGGAATACTACTGGCTAACGGTGAAGGAAAACATAATGTAGAAACCAAAACCTAAGAAACATTCCTGTAATACTGTATGTAGGAAAATAAAAAAAAATAATTAAAATGGTTTTATTAAATCACGATGCGAGTGAAACTTTTCTTCGGATTGTAGCATTTTAACAACCACAATATTTATTTAAATCATTGAATAATTTTGAATTGAGCTGTGGGTGCCGCCATATTGGCCTTGGTTGCGCTACCGAGTTTCTTTCAGTTTACCCCTACTCCGTGGTCGGCTGTAATGCGGAACGCGATAGATGGACGAAAAATTTTGATGTGATGTAAACCAATTCTCACTTTAACTGTGAATTTCTCGGCCAATATGCCGTGAGCTGCCGTGGTGATAATGCTCATACCTTCATTTGAGCATTATGATTGAGGACTTGCAATGAGTTTCTTATAGTTTGGTGTAATGATGATGTAGTTGGGAAAAATTACCTGCTAGCTGAGAGCTATATAGATGTGCATTAAAGAAACCACAATATACACGAAGATATATATTGTATTTTTATTTATAAAAAGTCAAAGGCAGATGAAGTTACGGACGAGCCTAGTAATTTAATATTCCAATTAACAGACGTTTCCCGATATCATCGTAGGGTTTGGCGTTAATAAATGCCTTCTAAAGGCTTTCTACATTGAAGAAAATATTTCTGTATCTATTTATATTCTCTAAAGACTGGATTCGATTATAAAATTAATAATATTTTAAAAATATTCGATGAAATATGGCAAATATTAAGATATGTCGGGATATTTTAATAGGTTAAATCTGGAAGCACGAGTGCCTCTCGAACACGGCTGCCGGAACACTTCGATAGGTGCTTGACGGCAGATTTTCAACCTAAATGCCATAGCTAGCCAGATTATTTTAAAAGTTATGACGTCATTTAATGACGCCATCTATGACATATATTCGTTCCATTAATTCAGACTATTCGAATGTATTTATGTATATATATATATAATTGAAGTGACTGTTATTAAAAAAGAAATTTTATCCATGATAATCTTCGAAACGGCTGAACTGATTTTTATTACCAGATAGAGGTATTTCAGATTATTATATGAAATACAACCGCGACTTCACTTCAGTTTAGAATCCCTTGAATCCATCTGAATATACATCATTTTTTTATACCAAAATCTGTCGAGCCGTTTAGAAGTTCAGTCACACACACACATATAAAAGAATTATATATATAAAACCAGCAAGACTTACGGACGTTATCCTGCTCTGGTAATAAAAAATAATTCTAGAATTAGACCGCAGCGTCACCTATCAGCTCTAATTGTGAACGTCCACCATTCTTAACTCCAACTAAACACAGAAATATATTTA
This sequence comes from Antheraea assamensis, assembly GCA_035772565.1. NCBI lineage: Eukaryota > Metazoa > Arthropoda > Insecta > Lepidoptera > Saturniidae > Antheraea > Antheraea assamensis. The sequence continues at coordinate 6,081,103 of JAQQSE010000009.1, forward strand.
TAAAAAATTGTCACTCCTTTTAGGAGGAGTTCAGTCATATAGACCCATATAGAGGAATATAAAATAACGATTTTTCGTAGCTAATTCGTAACAATAAAATTTAGCATAGCCAACGTAAAAGAGTATTCACAATGAATTCAGATAAAACTTGTATTTCCCACGAAAGAACAAGATTATTTTACAAATACTAATAGTATATAGAACGTAAAAGTAAAGAAAACCGAAGAGAAAAGTGTAGTAAAGCCGATTTCTAAGTGATAGCGATCTGGAGCGAAGCAATATTTAAAAAGCTTTCCGCTAACATTTGCAGGGTTTCTTCCGAAGGGTTTATATATACGATACATGCTTGTTCTTTTTATAGAAAATAGAGAGAGTACTCTATGTAATTTAAATACAGTCGAGAGAAGTATTTTTCCGATGTATACATTCCTGACACTAGCTAAATTTTATTAGATAAACCAAAGTAACACAAATGTGGAATCGTATAACGTAAAGAGACTTACAGAAAATTCCACAGCGAGGTTAAGGAAAAGCCACAGTGACATTTTAGAAGTGAAATATCTTTATGGGACGGCTTAGAAATTCGTATCCGCAACATTACGAATTAGACACATGTACTGTATGATAGAAATTTAACACTCTGAAATTTAACAATACATCAAAGTCAAAGTACTTTCATATCTATCTATCTATCCTCCCTCTTTTTTTTTTTTTTTTTAATGTGGGAAGAAATCCTTCATTGGACACCCACAGCCCTGGGGAGCTGTGGGGTGTCAGACTCTTACTGACTAAAAAAACCCACAAGATACCGTCTGCCGCGCTATGGAGTGGCACGGGATCGAACAAGCAAGCACCATGCCACCCCGGCGACAAGGCCTAGCGCGAACGCCCTGACCGCGACGACAGCCCGGTCAAGCTGCCTACCCGTCTACCGAACCAATGTGCAATGGAAAGTCAAGTCCCCAGCCCCTTCCCTCCTTGGTCCGGTTTGGCAGTCAAGGGGTTACCCCCTCCAACCACCACCACCTGTAACTTTTTAACGTGGTTTTCTCCCACGGTGACTTTTTAACGAGGTTTTCTCCCTCTCCCTCCGCCCGAAGGCCACCCCTCTGTCACTTTTTAATGTGGTTTCCTCCCACAGGAACTTTTTAATGAGGTTTTTCTCCCTCTTCCTCCGCCCGAAGGCCTCCCCTCTGTCACTTTTCAATGTGGTTTCCTCCCACAGGAACTTTTTAATGAGGTTTTTCTCCCTCTTCCTCCGCCCGAAGGCCTCCCCTCTGTCACTTTTTAACGTGGTTTCCTCCCACGGTAACTTTTTCTTGAGGTTTTCTCCCTCTCCCTCCGCCCAAAGGCCGTCCCTCTGTCACTTTTTAACGTGGTTTCCTCCCACGGTAACTTTTTACCGAGGTTTCCTCCCTCCCGCCGCCCTAAGGCACTGCCGTCCGTAACTTTTTTACGTGGTTTTCTCCCACGGTAACTTTTTAAGGAGGTTTTCTCCCTCCACCCTCTGACGGGCGAACCGAAGCAGGCCCGTCCTTACCCCATCTCCTGTCCCCTCTGATAAGCAGAGGAGTACTGCGAGGGGCGCCGTCTGCCGGGGTATACGCCCCGACCCGGTTCTGGAACCGAGCCCCAGGAGGAGAGGAAGGAGAGGTCCACCAAAAAGCCTATTGTGGTCCTAGACAACACCGGGGACCAACCGTTGGTGGACCTCCAACAGAGGATACTGGCCGACGTTGAAGTAGTGGTCAACGTCGGCAAGAAGTCGGGGCACCTCCAGGGCCCGTTCATACGGGCACTAAACGAAGCGGCTGCATCCATTACGGATGCAGTCCATGAGATGTGTGCCCGTAACCTCAAGCTCGAGGAGAGAACCGCGAGCCAGGAGCGCGAGCTGGACGAGTTCCGGAGGAAGCTCGCGCTGATGGAGGTGGAGCTCGCCAAGGTCCGCGAGCGGAATGTGGCCGCACGCGCTGCTCCTCCGGAGCCGCCGCTGACCCCGTCCCCAGTGAGGCTGGAAGACCTCCCTCCTCTCCCGCAGCGCAGACCGCGAGCTGAGGGGCCTCCTCCTTCCAACGCCGAGGCGAAATTTGAGGTGATGGCGCGCACCATAATGACGCAGGTGGGCGTCATGGTGAGCGCACGCCTCGAAGCGTTGGAGGACAGGCTCCTCCCGGAGAGGCGCCTGCGGCCACCCCTGGCCTCCGACAGGGCAGTCCTGGCCCCCGACAGGGCGGCTGCGATGGTGGCCGAGTCATCAGCGGCGACACCCGCGGGAAGCCCGCGGGAGCCCGCCACATCGCAGCTGCCGAAGAAGAAGCGAAGGGGGGCCAGGAAAAGGCCCCAGAATAGGAAGGCCAAGCCCAAGCCCACCACCGGCGGCGGGCAAGCCCCTGCACCCGGACCGGCAGACCAGGGTTGGGTGCAGGTGGGCAAGAGGGGGAGGCCGGCGAAGCCAGCCAAGCCCAAGAAGAAGAAGGAGCAGGCCTCCAGGTGGGACAATATCCCGAATCTCCGCGCCCCGAAGACGTCAGCAGTGACGTTAACGCTCAAGCCCGGGGCGCGGGAGGCGGGATTGTCCTACCTGGAGGTCCTGCAGCGGGTAAAGGCCGAGGTAAAGGTCACGGACCTCGGCATCGAGGGCATCCGGTGGCGCAAGGCCGCTAACGGTGGATACCTCTTTGAGGTGCCTGGTGCCACCAGCGGCGAGAAAGCGGATGCCCTCGCCGCCAAGGTCCGGGAGGCGGTCCCCGAAGGGGTTGCGGTATCCAGGCCCATCCGCTGTGCTAACGTGCGGATCTCGGGCCTGGACGAGGCCGTAACGGAGGCAGAGGTCATTGCCGCAGTCGCTAGAGCTGGAGACTGTCCACCGGACCAAATCAAAACGAACGGCGTCCGCCCCGGTCTTAAGGGGCTCTGGACGTCGGTAGTTTCTTGTCCGGTGGCAGTGGCGAAGCGGCTGGGCGATGGCCGCCGAATTCTTGTTGGTTGGGTGTCGGCGCAGGCTCAGGTTCTGCCCCCCCGTCCCCTCAGGTGCTTCAGGTGCTTGAGGGAAGGTCACCTGGGGGATCATGCTCTTCCGCGGTTGACTGCACCGACCTTTGTTTCCGGTGCAGTCAGCCGGGGCACAAGGCCGGCGGATGTACGTCCCAGCAACACTGCGCAGTCTGCGCAGCGGCTGGGAAATCCGCCGGCCACAGAATGGGGAGCAGGGCCTGTGGGAGGCCTGCGCCGCCTGCGAGGCAGGCTAAACGTAGGAGGGGGAGGAGGGGGAGAAAGCCCCAGGATCCCCCGGTGCCGTCAGGGGCCGTTGGGGCCAGGACGGATCAGCTGGAGGAAGTGGAGTGTCCCTAATGGCGGCACTCCGCTTCCTCCAAGGGAACCTCAACCACTGCGCCAGGGCCCAGGATCTTCTATTTCAAAGCATGGCGCAGTGGTTGATCCACGTCGCTGTGATGGCCGAGCCGTACTTCATCCCGCCCGGGGATAACTGGGCGGGTGACCTCGACGGCTCGGTGGCCTTAGTGTCCCAGGCCGCCGCCGGCTCCCCCCCCCTCTCTAACATCTTGAGGGGCCGGGGATACGTAGCGGCGCATCACAGCGGCGTAGTGGTAGTGGGGGTGTACGCACCCCCAAGCATGAGTCTCGCCGCCTTCGAGGGATTCCTCGGGGACCTACAAAGCGTCGTAGGCCGCAGCCACCCTCGCCCCGTCCTAGTGCTCGGGGACTTCAATGCCAAGTCTACGGCTTGGGGTTCCCCGGCCACAAACGTCAGGGGTAGGGTGCTGGAGGAGTGGGCCATAACATCGGGCCTACTCCTCCTGAACAGGGGGTCCGCTAACACGTGCGTGCGACAGCAGGGCGGGTCGATAGTGGACCTAACGTTCGCTAGCCCTGCTCTAGCACGCCGTGTTCGGGGCTGGAGAGTCCTTGAGGGGGTGGAGACGTTGTCGGACCACCGCTATATACGGTTCGACGTCTCCACCCAGACCTCGGACGGACCAGCCCGAAGGACCCCCGTGGCAGATGGACCGCGTTGGGCACTGAAGCGCCTAAACAAGGAGGCGCTTCAGGAGGCCGTCGTCGTGCAGGCCTGGGTGACAGGAGAGTTACCGGACAGGCCTGCCGACGTCGACCAGGAGGCGGAGTCACTCCGAGCGGACGTGACACGAATCTGCGATGCGGCGATGCCCCGGATCAGGGGGCCGATCCCCGCCAAGCGTCAGGTGTACTGGTGGACCGCCGAAATCGCGCAGTTGCGCGAAGCGTGCACGGCGGTCCGTCGCCAGTACACCCGTCAGCGACGCAGGCGGGGCCGCTCGCAGGTCACGTCCGCAAGGGAGGCAGAGCTTTACGAAATGTACAGAGCAGCCAGATTGGCGCTCGGTAAAGCAATCGAGCAGGGGAAGGCCCTTGCTCGGGAGGAGATGCTCGAGACGCTCAGTCGGGACCCGTGGGGTCGCCCGTACCGCGTAGTTCGCGGAAAACTACGCCAGGGTGGCCCCCCGGTAACCCAGAGTCTCGAGCCAGATCTCCTCCACGAGATTCTGGCTGCTCTGTTCCCTTCGCGGACAGAGCATACGCCTCCCACGATGGCTCCGCCCACGCCCAACGCGGCTGGCTGCGGTGAGGACGACGTGGTCCCTGAGGTGACCCGGGAAGAGTCGAGGGCGGCGGTGAAACGCCTACAGGCCAAAAACACCGCCCCAGGACCCGACGGCATACCTGGCCGCATCTGGGTCCTGGCTTACGAGGCCCTCGAGCCCCGACTGCGCAGGATTTTCACTGCATCACTTCAGCAGGGCCGGTTTCCGAACATCTGGAAAACCGACCGTTTGGTCCTGCTGAAGAAGGAGGGGCGCCCGGCGGACAGTCCGTCCGCCTACCGGCCCATAGTGCTGTTGGACGAGGCGGCGAAACTCTGCGAACGCATAATCGCAGGCCGCCTCGTCCGGCACTTGACAGAAGTTGGGCCGGACCAGGCGGATAACCAGTACGGTTTCCGCCAGGGGCGCTCCACCATTGATGCAGTGATGAAGGTTAAAATACAGGCGTAGGAAGCATTTGCCCGGGGTGAGGTGGTACTGGCGGTGTCGCTCGACATCGTCAATGCCTTTAACACCTTACCCTGGGCCTGTATTGAAGAGGCACTCAAACATCACAGAGTGCCTCGCTACCTCCGCCGAGTAGTCGGGGCGTACCTCTGCGAGAGGTACGTCACCTTCCCGGGTCAGGGAGGGAGGATAAGTCGGCGAGACGTGGTATCCGGTGTTCCGCAGGGGTCTGTCCTGGGCCCCCTCTTGTGGAACATCAGGATACGATTGGGTGTTGCGCGGTGCGTTCCTCCGGGGCGTCAGCATTGTCTGCTATGCTGACGACACTTTGGTGTTATCCCGGGGGAAGACGCACCGCGCGGCCGCGATCCTGGCAACTGCAGGAGTCGCTCAAGTCGTCGCAAGGATCCGGCGTCTGGGACTAGAGGTGGCGCTCAATAAAACCGAGGCCCTGTACTTTCACGGGCCTCGGAATGCGCCACCCGCAGGGTCCCAGATCGTCGTGGGAGGCGAGTCCATCGGTGTCGGGTCGAGTATGAGGTATCTCGGCCTCCTCCTCGACAGCCGATGGACGTTCAAGGAACACTTCCGGCAGCTGGCCCCCCGTCTAATGGGAGTAGCGGGCGCATTAGCCCGTTTGCTTCCCAACTTGGGGGGGCCCAACTCCGCCTGCCGGAAGTTGTACCTAGGGGTCGTGCGGTCGGTGGCCCTTTACGGGGCCCCCGTATGGGCGCGTGGCCTGACGGCCGTTGGCAGCGCCCTGCTGCGGAAACCGCAGCGCGCGATGGCCGTCAGAGCCATCCGCGGATACCGCACGACCTCGTTCGAGGCGGCCTCCCTTTTGGCCGGATCCCCACCTTGGGACCTGGAAGCGAGAGCCCACGCGTCACTGTACGAACGACGCGTGGAGGCGCTGGAGCAGGGCCGGAGACTCGCGCCTCGGCAACTCGAGGTGCTCCGGTCCCAGCTCCACCAGGTCCTGGTGATAGAAGAATGGCGACGACGACTTGAGCGACCGAGCTCGGGCGTGGCTATTATAGGAGCCGTTCGGCCGGTCATGGTCGAATGGCTCACCAGGCGGCATGGCACCCTGAGCTTCCGGCTGACACAGGTGCTGTCGGGGCACGGTTGCTTCGGCAGTTACCTGTGTCGCATTGGCCGGGAGCCGACGCCAGGGTGCCATCATTGTGGCTGCGCGGAAGATCGCGCGCAGCACACTCTGGAGGAGTGTGCCGCCTGGGACGAGCCACGTCGCGAGCTCGTCGCGGCCATAGGCCCGGATCTCTCGCTCTCGACCGTCATCGTCAAGATGGTCGAGAGCGAGGCCGGGTGGATCTCCGTCGCCTCGTACTGCGAGCGAGTCATGCTCGCGAAGGAGGCGGCGGAGAGGGAGAGGGAGCAGACCACCAGGCTCCCCTCCCGCGGTCGACGAACACGGCGGCGACGGGTTGGCGACGACCTCATGCCGCCGTAAAAAGGGCCTGTGGGCGACGGGACGGGCGGGCACGTCCGTTGCCCTGAGCAGAGTTTAACTGTACAGGCCCGCGTGGTGGAGGCGCTTGTGCCGAGCGACTCCCACAGTTCGTCGGGGGGGGTCTAACACCCGCTCCCTCCTGAGGGGTCTACCACCTTGACCTCTCAGACCGCAGAAGGGGCCCCTGATGAGGGGCCGACACCTGTCGGGGAGCAGAAGTAATGCCATTGGCAGTTCCTGCTCCCCGGCCCAATAGGTGTGAGAGGCACCGTGGGGTTTTTAGTCCGTGGGAATCGGACATAACCCACCCCCCGCTGCCCGACGGGGTGGGTATCCGTTACGGATTTTCCCCACAAAGGAGTGTTTATCGGCTCTCTAGCCTAGATCCGTAGTGTTCTGCTAGACAGGGTCACCTCGTGTAGGATGTGGCTCTTCACCACGCACCGACGGTCTTGGGAGGCAGGCTAAGGCTCCACGAGGGAACTGTATTCGCCTGTGGGTCCACCCCCTGCGGTTCCGAGGTACAAGTATCTCATCCCCACTTGACCCCATCTATCCTCCCTCTAGGTTAAGCGTGACTTACCATCTTAGACCACATCATCATTTAATATCAGATGAAATTGTGGTCAAAGCGTTTACCTGTACAGTATAAAAAAAAAAATTATAATAATAAGCACGTCACACAAACAAGTTTGACGCGATGCGGTTTTTTTGTATTTAAAGGACAAAAATTGTAACAGTGAATCAACCATGCAAGATAGACATATTTCATCATAGAATTTTTTGTAGACCTTTTGTATACGTGCAATTCCGTAATACATTAGTTAAAGGTATCTCATACTTGAGTTAGCTAGTTATAACAAATGTAAGTCCGCGAAAAATATTTTTAAAACTTTATCCCAACGTCTAAATCTCCTTAAATGGATCTGAATATAGTTTTTTTTTTATTTATTAATAATGTCTGTTTGTCGACAGTGTAACAAATATATTCCTGGTGAACTTATCTGTCGCTGATCTGCTGGTCACGCTGTTCTGCATGCCGGTTCAGATAGCGAAGGCGGTGACCCTACTCTGGTACTTCGGTGAAATTATGTGCAAGACGGTCAATTTTTTACAAGGTAAATAAAATAATTATTTCTTCATTTATAAGAATCGATGTTTTCTACTAAATTTTTTCAACTGTAAAACGTTTTTTTTTTTTTTGTTATATATATTATCCACTACATAGGCGGTTATTGTGGTATCTATTCATTACTGTCAACTAAGCTTAATCGAATGCGAATGCTGAATTTTTTAATGAGTTCCACGTGTAAGTGCGAGTAGAACCGTTAATATGTCTTGACTACAGCCAGAATTTATAAATACGCTACAGACTTTTTGGTCTAGATTATAAATCTTGTGCAATATATTAATGTCAATAATCTTAGCCTATAACTTTGTCAAGGAAAAATGATGCGAACTTTTCTCTCACGACGTTAATGTAGCCTTTCATTAGGATGCGGGGTAACCTTGACGTGTATTGAATTATATTTTGACTCGGCGTTCCCTTCAGACATCAATTTTACGAATGTTTTTTTTTTTTACATCCAATAAATTTGAAATAAGTCTAAGATATATCATTGCTTATGTCAGTAATGACAGATTTATGTGTGGAGCACGACTAATATATTATTATATTTTTTTGTATTATAAATTTATTCCAGTAATAAAATTATTGAGGTAGGCATTTTTTTTTTCATAACTACTCTCAAATATTGCATAACTTTTGTCTGATTTATATTTTAATAAGCGATACGTCCCGGCTTCGTATAGATGTTGTGTACTAATTTGGCGTCATAACGATTCCATTCCAATTTATGGCATATTAATATCTACGATTCATTGAAGTTATAAAAGCTACGTAAAGAAGCTACATTCGAAAAATATTTTTTAATAACTCGACTAAAACAGCTTGCCTTTTCTCTACAATATATAAATATAATAGGCACGTATTAAACATATCAACTCGCTGCAAGAAATTTTCATGAAGACGGTATGAAAATTCATATTTTTCGAGATAATGTAGGAATATTTTAGGGGAATACATAGAAATATTGTATTTGTTTTATGTTATTTACTTGCTTTTACCTGCGACTTCACTTGAGTTAATATAGATTTGACATATCCTTCGGGAATAGTACTGTTTTTCTGTGTCAGTGGTGTCCTTTTCTATATTCTATGACCTATGTCCTTTTCTTTACCGCTGACGTCTGTGCAAAATTTCAAGACAATGGTCTGAGTAGTTAAAGCGTGAACTTTTGCGTGAAGCGTTAAAGCTTGACATGCCTCGTTGCACAGCGCTACTATTGAGCCGAGAGAGGTGTAGGTTTCGATAGCATTCTTATCTTTTGAGTGACAAGCACAATAGTTAGCTCTATCTGTTTAAAAAATAAAATCGTCTTTTGTGAAATTGTTTTCTAATGTATAAATAAAAAGTAAAGTAAGAGAAATTAAAGAAATTGCAATAATGACTGAGAATCAATTCGAATACACGACAAGTTGTGAATCTATAGGTAGCGTACTTACGTATTCTAATCTAGAAGAAATGTCATTGTAAATTATTAATAGTTGTTAAAATAAAGAAGCATAAAACGCGGGATTTGAAAAATCTTCGTGAGTACATAATATGTTAACACACCAATTTTTATTGTGTACAGGAGTCGCGGTAGCTTCTAGCGTGTTCACCATCACGGCTATGTCGGTAGACCGGTACTTGGCGATCACGCAGTCTCTGCGCCAACCCTGGATGCCGTCGAGACGGGGGGCGTGCGCGCTCCTTGCCGGGCTGTGGCTGGTCGCGCTCGCGATCTTCGCTCCACTGCTCGCCGTCGCTGCAGTCGACAGGGTGCCCGTTCCATCTTTATCTAGAACGAAGAACGGATCGGTTAGTATACTTTATAATTATGGCTATAATTAGATACTCAACGCTTTGAGAATTTAGAAGACTTGTTTGAAGAGTGTTATGACAATTAAGATTGTCAACAATTTTTCAGCGGATTTTTTTTCGAATTAATTTATAAGTTACGTTATAAAAATATATGAGTTATGAACACTGAAGAAAGACAAACGGTATTTACTGGGTACGTATTAATTACATATTAATATATAAACTATATTATTTAGTTCTCTGATTATCTGCTGCTGTTATATGATAGAACACGTCTGTTGTTTCCGATAGGAACGCAAGCACCATATATCAGGTTTGATACCCGCGTGTGGATGAGACTGCAAAACACCCCTAATCTAATAAAGGGAAACACAAGTGGATCCTAGGGAAGCATTAACTTGTCTCGGACGCGGTATAAACGGTCTGGGTTAACATAGTTCCACTGTATATAATACGACTGGGCAGTGAGCTGTAGTAATCTGGAACGATCTTTATAGATCTTACTAGGCCCAGTGATGCCCAGTGATATAGAAATTTAGAGTGGATAAAACAATGGTTACTCATTTAACTTTGGTTGCGTCTCAGGATCAGACAACAAATATTCAATAACCGTGAAGTTTACAAGCCAGTATTATATCAACAATCGGCTATGGGTTAGTTGGTGTTCTTGCTTACCATTGTTTTTGTTTTGTACTGTGTTTGCTATCAGACAAAGACCTACTACTATAAGAAAAGAACTACAGTACAATACTATAGAACGGTCAATATGTCCTGTACTCCTCATAAATGGTAACCAATGTCAAATGGTGGTAAAACGCAATAATAAAAGTTTTGATTTGGTTAAACGATTTTTTTTTTCAGTTTCTTATTAATATGCTTACTAATGTTTTGTCTAAGATCAGTTGTAATAGTTAATAGTGTTTTTTAAGATTGTACCTTGATTTCTAACTTCTTTTCATGAGAATAAATAAAAAATGTTGTGACGCCTGTAGGTAAATCAGATTTCATTTACGTCGAAAGGAATTTATTTGTACATGTGAAGATAGAAATCAAGGAGACTCGGTAATTAACGGTTTTACCTTCTTTTTATTTTTATTTTAACGAGGCTTCAGTACATCGTTGATGACTATGCCAACCTCGTAAGGTAACTCCGTTGGATTCATGTATCATTAAACTTGATTCTCACATTTAGAAATTAAGGAAACAAACTTATAAATTATCCGAGCTGCATTGGACACCGGGTCTATTATATAATATTAACTTCTCCGACTCTCCTCCAGGACTCTAAGAGTATTTTTGACGCAATTCCTTGGTCCGGCCACATTCCCACAACATATGATGAAAATCATCCGTAGGTTCTGTTCGCGCCATTTGAGGCTACATATGTCGGCTTAAATTAAATAAAATGCGTGCGTCGTCTGATATGATGCGTATATTTTGAGATTTACAGAGTCACTGTTTAACGGACGTTTTTAGGTGTTTCGCTATTGGCCCGTTTGCGTCGGTGTCACGCTCCATGTACCGCGTTCTTCATTTTGAGCGTGAACATACTCCCCGCCTTGAAAGATGTTGCTTTCAACCCTCGTTGCTGTAGACTTCACCGGAAGATCTCGCGTTGCCCATTAATTGTTCGTCGTTTAGCGGAAGCGGGCAAATCTTCGAAAATGCTCGGCGTATAACGCCGCCCGGAGTTCTAATGTCAGCTACTCTAGAGACGCCATCTTTCCCTGGAAATACTTTAAAAATACGCCCTAGTTTCCATTTTAAAGGAGGTTGGTTCTCATCTTTAATAAGGACGAGAGTATTTTCTTTTAAGTTTTCCTTGCTTCTTACTTGCCATTTGGTTCTCGCTTGAAGCTCGGAGATATACTCTTTGGACCACCGGTCCCAGAAATGTTGACGTATTTGCTCCACTCGTTGATATTGTGTGAGCCTGGATGAGTTTGTAGCGCTTAAGTCAGCGCACACGGGCGCTGTTAGTGGACGGCCAATTAGGAAATGTCCTGGACTTAGTGGAAGAAAATCCTGTGGATCTGAGGACAGTGGTGTTAGAGGTCGGGAATTTAGGACGGCCTCGACTTCGGCCAACACCGTGCTAAACTCCTCAAACGTTAAGTGTGCGTTACCTACTACACGTTTCAGATGATGCTTAGTACTTTTTACCCCAGCCTCCCACAAGCCTCCAAAATGACTGGCATAAGGTGGAATAAATTTAAAATTAATGCCCTGAGATACTGCGTATTCCTTGATTTCTTCAGAACAGCTATGTAACAAAATTTTGAGGTCATTCATTAATCCAACGAAATTCTTTCCGTTATCAGATAATATTTCCAATGGCTTACCTCGGCGAGAAATAAAACGTTTAAGTGTGAGTAAATATGCATTTGATGATAAATCGCTGACAAGTTCTAAATGGATAGCGCGTGTTGTAAGACAGACAAACAAACCAATATATGCTTTAGTTAGTTTTGCCCCCCGTCCGCGACGGTTCATAACAAATACTGGCCCGGCATAATCAACACCGCAATGTACGAATGGATATCCCGCATCAAGTCTCTCTCGTGGTAAATTGCCCATAATTGGTGGAAAAGTTTTAGCACGTAGTCGTGTGCAAGTGACGCAGTTATGGCACGTACTTCTTGCCATATTTCTTCCACCGATTGGCCACCAAGATTCCCGAATTGAATATAATAAAAGTTGTGGCGCGGCATGCATTAACTGTTGATGCTTGTACCGAAATAATAACGTTGCAAAATGATGTTTACATGAAAGTAAAATGGGATGCTTTTTATTATAATTAAATTCTGAGGCATACTCAATACGACCGCCTACTCGGATCAATTTATTTTTATCAAAAAATAAATTTAATTTCATTAAGTGAGCGGGTGCAGTCTTTATATAACCGTTTTTAAAAAATGAGTCGTATATTTCTCTAAAGGCTTCCTGTTGTGATAACCTAGCTAGGGCTAAAATAGATTCATTAAGTTCACATGTACTTAACATGCCGACCCGTTTATCACCGGAATTGCGCGCATTATAAATGAATCGGTGCATAAACGCGACGGTACGTTGTAGGCGATTATACTGTGAGAATCTAATAAATGGAAATAAGGAAATAGATGCTTGCTGTGTGTTAAAGCTATGTATGACATTTGGCTTTAGTTCAGGTAGGTCTATAACGGTCACCATACTATCTGAGGTATCCTCAATATCAGACTTCTGAAGATAGTGGCTTCCATTCCACCATAACCTGGAAGTACTTAGAACGTCTAGGTTACAACCTCGAGACACTAAATCGGCTGGATTTTCCTTGCCATTGACATGGTGCCATGAGTGACCTTTGGTTATTTCGAGAATTTCAGACACACGGTTCTGAACATACGTTTTTAGTAGCGAAGTTGGCATGTTTAACCAGCCTAACACAATCGTAGAATCAGTCCAGAATACAACTTTGTTAAACTGGCTGTATAAAGAATTGATAATTTTTAAGTATAATCTTGCACCTAATAATGCCCCACATAACTCTAGTCTGGGTATCGTCATGATCGGTTTAAGAGATGCTATTTTTCCCTTTGAACAAAGAAGGCTAAGGTTCACCTTTGATAAATTATCTTCGATGCGAATATAAGCACACGCACCGTATGCAGCTTGTGAGGCGTCTGTAAATATGTGTAGTTCTATTCTAGTAATCTTATCCATGGTATGATTTCCCATGATATGGCGAGGTATTCTTAAGGTTTGAATTATATGAAGGGAATTTACAAATCGCCGCCACATTTTTGCAGTTTCTTCAGGTACTGGCTCGTCCCAATCTAATTTTAATACCCAGCATTTCTGAATTATTAATTTAGCGATTGTAATTATTGGACTTAATAATCCAAGTGGGTCATAAATTTGAGAGGTACTTGACAATATGACGCGTTTTGTAATCAATTCCTTATCTAGGTTAAGCTGTGTGTGAAAATAAAGTTCATCCTGCTTGGGGTACCACCCTAGTCCTAAAGTTTTACTATGAACATGTTCACCGAATGATAAATTTTTCGTTAATGTGCAACAATTAGTTTGTGAGTCGGTGTCAAAATTATAAACCCATTTTCTAAGGGAAAAACCCGCAGATTCTAAAACCTTCATCGTACCTTCACAAATACTTAATAGTTTGTCTTTACAGGAGTTAGAATAGGACATATCATCTACATAAAAATGGTTTAATAGTACCTGCGCGATATCAGGATTTGAGCATTCTTGTGCTAATTGTCTCAAACACCTACAACTTAGAAATGGTGCAGATGCTGTACCATACGTTACTGTATTTAATTTATATATACTTAACGGATCACATGATCTATATCTCCATAAAATTAATTGCAAGTCGCGTTGTGATTCGTCTATTAGAACTTGCCTATAGAATTTTTCAATATCCGCGCAAGCAACGTACTTGTATTCGCGGAATCGTAATAATATTGAAAATAAATCACCTTGTATAGGCGGCCCGGTAAGCTGTAAATCGTTTAGTGATAGACCAGTACTAGACGCCGCACTTGCGTCAAAAACAACGCGTAATTTAGTTGTCGCAGCGTGCTCACGAAAAACACCGTGATGCGGCATAAAATAATGTAGGGTTCCGTAAGATTCCACTCGATTCATATGACCTAATTCAATGTACTCACGAATGAAGTCTGAGTACATATTCTTGTACGAGCGATTACGGTCTAAGCGTTTTTCTAGCGCGTAAAAACGCCTTTCCGCCTGTGCGTATGTTTCCCCTAACGTATCAGGAGAAGATTTAAGTGGTATGTTCACACAGAACCTACCGTCGACTGCGCGTTTAGTTGTTTTCATAAAATGTATTTCGCATAGGTTCTCATCACCATGTGAAATAGTTGACATTTGATAAGCTGGTAATTCTTCTAGCTCCCAAAATCTCCGTAGTTGTGTATCTATAGACTGCAGAGTAGTAGTTTGCGCGAAATTACATTGTACATTATTTAATGATTTTCTTTGGAAATTATTAACGGAACCAGAAATTATCCAGCCTAATTTAGTATTCTGAAGCAAAGGGCCATTAGATAAACGTATCTTTCCTTCACTAAGCAGATCCCAGAATAAGTCTGCGCCTATTAACATATCTATAGGTTGACTTTCAAAAAAGGTGGGATCGGCCAGAGTGATATTATTAGGAATATTAAATAACCTACGCGGTACTGTGATACATGGCGATCTCGAAGTTATTTCTTGTAAAACTAAACATTGTATAGTATGCGAGTTAAATGTGCCGTCTTTAGACCTAACTTCAAGCTTGCACGTCTGGCTACATTGCGTGACTATGTTGCTAACCCCTCGAATATGTTGTGTGGACTGTATTAATTGCGGATTTATTTTATTACAAAATGATTTTGTTATAAAAGATCTTTCACTGCCACTGTCTAATAATGCGCGTGCCCTATATAATTTACCTGAACTGTCAGGTACATCGACAAGTGCAGTGGACAAAAGAATTGTTTGTTCGCTTTGCGTATTATGAATATTGTTATGAACGTTATCTATTTGTATAGTATAACTTTGTGCGTGTGTATAGCTGCTAGCTGCCCCTGCACCCGCGCCTGCGGCTGCGTCCGATCCGCAGGAGGGGTAGCTCGGTGACTCATTCGCCGCGTGGCCGGAGTGACGGGTGATTGTGCGCGTGATAGTCTGATCGCCCGTACTTCGGTCACAAATTAGAGTATTGTGTTTATTCTCACATTTTCTACATGAACCAAATCTACATATATTAGCTATATGACCTGGACGAAGGCAGTTCTCGCATAGTTTATTATTAGTAACAAATGTTTTTCTTTCTTTTATATCGCGATCAAGAAAACGTTGACACGAATACAAAGGATGTGGTGTGTTACATAATATACATAACTTGTGCCGTTTTACTATCGGTTTGTAATTTATTTTAGAACTGCCTTCTGTCTTTTGCGTGATAATGTTGCAGTGAACTTTTGGAATGTATGATGACTTATGGTTTGTATGTGGTTTATGTGGATCTTGTAAAGATTCTAACATATCTGCCTTGTCTCTAAGAAACTGTAATAAGTCATCAACTTTTTGAGATTTAGAGTCCTCACTACACTTAGTAGAAATGTTTTTATATTGTTCCCACTCACGTTCGGTCGTGCGATCTAGCTTTAACACAATCATATAAATAACTAGTGAATCCCAGTGATCAGTAGGTTCGCCGAGTAGTTTAAGTGAACGTAGATTTTTTAATGTAATGTCAATAAGCGTACGTATGTGAATTGGCGATTCTTTCAATGTAGTAGGCATGGAAAATAATGCTTTTATGTGATTATGCACTAATAATTTACTATTGTTATAGCGATTCAGAAGTAATTCCCATGCTACTACGTAGTTATTTGCCGAAAATTCTAACGATTCAATTACTGATTGTGCTTCTTTTTTTAAAGACGACTTTAAATAATGAAATTTTTGAATTTTTGTGATTGATTTGCATGAATGAACTAGAGATAAAAAGGTGTCTCGAAATTCAAGCCACTTGTCGTATGAACCGTCGAATTCGGGTAAGGTGATAATAGGTAACTTTACTGACTGTGTATTTGAACTGTCTGCGCAAGATGATAATGTAAACCCATCATCTATCATACATTGAGCCTTTGCTAAAATCGCGTAATATTCGATATCGAAGTTTTCTCGTGCTTCTATTTGCTCGTTTAATTTACTGTCAGGGACCAACTCATCAATGCTATTTTGAATTTCGTGATACTCTGAAAATAAGCTGTTGAGACCTTGAATACGCAATTTCAACTCGGCGCGTTGTTCAACGGACAACACTGTTTCTTGTAATGATACAATGTGTTTTTTGAAACTCGTTAATCTACCTTTAATTATGCCTCTTTTTCTATTGAGATCTTTAATCTTTGCTACATTTTTGCTGTCAATGGATTCACTATGAGTGGTCATTTTGAAAGTATGTGCGAGTACTTAGTGGTTTTTGTATTCAAATAACGACACTGCCTGTGGTAGACCGAAGTATCGCGAACCAGGTTAACGTAGGATGCAGATGCTATGTAAAA
Organism: Antheraea assamensis; assembly: GCA_035772565.1. Lineage (NCBI taxonomy): Eukaryota > Metazoa > Arthropoda > Insecta > Lepidoptera > Saturniidae > Antheraea > Antheraea assamensis. The sequence continues at coordinate 6,097,633 of JAQQSE010000009.1, forward strand.
TGAGTAGGCACACCACGCTCGAGGAGACTCAACACTGGAATTGAATAGGAGTACGAGGTTATAATGTGGTAATTTTGGGGCAGGAGAATTTGGATGGCACGTCTCACCACAATGCGCTGCGATGCTGCTGTTGATGGCGATTCTGGCTGTAATCTTGCGACGATCTTGACCAGTTGACGGTTGAATATTCAAATTCTCGCTGCTCGTTTATCGTTCTTGAAACGAATTTCCAAGTCTTCTGGTTGCTTTTGCGTAATTATCCGACTTTGTTGATTACAAGCTTCGAGATATTCGGCTCGATTGGACCAAAACTATGTTCGCGCCATTTGAGGCTACATATGTCGGCTTAAATTAAATAAAATGCGTGCGTCGTCTGATATGATGCGTATATTTTGAGATTTACAGAGTCACTGTTTAACGGACGTTTTTAGGTGTTTCGCTATTGGCCCGTTTGCGTCGGTGTCACGCTCCATGTACCGCGTTCTTCATTTTGAGCGTGAACAGGTTCACAGACTTCACAAAGCGGAGATGTTTTTTACCCTATCACGAAAAGGTACTTATTATGAGGTATGTGACCGGACCGAGTTCTGAATGCTGCAATCAGTTCCCGTCTAGATAGTCTGGCATGGTAAACTTAACTTATTGTGTCTCTTACACCTTATAATGCTGTTGTCGCAGTTCGCTTGTTAATTTTCTCCTTATTTTCTCTCCGTATTAGCCCTGATGTCTCTCACAAAATAAAGGGTTAAAATTTCTAAATAGCTGACGTCATTATTCGAAAGATTTGACAAGATTCAAGATACTTCATTCTAGAACTCTATTGTTTGCTTACAATAGTTCTAGCGATAAGGTGTCAAATGTGTGTGTTCCTTGTTCACACGCTCGGTGACTTATTTAATATTTATTGGTAACGACAAGTTCTCGTACTGGATGTAACAACAACAAATTATGGTATACCCCATGAAAATCCATGGGTAATACGGTTTTAGTTAGACGTCGAATATACAAACATTATAGAACCATGGATAGGAGTGACAGACTGAGAACAGAGATTCATGTTGCAAACTCTAAAGAGGGATACGAATAACGAATATTAAATTCCTTATCGTGTTCTTATTATAAACTACAATACGATACAAAACAACAAATAACTCATTAGCGGAATAACTAACAACAGTTGTTGAAGTTAACACAGAAATATAATTCGTTATGGACATAATTAATTGTACTGTCTTTAATAATATCAACTCAATATTTAGAAAAACCACAAGAAGAAAAGTCATTCGTGATGAATGTCCAAAGCAAAAATTACCACCGTACAAATTACGTTAATAGAACGTGAACTTCGGGTACAAGAACGTCCAAATTACCAGCTCTATTAAACACAAAATAAGTTACAATTCTCTGTTAAATTTGAAATGTCTTTATTGCTTATTAGCTAGTGGCAGTGACTTTTTTCCCGAGAAATAATCTTGTTTTATATTTTAATTCAACAGTGAGTTTGTCATTATTGCTTAGCCCCTATGTAAAAGCGTGATAATGTGTAGCTTAGATAACAGAATGAAAATTTCTATATTTCCCTATAAAGATCTCATCAAAATCGGTTCAAACATTTCAGACATTAACTCGAAAAAAAAACAGCATACATTTTTTTGTTATTTACATACTTTTCTTTTTCGAGATTTAAAGGCCAGTCAATATTAAGCATATTTATTCCACATTTTTCTTTAGTTTTCATTTACCAAAAAATGAATTGTGAAATCTAAGACGTATTTCTTTTGAATTCCATTTCACACGAAATTGCTAAATGCAGCGCAGTCAAAATTTTGGTACCATTAACTTTGGAAGTTTACAATGAACTCGAAGCGATAATAAAATTTTATACAAAGAGAATCACGTTCAGTGAAGTTCAAGATAGCCGGGCTTTTATCTATCTGACGCTAAAACTTCGGTCCCTTCGACATAATGGTACTGGCAGATGAATTGATCCGTGCTTCTATGAAATTGTTGAACACAATCCATCGAAATGAATGCTTCTTTTTACATTAGAACTTTATATTTTTACACTAGAATGGCAATAAAACGTAAATTTATGTACCATATATATAAAAAAAAAACATTCCCTTTCTTTCTAAGACTTGTCGTGTGGCCATTTGTCAGCAGATAGAATTTCTTACAATTGACTATAAAATAAATAACGAGTAACGCTATTATATATTATAAACTGTTGTCAGTTATTCTGCTATTGGGTAATTTACTGTTTCGTTATCGTATTGTAATTTATAACAATGACATTATAATGAGTTTTTTTTAACGCTTTATTGGTTAGCGTTTTACCACAATCTCTCGGCTGTTAATTGATGATGTGGTCTAATATGGTAGTCACGCTAAACCTAGAGGGAGAATGGCTCCTAAGTGCAGCTGCCGGAACACACCAACAGGTGCTTGCCGACAGGTTTTCAACTTGAGAATGGTAGCTAGCCAGGTGGACTTTGAAAAAGTCCTACCACCATGCTATGGTTTTATCACGATGTTTTTCTTCATAGAAAGCTCCGACTCAGTGCCTAGGATTAGAACCTACGTCTTTCGACTTTGTGTTCGGACACACCATCAACTAAGCCATCATCACTTAAATAATATTATCTTTAAAATATTTGTATTGCGACTTTGGGTTTGAGCAATGTACACAAAAAGTTGCTTTATTGTCCGATGCTATATTTTTTGCATGTTTCACTAACATCGACTGATTATTTTCATTGTCGATAATAATAACGGACAACTAATAATTAATAGAAAAGTAATGATATATCTAATAACTAACTATAGTTCGCGGCTCCGCTCAAGTTTTTTTTTTTTTTATATTATAGGGGTCAAACGAACAGGTGGGTCACCTGATGGTAAGTGATCACCGCCGTCCATAGACACTAGCAACACCAGAGGAGTCGCAAGTGCGTTGCCGGCCTTTTAAATATGTGGGCCTCCGGCGCTCTCGCTGGCCGAACGAAACGCAACAGTGCAACCACTGTTACTTCACGTCGGTTTTCTGAGAGTGGGTGGTACTACCCCGGGCGAGCCGACCCATTCATGCTGAAACCAGTAATAGTTTCAGCGTAGCTCTACTAGCTACGAAAATGTTTACTATAGTTAACTTCAGGATGTCGGTTTTTCGTGACGGTGTGCGCGCGCATCGTAAAAATTTACTCTCATTATTTTTCTCTAACGCGCCAAAAGAAGTATAACCTCACACATATTGCTATAATCATAAATTAAGAAGTTGGACAATTTCTAAAGGTTCATTTCATAGCAACTATGTTTCAATACATAATAAATAGGTGACCCATTATTATGTTATTCATAGGGTCGAAGTTTGATAGTTACCGTCATTTACTATAGGAAAACAATAAATTACACTGACAACTAAGTAATTTATACCTATAAATGTTATAGAACAAAGTCCTTTTTCGCGTGTATATGTTTGTTCCCTTAATTATTTTAAATGACGTAACGGAATTTGTTACAGTTTACATTGTCTCCTACAGAATTTCTTCAGGAACATTTATGTGTAAAACATGCATAATATATTTGTTTAGATAGAGTACCTAAAAGGAATGTATTTTAAACAGGTAGTAAAAATATTTTTCGTGCTCTTACATTGCCGACTAAAAGATAATCCCGCAGTAACCGTTTTTACCCTTTACTTACTATTAAAATTAATTTCAATTGAATGTGTTATTTACAGCATATTGTTTTAATAAATATGGTAGAACATGTCACAGATTTTATTAAATTACTAGCTGTTGCCCGCAGCTCCGCATGCGTTTTTTTTTATAATTGTGAATTACTTCTTATAAGATCAGCTATCTGACAGTTAAAGTCCCATGACAATAGGTCTAATCGTTTTAGAGATAGTACTACAGACGAAGCCATGGATAACAGCTAGTCTAAAATAAAGTAGCCTATGTCATCCGCTGTAATTTTAACTATCCATCAGTGAAATTACTGTCAAAATCGGTCCCACCGTTACGGAGATTACCTGGAACATACATACAGACAACAGACAAAAATTTTAAAAATTTGGTTTTTCGTTATCAGTATCGTGTATACGTTCATATCCAAACACTAAAAAGTCATTATTTTGATATTACAAACAGAAACTTCAATTTTATTTATATGTATAGATGTATAGCTAGACCGAAAAAGATACGAAGAAACTTAGGAAGGTTCTTTGATTTTGATAAGCCATCAATATGAATATTTCAAAGCTTAAATTGTTCTTTGTACACTTATAACCTCAAATTAAGCTTGACAACTTTAAATTTTTTAATTGCGTATAATGCATCCCCGGAAAATTTAGATAGTGAGATAATTTTTAACGATTTTGATTAACTATGAAATTATTTAAAATAAAAAGGAAAATACTATACAAAAAATAGCACAAATGAATACACCAACTGTACACAAACAACTGTGCTTGTGAGTTATATCACATTTCGCAAATAATGTCGAAGCGACGTCGCTATACTGAATTCTCAGAGCTACATTTGAATACCTTTTCACTTCTAGACCATTATACTAACATACATGTCTATATAGTTTGAGTATATTTACAAGTACATACAGTATTTATTTATTTGTAGGTTTTTAATATTCGACTACAATTTCACTTGATGTTAAATTACCATATGATTTAAGTTGGTATATACGCTAAATCCATTGTAGCTGCCAGCACACACCTGTAAGTGATTGTTATAGATTTCCAACTGAAACAATTGTAGCTAGTTGGACGAGAATCGGAAAAAAACACTACCGGTCGGTGGAGAGGTGAGCAATCAAAGTACCTGCGGCGGGTACGTCGTCATAATGATGAGGGAGATATGTAGGTAGGAAGCGGGAAGTCGTGTACTGATCCTGCAATCTCCTGCGGTAGATTTCAGCAGTTCGTTGGCACGTATAGCCACCCGAAGAACCGCCAGCAGCACACTGTGTTTCACCTTCACAAGGTCGCGGTAACGGTATTCGGTAACTCGCCTTACTCCACCGTGCGGAAAGCGGGAAGCGAAAATTTATAGGATTACACCAATAACAGCGATTATATCTCCTGGACTTTAATAGAAACAGGAGAGCGGGAATGCGTAAACAAGTAAGCGGTTGTATGTCACTGCCGGCGCGAGAGACGGAGCTGAGAAGGGGCGGCTATTAGTGCACGACTGGAAAAGGGGTGGCAGTTGCAATGTTGCAAGCCAATGCCAATAAATGGCGTTACCAACTACGATTTAATTTTCTTGCACCAATAGCTCCGAAAGGATTTAATGATTTCATAAGTAAAACAGAAAGAACAAGTAAAATGGATTACTTACCGACGTAAGTATAAGATGAATCATCATCTCCTTACCCTTATCCCACCTAAGTAGGATCGGTACAACATGTTTCTCATGTTGTGATGTATGATTTGGCTTAATTTTTACGATCGGCCGCGCGCGCCTCCCTTCAACCCTCCTTGGGATTAGTTTATAATACCACTATATGTGGGAAAAATATGTAACTGTAGATTTCGCTTCATTTACTACAATGATGTGGCCTGAAGAGATGATTATGTTAGTTGATTCCTCCAAGCAGAAAGTCTTGCCCAGCAGTGGTACACACTCAGGCTAATATTATGTAACATTTCTGTATAGAGTTAGGAAGCTGTTTCATGTGATATTAATGGGTAACGTTAATAAAATTATTATTTTTGCCAGGAGCAAGTAATGTCGAAATATTGACATCAATTTTCAAGAGAAATTCACACAATTATAATAGAATAAATATAAAAAAAACCTGTTTGTTCCACTGACTGTAAGTATGTTGTTAGTGTTAACATAAAATATAGTAAAAATAAAATTAGCTTTTGTGCACCCCTCTTCAGGTAAAGGTCTTAATATCATTATAGTGAAAGAGAACTATCTTATCTAATATCGTTTTTTTTTTATATTATAGGGGGCAAACAAACAGGTGGGTCACCTGATGGTAAGTGATCACCGCCGTCCATAGACACTAGCAACACCAGGGGAGTCGCAAGTGCGTTGCCGGCCTTTTAAATATGTGGGCCTCCGGCGCTCTCACTGACCGAACGAAACGCAACAGTGCAATCACTGTTACTTCACGTCGGCTTTCTGTGAGAGGGTGGTACTATCCCGGGCGAGCCGACCCATTCATGCTGAAATCAGTAATAGCTTCAGCGTAGCTCTATCACCTATAAACATACGTACGTGAGTTGGATATAGAAAATAATATATGGTACTTCTCACCCAGAATAAAGGTACTATGTCCGAGGAATGGAGAAAGATATTTTACTACACTAATATGAGCGAACCCGCTGGTAAAACCTAGTAATATATGGAGTTCGTAAAACACCTATGTAATTACATTTGGTAACATTACAGACACGACATTAGTCTGTCCGTTTGAATGAAGTTATAGCCCAGCAGTTTGTGAATTCGTGTAAGTAAAATAGGTCACACGAATTCTGTGAAATCATTAAAATATTTCTCCTCTATTCCTCTAGTAATCCTCTATTCTATTGTTATCGCTCTTTTTTCTCTTCATAGTATTAGTGCCTATCGATTTTTTGTCTCATAGTGAAAGCCCTTGACGTCCTTTGATAAGTTACAGCGGAAGTGAATCATATCCCTTCAATAACTATCACATCATTTGCGTTGTCCCGTCTCCTTTTAATTATTAAATCGAGGCTCGATCAGGACCATCCGTGTCTGGATCGCTCATGGTTGGATAAAAATCAAAGCTATAACTACCAGTTTTATATGTCGTGGAACAAGTAACGCATACCTTTCCGAAAACTATACCAGTAAATAAATAATTTTATTTGTGAAATATACAATGGCGCGGTTGGGGATAAAATGAATGATATATGCCTTCATAGTGAAATCTGTTTTAACACCATCTACATACATTATGTTCTTAAATTGATATTTAAGTCTGAGGACGGTATTTTAATGAAGTCTGAAAAGAGTGTAACTAACGTAATTGATTCTTAGATACAAAATTAATAATCGACGTGTACATATCAGTTTAATAGTTAGAAAAAATATTATTGTTTTGATTTCATTATTATGTTGAGTTTTCATATCAGATATTTTGCTCGCCGAAAAAATTTTCTTTAGCTAAAATTAATAGGCTACGCAATGAAGAAAAAAGAACATAATAGCAACGTGTGATAAATAAACGAAACTATTGTCTGAAAAATTTACGAATACGACCAAAAAACTGTTCTAGAAAAGTCAAACCCCTAATATTAAAGTATAAGCGAACCCCAGACGACCCAGACAGTTCTAGTTCGCCAACTAAGTGAATAAATAGTGATAAATCGAAGTAATGTACGAGGGGACTGCGAATAAACAACGTGAATTATAAAAAGCGTAAGTTTTCGGTATTTACCCGTCGCTCGCACTAGCACATACAATTTCAGCTTAACCTAATCCAGTACGTCACTACTATACCACGATATTAATTGAAAAGTTAAACAATGTTTAGCACTTTGGATAGGTCTAGGTAGGTAGACTACACTAGTTAATCATTGTTTTATATTAAGCGGTCCGTCTGATAGTAAACGGTTACTGTAGCCTATGGACACTTGCAATATCGAAGGTGTCATATGCCCGTTGCCGATCCTTTAATAACCTGTTTACTTGTTCCTTAAGAACCTCATACTGCAGTCCTCTGGAAAAATCTCGACAGGAAGCTCATTCCATAACAGGAGCGTTCGTGGGAGGAAATCTGCACTCTGTCTACGTAGTCAGTAGAAAAACTGACTCTATAGAATTCTTGTGTGACAATAAATTCTTTTATTGCAATGTATGGTTCTCTTTAATACTCTGAAGAAGAATATTACCTAATAACCTAAATGGCTCTTGACAATCCAGTATAGCCCCTTATACTTTTATTGCCTACCAATAAAATACATGATTGACATTTAATGACATTTCACGTACATTTCCGTTCATGATACGTGAAAATTGCCGAATAACAACGTGAAAATAACATTTTGCAATAAGCAAATGTAGTTACCGATACGAATTCCAGTTCATATATCGGGTCTTTACTCAGAAGGTAGTGATTTATTGCAAATTGGATGTTAACACATAACGGAACGTAGTTATTTTGACATTAAGCTATTTGTATTGCTTTCGAAAGAATTTACGTGGAGTTCTTTATGTGATATGATGCCGTAGAAAGAAATGGATGAACTGATTAGGGAACGTACCCATACGACATGAGGGGAGTTGTTCAAAGTGGAGTGGCAGTATCACGCGTGGTCGCAGGTAGGAGGGCGTGGGGATTACCTTTTCGTCACGTAGACAATATGCTCTAAAGGAAATCTAACGCTTTTTCGAGCTATATTCAAATATGGCGTGCAACGTTTAGCGCTTTTAAAACTTACAAGTAGCAACACTAACGCACATATACCGGGATGTCAGATGATTGAAAATTGACAGTTTGTAGTGCAGTACAGTTGCCAAGCAAATCGACGAAAATTTATGACGATACAATAATGCCATTGTACGATCGACAGTACAATGCGTCCATTAAATTTTACAAGAGTTCTTTGTCTATGCAGGTAGGTAGCACGAAAAAAACAATTGAATTAAATAACACAAACCGTATTTATAAATGACTATGTGAAACTAGAGAGGGGGGAGGCCTTCTCACATAATACGTATAGTTACCAAGGGGCGGGAGGGGCTTAAAAATTGTCAACCATGGGTTACGTAGTATAGGTACATTCCCGTGACTCGCTTCTAGATGGTGCGAAATGGGCTTACTAAAGATCGCCATGAAAAGTGGTATGCGTTCAGGGTCATTGTTATCAGCACTATAAATAGCGAGGCCATTGAAAGGATCCTACAACTGCTGTAGAGAGACGTACTGAAACGATTTGAAATATTATATGCTAAATGAAATAATATAATCGACTTATTTATATAAAATTATTTCCCAAAAATTAATTTTCAACTACCCTCAATTCATTGAGTACTATTAGTTTATTATAAGACCTTTGAAGATAAATTGGGTATGAATAATTTTACTCAGTTGAACATTTTCCTGAGTGAATTATTTTCTAAGTGCAATATTTTTGATATTATATTTGTACAAAATCTCCGTGTATCAAATCAAATCAGATCAAAAATACTTTATTCAGTTTAGGCCCTGAGAAGGTGCTTATGAACGTCAAAGTTACCACCGGTTCGGAAAACAACCCAGTCATCGAGAAGAACCGGCATGAATCTCGATCTAGTTTATCTTTTCATTAACATATTATAACTCACATTTTTAAAACATAGTTATAAATAATTACATTCGGTTTTGGTGGATGCACAGATTATTATAAAACCTAACACTATTACCTAAAAAATTGTTACCGGTCCTAGTGAGCCTAAAAGTATATTGATACCATCCAATATTTTTTTAAATTAAAAGTATTATAAATTAATTGAATGCTTTTTTACCATTTCAATGGAAGTTTATATAGTTGTCGATTATAAAAATCCTGGGGACGGAAGGTGTTTTCACCGCTTCTTTAGATTTGAAATTTTTCACAAAAGGAATGGTGAGCGAAGGAGAGTTTCCAGTCGGAATTCATATAGTTTTGAAACAGGGACCGTTTGAAACGGTCCCTTAAACAATGTGTAGAGACACTTCGTTGTGAAGAACGAATGGACTATAGCAATTGAGAATGCTCGGTTATTTGATACCAAGCTTGCCAATCATTGTTTACAATTCTTTATAGTACACCTCCTTTTTATCCAACATTGTCTCAAAGTATGGTTCGATTCTACATTTAATTTATTGCTCGGTATTTATCTAAAGGAGAATTTATATTTGATTACATATTCTATGGACCGCTATAGTGTCTTTCAACTTGTTAAAAGCTCATGGACTGACATGGACATGGATATGACTGCTAATGGCCTGTTGATCACTCATTGGTTGCTGTTGTGTTTGAATTGTTTATTGTTCGCCATCCGACACAGTGACGTCACTATCTTTTGCTATTCAAAAGATCTATCCAATGGCATCAGGGTAAATTTTTATTATCAAATCCAATTAAGGAACAGCTACGATTGGTCTAATTTTGATTGGTCAGTTTATTAACTATCTCACACTGATTTTATAGGTATTGAGTTAATTACTTGCAACCCTTGCGGACACCTCATGTGTCAATAAGTATTACCAATCAGATACTTCAGACTCAGAGTCAGCCAGGAGCGAAAATAGCGTTTATTTAAAAAGCAGAAAAGTAAATATTTTTCTGTTAAAATGGAAATTGCTATTATCCTTTCGTTCACCTGTAAATAGTATATATACTAAATGTACAAATTCTTCGCGAAAGCCACATTAAATTAAATAGAAACAGCGAAATTACTGCCAATATTTGCTCGTGCATTCACAAGAGAACTAAATAAACTACGCGTGGTCGTATTAACAGCGGTTTCATAAGCGGAGGTATAAGCGATAGCGTTGATGATTATCTTCAATTACTGTATACACACAAATCAATGTTGGGATATTAATATCTGAGATTGTTAAAATTCTTGTCCATTTGATCGATCTTCATGACAATTTTTATATGTTACATCAATTATTTGAACGGGGATGATATTCGTAAAACATTTACTCAGCCTATCTATTGCAATAAATAACAATTGTGACAAAGTGTCAGAGTGTACAGAAATAAGTGTTTCGTATGTACATTGGGAATTCAAACATGATTCTCATAATTTATTTTCAACTGTTGTATAATGGTTCTAAGTTCGGTATTTCATATTTTGATAATACGAGTTAGTTCTGCTTGCAGACGTTTGCTCACAACATGTGATGTCAATAACTGAGAACTCTGTTTGCAAAAGAATAATATTAACTCCTAACAATTTCCTTGCTTGAAAGGCATTAAGTTGTCTATTTTGACACTTTTTTTTCTAAACACATCTGTGTTTGGCATTTGACTCACCCTGTGGGACATGTTGACAAGGGTTTACGGTTTTGACATATATCTTGTAACTCGAATCTAAGTTGAATAAGCTAGTACAAAACTGAAATGAAATTTAAGTGCCCGCTGTGTTAAGTCGGGTGGGATTTACGTTAGTTCGGAGGCTTAACGTATTTAAAATGATTTTACTGTTTAGTTATTATTAGTTAGGTACTTTCAAATATACTTTTGAAGTTATAAAACAGATCTAAATTTCAGGGTTTAGAAATGCTATTAGTAATTGATAGATTCTCTTGTTTAATAAAGATTGATCATACCAAACAGTCCACGTAAAATATAAAGGAAAAAGAAGTACAGAAATGAAAAAAAAAATATATAGATGCTTGTTCAGTTTGTAGTGTGTTCGGACACAGCCTCGAAGGACGTAGGTTCGAATTTTAACAACCGAGTCGCAGCTTTCGGTGAAGGAAAACATCGTAAGCTTTGTCTAAGTCCGCCTAGCTAGCTACCATCCTCAAGTTTAAAATCTGTTGACCAGCAACTGGTATGTTCCGGTAGCTACATTTATTAATACCTATTAGCTACATTAACTGATATTTGAGCAATGTTTTTAGGATGGTAAATAAACATACTAAACTTTAATTTTTGAAATTACTTATCTATACTTATGTATAGCAGTTGGACATCCACATAGGTTCGAATCTTAATAAGAGATAAATGTAAACCATACAATGTTAAAATCTTAAGTTGAAGTCTGTCACCAAGCATCTATAGGTGCACTTGAGAACCAATTTACTCTATTTAGTATGTTACCATCTTGTTTAATATCATGTGGGGTCGTAGCGAAAATGGCTCGGAATTTAATTAACTAAGAATCAATATATAAAACATTTAATCGCTACTCTACGGACCGCATCTCAAGATCATCTCAGAAAACTGTTCAGTGCATTCCGTATATTACGTGACTTGCATTAAGAAGTTGTTTTAGTTTCAATGTATAGCTGATCAGAACGTTCTACTGAGAATAAAATATTTCTTTCAAAAACTTTGTTGCAGCAGAATGTATATTGAACGTTATACAATTTAAGCATCGGGGAGGCGCTTACGAACTTCGGATCTATAATCGTTTTGGAAAACTTAGCCCCGGAATCTAGGGTATCCTACAAAAAAAACTATATGATATAATAGCTACATATAAAAGTGACGTGTTCTGTTGTTTTTGTCCGAGGTAATTCCCTCAAAGATCGGATCCAATTATGGTGATATTTTCACAGGCGCATAGAGATTTTTTATAGTACTATCTAAGTTACATATCATAACGCTTTCCTGTAGGGACTTGGTAGTAACAATTTAACACATGTTAAAATGTTAAGTTTTATAACAGTAAAGACAAAATTACTATAAAACAACTTATAACTAATCCAAATACAAAACGTAGTTTTCATTAAAATTAAATAATTATTCATAGTAAAGGAAATAACAGGCAACGTCTAGTAAAAAAGGGTATCAATAGAATGACGAAAGAAAACTAAAAATCGAAAACATCGACCTTTTCCATTTCATTTCAACACTCATCATTTGTTCGGGTGAAAGAACGAATCAGATAGCATCAGCCTTGTTTCCATCGTGTATAAAATTATTTATTGTAATAATTTTTAGACTATTATAATTTAATATTCCATTACATTGCATATAATACCTTATGATTTCACAAAAGTCGCGATGCTATAGTATCTACAGGTTCGAACTCCTAACGTGTAAAACAAAAGTTTCTCGAAATTCCCGTGCATTTATTCTATATTACCAACTCAAGATGAAAGAAAATATCGTGAACAAACCTGAACCTCAGAAATTTTCTTGTAGAAAAATGTAAAACTGTCGATTTTTCTGTATTCAATGTTTAGTTAAACAGTGGTACTTTTAAAAGCTGACGCTAAAAATAATATATGTCATTCAAAATTTATAACATTAGTAACGATAAAATTAACTATACCATATTGTTTCAGTATTTTGTCAAATACCATAATCTTAAGAGTTTTAAATAAATTTCTGTTTTGCGACTGCCATACACCAGATGCAAAACTCGACTTAGTGGAACGCTTAGTATTGGTACTCTCCAGGAATAGTCGATGTATATAAATAACTGGAATACATAAGCCTCTCATAGTGTCTCTTTTCTAGTTTGTCACGTTTACAAGCCGGCATGAAAGCGGCGATATATTCCCAATATTTCGTCGGTCGTATTTGGATTGTATTGTACTAACCATACGGCACAATGTCGTCACGTTGTCTTGCCGCTTTAAAAACAATATAATATTACTAATATTGATATATATAACGTTACATATATTTCGCACAAAAAAACTTATCCACGATTTATCATGTTAACACATTTGCTGAGTTATCCATTTATATTCGCCAGAAATATGAAAACGCATTGTCAGCTTTCATTCGGCTCAAATATTTGACGAAGGTTGAATCGAGACGTATAATCTATGCGAATTATATTTTTAGTAATAAATATTATAGTATGTATATATAGATTTTATTAATCATTATTTTGCAAAAGGTTAGAGACAGGTTCCAACCGTCGCGGCGCGCCGTCGCCAAACTTTATATGTAAATCAAATCTTTGTGTATAGAGCCCATAAATTTTAAAATTTAATTTAGCAACTGTACAATATTAGTGAAATATACCTTTTGAAATCGGATTGTATATATATATTTATATTTTTTGTTTGTTATAATAAACAATTAAATTATAACAACATTAATAATATTAAATAAGTAGGGTCGGTACAAAACATCTTCCTCTTCCACGATCCCTTCTCAGATGTCATCTCGTTTTTCGCACAATCTATCCATATGTTTTTCGGTCTTTCTTTACTCTTATATCCGTCTATCTTCATAGTTAAAATTTTTTAGTTACACGGCTTTCATCTCTCCTCATGACATGCCCATACCATGCTACCAACTTCTGCCACTGGTGCTATTTTTAAACTTCCTCTGATATACTCATTATCCATCCTAGTTGCACTACATATCCATTTAACATTTGTGTCTCTGCCGCATGTCCTTTTCTCTCGTCTGTATTTTTGGTAACTCAGCAAACAGATCCATACAGCATAACTGGTCTTATTATGGTAAAAAAAGTGTGCGTGTGGTTGTAACCACACAAAAGAAGTGAAAACTTCTTTATAAAAAGTACAAAAAAAGGCTAACGTCACGTAACCATAAACACTCACCGCGCCCGACACTGCTTATTTGCGGTGATTGGACGAGAACCGGTGTTTTCAACACTACCCGCCACAGTGTTTACACCCACCAGTTTTTGTCATACAAAAAGCTTGCGAATCAGAATTTCAAAGCCGATGACACGGGAGTCCGATTCGAGCCGCGGTCGGGGACGCACGTGCGCTCTCTCGCAGCTCTGACGGTCCGTTCGGTTCGCCGCGCTCGGCTTTCTTCGGTCATTTCCGGCTCGCCGCGCTCGCCTACCTGCGCTACCTGCGCACCAGGTGTTGGCATTTCTACGAATTCGTCGCTGCCCGACCCGCATTGTTGCCGAGTGAATCATCGTCCGGTACTATTGTGTTCGAGCCTGAGAAATCGAAGAGAGAAAACATCTGCTGCGAAGCCGCACTTTTAGTGCAAATATAAAACCGCACTTTTCGGTGCGACATCCCGCGCTGTCAATCGAAGACCACGCTTAGTGGCTACTCACGGGAATACGTGTCACGGTGCCAACGAGTGAGTAGAGCGCCCTGTCCGCTCGCCGGTTGCCCCGAGACAAACGGTAAAGGCAGCTGGGCCTGGGTTGTCTGGCCTTGGCGAGTGCGCCTAGTCAGGTCCAGGTATCGCCCTCCCACCCTCCTATTCCCTCATTCCATCCCCGGGTGTCTGTTTGGGCGTAGCCCGGTTTACCGGTCTGCGTTCTCTGCCCTGGGCTTGATAGGGCCTCCCCCTAGGCTTTGTAGGTTCTTCTCTGTGCGGCACTGCACTTCGCCCACAGCTCTTTTGGTCCGGACTCGGGATAGTCCCGTAAATTTAATTTTGGCGTGCCCCCCTGCCCCTCAGGCAGGGAGGTTTAATTATGTCCTCCCCCGCCCCCCTCGCAGGCCCCGGGATGGCCAGAGAAGCAGAAATGATTGAACTCAGGTTGCTAAAAGAAAGGGTTAGGCGCGAAGCCCCGCACTTGCTTGTAGAGCAAATAGATGTAGTCTCGCCCCGCGTGGCGACCGCGAACTCGTTCGCCGCGCTAGACTCGCCTAGGTCGCCGGAAAATCCGTTAGACCGTATAAGCCTAGTCGCACCCACTCCATGCTCGGAGGCCGGCTCCGACATGGAGTTAGATATTATTAACTCCGCGCCAGCTAACGACGGCTTCACTGTCGTAAATAGAAAACGCGTCCGCACGCCGCCCATTGCCGCCGCGTCGCGCGCCTCTGATTCTGAGTCAGGCTCCGGTCGCCCGGCTCAGAAAACATTAAAAGTAGATGGCGCCCGGGTGCCCGCGAAATCAGCCGCGATCGCAGCCAATCGAACGCCTCGCTCGGGCAACGCTAGCCCCGCCCCCTCCCAAGCCGACGCTACGGGTCCCGTAGCCGAGGCTAAGAAGCCCCGCCCCCCGCCCCCCGTTACCATTCAGGACAAGGCCTCCTGGCTCGCGATTTCGACCTATATGAATGGGTCGGGTATCCGTTACACCTCAGCCCTGAATACCGCTCAAGGTATTCAGGTCAAAGTCCCCACCTCCATCGACCACCGCAAGCTGACCTCTCACCTCCGAGAGAGGAAGCTTAATTATTTCACTTACGCGCTCGAAGAAGAGCGCCTTCTCCGAGCCGTACTCAGGCGCGTCCCGGTGGAGTTGTCCACCGAGGAAATCTCAGACTCCCTTAAGGAGCAAAATTTCCCAGTGCGGGAGGTACACCGGATGTACCACCCCCGCACCAAAGCTCCCTACCCTATGGCTCTGGTCATCCTTGACCGTTCCGTAGAAGGCAAGGCCATTTTCGGCCTCACCACGGTCTGCGGCCTCACCGGTATCACCGCCGAACCGCCGCGCAAGACTCATACCCCGTCTCAGTGTCATAACTGTCAGAGTTATGGCCACACAGCCAGAGGCTGTCATCTCCGTCCCAGGTGCGTCAAGTGCCTCGGTGACCATCCCACGAAGGAGTGCGCTCGCACTCCCGACACTCCCGAGCCTCCCAGCTGCGTTCTGTGCGGTAACGCGGGCCACCCTGCGAGTTATCGCGGGTGTCCCCGCGCGCCCCGCCCGCAACGCCCACGCCAGGCGAGACAAGCCCGTAGGGCTCCTGCTGTCTCTGCCCGCCCTCCGCCTCCACCTCTTATGTCCGTTGAGACCTTCCCGGGCCTCCCGGGCTCCTCCCGTACCCCGGTAACTCCGGCCCCGATGCCGTGCGTGGCACCTTCTGTGCCGCAAGCCCCC
This sequence comes from Antheraea assamensis, assembly GCA_035772565.1. NCBI lineage: Eukaryota > Metazoa > Arthropoda > Insecta > Lepidoptera > Saturniidae > Antheraea > Antheraea assamensis. The sequence continues at coordinate 6,114,072 of JAQQSE010000009.1, forward strand.
CAGTCCTGGCGGGCCCCTGTCGCCCCCTGGGCTCCTAGGCCTCAACCTCAGGCTTCCAAGCCTCAGCCGCAGCCCCAGCCTCAGCCTCAAAGAGCGTTGCCCGCTCAGCCCTCTCATGCTTTCTCATTCTCTCTCTCGGGCATCGATTGGCTGTCTCAAGTCTTACTCGAGCACGACATTAGCGAAATAGTCGCATTCAATAAAATTTTAAATAGTAATAGGGACATCGGTCTTTTGAATGCGGTCTCTGCATTCCCAAACGTTGCCGCGTCGATACAACGCCTCGCCCGCGCCGCAGTAAATAACAATAAATAGTATTCACACCGCCGAGTAAAATTAAACCGCGCGCTCTTTGTCTTTCGTTTTTTAACGCGAGAAATCTCCGTACGCAACGCGACTTAGTAGCCGACTACTTACACGATAGGCAGATAGATATATTGTTAGTACAGGAAACGCTCCTTAAGCCGAAAATGAATAATCCGCGTATCGCGAATTATGATATTATCAGAAACGACCGTGTCGCCCGCGGGGGCGGCACTTTGATTTATTTTAAACGTTCGTTATATTGTATGTCAGTAGAGCCACCCGTTCTTACAAATATGGAAGTGTCAGTGTGCAGGTTAGGAATGACCGGTCATGCGAACATAACGATAGTTTCTGCTTATCTTAAACCGAGTAAAGAGCTTCTCAAGTCTGACTTGGAGGCGCTGTTCGCGTTAAGTAACAGTGTTATCATAGCAGGGGACCTCAACAGTGGGAGCGTCATTTGGAATAGTTCGAGTACTTCCCGCAACGGGGTGACACTCGACAAACTAAGTGGCGATCTCGCTTTTGACGTTAACCCAATTAAAATTTTTAAAATTTTGTAATTGTAAAATTAAATAACCCCGCCGGAACCCACTCACTATCAGGATCGCTGTCGCCCGACAGTGTTAGACGTAGCTCTTTTAAAAAACGTCCAGCTTTCTGTGCGACTCATACAAGTCGTACACGAACTAGACTCAGATCACCGCCCCGTTATCTTGCAACTAGGTTCAGATTTCGATATCGACTGTCAGTCCGTGCGCGCAGCTGACTACGCGAAACTCCGCAGTCACTTGAAAGACAATCCGTCCTCGGAGAGTCTAAATAGAATTCCGGACGTGTTGGTGTCTAAAGCCGACGCGGATCTGGCTATCGATTCCCTGGTCGACCACCTCCAGACCGCCGTCAGGGTGACCTCGAGAGAGGTACAAGCGGTGAACGATCGCCGCTTTATACTCCCTGACGACGTGAAGGCGTTGATCACGGAAAAGAACGCCGCGACCCGAGCCTACGACACTTACCCGACCGAAGACAATCGCGTTCGATTACGTTCATTACAAAAGTTAGTTAAAACTAGTATCGCAGAAATCCGAGCCGCCAGGTGGGACAAACTCCTGGAGGATATCCAGCCGTCCCACGTGGCGTTTTGGACGTTCACGCGTAAGTTCAAATCAGAGCAGAGTGCATCGATGCCCCCGTTAGACAGAGGTCATGGGTTGCCTCCCGCGTTCGAAAGTATAGACAAAGCGGAGTGTCTCGCCGCGAGTTTAGAGGAGCAATGTTCTCCAAACACTGCTAACACTGACCCTGTCCATATCGAATCGATAAAATCCGCGGTAGATAGCTTTCTCGCGTCTCCTCGCGCGGATACCCTAACCCCGGTTACTTTTGACGAAGTGACGGCCGCTATCAAGCGTCTGAAGCTTAGGAAGTCCCCAGGTCCCGATGGAATCAGGAACGAGGTACTGAAGCTCCTTCCTGACTTCATCATTGCTCTGCTGGTATGCATCTTCAATGCTGCCATGTCCCAGGGTCACTTTCCAGCCGTCTGGAAAAAGGCCATAGTGATAGGCATACACAAACCCGGCAAAAAAGCTACGCTTCCCGCTAGCTATCGCCCTATTAGTTTATTAGATACACTAGGCAAGCTATACGAGCGGCTCCTTTTGAACCGCCTACAGACCACGATAACAAGGTTGAATCTGCTGCCGCCTGAGCAGTTCGGTTTCCGTGCACAACACTCGTGCACGAACCAAGTACACCGCCTCACGGAGTACATATTCTCGAAATTTAATAAAGACCCCCAGCCCCAGGTCAGTCCGGCCAAGCCTAAACCGAAACGTACAATAGCGGTCTTCTTTGACGTCGCCAAGGCCTTCGACAAGGTCTGGCACGACGGGCTAGTCTATAAACTGTTTAAGTCTAGTATTCCGGATAGTTTAGTACACATCATCCGCGAATTTCTCACAGATAGGACCTTCCGCTATAGAGTGGAAGGTGAGTTATCCCAGCCCCACCCGATACGTTCAGGAGTGCCCCAGGGGTCCATCCTCGCGCCCTCCCTCTTCAACCTGTTCATCAGTGACCTACCTCGGTCCCCGGGGTTCGAGGTAGGTTGTTACGCTGACGATACAGTAATCTACGCTTCCGATTGGCGGCCGTCGCTTTTAGCTATCCGTATGAATAGGGCCATCGAGGAACTCGGCGAATGGTTTCTTCGATGGCGTATAGAGGTTAATCCGGAGAAAAGCGCTGCGATCTTTTTCGATCCGGTTCAGCGTCCGCGTCCGAGTAATATAGAGTCTCTCAAATTGTACGATACCGAGATTCCTTGGGCCCTTACGGTCAAATATCTCGGTGTCACGTTAGATAGACGCCTCACGTTTAAGCAGCATGCAGTGAGAGTACGAAACAAAGCCGCTATGGTTTTGGGTCGTCTGCATCCGTTATTATGTGCTAAGAGCAAAATGTCCGTCAGACATAAGCTCACACTTTACAAAATGTGTATTCGTCCGATTTTGACGTATAGCTGTCCCGTTTTCGCGCATATGTCAAAAGCGAACTTCAAGATTTTACAAAAAATACAGAACCGTTTTCTACGAAAGGCGATCGGTGCCCCGTGGTACATCCGGAGAGTCGACCTCCATAGGGACCTGGAGATGCCGTCTATCTGGGAGTACGTAAAAACTCTCACGACTAGTTATTTCGACAGAGCCATGAATCATCCCAATCCGTTAGTGGTATCCGCCGCGACTTACGATACCGTGCCAGGCGCGCCGCGTTACAAAAGACGTCCGCGTTACATTTTCACCGACCCTCCCGAAGTAATTTCGCTAGGTAATCAAGACTACCCTTCCGTCCCTCGAAACACAGCGTGTGCGCGCCCACGCCCGCGTAATCACAGATCACGCCGCCGCGGTTTGGCTGTGAATTTTGCCCCAGCACACATTCTTAGGCCTCCCTCGGCAACTGCTCTAGCCGAGGTCCGATCCCCCGGAATGGAGCCCTCGAGCAGCTTGCATGCGCGAACAGAGTACCACTGATTCGATCAAACACTCGTCTACAACACAACACCGATCACCCCACACACGTGCACACACACTCACTCGTAGGTACACATAGTGGTGGGCTGTTTTTGTTTGTTTTTTTGCCCTTCGAACTGTAATAGTTTAGAACACAGATAGATAGATACAAAATACATGTACGGGATCGTAAAACATACATGCTTGGTAACCATGTATATTTCACGAACCCATACAGGTATGATACGGATAGGCTTAGCTTAGTTTAGCTTAGCTAGTTAGATTCGGGTTTTCGACGACAGCCCAAGCCGAGGCGTGCCGTGCGCCCTTGTGCTAGTCGTCCATATAAAATCGGGTGAGTGCCTTAAGCGCTCCTCTTAGTAGTCCGGTGGAACTGTAGAGCCTTGCCAGGCTAACAGTGTAGGTCAGTTCGAAAAAAAAAAAAAAAAAAAATTTCAAAGCCCTCCTATAAGAAGTATCGCTTCAAAAAAATATACCTTTCTCAAAAAAAAAAAAAACTTTTATATATATACATTAAGTAGCAGCACGCCTTCGTAATAACTTAGACATGATGATACCATACATTAGTCTATTGCATTGCAATCCATTGAATAGTTTTTGCGTACAAGAGCAATAAACATCCATTCGTGTTTACAAAATTTATCGTTTCTTATATTAATAGAATATCACATTATACTATTCCTCCGAATTCTTTCACGGAGACAACTTCACCCAAGTGTAAATTTAAGCGTCTCGTCAAGCGAATTTTGGTGCCAAAAAACTATTATTATAGGGGGAATCAATATGTGAACGATGCTGATGTATAGAATTGACACCTCGCTCTGTGCATCCATTCAGAACGATTGAAACTATAATTACTACATATTATAAAATAAAATTGTCCGCCGCGTCTGTCTGTCTGTTTGCGATAAACTCAAAAACTACCGAACGGATTGTAACGCAGTCACCAATACATAGAATAATACATGAGTAAGCTTTAGGTATATGATTTGTCAAGGTTTTGTGTAAATTGGTTGAAATATAACGATAATTGTTGGAAGAGGTAGAAAAACTCAAGCAGCCTGGAACCTTTTATTAAAAATGCTGCCTAATTCGTTTAAGATGTAACAAACCCACCTATTTATCTTCCAAAAAAAGGGTCACATACAAAGAGGTAATTGGTAGGCTGTTCAGACGGATAGAGTATTAATCCTTATCAAATTAAATACATTAGTTACCTTAAGCATTTCATGCACATAAGTATATATTTTTTTAGGCAGGCCAACGTCCGCCGGGCTTGCTAGTGTATTATAAAAATACTAGCGGCCCGCTCCGGGTTCGCACGGGTATAGAATATATAGCCTATGTCATACACTGAAAAAATGATTAAAATCGATCCAGTAGTTTTGATTTATTCATTACTGCCCGTGGCCCCCACGCCTTAAATATGGAGTAACCTCAAAAATAACAGTATTTCTCCACTATTTAATTTATGTTATTATACATATAAACCTTCCTCTTCAATCACTCTATCTGTTAAAAAAACCGCATCAAAATCCGTTGCGTAGTTTTAAAGATTTAAGCATACATAGGGATATAGGGACAGAGAAAGCGACTTTGTTTTATACTATGTAGTGATATACGTTAACATGATAAGCCCGATCGATTGTCCTGCCGGTTCTCCTCGATGACTGGGTTTTTTTCCGAAATGGTCGTAGTTTTGACGTCCATAAGCACCTTCTTAGGGCTTTAATTGAATAAAGTATCTTTAGTATTAATTTTGAACACAGCTTTATATTCCACAAGAAATATATACGTCTCTTATTTGAATCAAGTTACTTCATATTTTGCTTGATTATAGTTTCTCTATTCTTAATTAAGTAGGGAATTAATATGTAATCTAGAATCTCTTTCGGCTTATCAATATTCAGTTCGTAAGTGTTCAAATTAGTTCAGCAGTTTCTTAATTATGGGTGTTGTTACATTATGAAGAATTTATATGCTATAATATTTATCCAGTAGATTGCAGGTTATATTTATTGGTCTGATATATCTCTGCAAATGGATGCTACTTTTAATAAATGTATTTTAAAGACGAGGAAAAGATATTTACCGTTGAAAGAGACGCTAAATTGAACTCGATTCGACGTCCATAACAAGATATTATCGTGTCATTGACAAAAATTGTTGTCCGATGTTATTCAGCGTATACTGGAATGAAATTACTCGTATACCAATACAAAATATTCATGTATTCAAATTTATTTAGAATGTTTTCACCGAACGAATTTTTCCCAAGCTATGCAGACAATTTTTGTATTGTTTATGTCGCCATAAAAAGAGTAGATATAACAAATTGGGAACTGTAAAAATCACGTATTTTTAACGTAGTTAGCTCCGACACTAAAGTTTATTTCTCTGGCTACGTATACGTTGCAGAAATATATTTTTTTACATACAATGACTAAAGGTTATAGAACATATCATGCGTCATGACGCAAAATAACAGTGAACTGTTATTTTTCATATAGTTATATGCAAAATAATTGACCATATGCTATTATAAACAGATGAATGTCTATATCATATTTTTAGTTCAAATTACTCGAATGATTGTTAATTGTAATTCGCAGAAATCACGGCACATAAATTCCTTGTATTTTATAGGTCGGAATACTACAGCAAGGTCGCTAGGATTAACATAGATACTAAAAAGTTTTTCGTCGAACTACTTGTATTTGTAGCAAACGTAAATGAATATAGCCATGACGTGACAATAGTTCTAAAATATAAAGTTTTTTCATTTATCATGTGTGAAATAGCAGTGATACATATGATTTCACTCCTATACAATAATATTCATATAGCTATAATTTTCATGCATAATTGAACAACTTAATTAAGTTCTTAAGGCTTACTACGAAGGTACAGTTTAAAATGATGAGACGAGATTTTTAGAATTATGACATTTTGAACAGCAGTTTTATAATATACGTTAACAAGGATTTTTTTTAATTTTCGTTTGTTTTTAGCGTGTTCTTTATTATTGACGATGATAGGAAACCTATGCAGTATCGATTCACAGAAGAACTCTATGGCAAATATATTTCAATATATTTAACACACACGTGTAGAATATAATAATATAATTGCACACAATACAACACAACACAGCACAACACAACACAATACAATACTATTATTTACTATATATACAATAACCTTCTGCCTTGGCATCTATCTGCCGGCGACCAACACACGGGGATTTACAACGTAAATACGCTCGTATATTTTTTAATACAGTAAAATAGTTTTTTTACTTCTTGCCTCTGATATATATTTAATAATATTCCTTATTGGTACGTGGTTTTGTCGTACAGTTACAAACTGCGCTTAATTAGGAACGAAATGTATTGTATGTGAGATTGTCTGACAAATGATATTTTCATTTCATTTCTATTTCTCAGGAGGATTTCAGCGATTGTAAACGAAGTCTTTGTTTATTTTAAATACTATATCTAATCGAATTTAATTGTATTTATTGTGAAATACTTCTTTTTATTTAAAAACAAAGAGACATTTGAGCTTTTTGTTCGTAATTTTTTTTATTGTAGGATACCAAGTTAACTGTAAGTACTGTACAGCCGAAAACAACAGTGACTACCGAGAGGTCTATAATCCATTAGTAGATGCCGCTATCATGTTGTTCTGTAAGCTTTTTTTTTATGTTATAAGGGGCAAACGAACAGGTGGGTCACCTGATGGTAAGTGATCACCGCCGTCCATAGACACTAGCAACACCAGGGGAGTTGCAAGTGCGTTGCCGGCCTTTTAAATATGTGGGCCTCCGGTGCTCTCACTGACCGAACGAAACGCAACAGTGCAAGCACTGTTACTTCACGTCGGTTTTCTGTGAGAGGATGGTACTACCCCGGGCGAGCCGACCCATTCATGCTGAAACCAGTAATAGCTTCAGCGTAGCTCTACCACCATTCCAAGCTATTAGTAACTTAATATATTTTGACTAATTACATAACGCGACAAATTATATGATAGTACACACCCTACGTTTATTTATTGGAACGTTTTTCGTTTATTTGGATAAGCGGTGATGGCTCAGTAATTAGAATACTAGTGAACGAGCCGGAGATTTTAGTAAATTGAAAACATCGTGATGTAACCATATCATGGCGGTAGGCCTTTTTCTAAGCACGTCTGTCTAGCTACCACCGTCAAGTTTCAAATCTGTCGCCAAGCACCTATGGTGTTTTCCGGCAGCTGCACTTGAGAGCGAGTATCTCAAGGTTTAGTGTATTTACCATCCTGGATTACATCGTTATTGTGATAAATTATGCACGAAAGCTAAAAGCTATAAAGTATAAAAATACATATATACACCGATTGACTTCGGAATGCGGCACGCATAGAGGTAAGGTCGCGAATCTTATGGATCCAATTGTCCTGTGCTGTCATCACCGACACAGTGTCTTGAGAACCCGATGAAAATGCATTAATAATATTTTGTTTGTTTCTATTTGATTTAATTTATAGAAAATATAGGAAACCGCTATCTATAAAAAAGCCAGTAAAATAAACGTTAGTGTATAAATCAGAACTAAAATTATATAAACGAATATTGTTGGGTCTCGTGACAATATAAAATGTATTAGTGTTGCTTGCCTAACGTAAAATATTTTTTCCTTTTAATAATCTTAAAATACTGAACTTTGATACAATAATAGTCTGGAGAAGTTTCATTACTGTGCAAACATTTATTTCCGAGGCACCCAATTTCGGCCTTAATTATCGTGCCCACGCATGATGTATTGGCGATTTCAAACACTGAGAAATCCACATTTGTAAATTTTTACCACATTCGATGGTAATATAAGAATGTTTCGTACGTTCAGGTTTCCTCACGATGTTTCCCTTCACCATCAGCCGATAGCGTCACCAATTTAAGTTAGTAAACGTATGCAATTTCTGAAAAATTTGTCGGATCATGTTGTGATTCGTATCTGAAGACTGCAAATCGACATTCCACTGGGTAAATCACTCGACCATTATCACTTTTTATCAAATATATCAAGTAAATGCTGGAAAAATTTTAAATAAAGAAATATATTAATTTAATAATATTATTTGAAATTATCTAAGAAAAATATATAATAGTTTGGCAGTTAACATTTAGGTCGGAGAATGGTACACGAATGGTTATTTTACAAACTTATAGTTGACTAGCTTTTGTCCCCGGTTTCGATACGTTAATGTAGATTTTACCTATCACGCGGGAACTATTTTTTGTCCTCCTTTTTGTACCCTTGACAACGTGTATGATAAGTTACATAATGATTGATTGAGTAGTTAAAGCGTGATAACGTACCAAACAAATAAGCCGGGATAAGAAGGACAGAATAAAAATCCTGAGTTATTATTTTAGTGCCATCTCTCTTCTGAAACCAAGGTACCGACATTATTAACGTAATTAATTAAAGCAAAGGTTCGAGATACGTCGACCTAGTCTGCAGGTTCCATATTAGTAGGTCGACCCTTCGTGAATTGTGGTTTGGTATCCGTTATTGCTTTCACCGCATCTTCTTATTAATAACGTCTCATATTAATGTGGTTGTTACTATGAATGTAATTCTTGCGAGATTTATTATATAGTAAGTGTTCTTGAAGATTCTATAGTTTATCGTGAGTTTAGATAAATGAATCTGAAGTTTACGTGAAGGAAAACACTATTTCGAGTTCAATCTTTCTGTAATTTATATTCTTGACATAAAACTTCTTATGGCAGTGTTTTGAAATTCTGATCCATAACCTTTTTGTGTGACGAAAAGTAGTGGAGATAAACACTGTGTCGGATACAGTGTTTACACACCGGTTCCCGTTCGGCCACCGAAATTAAGCAACGTCGGACTCAGTACTGTATTTTATATATTAAAATATTTTTATACGATTGAAGGTAAATGAACAGATGGATAGCCTGGTAAGTAGCCATCGTCACCCATGGACACCTGCGACACGACGGGCATTACGGATGCGTTGTCGGTCTTCGAGGATGGAGTAGGCTCGTTGCTCCTTTCCCTGTAATACAAAAGTTTCACTTCTGTCGTGTGTTTTTAAGATACACCCTGTTTTTTGTTGTTAACAGCATTTCGATTAACTACTTTATTCGAATTAAAACTTTATTGTCAAACATATATCGATGTATTCTATCAGCCACACTTAGAGTGTTTTTTTTTCTTTTTTGTAACAATCTGACTAACAACTATAGGCCTGATGGGCCTTGAGAGTTGCCAAAAAGCAAAAATAAAGAAGAAAATAGGGTTATATTTCGATTCACTTCTTTCGTATTGCATGAAAATTAACCGATATATCGAATATTATTCTAGTAAATATAAAGAATAGGTTCAAGTCATGCTCTTATCTATTTCTCCTTGTAAGATGAGTAATATTTTAATCCTCTGTGACATACATTAATATTACATTATTACATATCCATTAGAGACGAAACAGTACCATTAGGTTTACAGCATAAGTAATCCGCTTACAAATTATTTTACGAAAATTGTATGTGTATGTCATAGCTAAAGCTTGATATACGTTTATGTATACATTACCTATTTAATCAGGAGATCATCTGATTTACTTCGATAACGTGGAAAATTAAAAGGTTTCCTTATCCGCTCATCGCTCACGCTTGATAAGTCCAAACTTTTTTTGTAACGTGGAGAAAGCCATTGTGAAGTGAAGGGTGGCAGGGTCATGTCAAATTTTTACTGATAACAACACCATGTTTCATAGTCTGCCGCACTGATGGGGGATCACTTTGAACACCGGTCAGCCCTGAGACGAAGCCAACCTGATTAACCTATCTCCCTATTCACCGAATCCGTACAACGGAAGAGCAGTACCCCACCGGTGCCCTGTTCCTCCGACTCCGACTTGTCAGTATGGTGACGCTCCTTTCGCTACCTACCATTCGTTGTTTTATATCTACGCTTTCAAGTCGCAGTTCATAGTTTGTACCGTGGTTTCTTCCCAGAAATTTAATAATTCTTAGCACTTTAACAGTTCACCGAAGTTAATCTGTACGTTACGAAGGCATTCTGTAGAATAACTGATGTTTACATTTTAGCGGTAACTCGTATACGGTGACGAAAAGATAGCTAGATTTTGTGAGATGTAATTTCGATAGAAACAAACAACTTTAATCCTGCGTTTATTTCACGTTTTGCTTGTTTCATTTTTGCTCTTTTCTAATAAAACTGTTTTGTGGACTTTTATAAAGTATGTCTGTCTGTGTCTAATTGGTATTGTTGCTATGAAACAAAGCTGCAGATGCTTACTATTTAAAGTTATACGACTTTTATTAGTAAAAGTAGTATTAAACTGGATGTTTGTAAGGGAATGGAAAAGAACAATGGTGCTTGTAAGTTTGAAGGGATTTAGCGTTCTGTAATGCAATAGTCGGGGTCCGTGATAAGTCCCTTTTATTATTATTAACTTGTATTCGGCTTTAAGTGTACCTACAGTCGTATGGACATAAATTTGTACTCTCACAAATGTCGGCTTTGCGGCTAGCGCCATATTTTCGGCTTCTTGCCTTATCACTTCGAGTCGTACGTTATTCTGAAGTATTGCTCCTGTACATTGAATCGTAAAAAAAGCACTCGTCTCGAAGATAATTTATAACTGTTGTTTTGATTGCATAAACTTTCTGGTGCACTGACGTGTGGTTTCGTTAGTTCGTAATAATCTGTTTTTATACAAGATATTGGTTTATATCTACGCACATCTCTATATTTAACTTCACTATTGTTCACAAATTCACTCAGCGTACAATAATCTTTTGACATCAAAACCCGACTAATATGGTGCTTGAACTTACTATCCAGTAAATCGGCAATGTGTCTTTAATTTAGAACCTAACTTTATTACCTATAAAGCTGTTACTGATCGCACTAAATCTGACACTTGGAATGACAGTATTAAAAATTATGCTGGTCTTTTACTAAACTTGTCTTTTCTAAGAATTTTACGTTCATACGCAAAGTTTTCAAGAATGAATTGAATTCTTTAACGATTCACGAGGTCTCCTCATTGTCAAACTCTCCGTTTTTGGAATAGAAATACGGTATGGACCTCAGCTGCCGTCCCCCTACAGTAAAATACCATAAGATATTAGCTATGAAAACAACCACCAGCACCACCAGCCTAGTACTGGCGATATCGGTTAACTGACGTTCCTTGAAAACTACGAACGCAACATAACCTTAACTCCCCTACCATTCTTTTAATATGAGTGCTGCATTGTCATTTAGAACAAAGTCCAGCATTAGAAATTTACGCAGTACGCAGTAGTATGGCGTTGTGATTAACCTTGTACCCACTTTTGCAGGTCTTTGCAGAGAATTGTAAGATATAAATGCTCGTAACATATTTTCTCATTCATGCTATTTGATATCCACAGGTGCTTGTCGAGAGAACGGTGGACTTCTGCACAGAGAAGTGGCCGAATTCAATAAAGAAAGAGCTGTATGGGGCATTCAGTTTCGTCCTGGTTTACGCTATACCAGGTGAGTGATCGAATGCTACTACGTTACAGAGTGTTTTATCTCCTCAATTCAATATTCGACTCAAATTAATTATTTGCGTAAAGGGTGCACTTTAATTGTCTTGCAGTATTCGTCTAGAAATGCTCACTGTTGAAGTTAGAAATACGTTGACGTTGGAAAGGTTAATTGGCTAACGTGCAAAGACTGTCAGTGTCTCGTTAACTAATTATATTTTCCAACGTCGGTGTAAATAAATGTAGTGTATCTAGCTGTGCTCGCAGCCATATTTATTACGTAGTAATTATTATTTTGCTTCGTAACATTATTTTTAATTACATTTTATCTTTATAAACAGAATTCTTGATAATTGTATAACCTATCGATAACATGTATCATCTGTGATAAAAAATTTATTGGAATCAGAAAAATTGGAATCAGAAAAACAACTTATACAATTTAAAAAAAAAAAAAAAGACCGTTATCAGCTGCATTAGTGAAACTATGTAAAAGTTATTTTTAGTTAAATCGATATATGTATAAACTGGCAGCCATTTTGTTTTTAGATACCTTTAATAGACCTAATAGAATACATTTTGTTGACGGCTTCGCTCGCCTTAGACTTGATATATCCCTCCGGAAGAATACATTTTTCAGGATGTGAGGCATCTTACATCCTTGTCTATATCCTCAAAATCGTATATGAAAAATTTGATGCCGATCAGTTTAGTACTTAAAGCGTTAAAGCGTAATAAACAAACAATCTCACATTTGCATTTATAATATTAATAAGGGTATTTATAATAAAATGTTAAAGGCATGTGCATGTACAGACAAACCTTAACAATATTAGCAGAAATATTTAACGATAAATTATATATTTCTTTTAATTTATTAAGGAAATATATGTTAGAGCTTCCATTAATCCGACTAAACTGAAACTAATGCGTCAACGTGAACACCGACGTATGTAACACTATTACAGTTTTGTTCAGATATGAAATAACATTTAACTGTTTGCTTTAAAAAAAAATATACATGGATGGCTCGGTAATACTGGCGTTCGCTTGTCGGTCGTCGCCACGCTGAGCTTTAGATTGGAATCCGTCACGAGGTCAATGATTTTTATAATTCGAAGATTCAGACTGCTCTAAGCCTAGATATACTTTATGTCTGTTATTTAATTTTCGTAAAATCTCCCTCGATCCACTAAAGTTTCTGTTACAAATAGTGTTCTATATATATAATATAGTTTGTAATTTAATTTATATTTTTTTTATTTAACTTTCATTTTTACCCATTTTCGCAGTGACTTCGAAACTAAGCAGAGCCGGTATCTTTTATTTTTAACAAAAACCACCTCGGCGGATCTTACAGTTATTATAATTATTTGTTATAGGTGAAATTTTACATTAAATAAGTCATTTAAGAAGTACACATAAATTCACTCATGTATACCTATTACAGTGCGTATACACATACACACATTACAATAACTATATATAGATTTATATAAATCAGCTAAAATTTAATTTTGAATATATGTTCAGTTTCGTCATATGTAAGAAGCTTAACCACTTTAAAACAAGATATCCACATGATTGGCTAATATAAATAACTTAATGTAATTAATAACTAGTTAGGTACTTACTACAAGATTTATTTTTAATACAGAATCAATTCAATTTTCCACGTCTCTGAGCTTTCACGTAGCAGATTTATTAAGGCGTAGTTATACGCTACGAAGCGTACAATTTATTAGTGTTTTAGTTTTTTCTATATTAGAAATATATATTGGTAATATTGGCTTCGATATTTTTTGTTCTTAGGTTTATTTATCAACTTTATTAGTTCCAGTACTTGCGACTTTGATGACAAAGTACTTTGAGTAAGCATCACTTTTTTTTTCCCATCAAAGTTTTATTTAATTAATCCTAGGGGAAAATATTATAATTAGGACTGAAATCATAAATACTTTATTTCATTTAGACCCTAAGAAGACGCATTTAGTATATAATCCAGTCATCGAGAAGAATCGACAAAAAAACTCGATCGGGTTTATAATTTTACTAAACATATGTATATTTAAAATATATTAACGTCACAATTGTTTTAGTACACGCACAGAGAGAGAGAGAGAGAAAGCTCTCTATTTATATTAAATTTATGAAAGTTCTTCCAATTTATTGTCTTCTATCTCACTCACTCACCTTTTATTTGATGATTTTTATACTCCAAATTGTTCATTTTTACATACGATTTCTCATACATTTTTTTTCATACAAACATTGTCCTGATAATCATTTTAAACATAACTTACGTACTACTTATTTAATATTTATATAGATAAAAAAATCTTAGCAATTGTAGGCAAATATCTTACGATAAATCTATACTGAATACACAAATAATTAAAATATCGAAAATTAAGATTAAAACTCAATGAATCATTAAGTTTTACGCCTTGAAATATTTAAAATGAGATAGGTATAGAATAAAACTTCATGATTAGTTTCGGGTAAAGACTTATTAAAACGACATTCCTAAGGTTTCATCTCGTCGGCCTTTCTAGTATTATTTCTTAAAGTTATTTCATTTGGATCTAATAAATTTTTGGTTACTATCAATATCATTGGACGGTTATTAACATTTTATTCCCGCTGTGCGTACTATATCCTCAATATATTTAGAATTCTCTATATTTCATACCATGTATGGGCAATCGACTAATTATTGAAAGTTATTTTTTTTTAATATATTATAGGGGGCAAACGAACAGGTGGGTCACCTGATGGTAAGTGATCACCGCCGTCCATAGACACTAGCAACACCAGGGCAGTCGCAAGTGCGTTGCCGGCCTTTTAATATATGTGGGCCTCCGGCGCTCTCACTGACCGAACGAAACGCAACAGTGCAAGCACTGTTACTTCACGTCGGCTTTCTGTGAGAGGGTGGTACTACACCGGGCGAGCCGACCCATTCATGCTGAAACTAGTAATAGCTTCAGCGTAGCTCTACCACCTACAAATTGAAAATTACAAATTGGAAATTCTATCTTACAGCATAAATCTTACAATATCGTACTTGTTCATCAAACATTTTTGAATGTAAATGCTATTTTTTTTACCGATTTTTGGTATTTTAAATACATATATTGGTAGAGAGTTAAAAAATGAGTAAGACAACATTCAAATTTCATTTCCTCAGGTTACGCAAGAGATTTAAGGTTGCGGTCTGTTATCGCTAAAGTTCAAAAGTCATTAACGTATGCCTTTTTTTTTATAAACGAGACTACTCCCATACTGAGGAGTAAGCTCTGTGACTGTGAAGGCTTTACACAAGTACAATTAATTGACGAGTGTATAGAACATGGTTGAATATATGTTGTAAATAATTGATGTACAGGGAAGATATACCAATGAATACTACAGTATACACGTCCACCTGAGTATGTTCCTTTGATTTTGTTACGATTTTCTCTAATATTTAGAAATTTTCCTTCAGTAAATTTAAATGATTAATACATTTTTTTTTTCGAACTGACCTACACTGTTGGCTTCGTCAGGCCTCTACAGTTCCACCGGACTACTATATTTTATATTACATTTATTTTATACTTTACATAATTCAGCGTTTGACCACAATCTAACTAGATGCTAAACGATGATATAGTATGAGATAGTAATCTCCCCAAATTTAAAGGCGGACTGGATCTCCTATAGATGTTTGGCTGGAAACTTTCAACGTGAGGGTGGTAGCTAGACAAGAGGGCTTAGAAATTGCCCTACCAAACTGCCATAGTTTCATCGCGGTTTTCTTCAGTGATTTCCTTCACCAAAATCCCGTCTTAATTACAAGGATTCATTAACATTAGTCTGGTCTTCACATCTATTCTCACTCTGAGTAATAATTATATACATGCTTATACAGTTTATTAAATAATCAAACATATAATGGGCTGCAGAACGTCAATACGAATTACCAATATTATATGTACACAGGCCGCTATACTACACGGTGCTAGTCTGGCGCAAGAGCAATACGTCACGAGCATGTCGAGGTCATTGGTAACGCTAATGGATAGGTTTTTCTCTACCAAAAATCACTGAACGCGGCTAAAGAAGTTTTCACTTCAACAATGGTTTTTTGCCAAGTTGTTCTGGCCAATATTGTACTTATCCTTATAATAATAAGTATGTTAGTTATATTGGGTATTTAATGTAAATACAAATTTCTCTTTACATCATAGAGTTGGGTGGCAACCACAACACCCACGCAGGCCGGGATACCTAACCTAAGGAAGTGGACTGTATATTAAATTGGCTGGAGGTAGATACCCGTTTAAAATATATGCCGAAATGTTTCGTTATAACCGAGATAAAGGCTCATTTACCTTATAAGTCTTCTCTGCCGCCGTAGCCGATAGTTGAGAGTACCAGCTTTCCAAAAATGCACTCACAAGCACACAAAACAATAATTCGTGCCGCCGCGCCGATAGGGTCACGAACGAGAACGAATGTACGAGCGGGTTCCGGGCAAGTGACCGATCATCACCGATTTTTGACTTATATAAATGTACAATAATTTTGCCTACCCCCAACCAATTTATCCTCGAACATAGAGGATATAACGGATTTAAAATTACACGCTATAAATAAATAGTGAATTGTGTGAAGGTAATTAAGAAATTTCTTTGACTAAATTCTAAACGTTAAAATATCACAAATGTATCGAATATTACATCTTTCTAAATTCCTTAGACACTTAAAATGCCAAGTTAATAACCAAATTGCACTCAGCGAAACCGATAGGTTTTGATATTGACCGATAAATAAAGGTGCAAAAATATGCCCTTAAAATACTCTTTTTGGTAATATTTTCTCATTAAATGGAACATTAAAAACATGTATATTGCATATAAAAAAGGGTCACATTTTAAACAACAGCCTGCGAACATAATTTATTACTGGGATGAATTACCTCATGAGAGCCAACTTATAAAATAAAGTCTATTTTAATTTCATTTTCATTGTTGTTAGGAATATCCAACGATTTATTTGGTAAGAGTCATGTTTTAGTCCAACTTACCAAAAAAATCTTACCTTTCATAACGGAGCACAGTAGTGTCATTAGCATTATATGCTTTATGCCACTAATATGTGTAATCGTTATGCTATTGCTACGATTGACCATAATATGTCGTATGTAGAAAAAAAAATACCAAGAACTATGTACTAATTTTCTAATACAGACAATATTACTAATCACTTAGAAGGATACATAGAATTAGATGACAATTTCACTGTAGACAAATACAATTACAGTTTTGGAAAAGTTGAAAACAGGAACCGGGTACTAAAAGTGTTAATAATCTTTAAATATAAAGATTTCAACAACACTGATAGGTGTATCACGACTCGATATGTTCCAGTTAAGTTGAAGTTTTAACTCAGAATCAACCATGTAATAAAAACAGTTATTTACTGAAAATTTTACTTCACTGTGTAGAAAATTACTAGCACGAATGTTATTTAATAAGCATTCACTGGGAGCTGTAATTTATTAGGGTTATAAAAAGAAAATGTTATTACTCCATGAAGCGATATTAGTATCATAAAACGAAAAGCCAAACTAATAATTATGTGATCTCACCAACAAGAAATATCCATAATTTATGTTATATAAATAAGCCAAACGGCTTATTTATGTAATTGGCAAAATTATCATTGTAGTTTTGTATTCTGCTTTATACACGTTATTGTACAGATCTCTTTCTTTTACTAAAGTAAACTTTATTTCACTATACACAGACTTTTTGGTGGATAGTGATTTGTTTCTTTATGCGATGGTATGGTCATGTGAAGATGAAGCCACGAGACTACGTAGGAAATTTAGCACTACAACTGTCCCTTCCTACTCAAAGACCCAGAGGCAGGCCCAAAACTAATTGGAAAGGTTTAGTGCTATAAGATATGAAGGAGTGTAAAGTATCCAAAGACGATGTCGTGGAAAGAGCGAAGTGGAGAGAAAAAGTAAGGAAGGCTGACCCCACCACCATGTGGGACATATAGCCAGGAAGAGAGAGAGTGATTTGTTTCTTTATCTATCTAATAGATTCTAGTCAATATTTAAAAAAAACCTACGTCACAGATATTGCACAGTTGATAGTAATGAGCGAAATGAGGAGGTCAAATCTTTGGCCAACCTAACCTATACGATAATCTCAATAAATCCAGGCTTTCATCTTCTTTGAATCTGAAATCTATTGAAGAAGGAAAAAATTAAGAACTTATTTACGGTAAACTTTAAAAACGGAAACATCTTAAACAATATAAACCATAAAAAATAAGAGAGTAGACCAATTATTAAACTCTACATTATGTGATGATACACTGTGAGTGTTCTCCTGGTTAGTATTCTATTTCAGATAGTGTCTATCGTCAAGCACCTTTTAATCTAGAGGCAGTCATTCAGAGCTAATAAACTTTTTAGGAATTATTATAATTACATACAATATTATATGTGATTGTAGCAAAAAGCAAAAGATATTAAAAAAAAGGAATTAATAGTAGCAAATTGTGTACAACTACAAAATATATAAACTAAGCTTTCGTAAGCATTTAAGAAACTGCTCGTAGTTTTTATTTGTGATGGAAAATAAAACTTTGTCTGTTTCAAAAGCCCAAAGATTTAGAATTTATCTTCTTAACCCCTAGGGATTCTGCGTATATTTGCATTTTTCGATTCTTTGTTTGTTTCATAAGTTGTTGCTTGTATGTCTACCTATGGGAAGGGTAGCTTTTAATATTATGGATTCCTTTTGTACTACGAGTTGGCGGTATTTGTTTAGGTTAGGAGCCTTTCTCAAAACTTCTGACGGAACCTTAATATTTGTAAATTTCGAACCTCTTCAATGTTTTGTTGAACGATTTTCTTATAAGTTTATTTCTTTGTATTCAAGTTATGCTTAACCATACTTGGTATGTGACAGTATACAAACTAACAAGCTTCCTTCTCAGTGTATCATGGAATATCATTAGCAAGTCTAGTCACTTGCAAGAAAAACATTCTGCTCTAACGAGCATATCTTATATAAGCCCGATTTTGATAATCATTATTATACTTTACTTCACAGCAACTGGATGAGGTTCATGAACAAAAGAGTGAAGTTTCTTTGTGATACGATTGTTTCTAAGTGATAGTGGCATCTTGAGGATCACTCCAATAAGGAGCCCTTCCCCGAGTATCCTAGCTGTTATGCAGGCAAGCGGAACATCCGCAATCTCGGGCGTTCCCCCCGTGCGTCGCATATAATGTATCCCTGGTAGCCCAAACTGGTAGTCCCGGCCAAGGCATCTGCCACCATCACACGCCCACGACCTCCACCTTTGATATTCACAGAGGCCTTCCCCCTAGTCTACATGGCACTTGCCATGCCCCGGCAGTGCTCGTACTCGCATCACGTGCGCGCCCTGCCCGCCATGCCCCCTCAGGCCGCTTGACCCCTAAAACTCACGCCGCAGTTCCAGCCCCAGAAGGTTAAGCACGCACAGGCTAATCTCACTTTCCCCTTCTATTTCTTCGGCATCGACTGGCTGACTTAGCTGCAATACACGATATATATGAGATCATCACGTTTAACACGAACATAAACAGCAATAAAAGACTCGGATTCTCGAGCTTCCCTAGCATCTTGGCCACTATACAACGTATTGTGTCTGCCTCCGTCAAGTAAATCCATTCTAGTTATGGGTAGAATAAATTCCTCTCTAAGTGACCGAATCATTTGGACTTTCGGCGATTACTAGCTGCCCCCGAATCTCGTTGATTGTGTATGTCGATCTCGGCGCTGGCGCGTTAAACATACATTCGATTTAATCTCTCTGAACAGTGCGTGTTTGCTTGCTTGCCGCCGTGGACAGAGACAGAACAATATCGAACACTCCGACCCTTCAGGTACCATTTCGACCACTTTGGCAAATTGAGCTTGTTGCTAAGCGGTTGAGTGCATTAAGTGCTCACCTCAATAGCCTGGTGAAGCTATAAAGGCCACCAAGCCAAGCCAATTTAGCGAATTCTTACACTGTATACTGTTGCTCTAAAGAGTCATTAATAAGCAGCCTGTCGCCTCTGTTTTAATGAAGTATTTAATTATACCGTTCTTATTTTTCAGGGTGCATTGTGGTTGTTTCATATTCGCTGATGGGTCGAAGACTTTGCTCGGTGTTACCTCCATTCGACCAGACCGAAGGCAGCGCAAATAGTCAACAAGTAAGTTGCAACTGCATTTAAAATGATAGATTGCATCAAACAAAGCCAGGTAACTTTCTACGGGTACATTTTGCTATCATGAGACTTTTGACAAAGGTAAATATTAGAAAAACAATTTAAATTTTACAATAGATACCTGCTCATATCAATAAGAATATCTTATCGAGGATTTGTGGTGTTAAGGGCTTAATATAATTATCGAACTTGGTAAACCAAGTTCCAACAAACTCCAAAAATAATTATTATTTATTAATTATATTTATAATTATTCATTAGAAATTACATACCGTGGTAATGAGGTCCTGAGTTCAAATTAATTGATAACATTGGCAGATGACGTAATCTTGTGCAATTTATATTTGAAACTAGCTGGCCCGGCTAACTTCGTACCGCCTAACAGTCGATTCTTTAATTATTATTTAATACTTATTCTGCTATTCGGGACGCTATATAATGTTAAATGTTACCATCGTATAAATATTGAAAAATATTTACATTAGTGTTTATACGATATTAACGTCACTCAATTGTTTAGCCTTCCTGGAACCCCTCCACTAACACTTAAACTTTATGGTATGGTATTAAAGTTCAAATTGATTTTTAAGTATTATTATGAATCGTTTGTATGGGAGTATAGAAAAGTGTGGTTTTTAGACTATTTCAGGCAATTTTTTTCAAATTTTCTCTCCGTAGGAACCATCCCCGTACTTCAAGGAATATTCTAAAAAAATAATTAGCGAATTCGGTTCAGCTGCTCTCGAGATTTGCGCTTAGCAACAATTCAGCGATTCATTTTTATATTATAGATGATCTTAATTTCGTCTATAATCTAGATTAATTGTGATTTATCTTTCAATATAATTTTGTTATTATTCAACCTCCACTGAAAAGGCTGTACCAAGATCCTTTTCTATAGTTCGATTCTGAAAACTTTCTTCAAAACACCGAAAACAATATAGAGTACACTTATTTATTCAAACAACTTAAGCACCATCTGTTTGTTATACGTCGCTAGTACTAAATCGATAGTAGATATACAAGTCACAGATTCAACTATGATGTTAGGGAACGTAGATTGCTAGTGCAATTCTTTTGTAAAATTGAAAATATTCAAACTAAAAGATATTCGCGTGATTTTTTGAAGTATTGCTGCCACAGTTATTGCACTTTCGGATACTACCGACATATGTACGTTCGAATTATTAATTATCTAGAAGTTTCATTGAAGGAAAACCGCGCAGTAAATCCATAGATTGTGAGTACTTTTCCTTAGTCCCCGCTTGACTAACTACCGCCCTTAACCTAACAAATTGTTCAGCAGCTGCAATTGAGAGCCAATTCTCCATTAGGTTTAAAAGGTTACCGTCTAAGATCTCTTCGTTATTTAATATCGAGTAAAATTGTACTCAAAGGATGAAGTATTTGGAACCTAGCTTCGTTATTGAATACATATGTCACATGTCACTGTTTTATCTATACATATAATAAAAATGAAGTGTCTGTTTGTAATATCAAAATAACGACTTTTTACTGATTGAATATGAACGTATGCACGATACTGATAATAAAAACATAATTTTAAAAATTGTTGTCTGTCTGTCTGTTTGTTAGTTCCGGGTAATCACCGAAACGGCTGGACCGATTTTGACAGACACTTCACTGATGGATAGTTAAAACTACAGCGGGTGATATAGGCTACTTTATTTTATACTAGCTGTCATCCGTGGCTTCGTCTGTAGTACTATCTCCAAAGCAACTGGACCTATTTTCATGGGACTTTCACTGACAGATAGCTAACGTTCTAAAAAGTAATTAAAGCTTTTTTATTTTGGACTAGCTTTTACCCATGGTTTCGTTTGCAGTACTATCTCTAAAATGTTTGAACCATTTTTCAACGTGAGAACTAATGATGTGTCTACGTTACAATGTATAATTATTTTAATGTATATATTTTTGTTTTCATTTAAAAGTCTCATACTATCAACTTAGTGAAGTATTCTTCTAAAACAAATTGCTATATTTTGAACTCTATATATATATATTGAAATAATAAAAAATATTGATCCTATTGTGTCTAGTATTAATTTTGTACTTTTCATCACCTATATATACTAAATAGAAGTTAATTTAAAATAAGAACAATCGAAGGCAACGAAATTCGTAAGTAGGAGCCAAATTGAAAATTTAATAACGAGGCCATATTAAGTATGTTTGGAACGAAGCATAAATTTACAACAAGAACAATACTTTACAATATCTATTCCCACGACTCTCGTAATAAACTTACTTGTGTACTTTCCTTCGCAATATAAATTCATACCGGGTCGGCCTAAAATCAAGCAATAAACCATTTCAGGCCGGTTTATTCAATGCTTTCAGAGTAGTCAGGTGGCGGAAAAAAATATTATGTACTTTTTATTACTTATAAAACATGTACGTGAAAAGAATTTTGATATTTCATTGTATCTCAATAACTGTGGGATGTGATAATAAAAGTTATTTACAATATGATAGTGTAACAAACAAACGAACGGAATCAAATTTATAACATTATTTAGGATATACGAGTATATATTAATTGTTTTACTTATATCGCCCTATACATATAATAGAAATGAAGTGTCCGTATGAAATATCAAAATAACGACTTTTACTGATTGGATATGAACGTATACACGATACTGATAACAAAAATACAATTTTTAAAATTTTTGTCTGTCTGTCTTGTCTGTATGTTCCGGGTAATCTCCGAAACGGCTGGACCGATTTTGACAAAAACTTTACTGACGGATAGTTAAAATTACAGCGGGTGACATAGGTTACTTTATTTTAGACTAGCTGTGATCCGTGGTTGCGTCTGTAGTATTATCTCCAAAACGATTGGACCAATTTTCATGAAACTTTCACTGACAGATAGCTAACGTTATAAAAAGTAATTAAAGCTTTTTTATTTTGGCTTAGCTTTTACCCATGGCTTTGTTTGCAGAACTATCTCCAAAACGGTTTAACTAGTTTTCACGGAACTTTCACTAACAGATAGCTGATCTTATAAGAAGTAATTTACAATTATAAAAAAACGTATGCGGAGCTGCGGGCAACAGCTATTACTAATATAAATCACAATAAACCTATTTTTTTGTTCGCTGAAACGCGCCAATATCCGAAGATATTATTTTTATTTTATAGTATAAATATAGAGGAAAATATCTGATATGACGCTACGACTTTGGGAGCAGCGCAATTAGCATACTAATAGTCAATTGAGAAAGAACGTGGAGAATGTATACCGCGGCGAGAATTAAATTCGAATAAGGTTTAAACATGTGAAGACATGGCGTTACTTACCGCAAATGTGTTCAAATAATCGAA